>CP110839.1:21280444-23780444 GCA_028411795.1 Euphorbia peplus | reverse complement strand
CATCAAAATCACCAATAACCACTCTAGGGAAGATAGAAACTATACTTTGCCCTTCTATCCAAGGATCATACCAAAAAGATAATCTTTTTCCATTACCAATATCATAAGAAAATTTCCCTTGAGAAGTACTGTCTTAAGTGCAACAACTTCCTCCTGCCCCAACTAGCATCAAATGGTTTAGTTAAGCCCCAAAAGCTTAACTTTTTCAGCTTGTTCTTAATGACCCACTGAGCCCATAAAAATGCCTTTTCTTGGATCACATCCCAAATAAACTTTCCATCAGCAGCTTTGTTCCAAGTGGCTAGATCAATGATGCATAAGCCTCCCTTATCTTTAGGAGTACAAACTTGAGCCCACACGACACACCTTTATACTTGCTCTCAGAGTCTTTCCAAAAATAATTCCTACACTTAACATCAATTTCAGTTATCACAGCTTTGGGGAGGATGAAAATAGATGCCCAAAACACATGTAAACTCCTAAGAATAGACTTAATCAACTGAAGTCTCCCAACATAAGAGAGCAATTTAGCCCCCCATAAGTCAATTCGAGTAGTAGTTCTTTGAACTAGCATTGCACAGTCATGTTTGGACAATGTAGTAGAGATAAGAGGCATGTCAAGATGCCTGAATGGGAATATCCCTTCCTGAAAACCAGTAAGTGAGAGGATGATTCTTTTTAAGGTATCTGGAATGGCATGACTTAAGAAAATATAGCTCTTCCTCTGATTCACAGACAAGCCAGAAACACGTTCAAAATGAGTCAGAATATTCATCATGCTTTGAACAGTTTGCACATCACCACCACAAAACAAAAAAAAATCATCTGCAAAGCATAGATGATTGAGTTTTAGGAAGCACGACGTTTGTGGAACTTAAGGCTTTGTTTGGGAGGAGGGTCGAAGAGGGTTAATAAAGTAAGGTTTAAAGACTAACTTATGTTTGGAAAGAAAGGTTTTTGAGAGGGTATAGGTTAGTAAGGTTTTACGGGAGGTTTTTTGTTCTAAATCTCAACACTCCAAATTGGAGTGTTAGGAAGGGTTAGATACAAAACCGTGAAAACCTTTCCCTAACCTCCCTTTATTAACTCATCATACACCCCATCCAAACATAGCGTAAATGAGTCTGTTATGTCAAATCTCAAATATCTAGACAAGTATTTCATACTAAGGACAAATAGAAGACGGGACATTGGATCCCCTTGCCTTATCCCCTAGCTCAAAGAAAAAAATCCCTCAAACCCTCCAATGAAAACTATTGAATAACAAGAGGATCTTTTACAACACATAACCCATCGGATAAACTGTCTGGGAAAGCGCACCCCCAATAATAATTCCTCTAAGATGTCCCAATCCACTGAATCGTAGGCTTTTTTAAGATCGATTTTTAAAGCGCAATTGAAACCTGAAAAAGCACGATGATAGTTCTACACCAATTCATGCGCCAATAAGATGTTGTCAACAATGCTTCTCCCAGAAACAAAGGCTGATTGATGAGGACTAATAAGATTTTCAAGGATCGAGCTCAACCATTTTGTAATGATTTTAGTAATGGTCTTATAAACCACAGTGCAACAAGCAATGGGTCTAAAGTCCCCCAAGCCTTGAGGATCTTTAATCTTAGGGATAACTACTAAAGCAGTAACATTCACTTGTTTTAACAATTTTCCAGAGTTGAAAAAAATCAACAACTGCTTCATAAAACTCCTTGTCAACTATAGACCAACTTTGCTTGAAAAAATAGCTATTAAACCCATCCACCCCAGGTGCCTTGGAAGAATTAATACTCTATAAGGCCTCTTTTACTTCAGCATGAGAAACATGAGCACACAGAAGATCATCATCCTCTCTACTAACCAGAGGCCCCTACTCAAGAATCTCCAAATTTACATGACCTCTACTACCTCTAGAAGTGCCCAAAAGCTGCTTGTAAAATCCCAACATATTATCACAAATTTGTTGTTGGTCAGTACAAATGGAACCATCCTCCAATTTAAGACTAATCACCCTATTCTTGTTGATCCTTGCTTTGACCTGTTTGTGAAAATAGGAAGTGTTATGATCACCTAAACTCGTCCATTGAACCCTCGATTTTTGTTTGTAAAATTGCTCATCATCTTTAAGCAGTTGATTTAAAACTTTAACCAATGCTCTCTCTTCATCAAGCAAGTGAGAATTTCCAGGATACAGTTGAATATCCTTCTACATCAACTCAACCAGAGCTCGATGCTTATGAACTCTCTCAGAAATAGCTGAGTAAACGGCTCTATTCAACCTCCTAAGCTCTTCTTTTAGAAATTTCAACTTGGACCACAACTGAAACATCTTAGTTCCTGCAACCCTTGTCCTCCAAACATATTCCACAATATGAAAAAAAATGAGGATTATGGGTCCACATATCATAAAATTTGATTAAAGGATTGGACTTGATGATAAACTGATGTATGTTCACAACAACCGGAGAGTGCTCAGATATATCAGGAGCTAAAATAATAGCCTCCCCTGACCCAAAACAATCTAACCAAACATCATTAACTAAAACACGATCCAAGCGACACCACATTCTGTCTTCCCCTACTTGATTATTGGTCCATGTAAATGGACCCCCTCTACATCTAAACTGACAAATATTAACCTCCTCAATAGCATCCTTAAAATCGGTATCAACAAAATCAAAAACAGATCCCACAAACTTGTCAGCAGGCTCCAAAATGACATTAAAATCCTCTTTTACTAACCAAGGATCATTAACAATCTTGAAACTATGCGAAGCATCCCATAATATCAATCTATCTTCTTGCTTATTGGCTCTATAAGCAATAGTCCAAAAAAAGAGAGATCTGCCTAAACCACACTACAATGAATACGCTGCTCCAGATTTTGCAATATCATAATCTGAATAACCTCAAGGTAAATGAAACCCCTTCTTCACTTTTTCCTTATTAACATCTCTTACTCTATCTTCAAGCACACCAAGGGCAACTAATTTATGAGACTTGATCAAATTATGCACCTCAACCTATCTTAGGGGATCATTCAGTCCCTTAACATTCCAACTACCAATAATTTATTAGGAGGGATCCGATCCTCGATTACCCCAAACAGACCAGCATAAATATTAAAGGAAGAAACCCCTACATGAGAAATTGACTGCTTCTGCTTCAAACCCTTAACCACTGAACACCAATCATCTTGTTTCGTCTTGAAGGGAGCAACCGGAGAGCTGCTAGTCCCTAAGTTAAAAATCGTTCGACTAGTACCCTCAATATCAGGAGAAGAAACTTGAGCAGGCGCTAACAGGGGGACCCTCTTGAACAACCAAAGACTCAAGAATCTTAGGTTGCCAAACCTTTTTCCCAGTAGGACCATTTCAATTTTTATCCTCATGTCCTAACTTCTTACACTTAGAACAAACTATGGGGATCCACTCGTACACAACCTCTTGCATAATACGTTTTCCAGTTTCATCTTCTAAATAGATCTTATGAGACCTCCATTTCTATCAATACTCTTGCATACGCTAATCTGGTCTTATTAACCGTGAATTGATCACAATACAAAGGATGATCAAGAGTACTAGCAATTCAACTTAATAAGAAATTTGACCAAACCTCTCATGGCAATAGAGGAAACTTAATCACAAGGTCTCCTCAAAGTTCAAATTCATCCTAGGAGTCCAATCCCTAAGAAGGAAAGGTCTACCAAAGGTTGCACAATTTTTGTACTGCTATTAAAGGATTTTGAATCGTGGATATCTAACTCACATTTAATGATTCTTCAATTGAGCTATTTTATCATGAAGGCGATTGACTGATTACTTGCGTATTCTTAAGTTAGTGCCACAAATGTCTTAAATGAGTTATCTTATCCATTACTCACCATAAATTGTAACTTGATAACAAAAATACAATAAAAAAAACATATGATATTTACTTGAATAAAAGTTAAAAGCATATAATTTTATCTATTGTTTTGGTCTAGCTATAAAGATTTTTTTTGGTTACTGAAAGATTATTAATTTAACAAAGTATAATGAAAGTAAAAATTTTGTTTGTGAGGATGAATATAATAAAAAGTGACTAATCCAGAAGAACGAAAGTTATGGAGACAAAGTAGGCTATATATATCTTTAAAAATAAAACACTCAAATAAAGCAATAATAATGCAGAGTACAATAATAGGTAGAGCAGCATGGTACATGTTGCTTTTGAATTTTGGTGATGCTAAGAAAAGTATGTAATAAAGTAGAAAAGGCCTTAAGCTAGGTTAGTGAAGGCATACATGGCAATGGCATTGCCATTACATATTTACATGCATGGCCATGTTCACAAAGTAATTAATAAACAAACATCTTAAATAAATTGGTGTATGACAACTTCTAATTGGAGCACAAATTGATCATCATGTATGTAGCATAATGCAAGTCTATTTTATTTCAAATGTTGTTGGCCCACTATAATTTATTAATTTTTCTTTCTTAAAATATCATAGTGAATTCATAATAGATTTAATTTTATATAACTTCTATATAATTTCAACTAAATAAAGGATTGTGACTTGCATTTGAGCAAACACAAGATTGTTATTTACATTGTTTGCACAATTAAAGAAATTGTCGATTTAGTTGACGTGATCAAAATATTTTTTGTCCAAATATGGTTTTAAACCTTTAACCGGTTAAGTTATGATTAAACTCAAAGGTCAGAAACTTTATTTTGGACAAAACATATCTCCGTTCAAGTCAACAAAATTGTCAATTTCTTTAATTATGTAAAGGATGCAAACTACAGTCTTTTATTTGGTCAAAAAAACAAACCATAATCATTTATTTGCAAAAACGTGAAATCACATGACACTTATATGAAATTAGCCCTTCAAAATATACACAATGTGGCTCAACTAGAGCATACAATTTGTACGTGATTAAATTTTCAGTAAAATAAAAGAATAAAGTAAGGACAAAATTAACAAATTCGTTAAAGTATAGAGGCGAAATTAAAAAAAGTTCATTATAAGGGGTTGGAAATGGAAAATTGAATAAATGGTTGGACATGAAGCGATTGAGACCCCATGCACTATGGAATTGTTGCATAAACTTTTGGGAGTCTAACTAAAATCTACTTGGGTTTCTTTATCTTAAAAAGAGAGGAGTAGTTATCCTAGTTTTTGGTAGTTTGAGATACTACCTAGTCCTAGCTAGCTAGCTTGGCTATATCTGAATAACAAAATTTGTTTGATGTAACATGTTGCCCTCCACATAAATTAAAGGTCACAAATAATATTTTACACTCCACTTGTAGGTGTTTTACAAGAGATGCAATATCAATCTTCACTATTAATATTAATTTGTTAGGTTTTTGTGAAAATTTCTTAAATTTAGTCTTCATTGATACTAGGATTTGTAAATTTCACCTAAATCTTCAATTAAGTTTGCGATATTTGCTTTGTATTTAGCAATGAATTGAACTCCTCTTATCTAAATTCTATGTGTGGAAAATGATTAGAGAATACCAATATTTTATCGTATAAACGGGCCATACAATATATTTATATTATTGAAATATGTTGTTGTTTAACTTTCAAGTATAATATATATATAATTTTTAAATTTCACTTATATTAGATTGGTTGTCTGATTAGAACATCTCACTTTCCACACGACGTCACTTCAGTCACCGTATCAAAAGAAGAATCACGTAAGACACATGTTTCAGTTCAACGCAAAGAAGCATATCAAGCACATGAGCCGAAGGTTCTGAGGTATTTTCTATAATTGCCACAACCTTCAATCTCATCTCATCACGCGGTCAAACACTAATTTAGCTCTCCAAATGTTAACTTTTAGTTCATTTTTTTACTCGTAATTCATAAAAATATAAATTTTAAAATTTTTGTATTTGCAGAATAAACTTGAGAGATAATAATATTAAGAGTCTTAAAATTTAGGGGTTATAGATATATTTTAGCCATAAATGGCTTATTTAAGATGTTTTTAGAATTAGTAAAAAAATGATATTGTTATTTACCATAAGAAATTTTATAGATTTCAAAAAGATTATTTGTAAAAGTTTTTTCCCAAAAACATAACATAATTTGACTAAAGCTCACTATTTCTGATAATGTGTCATATTGATTTTAATGATATGCCATATTAATTTGTTAATTTTGATGACATGACATAATAAAATATTATTTTTTTATGATATGTCATGTTGACTTGATGATGTAAAAAATTGACTCGATGGTGTAACAAATATTGTTAGTCAATTTCTTTTATTTATCAACTTTATAAATCACATGTCTTTTTTGACAAATATTGTTAATTAATTTCTTTTATTTGTAAAAATATTAAAATCATACTAATTTGTTAAAAAAAAGAAAACCCATAATAATTTTATTTTTTTAAAAGAAGTTAGAAGATAAGAGTTGAAATATATAAAAGGAGGAGGGATTGTACATATGTAAGTGATATTCTTTAATTGGTTAAAAAACAATGTATCCCAAAACACAAACTTTTGGATGTCTGACTTATCTGACTCCTTTCACCACTCACTCACTCTAAAGTCTAAACCTTTGCTTTCCCAAAATTAAACAAAACATCAAATACTACAATTGAATTCCCACTTTTTCTCTCTCTTTCTTTTCTTAAACTAAACAAAACAAAATTAATAAAGAAAAGTAAAAGCAACCCACAAGCCTTCTCTTCTCTTCTCTTCTTCTAGTGATTAGTGATATTGATGAGCCATAATACAATACAACAACAAAATAAAGGACCACCTTCTTCCTCTTCAACTTTCACTTCACTCACTCTCTTGTCCCCATTTTTTAGGCAGTTTTTCTTCCCTTCTCCATATCCACAACCTTGCTTTACCTTAGCTTCATCCTCTTCTCTTTGCTTGATGGTATGTATGAGAATGTTCCCTTCTTTAATTCTCTTTAAACCTTTGTTTAGCTATATGAAAATTCTTTTATTTTTGCTTATTTCTTCTTCTTACTTTTTTGACTTTCTTTCTTCTTATCCTTTTCCAAAAATGGGTTTGTTTCATTATTCATGAACCTGCTTGTTGTTTGATAGTGATTTTTTCCTTCTCTTGATGCTTCATTAACACTTTCATTTTCACTTGTGGATCTACAGATTTTGTATAAATAGCAAAAGATTAAGCATAGTAAAATAAAAAGAAGTGCCTAAATATGCTAAATTTGGTGTCAAAAAAGTGATTTTTTCCTTCTCTTGATGCTTCATTTTCACTTTCATATCCACAAACTCACTTGATTCCATATAACTAAATATGCCAACTAAGATATTAATTATATCTGTTTTCTACATTTTTTGACCAGGATTAATTTTGTCATTGCTAACTGGAGTATATATTTGTTACATGAGTTTTCATTTCTGGGTTCTCTATAATTTTACTTCAAACTTGCTGACACTTCTCTACAGAATATATATGCTAAACTTACTTTTTTTTTCTTATATGTGCAATGGGTTGGAAATTTTTACTTCCTAAAATACAAGTTGAAGTGAATATTGACTTGGCTTCATGACTAATTATGTTGTGGGTAAGTTTGAAGTTTCAACAGGATCCTTCTTCTTTTTCCTCTTCTTTTAATTGTGGTTTTAAATTATTGAATTCTTGGAATCCTTTCATGTGTTTATCATTTTGACCAACTTTACTAATTTTAAACTTTAGAGGAAAATCTTTACTATTTTGCTAATAAGAACATACAACAAAAACAAATTAAATTTTCATTCTCCTCTCATCTGAAACATGAGAAGTGTGCACTAATTTAGGATGGCCACATTATGGACAATGACTTTTACTTGATTATTTTATGGACAAATGCTTCAAAGAGTCATAATTCAAGAGGACTTGCTCTTCAAAACATTGTCTACTTTCCCAAGATCAAGTTCTTGATCTAGTTTCTGCATCAAGTTAAATGAAAATCAGAATACTTCTCGTTCTCTCTATCTTCTTCTTGCATTTCTGTGAGATTGTATCTATTGGAATTTTCCTTGCAGGTGCAGGTTGTCTTTGTTCCTATAATAGTATAGACTTGTTCAATCAGGATCATATTCGATCTCTCTAGGATGCAAACAACGTAAGTTGAATTTCAGTATGAAGCCATTCTTTGATCTTGAAGTGGAAGCCTCCTCCGAAAATCATTCCGAGGTTAGCAGCCAAGTTGCTTCCAACTTATCCATCCATGGAACTTCAGAGCGTCCTTCCAACGACTCCTCAAATCTGACAGCTGCTCAATCCGGTTCAGAACACATTTCTCTTGACTTAACACTTTGCTTCAATAACGATGAATTAGGGACGAGAGACTCAATAGGGTTCTCTCTGTCAAGCACTAGTGAGAGTAGTAATGAGCCTTCCTCGAACACTGCCCCAACAGCAGCAGCTAATCCCCGAGTTTTTTCGTGCAATTATTGCCAGAGAAAATTCTTCAGTTCACAGGCACTTGGTGGTCATCAAAATGCACATAAAAGAGAAAGAACATTAGCCAAACGGGCGATGAGGATGGGTATTTTTGCAGAGAAGTATGTAAGCCTATCATCACTGCCTTTGCATGGGACAACATTTCGGTCTTTGGATATCAAAGCACACTCTTCAGGACATCAATACTTTTCACCTCCAGTTAGGCCACAAGAGGTAAGAAATGGAGCAAGATTTGATCAAGGATATCATGGTGTGCCGATTTTCGTGGAGCATGATGAGACAGAGCTATTGTGGCCAGGTAGTTTCCGGGGGCTAGCTGAGGCCGATGAAACCCATCAAAGTTTTGTAGTCACTGGAAATTCAAATATGAATTTTTTTGTGGCAACTCCTTCTGCCGAATTGGAAAATTCTACACCAGATCTCACATTGAAGCTTTAAGTTTGCTATATAAACTATTCTCCTTTTGTATAGCAAGATGATTGAATTGTGACTAAATTTATAAGTAGTTTGTTGTTGTAATGTATAAGTTAATTTGGTGTATAAGAGCTTCACATGGAATCCATTGGAGCTTCATGCTTATTTCATTTATATGATGGCTTTTGATTTTCGGTAACAACTACTGTTCATCATTAATTTGTTTGATCATGTTCAAACATATCACAAAATAAAATGACCACAGATCTCTATCCTAGAAGTCAAGTTATGAATTTGATAATGCATTAAAACTTTACATTGTATTTGTTACAGAGTGCAAAAAGTAAAAGCTATTTGACAATCTTAGGTGCTCTTAACTGCGGTTTTTTACCCAGCCTAATGCGCCCTCCCTTAGGCAGCTTAACTCCTCGGCCTTGGCGGCCATGAAACAATTTCCACCACTGCTTATTATCACGATGACCTGGAATTCTTCCTTTTGGAACCTTTGCTTTCTTTGATTGCTTAACATGCCTCGCCATTCCTTTGACGAGTGTCTGGAATTGTCCTGCCTGTTTTTTGGTGACGGGCAAAGTTTTCAATTTTCTAACTGCTTGCTTTTCATACATCTTCTCTTTCTCTTTGTGGTGAAAAATTGTGCCCAAGTGTTTCCACATTGACCTTCTATGATCCTTTGTATCATTACTCGCACTTTTTTCTCCGTGATTATGGTGGTGGTGGTGATGGTGGTGATGATGAAAGATGAGTTGTAGCTTGTTCTTTAACCTCCTTAGACGTCCGGTTGCTTTATCAGGACTTTTCCTGTGCATTTTTCTACTTGAACCACCTTTTGTTCGGTAACTTTCTGAAGTATTAACAGAAGAGTTACTCGTACCCTCCTCCAGACTAGTTTCAGGTGTCACATCGCTGGTTTCGGTTTCTGACTGACTTCTTGAGCTGTACGAAGAGGCAGGGCTCGAAAAAGCTGACTGCTCATCCGATCCTGGCAAGCTAGAGCTTGAGACATCTGATTCTTGTCGATAAGGAATTGATGGCATCTTCTGCTGCTGCTTACCATAAGGCTTTTTACCGAAAGAGTCGTAATTTAGCAGCATTGGCTTCATCAGATTTTGATTGTGACTACGCGTTGTAGAAGCACAATCTAATTGGGAGTGCATAGAAGGTCTGCGTTTCACGAACATACTAATGTTTTTATCTGGCAGAGTTGATGAACCATTTGTAAGGGTTCTATTACTCGTATCTGCAATGTGTTTCACGGAAACATCTCTTGAAGGAATGCGTAATCCATGAACATAATGGTGTGCAGGAGAGTCATTTCTGTTGCCTGGAACCAGGAAACTCGGACGACTCTCCTGCCAATTTAATGTACGCGTAGCAACAGAAGCAGGTTCTTGTTTAATTGGATTGGAGATGTTAGAAGATAGCTGCAAAGACGAGATGGTAGATTCGATAAGTTTGATTGAATCAGACACTTGTTTTGAGAAATCAGGGGAGCATTCATCTTGAGTCTGCCTCTGAATATTGGATTGCTGACAAACTCGACAACGCTTCTTTCGTATTGATGGCTGCTCTTCCAATTTGGGAGAATTGTGCATATGAACATTAGAGTTCATTGCATTATAAGAATCGAGTGTCACGGACTGTCCCGTGGCTAAAATCTGTGATCATTAATTGCACAAATCAGAGAAGAAGATACTAGAGATTCATTAAAAATATAGATACAGACTTGGAAGTGCAATGTCTTGAATTAAACATACATTATCAAACCACGAGAAGAAAAAGAAAGAAGAAAAACCTTGGTTGTAGCCAGAAAGGCGTTGTCTCGTGCAGAATCGAGCAGATTCTTGAAAAGAACACGGGCTCCCTCGTCCATCTTCGAACGAAAAAGAAATAAAAAATTCAGGATATATACATAAAGAGAAGAAAACGGGTAAGAATGGAGTTGGAAGGCTTACATCAATGGCAGTAGTTTGTAGAAATCTGTATAAGATTTTCAAGGAGTGAAGATCTTTCTGCATTTCCATTTTCAATTAGCATATATTCGGGTTGGTTTCGGGAGTTTGGTTTTGTTGGAAGTGCCAACGTAGTTGGGATGTACGACGCATAACTCTCGTCTCCGGTTCGGTGCCTTTTATTCAAAAAAAGTGTGACACGAACTCATCAAATTGCTTGCGAACAACATTAAGAAATTGTGTATGTTCCATGAATACTTTCAATGGTAACAGCGGGAAAAGAAACCTCTAAAGTTGAAGGGTCGTGTCTGTTTATTTTACTTACATTTTTAATTTCACGATAATTAGATTTTTATTTTTATTTTTATTTGTCAAAAAGCTCTATTTGACCACTTATCTATTCCAAATTTATATATTTGACCACCGACATTTTATTTAGTTACATTTAGTCAATCACTTTTATAATTTAGTTATATTTGGCCATTAGGCTATTAATTTAGTAAAATTTCACCATTCTTGGATCAAAATTAAAATGACATAAAAATGTTAAACATTAAAATTTCCACTATTACAAATAAAAAATTGCTAATAAAACTAAAAATTGCTAAAATACAAATGTAAAAATGTCAATTAACATAATAGAGTTAAATTTCACCAAATTACAAAGATCAACAGCTAAATGTGACAAATAAAATGTAAGTGACTAAATGCACAAATTTTTGTGGATTTGTCTCCAAGTATTATATAACTCGTAGACATGGATTCATTATGGTATATTAAGGTTAATTACACTCATTATCCTCCAACTATCAGATATGGAACAACATTGCTACAAAACTTCAATTCTTAATACAAAAATAATCTAACTATGAATAACATTTGATTCATAGTCCTTTTGACCGGAATCCGGCAAATAAACTCACTGAAAATGCATGTGATAGCCAAATCACATAAATTTTTCATGTGGTCGCCAAATCACATAATTTTTTCACTGATAAAAAAAATTAAACTTTAAAAATACGTTCTAGAACTAGTTTTTTAACCCAAATATTTATCCATTTATTAATATATTTGACTCTGCACTTTCATAATTTACCAACGTATTAAAAAAAACACTCCACGTGAAAATATTACGTGATGTGGATGTCATATAACATTTTGGTAAGTTAATTTGTCGGATTCCGATCAAAAGAATTATAGATAAAATGTTATTCAAAATTAGATAATTTTTTCTTTAAGAATTGAAGTTTCGATGCATTATGGTTTCAAGTTTTAATACTCGGAAGATGGTGGATATAAATGATACTAGTATATTTATATATATATATATATATATGGGAGGGATCACATGAGAACAAGGTTTAAATTGAGAACACATGTTATATGAGAACAGTTAGGAAACGGCGTCGTGGATAGGAGTACGTTGTTGGGCAAGACAGTTGCATCATAATTCATCAACGCTTTAATATGGTGACATGTGGCAGTAAAGGTAGATTCATCCCAACAAAGAGTCAAATAGGTCCACTGAGTTTTCATAAATAATTAATTTAGTCCATATCACTTTTTTGAATAACAAATTTAAATTTAAAAAACTTTTGTTGATTTTTGTTCTTAAAAAAACAAACAAATTAATCTAATATCAATTCAATCATGGATCATTGTTTTTACATAAATACAATACAATTTTCATCCCATTATTTTCATTCCATTACCTAAATTACAAACTCTAAACCCTAAATCGAAACAGGTGAACCCCAAATCTTAAAATTGAACCTTAATTCTAATTATTGAACCCTAAACTTGAGATCCTAAAAATAAATCCTAATTATTGAACCGTAAAATTTAGATCCTAAACGCTAAATTGGAAATTAGAATATAAACTTCGTACTTTAAAATATAAACTATGCATTCTAATTTTATAAACTGCGTGTTCTATTGTATAAACTGTGCATTCTAATTTTATAAACTCCGTGTTCTAAGATATAAATTCTGCATTTTAATTCCTTATATTGTAATTTAAAACTAATGTGACATGTATAAAATTCTTTTTTATGTGAATATAAAGTTAGGCCAATTATTGTATATAAATAAAAAAATTAAATCAAATTTTATTTAAAAAACCTCCATTTTAATATATTTTTAAATAAAGTATCATATAAAAAATACATTCAAATCCATTAATATTAACAACTTAAACACTTAAAACTAAATGATCAAAATTGAATATACATATATTCTAAACTACAAACTGTCATGTTCCACAATACAATACAAAAAAAGGCCATTCAAATTAATGGTAACAACCTAAACACTTATAACTAAATGACAAAAATTGAATATACATATATTCTAAACTACGAACTGTCATGTTCCACAATATAATACAAAAAAAATTTCATTCAAATTAATAGTAACAACCTAAACACTTATAACCAAATGACCAAAATTGAATATACATAAATTCTAAACTACAAACTGTCATGTTCCACAATATAATTAAAAAAAATTCATTCAAATTAATACTAACAACCTAGGCACTTATAAATAAATAACCAAAATTGAATATACATATATTCTAAACTACGAACTGTCATGTTCCATTATATAATACAACAAAAAATCCATTCAAATTAATAGTAACAACCTAAACACTTAAAACTAAATGACCAAAATTGAATGTACATAAATTCTAAAATACAAACTGTCATGTTCCACAATATAATACAAAAAAAAGTTCATTCAAATTAATAGTAACAACCTAAACACTTATAACTAAATGACCAAAATTGAATATACATATATTCTAAACTACAAACTGTCATGTTCCACAATACAATACAAAAAAAATCCATTCAAATTCATATTAACAACCTAAATACTTATAACTAAATGACCATGATTGAATATACATAAATTCTAAACTACAAACTGTAATGTTCCACAATATAATTAAAAAAAAATTTCATTCAAATTAATACTAACAACCTAAGCACTTATAAATAAATGACCAAAATTGAATATACATATATTCTAAACTAGAAATTGTCATGTTCCACAATATAATCGAAAAAAAATACATTCAAATCCAATAATATTAACAACTTAAACACTTAAAACTAAAATGACCTAAATTGAATATACATATATTCTAAAGTACAAACTGTCATGTTCCACAACATAATACAAAAAAAAGTCCATTCAAATTAATAACAACAACCTAAACACTTATAACTAAATGACTAAAATTGAATATACATATATTCTAAACTACGAACTGTCATGTTCCACAATATAATACAAAAAAAGAGTCAATTCAAATTAATACTAACAACCTAAACACTTATAACTAAATGACTAAAATTGATTATACATAAATTCTAAACTACAAACTGTTATGTTCCACAATATAATTAAAAAAATAAAATTATTCAAATTAATACTAACAACCTAAAAATTATGCCAAAAGATTTCATTTTTATTGTATTAATTCAGTCAATATATATCAATTTTGGTGGGCTAATTAACACAAATATATAATATCACATTTTTATTTTATACTAATATTATATAATACATAATTATTATATGTATAATTTTAATTTAATCAATTTACATGAAAACGTCTATACTAAAAGTCCAAATAAGTTGTAGAATTGGCACAATTAAAAATAATTATGATAATTTCTTTTGAAAAAAATATAATAATAATAATAATAATAAATTTGTCATAGATGATTGCATTGTAACCACATGATTTTTAAATATATCTAAGGAGTATTTAGATATTCCATTTTTATATACTTCTGTCTTATATTAATAAAAAGAATGAAAAAAAAGATGAAGTGAATAAATATTATTTTGGTGTGTAGTCTTATTTATTTTGAAGCAATTTTTGTTAAGAAAAGACCCTCAATCCACAACAGGCCCAAATGTTTAAAGCTAAAAAAAAAATAAACACCAACAACAGGCCCAAGTTATTAAAGTTTAAATATAAACGCGTTTCTTATTAATCAGTTGTATTGTGTGTTACAGTGGTAAGTAAGCAGTTGGGGACTGAACTGAGGGGGGTTCGAATCCCACCTTCTGTTATTCCGCGTTTTCTTCTTCTTTTATCACTAAAAACATCATCAAAACTACGTAGTTTTGATGTGTTCTCACCTTAAGAGGTGTTCTCACAAGAGCCTCTCACTATATATATATATATATATAGTGAGAGGCTCTTAAGGTGTTCTCAATTTAAGGAGGTGTTCTCACAAGAGTCTCTCACTATATATATATATATATATATATATATATATAGTGAGAGGCTCTTGTGAGAACACTCCATTCTATGTGAGAATGAATATTAAGGTGAGAACACTTTAATAAAGACCAAAAAGCATTTTTCCTTTTTATTTTAATTAGGGCAAATTCCAAAAAAAACTCCTGTGGTTTCATGCTTTTGCAAATACAACCTTGTGGTTTTTTTTTTGTCAATTGGAGGATTGTGGATGAACAGTAAACGGCGTCTATTTAGAGGGCTAAAATTGTCCAAAAATTATAACTCCCATAGAAAAACCTCAAAATGAAGATGGAACAATTTGGACAGCAAAAATTCAAAGAGCAGTTCACAATACAAGTTTGATATTTGCTTACTGAAATCGTAACCGTAATCACTTCATCTTTCTTCTTCAATTTCAATGAGTTCGAACTCATCAAGGTCGTATAATCCCCCATCGTACTGTTACTGCAACCAGAGAGCTCGAAGAAGAACAGCGTGGACGGAATTGAACATCGGGAAGAGATTTCTAGGATGTGGTAGATATACGGGCGTGAATGCTTGCAATTTCTTCAAATGGCTTGATGATCCACCAATATGTGATAGAGGAAGAGAAATACTAGAGGAGATGAAGCACAAGATCGGCAATTACAATGATGAAATTCATGAATGTCGAACAGGTGAGGCTAAGATGCATGTTGAGATAAAAGAGTTGACAGAAAAGAATCAAAAGTTGGAGTTGCTGAAGATAAGAAATATGGAAGAAATTGTGGTACTAAAGACCACAATGGAGAAATATAGGAAAACATCAGTTGGATTTCGATACTTTGTTGGATTCGTTCTTTTGTGTTTGATAATATTTGTATTGGGTGCCATTGATGATGATGGGCGAAAGAATTTGGGGCAACAGAGGTTACCATGATTTGATATGTTTAATGAGTAAGTTTGATTTGTAGCTTTGATTATGTTGTAATGGGTAAGTTTGATTACGTTGCAATGGGTAAGTTTAATTTGTAGCTTTGATGATGTTGTAGTGCTTGTTTATGTACTGGGTATCTTCTATTATATATTGTAGCTTTGATCATATTCTAGCTTTAATTAAGTTGTTAATTTTGTATCGTTAAGTAGAAGCATATATGTACTCCCTAATAAAAATTGATCTCATATGAAAATATGCAATGAAAAAGCTTAGATTACAGATCATATCTTTTACATAGCTGATAAAGTAGGTGGTGAAAATATTTGTTATTCAATTGTGGGTTTTTAAGATAAAATTTCAAACTTGTAACTAAAATTGCAGAAAATTATATGTCATTTCATTAACAATAAGAACATACACTATTTAATTAGATGAGCTTCAAAAAAAAGTTTCAACAAGTGCCTAAGACTACTTACAAAAGTATCAAAAGCTACCCAATTTCAAGGTCCAAAAATCATGCCTACACGATGCATACAAAAAGGAACAAAAACGATCCACTTGTTTACATTCAGAAAGTGCCTACAAAATGCGTCCAAAACTGTTGAATCCCGAACATGGATAAACAATTTTTCTTCTAGGAATTAGTTGTCCCTATTCCCATTGCCATATCCAAATCTATCAACCATAGCTTGGAGTCCTGAACCCCTCCTAGGCATAACATTTCTACTTGTTCCTTCTCCACTTTTTGCAACTCTCTTCTTCGATGCTGAGAAAGTTGTTTCTGCATAAGGAGGGACAACATTTCCATATCTAGGTGGCCTGAAATGCGGAGGAAACATCGAAATTTGTGGTTGACTTTGCACCAGACTTGTAGCATCCACTTGGCTGCCTATAGTTTGGGACGCTCTAACAGTTGGATTTGCGTCTTGTATATAATGAAAAAGCAAAGTAATTACTACAAAATCTTGTACTTAACTGATTCACAAAAGATATTGTTAAAAGAACAATAAATTACCTGAGTTTGGCTTTGATCCCTTCTTAGTCTGCCAAGTCTTGTAGGTGTAGAGGATGTTTGCCCATTACTAGAATTAACTTGCTCTTGTTGGGTTGTTGAAACTCTCTATAAAGAACAATCAGAAATGTAATATAAAAGCTAATTGACACCAAAAGAACCCAAGTAACACCGAAATTTTACCGTATTTGTACAGCTACTTGAGGCACCATTGTTGTTTCTCCTAGGTCTTCCACCCTTTGTAGTGGGATTCACCTATATATGTATATAAGTTAATACATTGCAAATAATATATAAAACATTAAGATGGAAAAAAATAGTCTTACAGGTGCTCCAAGTCTCGTGGTTGCAGCTCTACGCATTCTTCTTTGCCATGGTGATTCTCCAGTCACACTTGCTTTACATCCTCTTGCATTATGCCCTTGTTGTTTGCAATTGCCACATCGAACATATCCACCAGCCCTAGAGACTCTGTAAGGGTTACGAGGCTCATCTGGTTTCCGAATCCTTCTTCTCTTAGGCCTTCCAGGAGGCTTTTGCACAATCCATGGTTGAATATCTGGATATTCAGTTCGCTCCCATTCCTCTTTCGAAGGGATTGGCTTAAACATATGCTGATACACTTCTAGATATGTGCTTTTCATGAAGAACTTATCTATATATTGTTCAGGTTTCTCCCTATTCCTGTTTATTGCAGAAATAGCATGTGCACAAGGTATACCAGAGATTTCCCACATTCTACAAGTACAACTCCTAACATTTAGATCTACAGCTACAGTTTTCTGATAACATTTGACCTCATACTTTTTCTGGCCTGCTGGCGTGCTAACACAGTTACTAGCACGCAATTTCACTTTCTCTAGAAAATCCTGGACATTTGGACAAACATCGCCACTATATTTCTGCATTCCGACATACTTGACATAATGTCTCCTCATCATGTTCAGCCTAATCCATTCTAACATTGATAGAATTGGAAAACTCCTAGCAGGTTGTATATATCAATTGAAAGACTCACCAATGTTGTTCTGTAGGGCATCACATTTGGTGTTTTCACTAAAATGACACCTGGCCCAAGAATGGGGATCATGTTGCATGACCCATTCATAGGCAGCCTCATCATAGGATCTTAGTTTTCCCATGTAATACTCCCAAAGCCTAACAGTTCCAGCACCAGCTGCATCCCATAAGAGATTTTTGTATTCTATGCCCTTGAATCTCAGCTTCATATTCTCATACATATGCTTCATGCAAAAACGATGTTCTACATTAGGCATCAATGCCTTAAATGATTCAACAAGTCCCTACATAGATAAAAGCAATACATTACAAAATATGAAAAATAACAGAATACTAAATTATACAATTACAAATAAGTAAAGCTGACCTTCTGCTGGTCTGACATAAAAACCCATCTTGTTTCACTCACAGTGCCAAAATCATCCTGCAACAATTGCAAGAACCATGACCATGATTCTTTGCACTCGGAATCTACAACAGCAATAGCAAGGGGAAACATGTTGTCATTCCCATCCCTTGCAATTGCAGAAAGTAGCTGTCCTCCCATTGAGCTCTTTAAGTGACATCCGTCCAAGCAAATTAGTGGTCGCAAACCTGAGAAATACCCTTGTTTTTGTGCACCAAACCTAAGATACATGTACTGGAACACCACAATTTCTCTTGGAAGTCTTTGAATGTTGGCTGCATCTTCTCTATTATCTATTGGATCATCTTGAACTAAACTTAGGTTTGTCTTTAACTTCACCATACTTCCATGATTTGTCACTTTAATCGTTTCTGCATAATCGTATAATCTTTTGTACTGCTCTTTCATTTGGCCTTCTATTTTTTTCAATGCAACATTCCTTGCTCTATAACACATAGATAACGTAACCTCAAAGCCAAGTTCCCTCTTGATTTTCCTTTGTAATGCCGTAATCTTACATTCTGAATCATCTCTGAAATCTTCTAGGTACTTTTCGGCTAGGAATTCATGTGTGACTATGTTTTCATCAAAGTTTCTTGGGCATGTGTGTTCTGGCCTGAAACTCGTAATCTTGAATGTCATGTTGTCTCGAATCTTGGATGCTCTAACTTTGAATGGACAACCAGGAAAATCACATTTAACTTGAACTAGAGTTGTGCAATTTTTCTTGATAACATGAGCATAACCTCTATATATCGTCCAAGCTCTTAATGCTCTATAGAACTGGTCAGCATATGTGAACCTCATCCCAAGTGCTAATTCTTGGAACCCTATGGCATCATCCTTAAAATCAACATTATGATCCTCACTCTCATCATCAGAGCCTTTTAAACTGTCCAAATCTGCTTCTAAATCTGCTGCTGGCTCATTAAAACCCCTCATCTCTTCTTCACTAATAGGAACTTCAACATTCACAGTTTCATTCACGTTTGTATCCACATCCCCATTCGCAGTTTCATTCATATATTCGTTATGCACATCAAATATATCATCAGCTTCACTATCCCCAAGGCCTAAATTAACCTCATTCCCTTCCAATAATAAAGTCATGAATCCAGACATTCCTATTGAGACATAAAAAGATGAAAACATATCAAAATAGTAGATAATTATCCACTCTAAACTATACTCTGAGACACTTAATTCACAACCAAACATATAGAAAAGTATATAGAAAATCATCAATTAGAAAATTCATCACACATGAACATGTAAAAACATGACACACTAATAGAAACACCCAAATATCATTGGTTAACGATTGAATGTAATGTTAACGATTACAAAGATAACCCTAAATATCATTGGTTAACGATTTTGTACCTTCAAACCAACGCTCTAAAATTTGCCCGAATAGCGATTTCAGTAGCCAATATCAAACTTGTATTGTGAATTGCTCTTTGAATTTTTGTCGTCCGCTCTACTGCTATAAAGTCATGTTGTGATTTGTTCCTTAAACTTCAAGAGTTTATTTTGTAATTTCAAAATTTTTTAGGAGAGAATGGAGTTGAAGATGCATTTTTAAGAAAATGGGGTTTGTTGTGCGAAGAAGAAGAAGGAGCAGACTAGGGTAAAATGAAAACAATTTGTTCCATCTTTATTTTGGGGGTTTTTCTATGGGGGCTCTAATGGGAGTTATAATTTTTGGACAATTTTAGCCCCCTAAATAAACGCCGTTTACCGTTAATCCGCCAAATGGAAAAGGTTAAAACCACAATCCTTGAATTGACAAAAAACAAACCACAGGGTTGTATTTGCAAAAACATGAAACCACATGGGTTTTTTTTGGAATTTGCCATTTTAATTAAATATCCAGGAGAGAGAAATGGTGGAGTGATGACTCATCATTTATTTTTATTTTATTAAAAACTGTTTTCCCGCCTATTCCGAACTCCGATTTCGAATATTTTTATATGGATGAACTCGTATTGACGAGGCGCTCATTTCAAGATCCATGAAGCCTTGGTAAAAATGACGTTTTTCAATTTTGGAACATACAGTTTTAATTTTAGAACACACGATCTGGTTTCGTCTTTTTTAATACAGTGTTTTAAACAATGTTATATACGTTCTAAACCTTATTTTCTGTATTCTGAAAGTTAAACATAATATTCTAAAAACAATCAATTGAAATCTGAAGCATATTTGCATTCTGATTTATATTATATCAAATGTGCGATTCATGTTCTAAAAAACAGAATGTATGTTCTAAACTAATGATTATGTTTATGAAATGACGTTAGATACGTTCTAAACTGTATAGCCCGTGTTCTAAACAATGTCATACGTGTTCGAAAAAAATATTATCCCTGTTTTGAAAGTGAATATAATGACTAAACAATGTTAAACATGTTCTAAATGTTATAGCTCGTGTTCTAAACAATTTTACAAAATTTCAAAAGTTATAATCTTTGCTCTAAAAATAAAACAGTCCATTAATTAAACATTATAATAAAATATATCAAATTCGTAACTCATGTTCCAAAAAATATAATTATTTTCTAAAGTAATAAATATGTTTCATAAATACCGTTAGCTATGTTCTAAATTGTACATTCTGTGTTCTAATCAATGTTACACGTGTTCTAAATTGTACATTATTTTATGTTATGTTTAAGTCATTATGTACGATGGGTAAAGTGGTCATTATAATGATGTTATTACGTTAACATATTCTATGACACGTAAACTTTCCAACGCTATACTATACGCTTAAAATGAACTAGTGATGAATGAGATATTCAAGCTCAAAATAGAGCACTTTGAACAATTTATAAGAGAGGAAAATACTCTCATCCCACATCACTTTCAAATGACATAACACTAAGGTTTATATAGGAGAAGGTTTCATAAGCTTTCAAATTATTCAACCATGTTATGCTTCAATATCTACGCGCAGGGGGGGGGGGGTGCAAATCCAATCCCACCGGGTTGGGGGCGCACCCGCACGACGTGGGCGACGCGAATGCCGTTCCGATTTGTGGGCCGACCCATTTTGCTTCTCTTCTTAGAATTTTTGAAGAAATTCTGCCCCAGTAGATATAACTGATCTTCTTCGATTCGAAATTTAGAACTGATTTTTCTGTGATTGAAAAAGAAAATCGAGTTGATTATGAATGGAGAAATTGAGTTGATTAAGAATGGAGAAATCGAGTGATGAATTCGGAATGCATGAATCGAGTTTTGTAGAAAGATAGAGTAGAATCCGAATTCATTAAAGACGATGAAGCTTCATTCAGGATTGCGCAGGGCTGTTTATGTAGAAGGAGCAGGGCACGTTTTTTGTTTTTGGGTTATACGGTGTAGTTTCAAGGTGTTCTCATCTTAATTTTCATTCTCACATAGGGGGGTGTTCTCATGTGATCCCTCCCCTATATATATAGAAAAAACTCGGTAATTATTCATATTATGATGAACATATTATATCCCAGGATCATATATATTTTCTGTTAACCAATGTTGTTAGGGGCGGGCCCCCTGGTCGGACAAGTCAAATCAAAAACTGGATTAGAAAGTGAGTTGATTTGTGATTCTTGAAATTGCAACAGACCTGATAGGAACCGGAGTCAATCCAGCCAGTTTTAATTATTATATTTTTATTATAAAATTTAATCCATTTTGATCTATCTAAAATTTAAAAATCCACTTTGTTATATAATACTTCAATTAAGATGGTTGTAACATGAATTGGACATTCCCTAACTTTGAATAATACATTGTATGAGATAGGTTCATGTGAGACAAAGCCATTATGGAGAGACTTTTTTTTAGTATGAGACAATTAAAAAGTGGTGGCAATTTTGAAATTTTAAAAACATGGAGGGGCATTATTGAGGTGATGTCATCGCTGATGTCAGCGCTGATGCCACATCTGGAGAGAGAAAAAGTTTTTATTATTTTATTTAAAATGCATTTTTCCGCTCTTTCCGAACTCATTTTTCAAAAAAAATTATACCACTGAACTCGTATTAATTAGTCGGTCATTTTGAGATCCATTGTTGTTATTTATAGACGATTTTTATTTTTTTTATTTTTGTTCCAAGTCGGATACTTGGTTGTTCCAACAGAATACTACATTTGTTCCACCAGACAACTCCAATTGTTCCAGCAAAATATTTTCATTATTTTTTTTAAATGCACTCTGGGAGTGTAAAAAAATGTAGTACAGTTAAACCTCGATGAAGTAATATTCGATAAAGTAATAATCTCGCTTAAGTAATAAATTTCGTCGGTCCCAACTTGGGCTAATGTCGTTGTTAGCACCCATTTTTGACCGGCTCGAAAAACATCTTTTTCTGTAAAAATGAACTTTTGTGCCCTTAATTTTTATCCGTTTAATAAATAAGCTTAAAATTTTGAACAATTTCTAGAATTTTTTAAAATATGAAACTTAACTTAAATAGTACTTTTAACTTCGATTTATCATATTTTGACGAATAATTGATAGACGTATCAAATTACAATCAAAATATAATTTATTAGTAGTCGCACACTTTTCTTAATTTCTCTCTAATAAATGATTAACTGTTAATATTATCCAATTTTATATCTTCTTTTAATTCTTGACAGGTACAGTAATCTAATTCAAAAGTCAAAATACGGGTGAAGGGCTCGATTCTCAAGGCAAGTCGAGCATTTAGTTAAAGGCGTTCAGATCAACTCAAGCTAAGAAGATGCAAAATCCATCTTAAAATCAAGTTCAAATGATCAAATTCAAACAGTCCAAAGTTCAAGTTGAAGTTCGAGTCAACATTCAAGACAAGATTCAAGTCAAGATCCATATTCAAGATCAAGTCTCAACTCCATTTCGAGCTCCAATTGAAGCTCAAATTCAAGTTCAAATTCGCAATTCAAGCTCAACTCTGAGAAGCTCACAATTTCGGCCCATTTCAACAAGCCCATGATAGAGCAGATTTTGGATTGAAGGAAGCCCATCTTAAGTTTGCTTAATCTTTAAGCAAAGTTAAACTTAGTGATCAAGCAAGATCTTCCCAAATCTACCCAAATTTTATCCAAAATCTTATCTTATCCTAGAATAGATTTTACCCAAACTTATAGTCATAATCTTATCCTAGATTTAAACTTGCCAATCAAGCAAATATTAGCTTAATTTCTAAGCATTCTTTGCCTATAAATAGGCTAGCATTTATTGTAAATTTCAATCTCCATGAGTGAGATTTCTATACTTAATATACACAAAATTTCTATTATCTATTATCTATAGCTACATTTGTTTGATTTCTTTCGAGCTTCAAGAACTAACTAGTATTATCTCCTTTTTGTTCTATTTTTGTTACTAGATATAAGAAATTGAATTCTATACTGCTTCCATGTATATATCTTATTGTTAGATTTCTGTTAAGATTAATATTTAGCCTTTTTCAAGTTAAACTATAGAATAGGCTAAAATTTCAGAACAAAGTACTTTTAATTTGAAATAGAAGCTAGAATATGTTGATCCTAAGCCCCTTTCAAATTCATTGAATTGAGGTTTTGATTTCGACTTGAAAATTGGTTCGCTATCAAGTTCGGACCCCTAACTGGTTCGCTCACGATTTGATATTCGATCATTCATTTCGATCCCTCACCATTTACTCCGCTCACATCCATTAATTTTACACGTTATTACTTTACAGCTTACAATCTTTCAAAAGCAACAAATGAAATTCCTATGCTAAAATGTTTACAGTTATCCAAAACAGTAAATTGTTAATCTAAACCCAAACTAGTTAGCTAACACAAAATACAAGATTTTCTTCCTTTTTGCCCTTTACAGGTACCCCGGAAACTGTTCACCGCCGCCGGTCAACCACTATTCATCGCCGCCGGTCAACATTCCGACCACCGCTGGTTCACTGCCGGAGAATGCTCCGTCACCGCTGGCTTCAAGCCGACGCCGTTCACCGTCTCTGTTTCGCCGGAAACCGCCACTGAAACTCCAGAAACCTCTGAAACTACAAAATCAGAATCACTAAACAACAACGATCTAACCAAACACCAAATCCACAAAATAACTTCAAAACTACCTCACCACGGTCACCCTCCGGCCACCAGTCAGCTCCGTCCGTCGTCCGTCGCTGTTCAAACCGCCAGTAGCCTCGCGGATCCGCCACGCTGTTCCACCGTGACCTTCCGCCGTCGCTGACCAGGGGGGGTTTTAGTCACCGCCGGTCACAGAAGAGGAGAAAAAGGAGAAGACACCGTGTTAGGCTGGAAAGAGAGAAAGGAGAAGAAAAAAGAAGAGGCAGAACAGAGAAGATGAAGAGGAGCTGCCGCCGTCAAAGAGAAGAAGAGGAGGGGCGGCTGAAGTTTTGTGAAGAGGAGGAGAAGAAGAAATGAAACCCTAACTAGGGTTTGAGTCATTTTATACCCCTGCTTAACCCGTTTTCCTAAATGGATCCCATCCGACCCAGTTCTGACCCGTTTCAGGCCCAGTCTACCTCAAAGCCCGGCTTGTAAATCTCCCGCAAGCCCAGGTAAGTTCACTAATTCTATTTATTTTTATATGTTAATTACTTTAGTTAATTTGTAATTAAAAGTGAATGATTTATTGTATATACGATGTGATATAGATAAATAGTTTTGGCCATGTAATTTATTACCGTCATTTTTAGCCTTAGTTAGAACGCGACTAAGTTAAATATATATTAATATATCCATATTATTTATGTTAGTTAGAATATTAGTTAATTCATCCCCCTTTCAATTTTAATTAGTCAACTGTATCAACTTAGAAACCTTAGTTAACTCCGCCATTATTTATAGAAATTCAAACATAGAAGCTGTGTAAATATTAATAAGTTAACCTCATGATTAGCTTAATTACACTCAATTCAACAATTTTAATATAGATAAAAATGCTCGCTTTTGTTAAAGAAACGAGATTGTTAATTATGTCCGCTTTTCTAAAACTCTATTACTAATTTTATTTATTGAGTCAAAACAGTCTATTCATACTTATGTTATAAAATGTGAATCATATTTTATTAAGTTAACTTTTTTAAATGATTATGTAATAATCGAAATTAAATGTCATGTTATGACTTCTTTTTTATTAACCATAGAATTTACAACCAAAAGTTATGTCATAACTCAAGTTCAAATATAGTAAATAAATAAGCTAAATAACCTAGGACTATAGAATCTCTGAGACCAGTTAATTATCCAAATAACATAATAACAGAGTCAATCTAGATAGCGGTTATCCAATCAGACCGTACAACATGGTTGGTGGCGACTCGAACTCTTATTAGCGGAAATACCCCTATAAGTGGTATTTTCGCTCCCAAACAGTTGAGAGCGAGAACGGCCTCGCGCCCGGTGTTTTTCGGGGCGCGACAGCTGGCGACTCCGCTGGGGAATTTCGTATTTTCGAAAAAAAATATTATTAACTTTTTATTTTATTTTTATATTGCTTATTTGTATGTTTGTATATTGTGTATAAATGTTCCATTTTAAAATTGTCTCATCATAAATCTACACGGACGCACACTTACACCCAAAAGGTCATGCTATGATCTACCCTTTAGGAGATATAGGACGAGGCAAAGTATGGATACCTCTCGAATGCGGGAAAAGGATCCTGAAACGTACTCAACCCGAGGACTGATCTCTCACAACTTTGGTGGGATAAAATCGGGAACTGCTGCTTAGAACTAAAATTTCCCCACTAGAAGCTAGCCCTTTTGTGCAGGTATCCACCCTTTAGGATCTCCTCGTGCATTATTATATCATGATGTGCCTATTATATATCTTAATTTATCCATGTTCATTTGTCATCATGTTACATCATTACTCTAATTAGATGAAAATACATACATTTCTGGAAAATTAACATGATTAAATGTTGAGCATATTAGGATCTAGTCTCATTGTATAGTTTAAGATTCATTTTGTCATCCTCTTGATAGCCTAGTCTCGGATAGGTGTTCAATGACCATCATCTATTGTGTACCATTCTATTTGTATACCCTTCTTCATGCATAAATTATGTTATAACAATAGTTACTTTTTCCTTAAATCAACATGTATATGTATATTCTTCTAACCTGATTTTGTTTAGGTTCTCGCTAGTCATCCTTCATACTCTAGCTTTTCCATCTTTTTCATGCATAAATGTTTTGTAGCAATCACTGTTCATAACATACAGTTTCTTCTAGAATCCATGGTTTTTGTCAATATATATATCTCGATAACCTAGTTCATTAGCTTTCCCATTTTGTGTCAACTCTGATATGCCTAAACATGTTAGTCACCATATAGTGTCTTTGCATATTTTAGGATATCTATTTCATAGTTTTATCTAGTTTTTCATTTATTATCATTCATAGTCTAGTTCTCCTATTTTGTGTAAATAATGTTGTAACAATCGTTACGTGTCTTTGCATATCCTAGAATTTGTCATCTTATCTCGTACAGTGTTTTCTAGTTCCGTCTAGTTATCCATTCATTCGTCATAGATTAGCTTTCGCATTTTATGTCAGTTTTCATGCATACACAATGTTGTCATCTTCATGTATCATTTACATGTTTTCACATAACACCAGAGTTAAACATGATAAAATATATAAATTGAATAATAACATGTCCATTTGGCTTAAAAGAGAAAGTTTCGAAAGGGGAATTGAGGTTCATTAATTACCAGACTCATGTGGATTTGAGAAAATAAAGTCTACGAACAAAAGGATCAGTTCTCTCGGTTATCGGGGATAAAAAGACAAGAAGCACAATTATTAGAATGAACAAAGACCAAACAGTTGAAAGGTGATGCATTTAAACCCCCAGGTATAAAGACTCATTGATCAGTTTGGTAAAGACTTGTTTATCATATATCATTCAAAGACAGAAGAAAGCCTTGAATTGAGAACAGATGAGAGCCGAGAATGCTAGTAATGGAGTGCAAATTTCCCATCTGATATGAAGAATTGGGTTGTTGAAAAAAAACTTTGAAATTGTCGAAGATTCGAATGAAATGATCCAATTTGCTAAGTGTGGTTCAAATCTCAGTTTTGTCTTCCGAATTTTGTTTTCTTTGCCCCAGAGCACAAATGAAGATCTATCATGATAATGATGACAATGATGATGATGATGATAAAGCCATGATATAAATTTTCTCAGAAAATCTTGAAGTTCTATCCTTGGAATAATACTCACAATCAGAGCAAACTTGTGCTCGAAATTATGAAAATTGAGCATATGCTTTCATGATGCACATACTGAAGAAGATATGAATCAGATGTTGAGAGATGATCAATTATGGCAATTCAATTTAATCTAACAATGACAGAGGAAGAAAAGGCAGAGTATTCCTACACATGTTGAAAACCCTGGCATATACCAATTTGATAAGGGCAAGGCCCGTGAAGAATTTTTCAGATTTAGCCATATTTAGAGCAAAATTAAGCAGAGGTTTAGAGCAGTCAGAAATGAAGGAAAATACAAAGAATATTGTCCTCTGGCTGCCATTGATGATGCATTGACCAATTTGATCATATGATGCATGAAGGATCACAACTCCATGGAAGGAAGATAAAGAGGGCCTCTAGTAATCCAGTGTCATTACCTTATACTTCAATATTTCTCTCATTTGCTTCAAAGCTAGCAGATATCCCCTTGATATGTTGAGCCATTGTAATCGTCGTATCGGAAGTGTTATGATCCCGAGGTCGGTGTGAATTCAGTTCAAGAGTTTGTCAGGCAATCATTGAATCTATGCCAAACTTTTAAACTACTCATCAAGCAAATAATAGAAGCTGGAGAGTTGGGTTTCACCTGAGCCAGAGATTTTGATGATTTGCAGCCTAATTTATCTTTTTGGAAGATTTCCAGATATCCCTCAGTAGCGGAAAAATTTATACTGATAGATCTATTTCTCACATGTTGCCATCTGCTTGGAATGCTCATAAAGTCGCTCTGGAATGATGACAATGATTGAAGATGAGCTCTATTTTTAACACGTATGCATGAGTTAATGGTACTGTTAATGAATTATGTGGTTGTTTGAGAATCACGAAACGAATGTATTCCACGAGAATAAATTGATGAATGAACTTGTTGCTTTGACTGAGAACTCTAGAACTTATTTGAGTATTCATCGAGGCGAAATATCTGATTAACTCATGATTAGGAAGTGACTAAGGCACCCTTAGGATAGCCTATTTAGCCCTACCTACCATTCAAGTATATTCCTTAGTCATCCACTTTTGAGCCGACGATATTTTCTTTCGTGTCACCTAGTCTGGTTGTCAGTCACCAAAGGAAACCAGTTGCCCGAAGAACAAGAACGAGCAAAAATTGACCAAAAATCAAGAATCGGTCAAAAATCAAGAACTGACCAAAAAGTCAGAATTGGACCAAAGAAGTCCATTTCCCAAATAAAAGCAAAAAGGGACCCGAACAAGGTCAAATTAATTCCAAGATGTTGCATCATGTCAATTAAAGCAGCTAATATCCATAATGAAGTCTGCTAGGTTGAAAATCCGTAAAGGGCAGCCTAGATACCAGGCAGGGGGCAAAAAAAAAAAATAAAAAATAAAAAATAAAAAATAAATTTAAACGAAAGTGAGCAAGATAAAAAAAATGAGAGAATGTTACTGAGCGAAAAGAGTGAAAAAGAAAAGTGAGAAAAAAGAGAGATTGAATAAAAAGCCCCCATAAATTGAAAAAGAAATACAAGTTAAAACAAATCAATAAAATTACCCGGACAACGGTACTGAAACAAGAAGATATCCAGAAGACCATTAGCCGAAGGCCATCCAATTCAACTGGTTTCCACACCCATATTAACCCAAAAATCCCGAAAGACCTTTCGATCCATAGTCATGAGTTAATCTACATTAGTGGAGATGAATACGAAGAATAAGCTTATGGTAGTTTGGAAATACATTCAGTTATGGGTACTACTTGGCCTTAAACAAACACATGGACTAGCAGATGATGTTTCTCTTAAGATGATCAAACGAATTTCATGTTCGAAGTTATCAAAGTTCTGTGAGGATCTCATAATGTGAAGATGAGTAAACCCAATTAACTTGCATAATGGTTAATTTCTTCGACATATCAGTTGGTCACCACGAACAGGTTTGAAGCCATCAGAGGATTGTTTGCTACATCAACATATGCCTTCTGAATCTTCGAAGGAAATACTCCGAGTATCAGAAAAGTCGAGCTCATCAAGACTTATCACTTTCAATGCCATTTGTGATGCTGGAGTAGTCAATTTGTTGAAAATCTCTTATGCATCATCCTTAATCTCAGCAAATTTTGGGAGTGTCAGCAAAATACTCAGGTGAATATATGAAAGAAGGACCGGAGCAGTCACATCAATGTTAAGAGTTCTGGAAGGCTTCGGCAAAAGCATCAAGGATCGCTTTATGAATACTCAATCTCCAAAGAAAGCCACTAGAGTATTAACAGTTATGGGTTTGTCATGAGATAATCCATGCAGAATCGTCATTGATAGAAGTGATTACGGAAAACTTGAATTTGCTTCGAAAATGAACAGTTAGCCACGTTTTAGAGAAGCCATTTCACTGAGAAGATTCAGATCATCATGATTCATAACAAAATGTGTGTCCAAACTGACACAATTGAAGTTGGAACACTCTCCAAAATGATTAAATCCACACCAAAATGAGCACAATTTGGGGGGAAATGCAGAAATGTCACCAAGAAAGCATGTTCACAAAATCATCGTAGATCGAAGATATGAGATTTAGGGGGAATCAGAATGTCATCAATGAACATCATTCAACATATGGCTAATTTTAAGCAGAAATCAACAACATTGAAGGCCATCAGCGGAGATCACTTGGTTTATGGCATCATTTGAACACAAAAATGACGACCGGGGGAATCTAGAGTTGTCTCCTAGAATCATAAGATCAATCATGCTTGAACCAGGACAGTTGAAGCCAGAACATTTTCGAAGCAGATAAAAGGGAAAGTATCCAGGAATTTCCTCACAAGCATAATGAATCTTCTTATAGATGCCTTTCAAACTTCAAAGAAAATATGTTGAGAAGTCAGGGTAGTCAAAATTGACCTTTTCAGCAGAATTCACTCAGGCCAACATGAATCTGCATTGAGATGAGCACGATTTGGGGGCAAATGCAAAAATGCCACCAAGGAAGCGGTGTTCATAATCCCATTCTAAGAAGGTTGAAAAGACAATCAGAACGACATCAACAGAAATCTTCTACCCCATCAGCAACTTTAAACAATAAAAAGCCTGCTAGGTTGAAAACCCGCAAAGGGCGATCTAGGCAACAATTAAGGCAAAGAAAATCCGCTAGTTTGAAACCCGCAAAGGGAAATCTAGGCAACAATTAGGGTAAATAAATGAAATGTGTCAAGAAACCTCAATGGTATCGCTCAAGACAATCTCAGCTTAAAACTCTTGCAAAAGCAGAATCGCTTCGAATATCACTCTGAATACACTTAGAAAAGCGAGGGCATCAAGGTCCATCTTCCCACCAACAACATATCAGTCATGCTTAAGTCGATTCAACAAGGCCAAACAGTTGTGAAGGTTTCTTCAACATGAATAAATATGCACTTAATTGAGAAGATTGAGGGAAATTATAAAGGCTAATGAGCCATCCCATCTACATGACATCAAACTGAAAAAGCTGAAGACAAGATCAATGAAGCTATTGATGAACTTTGGACTACTTGGAGGCAATATGATTGACTCCCTCAACATTAGATTTGCCAGAATTGAAATATCAACATGCTTGGGGGCAATATGATTGACTATTTCGAACATTAAAACAAAAACATTAACAAGCTTGGGGGCAACATGATTGAATTCCAACATCAAGTCTATTCATCAACCATTTCGAAGCATAAATCGAGAGAAATTGCAAGAACATCTCTTCTCACAAAATGAATGTTGGAAAGACATTATACAGAACCATAATTTTCAGAAGTCTTGAGGATCATCATTAGCCGAGTCACAAAAAGATTGATCAACTTCTCGCGCAAGAACGAGCCAAGATACATCTGAATGACAGTTTGCCAACCAAATAAGCATCCTCAAATTCTGGTCAAATTAAATAAGATTCCTATGAAGCAGTTTTGATCTCTTCATTCCATAAGCCAAATGAATAAGCTATTACTCAACATAAAAATAAAAAGAAAAAAATAATCAATCAAATATCATTTTGCATATAATTAGCTGCATTTTAAGTTTCTCAAATACATTTTCTCATCCCCAACATATCATCATCAATCAAGTCCTTTTTAAGCATTGTCATAGTATGTTAATACATTTCTCCATTTTCTCCATATAATATGTCATCCCATTCATCAACCTTAGAGTAAACCTGTACATACGTCGGTTTAACCTTAAGCTTATCAAATTTAAACAAAAAAAAAATTTCATCATCAAGTTATGAGTCCTAGATACTCCTTCTTATAAGCATATAGATATCCATTACTTTATTTTGCATCATGCACATAAATCGTTTGCTTTTATTCTTGTCAATTGATAAATCTGTTTGTCCTCATTGAGTTCCTAGATACACTTTCGAATGTGTATACAGATATCCATGTTGTTTTGCATTAGCTTTCGTGCATTTTCTCTTGATCATTTTACAATACATGTAAAAAATGTTATATATCCTTTCGTTCATTTATCGAATCCGTTGTAGATATTTCATGATAAATACGTACATACATATATCCATAATCATTTCACATTGCATATAGAAATGTATGCTCATTCATTTGTTAAAATTTGCTGTAAATAATCCAGATAAAATGTTGTCATCAAATTAAATGCCATTAGTTCACATTATCATGTTTCATACATTTTTCATCATAAATCATTTTGTTATTCCTATTATTATATTTTATATAATTTTCACCAGGGATATTCTATGGTCACTTTGTATTTCACAAAGTAACCATTACTTTATTTTGTCAACCATTGGATCATGGGTTAAAAACTAATCCAATGGTGAAAAAGACAAAGTATAAACAAAGTAAGGGAAAAACAGAGTGACCATAGCCTACACATTTTCACCATCTTAATTCTTTTCAATTTTTACATTAAATCACATTCAATTTTATTTTCATCTTGTTTCCCTTCAATTTTCACCTTAGGTCACATTTAATGTTTATATCATCATGATTCATACAATTTCTTTTTATAACATTTCTTAATGATAAATTGTCATTCATTAATATTTTTGTCATATCACATCGATGTTTCAATTACATCTTTTCCAAATAAGTTAATATTCTTTTATCCTTAAATGAATTTTCAAAAATTACCAAATAAACTCTTTTAACATTACAAGAATATCTTGATTACATGAGTCTACCTTGGACATTATTATAATTTTCATTCACATTTTCTCAACATTATCACATCCTTAGACAAAGTTATTCACTTAATATGTTATGAACAACTTGTACAAATGTCAATTTAGTTTTAATCTTGTTGATAAATCATATTCTCATCTTTACGTATAAGTCTTAATTACTCCTTATACAGATGTACATCTTCATAATCACTTTTATCACATATTCACTTGTCAATTCATTATGTATTCTTTATATATTACTTTAATTTATTCATCATACATTATAAACACCACTACATGATCATGCATTACTACATGTTATCTTGCATTGTTTTCAGAAACTTTCAAATATTTTTGCTTTAATTTCTCCAGCAGATAATAAATTTACCTCTCTATACTTTTCCTCTTGCATGCTTTCAAACCTTTTTGAACAAAACAAAATTTATGACAAATCCCCAGTAGAGTCAGCCTTATCACAGCTTTTCTAAAAAAAAAAAAAATAAATAAAAAAAATAAATATATCCAAAAATATCCAAATTTGATTCATCTTCTCAAAGGTAAAGGAATCACTGTTAAATATTCATCACATATATTACCAAGTTTTTATACAATCCATCACATATTCCAGCAGTGGGGAGCCACGATAAAAACTCGTTTCGGCAAAAAGTCCGGCGGGGGAGCCACCTTAATCACTCAATCCTAACATATCACAAGCCGTGGGGAGCCACAAAACTCAACAAAAATTGTTATTTTCGATCAACTTGAACTTCATCGTACTAGTCGGTAGACCTTTTCAATTCCATGTGATTAAGTCCCATAGTTCACTTTGACTTCCATAGGATTTACCCTTTTGAACTCCTTGAGATTAAGTCTCATAATTCGCATCTTTAGAATTCCCTGAGATCAATTCTCATAATTTGCATCCTTAGAATTCCTTGAATTGGCATCTTTAGAATTCCCTGAGATCAATTCTCATAATTCGCGTATTTAGAATTCCCTGAATTCGCATATTTAGAATTCCCTGAATTCGCATCTTTAGAATTTCCTGAGATCAATTCTCATAATTCGCATCATTAGAATTCCCTGAGACCAATTCTCATAATTCACATCTTTAGAATTCCCTGAGATCAATTCTCATAATTTGCATCCTTAGAATTCCCTGAGATCAAGTCTCATAATTCGAATCCATAGAATTCCCTAAGATCAAGTCCCACAGTTCAATTATTTTCAAAAAAACCACATCACAAACTTTCCAACTTCGATCCCTACTTTCCAAGACAAAGGAATCACCTCATTTAAATATCACTTATATCACTTACCACTTACCCAATTATTCAGTTTTGCAGATATATTCCAGCGGTGGGGAGCCACTCTAATCACTCAAATGGTGGGGAGCCATGATACTCATACTTATTCAACTCGGCGGATGCACGACTCATTTGCAATTCAATATCACTTCAACTCGACGGATGCACGACTCATTTGCAATCCAATACCACTTACTCGATGGATGCGCGACTCATTTGCAATCCAATACCTCTTCAACCCGACGGATGCGCGGCTAATTTGCAATCCACTACCACTTCAACTCGACGGATGCGCGACTCACTTGCAATCCACTACCTCTTCAACCCGATGGATGCGCGGTTTATTTGCAATCCACTACCTCTTCAACCCGACGGATGCGCGGTTCATTTGCAATCCAACTCTTCAACAACAATATCATCCTCGAGAATGCCCAGTGAAAGACATTCAACCAACTTTTGTCACTTTCTTTTAATTTCAATTACATTACATCTAATTTACATCAATTTCCATTTAATTCTAGTTACATTATGACTCGGCCAAAAATGGTCGCCTTTATTGTGCTTTGTATACTCCCTTTTCAATGGAGATATACAAAGGGGGGCAGCTGTTAGCACCCATTTTTGACCGGCTCGAAAAACATCTTTTTCTGTAAAAATGAACTTTTGTGCCCTTAATTTTTATCCGTTTAATAAATAAGCTTAAAATTTTGAACAATTTCTAGAATTTTTTAAAATATGAAACTTAACTTAAATAGTACTTTTAACTTCGATTTATCATATTTTGACGAATAATTGATAGACGTATCAAATTACAATCAAAATATAATTTATTAGTAGTCGCACACTTTTCTTAATTTCTCTCTAATAAATGATTAACTGTTAATATTATCCAATTTTATATCTTCTTTTAATTCTTGACAGGTACAGTAATCTAATTCAAAAGTCAAAATACGGGTGAAGGGCTCGATTCTCAAGGCAAGTCGAGCATTTAGTTAAAGGCGTTCAGATCAACTCAAGCTAAGAAGATGCAAAATCCATCTTAAAATCAAGTTCAAATGATCAAATTCAAACAGTCCAAAGTTCAAGTTGAAGTTCGAGTCAACATTCAAGACAAGATTCAAGTCAAGATCCATATTCAAGATCAAGTCTCAACTCCATTTCGAGCTCCAATTGAAGCTCAAATTCAAGTTCAAATTCGCAATTCAAGCTCAACTCTGAGAAGCTCACAATTTCGGCCCATTTCAACAAGCCCATGATAGAGCAGATTTTGGATTGAAGGAAGCCCATCTTAAGTTTGCTTAATCTTTAAGCAAAGTTAAACTTAGTGATCAAGCAAGATCTTCCCAAATCTACCCAAATTTTATCCAAAATCTTATCTTATCCTAGAATAGATTTTACCCAAACTTATAGTCATAATCTTATCCTAGATTTAAACTTGCCAATCAAGCAAATATTAGCTTAATTTCTAAGCATTCTTTGCCTATAAATAGGCTAGCATTTATTGTAAATTTCAATCTCCATGAGTGAGATTTCTATACTTAATATACACAAAATTTCTATTATCTATTATCTATAGCTACATTTGTTTGATTTCTTTCGAGCTTCAAGAACTAACTAGTATTATCTCCTTTTTGTTCTATTTTTGTTACTAGATATAAGAAATTGAATTCTATACTGCTTCCATGTATATATCTTATTGTTAGATTTCTGTTAAGATTAATATTTAGCCTTTTTCAAGTTAAACTATAGAATAGGCTAAAATTTCAGAACAAAGTACTTTTAATTTGAAATAGAAGCTAGAATATGTTGATCCTAAGCCCCTTTCAAATTCATTGAATTGAGGTTTTGATTTCGACTTGAAAATTGGTTCGCTATCAAGTTCGGACCCCTAACTGGTTCGCTCACGATTTGATATTCGATCATTCATTTCGATCCCTCACCATTTACTCCGCTCACATCCATTAATTTTACACGTTATTACTTTACAGCTTACAATCTTTCAAAAGCAACAAATGAAATTCCTATGCTAAAATGTTTACAGTTATCCAAAACAGTAAATTGTTAATCTAAACCCAAACTAGTTAGCTAACACAAAATACAAGATTTTCTTCCTTTTTGCCCTTTACAGGTACCCCGGAAACTGTTCACCGCCGCCGGTCAACCACTATTCATCGCCGCCGGTCAACATTCCGACCACCGCTGGTTCACTGCCGGAGAATGCTCCGTCACCGCTGGCTTCAAGCCGACGCCGTTCACCGTCTCTGTTTCGCCGGAAACCGCCACTGAAACTCCAGAAACCTCTGAAACTACAAAATCAGAATCACTAAACAACAACGATCTAACCAAACACCAAATCCACAAAATAACTTCAAAACTACCTCACCACGGTCACCCTCCGGCCACCAGTCAGCTCCGTCCGTCGTCCGTCGCTGTTCAAACCGCCAGTAGCCTCGCGGATCCGCCACGCTGTTCCACCGTGACCTTCCGCCGTCGCTGACCAGGGGGGGTTTTAGTCACCGCCGGTCACAGAAGAGGAGAAAAAGGAGAAGACACCGTGTTAGGCTGGAAAGAGAGAAAGGAGAAGAAAAAAGAAGAGGCAGAACAGAGAAGATGAAGAGGAGCTGCCGCCGTCAAAGAGAAGAAGAGGAGGGGCGGCTGAAGTTTTGTGAAGAGGAGGAGAAGAAGAAATGAAACCCTAACTAGGGTTTGAGTCATTTTATACCCCTGCTTAACCCGTTTTCCTAAATGGATCCCATCCGACCCAGTTCTGACCCGTTTCAGGCCCAGTCTACCTCAAAGCCCGGCTTGTAAATCTCCCGCAAGCCCAGGTAAGTTCACTAATTCTATTTATTTTTATATGTTAATTACTTTAGTTAATTTGTAATTAAAAGTGAATGATTTATTGTATATACGATGTGATATAGATAAATAGTTTTGGCCATGTAATTTATTACCGTCATTTTTAGCCTTAGTTAGAACGCGACTAAGTTAAATATATATTAATATATCCATATTATTTATGTTAGTTAGAATATTAGTTAATTCATCCCCCTTTCAATTTTAATTAGTCAACTGTATCAACTTAGAAACCTTAGTTAACTCCGCCATTATTTATAGAAATTCAAACATAGAAGCTGTGTAAATATTAATAAGTTAACCTCATGATTAGCTTAATTACACTCAATTCAACAATTTTAATATAGATAAAAATGCTCGCTTTTGTTAAAGAAACGAGATTGTTAATTATGTCCGCTTTTCTAAAACTCTATTACTAATTTTATTTATTGAGTCAAAACAGTCTATTCATACTTATGTTATAAAATGTGAATCATATTTTATTAAGTTAACTTTTTTAAATGATTATGTAATAATCGAAATTAAATGTCATGTTATGACTTCTTTTTTATTAACCATAGAATTTACAACCAAAAGTTATGTCATAACTCAAGTTCAAATATAGTAAATAAATAAGCTAAATAACCTAGGACTATAGAATCTCTGAGACCAGTTAATTATCCAAATAACATAATAACAGAGTCAATCTAGATAGCGGTTATCCAATCAGACCGTACAACATGGTTGGTGGCGACTCGAACTCTTATTAGCGGAAATACCCCTGTAAGTGGTGTTTTCGCTCCCAAACAGTTGAGAGCGAGAACGGCCTCGCGCCCGGTGTTTTTCGGGGCGCGACAGTCGTAAAGTAATATTCTCGCTAAAAGCGTAAGATAATAAAAAATTTGAAAGTCCTGAAGGACCCAAGTAATGTGTAAAGTAATAATTCGAGAATTATACGTATATATAATATGTATGAGTTACAAAATTCAATTTTTTTTTTAAATATGAATATATAATATCTTGTTTCTTCTTTCCACCAAAGCTAAAATTAACATCATCATTGACTTTACGTAAGGATAAATAACTCTTGGTATGTTTTGCTCGTGTTGTAACAAGTAATTGTTCAAAGTGTTGATTGCTTGAACTGCTTTCTTTGATGACAAGCTTGGGATGACATTGCTATCATCTGGTTCAAGATCAGTCTTTCACCAATGTTCATTACCGATTCAAAAATTTGTTTATTAGTAGGTGATTCTATTGCTATTGTCCGGTTTAGGACTAGTCTCTTCATCAGTGTTTATTATCGATAAAGTAATAAATTCGATAAAGTAATATTTTTTCCCGGTCCCAAAAGTATTACTTTAAAGAGGTTTAACTGTATTCTGTTGGAACAATTAGAGTAGTCCGGTGGAACAATTATAAAAAAATAAAAAAAATAAAAATCGTCTATAAATAACAAAAATGGATCTCAAAATGACCACCTAATTAATACGAGTTCACTGGTATAATTTTTTTTGAAAAATGAGTTCGTAAAGAGCGGGAAAATGCATTTTAAATAAAATAATTAAAACTATTTCTCTCTCCAGAGGTGACATCAGCGGTGACATCAGCGCTGACATCACCTCATCTTCCTTCCCTTCAATTCACGCATGAGGGGTGTTCATTTAATTACAAGTTTGCCACCTTCCCCTATTGAATTACAAAAATACCATTTGTCTCATCATAAAAACTAGTCTCATCCTAAACCCTTGTCTCATTTGAACTTGACTCTACATTGTATAACCCATCGAAAATTCTGCAGTACCCGCTGGGTATATGAGAAAATTTAATTTTAAATAATTTTTTAATTAAAAAAAAAGCTTTGTAATAGATATTAATTGTAATAGGTGGTAAAAGTTTGTAATAGATTTTAATTGTAATAATTCTCCATTAAATGTATCCACCCACGCCTCCTCCTTTTTTTTAATATCTTTTAATGAGTCATAAAACCTATAGGACACTTGACATTAACTGATTTTTAAAACCAATATAATACCTTATAATTCGTAAAATCGGGAACATTATATTATAATAAACATTAATATGTTTATGAGTTCCTATTAGAACTATATTATGATTCATTGTTTGACACGAATTAGAATTTATATAAGCCTACAGGGGCGGACTCAGGGGGGGCTCTGGTGGGCTCGAGCCCCCCTCAGTTCCGGCACAACCTTTAGAATTATCCGATAAATTTCGGCTAGCCCCCCCCCCCCCCCCCCCCCCCCCCCCCCCCCCCAAAATAATGTATATTAACAGTAAAGATGATAAAATGGACAACGTGAAATGATGAGAGAATTTGTAAGAAGGATGTGTTTAGATGTGAAGACTAGGATTCAAATCCCACCATCTACATTTTTTTTCACCCAACATTATTAATGTTTTTTATCAATATTTTCCCCTAACATTATTAATGTTTTACATCAATTTTTAATTTTTTAATGTTATTTTGATCGAAAACTCTACTTTTTTGTTTTTCCTTTCTATTTTTAATAATTTTATCAACAATTTTTTATTAGATCATTAATTTGTTTCTCCTAATTTTATCAACTCTACTTCATTTTCGTATACACGCATATATATATAAATTTTTTTTTACGCTAGAGCTAAAACTAGCCATCCCGATCTTCAAATCCTGGGTCCGCCCCTGTAAGCATATATAAAGATAGTAGTGAAGATGTTTAAAGTGTGAGATTTTATTTGCAAATTGATCGTTTGAAGGGTTCAGTGAGTCTTTAACTAAAAGGGTTCAAGACATGGATAAACAGAGTCAAGACGTGGATTTGAACCCACAAAGCAAGTTACAATGATTGATCCTGTGGTAAACTCTTGTTGTTTCAACATAAAATTTGTGTATGTTATTAAATGTTTTCAAAACATATTTTATGTTATTGAAAATTTTGTATTTGTTTAAATAATTTATGAGTTTATTTGTGCAAAAATTTACGTAGGTTTTAGGTATAATATTTTGGGCAAATTCCAAAAAAAACCCCCTGTGATTTCATGCTTTTGCAAATACAATTTTGTGGTTTGTTTCTTGTCAATTCAAGGATTGTGGTTTTAATTTTTTTCATGTCAAGGATTATCAGTAAACGGAGTCTATTTAGAGGGCTAAAATTGTCCAAAAATTATAACTCCCATTACAGCCCCATAGGAAAACCTCAAAATAAAGATGGAATAATTTTTTTCAATGAACCCTAATCTCATCATTCTTCTTCACATAACAAAATCTATTTTCTTAAAAATGGCATCTTCAACATTCTTCCCTCCTAAAAATTCTTGAAATTATAGAATGCACTCTTGAAACCTCTTCCTTCTTCCATGGCTAATCTTCAAAACCTCACTCATCTGTCACTCTCCTTCAATAATTTTAGTCCTGAGCCATTGAATTCAACTATCTGGACTTTAGGAAGATCAATTTACAAGGAAAAATCCCGTCTTGGCTCGATAATTTTACTCAATTAACATGGATTTTAGTTGGTGCTAATTCACTTCATGGTTCCATTCCGGAGTCTATTTTTAGGATTCCAAATCTTGAAGTTCTTCCGCTATATTCCAATCACTTCAATGGTTCATTGAATTCTGACTTGTTTCTGAATTCAACAAGCCTTTTCGATCTGAACTTATCGGATAATTACAATTTTTCTTTGATGTTTAAGGATAATTCCAATGTTAATGCTACTGTTCTTCCCATGTTTGAAAGCTTAGGATTGAGTCCATGCAATTTAAGGGAGTTACCCTTTTTCTTGGCCAGACAGAATCAATTAAGGTTTTGGATCTCTCTGGCAACAAAATTGGAGGACATGTACCCAAAATTGGGTTTTTTTTTGAAATTTGCTCTAATATTTTATGTAGCAACTAGGTTTAGTTCGTTATCGAATAAAAGAATAGGTTTATGTAATAGTTTATCAAACTCGATTTAGATGTTATGAATAGGTTTATATAATAGTTTATACTTGAAGTCAAGGAAAAGAATGATTCTTTTTTGCCTTACCAGCAAATGCAAATAAATTAACATGCAAAATTGCGTTAGTTTAGGACTCATAATATACCATTCCAAGTGAACAAGTAGTTTTCTGACGCTGCACTGCATACATTTATAGTAGCAATTTCACTTGATAATAACTAAGCTTAAAAAATCTTAATCATTGGAAAACAAGGAATCCATACAATAGAAAATAGAAGGATTGCAACCCAGCTTAAACAAAGTCTAAAGTAGTAGGATCGGTTGGAACATTATCGAACAACCCTTGAGCAAATAGCTGATGCAGCAGAGAACTTTGATTCGTGAATAGTTTTGGCATTAAGGGAGCCACTCCACCCATTTCGTCAAGATAAAGACGACTTATTCTATTATAACCAGTTCCGAACTTTAATCTGTTGACGTTCCTTCAACACCCTCCCATGATTATCATCAATGTGCATTGCAGAGTTTCAAACATGAATAATCGATCTTTGCTGTGCATTCTAGTGTTTCAAACAGGAATATGCTCGGCCTTCGCTCCCAACTACCACCTGCATCAACCAAAAATGATGTTAGTTATGGGCATATACTAGATTCTTGCAAAACGTGTACCACCAAATTGACAAGGTAAAGCTATATTTAACAGAAACTTTGATCTCAGAGAATTTCTGAGTTTGGATAACTACTACTGTTAGAAACTCCTATTCAGTTTCGAATCCATGTCTATAATTTAAAAAAACTAGAAACTAGTTCTGTAAAATAGCATGCATTATTATTATTATTATTATTATTATTATTATTATTATTATTTTTAAAGACATAGCATGCATGTTTAAAAGCAAACAAATGGTATTAACTAATGTAGTAATCAATCCGTCGTAACTCAAGCTCATCATACTAAATTACTAATGTTTTCTAAATAACCACAAGTGATTCAGAAACTAATTGAAGTAACACGTACAAGTATTGAGCTTACCATGACATCACACACTTTTGACGTGGAAGATAGGTGCCCCTTGCCCCGTGACTAGGGGTGTGCATCGGTCGGTTCGGTCCAATAACCGAACCGAACCGAAATAACCGAAAATCGAATAACGCTTAAAATGAGAACCGAATTGAACCGAGTATCATTTTCAAACCGAACCGAATACACCGAAAATAATTCGGTTTATTCGGTTCGGTTTCCGATTTAACCGAATAATATTGCTCTATTTCATATATTATATTTGTACGAAATAATCTGACATCAGTAAAAGCGAGTCCAACTTTAAAATAGTATTTAGAAAATTAAACAAGTCAATCCTTAAGTATGGTCCAAAAAAGTAAAATAATAATAGAAAGACTATATGAAAAAAAAAAGACAATCCTTTGGACCCCCAAAATCTAACATATCCATATGAAATAATTGTTTATGAAATAATTGTTTAGGAGTTGAAGAGTTTTTAAGTAAAATATAATTGTAAATTCCAAAATAAGATTTTAATTATAAAATATAAAATGGACTTAATATTAATATATATACATATTATATTAATTAACCTATATTTCGGTCGGTTCGGTTAATTCGGTTATTTTATAATACAAACCGAACCGACCGATATTACCGATATATTTTAAAATTTAAAACCGAAACCGAACCTAATAGACCGAATAACCGAACCGAATAAAAAATTTCGGTCGGTTCGGTCGGTTATTTCGGTTCGGTTCGGTTTTGAACACCCCTACCCGTGACACAGACACAATTTGTAGGTAAAGATGTTCTCCAATTATTAACCGTGGGGCCTAGTAATATTCCTTAACCTCGAATAAGCTGAGCAAGTATGCTAGCAAGTAAATGAACAAAGAATGCACAAGCAGAAGTGAGGAAAACTCTTTTGTATAGATAAAAACCTCTTACAACACTCTAAGGCACTTTACAAACCCTTAAGACACTCAAAGACTCCCTAAGAAACTCTAAGATACTCCAAGATACATTTACAAGTGATCCCTAGTGGTATTTATAGTGTTTCGACTTGAATGGAGAAATCTAGAGAAAACTAGTGAAAAGCACGTTCCGGAAGTAATGAACTCATACAAAAGTACCGAGTCTTTTTCCTATATTTACAATTTGAATTCATACAAATGGTGACCAAAATAGTGCGATTATTTTAGTAATGAACTCGAGGTATAAAAAATCCAGAACTCAGACATGAACATTCAATGTTTATGTTGAACTCACTACTAATCCATTATATATATAACTAAATTGAACATCAAGAGAACATAAATATGGCAAACATAACAAAGATGAACTTAAGCTTAATACTTTTTATATTTCCCCCCAATGACGCGAGCACTAGTACAGAAATGGCTTTTAGCGACATACTTTCAAGGCTATTAGTGACACAAAAAGTGTGTCCGTAATAGAAGAGTCGCAAATACGTTAGCGACACATGTAGGTGCGTCACTATTGACAGGGTCAGTTGCGACACACATCTTTAAACTGCGTCACTATTGTCTTGTTTCTTTTGCCTTTTTAGGATCAATTCTAAGGTCAAAAGCGACGCATAATAGGAAAGTGTGTCACTAACATATCAGTAGCGACGCACCTTGTTAATATGTGTCGCTATTGATATGTCATTTGCCACACATTTTCCTGAAGTGTGTATCTAATGACAATTTTATATTAAAAAAAATAATAAAAATACATATTTGGATTGAATGGAGCTCTACCGCATTTGTTAAAATACTGAAGAAAGCTAAGACAGGAACTGCAGTTATAATCTCATGCATCTCCAAACATGATCACAAGTAGAGATCCACATGGTCACACAAAAGAAAACTGCTAAGACAGGAATTTAATGAAAATCAAGTACCTCATTCATGTCGTGAGCCATCTTTTCAGTGTGTCCAAACCATCAGAAATCATATCCAAACCTTGATCATGTAAATAAACCCCTCCTAACGAATTATAATATATTTTTAATGAAAGATGCAAATACAAATGGCATAGCAAATTAACATACTAACTCGTGTTTTGAAATATATCGAAAACTTAAGTACAATTGACCTTCTTTCCGTTCTGGCACTTGAAATATTCAGCCTAACCAACCTGTGATCAACAATTGAGACAGAAGCTGCATGCATAAGACAAGCCAATGCAACAAATAGATTGAAGCATAACCAAACAAACGCAGCTGAAAATTTGACTCATAAGGTAGTACCTGAACAAGGTTAATTAAAGCCATAACGGATCCCCGAAACCACTGCAGATCAGTCGCCTCTTTTGTATCTTCCTGGGCCATCCCACAATAAGCAATCAAATTGCACCTGAACAGATATTTCACATCTTCGTAATAGCATATGCCATAAGTGGTTTTCAAAGAATAAAGAATGTCCAACATTTCTAATTGAACCTAGGAGGAGAAAGGGAGGACAGAAGAGGAAACAAGGAAGGAGATGGAGATTTATGAGAAAGCATGCCAACTCTTTTGAATTCACTTCTTGATCGTGTGGCTTATCACTCATCACTTTCCACTGCAACTGCAGCAGAGCTTTCTGCATGTCTTCCTGTAATGTAGTATAATAAAACTAAACCCAAGAAGAAGTTTATAAATTCATACCAGATGACAGAACTTCATACCTTGGTTTTTTGAAGATCCAATTCCTCTTGTAGCCTCTTGCACTCGTCTTCATGCTAAGTCCTCAAAGCTTTCATCTGAACATCATGTTCATTCCTCAATTGCACGGTTTTCTGTAGAAATTAAGAAAAATAAAATCATAGATGATCAGTAACTTGAGTTTTTTAATACCATGTTAACAGAACCCAAAGCTGTATGCACCTCCCTCAATTCATTTTCAGCAATAAGTTGGGTACGCTTTATCTCTTCAGTGTGAGCAGCTTTGACCGTCATTTCCTTTGTGTCATGCTCCTGCTGGATGCGCAAAACCTACAAAAAGGAAGCACTAGAATTAACTAGAGATCAGGTTCTTGACTGCCAAATAAAGATTAGCAATTACAACTTCCAATGATATGCCTCGTGAATGAATACCTTCTGTTACATATTCAATAAACCCTGGCTGGAGGTATAAATTTATTTCCTTGTATCTTTAAATTACTAAAATATGTCATGGAAGCACAAAGCACATAATCGTTTTGGCAGCTTAATATTCAGTTTTGTATGATACTACAGAGCACAAAACTGATTGCAACATTCTAAGTAGATTCAAACCTTCTTGTGTTCCAAGTCAACAGCCTCTAGCTTATCCATCTCATATATCTTCATGATGTCATTAATTGTCTATTGAATATGATCAGTTTCAGCTTTATTCTACATGCCCGCCCATCTCATATGCTATAGGTTACAATACCTGATCATTCCTCTGAGATATTTCTTTCAGATGTCTTGCTAACTCCATTTGTTTGCTCTCTAGCATCAAATCATATTGCTTCTTTGCTTCAGCAAGATTGCTCTCAACAGAAGACAGCAAGGTTTGACTCTTGAGCAAGTTAACTACACCAAAAATTTCAAAAATTGAAGAAACCTATAAAGTTATTTAACCCAACCATTCTTATTACCTCACACATTTTATCTTCCAACTTATTTTCTCTGTGCTTGTATTTCAGAAGAAGTTGATCTTTCTCCTCTATGGTGATGCAAAGCTGGGCAACTTGTTTCTCCAATAAATCTATGTCTTGCTCGTGTTTCTCCCTCTTCTTCTGCCAAGCAGATGTATTATCTTCGTTTTTCCTTTCCTCTTCAAGTAATTTATCATCAATACTTTTCTTTTCTACTTCTAATCCTGAAAGTTTGAGCAACAAATCATGCTGCAACATAGAAAGAATTGATTACAATATAAACAAAGCAATCTTAGATAGACATCCTACAAATGAAAAAGGGAAGGAAGTTCAAACCAATTTGATCTCAGATGTTTTCGAAGTTTCCGACAAAGCATCAATTGTCTCTTCCAATTAGGAACTTCTATCTCCTAATATAATACAAAAAAACTCGAAATTCGTAAACAGAACTCAACAAAACATAAGAAGCAACCTCCAATATTTCATAGTCAAATAGCACATCAGCTCAGAGAATAAAATGAAGAGCTAAGAAGAGATTGCAGGAAAGCACATGAAAAAATAAACTTACACTTTCATCCGTAGTATCAATCCCAGTTCGACCAGCCCGACCAGCCATCTGTTTGTACCTTGTCCCGTCAATAAAATCACAACCAATCCTGGGCTGCCGAAAAATGACCCTCCTAGCTGACAGATTAACCCCAGCAGCTAAAGTAGAGGTAGCAGTTAAGACACATAAAAGGCCTTTACGGTAACAGCTTTCAATGATTGCTCATTCCTCAACCTGTAAGATACCAGCACATAACCTAATAGTTTAAAAGTATATCCAATGACAGAAGGTACGAGTCCAAACAAGATGAATCTGAAATGGATGCATGTCTGAGCAAGCCTCTAACCGCAGGTTATAGGACAAAAATAATTAAAATATACCTAACCTAAACAACAAATCAGAAGCTATGGAAGGTAAGCATGGAATCTTACAGTGAGGCCAGCATGACGATAAGCAACACCTGAAGGAAGAGTTTCTTCTAAAGTAGGATCCAATCCGACAGGAGATTTTCTCAATGCATCGATAGCTGAAGCAATATCAATAAACTCACTATCGTTCTGAATATTAACAGAGAACTTCTTCAGGAATTTTGAAACATGCTTGGCAGTTGATTCGCATCCTTTCCGACCAGAGCAAAATATTAGCACTAAGTGACCCTCTTGAACAACCTGATATGTCAAAAGAAAAAAAAAGAAAGAAAAAATCTCAACTTTTAATAATTACCTTCAACAGAAGCACTCATATAAAAGAGTAACAAGTGCCTACCTCATATAAAAGAATAACAAGTGATCCATCATACAAATGCAGAAAATGAAATGTTCAAAATTATGATGCTTACAACAGCAACATGTTCCTCTTGAACTCGCACCAACAACTGCCTTGATTCTTCTCTACATTTTGCAAGTTGCTGGTGGCAAGATTCATTCATTTTTCAAAGTAGAGACCCAGAACAGAACAACGGAGATGAGAGAAAACTAGGTTTACCATTGCAGAAGATGTGGAAACCCTAGATGAGAGAAAGCTACAAATTCACTCAACTTAGGGATTTTGAACCACCAATTTAGAAATTCCCAATTTATAGAAACACTGAGGGCAGCCAAAACCGGAGAATGACGGCGAAATGAGACTGAATGACACCAACTGAGATCGATTGAGAACTGAATGTGAAGAGACCAAATGTGATGGTTAAAGCAGGAGATTCGATTGATCTCTGGCTTCCCTTTTAGCGCTTAAAACAGGAGATTTGATTCAAGAGTAGTGCTTTTTCCTCCAACCTTGAGTAATTCGTGTGAACTGATTCAGGATGAATTTCCACTATGGCTTCCCTTTCGCTCTCAATGATCGATATCGGGTTTTGGATTAGGGATTGTGAGAGGGCTTATGGGATTTTGGATTACGATTGCGATTGGGATTTTCTGATTTTGAGGGAAGAAGGATGCGCATTGGGTTTTAGGGATTGGTGATCGATATTGCTGTTACTTTTTATATGTTTGATTAGAGCTAGAGATAGGTTCATGTGAGACAAAGTCATTATGGATAGACTTTTTTTAGTGCGAGACAATTAAAAAGTGGTGGCAATTTTGAACTTTTAAAAACATGCGGGGCATTATTGAGGTGATGTCATCACTGATGTCAGCGCTGATGTCACATCTGGAGAGAGAAAAAGTTTTTATTATTTTATTTAAAATGCATTTTCCCGCTCTTTCCGAACTCATTTTTCAAAAAAAATTATACCACTGAACTCGTATTAATTAGGCGGTCATTTTGAGATCCATTGTTGTTATTTATAGACGATTTTTATTTTTTTTATTTTTGTTTCAAGTCGGATATTTGGTTGTTCCAACAGAATACTACATTTGTTCCACCAGACAACTCCAATTGTTCCAGCAAAATATTTTCATTATTTTTTTTTAAATGCACTCTGGGAGTGTAAAAAAATGTAGTATTCTGTTGGAACAATTAGAGTAGTCCGATGGAACAATTAGAGTAGTCCGGTGGAACAATTATAAAAAAATAAAAAAAAATAAAAATCGTCTATAAATAACAAAAATGGATCTCAAAATGACCACCTAATTAATACGAGTTCACTGGTATAATTTTTTTTGAAAAATGAGTTCGGAAAGAGCGGGAAAATGCATTTTAAAGAAAATAATTAAAACTCTTTCTCTCTCCAGCGGTGACATCAGCGCTGACATCACCTCATCTTCCTTCCCTTCAATTCACGCATGAGGGGTGTTCATTTAATTACAAATTTGTCACCTTCCCTTATTGAATTACAAAAATACCCCTTGTCTCATCATAAAAATTAGTCTCATCCTAAACCCTTGTCTCATTTGAACTTGACTCTACTTAGGTAATTATAAAATTTTAGAATTAAAATAACTTACATTTAGTAGAGACATGTGCTAATATATGTGTCTCTATTTCTGTGTATTATTATTAGGGACGCGTGTCTAATAACGTGTCACGTCTCTTGGACAGTAGTAGTAACATATTTCTGCTTATGCGTCGCTATTGCTTCTCATTGGCGACCCAGTTTTGTAGTGTGTCGCGACTACCTTTGTGTTCTTACAAATTGTGACACCTCTACTTCTTAGTATGTCGCTTTTATGTTACTTTTGGTGACACATTATACGAAATGTGTCGGTACTAGGGCTCTTGGTGGCCATTGGCGACACGATGTACAAAATGTGTCACTAATAGAGTGTCACTAAAAGCCATTTTTGTACTAGTGAAGGCTCCCCGATTCTCCCAACATTCACAAAGCTCCCACTTCAATTTCAACAAGAATGGTTTTTTAGGGCCTGTCATCAAATCTGAAGTAATTTTGGATCTAACATGCAAATTTGCCTTAGTTTAGGACTCATAATATGTCATTGCAACTCAACAAGTAATTTTCTGATGCTTAAAAGACTTTGCTAGATATATTTATAAAAGCAATTTCACTTGATAATACTAAACTTAAACCATCTTAACCGTTGACATTAAAGAATGCTTAAGCAAAGTCTCAAGTCATAGGACTAGTTGGAAGGTAATAGCATGACCCTTGTGCACAAAACATGATTTCAGATGCGATATAAGAGCTCATGTAAACTGGCAAGCAACTGACGCAGTAACAGTTATAAAGAAGTAAAAATAGAGGTGAAGGAAACAAACAGTCGAGGCTCGCAGCAGAGAACTTTGATTTTGTCCCAAGCATCAAGCCGAGCCTCAATTCTTCTCCATGTAGCCCAACCAGTTGCCAAATGATCCTGCTACTTTTTCCATAAACAACATACTCTCCGAACCTTCGGTTAATTAGAGGACTGATCTAGCACCCAACCTTATGCATTTTCTCTATCATCGACACCCCTACGTCATCAGACTTGGAAGAAAATTTTAGGTGCTCAAAGAGCACAATCGAAAGCATAAATTACACTATTAATAGCATAAGCCATTGGACAAAGTTGTACAACTTAGGCACAATATTAAAACAAAAGGATTATATTAAGTCCAAAAGTCTCTTTTACGAGGAAAACATCCATAAATATTGAAGAACAAATAAGTAACAGTAGAAAAACAAGAATTTGTTAGCAGGTCTTACATTCGAAAATTTCAACACATCTTTCAGCTTCTTATCCATTAATATAAAAATTTACAATAGTTTCAGTCTGTCATTGTTCTCTATCACCGGAGCTAGATTGTTGTAATCGGCAGAGAAGCCTTTGTCACACATTTCACGAATTAGTTCTGATGCCCTTGCAAAATCCTTGTGCCTCAGAAAACCATGGATCATCACATTGTAAGAGCACGTATCTGGTGCGATGCCATTCTCTCCCATTCTTCTGAAGACTTGGTATGCTTTCTCCAATGATCTTCCTTTGCTTAGTCCATCAACTATTATATTAATTGTGTAGATATCAGGTTGCAATCCATCAATAGAAAGCCTTGAAATAAAATCCTTTGCATCTTTGAACCTTCCAACTTTAAACAAGCCATCAATTAAGGTATTATATATGCATATGCCGGGCTTGAGCTTGCTATATTTCATTCCTTGAAAAATGTCCAGTGCAGTTTTAAGATCTCCACATTTACAAAAACTATTTATCAAAGCTCCATAAGTTACTTCGTTTGGAGGACAAACACTTGCACGCATGCGTTTAAAAAGTTTTAGAGCCTCCCAAGGGTACCTAGCACGGCATAAGGCATGTATAAGGGGAGTATAAGTGTAAGAGCAGGGAGTTAAACCGTTGCGATCCATTTCTTCAAGAAGCTTGACTGCAGCATCTGACCTTTTAGACTTGCAAAACCAATTAATCAAGATTGAATAAGTCCAAGCATTAGGTTTACAATCCTTCTTCACCATCACATGAAATACTTTCTTTGCCCTAAACATTTGTCTATGCAAACAATGCCCATATATCAATGAACTATAAGTAACAACATTAGGCACTATGCCCCTTCCAATCATCATGTTGACCATACATTGAGCCCACACTATTATTCCATTCTTAAAGAGTTGATCAACCAATATGTTGAAAGTGAATACATCAGGAGCTACATTTGTATCCAACATTCTATCGAACACCATGAAAGCTAGGGTCCACTTGTCCAACCGGCATAGTCCATGAATTAAAGAATTGTAGGTAATAACATCTGGAGGTATATCGGTATCCAACATATCATTGAACAATATCAAAGCCTCGTTAGACTTGCTAACAGAGCACAAGCCACGAATTAATGAATTATACGCAAATACATCAGGCGAAATACCTTGACTCCTAATCATCGTAAACATATCAAATGCTTCTGTAACAAAATTGTGTTTGCAAAGAGCATCAATTAGAGCAGTATAGGTGACTATATCAGGCTCAAAACCCCTCGCAATCATTCTTTTAAGGAAAGATATTGCTGCATACATATCTCCCATTTTACACAACCCGTTTACGATGACATTGTAAGTATATGCATTAGGTCGATGGCCTAAAGCAACAATCTTTTGAAACAAAAGTAGTGCATCCTGACTTTTAGCATCCCTATATAGCCCATTGATCAAAGTAGTGAAGGTTATAATATCCGGTTGAATACCGAGCTTCAAAATTTTGGCGAAAACGGAGAACGCAAAATCAACACGGCCTAGATGGCAGAAGCAATTGATTAATATGTTACAAGTATAAATATCAGACTGAATTCTGACCAAATCCATGTGGTTGGACAAAGAAACAGCAGTATGGAAATGTTTCATACTGACGAGTGCAGACAACAATTTGTTGAATTGAATGACGGAAGGTGGAGGATTGATGCGAAGAAGATGATAGAAGGAAGCCACGATTTGTTGTTGGGAATAATTATGAGTATGAAGAGAAGCGAAAAGGTGATGAAATGGAGGAGGAGGGGTTAGAAGGGAATGTGAAGATGGAGAATGAAGAAAGCGTCTACCCATATTCATCATCATCATGCTGAAATCAAATGGAGAACCACCTGAAGAAGAAGAAGAAGAAGAAGAAGAAGAAGAAGAAGAAGAAGAAGGAGGGAGAAGATGAATCTTGATAGAGATGTGAAAGGGAAAATCTCTTTTTTTTTTTGGTTAAAAAAAGGGAAAATCTCTAATAAGCTTTATACATCATTTTCGTTGCACACTTCTATAAAAAGACTGTTTCATTCTCAAACTTTGGCTAAAATACACTCATATGCCAACAACTTTGCTTATTTTACGTTTCAAAAATGAACAAAGTTGGCCACCAATGTAATTTACCCCTCATACTTTTGTGTATTATCCTAGTAAGCATCTTTATTAAAAAGGATCCAATTTTAAACTCATTGTCTCCAATGCTACTACTAACTACATTTCTCATTGTATCTTTTTTTCTTTTCTCATCATACATGAATAATATTTTAAATCATATAATATGGTAACGATAATGAGATTTCCACCTAAACCCATATCAAGCGTTTTAAGAAGGCTCGTTGAAAGTCCACTCAAGAAACGGAATACATAGCCCATTGCTTTCCTCGACAACATCGGTCACCTCCACAATACCATTGTAACTATGCAAAGGCCCTGCCAAGACATGGGGTCCATTGACCATCACCACCTCGACAACGTCGAGCACCACCCATATTTTGATAATTCTCAACAAGAGGAAAACATTCTAGTAACTGACCTCTCGAGACGTCAACCGACTGATATAGTTATCTTATTAGTGGTCTCACGTGCTCACTAGGCACATTGCTGCTGTGTAACCCTCACCATTATAAATGCTAGATACTTTTGGAATTCCCTCTAATTGCTCTATAAATTTTATAATCTTTCTCTATAGTCAGCATTGGTTTGATCGTTAATGCAAGTTTCCGGCACTTAAACCAATCAAACTCAAACTTAGAGCTCACTTTAATCCAATTTATCATCATTTAGTAAGGTGAGCGTGGATTACAAGTGTTGTCTCTGGTTTAATCATGACAGATCGCTAAGTTAATAGAAGATAATGGCATTGGTTTTGTCGGAGTCATAGTGGAGAGAGGCAGAACATGAGAGTATGGCACCAGATGAATTTTTGGAGACATGAGGCAAGGCAGTTACACAAGTGGGGAGTTTGTAGTTTTTGGACCATAAGATAGCTTCAATGCAGTACCATCCTTAGTCACCACTCACCAAGTCCACCAACACCATCCATGTCCGGTTTCATTCTTATGTCGTTTGCTAAAAACTCCGGAGATGTTGGCATTGTGCAAGTGCTGTGAATCTGAGTAGCACAATGTTATGTGCATGCGAATAGGATCTCGTCACAGGTCGATTAACTGAAAAGTCTAGCTGAGATAGCTTGCTTTTCTCTTTGTTGTTGTTTCTTGAACGACCTATCTTGGATAATTGTCAGCTCGTTAAGGGAGACTAAAACTTTCTCAGCTCGTCAAAGGGAGACTGAAACCTTGGACCTCGTTAAAGAGAGAATCCGATCTCCTGAACTCTGCTATGAGTTAACTATTAAAATTCTGCTTTCGTTTTATTGATAGTTTTGTCCTTTAAATAGAACAAGGTTAATTACAAAATAAGAAGTAAAACATAAATAGGAATCCTAATACTATAATGACTAAATAACTAATGCAGGAAATAAAAGACTCCAAAACAGATAAAACTACTAATGTCTACTAATTACGAACTAAACAACTAACTAAGAATTAACGCCCACAACACACAATAACAACCAAATTAAGTTGCCAGAACATCATGATATATATAAGTAAGATAATCGGTGAATTAGTTTGCACAAGTCAAATTTTGAGCGCTTAATCGGTTCAAATTAGATACTCGATCTTGATGCACAAGCTTCCAAAATCTGATCCAACTCTTCCACATTAAGAGCTGGTGGCTTCTCCAACATCAAATGCTTCTCTTTTTGTGCAGCCAAAACAGCCCATTGAACATGCATGCAAACTTGTAGGCAATGACATGTAAATCACATCTATGTTTTCATCTTCAATTAATTCTTCATAGCTTCCACATATTTTGACTGATTCATCCAACTCATTTTCAGTTGCAAATTGCTTTGTTTTTTCTTTTGACCTTACTTTATATGGCATTCAGTCTTGAATTTGGAGCTAAGTTAATGGCTCTTGCTACTTCTTTTGCTATCTTTGCACATCTCATTATTCCAAAATGAATATTGGGTTTTCAGTTCCACACATTTTCATCCTGTTTCCTGTTGTGTTTCTCTGCAGAAATGTTTGTTTATGGGGATGAAATGAGGAGATAGAATTGAAAAGCTACCTTAAAGGTTATGTTAAAAAGGTTACTTGCACTGTTTTAAACGACCTGTCTGACCGTTTATGACCTTGAAATTGAGAATTTAACTGCTAGTCAAAGTCTGTCTTATTCCCAAGTAGTACCCTGACTAGTCCCTGAAGGTCCCCGGCCTTCCTAGTAATGTCTAGAATTTTTTATTACACTAATTACACGTTAGTTTAATGTTAATAGTTACTATAGTTACTATGAGTTTAACAATCAAGTAAGAGTTTGTGGAAAAAACGTAGTGTCAGTTTGGTTCTCCTTTTTGGCAATTCATTTTTCTTTTTTGCTGTGGTTGCAAGTCATAGAATATGAGTGTTAGAATTGAAAAGAGGTTGCTAATAGCTATTTTTGGCAGAAATTAGCTAACTTCAACCAGCTACAAACAACAACAAACCGTAAACATTTAACACCACCAATAGATAAAAACAGTTGAACCAAACAGACTTGTAGCCTGGAAAAAAAAACATTTATAACTATTTTGCAAAAACTAGTTTTTCTGTTTACAGAAAATCGGTAACAAAAATGCATCCTTTCCTGCTCAAAAACATATTCACGTTTTGGAAACCCTGCACAGCCAGAACTAATTGCTACCCTTTGTACTATACAAAAAAACACACTCCTTTCTAGCTTGCTCTGTACTTGCAAACTTCTCATGCTTCTATACTTGCTAATCTTGCTATTTCGTATTTAATTCACGAAGGATTAGTTGAGATCAAATGTTCCTAAAACATTGTTTGCCAAAACCTGCTGCTGCTCGTCATCCAATGAGAAGAATATTGAATTCAACCAACTCTGCGGGAACTTTTGCCAGATTTTCTTTATCAAATTCTTCATCCGCATAATCGTGTCTGCTTCGCCTAATTCGCTTCCCCGACTAATCACCTGTTGTAGTAGTAGGCCAAAGCAAATGTGATTCATGTATGCCTTCTACTTTACATATCAGCAAAATGCACATATTTTAATAAACATAAAATTAATATTTACCTCGATAAAAATAACAACTATTCTACCAAGGTGTTCACAGTTAGGCCCCAAAAGTTCTCCGGCCGACCTGAAAACTCAAACGAAAGTTTGTACGAAGTTTCGAAAATTTTACCATGTTGGCTGGTGTAACTAAGAGGGGAAAAAAGTTGGTTACCTTTCAACCATTGAACAGAGCTGTTCATGTACAGCTTTGGCCTCAGTTAAATCAGCTTTAATAGGCAATAAGTTCAACCAGGTTGAAACAAACTGTCAAAAATATTCACAAACTAAATAAACCATCCGAACATTGCAAATCTTAAGGTGAACATCCAACTTAGTTAAGAGAAGAAATCATTAGATTGGAGTGGGGAAAATACCACTGGTCCATTTATGATGTCCCGGTGAAATTCATATATTTTTCCAAGAGTGCTAACTGCAATGTCAGATGACTTTAAAACCTCAAGACAGGAGCGATCTGGATTTCTAATCATTTCTTCTAGTCTTTGAAGAACACCTGCATTTGTCAGATATGTATTGGCATGTTAAAAGAAGCTTTTGGTGAATTCATAATAAAAAAGATGAATATATGCATCGTATTTTAACTTTTGTAATTTAGTTTTCAAAAGGGTATTTGTAACAAAAACGTTTCAAAAAAATGCAAGGCATGGAGAAGCAAAGTGCTAATCATAAAGCAAAATAATCAAGATACCTGTAATAAAAGGTCTGAAATATGATCCGCCAAGCTCAGCACATTTGCAAATTCCAAGAAAGGCTTCCTGCAGTAATTGTGAAAACAGAAAACAACTAACTAGGTTGTCGTTTAATTACGCAATCAAAAACGATGCAACAACCGAAGCAAGGGCTACAAGAGGACCTTTCTAAGTTCTGAATTCTTGTCAGTGCAAACTTCTAACATAAATGGAAGATAACTGGCACAATGCCTGCGAAGAAAATGAAGTCTTAATGCTTATTGCTTAGTGTCCTGAAGCTCGTCTACTATCACATGTATAACAGAATGCAAATAACTGAAATTATGAACCTACTTGGAACAAATTCCAGATTCTTTTACCACAAAATTGAAAATAGACAAGCCAGTAGTTCTGCATTTTCTGCTTGTATTACCAACCTGTACACAAACACAAAAGAAGTTGTTGAACATATTCTATGGCATATATGAATTTCCATAAACTAGGGTAAAACAAAAGATGAATTATAATTCTGCATATACGAAAATGCAGAATTATTTAGTACCTTAAGTAATGACAGCAATTCCCGCAAAATAACATCCAAATCCATGTAAGTAGTTAAGCAATCTTGTGAGATGCTCTTTACAAAGAAAAGCAAAGCCGAGACAAGTTCTTCCTGTTATAGTGGTGGAGGAAAACATAATGTTAAAGTGAATGGAGAAAGGATCATCCACAGTGTTGAAAATTCATTAATCATCTCAAATCAAACGCAAATAAAACCAAATTTTCGTTGTCTGAATCAAGTATCCTCCTTATAAGATGTAAAAAGATCTCAAAATGGGAACTCTGAACTGATTTAAATCCTCAAAAGATATATGAAACTTCAACTAAGTTAATCATAGAAGATGTTCAAAAGATATATTCACACCTGGACCCTAGGATGTTGTTTTCTGTTAAGGGCATTAACAAGAGCAGGCACAATCCTGGTATGGTGAAGAATTTGAATTGCACCAACCATATCTGTAGGCATATGCATAAAATTAAAAGCTGCCCAACATACTCGATCGTGTTCATCTTGAAATGACGCCAAAAGAATTTTTAGAACTTGATTCAAATAGTCTTCCATCAGTATCTGCAGAGATAAAAAAAATTAAAAACTAAATGTAAAGATAATCTTAAGTTCTTATAATGAATTTCAAACCATCAGAAAATAACTGCAGTTATAATGTGGTGCATGATGAAAGTAAAGGATCAACTATTTCTACTGAAATGTTAATGCTTCAATTATTCAAGTAGAAGAAATTGTTAAACAAACAAGATTCAAATAGTACATAAAATAAAACTAAAAACAAGTGCATCAGGATATTCAAATATGTGCATCTGTGTTCAAAATGTCATTATGAAGTGAGGTAGTTGATCATTAAGAAAGGATAAAAAAAATCCGTGTTTCCTATTTCTATCTGTATAAGAACTGAGAAAGTTCTGGATTCATCCCCAGCTAGATAAATGTCACAATAGGGGCGAGGTTGCCTCATACGTATTCTTGATCTTTACCTATCAACGTGAGCTCCTAAGTTAAATGTAAGATTCATCTAGACTAACATCACTATTCTGCATGATCAAATCCATTTGCACATGTCACATGAACCACAAAAAATTCCGGTACGTTCTTGGAAATCATTACTTATCTATTCCTTCCTAGACAGTATAACTGCAAATAAAGATGTATCTAAATCAAGTTCAGACAAGATTAATGGAAAAAATGAAAAGGTTTTTACCACTTCAGCTGAAGAATCCTTTGAAATAACACCAAGCAATGTAATTCCCGCATGTCGCCTTTGCCAATCTTTGGAATCCATGTACACTGGTAAAAGTTTAAAGACAATGGGCAAAACATTCATTTTACCTAAAACAATAGGTAGCTGGTTCAGAAATTTGATTCCATAGTGATATGAGTCCGTCTTCCCTGCATTGTCACTCTCCACATTTTCCATTTCATACCAAGAAACGTCATCATTGATACCAATTAGGATTCTCATTGCAACATACAACAAACGAGCCATACATTCTGCTGGTAGAGACTGCAATGCCAATTCCAGACCCTTTGCTTCTAGCAAAGCCATCAACAGCCGAATTGCACAATTCTTTGTTTTATCTCTAACTCTTACAGACTCTGCAATCTTAAGCACGTAAAAAACTAAATTATGCACACAATCAGATTTTAAAAATTGGGGCTCTTGAGTCACCAAATTGAACAACACAATAAGACCCTTTTGAGCATATTCCTCATGATTATCCTTCAAAAGATCATACACTCCAACGATAATCAACAAAACCATGTTGCCAATCAAATCATCCCTCGGAAACAAATAAAGCAATCCAATCACAGCCCCAAAGGCTGCAACTTTCACATCAACATTTAGAGAACTCAACGCCCGCAAAACAGCAGAGTGTAAAACCTCGGTCCGAGGCAACAAAGCTTCAGAAATAAACCTCCTGCAATCATTTTGCACATTAGAGAAAACCAACAAAGCAGTTTCCTGAAACTTATCATTCTCCAAAGAAATAAAAATTCCTAGAAGCTCAAAAAGCTCCTCCCATTGATCTTGACCTTTATAAACTTCACCGACAAGGTCTGCAACAACCCCACAAAGAATCCTCAAAACGGGCATAGAATCCTCGGTTTGAAGACACTCAATGAACTGGGATTTTAGGTTTACCCTAATAAGAAGAGGTAACTTAGGCCACAAGTTATGAACTTTGAGAAGCCTGATAACCCGGGCGGAATTAGCCCGTGTTTCGATGTTCGGGGAATATCTGAGGAGAAAGATTAACTTTACAAAAAGGACAACAGGGAGATGATCTTTACAGCAGAGAAGGAGATTGTTGGCTCTGGTTTTTTGGGCATCTTGAGAAGAAAAGAAAGCTGAGATAAGGGTTTCTAATTGTTTAGTATCATTTGAGTTTAATACCATTTGAGCTTCAGATTGAGATTCATCTGAATGAATTCCCATTTGGGTTTTCTTCATTTGTTCTGAAATTTTAAGAACAAACAAAAGGGTTTTATGTTATGGTCGGGAAGTGATGAAGTCAGGTTTTAAGGTTTGAGCATGCTTTAATTAAGGGTTTTAGTTTAAGTAATTATGGGCGCGTTACAAATATCGTATCAATTTTTTTCCTTAATTTTTGTTATTACCATAAAATATAAATTAATTTATAAAATTAACAAAACTTGCCTTTATTTAATATCTGAATCAAAAATTGGATATCAAATTTGTGAGAAATTTTAGAATATATCATCTATTCCCTCCGTTCTCGAATGTATGTCTTTTAAACAAAAAGCTGAAAATTAAGAATTTTGTGTAAAATACTAATATCCCCTTGTCGTCTCAATAAATATGTTTCTTTTTTCTCCATAAATACTAAATTTTTGTCTTTATTTCCTAAAAACTAGTGAATGATGTCTAATATGTATGGTAATTGTATTACTTTCTTTTATTTTTCTAGCGTAATCAAAGAGGGGCAATATAGACAACAAAAAATTAGAATATGAAAGAACTGACAAAAAGACATACATTTGTGAATTTTTCAACTTGCTTAAACGATCTACATTTGAGAACGGATGGAGTATATGTTAGACCAATAATTTAATAACAAATCATTAACAGAACTTGCTTTTATCTAATATCTGGTGCGAATCTGGTCCGAATCAAAAATTGGATTCCACATTTATGAGAAATTTTAGAATACACTAAGGTATATCATATCATCTATATGTCGGATCAATAATTTAATAACAAATCATATATTAACATCTAAGGTCTAACAATTTTTGTAGGGTGTCTACAACTTTATATACATAATTAACTAAAATTATTATAATTAATTAATTACGCTTGATTTTCCCTCAAAAAAAATACACTTCATTAAAATTTTATTTGTTCAAATGTTATTGGTCCCAAGTGTTTTCTTTTAAAATTTATAATGTTTTACCAAAAACAAATAATGATCTTATGTTTTATTTTTAAACCCAAATGTTTTATTTTAAATAGCATGCAAATGAATATGGATTCTTTAACTTTTATTCAATAACAAATGAAATCCAAATAAGGTAAATTGTTTGCCTTATTTTGCTAACTAGTCAAATTGTAGTAAAGGCTACACATTAGAGGGTTGCCATTTGGAAGTGAAACAAGGTAGGACTAGAGACATACCTCAAGTGGGACTGGACTTTACATACATTTTGACATTATATATTATAAAAACTTATTACTTGACAGCAGTGCAAAATTTGGAATGTCTTCCATATAATAATAATAATAATAATAATAATAATAAAGGTTCAAAAATATTCTGGATTGAAACTCTGATACTTTTATAACAAAAATTGTGAGATATTTAGTACTGCAGTTTTTTTCATGTTAAGAAACATATTAATGAGATTGCTAAGTAAGGACATTTTTGTTTAATCATTTGTAATGGCTAGCAACTCAGGTTATCTTCAAGTAGAGTTTTTACTAAAAGTTACAATTGGAAGTAGATATAAAATTGTGTTCAACTTAACTATTATTTTATGCATATTAAAAGTTAATCAAATAAGACTAGAAGTTAGTCTCTTTTTTGTAGGAGTTTGTATGTCTAGTCTTTTAGTAAGAGTTTTTGTTTTCATTGGTGCTTTCTATCATTTTGTCTTTAGGGTTCTTTCCCTTTGCAAAAATTATGGAGCGAGCAATAGGCAATCTTTCTATCGTTTACGACCAAGACAAGTTGGTTTTTTTGGGTGATTTACCAAAGGGTGGATGAGCAATTTCTGTAAAACTAAATGTAAAGTAAATTGATGCAAAATAAATTGACATATCTATGGAGGCCTAGCAAAAATGTAGCAATAACGGAGGGAAATAATTTGTATGGTTCTGAATGTCGTTGCTAGGGATAGAGTTGTCGGATAGAGGTCACTGGTGTTTTGATAACCGTGTAGTTGTGTGTGACGAATGGCATGCTGGGTTCGATGGGAATGATATTGATCCCGATTTTGCTGCCTTTTAGGTTCAGGTTTACGATCTCTCCAGAGGGCTTGGTTTGTCTGAGTTCACAGGGAAGAAGATAGGTGATTTTATTGATAAGTTCATCAAGCGCAATAAATAAAATAAATCTGAAGACCAACAACAATACATGAGGATCAGAGTGCTGCTTTTGATGTTCATAAACCATTAAAATGGTGGCAAAAGATCCAGAAGTCAGAGAAGGAATCAGCTGATTCAAGTATAAACATAGATATGCGTTGAGAGAATTTCATGATCAAACCAAGATAAAACTTTCATCGGATTTATATACAGCCAAACTCAACTGCAGGCATGTTAAAAATTCCAAGAAAGTAGCTGCGTACGATATGCTAAAATTCTGTGAAACAGTTGTACATCACTAGCATGAAATATAATGTTAAACAAATCGAACTGTCAGGTGTAATCTAACATAAATTCCTTTTAGTCAGCACATCTGTTAAATATGTTGTTATAGAACACCTTAATCATCAACAATCTAAGCCTTGCAGAGATAATTTAACACTCTGGATAACCCTTCTGCTGATCTGAAAATCGTTAGCCTGTTTAGAGAACCCTTCTGTTACCGCCCGTCTGTTTAGAGATCTCATTCAATATACTTGTTTTCTTTATCTATTTCCATCTAGAACCACCAAGACGAATGACCTCTTCACCACTGTTATCCCTTCGGGGAACCCTTTCCAGATCATTATCCCCTTTTTGATCAGTCAAGTCACCATACATATCCTTGAGCTTAGCTAGATTGCTTGATGCTGATGTTTTATCCTTGCTTCCATCTGTATATGGACTCGAATGACGATCAAACGGTCCACCACCAGCTTGCAAGCTCATACTCCTGCTACGGCTCCGACTCCTGCTCCTGCTTCGGCTACGACGAGAACTCCCTTCTCTATAATGCCTATCTCCATCGCGGGTGCTTCTGTCATAATCCCTTCTGCTTTCCCTCTCAGGATACCTCGTTTTCCTATCATAATCATGGCCCCTCTCCCTCTCTCTACCCCTGTCCCGTCCCCGACCAAGGTCTCTTTCACGGTCTCTTTCTCTATCGCGCTCCCTGTCCCTGTCTGAATATTCTTTATCGGAATATTCACGACTTTGGCTGCGACGGCTTCTAGGAGATCTTCTTGCATCATCCCCATTTCTATCATATAAGGGCGGGGGTATTGTACGACGAACAGGTGATGAGTCCCTGGTTGATGCACGATGGGGAGCACGCTGACCAAAAGAGACTGAAAGTGCAGCCTTCACTGAAGGTGGACGACGTGCAGTGTCATCAGATCCATGCCGGACTGAATCCCCTGTTGCTCCAGAAGGTTTGGTAGGGAGCTTCATCTTCTCAAGATTAGATACAATCTGCCTCATTACTGGAACAGGGATACGCGGGAAAAGGGTATCAAAGTAGTACTGTTGCAGCAAAACACAAGCTATCATTTATATTTTCATCATAAGAATCACAATACATGATCACATGAATAGTATAAAGCCTTGACATTAATTGCAACTAACCTGTCCAAGAAGCAAATCGCGCACATATACGCCCATTGTAGTCTTTCGTCCATTAGAACCCGGAGAGAATTCCTGATATATGGTATCATGAATAATATAAGTTCAAAGATAAAAAAAACTACAGATGTTCTGATAAATTTATAAGATATACAGGAAAATTCATGTAATTTATGCCAAGATTCGCAAGTAATAGCATCAAAAGAATATTCAACCAGCTAAAAGCATAACATATTAGTTTGACAAGAGTAGGCAAGTTAAGAGTAGTTCTTGTGCATAAGATGACTTTTGAATTAGATGAAAGGTTTGTTCACAAGAGATGGATTTGTAAAAGTTGATTAATCAACAAGAATACCAGGGACACTGAAGAATAATTGGTAATGGCATTGAAAGAAAAACTCTACAGTGCACAGAAATTATCAATCAGGAATCACGTAAGCATACACATATACTCCGCGACTAGGAGTAGGGGATTTCTTGTACGCTTCTCTCCCCCCTATCCTATCCTTTTTTACTTTAAAGCGAAGTGGAAACTTAGGAATAAGCTTTTGGTCTAATCGGAGGGAAGTCAAGTCCGTTCCCACCGCGCTCACGGCCCGGCTGGCCTGCCAGCGGTAGTGGGAATTCTCCCATTCCCTGGTCAAAGACTCGGTTGGATGCAGGCTCTTTTTTTTAATAAAAGAACTATTCGACTTTTTTGGACAAGTATGATGCTGAAGCGTTTCCATGAGTCGGAAACACTTCTCAACCCAGAAACATTTCGGCTAATGTTTCCATTAAAAAAAAGCAAACACAGTTTCTCAAAATGAAATGGAACATTAACGCGGCCCGATGAAAGAACCTGCCTCAGCGCTGGAGAGGCGCTGACCCCTGAGCCTTGGTCAAGGCACGCCTAATAACTATGATCCTCACAAGCATAAACAATAATTCCTACCTTGTTACGCATGAAAACGATGACTCAGGAAAGCAGATAGAGCGTTAAAACTGCTCATTGGCAAGTTCAATGAACAAAATTCTTATGATATCATTTAAAGTTACATAGATTAGGGCAACCCGAGACTTGGAACAACAAAGCATCAGAAATTTTAACGTCATATAGAACCTTCCGTAATTTTTTTCACTAGGCACAATCTCTTTAAGCTTCTCACCTTCCCAAAGGGAGAGACTTCATTTCTTGTAATTTGAAATCAGGGATATCAGGGTTTTCAAACTATTTAAGGATAGGAGATAGCATGTACTTATATGCGATTTCCTTCAGCCACTAGTCCAACACTGAACGGAATATGAGATGGGAATGCAAAATTGGAATTTGGAGCCGGTTCCCTTTAGACATTTCTAGAGACTTGACAATCCCATAAATTTGAAAACATATATCACCACAAACATGCAAAGAAGATAGGACCTCTTAGTCAGAAGAGATTTCAGCAAGAAATGGATCCTTAAGTTTCCTTAATAATTCATTTTGCAGTTGTAAAATCTGCAAGGAAGGAGTATTGTGTAATTGAGGAAAGAGGACAGTTATTCTTCCCCATTGAATTTTCTTATTTCACTATTAGTTGGATAAGATTAAAAAGAACAGGTATACTGAAGATGGCAAGGGAGCTAGAATATAACTTCTAGAACAATTCAGAAGCCTAGACCTATTTCCTTAACATCAACAGTTTTCTGAAAAGCTTGATAGATCAAAAACATTTGATACGCCGCAATTACAAGCAGAAGCATATGATTCTGCCTAACAAAGAGCATTCCAAGACCCAAGAAAGAAGCCAATGAATTGACAATCAGAAACTCGTCAACCTCACCCACTCAAAAATGAGAGAAATATCAAAATAAGAAAGGTTCTGATCAAGTACCTCATCATCTTTTATGTACGGTTCGCACCAATTCCACAGAGTCTTTGGATCAGCAGCGTATCTCAAATAGAGGAATCCAATCTGCAATTAAAATTTCATCACATCATTAACGATGCATCATAAGCTAAAAATTCGGTGGGATTAAAAGTATATCACATAAAACAAGCATAACATGTGCAAACATGCACATACAGAAGCAAAAAATTGAACATGCAGGTAATGAAATGGGACCTCTTAACATTTTGATGCCAACAAAATACAAGATCCCTATCCTTAGTAGCTTCAAGTAAACTGAAACAGTAGCAACAGCACAAATTTGATGATACACAAGGGATACACTCCTGGTTCTGTTATCCATACATTCCCAGAGATGTAACAGTATCAGATAAAATCGAGTGAGAATCAAAAAAACAAGGCACCTCAAACCTTGGTGTTGCGTATATCTGCTCGGCAAACCAAGTGCAGTATTATGTGGTAGTGAGAAAGTCTTAGCGACTCAAAGAAACAAGGACCCTCAACCTGGATATGTAGAAATCTGCTATGAAAAACAAGGGCATTATCATGTGTACATATGTACTATAGTATCAAAAGAAAGATTTTAAAATGACCAGAATCAGATATGTTTTGTCCATTACCTCTTTGTAAGTAACAAGCTCTTTGAAGTTCATATCCAGAAAAAATCAATCTTACAACGTATCATTTCAAATCACACTTGAATCATAACAATCACCCAGCATTTTAAATTTTTCTCACTTTCCTTACTGCTTAAAATGTAGGAAAGAGAAGTAAAAGCAAAAGACCAAAACTCCGTTTTAACCAAAATAGACACAGTCAGTGGCAACAAATTCATCCAATGGAAAAGCCATTCAAGTAATTTAAAGTAGTTCACTGTTGGTCAAGTTTCCAAAATTCATAACTTCTGTGACAGCTTCCTCTCTCTCATAGCAAATGTAGAGACATGTAGACAATTACTCAGCATATAGAAGATGAACCACAAAGTGAACAGAACTATTACACAGTTCAAAATGATTCTCACTTCAAAAACATTGGTCTCTAAAAAAAAATTAGTAGAAAATAATTTATCATTGTACACAAGTTTAATCCAAAAAGAAGAATACTTTAAGTCAAAATGTTGTTGAACCTTTCTTTAGTTTTTACATAACCAAAAAATCATTTGAAACCTATACGCACTACTGAGCACATCAGAAATCCAATCCCAACTTGTGAGCATGAGGGAAAAGCATAACGTAAAACTCAATGCTTAACAATAAGTCTTCCATTCCATGTCAATTAAATAACAATAAGCAGAGAAGTAATAATCTTTAAACTCAGGCGGTGACATGGTATCCCGAACACAAGTAACTTGAACAAAAGTATAACAATTCAAGAAAAAAACAAAGGCAAAATATCGAGAGAGAGATTAAAAAGAAAGGATTTTTCATTACCCCTCTAATATAAGGAGAATCTTGGTGCTTTAAAAGTCCATGCATCTGTTTGACAGTGAGTTTCATGGTGAAAAACTTGTAGAGAAGGCAAAAAGCAGTAGACGGGCCACGACAATTTCCGGTCATCCAGGGCTCAACATGGTCAACTTGATTGTAGATTTCATCAATTACTTCATGGTATGTCTTTAATCTATAAAGCTCCTTGAAGTAATCCGATGACAGAATATTCATACAAAGTACCCTTTCGAGTAGCGAATCAATCGACTTCCCGCTCGTCTGTATCTCCATAATCCCCCAAATTTCTCAAACCCTAAATATCAAAATTCAGACCTACATAAAAAATTGAATCGAATTAATAAAAAGAATGAGAAAAAAGGTAGCTTTAAGCAGGAAAAGAAAGGGAAAAACGAATACCTATGATTCGGAAGCTGAAGAAGAAGGAAAGGAGGTGGAGGCTGCAGGAATGAGGATCTGGGCGACAATGGTGTTTTGGAAACAAAAACCTAAAAAGTGCAGTGCAGGATGGAGGATCAGATCTAGGAAGAAGACAACAATTGTCCCCCTTCTTATCTTTCTTCTTTTTTCTAATTACCCAAAGGCCCAATGGATAATAATTAGGCCCAATCGCAATATTGTTTTCAACAAAGTTAAGATGTTTAGCAGGGAAAAATACCTCTTAAAATCTTAGAACAATAGTTAAACGTCCATAGTTTAAATTATCATGTCGCAATTTCAAACGACTGCATTCTTCTCTATTGAATGATGAACCTACAAAGTCTGCGGAAAAAAGGCAAAAGAAAGATTAATACACATAACACAAAGATTTGAACAAAATAGTAATACACAAATATGCAAAGAAACCCTATTTGAAAATCTTTTATAACTGGGTGAACGTGTAGACAAATCATAAAAATAAAATGGACAAAAGAAACCATATTTGAATATATCAAAATATTAGCAAGAAGTTTATAATAGAAAGGAGAACAAATGATGTCGTAAAATTCTTAATACTGAACAGTTCGCATAATAAAGGGAATAAATAACATTGAAGATGATTCTTGTAGGGAATTAAAACATATCATTTGGCCACGCTTTTAAAAAAAAAAATGAAAGTTCACATTCCATGTTGAAGCCGAAATTGTACTAAAAAGGAGGAAATTACCAAAAATATCACTTTCTTCTACACTTAAGAATCCAACAATCATATATTTGAATAGTTCAATAAATTAGCATATCAATCACGTCAAAACCAAGACTCCATAGATAACTTAGAGTACTGAGGAAAAATTCCAACTAGCAATGTCTTCTAAGACTTTGTTGTTCATTTTTTGTCCCAAGTTTTAAAAATACATTCATTCATATACAAACTTGAGATGGTTTCAATCAATTCTTTTTCCTTTATGATCTTGAATAAGCGAGAAAATTAAAGACTTTACTCCTCTTCAATTCTCTTCTATTTCTAAATTTAATCTTCTCAGGCAAAAAACTTCATATCAATACAACCACGGGAAAAATACACAAAATTAATAGCTCATGGAGAGAGAGAGAGAGAGAGAGAGAGAGAGAGAGAGAGAGAGAACCCAGTACAGTAGCAGAACCAACATTTGATGAAGTCAGTTGGTTCAATTGAGTCAAGCTTGATACTGAAACATAGGAAGATCGAGAGATAATGAACAAAAGCCATTAACGTGTGAAGTGAACCATAAAACATAAAAAGAAAAATAAATGCAGATCTAAAGCAAAACAAAAAAGAATTTTTTTTACCAAACATTCTGATCCAACAACGTCGATCGGAATAAAGATTGGTCCATGTCTAAAAGCGGACAATAAAATGTGCAAGTCATGAGATGAATGGAATAGAAACATGAAAACCATAAAGGAAGACGCAACTCACCAACGTAGAAAATAGATACCATGATATCATAGAGGTCTACGAAGACCTAAAATCAAAGAAAAAAACTGTATGAAGCAAGATTTAACAGAACTAAGGAAGAAACAACTGTAACTTCAAAAAGTACTTACCTAAGAGACTTAGAGCACATTACAGAGCAGATTCATGAGGGAAATTTAAGGTCCACAAAAGGAGCAGGAGAATTAAAACGGAGAAGAAAGTAACACACGAGGCACCATATAAATCGCCTAAAAAACACCATACGCTGCTACTGGAACTATTACGCTAACATGCAGGGACAAATACAAAGGGAGGGCACTGGGGGAAAACAGAAAAAAATATGTTTTTTGTTTTAAAAAATTGAATATTGTTTTTATATATATTAATTAAGTGTATGTATAACAATTATAAAGGGGGTTACTATTTCCAGCCATGAATTACTAGAATTGACGTAGTGAAAGACGGTTTTGCCCTTTTAAAAAAAATTCAGAAAAAAAAATGAGACTCACATGGTTCACGCCCCACCACACGGTGGGACTCAAGGAAATTGAGTTCCACCGTGTGGTGGGACGTGAGGAAATTGAGTCCCGCGTGGGGGAACTCAATTTCCTCACGTCCCACCACACGGTGGAACTCAAGGAACTTGAGTTCCACTGTGTGGTGGGACGTAAACGGTTTTTGCCCCGCAATGTGGTGGGGCGGAAACCGTGTGAGTTTCGTCTCTTTTTTTAAAAAAATAAAAATTAATCCTAACCATAACCCTAACCCTTTAACATTAAAATTAAATCAAATTAGAATAAACAACATAAATAACATATAAACATACATTGGTCTAGGGTTAATAATAATTATTATGTGGTTTTTCGGGCACAAAATTGTTAAAATCTTTATAATTTACAGAACTCATGAATATTGAGCCTCACCAAATGGAGGGACTCATGAATATTGAGTCTCGCCATGTGGTGGGGCGCATGCTTATTGAGTCTCGATATTCATGAGCCCGACCACATGGCGAAACTCAATAATATTCATGAGCCCGACCACATGACGAGACTCAATATTCATGAGTCCCTCCATTTGGTGAAACACCATATTCATGGGTTCCTTCGTTTTCTCTTTCCGACATGATTTAAAATCTCAAAATCTACTCGCCGGAAAATGTTTTCTGCCGGATAATATGGTGGTCGCCGGTATAATGGTGGTGCCGGAGCCAGAAGATGGTTTGGTTAGATAAAATTTGGGTGGAATGTGGTTTGAGTTGGTTTGATTTTGTTTAATAGTGGTAGGGGTATTCTAGTATTTTACTATGTCAATTCTAGTAATTCTATGGCTGGTTATAGCCATCCACATTATAAAAGGTAGCATAGTTGATTTGTTCATTGCATTCTATTCAAAAAGTCTTAGGTTCAACCATTTTTAACATTATTCTTTTTATTTCTTTTTTTTCGATTCTAACTTTTTTCTTCTCTTATTATTCTATACTTTTTTTCTTTCACATTCATATCTATACTATACTATAAAACTGAATAAGATGAACAGTATCAATTTTGAAATTGATTGAAAACAGTTCTAATCCAAAATTATTGTACCCAAGAATTCTATCATTCTTCCACGTGGCAGACATCTTATCTTATCTTATCTCATCAGTTCCTCAAATATTCTCAATTCTAACTTTCTTCCCTTCCAAATATCCAAAGATAGCAATTCCTCTCTTTATCATCAGAGACCGATGGTCTTGCAAAGATCAACAAAGTTTCGATTCTTGGCCCGATTTGCATTTGTTTCCAGGTAATCAAAGTATCAATTCTTTATTTGCTGAGTTTTCATTTATCATCTTTCATTTTTTTTCTTTCAATTTTAATATGTTGTTTATCGTTCCGTCGTTCGAACAGGTATAATTTGCACACCGAACGAGTAGTTAATTAAAGCGGACGTTGGTAAGATCTAACTTCTTATCATTACAAATCTATGTTTCACACTTTTTATTTATTTGCTTTGACATCAATTTCTTTTATCCTTTTAGATTGAGCCATCAACATTAAAATTGAAGATAATTTTGAGGAATACAGATCTTTCTAATTTTAAACTTCCTCTGCAATTTCTTCTCACCTACTGCAAGCTAAACGGGATGCTTAAGATCACATGTGTCTTTTTATCATTTGTAAAATAGGTTTTTACATGGATGTGGTCTTTTCAGGTTGCTAGATTTGGTGTATTTATGAGGTGGAGAACATACATAAACTTGAGGTACTTCTCTCTTTTGAATTGATATCTTATTATTCATAGAAATTTAGCTCATCAAATTATATATTCGTATATGAATTTGCTTATTCATAAGCTCCATCAAGTGCTTCAAAGTTTTATAATTTAACATCATTTTATATAGGTAATCACTGATATCAAATGCAAAAATTTAGATTTACTTTCACTTTAGTTTTGCTTATTTTGACTCTGCAAATGGCTTTCACACTCTCTTTTTCAATTATTTTTTTTGTTTTTGATCTGGCCAAAAAAGTGCTCTCTTCTTTCTGAATATAAATATATTATCACTATAAAACAAAAGGAGCTACAAGTTGAAAAAAGAAAAGGTCTTATAAATTAATAAGTACTATAATATTGACAAGCTCTCATGATTTAGTAATTGTATTATATGGAATGTAGAACTTATATTTCTTAGCGATTATGTTTCTTTTGTTTAATAATTTATAGAACTTTTAAAAAATGATAATCTTTGTTTTTTTTCCTATCCGAATGAAATTTTACTTAATAAGTAAAAAAATAACCGTTTTCCTGGTGTTTTACTTTAATTCGATCATCTTGCTCAATGTTGTATCTACAATTGGTATTTCTGTATTTCTTGAAGAAATTTTTTATTTATTTTCAGGTGAAGTATTCAAGAGAGTTTGATGAAAAAATGACTTCTCTAACTAACAAATTTAGGCAATTCGTTGTGTAAATATATTTTTATAGCTCTCATAAATTTGGGTATGTTGTATAAATATTTCTGTTTATAACTATGACAAGGATGCATACTACTAAGTTTTATTTATATAAAAGTAGTTGTATAAACACAATCTACAAAATTATATATTTGCAAATCTAATTGGTTTGTATTAAAATATTATTGAATTTCAATTATTTTTGGTTAAATTGAAGTTTATTTATTAGATATAAACAGTTCACAATTTTGTCTATTTTACCACATTAGCTATAATATTACTTAATATGTCAATCAATATTTGAATTGTTGCTTGTCCGAAGCGAAGCGAGGAAGCGAGGGTATCTCACTAGTTTCTATATATATAATTCCATTTTTTTCCACATTATTATTTTTTTTACATTTATTGATTTTGTTATTTCAAATAGAACTAGAATTTCAGATGATTAATTTTTATATTTTTGACGAAAAACCAGAATTGCATGTTAAAATTTCAAGTGACTCCCCCCTCTCCCCTTAATTTCATTCCTGAATTCATATATGCTAACAGGTTACTATGCTTTAAAACCCCAAATGAAATTCTATTTAGCTCATAAACAATGTAACTGAAGTCAAGTAGTCAGCTCGTTTGGAGACTATGTTACAAGAAAAATGAGCTTTGGAGTACATTATTATGTTAGGGCCGAAACGGTAAATTCTCTGGCTATAGAAGAGCATGTCTGGCTGAATATTTTATGTCTTATCAACCATACATACTAATAATTTATGATGTCGCGAAATGTATCTCTAGTCTATAATTAAGTTAGACTTCGAGTTTGATGTTTAAACGTACGCAATACATCTCAATAGAAGAAAAAGAAAGAACATATATACTCAACCCGAATCGAACCCACTAATCTGATTCACATGGTAAAACAATTTCATTTTTTAACTCTTGAAAAATTGAATGGTTATGTACAATCTATTAGTTACTCTAGTGGTTGTAGCTACCAGAATCGTGTACATCATATACAAGAAAAAAATATTAATCTGAAAGTTCAAAGATCGTTAGATGATTGACATGATAATTTAAGGCTACTGCATTATGTATTCTACTGCTGGATCTTTATGTTCATGATCTTTCTTTCGGGGGGAAATCCCCGAGCATTCTGCTCTGTAATCTTGATGCTGCATAAATGGATTCATATGAACATTTGTGCAAAAACAGAAACCCAGTATGTTAGTTCTCAAAAATTGAATTAGGAGACGCAAAAGAAAATTGTGAACTATGATCTGTCATGCCACTTGATACGCGTCCCCTTCTCATGTTTTCGCTTTCAACTCTACTAGTCCAATCGACTTGAGGAGCATCACCGTAGCCATCTCGTAGAGACGGTACCTGCATTGTTTTCGAAACTGCACCATTACTCTCTTTCTTAAGATTGTCTATCCTTTCAATAGCCTCTCCTAGTTCTAACCGTTTCCCGGGAATGCTATTACAACAATCAACACCTATGTTTAGAAGCACCTTCATTTGTTCAACTACATCGGATGACACTGCGATTTCTGGATCGAACAATTCGTATTCGTTTGCTTGAGATCTCGCATTTTCCACCCAATGTACTAAATCGATTCCTTCTACGCCATTGTCAATTAACACGGTAGGATATCTTCCGGTTAGTACTTCAAACATTATGACTCCTAAACAGTATACGTCGCAATTAGGTGAAATTATGAATTGTGCAGCTTCGGGTGCCTTGTAGCCTAATAGAACTCGTTTTGCAACTGATAAGTTGAGAAAGGTATTAAATCCAAATTCCGAAATCAATGCCTCGTTGTTAGAATCAACAAAAACATTGCTTGATTTGAGATTTCCATGGGGCAAATTCGACCAAACGAGCTCGGTGTGAAGATAACTCAATCCTCTAGCAATTCCTTGAACAATCTTGAGTCTAGCGTACCAATCAAGTTGATAATGAAACTTTCCGCTATCACCTGAGGGTGAAAATAAGGCCAAAATATGGCATGAGATTCATAATTCCTATAAAGGAACAAATCAATGAAGCGAAAAAACTCATTTTATAATTTCATACCGTGCAATAGATGAAACAAACTTCCTTTTGGTATGTATTCATAGATCAATAACTTCTCCTCGGTCCGAAAATGATAAGCTAGAGGTCCTAAAACATTCGGATGATAAACATTTCCAAGCTTTCTCATTTCCGCCCCAAACCCGTCGCGTGTTAGTGCATTCATATCTCTCAATCTCTTAACAAAAACTACTACACCATTCGACATCAACACTTTATACGAAGATCCTAATCCGCCATTTCCGAGCAGTTCAGCTGCAGCTTTCAGCAAATCCGCCATTCCAAAAATACCTTTTTCTTCATTAACCATTATCAAGTCGTCTACCTCGGTCCTGACAGGAGGAACGAACGCTCCTCGATGGCTTACATCAGACATTCTACTTGATTCCGGCACGGAAACCTCAACATCATTAGTGTCTACCATTCGCTCCTTAAAACTTGTTTCCAAGCTCTCTTCTTTTCGCGTTAGCCTTAGTATGATCACGGCCAAGACGGACAACATCATCGCTCCCAACGTTATAATCCCTGCACCTCTTGCCTTTACATTATCCTTCTCACCGTGATTAAGAGCTTCAGATTCAATCTGAGCCTCCTCTAACAAGTTTGGCGAGATACTACATTGTTTTCCAATCACTTCTCCACAAAGATCACTATTCCCGGCGAAGCAAGTCGGGCTAAATCTCGACAAAGCAGGCGGTATTTCCCCCCTAAGTTTATTATTCGACACATTAAACACTTTCAATTTTGTGTGCTTGATCGACGGGATGTTCCCTGTAAACTGATTGTTTTCGAGGCGCAATTCCATCAGGTTATACAAAAGCAACAATGAAGTCGGGATCTCCCCCGAAAAATTGTTATCAGACAACCAAAGTTTCTTAAGCTTGACCATTTTCAGGAAAAACGAAGACTGAATCCGCCCTGAAAACTGATTCCCTGTTAGGTAAATCGCCTTCAGGTTTTCTAACCGATGAAAATCAGGTACCAAATCCGTAAAAAAATTATACGCAAAGCTCAAACTTCTCAATCCAGGAATCTTAACCAATGCGTCGACATCAATCTTTCCCGATAACCCCATCCTTTCAAGACGAACACCGATCACAACTCCATTGTCACAAATGACACCTTGCCAGGGAGCTTTTTTACCGCAAGGATCAGATCCAGGGATCCAAGAATTGAGAGAAGACGAATTTCCGAAAGATTTTTTCAATGTGATCAGAGATTCAGAATCTGACATTGAGAATGAAAATGTGGATGGGATTCCGAGGAGGATGAATATGAAGACAATGAACAAATGGGGTTCAAAGATTTGACGGGAAGGCGAATTCAAGGACATAATTTGGAAGAAGATGGATTGAAATTAGACATTGAAAATGTGATTTTGGCGCTAATTTTTTTGTGGAAGTTGATGTTGATTGCTTTTTTTCGGTTGTTTGGTCATTTGATGAAGGTATGTTTTGAGTGGAAGAGAGGCTTTCAATTTGTATGAAATCCGTAATGTATGGTAATTATAACTGTTAGTTAGTTGTTAATTATGATTTGCATAAGAAATAATTGTTTAAAGGCAAATGTATGGTTCTAATCTATGGTTCTACTTTATGTCAATCTTTATATCTTGGTTTTTCTTTGTTTGTGGGTTTTCTACTATTTATAGTTTTCAAAAGGCAAATGTAAAATATTGGATCTTTCGGCAATTTCTCTACCATGATCTCTATGTATAGTTATAATCCAAGTTATTCTTGAAGCATGTAAGTTTACATTTATGTTATTGCATTTTTAGTTTTTTATTTTTATCTTCACCTTTTTTTTTGAAAAAAAAATAAAAATCCAGATTGAATGAGCTCTTGACAAGGGCTTCAATCTTCTTACTTCAATATGTTTTTAGTGTTTAATATGTGCGGTAATGTATTTCGTTGATATTTGTCTTATTTCTAACCATTCAATGTTCTCATGTGTAGTTTCATGTTTTTTTTAAAATGAACATGTTGTTTATTGTTCAATTTTATGATTGAGTTTTTTTTATTGTTTTTCAAGATCTTACAACTCTTTGGTTTTGTTTTTTTTTTTGTACATTTGACATGAGTTTGCACTTTCCACGTCATCATATTTTTATCTTTGTGATTTTGTGTCTTGATCTCAATACTGCATGCTTAATTGCTCTTTCCCTTGAATGATTGTTGTGTCTAACATACTGCAAGTTAGAGTCACAGCTCCGTTTTTCGATTGCTTCTATTTCTTTAAAGATATTCATTTATGTAAAGCATGTCTTAGGAAAATAATGGTTGATGAGTCCAGATAAATAGACATATGGTTGTAGTGAATCATATCGTTTTTATGTTCAACAGCTAATTTTAATATGTCCAGTAAAATTAAATAGGAAGAACAAGGTCACTCCATGCACCACAACCAATTGAAGAAAACAAAATTCTTATAAGGTCACTCTTAATTAAATCAATTATTGTATGATTTATTCATAGTAAAATTCTATAAATAATGCCCACAATGCAAACTTCTGGTGATTTTCCATGGTTTTGGTGATTACTATATTAGATCTTATTTTTGGTGATTTTATCATTTTATTCAACCTTTTTGAACTTTTTACTGGCTATTTACTTAATTATGTGTTGTGTTTGTTTTATCTGATTAACTGGTCAATAAGCCGATCTTAATCCCCCTAATATTTTTCCTAAATCCTCTCATCTTCCTCATTTTTACTTTTTACTTTTACTTTTTCATCCACAATTAACTTCCCCCTTCCTCCCCAAAACAATGTCTCAAGAAAGCTTCAATTCCGAAGCCTCCGCCTCCACCGCCACCGCCACCTCCTCCGTCGGCCAAGACCCCTCTTCATCCGCCAACCACTCGGAAAATATCCAATCCGCAATCCAATCCCTCTCCTCAATCACTCCAATCCCTCCATCAATACTCCAATCTCGAACCCCTGCCCTCACACTCCTTCATGATCCCCAAATCTCCACCCAAGTCACCGCCCTCCTTCGGCAACCGGACTCCGGCGCCGGTGACAACCAACTTTGTCGATGGTTCTACGACACATTCAAGGCCAATACGCCACCACTCCACCTCCTTGTCCTTCGATACCTTCCGGTCATCGCCGGACTTTACCTCTCTCGAATTCCGCAGCGGAAACCGCTTGCCGGGTTTGAGGCAGTTTTGCTCGCGCTTTACGCCTGTGAAACCACCACGTGAAACGGGCAGGCGATCACGGTGAATATTCCGAATTTGACAAATTCAAGTATTTACCACAAGACAAAAGATTTGACGAAGAATATGTCGTCGGAATTGAATATTGCGGTTATATCAGCGACATTGGAACCTCACGGGACAGTGAGGTCTACGAGAAGAGCGAGGATCGTTGGCGTCGCGTTGGAGTTATATTTTAGTAAGATTGCAAGCATTCCTCTGGATTCTAAGATTGATTTCTGTGAATTTTGTGAGCTCTGGGCAGAACAAAAGGGTGATATGTATAAAGATGACGACGAAAAAACCATCGTCTTTAAAAATGATTCTGAGGAACAAAAACTCGTCGTAACAAAAATTGACGACGAACATTCTATCGTCAAAAAGGATGATAACAAAAACATCGTCGTTAAAAATGAAGATTACGAGCCTAGCTCTGTTGCTAAAGAGGAAAAGGGCAAAGTTAATGAGGACGGAGAAAACGATGTTATAGAAGGTAAAAGGGAGGTGGTTGAAAGAAAGGAAGATAAGGAGGGGAGGATATATTTGCCATGGGAGTTGATGCAGCCGTTAATGAGAATATTGAGTCATTGTTTAATGGGTCCACATAAAGACGAGAAATTGATAGAGGCGGCACGTAGCGCGTGTAAAAGTTTATATGCGAGGAGTTTGCATGATATTAACGCGAAGGCAATTTTGGCGACGAGGAGTCTTCTTAGGCTTAGTAAATTAGCTAAGGTTAAAAATGAAGATGAAATTGATTATACTGAGATTCAATTTTCTAGTGTGATTCATGTTTAACATTTGTATTTTTGTTCTTCTTTGAGAAATTAATAATAATGTTAATCTACCGTGATTTGATGCGAACTTTTTGCTTTCGTTATTTCTACCATGCGTAATTGCAATATAATCAAAACTTAATGTAGAAAAATCATTAAATGCCTTAACAACAATATTGAGCATTTCAGCAACAGTTTTTTGTGGTTCCTTACTTTACAATGACCGAATACCAGCAAAAAATCTAAGATCCAGAACATTTAAATCAAGGGATTTGGGAGGTTGACAAGTTAAATGGACATAAAATCCATCTTGTATTGCTGCTCGACGAAAATCTTCATCGTCATATGCAATATGTGTTTTAGCGTTGTCTTGTTGAATAAATATTGGATAATATATATCCTCTATCATTCATTTTTCTCGAATGGCAGGTAATACCTTTTCGATCAAGTATGACTTTACTACTTCCTTAGTCATTGAAGTTAGAGGTTTTATTTCCATAGTTCCTACATGTCTGTTAATACTACTTCTTCTAGCCGACACATTCTTGACAAAAAGAAAAAGTCCAATCTTTCTAGAGAAAACTTCTTTTCTTTGTACATCAAACCTAAGACGAGCTACGACAACCAAAAACATGACTTTTACGATAAAAAATGTGCTCTTACAAGTACGCACGGGTTTCTCTCCAGCTGGAGGTAAGTAGTACTTTTTTGATCTTTTAGTTATGAAAAACCATTTTTCATCTATATGAACAACATTATACATACATTTGAAAGTCAGATCATTGTTGACCAACGCGTGCAAAGTTTAATGTTCAAATTAATGGTCAATTATCTAATAGGAACAAAGTTTAATGTTTCATTGATGTTTACTATGAAATTTATTCTTAATGAGAAAAGTTCTCTTTACAGTTGTACGTTTTTAAGCTTAAAAAGAAAAAAGTTCATGATAATAGCTTTTCATTCTTCATGAGGTAAAACAAACAACAAAAAAAGTTCACATTATTATGGGAATGTGAAAAGGGACACTAAGTGGAGCTCATTGAAGGAGATCTAACTTATAAAAGAAAAGTTGAGTAATCACACTCGCTATAGAAACTTGCCAAAAAAGAAAGAAAGAAGAATAGAAAAGAAAAAGTTCATCTAATGCTAGACATTTTCATTTGAGTATTCAATAATTCCAGGCCGGAGCATGATGAAAATGGTGGAATTCATTGCCAGAGTTGCAACTCCAACATTTGCTGTTCAGCATACCGAAAGTCGGCTCTCTTGGTATTGTCAAAGGTCTGTTTGATCTGCATCAAAAGCCAAATTAATTAGTATTGACATGTGCTCATTGCACCTCCATACGTAAATTCCATTCGAGGTTGAAACATTTCGGATATTTTTAACAACAAAAATGCCGATCAATAAATTCTACCTTTGTGGGAAGAAAGGTCTGTCAAAGAAAGGCATCAATTGAGCTCTTGGAATCATCCCTTTCCTCAGCATTTTAACCTCTTCCTCTTCTATGATCTGCTTCAAAAAAATATTTCTTATTATTAAACTCACACATTAATTTTGAAAAAATAGTGATACATATAAATATTATAGATCACCTTTTGCATTCTCTCAATTTGTTTCTTTTGCAGCTCATTCAGATACAGCTTAGTTGCAACCTACATATATAATACCAATTATAACCATTCAAAGTTTAGATAACAAGGAAAAAGAAAGGAGAGAAAAATTAAATTATGAAATACTCACAGAATAGTTGAACATTGCTCGTTTATATGCTCTTTGTTGAGTGTGGAGTCTGAATTCTTGTGGTTTAGTATTTTCTTTGCTAGCAGATTTTGAGGTAGCCTACATATGTATAATGTATGTATATATAGCATCATATAATTTTGAAAATCCTCTATTTATTACACTCGATAAGTACGTAAAAAAGACATGCATTTTTTTTCACCAGATAATATATATACCTTTGATTTGTCATCCAGTTTGTCCTTAACTTCATCTTTTGCCTGTGTGACAAATATATATTTACCTTTTAAACTAATGACAATATTATATTGCTTTATTTGGATGGCAAATACTGATTTAAGCAGTTTTATAAACAATCTTGTTGCCAAAGAAAAACAATCTTGTTGCTAAGAAAGATTTAGATGATAAAAAAAGAATTCATTCATGCGCTTGCTTCTAGAAATTTTTAATATTTTGGTGAATTCTATAATTTGTTTTGATAAATAATAAACATAAAAAAAATACTTTGTTCCTAGTTTTGACAAATAAAAACAATTTATCGAAATTCTTATTTTCATTACTATAGTGTATATATAATGATGTTTAATGTTGAATGTCAAATTGATATGATTATTTTCAACTTTTTAGAGAGCTTGAACCATTATTCGTTAACTAATTTTTTTTTGCAAGTTTTCTTGATCTAATTATGTTGTTTACATATGACTATATAGTTACATATTTGAGATGATGGAAAAAAAATATAAAATTTAAAAGTACACACTAAAATTAATTCTAATATTTAAGTCACCTAATTCTTCAATTACTTAGTAATGATGAGGATAGGAAAATTTGCAGCATCTAGGGTTTAGTTGATTATACATAAATACACTAGTAAAACGACATTAAAACCCATAGCAAAAAGCTTTTATCTGTATAAGTTAAACTGGGTTACGCAAATCGAGTTAATTAGTTGAAAATGCACGAATTAAAATGAGATGACAAGTCAACCCGCAATTACACTCGTCTACATTTTGGATTAATTACTGACCCATTTACGTTTCAGAGCGACTAAGCATCATATCTAACTTGTTTAATTTACACTTGTTATTATCCAATTTGACGATTATAATAAGTTAATTTTGTTTTGGTTACAAATTTTTTAATTAAAGGTCGATCCTTGCAAGGCCAAAGCATACTCTAGACTTTGATGAAAGTTTACAGTAAAGTTTAATAATAATACTTATATGTACTCAAATATCTTATGAATTTGAATCATGTAAAAATACATATATGTCTACAAATTATATAAAAGTTACTATTGAGCCTCACATATGTAAACTTTTTAATCTAATTAGTTTTCTTGACAAAATGTCATAGTTTTTTAGACCAAAGTGTGGAGGGTTCAAATCCTCACCAGTGGAAGAATAGTCTTTTAGTGCCTTCATGACAACATTCATTTTAAAGAACCTAACCCCTATATTTTTGAATAAAGGTGATGCAACGTTTATGAATTACGGAAGCTAAACATCCCCTATATAGTAACAAAATAAAGAAAAACAAAAAGCCATGATCAACCATTTCTGGATCAGTACTTGACAATTCTATTTATTGATGAAATTTCACCATACGGTAAGATGAGCATGTATCATATATGCTTCAAGTCTAAAAAATATTGAAGTGAGAATGTGTTAAAAAATATTAAAAGAGAAACTATTACCAATATTTTAACTATCAACTTAAAGTGTCATGTCACATTATCCTTAATTTAATCCACAAATAGATGTCAAAACTTGAAGTCTAGGCCTCTTGGATTGTAGAGGGCTCTAATATGCGGATGCACCATTTAATCCAAGAATATTATGTCAATAAATTAATTGAGCAAAAAGTTTAAGTTGATACTTAAGGTCCAACTGCATCTTTTATTTATTATTAACTTTTGACAAACCTCTTTACATAGATGCGTCTTGGGCCTAAGTTGCACAACACAAACTCATCGTACCGTGTGTTTTTAAAGGTCAGGTCTTCTTTATTTAGTTTCTGTAAAATTCAATTCAGTACACTTCAATTCATTTTCCGTTCGGTTCAGTAAAATTCATTAGACATTTAGTTAAAAGTTCATTAGGTCTTATTCGCTTTGACTAAAAAAAATTGAACTGAACTAACTAAATTAAACTGAAATATTAGTTGAATGTTTAATGAATTTTGTTAAATTTACTGAATTGAACTAAATTAAACTTCTGAATAGAAAATCTGATGCGATGCTTGAGTTTGCAAATTTTTTAAAAAATACAATGTTTAGAAGTTGTATTAAAACCATGTGAATATAATGCAGACTCATAGATTGATCGGGTAAATAGTGACGACAATTTCAACATTTAGCTATATGAAGCTGAGGTGGAATTCTGAATGAAACATCTCACCATTCCTCTACCACTTGTACTTCTCCATTGCACTGCTGACTGAGAGCTAGCCTTAACAAACTTAAGAAAAAAAAAAACAAATAATGTACATTCACTTCATGATAGTAATTAATATTCTTGAGAACTTAAAAATCAAAATACAAAAAAAGAAAAGCAAACCTTTAGTGCAGATTTAGTGTTAGCTTTCTCCATGTTGTTGAGAAATTACTAAGCTCAATACTTAGAATAATTATAGTATGTAATGGGTTGAATTAAGTGACTAAAATAGAAGTGAATTTATAGAGTGAAGATAATCAAAGTTTGGAGATTTGTAACTATCTGATTCTCTTCTGTTACAGCATCACAAACATTTTGCATGCTCTCTTACACCAAACTTTCTGATTAAATCTCCCTCTCATTCACATGTTCCTTAAATTTTCCTCTTGCTATTAACCAATTATAATCTCAATAATCATATTGAATTAACTTCCTAATGTTAATAATTCCAATATAGCTGACTTTGCTTCACAATATCATTATTTAATAACTTTTTATAACTGTTCTTGTTAATCTGTCATGTCTTTAATTAATTTCAGCTCTATTTTAACTAACTTTTATTAGTGGTTCATGATAGAACACCAAAAACCTTGGCTTTCGTTTTTGTTTCTTGTTTCTGGGTCAAATTCAAGATGGAGTTCAAGTCCCCACCCATTTGTCAAGCTGGATACAATTGAATATCAGTCCCTACAACTCCAGCTAAATACAATGTTTAATCTATTTAATTCATTGCCTTACCTAATCAGATAAACATGTAACTGAAAGAGCTTTTTGGCCTTAATATTTCAACAGTTTAAGATATGTTTATATAGCAGTGGCGAATCCAGGGTTGGAATGTCCAGGACCTGTAAAATATTTCAACAATTTATGATGTTTTAGACAAAAAATTTCGGGACAAAATTTAACATATTTGAACAATATTTTATAGATTTGAGACGCATTTATTGTTGGAAATCATCTCTTATTATTAAATTTCTCAAGCCGAGGGCGAAACCGCTCATTCTAAGGGTGGTTTCAACGGAGGGGGGCTCCAGGCCTCCCTAGATACACCCCTGAGTATAGTTGATACATATTTTGCTTGTAGCTCATTGCAAATGTTAGTTTATTAAACTTACAGCTACTGGTGGTTATTTATTTATCAATACATACAAACTAGTTTTCAATTTTTCATACATGAAATGTTTAAAAAAACAGTATATAACTATATGTCAAACTCGAATACAAGAAGTATATAGATATGCAAGACTAAGACGAGTTTGAACTACGAAAGAAAAGGGAATCCTTAAGAATGAAGGATTGATATATAACAACAAAAATGTTATGCATAACTATCTTCATTTCTTCAGTAATTCATACAACTCTAAAACTTCTTGTGATGCGGCATACTTCAATTTTTAAGGTCCGTTTTATGTCAAGAAATTAATAGAAATTGCGTACCTCACGTGAATGCTTCTTAATCAGAGATAAAATTATGGAAATGAGAGGTAGGTGTGATCAAATTAAAGCTCTTAGTGGGAGAATTTGTCTCTCGAGATAAAACTATCAAGTTCGAATCTAAATTAATCTAAATTAATCTAACATCTATCCAAGATATTAGATGATCAAATATACGTTTATGTATTATATATTTTTTAAAAAATAAGATAGAAGTGTTCTCTTTAGAAAATTATCCATCAAGTAATACCTTAACAATAATTTGCCATTTTATTTAAAGGAAAGAAGAGTCCAAGGTGCAGATAGATTTTTTACATAGAGAAAGTAATTATTAGACTGCATAATTTTCTTTGAATAATCCCTACAAAACTTGTGTTAAAAGCAATATTTTAAATCCAGACCGAATTGGTCGGACCAAAAACCGAATTCATATCCGGTTAGAATGAGGCAAATTTTTGACTATAACAATCCAAAGAGAACCGAAATCAACCCCAAAATCAGCGGGCGAACAGAAAACCGGATTGACCCCGGTTCTCTTATTAATAATAAAAATATATATATATATAAACTTTTTTACTAAATCCAACTCACCAATTTTTATACAGGAGTTGTAATATTTGTGTGCTTTTTATGACTACTAATTAGCCCATTAAATTATTAATATTTAGAGGGAAGATTACTTCTATTTATAACCATTTGGATACTTGCTCCTTTCTCTAATCCGATGGGGGATAGCTTTTTATCTTTTTAACTCTTGCTTTTGTTTATGACTTTCTTACACTCTATGAACATTTTTATTATTTATAATCACTATAGCTTTTAACTAGCTCTTTTTTATTTATAATCATTTTCATTTTAACTTTAGGTTTTTTACATATTAAATGAATGTATTTTTATTCTTTCTAGTTTTAAAAAAAAGCATAAAAGTTATTTTCAACATGTATAATATTTGAGTATTTCAGTAAAATAATAAATATTAAAATGTGGTTGAGCTAAAATATAATTAATTATAGAATTGACTCACTTATATTGTAATTTAGAAGATTAGTTTTCAAAAATCAATTCTAAATTAATGAATATAATTGATATATATTATTTATATAATTATTGCATCATCCGGTTCGATCAATTCGGACTATATGGTAGAACCAAGTGATACATGATCCAATTATAAATTCGGTTGGATGTCCGGTTCGGTTTTGAAAACATAAAAGCATCGTGTGTAATTGATATCATGAGATTATAGTAGGTTAATTTTCCATTCGTGACCTAACTAACTATACGACATGTCTCTTACCGTCAATAATCCAAGGAACAAATTCATATGTTAGGATTTAGCTCTAAATGGAATTAAAACAAAATTATAATTAAGAATAGTCAATGTCCGTTTCTTAATTAGATAACGGAATTAACAAGAAACAATTGAAAGTGGGTGGTTAACAACCTTTGTGTTCACTATTTTTTCACCTTGTCTTTGTTTTTCTGAACATTTGGTTTCACACAAATGAGAAAGTGACATAAAGCAAAATATTAGTCCCTCGGGACTGCTCAACCAATTTACTTTAGTCTTTGTAACTGTAGATCCTTAAATTGTTATACTATATTGTTTTGGTACATATTGTTATACAATATTTGTAGCATGTGTTATATTTCACAATGTCTAAAAAACCAATAGAAAGTGTCCATTTTGTCTCGTTGGCTTAGGCACTGTTCTGAGCTGAACTTAAATTGCTGAATAAAACTGAAATTACTGAACTCAAGTGAAATTTCTGAACTGAAATTGCTGAATAGAATTAAAATCGCTGAATTGAACTGAAATTTGTGAATAGAACTGAAATTGCTGAAATTATAAGTAAAAAAGAACAAAACCTTACATGATTTGCAGGACTGTCTCTAATATTTTGGAATCCTACGCAAAATTGGTCTAGTTAGAAACGATCTTATATTTTATTTCACATCTAGTTTAACAAAAATAATAAGCTAGAATTCATAAACTAAGAAATTACTATTGCTTTTGCTTTTATAAACTACAAATTTTTGAGACCGCGAAAAAGGTGGGCTCTAGCTCACTGTCTAAGCGAACTCCTTCTAGAGATGCCTCTGATGACTTGGTAAAAGGGTCATACATGCCACATCATTCGAGTTGAATAGTCAAAGTTTTTAAGTTATTCTCTCTTCTAGGTGTGTGTCTGTTAGATTGAAAATAACATATTTGAATTTGCTGGAAAGGGTACATTGTTCAATAATGAAAGGGCTAAAAATAGCCATACCATAAAACGAACCCACACGTTGAACAACTAAAATCGTGGAGTGGCAACAAAAGAAAAAGATAAACTTTGTTATTCCAAAGGAATAGGTTTCAATACAAAATAAGACTATCTTTAACAGAAAAAAGACTTATTTAAAATAAACAAATAACTAATAATCTTTCTCTTAAGCTAATACTTTTGTATTTAGCTTATTTGAGTGATGTCCACAACTCGCAACATATTACGAAACTTCTCAAATTGCTCCAGCTTTAAAGGTTTCGTCATGACCGTGATTTTGAAAACCGAACTAGACTGACTGGTAGAACCTGATTGTTTTCTACACAATTTATTTAAAATATAAAAAATGCTCAAAAACCAGTGAACCAGTCAGTCAAACTGAAAAACTGGTGAATCAGACCAATTCACGGTTTCGGACTGTTCAAATTCTGTAACTATAAAATAAACTAAAATTCAAGCCAGCTCAAGGTCGAAAATAGTCGTGCTGACTTGAGCTCAAAATTAAACTAACAATAATGGTCTATAAACTTAAGCCAGTTCCTCTTTAAAGAAAACTCTAGGCCAAGCCAAAACTATTTAGTTGTAGGAAAGACCAATGCATACATGCATATTTAGCATTATTTAATTTTGGATAATTTCTTAAAAAAAAATTTGTGTTTATCGATTTTGTCAAAATGGTGTCTGTGTTTATCACCGTTACCCAAAAAGTGGAAAATCCATTAAGGTGTTAAATGTGGTGATGTGGCAAAAAAGATTCGGTCTTAGAGCATCTCCAAGAGCCTCTTAGTTCTACTCCTAAAAATAATATAAATTATTTACTCTTAGTCACTTAGAGAGTATCTAAATTGTATCATCTCCAACAATACTCTTAATTTTAACTCCTAAAGTTTTTTTATAATTAGATTTAGTTTTTACTATTATGTTTGCCAATAGGAAGAGGAGAGAAGTTACAAATCCATAAACTATTAATAAAAAAAGAGTTAGGAGGTGGAGAGAGACTCTTAAAAATGAGGAGAGAGGGTATGACTCTTAGTGATTTAGGAGTAACTAGGAGGCTCTTGGAGTGAGATTTCTATCTAAACTCTTTAAATTTTAACTTAAGAGCTCAAATAGAGAGTCTCTTGGAGATGCTCTTATTTTATTAGTAAATTCCTAAAACATTCACGTGTTTACAATTTTAAAGTGTGGGAAATGAGCTTTTTATAACATAATCAATAAATTAAGACCAAAATACTCATTGACACGTCATCACATTTAACACCGTTAATGAATTTTTTGCTTTTTGAGTAACGAAGATAAACACAATTCTTATTTTGTCAGAAAAATAAACACAAACACCATTTTGACAAAATTCGTAAACACATAAACTTTTTTAGGAAATCATCTTTTAATTTTTTACTTATAACTTTACTTATTTTTTTTATTATTTTGTTGGTTGAATCTCAATGATCTACCACGTGAAGCATATTAACTATATTGGTCTGTCAATATATTTTTATGCAAAGTGTCATATGTTTTCGCAATTTTGTAAATAAAAAAGATTGTGATTTGCATTTGAGTAAAAAAAAACTGTGGTTTGTAGTAGAATTAATGAAATGGTCGATTTTGTTGACGTAAACGAATACATTTTTTGGTCGAAATGTTTTTCTGACTTTTGACGAGTTAAGTTAGACTTACAAAGATCAGAAAAACATTTCGGACAAAAAATATCTTCGTTTACATCAATCAAATCGACAATTTCCTTAACTCTGCAAACAATGCAAACCGCAAGTCCTTTAATTATTTGTTGAAAGGTAAACGACAGTCCTTTATTTGGACAACCTCGAGAACACAAAATACTTATTTCAAGTTAACTTTATATTTTTTTTATCCGTTAAAAACCCAAATTAACTTAAATTGTACAATGGTAGTTATATTATAAAGAATCCAGGATTGTAGAGTTAAGATATTAAATATTACTCCCTCCGTGCTAAAACTATGTGCAAAATAACTAATTCTTTTGTCTCATAAAATGTGCACATAACTACGAACTAACCCTCACGTTACTAATATACTCCTATTTATTATGGTTTAAGTTACTAAATATAAAATGCATTAAATGTTTTTTCCATTAAAACACTACATTAATTGAGGGTATATAAGTAAAACAACAATAGTATTTAATATTTTCTTATTTAGTGTACAAACTCATTTGTGCACATAGTTATGGAACGGAGGGAGTAGAATGTTATTTACATTAAAAAATAAAAATGTATAAAATATATAGTAAATAAAAAGTAATTGATCTGTTAATTTTAAGCTGATCTCAAACTTGAGTCGAGAACCTCGATTAAACTTTGACCGAGTCGAACTCGAACTGTTTGCGAATCATTCATGCTAATTAACACCCCTACATGTATCAAATTTTGATAATTTATTGTATGATTTTATTATGTATCAAAATTTAAAATGTTATAAAATCACATAATTATACATATATCAGTTAAAGGATTGAATTCGGTTCGACTCTGGTTGAACTCTGATTAGACCCCAATTCATTGAACTTACACCTTCAATAGTTCTGTAACTAATCCAATTCTGAAAACCATGGTCATGACATATGCAACTTGGTTCTTCGAATCACAATGACTCAGCTATCGTAACCACCATTAATTAGATCTTGATAACATAATTATTTAAAATGAAAAAGTTCAAAAAAAAAATTAAAGTTGTTTAAATTCAAATCAAATTTTAGAATATTATTGATTTCCAAAAATTAACCTTCAAACCATAAAATTCAAGAATTAATTTTGTTTTAGAAAATTAATTTTGTGAAGAGTTATTTAACATAAAAGTTGTTGACTTGATGGGTGTTATAAGAGCATGGATGAAAAGTAAGTTCAAGATGGAGTATAATAATGTTAAGTTTTGGAGTTAGAATTTCTACGATACAAATAAGTCTAATTTACATAAATTCTTAAAAATCCATTTAAATTTGCTGTTTTAAATGATGTACATTTTGACTGCCTAAGTCCCGCTTAAGTGTTTAAAATGAAGACTCTGACTTGACCGATATGATTATGTAGGTGCATAAAATCCGACTAGTCCCCCACTAATCCACGAACATCATGTTTAAGTGTTTAAAGTGAAGACTCTGACTTGACCGATCTGACCATGTAGGTGCATAAAATCCGACTAGTCTCCCACTAATCCATGAACATACTTCGACTAAGCCCAATGATCTTCAACCGCCTAACTAATGTTAGAGCAATTAGATCGGAAACATAAAACTTATCGAAATTTGAACTGTGCCGTGGTCAGAACCACTGCCTTGAAAGTAATTTTGGCAGACTCCGGTGCAATTTGATGTCTTGTCGCTCCTCAAGGTTATCACAATGAACTTCATATTTGTGCACTCAACTCGAAATTGGAACAACAAAGTGAATAATGCCCAGTTTGGTCGGAAAATTTAATAGAGAAAAGTTTGTAATTTGTGTGAAAACGGATCTGAAAAATATATTTTTATCTTAGAAAAATATTAACGTTGACTGAGGGAGAAAGAAGTGGAGAAAAATCTGAGAGTAGTAAAGAGAAATCAGGAACACAACGTTAGCAAATTTTGACTCAACCGTTTTTAATAAAACTGTAAAAGCAAAGGGAAATTCCAGAAATATAAGGTCGGGTAATTAAAAATCACTAACACAATTTAATAAATCATAAAGCCCAACTCATATATAAACTTTGGAAAATTCTATGGTCACTTTACTTTTCACAAAGTAAGCATTACTTTATTTTGTCCACCATTAAATTATGGGTTAAAACCTAATCTAATGGTAAATTGGACAAAATATAAACAAAGTAAAAAAAAAAACAAAGTAAAAAACAAAGTAAGCATATCCCAAACCATAAACTTTATAACATTTCATTTCTTTCCAATATGGAATGTGGATACAACACTTTAAGGGTTATAAACCATCAGTTCACCAACAACTAATACTTAACAACTTTAATACAATGATGAAATCTATAAAAATAATCCACCCAATGAAGTCTTTATAACTCTTTTAAATTCTCAATCCAATAAAACCCCTAAAGTTCTTGAGTAATAATATATTTGGGTTATTATTTACGGCCCACATTTTTCGAACTACAACCCATTTGTACCCAAAATACCCTTTCTATAATTTCCTTCTTAATTTTGATGTTTAAAACCTCTTAACAACATATTTTTCAAGATTGAACTTTTTAACATCAAAATCACACTTTTTACTCTCAATCATGGACAAAACACGAATAAAGTACGAAAACAAACCCAAAAAAAAGTTAGATTGATCAAAATTTTCAAAAAGTGGATTGATTAGGGTTTGGAGGCCGTTTTTATGGAGAAACGGTCATGGTGGCCGTTCCTCCTTAGAGCAAACGGTTTTGTTGGCTATTTAAAAAAAAAATCCAAACAAAGAATTCAAGGTTTTTTTAATGTTCGAGTACCTCGTCTTCTAATGATTGTCATCATTATTACATTCCGGATTCGTTGGATCATTCGACATCTCAAATTCTGAATTTTTAATGTTCGAGTTTCAAAATTAGGTTTTTTTATTTGAGAGCTTTCAACTTTTATTTTTTGTGACTTGTCCATAATGAAAAGGACAAAATTGGTCAAATTGGGCTGTAGTTAAAAAAAAGTGGGCTGTAAATAGTGATACCCATAATATATATGGCCCCTTCACAAACACATCTCAACTTCCTATCAATAAAGGACTAAAATGGTTGGACTGGGCTTGAAAGCTGAAATGAAAGGCCCATCCTAGCCTTCTTGCCCCAAGGAGAATTTTTTAAAAAAGTCAAAGAGAGAAATAAGCTAAAGCCACGTGCACATCTCAAGAAAACTAAAATAATGCCTAATAATAATCATGAATTATTAGAAAACCCAAGAGTTATAATCCAGTGCGAACCGCTTCAATCAAACCAGAAGCCTAAATCATCCCATCTTATAGAAAATTCCTGATTAATGGTTGATGATTATGTTAAGGAATGCAAACAAGTGTAGACAATAATAACTCCCAAGAGAGAAATTATCCAAAATCTAACTGAAAATATTACCGACGGAATCAATCAATAGCTCTCACTTGAACCATGGATGAGATGCAGCATACCGACGGAATTAATGGCGGCGTGGAAGGTAGGAAGTTAAGAAAAGAGGAAGAGAGTATTTACGGAGTGATTAACCGTATGGCGGCTATGATATTTGTTCCTAATGATTCTTCTTCTAGTACACCTGCGATTCAGCGGATCAAGGCGTGTTTTAGTGAGAACGGACCTCTTTTGAAAGATGCTACTAGAAACGCTAGTCGCAAAGTTATGATCTGGACTCGCCGCGGCGGTCCTCTCCGTGCACTCTTCGTTATCTCTGTCAGTACGCTTTATTATTTTCAAAATTTATCAATGTAATTTAAATTTAACTTGCATTTAATTTCTATAATCTCAGTGATTTAAGTTACTCAAGTATAATTCAGTTAGATTAATATATATTCCTATGAATGAACTATAATTTCCTAATATATTTCGGTTATTATTTTTTGTTTTGATTTTGTGTCATATGAAGCGATAGTGTCTTTCTATTTTGAAAACGAACCTCAGCAAGAACAGTTAAAGTTTAGAATGCTAAGTAATGATTTAAATTCAAACAGTATGTTTTATTTAATGTATTGTTTTTATTTATTTATTTAAATTTTTATTTTTTTTGAGTGTGTGAATCCGAGGTAATTAGAGCTAAGATACGTTTGAAAATGTGTTACATGTAACTTGATTAGAAGTCATGCCAAATTACTGGATTCGTTTGAAAATGGAGTGAATTATGCATACATTTCAACAGCACCTCAATGTTTTTTATCACTGAAATTATTGGTGTTTAAACCAATTAATTGTGGTATAAATCTATTAGTTATCTTATCTATATAAATTAATTCTTCTTTGTTGTTACCTGTCATGAAATTTTTTCAGCGAGTGCTGTCAAAGTGATGAATTTAAGTATCCAAGTATATCGGCAACCAAGCCTTAGTTACAAGTAGTTGTCGTTGGCTATATAGATCCTTATTTATTACATTCACTCCTACTATGAGTAAGATATATTTAGAGATTTGTGATTGGGGCTATATTGAATGACAATTACATAAAGCCCTTCCCTTTTTGCTTGTAGTTACTTCAACTTTATTACACTTAGGCGATGGGCGCTTCGGTACGTTGAACATGCTTAGACCACATTAGATTTCCTTCTCTTGTAGCTGTACTATAAACTTCCCTTCTAGTTATATTGACATTCTATGAGAGAAAACAGTTATATTGGCATTCAATTCAATGAGTGAAGACAGTTATGTTGGCATTCTATGAGAGAAGACAATTATTTTGACATCTATGAGGACAGTTATATTGGCATTCTATGTGAGAAGACCCTTAATGACACTTATGCCTTCAATCTATCCGCCTTGAATTCTATTATTCAGGAGTCTATCATCGGATCTGATAATGGTTTTAAAATGGCTGCCAATCTACCACAACCCACCTTGTTCATATTGCGATTGGCAATAAGGCAGCAGGGTAAACTTTGATGATTTAAGTATCCAATTATAGGAAACAAAGGTGATCATTATGTAATTCCCATTAGATGAGAAAACATATCTAGCTTTGAAAGTTGAAACTAATGGTCACGGTGATATCTGGCCATTGCAAATGAAATAACATGCTGAAAGAATTTCAACACCTTTAATATGCCTTGGATCTTGTGTGGATTTGGTATTTTTTCTTTTCTCTCAACTTGTGTGTATTACACTAGTTTAGTCAAGTTGTAGATTGCCACTTTCCATCTTTAACTTTTCACTTTGTTTTATTATTTATTACCATTTCAACTTTTCTCTGTTACAATTTTTCTTGATGGCCGTATTCTATTTCTTTTTCAGGTTGGGACTATCACTCTTCTTGCTTTGACAGGGTTGCTCGTGTTTATGCTTTTCTTTCTGGCAGCAACTGTTAATGCGATTATTGTATCTCTTCTCATATCTTTGGCAGCAGCAGGAGGCTTTTTGGCTATCTTCTTTGTTTGTATGACAGCTATATACGTCGGTGCCTTATCAGTTGCTGTTTTTGTCATATCCACCGCAACAATTTCAGCCATTGTAGCTGTTCTAATTGCTACAGGTAGAGCTTACCAAGAATTCAGTTATTTCTAATTATAATACAATCCAAATAATGAAGACTTTGGAAATCAAAGTAAATGAATTGAAGGCATGACTTCTTAACTTCTTATAAACAAAGATTGCCACTCATGTAGTTTTTTTTACCAAACAAGAATTCAATAAAACAGTAATTCAGACAACAAATTTAGGTAATATCAGTTCTTAGCCACAGATGCAGAGCCAAGAGAATTCAGCTTGTGCGAAGCAACCCAGGAGAAAAGGAAGAAGATAGAAAGAGATATTACCAACATAGGAGGTTTTATATCTTAGTTTATAGAACCAGATTCATGAGAAGAGATGAGCTAAATCATTAAAGTATATTCTATGCGCGAGTTTAGCATTGCTTTCTCAGGCCCTAAAAGCAGCTTTCCCACTTAAAAGGAGCGTTTGGTAAATGCAAAGTTGTTTTCCTCAGAAGCTACGAATGTTGGGCAAGTTAAAAGCAGTGTTTGGTAAATGTAATGATGTGGTCCTTAATCAAATCTGCTATTTGGAGAACTACGATTTCTAGCTTTCCCGGAAAGATCTTTCCCAACTTATAAGTTAAGTAGAGCTTTTGGCAACAACAATGCCAGACTGGGCCTTTATAAGCTTGGAGAACACCTTAAGCTTGTGAAGTTTTTGGGGGTTCTTGATGTTTCATCTTATGTGTGCATGAGTGAACTTTTTCAGCTTCGTTTGATGGTTTGGAAGTTTAATTGTTCGGTCATCCATGGTCATGATGCATTCTAAAACATTTTCATTATTTACCAATTTTACTAAAAGTCTTCACTTGTGGTATTTCATATTTTTCACCATTAGTGGTTTCTCTTGCTGGGGATCTTACAACTTTGTGCTTCTCAGGTTGGATTGGATTTTTCTGGACAGTCTGGTTGGTGACAAAGAAAAGTGTGGGGGTAGCCAAACACTCAGTAAACATGACTGGATCAGCAATTTCAGCTTACACCTCTGCTCGAAATGTGAGGCACCATGAACCGAACAAGGTATCATCAGATTGAAGCACTAGAGTCCATGTATGTAGACACCCTTTCTTGTGCTCCTCTGGATATTTATAGTTTTGTACATCATTGCTTCTCATTCCAGACTGGCTTCTGGGTTGATGTTTGTTGAGAGTGATAGTTGCGTGTGTATAATTAGGTAACTTATAGTAACATTTACTATTACAGCTTGAAATGATTCAGGATTGAGGTATATTCCGTCATGGTTCTTAGCTTGATTTACGGCATCTTTATTTCGTTAAATTGCATGTCTATGTTATTGATGCTCTTAATTCATTTAAATTTGTAGTTAATTGAAAGATTGCCACCCTGCTCTTCTTGGAGAAACTTTTTCATTTTCATGAAATTTTTTATGCTTGTATGAACTCTGTATTTTGTAATAAGCTGAAGTGGATGCAGCAAAATGGTTTTAGATGTAATGTCAGTTGAATGTAGTTGCACATTATATTTGGTAGTAGAACACTATCTTCATTTCATTTATCGTTTTCTGCTTTGTCAGCAAATTAGAAACGATGGTAAAAACTATTGTTGAACTTAAACTATCAACTTAAATTTTCAGATTAATAGGTTCTTTGAAATGTTATAAGCCTAGTGGCAACAAAGTCGATCATTTTCTTAATTTTGCAAACAATATAAAGTACAGTCCTTTTTGCTCAAAAGCAAACCACAATCCTTTATTTGCAAACTCGTTAAATCACATGGTACTGATTTGAAATTAACTCTGAAATTTTTACACCTCCATTTATTTATGAAATTTTTTCTGTTTTTCAAAACAACAATATAATTAGAAACACAAAATGGGCCTCTACTATCAAAGAATCAAACAATTGAAACAACAGACAAGTATCAAAACTAGTTCCATATATGCATATTGTAATGTGGGTGGTATCAAATAGTTGAGCTCTCAAAACAAGTATCAAAACTAGTACCATCTATGCATATTGTAATGTGGGTGATATCAAATAGTTGAGCTCTCAAAACAAGTATCAAAACTAGTCCCATCAAAGAATCATGGTGTTATAAATGTAGTCTCCTTAGTCAAAAGGAGTGTCATATGGTCCATAATCGAGTCAAACATGCATGATTTAATGAGTAGAATCGTAATGTCATCCACTGTCATGTGAAATACGTCATTATATTGTTTATTTCAATTCACTAAGAAACTTATAGACCTAATAATAGGAACATTTTGTACATTTTTATTTGGGCACTAAACTAACCGAAATATAGTTCATTGAGAGTTAATTGTGCGAAAAAGGGGAAAAATTGGTAGGTTTGCAGATTGCGTTGTTTTTCGGGAGATTAAGAAGATTATGGTTGATTTGTGGGAAAAAAAGAGCTTGTTGAACAGTGCTTGAGGAGTTCCAAAGATTGAAGAGAGAGTGTTGGCTGATTGATGGGAGAGGTTGACCCGCATCACTATTGTCATCTGAAGGCTCAATAAAGCAAGATTGACAAGGTTTAGGTGTGCTTAGCCAGATTTAAAGTGTTGAACAGTTGTTTTACTTTTCACATGTACTTGATTGTACTTTAATCTGTTATTTTATTCTCAAGTGTAACTCTTCTTAGTTGTTAACTTTTTGGAGGTTAAATACCTCTATTTTCCTTTTGTTTTTACATTATTTGTAAGTGAATTGATTCCTAATCATTTTTTCTACAATAAAAAAAAAAAGAAGTTTTTCTTTTACGTAAAATATTATATGTGGGAAGAACCATTTTTGTTTTGATTATGCACAAATCAGATCATTTGTAGATGTGTAATCTGAGAGGAAACACATTCCATTTCTTACTCATTGCCACGCTAAGGAGGTAGAAGGTCATTTTGTTGCAAACAGAACAACTGTCAAGGTACTTCAGGTAGAATTCTGTTGGCCTTCGAAAAGGTTTGTCGCCATTGTAATGAGTGTCAAAGGACATGTAATATTTATTTTAAAAATTCGATTGTCTTTGAACAATATTGTGGTTTGCGAGGTTTTTAGGAGTGAGCATCTATTCAGTTCGGTTACTAACTGGACCGAATCATCGATTAACCGAACTCAAAATGCTTTAAATTATGAGAATTGAACCAAACCGAACATGTTCAATAATTGAATAATAAGTGGTTTGGTTCGGTTACCGACTAAATAACTGAAAATTTTTTATGACTTTTTTAATAAGATTAAATTTATTTGTTTTTGAGAGGAAAGATTAGTTTAGAAATTACTAATATATTTAGAAGATATATTACTCACGGAACTGAAAGTCTGGAACCAATTCTCTTAAAAAAAAAAAACTATAAATCGAAAATTTCAAAAAGAGCCAACAAAAATTCAGAAAATACACGTGTGTTTTTTATACATACAAACTCTTAGAACTGAGTAGCATCAAAGAAGAAAGGCTGAGGTTGTTGAAAGAGATAACTGAGTTGGCGTTAATATCAAACCGAAAATCAACAGCTGAGTTCCGAGATAGAGGATACGTACATTAATCAAATGGGTTTACATTTAATATGGGCTTTTTCCTTTCAATATATCACATGGGCTTACTTTTATTTGTAGGATAGGCTACTAAATTAATGATTCTTTTTTCTTTATGTAAGTTCGGTTCGGTTCGGTTCGGTTACGGCTAAACCAACTTTTTTTAAAAAAAACCAAACCGATGACTCAATATAAATTTAGATAAAGCTAAAATCGAACCAAACCATAATGTTAAAAAAACCGAATTAAATACTGATTTCGGTTCGATTTTCGGTTTTTGGGTATTTCGCTCACCCCTAGAGGTTTTCGATGTATGGGGAAATGACTCATGAGACCCTTTCTTAACTCATATGGTAACAAATACATCTTAGTTGATGTAGACTATGTGAGTAACATAGAAGTCATAACTAGTCCTACAAATGATGTTAGGGTACTTGTGAAATTTCTGAAGAAGTTGTTCTCTAGGTTTGTTGTCCTAGAGAAATTATAAGCAGTGTTCTAAAAATCACTATGCGGCCGCGGTGCGGTCAGTGACCCAAACGATGAATCGGGAATTAATCGGTTTTGTATTTTTTTATTTTTTTATTATTTTAAATAAAATATATAAATATTTTTTAGAAAAAACATAAAAACTCATGTTAAAAAACAAAAAATATTGACTAAACTACCTAAAAATAGTAACTACTTTTGTCCAAAATGATAATAATACATATACCAAAATGTCGACAAACATAAATATTTACATGTTTGTTACATTAATATTCTAAACAAAAACAATTACCAACAAATTAACGTAACATATTTAGATGCTCTTATTCAACCATATCTTGTTCACCAAATTCATAATTTTCAGTTTGCTGCTAGTTAAAATGTTTGTGTGTGAGTATTTTAGGAATTTTTGTTTATTTTGTTGTTTTTAAAAATTAATTATTTAATTAAAATTGTATGGGTCATTTTTATTTGGGCCAAAATTTTCTTAAATGGGCTAATTTTTTCTGAATCGGTCATAAATCGGTTCTAAGTCGGTCATAAATCGGTTGACCGATTTAAAACGACCTATTTACTAAAATCGGTACGGTTTACTCGATTTTACCGATTAATCGCTGATGAATCGGTCAACTCGGCCGATTTTTAGAACACTGATTATAAGTGACGAGGGGCACTTATTTCTGTAATGCCCAATTTGAAAAGTTGTTTGGTCGATATAGTGTCATTCATAAGATAACCACACCATACCACCCACATACCGTGATCAATTGAGAGAGAGAAAAACAAGTTCATCATTCTCCTTAATTAACAAACAATCTTATATCAAAACAGAATGAGGAAAAAGGAAGAAAGAAGCTCACTGAGAGTTGAGTTTGTTGGTCGGCTCATAAGAGAAATTTCCGTCAATATTAACAGAAAACCTGACTCAGCTTAAGTTGGTTTAATTGCCATTTTAGTCCCTGTAACTTCTGTAGTTTCTCTTGTAACCCTTTAACTTCAGTAATTATTGATCATTAGTTTTGATTCCCATATACTTTCTTAAAGTGCCGACATTCTAAAAAAGATTGAAGCAAAATCAAATGGGAGTAACAAATTCTTGGAGGCAAGTCAAAATAATAATATTAATCAAGGGAAAAATTGAAGGAACAAGGAATGATAGTAAATGGTTTTACCAACAAAATTAAAGAATGATGTTTGTAAATAAATGAAGCAAAAAAGTAGTTTTCAATTTGACTAGACATATGCCAACTATCTTATGTCATAATTCACAAAATAAACTAAGTATTGTCTGTAAAGTAACTGTCATTCATTTGTTGTGGTCTAATTTTTAAGCATAGATGAAAATGACACTGCATTTACTGTAGTATAGTATAGTACTGATTACACCAGATAGGACTTTAGAATTGCAAAGAAAGAAAGTATCTTCTTATTAATCCTAATAGTTCATGGACCCTTATTCGGATATATATATTTTCTGGTTGGACCACTATATATTTTATGGCTTCTATATAGACTACACCCTATCTTAAACGTCATTTCCATATATTGATGCCATTTTTCACCTCTTCACAATTCCATTTCTTAATTAAAGCATCATCATCTGCATTCAACAGTGTACAATTTTCTCCTAAATTTAAATTACTAATTACCAGTTTCATTAGAAAAACATAATAAATCAAAGTTCAACATAAAAGTGATCATTTAGGAGTTAAATATAAGTTTGAACAGAAGAGTTTAGTCGCGAATCTGAGAATATTTTTAGATCCAGTTTCTCTTGTCATATAATCTCTTAAATTTTGTGTATCTGGTAATGATGTTATACTCAAGTATACTTGATATGAGACGATTATAACTACAATGAAGAACGTTTTGTTTATAACTAGCCAAATTACTAGCATATAATTGTCATACCACTCAAGCTCAAAGATGTATAATAATTTGTAGGACATACCTGTCTTAGCTAGTAAACCAAAAATGAAAAGCCCAACATAAAAATAGGACGTTATCATACCATGTTTAATCTCCTAAAAGGCATCTTTTGATTCTTAAATGGGAAACTAGCTATAGTGTAACACTGGTACCAAGCAGCTGACATTAAAATAGAATGTCAGAGAAAAACGTTACGGGATAGTGATGAGTGTTAATGTATATATGTCAAGATATATACTAATTGTATTCTTACTTTTAGTGACTAGGACTCATCTTTGTGAATATGTTGTAAGGCCAAGGAGAAGACCATCAGTATGGGTTGCTGGATTCGGCAAGGTCATCAAACAGAACTTATGGTTTAGTTTCGACAGTAAAAGATTGCAAATTCAAACTCAAATAGAGAAACATACACATGAAGGCATTACAGTTTGAGGAATATACCTTAATAAACTTAAAGTTCTGCTCGATGAGCTTGCTGCATCAGGCAAGCCGTATCCTGACGATCTTCTTTCCAGCCTTATTTTACAACATATTCACAAAGATGATTCCTAGTCACTAAGGTAAGAATACATTATATAAGTTAACAATGAGAACATGATCAATAAACTAAATTTCACATTGACAATGCGAGCTTATTAATAAGGTCGCGACTAGCTTATACATATATATGTGATTTAAAGTGACAATTTTGGAAATGTTGTATTTTTGACAAAGCATAATTAATATCTACATGGTCTTGGCCTGGATTATTACAACTCATATTGGAGCTGATCAGTCCGGAGTGGAAAGGGTCGTGATAGAAGGAATTAGCATAGAGTCGGCCTATGAGATGATAGACCATCGCTTTTTTGCCATCCAACATCGTTTAAGTCCTCCAAAAATAGTTTATTTTTTTTGGACATATTTTGTAATTTTCTTGTTTTTTTTTTTATTAAGAATCAAATTTTATTTCTCAAAATTCCTATCGAATTTTCAAGGTTTCTGGTCGATAATGGTGCAGATATCGATTTGATTCATCTTTTTACTCCCGGTGCATCAAAAGAACGTGATTGAAAGTTATTAAGTAATGCATATATACTCGGCCAATAGAGACACTATCTAGATTGTTTATAACACAAACACCATATCATGCTTATAGCAATCCAATTTGGTTATTTAACTTACGATTAAAAATAAATATATTAACTACGATTTTTATATGGTAAATAGATGAATATCAAAATGTAGTTGATATCTATCTGTAAAGTTGATAAATTCTCCATGAAACCGGAGAAGTAACTGAAGTTGCTCAAAATATCTATGCTAATTAAAACGATGTAAATAATTAACCACTCTTTGTTTTTTAACTTGTCCGATTCCAGAAAACTAAAAACCTAACAACCTTGTAAATGCTTCAAAAATATTAACTACAATATCGTAAATCTTGGAAAGTAATAATTAAGTCGAAAACCAGGTAAGTGCCCTTCAATAGCACCTATTCTATATATTATATGAACAATATTTTTCTTTATATTTATATAGCTATAGGGCTTCTCATTCATCATCAAGACTGAAGAAATCGTAAAGTTTAACTCATATTGATTGATCAATAAAAATAAGTAGACAAGAAAAAGATACAACAAAATTATGATGTGAGTTATGTATGTTCATTTCCTTGCCAGTCTGGTCTCCCTAATGTGAACTCCAAGCTCGGGTTCTTGCATTCCATATTAGCCCCCACGTACTCTTTCAGTCGACTTGAATTGCATTCCTGCAACGTTATTCATGTACACAACTTATTAACCACCTTCTTTACGATGTTTGGAGTGCAAAAATAAACCCAGTTTTATTTAAATCAGTCTTAGAACGAACAACATTTTTGCTTGGACTATATGCATAATTTTCTGTCCTATATAGACCAAAACGATATCGTTTTAACCTGCATAGGAAGAAAAAGAGGCCAACGTTTCTTTATAGGGTCGCAAGTTGCACCGCGACATATGATATTTTAAGGCTTACGCAATGTAGAACCAGTACCCTTTGGAGCTTCCCAGAGGCTGCGTGTGCGACAGCACCCCGTTTCCTCCTCTGACTATGTTTCGGTAAATCTAAGCTTACGGGTAAGGTTAAGAAATGGTTCTACTTGTCACAAATATTATTTTAGAATGGAACATGGTGAAATCCTTGACCATTACTAGTTTTACACATTAATCCTTGGAACTTTCATCCTGACATATTAAGCTCCTAAATTTTTTGTAATTGAACATATTATACACGATTATAATTACTCACGTAAGATGAACATATTTACATATCACACTCTCAAACTAGAGAGAGAGATAGACACTTTGTTGTGTGGCTATATGTTTCTCTTAAATTGACACGTAAAAATCGCCATACAAAATTATGGAACTAACAATTAATAAGAACACAACATTTATGGGACGCTCAAAAGATCAGCACATTTGATGAGTGGCCCATATATTTTTCAATTGCAGAATCCACATTTACACGACTTACAAATAGTGTGTTCTTATTGGTTGTCAGTTCCAAAATCCTTTATTCCCCATGAAGGAGCAATTAAGGAATTCCATTATGTTGGAAGCACATGAGATTTAAAAAGAAGCTAAATGGGAACTATATGTAAAACCTCTATATAGGAATACCCTATATAATAATAACCACCTCTCAGTTGTTATACAAATATTCGGTCCCAAGACTTAAGAGTTTTTCTTGTACGAACTTCTATTTAGGATTAACTTCCCATTTGTTATACAAATAGTCCGGTCGCAAGTGTGTTCTTATATAGAGGTTTTACCGTATAACATAATAATATATATATAAAGCAAGGTGTAATGGTGGTTGATTATAGGATGAAAAGGATAGAAACCTGAATAGGCAGAGAAGATCTTTGTTGTGTATGAAATGGTGCTTCTCTTTGGCCATCAATGTCATTGGAATTCGCTAGCTGCCATGCTTCTCTACGTATACCACTGTCATTAATATTAATATTAATTAATTATACAGATTTATCACTTCATTTCTTTTCTATCAAATCAAATCCTAGCTAGACATTACATATCCATTACTGGGTTAAGACCTTTGTATAAAGCCTATATCAATGACTCCAAAAAGTAGGTTTAAGAAAAAAGTGAGAAGAAAACACAAGAATTATTTTGTGTCATCTTATACCACAACCTTTCGACGTGATGTAAAAAAAATGGGAATCACTTATTACTCATGCCACATCAGTAACACATCATTATTACTGGATCCACTGCATAAATTTCATTTCATTAATTTAAAGTTTAAATTCTTTAGTCACTTAATCATAAATTACTTAGATGAGAAATTCTAATATGGACGGAGTGTAATAGACCAAACCAATGAAAACATGACAATTGTGCATCTTTTACTTACAAATTAATTTAGTAATATGTTACGTTGTAACAAAAAAAGGAGATAACTTTCTAACGCCTTTGCATTCACCAACTGTTCGCTGTAATGAGCGGTTGGTGATGGTTAAAGGCGATTATACTCTCTCGAATGGATTGTTTAGCTTTTCTAATAAACCCTATTAGAGATGCTCTATACTGCAATCGTTTTCTTTGCTTTTATCTTCTTTATATCAATTTTCTCGCAATTTCTAGTTAAGGATTAGGAATTAATCTACGCCTCAGTAACGAGCTAGGAATATATAACAACTAGAATAGTTTAATTCCTCAAACAAATATGTCTACAAATACTGCATTACCTTCCCTATATTCTTTTTGTGATTCCGATTTCAGTTTTTTGTATTTTCCGGAAATGTTTACGCTCTACGGATGTAATAGACAAGTATTCAACTCAAAGTTTAAACTCGCAAGTAAAGTTCCTAGGACAGTACCAAAAGCTTATTCACCACAACTGTAAGGTGATAAACAAAAAGTTTTCAAAGGCGAATGACTCTAACACGCACCCGATTGCCTCTTTAACCAAAAGAATCAGAATGGTCTTATAACAACAGTACTACCCAACAAGCATCAAAAGTGAGGAAGTTATAAACCAGTATTATATTGCTGAGGTAACAGTTTTTTAAGCACTATATATGTATAAAACAAGCTACTGTTGGATTTTGAAGAATGAATTTGGTATATCCAACATAAAAAAAAAAGATAATAAACTTGAAGTGTGAACAAATATGAACCAATATTTCATACTTATGCCAACCTGTGTATGGTTTGGCATGATTCCTATATTATAAAAACAACAAGAAAGAAAAGAAAATAAGATTTGTAATCCTAAACAATGATGAAGAGTATTAGATGTGAATATGTATTAGTGGATTGTACATCACCACCTACTGTACCAAAATATGCATACATCCAAGAACAATTAAGAATAAGAATGCTAAAGAAGACATCTCAAGCAAGGAAAGGAAACAATATGATCTTCTTATTAGAAAGCTTCACAAAGCATAACTAATTTCCTTGGAAGTAGAAGAAAACACACCATATATAATGACTCAGCCATTTGCTATGTATGATGTTGACTCTTAATACAATTATATTTTGTCTTGCAAGTCTTAAATATCATATCCAGTATCCATCTAATGTTATTTGTTTTCAACTTATAGTATATTCTCCCTTTTAAGAGTATGTTTGTCTATATATATTCTTTTGGTACTTGAAGAATGCATGTCGGATTCTATAGCCTTTTTTCATACCCAAGTAATTTTTTTGCCTTAGTATTGTTATGGTAGTTATTGCCCTAACTCCCTTCACTAAGATTGGAGTCTTAAATATACAATTTTCAAGTATTTCATAATTACATGGGGAAATTATTTTCCAAAAACAAAATCCTTTAATTTCACTAATTTTCAGATAAAAGATTGTGGTTCATTTTTTTTCAAAACGAGGATCGTAGTTTCATACTTAAAAAAACAAGAACCTTTCAATTAACAATTAAAAAATCACCAATGATCTGAAAATAAAAAATTTCAAATATTAAAGTTGTTTAACATCTCATTTACCATGGAACAAATTTATGAATTTTTCCTTCCTTTTATTTACTTGTTAATAATGAATGTTCTTTTAAAGGTATGTGTTTTACACTGTAATCGAAAAAATGAACAACTTTTAACATATTATCCAGACAACATGAAACATCATCTAATTAATCATGTATTTTTCTCCATGTTTATTGAAAAAAAAAATAGAGTTAATCAGATAAGAGTATGTTATTTCCTAATGCCTACTGTAATTCATAATTCAAGAGAACAAGTATTTTATACACATTTTTTATATATAAAAACAGCATAGTACAAGGTCTCCTAAACAAAGGACACAAGCAAAGACCAATAAGATTAATAAGGAAAGTATCTTCTATTTCATGGAAACTTTCTTGTACTAGTTGCAAATTTTCCATTTGTATAGAGTAATATGAGAGACTTAATGATATACTTAGCAATTACACTCTCTCAATTATCATATCTAGGTTACATTTTAGCAGTACTAAAATCTGCTAAAGGTCTACAAAGAATCATATCTCTATGTCAGAAAAAGGTAATCACCACATAATCTAGCATACTAGGCATATAATCATAAATAAATGAAAAATCATGGTTTCATTTTGAAAAATGAATGCAATTATGAAAAGTAATTGATTCATATTGGCTTATAAAAGACTAAGCATATAATTAAAGACTTTATAATAGCTTTTGTTTTATTATCTCGAACACAGCTCTCCCGTACGAATACTCTTCAGGCTTAAGTTACATGTCAATCATACCATATATTGAAATTTACTAAATCAAAAGGTTGTTTGATCCTCTATCAGTTGGATTAAAATGCTATGGTATTAAAATTAATAATTTAATTGAACCAAAAGTTCGAACTAATAGTTAGGGTTAACGATATTTTTTATACTAATATCTGACATACCCTTCACGTGAATGTTTCTTGAGTTTGAAGCGTACACAACACAGTCTCATCTAAACAAATATTGGGACTGACAGAATTCAAACTCAGAATCTTTCAATCGCAAAAACTTTGATACCATGTCAATTAACCGATTGAACCAAAAGCAGCTCAAGCTGGTAGTTTAAGCTTGCTATGTAGCAGATTGAACCAAAAACTCCAGCTAATAGTTAAAAGGCTAACAACATTTTTTATATTAATATCTGACAAACCTCCTAACACGAACCCTTTAGGCGTGAAGTTTGCACAACATAAACCCGACCCACCATATGTGTTAAATTCAACAAATATTAAAGTTGTCAGGAATTGAACTCAAGACATTTCGATCTTAGAGCCTATGATACTATGTTACTCAATTGACTGAACCAAAAGCTCGAGCTAATAGTTAAGACTAACAACATCTTTTACATTAATCTTTGACAAGGCTGAACAACATCTTTTAGTCTAACACACTCCTGCATACAAATGCTCTCTAAACTTAAAAGTGTGTATAACAGTGGCCCATCAAACCATGAGTTGGTTTTAATCACAAATAGGAACTTTGATACCATGTCAATTAACCGATCAAACCACTTAATTATAGAGGCTCCAATATCATATAATTAACCAATTGAACTGTTTTGGCAATATCTCTTCCAATCTAACAGATATTTCAAGTCTAAGAATAAGATTTTTATTACTATAACTCACAGCCTCTAACTCGTACAAATAAACTGACTCAAGAACCTAAAATTACTTGGGTTCTAAGGTTTGCATTGGTAAATCTCATAATTGCTACCAGAAAACAATAGGAGAAAATAACTCGGTTCCCGTCTGTACCTATCAAATTTTGTCTATCGGATTAGGATCCTCCCGATTATCTTCTAATGCCTAAATGAAGAAATAAGAAGAACCAAAACCATAATCCCATTTTGAGTATAGCAAAGGTGTTATTAAACGATGTATATATACATGAACTAACATGTAAATTTATTTTGATCCACAAGTTTCTTAGGATAACATATTTATTTATTTATTGGTGGTTTATAATATTTGGAAATAAGTTAGTTCATAGGGAATTTAATTAATGAAATCGGCAGAATTGATTGAACTAAAAGTTTAATCTGATAGTTAATATTAAGTTACATCTTTTATATTAAAATTTGATACTCTCCTCATTTGAATACCGCCTGGGCTCCAACCATGTGTTTTTATTTCTATTAATAAATGATATTGTTAGAATTTTGTACCTGATCGTTTGGTACGAGAGGCTCTGATATCATGTAACAGATTAAAGTATCAGTTTAATTGAATAGTTAAGGCACAACGACATATTTTATGGACGTGTTAAAGTAAGCATTCAAGTTTAGTGTAAGTGTTCAAGTTCAATAATCCTGAAAACTCTAATTATTAACCATATTTCAACATATAGGAACATGGGTTTTGTTGAATTAAGTGAGTGCATGAGAAATGACACAATGCACATGAAAAAGAAGCACAAACAGAAGGAATATCAAGAGCATTACCAGAAACCATTTCGCATATATTCAAATATGGAGTGAATGGGATAGCATAATAGCATATATATTTAATTCAAACTTTAGAAAAGAAGAGCACTCAAAGTCCAAGGAACTGTATAGTCTTTTGGTCATTCATAATTTATATATGAAATGTTCTTGTGCAAGGAATAATGCATAATGATATATTAATTTCTAAAGAAAAAGAAAAGGGAGAAAAATAAAGTGCAGCAGTATCTGCAGTTGCTTATTGTTTTCTCTTATCCTAATTAACGAATGTTTTATCTCACTTTAATTTCTTTTATTCATTATATTGATATATTCAAATCAAGAAAAAATCTTCCAAAACAAGAAACACTAAAAAGAAAAGAAGAACAAATCAAACAGAACCCAGGAAAAATCTAAACTGAACTCAACTCAATTTTCTCTTCTTTTTTTATTTTCAAAAGCAAAAGCTGCCATTATTCTTCAAAAATGGTGCATTTTGTAAGCTATATAAAAAAAGAAAGGAAGAAAGTGTGTTAAGTTAAAGAAAGAAAGAAAAAAAAGTACCTAGAAGAATTGCTCCAAAGAGTAGTAGCAGAAGAAGGGTAGTCAACATCTTGTTGCACTGAGGACCCATCTGAACCACCACCTCTCTGATCGGAAAATCGCCGTAGGCTACGGTCGCCGCCACTCGGAGACATATCTTCTTCCCCAGATCCATCTGATTGACCTGCCATCATATCTATATTTATACATCATCAAGAAAAGTCAAACCATCTGCACAATCCTACAACATCATCATATATAATATATATCTCTATTTATTTATTTATTATTATTAATATTAGTATATGTACATTATATAAATATTAACACATGAATGTGTATCCACATGCATATATGTATGAATGTGAATATATGTATGTACATATAATGAGACAAGATGGGAGTGTCTTTTATCCATAATAGGGTTTAGTGTAAGTATATAGGATTAAGAGAAGAATTTTCTAAATGGAAGCAGTAAAATACTCAGATAACAACAATATACTGAGAGAAAAGAGAGAGAAAATGGGGTAGGAAGAAAAAGATAAAACATAATTTTAATTTAGGAAAAAAAAAATAAAAAAATAAAAGGTTTTTAAAAATAAAGACGAGCAATACGAATTACCTGAAGAGGCTGCAGGTTTGTCAGTTGTCTTCACAGTTCTATACATCTGCAGAGAATGCATTTAGCTTAATATTATCCACCATATTCAAAAATTAATCACATTAAAATCAAATTCGTCTGTTAAATAAAAATGTAAGAGATTAAAAAAAAATTAAAATAGAGGAGATCTTGATTGTTAATCTATGTATGTATGTATCTATCTATCTCCGTGGGCTTCTGGGCTTGTTTGTCTTGGTTTCATCATTAATCACGAGGTTGATGTTTGATAAGGTAGTAATGAGATGTTTATTATTGAGTAATGATGACTACTTTTGTCTGCTTTCATTCTTCTTTCTCTCTCTCTCTCTTCTTTCAAAAGCAGAAGCTTGTCTGCCTGAGACGTTTCAGAGCTTTCAAATATTATAATATTATTAATTCATTCATTCATTCATTCAATCTCTGGCTTCTTTCTTCGGCTACTGTGCCGGTGACACTGGGGGTGGGCTTTGACATTTCAGCGAGAAAAACAAAGAACAATAACAAGAACAAAAAAAAAAAAAAATTTATCCGAAATGAAGAAACAAGATAGAGATAGAGAGAGAAATAGTTTCCTTTGTGCTCTACCTGTAAATGGCTCTTCACATGTGCTAATGTGAGATCTTTTACATCCATCAGCTCCAGTACTGACTTTGGTGTTGCTCCTACACCATTATTATTATTTCATTTTTAACATAATCTATATCTTTCTTTCTTTACAAAATAAAACAAGAAACAAAAAAAAAAATTACTTTCATGGCCTCCAAGAAGCTCCACAGCATGAACAAATCTAGCATGGAGGGTGCTTGTCCATCTCATTCTTGGAGCCCTCATGCTTCTTTTAGTGGGTAGTTTAGGGAGAAATCTTGATCTAATTAACCCGTGGGACGCCTCCCCGGATCCGAGTCCATATTGGTTATGGTGATGGTGGTGGTGCAGTTGATGTGATTTGAATGCATCCATTGGAATCCCATTAAACCTCGAGGCTTGACTGAACCGGTTGTAAGCAGGATTAAGATTTTGATTAGCCCCAGCTGCCGCGGAGTTTATCAGAGAAACGGGATCTAATCCTCCACCTCCGCCTCCTCCTCCGCCTCCGAAATAGTAAGGGGAAGAAGAAGAGGGCATTTGGTAGAAGCACATCTTTGGATCTTTAGTGATTGATTGTGGGTGGTCTGATGTTGGGATAAATGGAAATGAACGGTTGTGATATACTGGGATTCCCTTTATTGGCCTTAGACTTTCTGATGATACATCAAGTAATGAAACCCCATGATTTATATGATTTAAGTGGTGAGAATTAGAATGATGGTGGTTTTGCAGGTGTTCTTGAGTAGTGAAACTCCTTAATGCCCTTCTTCTTTCTTCATCTAAGGAATTAGTAGTGTGTGCTGGATGTGCTAGAGAGAGCTCAGTATAAGCTTGAGAATCTGTTCTCATGGTGTTTGATTTGGTGAAAAAATTGAAGCTTGTACAGGCCGCAGCGGCGGCTGAAGAACAAGTAGAGGAGGAAGAAGAAGAAGGATCAGAAGGAGAAGGATTTGGAGGACTAATATGTAAAGAGAGATCAGGAAGTGGGTTTGAAGAGGGTTCAATGAAAACCCCTTCCAAGGGCATTTTTGTTCTCTTTTGTTGTGGTTTTTGGATTCCTTCTTTCTTTATATCAAAATAGTGGGCTTTTTCTCTTCTTTTCTTTCTCTTCTTGGTAACAAGAATGGGGAAAAAAAAGTAAGTGCAACACTAAGTTTCTTTTTCTTGCTTTCTTTCTTTTCTTTGATTCTTTTGTTTCCCCCTTCTCCTTGTTTGTGAGATTTGGGGTCTTGAATCTTGGGGTACGAATTAAAAAGATGAATAAGGAGAAAATGATATGAAGAAGGAGATCAAGGGAGAGGAGGTGATGTTGAAGAAGGAGGTAAAGCTAGGTAGGCAAAAGAGAGTTAAAGAATCATGAATCTTCTTCAACAAACAAACATGCTCAAGAAAGAGAGAGTGAGTGAAGGTTGGATAGAGAAAGAAAGATAATTAAGATAGAGGGAAGAAGAAGAAAAGAGAAGCATGTGTGTTGTCAAGCTAAGCTATGGAAAATATAATTTAATAATATAAAAAAGCTTAAATTACCATTTGATCCCTAATCTATCTAAAACTATTGATTTTAGTCACTTATGTATTATTTGATAACACTTATCAAGTTAAAACATTGGTTTTTACCACTTATTTCCAGTACAATAATATTTATCTCCTAATCTATTAATTTTACATAAATCACCAACTAAATATAATCAAATAATAGACCACAATTAAAATCAATCATTTTTGTAACATAAAACTGTCACAACCGTTTAACCTCCATTTATATTCCCAAAACCAAGAATTTGATCAGACTGTTTCGATCATCTGACTCATCAAAACATTCAAATCGAACACGTACGAAATTAGTTTACGAAAGTCTCCAACCACCAAACTAACGAGTTAACAAGTTGGATTATGAGTTTAGATATTAATAAGGAGGACAAAGAATGTTAAAGTCTAGGAAATAAAAGAAAAGAAAGAAAGTGCAAAGAAAGAGAGAGAAGAGGGGGGGATTTGGGTGAGGTGCACCTCGAGAGTATATCTTGGAAAATGACACAAGAAGTAGAAGAACATAAACTCTATCTTTATTTCTCTCTCTCTCTCTCTAGTCAAAACTTACAACATCTATTCTTTTTTTTTTTGATTTTGTTTAATAAAATTTTGTTTCTCCGGAGACGACGGGATATATTAACTTTGAGAGAGAAGAATCACTTTCTTCTGTTTGATTCTTTTTCCCCCACCCTCCTCGCCTCACTCACATCACTGCCCTCCATTTATTTTTATTAAACAAAATGGTATCATTTTGGCTCTAAAGTACATGTACATGTAGGATATTTGTGTATTAAAATTCTAATAAAATATTTAGATTTAAAATTCTCAGGAGATTGATTAATTATATATGTGGAGTGTATTAAAAATAAAAATAAAAATGTGGCATTGACCTTGGTGAGAGACCCACAAAGGGGTTTTTGTTTGCATTCATGTGTACATTATCGTAAACCCTAATTTCAACATTTAGCTTGGTTCTAATTCCTCCTTTTCATACTCTCCCAAATATTCCCTTCTAATCTTTCAACAACCTTTGTCTCTTATCTTATTCATTCATAATACCATTTGGGTTTTATTATGTCACATGACCATCCCATTTTTTTTTATATAAATAATTATACTTGTAGTCAGTCTTATTAGATACAGATCCTTGACCCTCCCCTTTTTTTAATTAACTACTATGTACTACCTAGCTACTTAATTAGGGTTTCCAAAACCCTAGGCTTCATCAAACAATATTATCTTAATTACTAGTATATTATATTGGATCTCTTACTCTTCTACTGGGAACTAACTCCTTTCTTTAAATGTGCTTGTCTCTATAGAGATCAATTTTACAATTGCTTACTATAAACAATTGCAAATACAACACTCTTATTTGACCTTGGTTTACAATTATTTATTAAGATATCAATTTTTTTAAGATTAGAAAATAAATATCCCTTTCCAAAGCAATGTTAAACTCGAAACAAACGCTTGTGAATTTTTGACTTATTTTCAGCAAAATTCAGTTCAGTTCAATTTAGCTCTGCCAAATTGAGTTCAATTAAATTCAACGATATATTCTTTTTTATCTTCTGTCAATTTAGCAAATTCAATTCAGTTCAGTTCATATTGTTCGGCCATATGGAGCAAGGCCTTGCTCCAAACTATCAATTAGTCCTCTAAACTTATGAGTGTTTAGTTAAAGATATATAACATTTATAGTTTGCAAGTGTTTTTTTTTCCCAAATTTAACTAAACAGTTGGTTGTCTTTCAACGCACTTTTGTTATATGTTTCTTCTTATTGAAATATAAAAGTGATAACATTTGTAATCAGCCTGATTTTAGTGTTCAAAAAGAATTTTTAAAATCGTTAAGAAAAAATGAATTTTTTTTACAGAAAGAAAAAATAAAATTGATACGTTTGAAACTTCGCTGAAAAAACCAACTTCAGATTTTATTCAAGTGTACGTAATCATATTCATCATGGAAATCAGACAATAAATCTGTGCTCCAACCTCTACATCAGAATTTTTATGCCTTAAATAAAAATAATATTTCCATTCTCTGAAATTCTGCACAATGTATTTAAGCTCTAATAGTGAACGAATAACTAAATCTAAATTCATATTTTATTCTACTACTAAAAAAACCTCAGTCTCCAAAATGTTATAGGTTTTGGGAATTGAATTTTTGAAAAATCTATTTTTTATTTGTTGTTGAGAACTTAAGTTTCATTTAGGTTGTTTTTATGCAATGCTTATTTGAAAAGAAAAAACATATTGATGGCTGCTTGAAAGATTAGATTGGCTTGCTCTTAATTTTTAAACTTGTAAAAGTTGGACAATTTGGTTCGGGATAACTTTTTATTGGGTCCCCATTAGTATAAAACTGTTCATTTCAGCCCAACGTTTGGAAACTTATCTTTATTGAAATAGTTGGATCTATCAATATATATAGTACCACCTGGGTTTCTCTTTTTCTTTTTCGGTCAGTATATGATAATTATAAGAATGAAAAATACGGAACAAATAATGTGGGCTTATGGGCCCAAATATATTTGTTTTCTCTACTCTTTAACAAATGTTACCGTAGAAACAAATGACTTTAAATAAGGGATGAGCCTATGTTTTCGTCTCTTACATTGTTGGATCAACTTTCATCCTATTTAATGGTGATAGTGGATAAAGTAGTGAGTTATTTTGTTAAAAATAATGTAACTATAAACAATTTTATAATATGGAATGCCCTTCATTTTTTAGGGTATGGCTACTAGGAGGTTTCCGTACGTAATCCCTTCCCTCTAACCTCTTCATTATGCTCAGTCTCTTAATTTCTTTTCGTGGGTCTTTCATGAATTAAATTTTGTTACTGAGTTTGTCTCCTGTTAGGGTGTTTTAAAAATGTCTACATATTGAAGAGTTTTAAATTTTATTACGCTTAAATCATATGCAGCCCCCTATACTTGGTCAAAAAAGTCACTTTGCTGCCCAACTATTGCAGCGTCCAATAACGTATCTAAGAGGGTCCTTGGGCTAGTCTACCCGACCTTTGGAACCGCACCTACCAGGGGTGGCTTTGGTCCCTTTGTCCTTTGAAATTACTCATATAGTAAGTGTTCCCCCCCTCCCTCCCCCTCATGCTTGTGAAATTTTCAAGAAAAATGTGATTTTCAACCATAAATTCGCCGAAAAATTTGTAAAATAGTATCAAAATATGTTAAATGTTGATGAAAATTTGAAAAAAGTACACTGCAAATCTAATTTTTGTCTGAAATTTACATTTTTCGTCAAAAAAAACCGCATTTATTTCATTCTTTTTGACATTATGCATTAACAACAATGAAAATTTTCACTATGGATAAAAGAAATTTTCAAAGTGTAAAATCCCCCCCCCCCCTTTCTTGACATTTCTACTCTAGATTCCCCCTTGGGGGCGTCCTATTGTCCTCTTAACTTGTACAAAATGATACACTTAGCCCATACAGTCCCGCTCACCTATACTTTAATGACCAAACTATATTTTGGTCACTAAACATTAAATAAAAATTCGTATTTTTTATTATACCCTAAATAATTCTCGTTTGAACTCGTCGTCCTTTATATTTCCATAATTATAAGGTCGTAGGTTAAAATATAATACTTAATGACCAAATATAGTTTGGTCATTAAGAAGTAGGTGAGCATGGATGTAGCCTCATATGTCCTATGTGGCGTTTATGTGAGAAACTATCAAAAAGAGGATTAAATATTATTTTCTTTAATTTTCCACCTCCATCTTCTTATTTTATTTCTTTCTTTCATTTTTTTTTTTAAAAATTATCAAAGAGATTCCAGTGGCCGGATTCTAAAACTCCAAATTCCAGTCGTCGGAAATTCCAAAATTCGTCTACCGGACTCTGGAATTCCTGATTATTGCAGCTAGAATTTGGCCTTCGAATTCTGGAATTCGAATTTGGCGGCTAGAATTTGAAATTTCAGAATCCGGTGGCCGCCCAGAATTTGAAATTCCAGATTCCGTTCAAATTCCAGCCGCCAAATTCTGGAACGGCGACTGAAATGCTCTTTTAATCTATTAATTTTTTTTTTTAAAAAAAAGAAAATAAGGAAAGAGAAACAAAGAAAGAAATGTTGGTTCCTAACAAGATCAGGGTGAATAGGTTTTTCGTCCAATTAAATCCAATAAAAAAGGCTTAATATATAAACAGTTCCCTAACTTGTCCATTCTTTCCACCTAGCCCCCTCAATTTAAGAGGACAACTTATTAGCTACCTGAACTTGTAATTGTTTTGAGTTAAATGCACCAATGGTCACTCAACTTTGTTTGTTGTCTCAAAATGGTCACTCAACTTTAATTTGTCTCAATGAAGTGACTCAACTTTGAGTTTTGTCTCAATTAGGTCACTTCATCAGCTTAAAAATCAATTAAATACCAAATTAGTGATATGGCTGCCATGTTGGCATAAGTCAACTTTTGACCGTTGACTTTGACCGCCACGTGGCAGCCACCTAGGCGCCACATGTCGTAAATTTGTATTATACATCTAAGTGGATGCTACGTGGCAGTCAAAGTCAACTGTCAAAAGTTGACTTGTGCTGATGTGGCATCCACATCACTATTTTAGGATTTAATTTATTTTTTAAGTTGATAGAGTGACCTAATTGAGACAAAACTCAAAGTTGAGTGACTTTATTGAGACAAATTGAAGTTGAGTGACTATTTTAAGACAAGAGGCAAACTTGAGTGACCATTGATGCACTTAACCCTAATTGTTTTCCATTGGGCCACATCAACTTGTCAAAAAAGACCAATTTTTCCCTTTTGTGCTGACATGACATAATATAAGTGGTAATACAAAATTCACGTCATATTAGCATAAAAGATGCAAAGTGGGTCATATTTACAAATTCAGGAGGGGCAAAAGGAAAAAAAATACAAGTTCATCTGGCTAATAGGTTGTCCCTTAAGTTGAGGGGGCTAAGTGAAAAAAATGGACAAGTGTATGGGGCTACAAATGTATTAAGCCAATAAAAAAACTTGACAAAATTGATGCAAACTCTTCTTTCGAAAGTTGCTTCAATCAAAGGAAATTCTGTGAGAGTTTTTGCTTTCAGTAAGCAGGTGGTTTTTTTGCAACAAACAAACTGCCTTTCAAAATCTCTGGATAAATTTCGTCTTCTGAACAAAGAGTAAACATACTTAGACTACTTTAGCAACAATAAGATAAAGTGATCAGAAGAACATATAACAAGTAAATAGAGATAAGGGAGAAAGGTTCAGAAGATGGGAGAAAGGTTCAGAAGATGCAAACTTAGCTATTTATCTAGGTTCACTATAGAAGTCTTGTAACTAATCTTGTCTCCAAGAATCCCTCCTTGAGATTTGAATCCACTGATTGTACCTTTATAGCAGACGCAAAGCTCATTTACAATTAGAAGTTCCTAGCTAATTTCTCACCAAGAAACAATCTGTTTACCTCTACAGTTTCATTAACTGCAGCACCAATTTAGAATGAGTTAAAGGATTTTCACCAAGTACTTATACCCAAACTTGGATATTATACCTAACTCAAACCTCAGTTGGATTTCTCTCTAACTGAATATCACAAACAATATCATTTTATGATTTCTATTATTAATTTGTATTTTCTTCACTTTATCTCTTTTAAAATTTAGAATTATGAAAGAAGGAAAGTGGTATACTCTGTTTCTTCTTATGAAAAATAGAGTTGCGTAGAGTCAGTTCAAAGTCGCATGTGTGCTTCAATTTGAGAAGACTTCATACTTATATGGACTTGAAGATGAATGTTGATGTATTTGAATCTTCAAACCGTTGTGAAATAGAGAAACAATCGTTACTTTGTTTTTCTCTTCAAACGGTCTTCAAGTACAGAGATAAGGTGTTCGTTATCTTGTACTAACTTGAATCCACTAAAATAATTTTTATTTTAGGAATAAAGTAGCCCATACTTTTTTTCGTTGAGATGGACTTGGATGAGACATGCCAGAGATGCAATTTGAACTTTAGTGAACATTTATGGCGCCCTCGCAACTACTTTTGTACTTTGTGCGACGAACATCTAATGCGTTGTAGATGCATTTAATGCTTCAGGACAAATATGCTTTGTCATCTGAACCTGTTTTGAAATCCACTGAAGTTTCTTTCTGCCTTCTGGATGAATATCTTCAGTACTATCTTCACGGGATGTTCAACTTCTCAGACTTTATACTTTTGAGACAAACATGACCATCTTCAGAATAGATGTCCTATGAACGGGTTTCCAAATTTTGAGACACAATCTTCTGGATGATTAAGTTTGATCCTCTAAGAGATGTCTTCTAGCTGAAACAGTTCTTTCAGCGACGCTCTTTATAAATCAACTACTAAAATGTCCATCTGCTAAATCATCTATCTTAGCCAATAAGCATAAGTGAAATATCCCTAAGTATTTTTATATCTTCTGAAAATGTTTGGTCACAACAAAACATATAGGATTCATCAAGAAGAAAAAGAAGAAGTTGGAAGAGCAATATGAAAAAAAGAAGAAAATAATAGAAATTTAAAAGACAATTTTTGTAATGACTAATTTTGTAATTTTTAGGAGAGTGTAAATCACTCTGCCAAATGAGAGTGAATTCGGACGGAAAGGAGGCTCGGTTTATCACTTTTTACAAGTTTAGGGGGCTAACAGAGACATCCCATGAGTTGGAGGGGGGGGCAAAGTTACTTTTTTAGGCAATGTTGGGCGATTTCCGCAAGTGTACGGAGTCACTCATGTAGTAATAAAATATCGATCCCACAGGAAAACGCTAATTACTCATTTACTTTCATCGTTTACTTTATTCTTTTTCTCAAGGTTTATAGAAAAGCGATAATTTGGATTGTTGTTGATTAAACTAATCTAATTCCTAAACTAACATTTATTCCTACACTAACATCTTAACCAACATTCATCATCCAAGCAAAGACAACGATTCATTTAAGCACGATGAACATTATAACAATTTACTCATACAATTCAACCAATTTTAGAACATAACTTAATCCGATCTCTCGATTCTTGCGATCAAGTTATCCTTAAGTGAATTAACTTAACAAGATTAATAGACCTATCCTAGATAATCTTTATTAGATGAATATCACGTAAGTTAGGTTGATTACGACTTACTAACTGGACCTATCCTAGATTAATAAAGCGTAAGTGATGAATATTCTATTGATTTTACTTGATAGAAACTAAGTAAATTTACCAAGCAATAAGATTTGAACATTCAAACACATGAACATATATGAATATAAATTTTATTATAAGTATTTCAATTATCAAACATTCATAGAAATTACAACGGAAATTCAGAGAAATGTAAGAACTGTAATCGATAAAGGGAAAGAGGGTTGTCAATCCTTTTTACTCTTGATCGCGAGGTTTGTCAATCCTCAGGGCGTTCTTGCTCGTCTTCTCCTCGATGAATCGATGAAAGAAGTCTATCTCTCGATTAGCACTACAATGTCATGGAATCTGGAATGAATGGTAAGGTGTATGGTGTTTACGAATTCCCTGAAGGGAATTCGGTGGAATGAATGGGAAAACTACGAATGTGATTTCTTGTAGATTATTCTATGATTCGTGATTCTCAGATTATGTTTCTTTCGCTGGAGAATGGTGTATTTATAGCCAAAAACTCAAGGATTACAATGCTTGATGAAAGGATAAAGCTATTGGGTGATTTGGGGTGTCGTTTGGACGATAAAATACAACATTTGATGAAGGGGCAAGTTGGTCGAGATGTGGCTCGATCGAGCAAGAAGAGTGGCTCGATCGAGCAAGCCATTCTGTTTGTCAAGAATAGGCTGCTGGATCGAGCAGGAAGAGTGGCTCGATCGAGCAAGCCATTCTGTTTGTCAAGAATAGGCTGCTCGATCGAGCTGCTTAAGTACCTCGATCGAGTTTAACTTTGAACCCTATTGTGACCACTTTCTGCTCCGAATTTGGAAAAACTTAAAACATGAAAGTTGTTTGTCTATGTCTTAGCTTTCCAACGCAACTTGAAACGCCCAAAAATACTTTTGTAGGAGAGAGTTATGGCCGAAATACTGCAAGGTGTCGAAACTGCCTCGTTTGCTTGAGTAAAGCCCGTTTTTAGCACCAAATCGATTGATTTCACAAAACTTGATCCCTACACATGGAAACACAAATACAAAGGTAAAGTTGCCCCTAACCTATGTAAATCTAAGCTAAATGGATCAATTTCACATAAATACATCGATTAAATGCCTCGAAATATAAGTACATTTTGGACTTATCAAATCCCACACTTTATCTTTTGCTTGTCCTCAAGCAAATTGTAAGGTAAAACTTTTAAGAATCCTCTATCGACTTCCCAAGATAGTGATTATGTTAACCTAACCTTATATAGAAATCAATTAACTTCGATCAAGGAAACCTGAATCGTGAAAGTTAATATGTGTTCATAATGAAGCCATACGATTATAAAACCTTTACGACTATCATCCATTATTGACGTATTTTATATAAGGCTTTCGGGACAAAGTAAGCACGCATGTTTTGATTCTTATTGTCTCAAGGTATATCTAGGTATCTTTATTTTCTTCTTGCATAAATTTGTCATGTAAATCTTCCCTACTTCAAAGATAGCAACTATGATTTGTTGGATTGTATGGATCAATCCGATGGATATTAGTGAGATCAATCAATCACAACGACTCTAATTAATCTTTGCAAGACCATCATTTCTATGTCGGTTCGTGAGACACTAAGATGAATTAATGATACATGTTGAAGTATTTTGCAAATTGTAATTGATTTCCTGGTTAATCCTAAGTTCTGTTTCATTTAATAGTTTAGTCAATCGCTCTCCCAATAGAGGTTTCATCCCTTTTTAATGATATGGACAAAGATTGTTGTGTTCTACATAACATGCTTAGAAGTAGCTCCATTTTCTTTATCAAGTGCTCTACATATGTTTTAGATAGATTAATTATTTTAATCATGTTACTCAAGATGAGCGCTACTCGGTGCCACTGATTTTCTTTGTAGTTTGATTATTTAGTATTTCTATATTTTTTCTTTTAAAAGAATGTGGAAAATGATAATACACCAATATTTTTGAAGCCAAATTTGTGAATTGAAATAATAATAAAAATTATATATGGTAGAGGATTATGTGTGACAAGTCTCTTATGGTGAGACAGTCTTATGGTATGACAATGAGAAAATTTTGTAATTAAATAGAGCAATGTGACAAACTTGTAAATAATTGTAAAAGCATCACATGCAAGCTCAGGTGTTACAAGTCCCTTGCAGTTTTAATTCTTTTATTTAAAATACATTTTCTTAATGTTTCTGAAATTATTTTTCGAAAATCTTTGTACTGTTAGACTCATATTTATTAGGCGGTCATTTTGAGGTCCATTATTATTAAGTAAAAACGAACTTTCAAACTAGTACTTTTTTGTTGTCACCATAAACTCTTTATTACACCGGAAGAGATTGTCGCACATCATATCTCCCTATTATATATAAAGATTCCGCATCTTATTTTTTTATCCTTATCTTGCATAAATTCATATTGAGACGTCTACATTGAACATTTAATGCTGCATACATTCTTTTATAATTTCCTTTGCCCTCTTCTCTTTATCTACCAACCAATAGAAACTGTATTATGTTATTATTTGGAAGTGACAGAATTTCAAATAACCAAATAAAAGTACTAGACATTAACTCAATTTATTTGCTTTTTACCAAGTCCTACTGTTCTATAACATCTTTCTAATAACTGAAAATATTATTATTACGTGAGATGAATATGAGAAACTGAAATACCAATAGTTGTAGCTTGTAGAAAATCTAACAAGGTTCAAACGCTTCACACAAATCTAATAAAAAAGTTTAAAAATTCAAATATATAAATATTGGTAAAACTGACTTGATTAATTACATAACTTGAACCTTAAGACCTTGTTGGCATTGCTTTCCAAGGATAAAAGGAGCTTTTCCAAATTTTCCATGTAAAAACTGCATAACGTAAATGCAAAATTGTTTTCTGAAAAATATGGAAAAGTATGTAAAACATCTTTCAGCCAAAGCTACAATTTGTAGCTTTTGTTGAATTGTAGCTTTTGCTGAAATGAGCTGGTAGAGCTTACATAGAAAGCTGATTTTAATATTTTCTTACTACAATAGCTGTAAATTTCAATATATTTTAATATATACATATATTTCTTTTTATTTTTTTTTTACTTTTAGGTTTTTTGTAAATATATTTACCAAATACTTCGCATGTTTTAGCCTGCTTTCCCCCACAACATTTTTCTGACATTACTTTCCCTTAAAGCAACTGCTTCTCCCCACAACAATGCCAAACTCGTCCTACATAAATAACCCTAATGTATTTGTAGGTCTTTCAACATGCAGTTGATGAAATTATGTGTTTGTTTTCACATATAAGCATATAATGAATTAATATGACTGACGGTGCAAGTCAGAGCGTCAAATTCTTTTACAAGTTTTAAATTTGTGCCATTTTATAAACGTCAAACCCAAATTGGTACTATTTTATACATTAGAGCTAAATTTATGGTTTTGTAAAATGTTAGGCTTATTCGTGTGTTTATGCTAGTGCAAAATAAATTTTTGAAAATTTATATTCAAAGGGTCAATCTTTTTTTATTCTTTCAAATCTTCAAAGGGTTAATTATTGTTATCTACTTTCTTTAGTAAAAAAAATTCGTTATTACAATTTCAGCTATGGATACAAAAACATATATTCCAAACTCCGAAGCTTTAAATTTAGTTCAACAAATTCAGTTCCGTAAACTTTTAGTAAATTCAATTGATTTCATTTGAAAAATATGGCCTTATAGTTGTCGGTCTTCTATAATTGGTTTCAAATTTAATAAAAATGTACTTATTTATTTTGGCTATTTTTATTAATTTTATTGATAAGTTTATGTTAACTCTTATTATTTGGATAAAGTTATTTAATTTACCTATTCTTCACATTTTAAAAAATACATGATATCTTTTCGTTATCATACAATTTGTGGAAAATGCAATGTTTATGCTTATTGTCTTCTTTTTCTTCTTTTTTTTGAAAATATTTCTTATTGTCTTTATATTTTAATGGTCACCATAACTTTTAATGAGTGAAGATGGATTTAATTGTGGTTTGTTGTTACATTATGTTTAATTCTCTCTTTAGGCCCTGCACTTAGAAATTTTTTTGTTTAAAAAGTGAACTATTTCCAGAAATGCAAAAGCTTTGGATGCAGAATTAGTGAAAGGTGGGCTCTTTGATTGACATCCTCTACTTTGTTTATTAAACTTTGGAGACAGACATTAACATCTTTTTTTTATATGTTATTTTCCATCCCATGAAGAGATAAAACCAAACCAACCTCCATATTCATTTATATGCATATAATGTGGTTTCCACAAAGAGATGCGACAAATTTGCACTATGAATAAAGGTGCAAATTTCTTTGGCAAACTACATTTATTACCCTCAACCTTTTTTTACTTTCAATTTGGCACCTAAACTTCAAAAGTGGATATTATGGCAACTCAACTTTCAACTTTATTGAAAAAAAAATGGTTTGCTTAACTATTGTTCAATACGATGAAAATGAGAGTTAAATTGACAAATGGTCACTCAATTTTGTTAGTTGTCTCAAAAGGTCACTGTAGATCAGTTCAATCAATTTTGACAACTAAAAGTGATGAGATTGTCAAGTCATCAAATGTCAACTTTTGACCGTTGATTTTGAAGTCATGAGGCCGTCACATAAACTCCACATTGCATAAATTTTATTAAGCATCTATGTGGCGTGGCGGCCACATATATGATAGTCAAAATCCATAGTCAAAGGTTGATTTTGACATGGGAGACGCATCACTTTTTTGATGTTTAAATTATTTTTAAGTTGACAAGGTGATCTAATTGAAACAAAATTCAAAGTTGAGTCACTTTATTTATGAATTTGAGTGACCATTTCAAGACATCAAGCGAAATTGAGTGACCAATGATGCATTTAACCCACGAAAATGGTTTTACTTACCGATTGAACCAAAAGCTCGAGCTGATAGTTAAGACTGATAACATTTTTTATATATTAATCTCCAACATACCCCCTCACACGAATGCCACTTGGCTTGAAGTATGCACAACACTGGGCCAGCCCGCCATGTGTTTTTAATTCATCAAGTATTGAGATTGCCAAAAGCCGAACTCAGTATCTTTCGATCACAGAAGCACGGATACCATGTTACTTAATTGATTGAACCAAAATTTCGAACAAATAGTTAAAATTAATAGCATTTTTAAATGACTAAGTTACCCTCTCCTTGCATGTCTTATAATTTTAAATGGACGAAACTTAGTCATTTCCATCTCACTAATTCTCATCCCGCTCATTTCATTTCACCAAACAGAAAATTTTTGCTAATCTCTTTTTACCAATTTCATCTAATCTCACATTTTCAATCTCCTCTCAACCCTATTTTTCAAACTATCTGATCCCATCTAAATAAACATTCCGTTACATTTTGAAGCTAGCATGACTCTTTTAACTAGGTTAGCGGTAGAAGGGGTAAACAACAAATCCAGAAAACAAAAGAGGAAAAAAAAAGTAGTAATAATGAGCCAATGATTTGAAGACGCATAGGTTCATAAATATATTGTTATTAACATTTCCATGCATGAAAGATATTTGTTTACCTGAATATTTCCATGCATGAAAGGTATTTGTTTACCTGATTATTTGCAGAAATTTTTAGTATATTTAAGGTATACCACGTCATCTCGTATGTCATTATTATGATTCAATGACATATCATATATGCTAGTATCTAGATTTCATGATTTAGAGTTAGGGTTTAGTTTTCAGGGTCTACTGTTTTTATTTTAGGGTCTAGAATTTTATATAAATTATTAATTAAAAAATTAATTACCAATTAATTACACAATGTTAAATTGTTATTGGTTCAGATGACACGTGTCAAAAAATTACAAGCTTGACATACCACGTTATCCTTATGCCTGACATACAGTATAATTTATCTTATTTCCAAAGAACAAAATCATCATTGTTTGGAGTAAAGAGCCCAAAAAGTTTAATTTTCGAGAAAAGAATCTATAACCTTTGAATCATTCATTTTGATTCAACTGAACTTATCTGATTGATATTGAATTGGAGTGAACTGAGTACATTTATTGAAGCGAATTTGACGAGCTGAACTGAACTCAATGTTAATGAACTGTACTGAATTAAAATTAAAAAGAACAAGGCTTAGTCATAATAGCTAATTGCTATTATTAGAGTAGTATATAAACACAATAAAGGTAGTGTTGGGCGATTTCCGCAAGTGTACGGAGTCACTCATGTAGTAATAAAAAGATCGAACCCACAGAGAAACGCTAATTACTCATTTACGTTCATTGTTTACTTTATTCGTTTTCTCGAGGTTTATAGTTAAAACGATAATCCTTATTGATTTGGTTGATAAGAACACAACTTACTGTACCATGCCACACTTACTTATACTTAAAATCACAAACTCACAAAGTTAAGGATTTACAAACTAATTCTTAAGCAAAGACAACAATTCATTTAAGCACGTAAACACAATATTGAATAAACTTGATATACTTAATCTAATCTTGATATAACTTATTCCGATCTCTCGATACATGCAAACAACTTAACCACATATGAACATCAATTATATACTAACCGAACCTATTCGTATCAATATTATAACCGACTACAATCACACATGTAAAACTAGATTATAACCTACGCAACCGAACCTATTCGCATCACAAGATTATAAGTTAATGATAAACACAAGTTATTATACTAAGCAACTATTCTTGATCCAAATTAATTACTTAGCATGCAAACTATCAATTCAAGAACATAAGCATATGAAGAACATAAATCTCTTTATAAACTCAATATCATATTCATACAAGATGTAAACAGAAAATCAAAGTTGGACAGAACATAAACAAGTATAAAGAAACAGGGTTGTCAATCCTTTTTACTCTACTCGGAAGGGTTGTCAAGCCTCGGGGCGTTCTTGCTCAGATTTTCTTCGATGAACGGATGAACGAAGTTGATCTCTCGATCTAACTACAATGCTTAAGGAAAAGAATGAAATCATGCTGTAATTCTTGTCAGGAATTACAGCGGGAACGTTTATGAAATGGGTGGATTTAGGTGTAAGCATAGCGGGAAATGTAAGCAAGTATTTAGCATTCTTTTTGTTAGATTTGTCAACCATCCGAATTTTAGAGAGGGATGGTGTATTTATAGGCATCAAGAGGTGTGTTTCGAAGGGTTACAATCTTAGGGAATGATCGTGTCCGTTGGGAAGGTGTACGACCTTTCGGAAGGGTTGTGTAGATAAGAACGACGAAGGAAATCTAATTCTGAGGATTCTGGAGAGTGGCGCGCCAGAGGCAACCTTTGCCTCTACAGAGCCAAGGCTTAAAAAGTGACCAGCGCGCCAGAGGCAACTTCTGCCTCTGGCGCGCGACCTGTAGGTTGAATATCTCGACCCTTTTCTTCGATTTTCCAACTTAAGCTCGCACGTAACTTCACCGCATGGCCTTGCATGAACTTGTATGAACTCAAATGTCTTCTATTGCTCGTTTTTGGCTCGAACTAACATCAAATTGATATGTTTTCATAAGAATAAGCTCTGGAGATCAAAACAAACACAAAGTAGTGAAATTGCCCTTATCCTAGATATTTCTAAGCTAAATGAGCTAAAACTATATGAAATGTTACGAAAATATATATAAAATACATAGCTAAATTAAGTACATTTTGGACTTAACAGGTAGCAGCTTAGGTTTAACTTGTTAATTTCTATTCTTGTAATTTCTACCCACCAAACAATGTTTTGGTGGTTATTACATTTCACAAAAGAGTGTGAGGTTATGAGTTCAAATTACATGATTCCAAAAAGTGAATATTAAAAAAAAAATCTTGTAATCTTTGTACGTATCTTTCGTTCCTTCCTTCTCTATAATTCCAGTTTCAGCAGTTGATGAAACTGATTCTTATTCATTCAATTTAGATACATTAACAAAAATTAAGTTGCGTGTGATGGAGATCCTAAGAGGGAACTTAAATATGGTGTGTCCAGGGTAAACACATAAGAGATGAGAAGTTACTACATCATTTTAGATTTGATTAATATACATTATTCTCAAGAGTGTGAATAACGTGTGGGTTGGTGAATTGATCACATGTGTCAAATGTGCTTATTATCTTAATACACTTGCTAAATTGAGAAGTTTAGTATATGTTATGCATCACATTAACTTATCTAACATCTCAACTCCATCATATATTGAGTGAAGATGGTAAAATTTATGATATTGATTTGTTGTATTTAATTATGCACATGGTAATATCTATAACCAATATATGCCAAGATAACCTATATAATTAGGTAGTAAAATTTGTGAAATTTTTCAAAGTGATAAGCTAAGGAGATGGCCCCTTTAATTATTTAGCCGTTGACAATTGTGGAGTACATATAAATGGGGCTTTGATATGTTTCAAAGTAGAGCATGTGATGGAATTGCTTTTCTAGGCACTAAAAAGACTTTTATTCCATTAAAGTATGTGGTGTGATCTCACTTATATAATATGCATTCTACTTCAAAATTTATTGGACTCATTTGTTCATACCGTACAAGAATTGATGTATCATTCATGCATGCTGACATGCCTCATTCCTATGCTCCATTACAGACAAACATGGAAGGCTTATAAACTTCCAATTCTGTAACCCTACACTTTAATTTTTTTTATTGTGTAATTGATGGAAAAACCAAACAATTTATACATCAAAGTTAGGCTTACTACATCTATTACTATATATCTCAACACTATTGCCACGTTTTAAAATGTATAACTTCAAAATCTTAGGCTTTTCATTGTGGCTTATAAGCACTACTTCTGGTATGGATAGGAGTTCTCATCTTCTGAGGACCAAATGCATCTCGAGTTTCGGTGATTTTCTGAAATTACAAAGTTTTAAACAAAACTAATTTAGAAATAATTTTCTGAAATTACGATGAGCTTGTTTTTTTTAATGAAATGAATTTATTAAATTTTATTGAACTAAATTTGACAATAATGATAATATTAAACTTTAAAATAGCAATAATTAAAATGAATAAGGTTATAATGATCTTTATTTACTTATGGTGGATTATATATGAACAAATTATTTATTATATATAAATAATTCTATTAAATAATGATAAAATATAGGGTATAGAATAGCAAATTATATATTACATATAAATAATTATAAATGAATAATCTCTAAATTATAAATTATATAACATATATAACTAATAAATGATATATAAAAATGTATACAAATAATTAGTATAAATATTGATAAGTTACTCAACAGAAATAAATTTACTTGAGTGCTATTGCAACTGCACTAAATTTTACTAAGTTTAAGTTAAAAGCACCTGAGGCTATTTATAAAAAATGAAACTAAAAACAAATTAAAACATTTATTTTCATACAGTTTTGTGATGTTAGACTATATAATAATACAGGAATAACACTATTGGTGCTTTTATTTTTTGATCAATTAAACGAAGGACTGAATTATAAGGGTAGATCTGAAATCTGTTGACGTGGATAGAAGTGGTCAAATTTAAAAACAGTAAAAGTCAAAAGCTGTGTAGTAAGTAGGTAATTTTTATCCACACAAAGTGTGATTAATATATTTAGAATTCAAAATAAGTTACTCTTTCTATAATTAATGAAGTTGGTCTTTGTTTGCACTAGTTAAATGAAAGTACTGTCCCTTCTGTCTCACACAAAAGAGTGAAAAACATTACTATAGTATCTTGGATTATTGGAAGAATAACATCCCTATAATCCAACCATAATAAATATTTAGGTTTCTGGGAGTTCGTACAATTCATGAATTCAACTCTTTCTCTTTATGAGAATGGATATTATGCCAAGATTCACATTCTCATCCACCAGAAAATTCAACACTGCTGCACTAGGCTCCATAAAAACCTTATTGACATTTTATCTTTACAATTGTTATCTCGTATTAATATGTTGTTAATCTTAATTATTAGCTTGAATTTTTGGTTTAGTTGATTAAGTATTTTGGTATGAGATGCTCTACAATAGAATGATCTTGACTTCAACTCTTGGCGACTTCAATTCCTGACAACCTCAATATTATTAAATTAAAAATACATGGTGGGTTGGACATTTGGTGTGCACACGTCAACTGCACATTATTAATATATATATATATATATATATATATATATATATATATATATATATAAACAACATTCAATTTTTTAAAACAAAAAATATAACTATTTTTTTTTTCCAAGCGAGAGGGCACGTGCCCCCAGTTCCTCCCTTTATATCCGTTTCTGCGTAAGGTTATGTTAGCAACTTTTAAATTTTCTCACCATTTGAGCACTTTTAGTATGAAAAATGTCAAAAATGATGTAGAAGAAAGAGAAGATAAAATATAATATTTTAAAATGATGTGTCAAAGTTTGTCAACTTTATAAGCAAGTACTATCGAAGTTGATTCGTTAGGAAAAAAAAGGTTGCTAACTGACATATTGCCATGTGTCTCCCATCGTTTAACCTTGAACTGCAAAGCTATAATTGATGTAATGATAGTGTTTTCCGAGTCAAAAGAAAGCTAGAGAAAATATCAGTCAGATGTGATATAGTGTATTGAAAGAAAGGATTTAATGTATAGAATGTGTTGTTATAACAAAAGCAAAAGAATTCTACTTTATTATATACATATTATCAGTGAATAGTGATGATATGCAACGGATTTATTAGTTCATTGGAAGGAGGTTGTTAGTGATGATCATACCCCAAGGAGTAGTGGAGTAGTTATGATTAATGTATATGGTTAATTTTAAATAAGTGTTTTGTGATTTTGGATTTTTGTAAATAAGGACTATGATTCGTCTTAAAACAAATAAATAATTGTGGTTTGCATTGTTTGCAGAATTAAAGAAATAGACGATTTTTTTGACTCAAACGAGTACATTTTTTACTCAAATATTTTTTCAAATCCTTGATCGGTTACGTAAGAGTTAAGAGCAAAGGTAAAAAGAAAATTCTGGACAAAAAATGTCTTCATTTACATTAACAAAATCTACTATTTCTTTAATTCTATAAACAATACAAATCACAGTCTTTTGAAAAATAAATTGAAACCGCAAAATACATATTTTAAAATAATCCTAATGTATATCTATATTCGTTTAGAGAAAAAGAAACAAAACTTTATGTAATAAATCTATTTATTTATTTTTTGAAAGAAACTAAATTTATTTATTATTATTCTACTTTTGGTTTTTTATTTAATGCTTTTAGTAGTGTTTAATTGTGTATAGGAAAAATTTTAAAATACTCCTGAAATACGGATGACATGATACTTCAGATTAATAATTGTCAGATATGTTTGTATCTAGGGTCGATGATTTAGGATTTAGGGTCTAGGGTTTTTATTTTAGGGTCTAGAATTTTATATAAATTATTCACTAAAAGTAATTTTTTAATTAATTACACATTGTCAAAATCTTATTGGTTGATATTGCATATATCAACCATTTATTGGTTTGGAGTACCACGTCATCGTGCTTCAGGAGTATACTAAAATCTCTCCTATATATAGCTATTAAAATTATTAATGTACCTTTCGTCCAGTTTTATGACATTCGAGTTTGATTTAATAAATCCATTGGTAATGCATTATTTCTGCTTGAAAGGTTCATCTTTGAATTACCGTTTTGTAAAAATTTAACTTTTATATAATTTTTTTCTTTTTCTATGGTCAAAATATATATCTTACTAGCTTTAAATCCGCCATACATTGCATGGATTCTTTAGTGCATATTTTTAGAGTGATTATTAATACTTTTTAGAGTTACACTTTGTTGATTTGAATTCAAATTCAAAAACTCACGATTCCAAATTTTTTTTAGGAGCGTAATAATTATAAAGTCATTGTTTTGTGGGTAGTGATTATTAATATTTGAAAAATAATATTTGTAGAACTGTTAAACAATAATGTTTCAATCGTCGAACTTGACATTATTTTGAATGTGTAGTTATTGACAATTTTTTTTCTTTATTAATAAGAGTTGGTCCAAGTGGTAAAGTACTACACTTTTACTTGAAAGTTTTGAGGTTTGAGTATTCGTTTAGTCAAAATTTAGCTTTTGTAAATTTCACTATAAACGCACTGACTTTACGAGTGGGTATATCTATCCTTAGCTAAAATTTGCGTTAATAAAAAGAAGATAAATATATTACCATATAAATTCTGTAGATGAGTTTGTCAAAAAGAAAAGAAAAATCCTAGAGATGAGAAACAAATATTCAACGAGAAATTAACCTTGAGAGGATATATAATTGAAGAATGAATAATGAAATGTTAAAATTGTCTTTTGATTTGTCATAGCATATGTATATAAATGAAACATAAAGTTAAGAAGGAATATGTTGGAGAATGAAAGTCTCCGTTGATTCTGCCAATCATACTATTCTATTCTGACAACATTTATCTCCCTCTCTCTCTCAACTCTCTAGTCAATTTAAATAACCAGTAGTAAATTATAAAAATTAGCAGTATATATTACTACTATATAGCAAGAATTGAAAGTGGGTCCAATATTAAGCTAGAATTACGTAGAATGAGACCAACCTAGATCAGAGATGAATATATATTATTTTTATTTTTATTTTGAAACCAGATGAATATATATTATTAGCTTTTCAAAATGGACCCACTTCCATAATGTATGGTATAACAACTTTAGAAATTTTTTGCAGAGGAAATCATATAAAAACATAAAAATAAAAATTAGTAAACTCCAAATACCCAAAAGAGCTTTTAAAGGAAGGTCAGAGGGGCACAGCCTATAATGTCTTCTCTTCCTTTCATATTTTTATCAAATATCATCACCTCATCAAAATCACCAACTTGCTACCCTACTTTATGCAACTCTTCTTTTCTCAAAGTTTTTACCTTCTATATTTTCTATACAAATTACCCTTATGATTTTAATGTTTTACAAATAAAGAAATGCGGTTTCATTTTTTACAAAAAGAGATATGTAGTTTACAAAATTGACAATTAAAAGAATTTCACTTAAAATTTTAATATTTAATATTGACTTTGATTATGTGTCATGTTGACTTGTTTACTTTGATGACGTGACACAATGAAATATAAATTTTCTGATGACATGTCATGTTCACTTGATGATGTGGATGGTTGACTTCATGGTATAACAAATTTTGTTAATCAATTTTATTTATTCGATCAAATATGTAAACCACATGTCTCATTTTGCAAAAAATGAAACCACATTCCTCTATTTGTAAAACATTAAAACCACAAGAGTTTTATTTGTACTTTCCCATTAAATTTCAACAAAATAAAAAACATAACAATTAATTAAATTATTGTGAAAATTAATATAAAAAATGATGTTAGTCTTAATTTATTAATTTTACCTTTTAGTTGAATTGATTAAGTAACATAGTACTGAAGCAACCGTGTCTGAAAGGTCCTGATTTCGAATCCTAATAACTTCATTTATTAGTAAAATAAAAACACATGGTGGAATGAGCATGTGTTGTGTATGCTTCAAGCCTAGAGGCCCTTCGCGTGAGGAGGGGTGTCAAAAATTAATATAAAAAATGTTGTTAGCCTTCTAGCTCGAGCTTTTGTTTCAAACGGTTAAGTACCAATTACTTTTATATTGTGGTGTTTAGTTACAATTAACTAATGGATTCAAGCAACCAATGTCATTCGGAATTAATGTCTCTTTTTAACTACTGAAATTATTTACTAAACTGAAAATTACTGAATTAAACTGAATTTACTGATAAGACATAAAAAAACTGAGTCTAATAAGATAAATCCCACAAGCAATGGATTACTGGTTATTAGGAGAACATTTGAAAAAGGTGTGAAGTTTCGAATTCAAGTTTCATAATAAAAAAAATCATAAAAAGAGAATTAAGGGGATAAAACAATTCTAACTAAAGATAATATTTTTCCTATATAAAAACCTTATCAAAGAAGATACTAATATTCTGTTTATAGCACAAATTTAAAAGTTAGGGATTCCAAATGAATTGAAATTGCGTCTACATATGACAATTTGTTGAAGATGAAATGTCATGGGCATGATTAACTACATCGCCATAGGTAGGACATTAAGTCAAATTTTAATTACTAGAAATGTTTCATCTTTTAACGTTGATTGTTCACTAAATATAGGTGATTGGAAACCATCTTTCATATATTATACTCTCTTTTTCTGAAAGGAACCTTTCATATATTATTACTTAATCAGCATAATTTATGAAAAAAATTTAAAAAATATAATATTTTTACAGAAGTTTAATTGGTATAGAATTGATTACACATTTAGACATTCCAGTTGTGCACAATTTTCCAGCAAATTATAGTTGCTACCCCTTAAAATTCACGTGATTTTGAAGAAATTACAATCCAAAAATCTTGAAAGTCATGAGCAAATAACATCTAAACTATACGAGTATTGTCCATCTCCTGATATATTCGACTAAGAGTGCTCATAGACAAAAATTAACCAAAAAAATAAAGAAATCGCAAAAAAAAAACAATATAAACCTAAAACTCGTAGAGAGAAATTTTATACCTATACTCAACAGAGAATAATTCTTAAAACTCTTGCATAAGAAGACAAACTCAATAATACAATCTAATGCATAGAAGAAAAAACCATACACATAAGGAGATCAAGTAGAGTGGAGAAGCTAGTGGAAAAAGACAATGGCGGCCGCATCGGAGCCAAACCATGTACAAGCTAAGGAGACGCATGATTCATTAAACAATTTCCAATGGGATTTCAAATTTAAGGAGAGTATGGAATAGGCTAGTTTCTTCATTATTTTGATTAAAATAATAATAAAAATACATACTTTAATTTACTTTTTGACTAAAAACTAAAATATAAAGGGTATGTAATAAATAATATTAATAAAATATTGCTTATAAAATTAGAAATGGAGTATATGATTGAAAAAGTTTTACCGTAAATCGATATTGGAAGATAGAATGGAGAAATTTAAAGTTCAAATAGACAAAATAAAGTATATGCTTGAAAATGGTCTTCCAAAATAATTTATTTATTCTAAGGGTTTATGTGGCTAAAGAGTATGGAAGGGTTTAGAAGAAAAAGGTCTAAGATGTTAAATGAAAATCCTTTTTTTTTCTGGGAGGAAAATGGTTGAGAGGGTACAAGTTGGTGGAAGGCACATTTTTCTATTTCCTTTCGTTTTTTTAAACCTTATCATTTCACTCCCTTCCATCCCCTTCCTTTCCTAACATGTTTATCTCCTTCATCGAATGAAAGCCTAAAAGAGAGGGAATGGAAAGTTGTAGTTTAACTGGCATCTTATAACCGCTTCATCGGATCCCATTACTTGTTACATAATTACAATTATACAAGTACATACAAGTCAGAATACATATCAAACTAAATACATGATTTATCATTTACAATATATAGTTAAGTCAATAATCTACATAGAAAATATACAAAACAAAATGACTTAACCCCTTTACTGACCCACTTTACTAAAAATTGGCAACTTTTTTCACTTTAACCTTTTATATATATTTCGCTTTTCACTTTAACCCCTTAACTTGAAAAAAAGAGGTCAATTTAACCTCTCATCCTACGTGGCAAAACTAGGAGAGTGAATGAGGCAAATTTATAAATTTACCATTATTGCATATAGCAAAAACAACCCTAATTTTTCTTTCTTTTTTATTCTTATTCTTCCTTCTTTCCTACCTTGGTTCTTCTTCTTCTTCTTCTTCTTCTTCTTATTTAGAATTCCAATTTTTGAGAAATCCAATTTCTGGAAATTTCTAGAAATACAAGAAATTTCTAGAATTTTGGAAAAGTTTCAAAATTAATTGGAATTCTGGCGGAATTCCAATCACCCGACATTTGATTTTTGAAATTTCGATAATTGGAATTTCATATTTCCAACAAAAAGAAAGAAAGAGAAAGGGAGGAGGAAGAAGAAGAAGAAGAAGAAGAAGAAGAAGAACAACAACAAGAAAGAAGGACCGAAAAAATGAAAAAAATATTTTAAAGATCCAAAGTATATTTACTAGAGAGTGTATTACTCTCCTTAGGTGCAACTAGTCATATGCTTAATAGGGTTAAAATGACTTGTTTTTTGAGTTCATGTGTTAAAATGAGAAACAAGTAACATAATAGGTTAATGTGAAAAAAAGTTGCCAACTTTAGGGGTCTGCAGAATAATTAAGCCAGACAAAATACACTCAAAATGCTCCAAAATGCACAGGTGAGAACAGACTATCGATGTCGGTGTGACCCTAAACAAAAAGAAGTTCATTATCCTTAAAAAAAAAATGGTGGTAAGAGATGAGCTTCTTACTCAATAAACCTATTACATATATGTGTATACAAGAGTCAAGTTCAAATGAGACAAAGGTTTAAGATGAGACTAGTTTTTATGGTGAGACAAGCCCTTTAAGGTGTGATAAGAGAAATAGGTGGGGGTATTTTTGTAATTCAACAGGGGAAGGTGGCAAACTTGTAATTAAAGGAAAACTCCTCATGCGTGGAATTGGAGGGAATGAAGAGGAGGTGATGTCAGCGTTGATGTCACCTCTGGAGAGAGAAAGAGTTTTAATTATTATTTTTTTAAAATGCATTTTCCGCTCTTCCCGAACTCATTTTTCAAAAACAATTATACCACTGAACTCGTATTAATTATGTGGTCATTTTGGGATCCATTGTTGTTATTTATAGACGATTTTTTTTTATTATTTTTTTATAGTTGTTCCAAATTGAATACTCGATTGTTCCAAGAGAATACTACATTTGTTCCACCAGAGTACTACATTTGTTCCAGTAGAATACTCTGGGAGTGTAAAAAACTTAAAAAACGTTTTTACCTAACAACAATGGATCTCAAAATGACCGTCTAATATGCACATATATATTTCAGCAGAGTACTACATTTGTTCCGGCAGAATACTACATTTGTTCCACTAGAGTACTACATTTGTTCCAATAGAATACTCTGAGAGTGTAAAAAGATTAAAAAAAATTAAAAATCGTTTTTACCTAACAACAATGGATCTCAAAATGACCGTCTAATCAAGACAAAACCAACGGTGTAATTTTTTTTAAAAACGAGTTCGAAATAATCGGAAAAATGTATTTTAATGAAAAGAAACAAAACAATTTTCACTCTCCTGTGATAATGTCAGCGATGACATCACCTTCATCATACTTCCACTCCTTTCAGACGTTGACCTATTATGTACTTATTTACAAGTTTGCCACCTTCCCCTTTTTAGTTACTAATTTGGTCAATGTCTCACCATAAAAATTTGTCTCACTATAAGACCCTTGTCTCACCTGAACCTCTCTCATGTATACAAATATAATGTTAAGGAACATAAATAAATATATAACATCACGTCATATCAGCAGTCACTGATAAGTCCAAAATGTACTTATATTTCGAGGCATTTAATCGATGTATTTATGAGAAATTGATCCATTTAGCTTAGATTTACATAGGTTAGGGGCAACTTTACCTTTGTATTTGTGTTTTCATGTGTAGGGATCAAGTTTGGTGAAATCGGTCGATTTGGTGCTTAAATCGAGCTTTACTCAAGCAAACGAGGCAGTTTCGACACCTTGTAGTATTTTAGCCATAACTCCCTCAGACGAACGTATTTTTGGCCGTTTCAAGTTGCATTGGAAAGCTAAGCCATAGACAAACAACTTTCATGTTTTAAGTTTTTCCAAATACGGAGCAGAAAGTGGTCAAAACAGGGTTTGAAGTTGGAAGGCAATTTCGGACGAGACGGGAGCTGTCTCGACCGAGACATAGGCCATCTCGATCGAGGCATAGGCCGCCTCGATCGAGATGAGGCTGCTGTTTCTCCATTTTTGGCTTCCTCGATCGAGGCATATGTGCCTCGATCGAGATGGTCTCCGACCAACCTACCTCTTCACCCGAAAGTTGTATTTTATCACCCAAATGACGCCCCGTATCACCCAATAGCTTCATCCTTTCATCAAGCAATGTAATCCTTGAGTTTTTGGCTATAAATACACCATTCTCCAGCGAAAGAAATCATCATATGAATCACGAATCAGAGAATAATCTACAAGAAATCACATTCGTAGTTATTCCCATTTGTTCCACCGAATTCCCTTCGGGGAATTCGTAAACACCATACACCTTACCTTTCATTCTAGATTCCATGGTGTTGTAGTGCTAATCGAGAGATAGACTTCTTTCATCGATTCATCGAGGAGAAGACGAGCAAGAACGCCCTGAGGATTGACAAACCTCGCGATCAAGAGTAAAAAGGATTGACAACCCTCTTTCCCTTTATCGATTACAGTTCTTACATTTCTCTGAATTTCCGTATTAATTTCTATGAATGTTTGACAATTGGAATACTTATAATAAAAGTTATATTCATATATGTTCATGTGTTTGAATGTTCAAATCTTATTGCTTGGTAAATTTACTTTGTTTCTATCAAGTAAAATCAACAGAATATTCATCACTTACGCTTTATTAATCTAGGATAGGTCCAGTTAGTAAGTCGTAATCAATCTAACTTACGTGATATTCATTAATCTAATTAAGATTGTCTAGGATAGGTCCAGTAGTCTTGTTAAGTTAATTCACTTAAGGACAATTAAACATAAGTATCGAAAGATCGTGTTTAATTGTATTCTAGAATTGGTTGAATTGTATGAGTAAATTGTTATAATGTTCATTGTGCTTAAATGAATCGTTGTCTTTGCTTGGATGATGAATGTTGGTTAAGATGTTAGTGTAGGAATAAATGCTAGTTTAGGAATTAGTTTAGCTTAATCACCAACAATCCAAATTATCGCTTTTCTATAAACCTCGAGAAAACGAATAAAGTAAACGATGAAAGTAAATGAGTAATTAGCGTTTCCCTGTGGGATCGATATTTTATTACTACATGAGTGACTCCGTACACTTGCGGAAATCGCCCAACAGTTACATGCAAAGTTCATTTGTCACACTTATCATTATTTAATCAATTAGGGCCCCGTTATACTTAAATGAAACATGTGTAAAATGGTCTTGGACCCAATCTGTATCTTGGCTCACAATTTCAGAACACGATCATTTGTGGAGGAGTACAACTCAAGTCCGCAGTTTCATACGAATATATCTCAACATCTTTTCTTTCAACTCACACAATTTCGGATAACACTCTCAATATATGTGCTTTGGAGTCACAATTCCAATAGCACTCTCGACATGGATCATTTCACATATTCACTTAAGTAAGCTCACATTCCTTTCTTATTTATATATTATATTGTCCACACATCATATATCACGTATTCACATAACGATCAATTTTGTTTCATACTCAAAGTTCCAATCATATTGCATTTATACATACATATTAGCAATATGCTTACATTTTACTCGACCTACTTTATTCTACACGATCAAGGGCTTTTCCACTAGCATTTTGTCCTCCTAATATCAGATAACATCATGCAATTAGACTCAATTAAACTATATGAAAATGTATGTTTATGCATTATATACAATGTTCATAACTCACCAGTTTCACATTATTGACTAAACTTCATTATTTGGTCTTAGATGTTCTTATAACCTATGTGCATACATTATGCCATAACTCTCTAAATACTAAACCAATTCCCTTATTCTTATTCCTAAAGAAACAAGACATATAGAGGTATAACATATCAAAACTTCATAGTCATATCATCAATGGAGAATAATGGATTCGACACCGTTTTTTATGGGATCAAATGGTTGTTCATGTACCTCTTTATTGTTGGAATCTCAAGAGGAGACTTGTTTACTTATGTTTTCTCATATAAATCTCATGTCTCTAGATATACTTATAGGGCTCTACATATTAACAAGCAGAAATCATCGAGGTATTGATAAAAATAGATATGATCCATGTAATTACCATATTAATCTTAAATGGTATATATTAAAGAAAAACTTAAAACTCCTAAAATGGCATATCACGAAAAAGAAAAATTCTTCCAATGCAAGATTACTAAGAGGGTGTTTGTTTCACCGTTTCCTAGCTAGTTTTTGCTTTTCCGATCTAAAAAGCAGTTAATTGGGTGTTTGGTTAGGAATTAGAAAATGATGTTTGTTGCTTTTTAGGTGAAAGGCAGCTGCTTTTTCAAGAAACAGTAAAATAGTGCTTTTTCTAAAAAAATCTCTACGGATTTTAGTTTCCTTTATTGTCCATTGCATTTTACATTTAAAAAATTATGAGTTTGCCAAACACCAATTATCAAACAGCAAACTGCAAAATGAAACAACAACCCGCAAACAGGAACAACAAACAGCAAACAGGAACCGCAAACAGCAAACAGGAACAACTGCACCAAACAGACCCTAAGGCGCAGTTTGGCTGCTTTTCCAACGTTTAAAAGAAGCTTTCTAGATAAAACTAATGTTTGGTAATGTAAAACTTATTTATTGGAAGTTGCATGAAAATTAGGGGAATTAGTTTTCAGAAAAATCTACATTTTGTGGTTTGGAGAAATAAGAGGGTGTTTGTTTCACCGTTCCCATTTGCTTTTTGCTTTTTCGATCTAAAAAGCAGTTAATTGGGTGTTTGGTTAAGAATTAGAAAATGATGCTGGTTGCTTTTTAGCTGAAAGGCAACTGCTTTTTCAAGAAGCAGTAAAATACTGCTTTTTCTAAAAAAAATCTTTGCGGATTTTAGTTTCCTTTATTATCCTTCGCATTTTACATTTAAAAAATTTAATTATGCCCATATTAGTCATTTTACATGCTAACAGCAATAAATAATTATGATTTTACCAAACACCAATTATCAAACAGCAAATCGCAAACAGCAAAATGAAACAACAAACCGCAAACATGAACAACAAACAACAAACAGGAACCGCAAACAGCAAACAAGAACAACTGTACCAAACAGACCCTAAGTTATCACAATTTATCCAGAAACCATATGTTTTAGCTAAAATAGTTCTAACTTTCAATATAATTTAATAATTTGATAGTTTTATTTTTCCAATTCTTTAATTTTAAGGAATTGTATAATGTACTTACCAAACTGTTCTTTCAAAACAGAATTGATTGGCATATACAATGATATCCATAAACCAATTAAATAACAACGACAAAAACAAAATTGCAGCTCATGCATATACTATTGGCAAGATAACTAATGGAACACATATTAATTAAAAACAATTTTTATTATTTTTTATTTTTCCATCTTGTATCCGAATCCACACTGTACCGACTAATCTGAATTCGAGGCGGGTCCAAATTGAAAGCAAATAAAAATAATGAATTGATTGTCCCCCAACTGATATGTCCATCATGGAACACATATTAATTAAAAACAAATGTTTTTTATTTGAAACAAAATAAAAATAATAAATTAGTTGTCGCCCAATTGGTATATCTACCAATGTGTGAGTGGACAGTTCAAATTTCAAATCCTTCTTTCAATTTATCAAATGAAAGCTTTTATATAAGTACTGTCAATAAATAATAAGCTCGTCATACCTGGGTAAATGTAAACTAAAATTTCTCGGTTTATAGACAGTTGAACTGGAAATTAGGAGAATTGAAAGTGTTTGTTTAAAGGCTTAACCTCTCTTTGGATCCTTAAAGTTGACACTTATTTTCACGTAAACTCATGAAGTATGTGGTGGCACTTATTTTCACTTAGACTCATTAAGTATATGGTTTTTCATATAACCACCTCAACTCTATAGAAGTACACCACTTGGACACATTTTGTTAAAGACCACTTTTACTTAGAGAGTATACTACACGCCCTCAAAAAATTACTCTTTTGGTCCCTAATTTTCTTTTATTTTTGTTTTTTTCTTCTTCTCTTTTATTCACTTTTTTTTTCTTGATATGGAATTTTCTAAATTTTTAGAAAGTTTTCGGAAATTTGAGGTGAAAACAAATCCAAATTTCTGAAAAACCACCAGCAATCAGGAAAAATTTATGATTTTCGAAATTTTCCAAAAATTTTGAATTTTTTTCCAGATTTTTAAAAAATAAATTCAAAAATTTCTAAATTTTTTTTTTCAGATTTCCAAAAAGAAAACAACTTCAGAAATTGCTGAAATTCTTTTTTCTAGAATTCCGAAAAAAAATTCTAGATTTTGAAATATATTACAAATGAAAGAAAGATGAAGAAGAAGAGAAGAAACTAAAGGTTGATTTTGGAATTTTCCAAAAAAAATTTGTCCCCACTTTAATTCTTCATTCTCATATTTTAGTTTATATTTTCCACATGTGAATTTTTGTGTCCAAGTATATATGCTTATATGGAGTTGAAAGGATTATATTAAAAATCACATATTTCATATATTTAATTTAAGTGAAAATAAGTATTAATCTTAGAGAAGCCTTAGTTTTAAACAGATTTGGAAAGGATATTTCGCAAAACAACATTTTTTTTCTGTAACACCCGTGACTTTATTTTATTGTTTGCTTCCACGTGCTGTTTCTTAATTTATTTTATTCTTTACCCTATTATTAGTGAATTGCTATTACTATTACTTAGCTGTAGCTAATTAAATAAATAATTATGCAATTCCCCATATTCTCTCGTATGGTTTTATGTTTATTTTTGGTCCATATTAAATTAAATAATTCCTTAATTTGATCCAGTGCACGAATATCCAGGAGATACATTACTGGTTCTAATTCTCATCGAATGAGTTTAAAAGTGCAGGTAAAAGGGAATGACACGTGATTACTGATTCCTCAAAGTCAAATTCCTTTCTACTTTACACTTTACTATTTTGACCTGCTTTCATTCAGATTTACTCTGCTTTCCTTCCCTAGAGTTCCAAAACATTGATATTTTGTCTTTAATATATTTGAAATTGAAGTAAGGGTATATTACAGAAAATAAATGTATGCTTATAATGTTGGAAAAGTTTAAACATAAACAAGGTTTGTAACTTTGGCAAATAAAGGGTTGTAATTTCAACGTTTGCAATTAAAGGTATGAGGTTTCTTTCTGTTAGCAAAAAAAACCACTAACACTGTTTATTATTGCTGACGTGACATTTTGACCATAATTTGACCAAAGGACAATTCTGTCTTAAAAAAATAAGAAAACGTAAAATTAGTGGAAATACATTTTTTTGCTGACGAAATAAAACCTCATACCTTTAATTGCAAACATTGAAACCACAGACCTACCTTTATTTGCAAAAATCGCAAAGCACAAGCATTATTTTTTTAACTTTTTCCTATAATGTTTTTCAAATTTTTTGTGATTTATTTATTTTTTTCAAAATAGCACCATATTATTATAGAATTCTCGAATTTATAGGATTATTTCAATTTTTCGGGCAGTTTAGGGTTCTTTCAATGATAATTTTAAAATAATTGTCAATAATCTCAAAACTAGACACTTTTAAAATTTAATGGTATTCTAAGTAATTTTACTTTTTCATCTTTTTCAGGTCATTTCAGCGTTGATTGCTGATGAGAAAAAAAATTGATGTTTAGAGAGATAAAATTTTGAAATGATGATTTTCAAAAATCGATAATGTTTTCCATAGATACTAAATGACATAAATTTTCAAAATTTTTTATTTTGAAGTCGTTAATCATCGTTTTTATAAGACCAAGTTTTAAAGGTCCTCGATAATTCTTACAATCAAAAGGTGCGATTATGAAAAATTTTCACATACCGCAGACACATTTTGAGAAATTGTATAACTATAAAGATTTTGGAAATCGTTAACTGTCATTATATAACCCTACTTGTATATACTTGTATTGTTTTCGCCTTACAGAAAAGAATGAATGAGGTCTTTTTTCAACTTTCCTAATTTTTTGGCCTTAAGCCTTGTTTTTTATGATTGAAATTATGAAAGTGAACTGGATGTTATTAAATGGATTGATTCTTCTAAGATGGTCAGCAAAGGCTTGATGTTGTGTTGACATTTAGAAATCTGGAAAGTATCACGTGAATACTTAATAATAAATGAACTCTTGATCATTGCTTGAAATTGTACTGACTACTATCTTTAGACATAATTAACGGTCAGTAACTTCAGGAACAATTATAATAAACAATTCAGGATTAGAAGTTACCATATCCCACAGATGAATTTTGACACTACAAAATAAGATGATTGAGTTTTCAATAAGGCTATGTCAAGCATTGGCAAAGCCAAAGGAGTAGCGTGCGGTGTCATTTCAGACAACTCCAAGATAGGAATTGCAACGCTGGGTAAGCTTGTTGGCACAAGATTCGGTTCTGGAACAGAGGGAAAATAGATCAAGATCGGTGTTGCATCATTCGGGGTGTCTCCATCGGGGGTCCAAAGTTCAATGTAATTTAGTACCATGGAAAAGCTGGTTCATAAGAAAATACATGACGCGAGATGTAAATTTTTGAAGAAACAAGTTTAAAACATTTGTAACCTTTGTGTTGCTTGTTATAACTCAGAAACATACAAGGTTTAGAACGAACATTTAATTTAGAGGAAGCATAGGGACGAATCTAGGGAAATGGAGACAACCAAAAATTCAAAGAGGCATGTAATTAGGTGCTTCACCAAATAATATTTGTAACGGGTTGCAAAAGTTGATTGAAGACAATAGGGTTCGGTTGATGAGATAGGTTGCAGTGTCGATAGCAAAGGTCTAAAAAGATTTGGGTAAATTGACTTTGGTAAACAAGGAAATGTCATGTTCTACAATATGGCGATGTTTTCATTTAACACTGTCGTTTTTCTCAAGTGTATGTGGGCAAGAAATTCTATGGGAAATGCCAAATTTTGCCAGATAAGGAGTGAATTTTGCTCCTCCATCGGATTTAAATTTTTTGATAGGTTTGCCAAAGAATTTTTCCACTGCAAGTCTTAATTGAACAAAAAGGTCACATATATTAAATTTGTGTTTCAGAAAATAAATGCAAATGTATTTTGTGAAATGATCAACAAACACCACTTAATATTGAAACCCATCTAACAACTCAACAGAAGCAGGACCCCAAGCATCAGCACATATCATTTCAAGAGGAAGCATGAGAAGATAATTTAAAAAGAAATTTATAACTTTTACTAGCACAACAAGAAGCACACAACACAATGAAGCATCATTCTTATTTGAAAATTGAATTTTATTAAGTTGAGCAAATGTTTAACAATATGAGTAGGTGCATTTCCTAAGCGATCACGCCAAATAGATACGAAACTACATTAGCAACACATTTATTTGAAGCTGAAAGAGACATAAAGTATAATCCTTGGTCATGCTAACCGCGAGCCTTGACGATCCCGTCTCCAAATCCTTAATCAAAAAGTAATCAACAAAAAGTTCAACCGAAAATGGTTTAAGGCAGAAATTGGTAATAAATTATTAGCAGAATGGGGAACCAATAAAATATTACATCGACTAAATTGGAACCCCCAACCGACACATTTGAATCACCCATTTCATAGATTTTGAGTTTGGAACCATTACCAATTTGAAGATTGTCAGGACCAACATACTCAGAGTGTAGATTCAGATCTCCAAGGTCATTAGTAACATGGTGAGTAGCTCATGAATCAACAATCTAGAAGTGATAAGCGATGGAGCTTATGGAGAGATTGGATTGTGGTGAAAACCGGTCTCGGATTATGGTGAAAACCGGTCTCGGCTCCGCTTCGAGGAGGGACAATTGCACGCAACATTGCATAATCCTATGCAGTTATGACATGAGAGGTGTCTCGATTGTTGCTATAGGTGCCTTGAGGAGACGAGGCCGAGGCAGAGCTGCTTGTTGTGAACCCACTGTAACTGGGTGAATACCCCTACTACCAAGAGAACATGGAGTGGGTTTGGCCCTGTGGTGAGCGTCCTCGACCCCGATTACGTCAGGATCCTTGCCTTGAATTGTTTCGACCATTTGAAGAGGCCGAATAAAGTGTAGTAGGAGCCATCAGAAATCAAACCAAGGCCTTACTAGAAACAATAATTACTAAATTGATATCCTCTAAACAAAACTAAATTGAAACTACTGAACTAAATTAAAATATGCCGAATATAAGTAAAAAAGAATAAGACCCTTATAAGATATGCTAATTACTATTTCTACCATTTTACATATGGGTTTATTTGTTTTGATTATATAATTTGGTAGTTTTGATATAAATGCTCTCTCTTTAATTAATTCATATAATTTTCATTTCATAAATAAAAGCATTAGCTACGGTTTGGATTCCTAGCTTAATTAATAAACATATCCACTCTTGTCACTTTCATAATTTGATATAATGTTAGCAGAGTCCCTAGAAATTATAATGTCCTATATTTAGATAAAATCCATTTAATTTGTAATTTGGTTGGCTTGATGTGTTGCCGTCAAAAGGAAGATAAAAGACGCACACAAAGAAAACAAACAATAGAAAAGGTGAGAGTATGTGTTATGAGATCACATATGATGCCCTTATTTAACCATATATGCGATGTGATACTTGTTTTTTTGGTTATCTTCATCCCAGCGAATGTTTGATCCTTCATTATCTAAATATAGAAAACATGTCACCTGTGCTTATGCAATGTTTTCAAACCATTTAAGGTATATTTAAAATCTTTTAAAAACAATAAAATCGTGCAATTGTTATTATAATTAATAATAAAGAAAAGTTTCTCATATTTGGAGTGTGGTTCATACCTATAACTTTCTAAATCAAGTTTCAACAACTATTTACTTTACTTGTTTCTTGATTATCAGTTTAATTAATTCAAAGCTAATCTCTTGGATTCGGCCTTGCTTACCTTGTTTACAGTTTATTTGTTGTAGAGAAAGTTAGAAATTTATTTTTTGTGGTTCTGACACCCATCAACGGGCTTTCTTGGAAGGCTCGGCCAAGCCTTATAAAGGCTCAGACGAGTGTTATAAGTTGTTTGGATTTTTGTGACACGTGGATGATAAGGATAATGACCATATGGACACATATGAAGACCGTACAGTTCATGACATGGAGACCCTACGGTCTTGGCTTATGGATGGAGACCGTATCGTTCCAGACTTAACCTAGTGTAGTCCTGTTTTGACAAATTTTAGTATTTTAGGCATAGCTTCTTCATACAAGCTCATTTTGACCCCCCAAAATATCATTTTAGAAAGCTAAGACATAGATCTACAACTTTCATGTTTTAAGTTTTTCCTAATTCGAACCCTAAGGGGGTCTAAATTGGCCTCCAAGTTGGACTATGTGTTGATTCCTATGTGACAGAGTTTTTTTATGAGCAGACTTGATTGGACATTTTTCTGGGAGACTTGAAAAGCTATTTTACGTGTCATTGAGGGTAGGGGTGTGCATCGGTACAAAACCGAACCGAACCGAGGTACAAAACCCTACACAAGGATTAAGTACCTCAAATCTTATACTAAAGTTTTTATTATGTTCTTTTCTTTATGTTTAAACCAAGGTTTTTATGCAATCTCATATGGAACGTCATATTATCTAAAAGATATGCAAATATCTTGACTTGAAATCCATCTCGAGATTAAATAAAAATGAGGTCATTAGGGAAACTATAGCCATAATACGTGTTGATTTAAAGTTAATATTGGTTGAGGGTATCTAAAATTTTTCTTGCTCAAATACTTTGTTTATTAGGAAAGTGTCAAGTTGCGAACTTTTGGCCACGTTCGAGTCCACCCATGGCTCGAGCGAGGTATGAAAGGAACGTCAAGCTAGAGTCTAGAGGTATAATTATTGGCATGTTGATGTTTAATGTCACGGTCTAGTCCACCCATGTCAAGGACGTGACCTCTTAAGCGGAAAACATGAATTTCATGTCGGTATTTTAACTCATAAGTCATTGTCTCGACCACCCTTATCAAGGACGTGACTAAGGAAGATTTACTAGACAAATTAGTGCAAGAAAAAAAATAAAGATACCTAGATATGCCTTGAAACAATAAAAATCAAAACATGCGTGCTCACTTTGTCTCGAAAGCCTTATATAAAATACGTCAAGAATGGATGATAGTCTTAAAGGTTATATAATCGTATGGCTTCATTGTGAATGCATATTAACTTTCTGGATAAGTTTTGCTTGATCAAAGTTAATTGATTTTCAACTACTTTGGAAAGTTGATAGAGGTAAACTTAAGTTAGATCCTATATTTGCTTGAGGACAAGCAAAAGTTTAAGTGTGGGGATTTGTTAAGTCCAAAATGTACTTAACTTAGCTATGTATTTCGTATATATTTTCATAACATTTCATATAGATTTAGCTCATTTAGCTTAGAAATATCTAGGATAAGGGCAATTTCACTACTTTGTGTTTGTTTTGATGTTCAGAGCTTAAACTTATGAAAACATAGCAATTTGATGTTAGTTCGAGCCAAAACGAGCAAGAGAAGTCATTTGAGTTCATACGAGTTCATGCAAGGCCATGCGGAGGAGTTACGTGCGAGCTTAAGTTGGAAAATCGAAGAAAAGAATCGAAATTCACAACCTACAGGTCGCGCGCTAGAGGCAAAAATTGCCTCTGGCGCGCTGGTCATGTTTTTGGCCTTGACTCTGTAGAGACAAAACTTGCCTCTGGCGCGCCGGGTGTCAGAATCAGCAGAAATGGATTTTCTTCGTCGTTCTTATCCATACAACCCGTCCGAAAGATCGTACACCTTCCCAATGGGCACGACCATTCCCTAAAGGTTGTAACCCTTCGAAACACACCTCTTGGTGCCTATAAATACACCATCCCTCTCTGAAATTCAGATGGTTGACAAAACTTACAACAAAGAAACGCTAAATACTTCTTACATTTCCCGTACACATTTACCCGTAAATTCGCCCAACATACATAGTTCCGGCGGAGTATTCAGATCAGAAACTCAGTAAGATTTCGTTCATTTCATAAGGCATTGTAGTTTAGATCGAGAGATCAACTTTGTTCATCCGTTCATCGAAGGAAATCCAAGCAAGAACGCCCCGAGGTTTGACACGCCTTCCGATCAGTAGAGTAAAAAGGATTGACGCTCCTTATTTCTTATACTTGTTTATGTTCTGTCCAACTTTGATTTTCTGTTTACTTCTTGTATGAATATGATATTGAGTTTATTAAGAGATTAATGTTCTTCATATGCTTATGTTCTTGAATTAACAACTTTGCATGCTAAGTAAGATATTTACATCAAAATAGTTACTAAGTATAATAACTTGTGTTTATCATTAAATTATAATCTTGTGATACGAATAGGTTCGGTTACTTAGGTTATAATCTAGTTTTACATGTGTGATTGTAGTCGGTTATAAGATTAATACGAATAGGTTTGGTTAGTGTATAATTGATGTTCATATGTGGTTAACTTATTTGCATGTATTGAGAGATCGGAATAAGTTATATCAAGATTAGATTAAGTATATTAAGATTACTTAATATTGTGTTTACGTGCTTAAATAAATTGTTGTCTTTGCCTTTAGAATGAATAGAAATCCAAACATGTGTGTTTGGTGACTTGAAGTATATGTTATACGTGAATGGTACAGTAAGTTGTGTTTTATTCAACCAAATCAATAAGGATTATCGCTTTAACTATTTGTGAAAATAAAACGAACGCGAGTAAGATATAGTTTAAGTATATTGTTTCATCTCTGTGAGTACGATCTTTTTATTACTATGGCCCCGCTTGGTAAACAACTTTTTGAGGGATAATTAGAGGTTTTGACTTTTTTTAGAGGTTTTGACCAATGAAAACTTTAATTAAATGTTTGGTAAGAAGAGGTTTAAGATAGCTTTTTGAGTAGAAAAAGCTACTTTTAGGAGCTTTTTGATATAGCTTTTTGTAGTATTTATTTGATTGACCTTTTTAACCCTAATGATTAAAAATGAAAATAATATTTATAAATAATGAATGTCCTTATTTGTCATTTTACACAAACAGCTATTTATAATCAGCTAAGTTTACCAAACAGGTTTTTACAAACAGCTAATCAAATCAGCTAACAGCTAATGCAATCAGCTAACAACTAACATCTAACAGCTAATTGCCAAACGGGGCCTATATGTGAAACTGTGCACTTGCAGAAATAACGCAACAATAAATACTAATATGAACGGTTATGTATCATGATTTATGGAGAAGTTTAATAATCGGTTCGGTTCAATTTTTTCGGTGTTTTTTGTAAAACCGAACCGAACACCGAATACCTTAGAAAACACCGACCGAGTCCGAACCGAAATGTAAAAAAACCGAACCGAAAACCGAAATTTATTGCGGTTCGGTTCGGTTTGCGGTTTACACCGCACTGATGCACACCCTTAATTGAGAGTGCCATTGACACGTTCCCGAGTAGTGGGAGGAGTGAGTTCTGACTCCGGAGAGTCGTTCTGTTCTTTAACGAGTACTGGCACTTGCTTTGGTTGGCAATTCGAAGAGCTCAAAATAGCAATGTTGTCAGAACCGGACCGGACATCAAACCAGATTTTTAAAGGGTTCGAGGTTCACATGGTTCAACCATATAGACCGGAGCGGTCGAACCGGATGACGCAATAAATAATTTTTTATATGTATAATTTAAATAAATTTTTATATATGCTAAAAAATATATAAATTGAAATAAAAAAAACATTCTCTGTATAAATATACTTTAACAAAATCACCCATATTTTCAAGTATTCCTAAACATTAATATGGCAAAAACTAAGCAAAGCAAAAACCCCTTTGGCAATAATAAAAAAATTCAAGCCCTTTGGAACATTCAAGAATAAAATTAGCAAGAGATTAAACACAAGAACAAGTAAATTAAACACTTAGGAACGGCGATTAAGTAACCAATTAGCATCTTGAAACGAACAACAACTCAACAATACACTTATCGACAGTTAAAGTAGCGACGGCCAAAGGAGAGATGCAGTCGTCGGCGATGGAAGCAACGGAATGTCGGCCAAGGGAGCAACGAAGCACCGGCGACGGGAGGTGGGTTTGGCGGGGACAATCGATTGAAAGGGAAAGGGGAATATGAGGTTTGGATAAAAAAAATTGAATTTGCTTCTGGGTATTGAAAGCTTTTTGTTTTGTATTGCTGGGTATTTAATGTTGGAGATAAGGTAAAGAATTATTTAATTGTTTTTTAATTTTTAAATTGAATTTTTTAATTTAGAAAAAACAATAATAAAAAAACTGGGTTCACTCTGGTTTGTGGTCCGATCGCCGGTTCCCGGTTTGAACCCGGTTTGTTTTAGTCTGTTGTGAATTTAAAAACCAAGGGTAGTTCAGACCGGTTTTGATTTCGGTTCGCGGTTGAACCGGTCCGACCGGCCGGTCCGGTCCTAACAACATTGCAAAATAGCTTTCCTCATAGAGTTCGAAAACCAGTGCTTACAACCGTGCTCCACGCGACACTCCTTATATTGTTCGAATTCTGAAATAAGCAAACTCATAGTTAGTCTTTTATTACCTTATTAAGTTGACTCTTACTTATGAGAGGTAACCGCCTTCTTTCCATATATATGTCAAGATTCATACTACAATTACGATACAAATTAATATTAGCATTACCGCTTTCCTTTAATATTCTTTATCTGAGAATCTATTACTGACTTAGGCATCAGAGAGGGCTCGATGATAAGTGGCCTCAAGTTTAATTTCTTTTGTTTTATAGGTAATCAATGACTTCTCAGCCATTCGATAGCTTGGAATCGTTCTCAGGCTATCAAATTGGTGTGGTGAGTGTGAACCTGAATATGTTAAAATGCGTATTATTTCCAATTAATCATATCAAACAGAACAATGGAATGGTGGATCCTCTAAACAAGAACAATAGAAGGGATTTCTCTCCTTCTCACATAGGCCATTCATGGGACGAAGAGGAACAAAAAGAAAGAAACGATCATGTCGAAGATCAGGGACGACAAACTCTAATATGGAAACAAGCTCCCTAAAAACACAAATTATGAGTCAAGACTTGTAGGGGATCCAGAGAGCTGTGTCGGCTCGGTTGACCCAAATAAAAGTATCATTTGGATTCCACCATATTGGCGAACCAAAGAACATTTTGATCAAAAACTTATTGCACTCCAAGTACAGATTGTAGCCCTAGCCAAAGATTTTGAGCATCCTGCTCAGCACAGGGCTGTACCTAGAGGCTAAGAGGATAACGGTGCCAACTACCCATATAGAGATTAAGGTATTGAAAGTTTCCCTACATGTCACCATGATTAGGAAAAATCCCAAATGAATCCCTTTTTACGGATAAGGAGGGCATTCAAGGTATCCGGTCTAAACACACATCGTCTACTCGCTCCAAACGTTAGAGTACCTAGAGGCACTCTCGAGAGAAGGGAGACGAGCATAAAAAAACCCAAGGGTGGGGCTCAGAAGGAATATAACTTTTGATCCAAAGAGCCTAAAAGGGCATCCTTTAAAAAGATTAAGGAGAAGAAGCACTATCAGGAATATTCTGATAAAAAAAAGTAGTGGACGTAGTAACACAAAAAGAGAAAAGAGGTGTCGAGGATATAGAACTTCTACTTTCAAATATGAGAAAAAGCCTCATCGTAATCGCCACTCAAAGAAGAAAATTTTCGAGAAAAGAGAAGATAAATAGGAGAATCAAGATGAAAGAACAAACCATGCGTCTTTGTGGCATGTAGATAGCGCAGAAGTCATTTCACACCCTGCTAATGGACGTTAGTAGGAGTATGCATAAACTAAGCTAGGCGATTAACCAAAAATGAAATATCAGGCCGAGTGGCTGCGAGGTACTGAAGACTGCCAATAGCCCCTCGATATTGTGTGGCATCAAGAAAGGAATCGCCTACCTGCAACTAAAATGATGCCTTGGTACACATGCAAGTAGGAACGCCTTTACATGTTTCCATCATAGCCCTGTCCAGAATTTCAGTGATGCATTTAAGCTGGTGAAGAAGAAGTCCCCTAGGTGTCCACAGGGCCTCGACACCCTAAAAATAATTTAACTTGCTCAAATCGTGCAAATCAAATTCCAATTTTATCTTGGCAAGTAACAATTGAATCACCTCAACACTAGAACCCATGAAGAGAATGTCATCAACATATATCAAGCAAAAAATAGTGACATGTATAGTCCGACAATAGAACAATGAGATATCAAATTTGGAACTGATAAATAGCAGTTTGTGGGTAACATCTGTTAGACGCTTATGCCACATGCAAGGAGCTTGTTTAAGGCCATACAATGATTTCTGAAGCTTGCAAACATAGTCAGGGTGCAATGGATATAAAAAACTAGGGGGTTGTTCCATATATACATCTTCTTCTAAATAGCCATTCAGAAAGGCATTTGAAACATCTAACTGTATAACCATCTAATTGAGAGAAACAACAAGTGCCAAAAGCAATTATACCCTAGCAGGTTTGACCGCAGGGCTATATGTCTCGAACTAATCAATATCGGGACGTTGATTGAAGCCCTTAGCCACATGACAAGCTCTGTAATGTTCAACAGTAACATCAGGGTTCAATTTCACACGAATAGCCATCAATAATCAATACGATTATCATCAGAGTGCACGAAACAAGAGACCACGTCTTGTTCTTACGAAGAGCATCATACTCCGCTTGCATAGCTTCTTTTCAAGCTAGAATTTTGAGTGCCTTTTTCACTTTATTCAGGATAGCATGGGTTGAGTAAATAAGGGCGTGTGGTTGTTTGGGACGAGACAAACAAGTTTTGGCACGAGTTAGAATAGGATGGGTGTTTTGTGGTACATGTGGTAACGGACCAAAGGTAGTTAGGTCGACTGTGAGTTGGGGTTGGGCATGTAAGGATGATTCGGGGGTTCGGGGTCGGGTAGAGGTAAGGAATTGGGTGGGGTGATGGTAGCAGGGGAGTTAGAGGGTGATGGGGTTGGAGGCAGGGATCGATTCGGTACAAGAGAGGTCTGGTTGGGAGATGATGGGTGGGGTGAGGGTGATGGGGTAGGGTCAGGTGAGGCTAAACGGGGTGTCTTAACTGTAGAGTTGGTTTGGATAGGGTCTAAACTTAGAACTCATACAAACAAATTTTTACTATAATAGTTGCTCCAAGGTTTAGGAGAAAAATAAAAGTATCTAATACACAATATATGAATAAATTTTATGTAATTCTTTTGCTCAAGTAAGTTTTATGCAATTAGAAAGAGAATTAAAGAAAAACACCCTATATAACTCCATGTAGCAACATGAAAGCAAGCTAAATTGAAGTATTGAAGTTAAGTAAGGAAATTTGTGATTAAGAAAAAAATTAAATGGTATGACAAGTCTACCCTACAACATCTAAGGTAGAGATTCAATGGACAAGTTCCAACATGATAAGGGTAGTAGGATGTAGGGCAATAGTTGAGTCATTTAAGAGAGAGAGATGTATGTCAAAGAAGAAGACTTTAATAATAATAATCTTTTATTAAATTGTGATGGGAAGGAATTGGGAGAAATTAAAGAAAAAAAGTAGCTAATTAAAGAGGGGGCTCCATGCCATGCCATGCCAGTATATTTCATTTCATTTCATATCCTTTGACAAGGGAATTAGAGATGGAATATGTTGAAGATGAAAGAATTCTAATTCTAATTCTAATTCCTAAGAATGTACTGCTAAACCACCACTTATACCGACACTACATACCAAAACTCAACTACCAACAACTCCTTTTCTTCTTTCTTCTTCTTCCCCACTCTCCCTCCCGTTTGCTCCACCTCCCAACCTTTTTTCTTTTTCTTTTTTCTCTTACTTTATATAATATCTTTTTCTTTTCTTTTTCTCTCTCAATATTAATCAACATTATGTAATTTTAATAACTTAAATATTTTTAATTGGTCATTTGACATAATTCACTTCAGCAAGTGTATCAAATATTAATGTAAAAGATGTTTTTTTGGAAAGTTAATGGTTAATGAACGAGTTTGAACTAAATTTCAACTTGAAGTGTTCACAACTTAATGCACATCGCACTTTTAATTTTACTACAATGACTTGAACCCTCACCTTTTTAATTCAAGAGGCTATAACATCATCTTTTTTTTTTATCAATTGTAAAGAGTAGGATTCGAACTCTAGTCTCCCCACTCACGCATTAGTGAGTGTACCAATTGCGCTACAACCAATTGGTGGTTATAACATCATCTTAATGAACCATTTAAAATAAAACTTAAGGTGGTAATTACGTTTTAAAAACATTTTTTTTATTAATTTTTAGCATTAGCTATCAGGTTATATTTTTAGTTCAGATCAGTTCCTTCACAATCTACCACTATATATAACTACATTGTCGTGTATTCTAGAGTATTTTGTCATCCCCCTCAAGTTGAGCCAAGATAGCACAAAGGCCCAACTTGCAACAAAGAATTGAAACCGATCCCGAGGCTTCGTCAAAACATCCGCAATTTGTTCATGTGTGGGAACATATTGAACCTTGAACAAAAAACGAGCAACACAATCATGAATAAAAAAGAAATCCACTTGAATATGTTTACTCCGATGATGAAAGATCGGATTCAAAGTAAGGTAAGTAGGACACAAATTATCACATAATAAATGAAGTGTCTGGTGCAACACCACACCAAGCTTCTGAAGCACAATTTGTAACCATCCAAGTTTCGAAGCACTCGTAGCAAGAGCACCATATTCAACCTCTGTGGAGGAACGAGCCACCGTTTGTTGTTTCTTTAAGGTCCATGAAACTCAATTTTGACCCAAGTATAACGCATATCCAAACGTAGATTATGAACATCAGGATACCCATGAAGAAATAAAGGGGAATCACGATGAAAGAAGATTACCATGAGTACGAGCATGTTGGGGATAGCAAACACGCTTGACCCCTTCCTAATGAATCACCGTGGGAGAATGCATAAATTGTGGCAACTGATTAACTGCAAAAGAAATATTTGGATGAGTAAACACAAGGTACTGCAAGGTCCAGACAATACCGCGATATAACCTCGAATTAGGAAACGGATCATCCAATTGAAGCTGAAATTTTTCCTTGGTACACATTGGAGTCGGTATACCGCGACATTTAGCCATTTTAGCCTTAGCTAAGACCTTAGAAACATATTTTGATTGATGTGATAGCAGGCCAGTGGGCGTCCAACACGCCTCTACCCCCAAGAACTATCGTAATTTCCCGAGATCCCGAAGATCAAATTCGGCCTTAAGACTAGTCACAACCAACTGTACAACACTAACATAAGAACCCAATATCAACAAGTGATCAACATAGATTAAGCAAAAAATAATAACTTTACCATGTCGATGGTAGAGAAAGAGAAGTATCGGCTTTGGAACTAGTACTGAATCGAAGTTCGTGCAGAACATCGGTCAAAGGATAAAGTATTCTAGAGTATTCTATCAATATCAAGGATAAAGTATTAAAATAAGCCTAATTTTTTTTGAAAAAGTACCAATTTAGGCTCAACGTTGACAAAATAATACCATTAAAGGCTTCGGTAACAAAATTTGACACGGCATACATACACAGTTGATGAAGATGAATTGTTTGTTTTTGCACAGTAAGCATTGGAGGTAATATGACTGACCGTGCAAATAAAAGCATCAAAATTTGTTAAATTGATACCATTTTATAAATGTAAAGTTTAAATTCGTACTATTTATACGTTGAGCTTGGATTGATAATTTTACAAAAATATTTTTAAGCATATTTTGGTACTTTATCCTAATACCAATGAATAATTTTTATGATAATTTTTGGTATACATGACACAAAAATGCCTTTTGTACAAACAAACAGTTGTTTTGTATTGAAACTTTTTACTAACAAATAAAATTGCAAGATAAAATTGGATTTGACCAATTAAGGGGTTAAGGACTTTAAGTCGTTTAAATTCGGTCTCGAGTTTGAGTTATAGTATACGCATAAAACTTTAATTGGTAAAAGATTCACCTAAAGGGTGCTTGATAAGCCTCAAACCGAAAAGTCGGACGAAATTTGTAATTAAAAAAAATATCGCCAAGATTTTTACTCACACATATTTGATCTACACAACTTTAGTGTCATATTAAAGAACCATTTGAACTAAAAACTTAGTTAAAATTTACCAATCATAAAATTATTTTATAATCATAATAATTTAGAAATATGTTAAAATTTTATTAGCATACAAAGTTATGATCATTATTTCCTTTAATTTAAATTATTAGTAGGAATTTCACTAGCATATAATGTCTAATAATATATAACTCCTTTAATTTCAATTATTAATAGGAATTTGCATGTTGTTACATTCCATGCCTGTAAAGGGAAAAATCTTTACTACCAATTCTTATCTTATCTTTCTAATTTGTATTTTTAATATGGTTTCACTTTCCTAAAGGTACCAAATATCTTATGTTAGTTGAGATGTCTTTCAAAGTTAAATTAAAGCATATGCATAATTGTATGTGAAAAAAATAAGATCCTTTTATAAAAAGAAAAATAAAATTAACAACTCTTCTTCAATAATCTTGAAAATAAATGAGATAATGAATATATTGATCTCCTTTAAGAAATAAAATATAAGAATGTGTTGAATGTGCAGCTAGCATCTTGGTTAAATGAAGAATGATTACAAGATGGTATGGTAGGGTGTGGAATAAGTGTATATAGATAGTATAGTGGTAATTCAGATGCAATAGAACACGCGCCTAAGAAAGGATAATAAAAGGAGAAATGGGAAATAAAATATGGATAATTGTACCCATGCCCTCTTAACTTTGTTTAAATTTGTATTATGGTCAAAAACTTGATAACATGATATAAAAGTAACAAAAATGTATACTCTTTAACATTATAGCAATTAAGTTTCAATAGCATCTCAAATGACCGTTAACGAGTTTAAAACGGATATATCCAAGTATTAGAGTTGATTATGATGGAAATTTGTTGTTATAACATGATATGGAAGCGCTTTTTATTCTTTTTCAAATAACTATTTTTAAAATTTCTCTTTACAAATATTTAGTTTCTTTTTTGTAACACAATCTGGGTGACTTATTTCAAAATTAGTTTTCAAACTTTTCTATTCTAAAGAAGTCCGCCACGTTTACCAGGGTGTAGCTAGAGAGAATCTAGGGACCTTGTCCGTCTAGCGCTTGACATCACCCGTACCAGGGATGCTCTCTTCCATCCGTTGAAACTATCCATACAATGAGTGGTTTGGCTCATCGACTGGAGAAATTTTTACTTTAAAAATAAAATCTTGTGAATTCTTTTTATATATATCTATATGTAAAACTGTCTCTTCACGACATTCCAACCCTAAGTCCGCCACTATCGATTACCAAAAGAAATTGAAGTTTAAAGGGCAGAATCTTAAACAATGTGAAACTTAGGAGCATAATATAGAGTTTGTAATAAAATATGCTAGTCAAATCAAAAAAATAGGGAAAAGAGAGGGTCATAAATGAAAAGTGGTGATAATAATATTAGAGTTTGAGACTCAGAACAAAGTTGTACGCTTTGAGGTTGACATATGAATATGCGGTTTAGAGAGAGAAAGGGAGTTTTAGAGAGAGAAAGGGTAAAATAGGAAAGAAAAGAGGGGAGGGGTAATAGGTGGCCCATTCCTCGAAAAGAGGGTAATAAATGCAAAAGGAGGCAGAAGGATACAGGACTTTTCTGGCACAACAGAAAAGATGGTCTGATGTGAGAGGTGAGGAAATGATTTTGTAATCGATTACTTATGATTGATGAATTATTTTTATTAAATTTATTATGGGAATTTCAAATACTACTTACTATAGAATAAAATAAAGAAAACTTTTATTTTCTTTAGAGTATATATTTACTTTACTTTGGTTTGGGTTTGGTTACTTTTCTTAAATTTCACCCTACAAGAGCAACTCTCTCAAATCTCAAAACTTTCTCTTTTTTATCACTTTTCCCATCTTTTTTGCTGACAAGATAAAACCAAAAGTGAGACAAAAGAAGCTATCATAAGGCTATCATCACTATATCATTACTTTTGCATTTCTGCATCCCATTCATGTCTTATTTCATTACCCAACCTCCCTAATAAACTATTTCTTGTACTATTTTGCTTTTCTATGGAACAAAACCTACATTTTTTAAAATTGTAACCATAGCTCTTTTTTTATTTAGAAAATACAAAAATGTCTTTAATTGTGTTTTCATTTCTTAAAGACTAATATTTGGAATTATGAAGTTGTGGTGGAGTGACAAAAGTTCCTCCTCTCTTAACTAAAGATTATAGGTTTGATCATCATTTTTGGAAATGGAAAGAAATTTCGTGACCAACAATTTCACCCTTAGAGGTGCAAACAATATGCAAAAGGGATTAATCAATCCAGCAGTTGGTAGTAGATACCTTTACGAACAAAAAAGAGAGGCTAATATTTGGCTTAAAGTGGTTAATTTAATTTAATTTTTAACTGTTATAGTACAACAAAGATAAACTCAAGTACATGTAGGTTGGATTTAAGATTCCCCTTACCTAACCTAAGTCAAAAGGTCCCTTCATTGCTGGAGGTAAAATCAACACTTCATAACTCTGTTTTTTCGGCCTAGATAAGTGTTTGGTTTCATGGGCTTCTTTATTTTGTGTTCAAAATTTCTATATTATCTCGTTCAAATATTACTCCAAGTCCAAGGTAAAACATTAATGAATATCTTTTGACCTTTATTCCATTTAGAAAGTAGAGTACAACATCTTTCGTCCAAAAAACACCCACCATTATTAAAATAAAATAAACAATTTTGACTTTGATAATATGACAATTGACATGTCATGTAGTCCTTGTATCATCTCATGAAAACATCACAGCTCAATATTTGTCATCCAGTAAAATCCACAAGATAATAGGTAAGTGTCAAATTATTAGTGATGAAGTCAATATATCCATGTTAGTGGAAATCAATTAATGCCTTTAATTAAAAAAAATAGCAAACAAATGAATTTTTAAATTATAAAGTGATAATAGCCTTTGATCTGGAATTCCTTGATGCCTTGCCTTTAGCCTGAGATGAGAAGTAAATTGTTAGAGACCGGGCGGACACCGGTAAACTCGCTCCAACGATCAAGTCGGATGAGCCAAAGAGACAAAATAGAGATGATTCAGTAGAAAAGAATAGTGAACATACCATTTTTTTGCGACAGATCTTGCTTTTTATATAGTGGATATTAGGTTTCCCTAGACACATGTCATCCTTTGAGTGACCATTAGAGGACAATTCCTTTAGGAGAAAACTTCTGGCGTGTGCCAGATATGTGGTTGGTGAGCTTTATGCGAGGGTCGTGACATGTGTCCTTGGGTAGGACGGTTGCTGATGGAGTCGGACAGTACGTTGAGGTGGTTATTTAGGGCACATGGCCGTCACGTAACCTCGGTATATTTACACGGATATCATAAAGAATGAGCTATTTGTATTTATGTTGATAGTATTTAAGAAAGAAGAGTTTTGACCGCAGTGAAAAAAGGGTGAGAAAGTGAGGTATGAGTAGAAGGGATAGTGTCCTTAGGGAGGGAGGGTATTGTAATGTGTTGTCTGAGTCTGCCCCGCATTTAAAGCGGGGGAGCTGTTTTTGTTGTTGTTAGGGTTGTGTTTGTGGTATGTACATTTCTATTCCCATATTTATATTTATGTATATTTATAAAAGTGGACCCTTTTTATCTCTCATTTTTCAACTTTGGATTTAATCCTTTCTTCTCTGTATGGTCTTTTTCTGAATCCATACTATCATCTTTTTGCTTTTACCAACTCATCCATTTCTGTTTTTCTATTCCTTCCCTCCTTCCCCCCCTCATTACTACACATACATACATTCTTCTTTTCTTCTTTTTTTCCTCATTTTAATTAAAATTCCATACTAGTTTGCTTTGCATTTTATTTACTTTGTAATTTTCTTACTTAAGCTTCCCTAATGGTCTTTTTTTCTCTATGTTTCATGTATATATTATAATTATTTACCTATCTAATAGGCTTAACATGTTAAGAGCTCTATGTAACTCACAAGATTATCTAGTTGCCCACTTTAAATATTCAAGACATCTACTAATTAGTTTCATGAACTTACTTCGATAAGCTCTTGGCATCCTAAATTATTTTGAGTTGTCCTATTAGTCTCCTAAAGTTGTTGCAATGATCGATTTATTAGGGTTTTCTTAATTTGCTTAAAGTATAGCATGTTTTAACTTTGCCAAATCGATCTCTTTGTTCTGCTTCGTGTGGATTTAGGAGAACTAATGAGACACTTAAGTTCGGCATCGAGGTAATGAATCATCATCTCCAATGTTTAAGAGGGTCGATCATATAATCTGAACAATTGTAAAATTGTTTGATGTATTAAGTCTATATACTAATCTCTTTGTGCCACATGTTTCTTTCTTCAATAAATTATAAGAATTCCTTATATAAAAATTTAAAAATAAAAAAGAACAAATTGTAGAATTTATTATTTAGAATATTTATGAGCTGCTTTTTTTTTTCAAGTATTCCTAATTCATAGATTAGAATTGTTGTATTCATGTCTCATAGTGTAAGTCATTCTGGCCTAAATTGGATCCAAAATGCCAACTATCAAATTGTTCTGAAAAATAATTATAGACTGTGAACTTTGTTTATAAAATTCAGAAAAAAAAAAACAAGAACAGCTCATCTTTGAAGAAATTCAACAATTGTTTTCTTTTATTTTTTGAGGGAAAGAAACTCCACAATTGTAATAATTCAAGGGTTAATTTCATACAAGTGTCTTGTGGTTTCAGGTTTTGCAAATAAAAGTATGTAGTTTTTCTTTGAGCAAATAAAGGATCATGAATTACATAGTTTGCATAATTAATGAAATGATGGATTTTGTTGACATGAACGAGTACATTTTTTCGTCCAAATATTTTTTTTCATACCTTTAAAAGTGAAGTTAGGGGTAAGCTCAAAATTCAGAAAACAAAATGTGGACAAAAAATTTCCTCGTTGAGATCAACTAAAATCGACCAGTTCCTTAATTACAAGCAATACAAACAACAATTCTTCATTTGCAAAAACCTTACACTGATGTAACCACATAGCTTTACTATGAAATTAACCCATAATTCAATGTTCCAAACTTGTAAAATTGACGTTCATATAAATACAATCAAAGCCCAACCACTCTGAGCCACAAATCAAAGCCCAACTTGAAATGAAAGCCCAAAACCATGCATTAAAATTCCTGATGCTAGCTTTTCTTTTTTCATAATAAAAAGAAAAGATCTTTCAAATTTGCAATATTCAACTTGTATGCCCAGAAAATTCAAGTAACATGATTTTCCAATGGATTCAAATATTCAATGCACATGAGTATAAGATGAAGTGTCAGGTCCACTACAACCAATATAAACACTCAGAAACTTTATTTTATTTTTATTTTTGTGGACTGTAATCGAAGTGTATTTGCCACTGAAAATTACTCTATGGACCAGGTATGGTGTGACTAAAAATTTAATGTGGATTGGTAGTGGTGAAAATAATGCCAAGTCTTACTTTCCGATAAAGACTTGACCAGAAATTCATAACTACGTCTTTAGTAGAACAAATATAATATTTTAATTTCTTTTTTTTGTTTTTGAAAGGATAATGTTTTAGTTATGAAATGTAGTAATTTTAATGAAATAAATATCCAGAAATTCAAGACTGTTTATGCAAAACTTTTTTGTAATTTTGAAGGTATTTAAAAACGAAGTCCAAGCCCATAACGCCCAAATCTTAATTTTCTCTTGGTGAACTAGAGGATGATCCAAATCTTTCTGGACCGGCCCATAGCCTTCCAAATTATGAATGTTCGTATTTAATTAGTGTTAATTTCAAATAAATAGTGTCACGTGGGTTCGCGTTTTTGTAAATAAAATACCGTGGTTTGTGTTTTAGCAAATAAAGGACTGTGATTTACATTATTTGTAGAATTAAGGAAATGGTCTTTTTTGTTAACGTAAATGAAAACAATTTTTGTTCTAAAATAGTTTGTGATCTTGAGCTTAACTCTTACATATCCGGTCAAACGTTTGAAAAAATATTTGATCAAAAAATTTCCTTACGAGCAAAATCGATTATTTCCTTTATTCTGCAAACAAAACAAAACACTGTACTTTATTTGCTCGAGTCACATCCTTTATTTGCAAAAAAGTGAAACCGCAAGTCGATTATATTAAAAACGAATTCCAAGCCCATAAAGCCCAAATGGTTAACCAGAGGATGGTCCCAATGGCGGCCCATAGGCTTCGAAATTATGAATGTTTGTATTTAAAACGATCATCTTCTTCTATATTTTTCCAGAAGTAGCTGAGTAGAAAATACGAACCCTTGTAAGAAACTGTTGTTTGAGAATGGAAAACAGCAATAAGGAGGAGATAGTGGACGTCAGGTCGGTGGTCGAAGCTATCTCCGGCGACGATAACTCCGACGCGCCTCTTTACGAGGTGGAAAGTCTTTGTATGCGTTGCGGCGATAATGGAATTACAAGGTTTTTATTTACTCTTATCCCTAACTTCCGAAAGGTAACTAAACCCTAAATATGCTTTCTTCCAGCTTTAACTTGAGCTTTTCATGAAATATGTGCTCATTTTTTTGTTTTTTTTATGTGTAGATACTGTTATCCGCCTTTGAATGTCCGCATTGTGGAGAAAGGTAAGCGTATGCTCTCGCTTTAACGTATTTGATTTTGCGGGAGAAGTAGTGATGTTTTATTAAAATTGAACTTGTTCTTGTGCATTTGTGTTATCAGGAACAACGAAGTGCAGTTTGCCGGTGAGATTCAGCCACGGGGCTGTTCTTATCAATTGGATATCCCATCAGGAGATCCGAAGGTTATATTCGTACTATAGTGCTTGTAATTTGTAATGCTTTTGTGGTTTCATTATGCTCTGTGTTGAACTAAATTGTATACCATTGTTTTGATGATAACTTTTATAGATGAATTATCTGTATGCAACTTTGCATGATTTGACTATTTAATGTTACCTGGAAAATATGTTCCGTCGAAGTAATCTCATTGACAAAGCTAGTCAATGCAATTCTCATTTTTATCTTTCAAGTCATCTAAAGGGCAAGTGGAGCTGCCCGTTGTTGCCAAATAGACATTGGTTTGTTCGTTTTAATTGTTGGGCCTATTGCTCTGTCAGTGCATTTGGTAAATTGTCAAAGAGTGTCCCATCTTGTGTTTCTCAAGTTTTTATTTTCAGATGATCTGATAAATCTCTTTTCGTTTTGGTGATTTTAGTGGAATTTTAATAGATACTTGTACATGCACACACGTGCGCCTTTGTGTCTGTGTTATCGAAACTGTTTTCATTCCTCTGCTATGCATATTAAATATGTAAATTTGTGATCTTCTTTCAACAAAATCAAGAGAATCTATCTTAATTGTCTTGTTTGTGTTTGAGATGCAGGTGCTTAATCGACAAGTTGTGAAATCTGAATCTGCTACCATAAAGGTATGTTCACTTATGCTACCTGCTCTGTTCTGTCTAGTAACATGGGTGCTTTTGATTCCAAACTCCATATCTCCTACATATATTGTTGTTCTGCTCTGTTCAGTATTTGAAAGAATAATAAAAATGATGGTATATATATATATATGCAAGCATGAAGTCTTCTAGTCCACCTGAATGTTACTTTTAGCCTTGTTTGCACTTTGAGGTATTAGACAACTGTTTCAGGAGCTATTAGGCAACTGTTTCAGTAAGGTCATGGTTGCCCAGATTCAAAAATAAGCAGATTGAATTGAATGAACTATGAAGGTTCATTTGTACATAAGAACTTGTTAATGACGTTTTATTGTGGTTAATGGAGCGATCAAACTATCTTCTGTTTTCAAGTGTTGGATGATACGTCACCTTGAATGCGATCATTATTTGGTTGTAACCAAAAATCAATAAATTCTATGTATTGCTTCAATAACAATTATTATTTTTGGTTAATAACCAAATGGCTGAAGTAATTTGTTATCTTTCGATCCATTCTCTCTCCATGCAGATTCCGGAATTAGATTTTGAGATTCCTCCAGAGGCACAACGAGGCAGTTTGTCAACAGTATGGCTTCTAACTCTATTTTTGTCTTATGTAATTTTCTTCTGACTAAGTTAGCCTTTTGGTATTATTTCTGATATTCTCTTAGCTAATTCACGTGCATGCCAAATTTATCACCTAAAAGTCTTAAATCGGTTTAAATCCTCTTCAATATGGAGTCAAAAAAATGTAGTTTAAACTTAAATACCAATCATGGTCACTTATCTAAACTTTGATTTTAAATTCTTTTTGTTGAAGTTACTTTACTTGATACCTTGACCCATTTTTATATCTTCATATCTACTCTATTCAACTTTGAAAACTTTTATGTAAATGAGCTTAACACTTCAATATATCTTTTATACTACCAGCTTCAAAAAGTTGTACTTAGTAATGCCTACGACTTCTATATAAATCTATAACTTTGTCTTCATGATAAAGTACAAGAACAAATATTTTCTCATATAACCTCCAATAGTTTACGAGATTGTTTTTCTTGTGTTATTGAATAAAGTAAAGTTGCATGGATAAAATTGCTCTGTGCAGTATTTAGCTTCTTGATTTCTGCAGTTATTAAGTAAACCTGTTACGTTCGACACTTGTTAGTAAATTCTAAATAGATTATCACTCGGAAGTCTTTCAGTATTTATAGAAAAGTCTTTACCTTGATTGCCCCTTCAAAGTTTATTTGATTAGTGAAACAAATAAAAAGAAAAATATATCTAGTACCAGAATATTGTCTAATATCTTTGTATGGGTTACTAATATGCTTCTTTAGATAAGCTTAATGAAATAACTTTCATCCTTATGATGCCTTTGTCTGTGCTAGTCTATGTTTTGAATAGTATTTCGTTAAAAATAAAAATTCTGCTACTACGCTTATAATTTTCTCTGTTTCATTGAGTCTCTCAGGTGGAAGGGATATTATTACGGGCTGCTGATGAATTGCAGGCACTTCAAGAAGAACGGAAGGTGTTTGATGAAATTGATGCTATGTTTGAAGTCTTTTCCTCCTAATCCTTTACCCATTTTCTTGATGCTGTTTTTGGCTTTTTCAGAAAGTTAATCCTCAAACTGCTGAAGCAATAGACAAATTTTTGTTGAAACTGAGATCTTATTCAACAGGAGTTTCACCTTTCACCTTCATTCTGGATGATCCAGCTGGAAACAGCTTCATTGAAAACCCGTAAGATATTTTGATAAAGTTTATTAGGCTTCCTAGTTCTGAAGGTGTAGGATCATCTTTGCTAGACATACTGTAAAGTAAACATGCGCATTGATCTTGTGTTGGGTGCAATGATCTCTGTTTCTGTACTCTATGCCAAATAATGAAGTGAATGAATCTTGTTTTGGGGTAAACTTGGGTTGTTATGATCTCATTTTGGTTTGCTTGTCAAAGATATTATTTATGACTGCTTGTTTTAGGAAGAAATTCTGAAGTAATTTATATAGTTATTAGGGCAGTGTTGGTATATTGGATTATTATTTGGGGGGTTATTACCTTAAGCTGTCTGAATAAGTCTTCTTGTTAGCTTTTAATCTTTTGTTGTCCTTTATACAAAAAATATTGAGTTAAGCGCAAGGCTTTTGTGTTTGTTCCCTTGTTTTGTTCCTCAAAGATTGAGATTTACATCAATAGGTTTGCTCCATCACCTGATCCATTGCTGAAAATTAAGTTCTATGAGCGAACTCCAGAACAACAGATTGCCTTGGGTTATTCAGCTGATGTGTCACAGTCAGGAGAATCTGCTGACAGACCTCTGTCAGAGGTGGCAGGCAGTATTTCTGAACAAATGAGGAGAGAACCTCATGGAGCAGTTGGAGCGGTGGCTGGTCATCGAACCATTGCTCAGACCAATAGTGCAGATATTGCTGAAGCTTTATGTCGATATACTGCTCCTGAAGAGGTAATTCAATCATGGCTTTTAAATATATTGATAATATACTTTTTGTATCATGGTTTTGTTTTATTTTCTTTATAATAGTCTTTAATGCATACTTCCTTTGACAGGTGATGATTTTCCCATCAACCTGTGGAGGTTGTGCCAGCAAGTGTGAGACGCGAATGTTTGTGACAAGTATCCTTGATCTCAGTAGAATTTCTTCTCTTGTTCCATAAATCCTACATTTGATTAGTATAGAAGTCTTAATCTTCTGGTGAATCTGAACTGATGCTTTATGTCTACAGTTTTTATGCATGCATGCAATGTAGCTATTTCATAATTAGCTTTCTATTAGTTAGAGTTAAACTAATTCTGTCTTTTATGGTTTTTGAAGCTGAAATTTCATGAGGCACAAAATGAATTTTCTGTTCAAAATTTTCTGCGTCAATCACTAGATTGTTTGCTGAGCTCCTTGTTTATTTTATGTATTGCCAGAGTTTTCTCATTCTTCTGTTTCCCCTTAGTTTGCTTCCTTGTGATCTCACTTTGGGTAGGAGATGTAATTGAAATTTAAGTGTAGAACTCATAATAACTCGCTTTAGTAACTTCTACTGGTAATAGTATTGGGGGGACTCAGTTATGTAGATGTTCTAGAGTGAGTTCTGATTGCAAAACGAGAGTGGTGGATTTTAAGTTTAGTCCTTTATCCTATGCATGTTTTATATACTATAGTATGTGTATTTGGGCCAAGATATGTGGGACTGTTGGATCCTTTTTTAAGAGAACATTGAGTAACTGTGAATGAAGCCTTTTTCTTGTGTTTCCTGGAGTTTCTGGTGTAGAGAGATGATGTCAGGGTTTTTGAGGGTAGCATCCAATCGATAGTTAGGAAGTAAGCTTGAAATATTGTGGTCTAGCATCTTTTCTGTTGCTCTGTTATTCTTTTAAACATTTTGTGAAGGAGAATGTATATGTGTTTTCTCTTTCTTGCCCTGTCTTTCTTTATCTATTCATATGATTTTATATTATTTTGAGCTGTACTTTGATTTTCTCTACCTGTTTTAAGTATTTTATTGTTCTTATAAATTAGTCAAAGCAAGTGCTGTAAACAAGAAATTCTGGGCAGAGATTTGTTCTCTTTTGTAAATCTACTCACATCTTGTCTTTTACTTGTTCACTAACTGAAGCCTGCTCGAAGGACCTAGGGGCTGTGGAATCTTATAATTATCTCATTAAATGGAAACTACGCACTATATATAGGTTTTAAGTCTAAACTCATTTGAACTCTACAATATTTGAAATTTAACGCTCTAAAGTTATATGCGAGGACACTGTTACCCTTAACAATTTATAGAGATTCCATACTTTCAAGAAGTAATTGTCATGGCATCTACTTGTGATTCTTGTGGGTACCGCAACTCTGAGGTTTGTAAGATTGGATTATGATTTCCATTTTTCTTACTTCTGTTACTGTATATTGTAACCATTGTTTTCCATGCAGCTGAAACCTGGTGGACGAATTCCTGAAAAAGGAAAGAGAATTACCCTCCATGTAAAGAACATCAATGACCTAAGTCGTGATGTAATAAAGGTCTGCTCGAATCTCAACACATCCTATCTTTTGTGCATGGAATAAAATGGGCTTAAATTTTATGGCTATAAGAGAAATATATCCAAAGATCAAAACATATTTGACTTCCTCTTCTTGTGTGTACATGTTTTTTACATTCTCATGCCCTAGTGGGGGTAAAGTAATGATCATTAACTCAAGAGAACAATGTTGGCAGAAATGCTTTTAGCATGAGGAGAATTTTTGAGATTGGCCTTGGACTTTTAGATTGGAATAAATGCTTTTAGCAAGTCAAATTTTTATTTGTTGATAAGATGGGATATATCACCAGGAGAATTTTTGAGGCGCAGTGTACATGCAGGCTTTGTATTGGGGGCTAGACCTCTTTAGTTGAAGAAGTTTTTGAAGCTGAACTACTGTTGCCTATTTTAGAACAACCGTGGTTATATCTAGCATCCAATATGCACTCGCTTGTTGTTATTGGACTTCACCTTAGATATTGATTTATTCTCACTCGGGTTAAGATTTTACGGAGATCATTGTTCTCTATCAAACTGGGAGTTTAATTTCCAAGAAAAATTACCAGATTCATGTTTGGAAGTATGAGTTACCACTAACATGACACTTTTGAAGAGGGAAACACTTACTTTGTACATACCCAATAAAAACTTCTCACGAGTTTGCAAAAAGGTAAGTGTTGAGGCACATTAGGCACTCATAATCCGTTAAAAAGTTGAAGAACCCGGCCTCGTTGGAATAGGAAACCCATGGTTTCTATGAACTTGGTTTGTAGAATTTCATCAGAAAACCTTGTTCAGTGAATTAGCTTTTCATTCTTGCATTGTCAATTTGTCATGCATATTATACAGTCATTGCTTCTTTCCTATCTTTTTAATAGGACCAAAAATTTGAAAAGATGTGGACTATTAGCTAGCTCGAAAGCATGAGACAAGTGCAGTTCTGGGTATGTTTTAGAAGGTTGAATCTGAGATTGTACAAGCTAGTGATAAATTAAGTGGGTGTTGGGTTGATTAGGTCAAGTATGTATTTAGTCAATGATTTTGTCAAGTGACGACTCAGTTTAATGTAAAACAGTGGCAGTATATTGTCGCAATGCCTGTATAATAAATTGACTACTCATATGATTTTATTTTCAAGGGTATTTGTTAGATTGGAAAATATAGTTTCCATTCTGCTATATACACATGCTCTGTACTTCCACATTATTATGGTTGATTTTGACTGAATCGTGTGCTTTAAAACAGTCGGATACTGCAGGTGTTAAAGTCCCAGAGCTTGATTTGGAGCTTGCAAGTGGTACATTAGGAGGAGTTGTCACAACTGTGGAAGGTTTAATTACAAAAATTAGTGAAAGTAAGTCTCAAATATATGCTTTCTCAGTTTTTTTATTTTTAATATCTTTTTTCTAATTTTCTGGTACCATTTCCAATTTATAAGTTACTTTGCAATGGATCTATGTGGTATGGTAATACCATAGTGTTCTTGGAAAATTCATTCTACTTGACACTTGGTATGCTTATTCTGAACTCAATTATGATAGGTCTTGTAACTTCTACCTCTTTTAACAGTTCTTGTGCCTAAGTCCTGTATTTTTCCTAAGAAACATAAAAAAAAAAAAAAATGAGAAGGTAGTCCATGTATAATCAACTATTTTTTGTATTTAATTAGTAATGTACTTCAAATCACATTAATTTATTTAAAATTTTATCTTGTTTAGCCTTGCACACAAAAGTATACTGTTATAATTGTTTGTATAAAATGGTTCATATAACAGACGCAGAAAGAGTTAAACCTGTAGCGTATTATAAGTTTCCAATTCGTATATAATTGGATTGGGTGCTTAAACTTGCTTATTTAATCCAGTGATGTAACCTGCTAACTTAACCTGTATAATTATCTGAGCGGAACTAAGATTCAAAGGGAGATGTGTTCTAACAAACTAAATGATCTGTCTTTCTTTTTTCACATAATTCTTCATCAAGAGAGATACATTGGCTATAATATATTAATGATTCATAAGAACTTCCATTATATTGCATTCTTAAACTAACATGTTTAGTATTTGTACTAGTTTCGGTGTATAGAATAAACTGTCATAGCAGAAGAGTGCCATAAGGGACCCAGTATCAGAACTAAGGTGCTTTAGTTGTGTCTGTCGTGTTGCAATCACCAATTATCCTGAAAATCTTGTTACATATACATTGCAGCATGGCAGAAACAGATATTGCTTAGTTTTTAAAACTTATCATACCATTACAGAGGTCTAGAATTCAGAAATAGTATTTTGATCAGTGTCAATTCCTTTTTCCGCATGTTCATTTGATGTTCTAATAGTTTTAGCCAATATGGCTTGAGTTGGAATATAAGATTAAAATCCGTGAACTATGTGCACAGGCCTTGAGAGAGTGCACGGGTTTACCTTTGGAGATAGTCTTGATGAAAATAGAAGAAGCAAGTGGCAAGACTTCAGATCAAGGCTTGGCAAGGTACTGTATTTTTCTATTTTCTTTCTTCTATAGCTTCAAACTTTTGGGTTATATATGAGATTAGTATATAAACCACAATTGGGCCATAACTATAAGCTGGAGCCTTTAGTTCAATCGGTTCCTTGACATGGTATCGGAGCCGGAAGGTTCTGAGTTCGAATCTTGACACCCCCATTTGTTGGTGAATTAAAAACACGTGGTGGGATGGGCATGTGTTGTACACCCTTCAAGCCCAAGGGGCATTTGCTTGAGGGGTGTACCAGAGATTAATATATAAACCACAAATGGTACAAATATAAATACGCCTCTATAATACTGAAAATTTGAATGGATTGGTTTTTTTATTTAACGATCACATTGGACCTTTTAAACATCAATTATGTCTGAGATATTCACTATTACTTATATACTTCCAAAACACTATCAAAATTCTAACAACATAGTTTGTTAGATATAAGTTACTCGTAGTTTTATTTTTGTCAAAATGGCTAAAATGTTTGGTGTTGCTAATATAGCTACAACAAACAATTCATAATGGCAAAATTGCTTCAGTTTGTTGATACACTTATTTGAAAGGTCCAATCGGATAGTCAGATAACCGTCAAATCAGTTTGATCAAATTTCCAAGAACGTATAGGTAAAATTGATCTTTGATTGGAAATGCTGGGGGTAAATTCGCACAATTTCTTATAATAGGAGCAAATTTGGACATTATCTCTATAAAATATTGTTTTTGTTGGATATGGATTGATTGTTTGAGTAAGTAACTAATAGATGGATGGATGGATTTATTGTGTAGCTTTTAAGTGTTGAAGAACCATGGAATTTGATTCTAGAAGATGGGTTAGCAAATTCATTTATTGCACCAGTAACAGATGATATCAAAGATGACCAACAGCTACAATGTAAGTTCTTTCTCTTCCCTTATGCAGCATATGGCAAATTGTTTTAGCCTAGGATAAAAGACACTCGAGTTATTGTCGAAAATCTGTTTTTTCATTAAGTGATTAGATAATTCTATAAGCATTATGGTGCAGTTATCCTCAAGGGAAACTAAGCAAGTATTACTTGCGAAAATATTAATTAGTTTGATTCATCTAATGGTTTCAGTTGAGGAATATGTGAGATCATGGGAAGAGAATGAAGAGTTGGGACTAAATGATATTGACACTTCTTCTGCTGATGCTGCTTATACTTTGAACGAGAAATAGATTAATACTTTATTTTTTCCTAGATCATCATTGTATAATCGAGTTTTTAAAAAACAAATGTATAATGATTCACCTAGTCTTTCTTTTTTCATGTTCAGTATTCAATAGATTTTTTTGTGATTTCAGGTTGATTTTTTCTTTTCTTTTGCTTCTTTTTACATAACCTTAGGATAGACTTTTGTATTTGTAATTTTTGAACCTTGGATAATGTGTTAATTAGATATTTAAGTAGCTTCTTCTACAAGTTATTTGACATATGAATTTCTATGCGCGATGGTGATTGCTAGAAATAAATAAGCAAAGGACTCTAAAAGTAAAAGGACGAGATATGGGTTATTCTTCTAGTACGATCCTTAGAAGCAAATGAACATTTTATAAATGAAGGTCTTAGATCTTCTGGCTCCCACTCTCTGCTTAGGCACTGGCTTTTGGTTCTGGTCTCATCTCTTTTGATCAGAATTGAAAAAAAATTAAAGTACAACACGTCCAGAGATCTATAGGCTATAAGCCGTGTCATTTGCTACATTACATACTTGTTCACGCAACTGAAAAAACAAAACATGTTTTAAAACCATGTTAAAACGTACCATGGCCAATAAATTATGTAACTGTATACCCATCAAATTTGTTAGATTAATCATTAATTGACTAAATTGCAATGTTACCCATTTATCAAGAGATTATCAAATCTTAAAATCATTTTAAAAACGTTGGTTTAGATTACGGTTCACGCCAAAGGCAAGTTTTATTGGAATTGTTTGTTTCTATTTATTTATGTTCCACGCATGTCTTAATTTTGATCTTTAAAGGAATTTAACAAAGTTTATTCAATGCCTTGTTAATGGGCGATAACCATATTCCTTAGACCATGCAAGTGGGTCGGGCCATTGCCTTGCACACTACGGATGTATTTGTTTTTTTTAAGAAAGACTTCCGAATTTGAATGCACATCTTATTATTCCCTCCATCCTTTTATATAAGCTAGTAGTTCCTTAATATAATTTCTTCTAACATTTTAATGATACTTTGTCTAGCTTTTTACATTTTTGCCCTTCTTTTTATTTTTATTAAATCAGCTTCCTATATTAACTACTCCAACATTTCCAAGGTTCATTAGGTGAGAGGGTGACAAAAGGCCAATGAAGTATTTTGGAGTGATTATATTAATAGAGGTGGAATTAATGTTACTAAAACTATTGTATGAAGAATGATCAAGTAATGAATTAAAGTTAAATTAGTCATTTCAATCTATATTTAATATGTTTCTTAATTCGTATGAAAAACGTAGAATGATCTTTGAATTTGAATATTAAAATATTTAATATTCAAACTATTTTTTTTGTTTAAAATTTAATTGCTTTATAGTATTTCTTTTCTACAATATATCATTAAATTTTTTGTTCCAGACCAAAATAGGGGATTTTTTTATGCCAAATATCAAATCCAAATCAATATTTTCCTAATCATCACTTCACTCGGCAAAATCCTTATTTCATTAATACCATAAATAAATCACTACACGTATAACATAATTGTGGATTTTCTTAATCTGAACATGCGACTTCCAAATCAATGTTTCTATTAATCTGTTTATGTAATGTTATCAGACATCTAACGAACTCTAAGAACCAATCATGCGAATATCAATCATGCAAGTTTATCAGAATCTCACTGCTATACAACATAGTGATATTCTAACCAAGATAATGAGGTTGAAACCGCACTTCACCTTATTAGTGATAATGCAGTCCCCAGAACCCATTGATAATAGCCTGAATCAAATGGCTGAACTTCTAAATAAGAACCGGGCTAATTAACATGAGTAGTCTTTCTAATGTGCAATAAGTTACATCATGCAAATCCCAAATGTCAATACAACTTGAAAAAGAACCGGCAATTTCGCCACTATATTTTTCAGGAAGGACAATATAACCCATAGAGTTGCAATCTTTACCACTAACCACAGACCTTGAGAGCAAAACCTTCAATAAGAAACAGAAATTGCCGTGCCATACCATACCATACCATACCATAGTAGCAGTGCCATTCTAAAGAAACTAGAATGAAATCATCGAAAATAACCTGCATATAATAAGAGCATAACTTGAATCACCAAGACATGCCAGTGCAGATCATGTACAACAAAAGCATCACTCATTCTTAGTTTCAACACCTCTTAAATACCCCTCCCGAAAGAAACGAAGCATCAATCTAAAACCCAATGAATACCAACAATCATCACCTCCACTAGCCATAACACCAAATAGCCTAAATTAGTGCAAACACACTATTTGCAGAAAGCTCCTCCTTCAGGTGCCACAGACTAAATAAATACACACGGTATGTTTGATCAAGATCACATACACCTTGAATCTGCCATATGATTTGGGCAAAGTGTGAAAGAATCTGATTTGCTCTTTCAGAATGGCGACATATCCAACTGTATCACAAACTAATCCTCTAACAGACTACTAAGATCAATTAACAACTTGAGTAAATGACAACGTAATTAGTAGCTAAATCACTGATCTTCTTAATCATCTTCATAGTCGTGACACTAACAGAGATATATCCACAAAAGATTATCCAACAAGGACACAAGTACTGTAAAAGTAGCCAAGAAAGAAAACACAATAGATGAAAAAAGGAAGAAAAAAAGTGTAACATATGAGTGTAATATGTCAGTATATGAATCATTTGCATGTTGATCAAACAGTTCGAAGATGATGAATCATTTGAATATCAGCATACAATTAGAAGAAGAAAAAAATGAATCATTTTGCATCAACTTTCTTAAACATAAAAAGAAATAAAACAAAAACCAAATATCAGTAATCATGTTTTCAAATAAATAACCAACAGAAGCAGAGCTTGAGATGAACGAAATAAAGAGGTTTTAGATTTTGGTGAACAAGAACAACCTAGCTGGAATAAGTCTTCAACTTCTTCAGGCGTTTAACTGTGGGAACAGCGCCAAGTATTGCCCTTCGGCCCTTTTTAATAGATTTAGCTTTCTTCTTTGCCCGTTTAGTTGCTGCTGGCATCTCTCTAATGGGACCTGCAGGTATTCCCTGCTTTAGCGCACTTCCTCGAGGTGTCACAGAGGGTGGTATTCTCACACTTTGTGGAGGTAAAGGACTCTGAGGCTTCCACACCAAGTTATTCTTCATAGAAAACCTTACTTTCTTTGCACTCTTTTTATCAGTACTCATTCCAGTCACACCCACATCAACATTTACTTCACTAGTCAATTCTTGATTTGCAGACTGCTTATTATCTGTATTTTTTGCTCTCTTCCTTTTCTTCGAAACAGAGACTTTTGGAATATCGCAGGCACTTTCAACTCCGTTATTTCCCAGGCCCACTTCTGCTGCCACTTTCTCAAACTGCATCTGGAGATTCGATCTCACAGATTCACTAAAAGTTATCACATTGGGATCCTGGTCATTTTCCTCATTCGCATTGCCATTATTTGTTACAACCACATGATTGACATCTCCATTGCTAGAACTGGAAGTACTAATGCTGTTCTTTTTAGCCTTTTTCCCGCTACTACTTTTTGCCTTGCCTTTTCCTTTTTTACTCTTTTTAAGACCTTTCGAACCGTTCATACTTATATCAGCGTTATCAGAACCATCCACTTCCATTTCAGAGGCAATCGGGACCAACTCCGGCACCTCCTCATCAGTTTCTTGATTAACCTCAGGAAGAGAAATATCAATCCCCGAAGAAGTGAAATCCTTCTCCAACTTCATAAACTGCTCATGCAAACCAAGTAAAATTTTCCTATTCCCCTGAGGGCACTCAATTGAGGAACCCAATTCATAAAATTTGGCAGAAAACCCAAAAACCAACGCTATTGAACCCAACACTACAGCATCCTCCCCGGAATCAACATCAACATTTGATTTCTTAATTTCCAAAAACTCATTTCCCATCTTCAACAAAACCTCAAACACATTGCTCTTAATCTTCCCCAACAAAATCTTATCTTGAACCTTACCCATAGTCAAAACCATCGGCCCCAACAAAACATCAACCACCAACTTACTCAACGGAAGAAACGGCCTAAGCTCCTCGATAAAAACCGACGCAATATGATAATTAACACCATTTCCAAGCAAATTATCATCAGCCAAGAAACTATTATCCATCAAAACACCCATAAAACGGTTCGAAAGCTCCAAATCCCATGAATTCTTCTTTAGAACAACGAAAAAGAAATGCATAAACTTACGAATCAAGAGATAAAATTTATCTAACCTGAGACGGTCAATGCCAGTCCATTCGCGGCGTATGGTAACCAAAAAAACAGAGAAGTAGCGTACGGAGACAAGAATGTGAAGATCAGGAAGCAAAGAAGTGAGGCGGTTGATGAGTTGAGTTTGTACGAGGATCTTGTCGGAATGCCATACGCAGTAAAAAAGACCTTTCCAGAGCTTCTTCATGTCTTCATCGGAGATTTGAGATTGAGATGGAAGCCAGTTCTTCAACAGAAGGTTAAGAGATCGGTTGCGAGTTTTGTTGTCGGAAGAAGCTAGTTCTTTTATCAGCGACAGCCCTGCTTCCGCTGTCTCCATTTCGGCGGAGGGATCTTTCTACGGCGAGATCTTGCCGTCGTTAGAGCAATTTGTAAGGGTTAGGGTTAGGGTTTTGTATAGCTGCTGTATGTTTTTCTTCGGCTTGGCCGCTATTTTATTTTTTCAACAGGCCAAAAGCATTTCAAACATAAGGGGATGATATGCTATAAAGCCCAAGGTACCGATTTGAATAAAAGTTGGTAGGTAAAATTTTATGTTTTAGTTGAAAGGTTAGAAGTTCGAGTCATCGTTTCGTCATACTTAAATTTTTATTGGTAGATAATTTGTAAATTTCAGTACGAACTTTTATCGAGGTTTGTATTTTGCTTTACTCTTTCGAGTGGATAGTACTACCTTTAGCTAAACTATATGTTACCAAAAGAAGATAAAATAGAGATAATATTGTTTTACTAAATGATGTTGTATCAAAAATTTTGATGCAGCAACACCAAATGTGACGAAATTTAGTTGTATTTGATATTGTTTCAAAATAGTGGGTACAATTGATGACAGGTTGGAGAGCTAAGCAACACTAAGTCTTCTTTTTAATATGAAATTGACGTTGAGTTGGAGATGGTTTTTCTTATTTTTCATGTATTTAAGTTTTATTCTTTTTATGTTGAAGTCCGGATAGGACATCAATAATATAACTTATACACATATATGTAAAGCGTATAGGATATGTATCCAATGGGTATATAAATTTGCGTAATTTTTTTTGTATGTCCAGATAAAAATAAATAAAAAATAGCATCATTTTCTTTCGTATCACGTTAAACATACATATTAATTATAAGACGCGTGTAGTTTAATTAACAATGAAAAATCCTTTTATTCTAATTTGATGACAATCATAAATTTTAGTTTACGTTGAGACAAAAATGAATGAGATTTTAGTTCCACATAATAGAAAAGGAATCTCAAAATCGTTTGATTTCATATATAGTGGTAGTTGTGAATTTCTAAAATGCTAGTACAAATACACTATAAATAAACGTTATATCAACGATTCTAGTTTAGCATAGAAATATGGGAATAGTTTTCCTATTAGTTAAAGGTACCATAAAAGAATTCAGACAAAAAACCACATAAATTATGAAAAGGTAAAAAAACTTCTTATAATTATTTAAAAATGTGGGGTATCTTGCTAAAGTAATAGCTTCATTACTGCAGAAAGTGGAAACAATTGGATTGTATTTCCATTGCTCTTCACGAGAATGCATATCGTTTCAAGGTGTATGAATCAATGAATTTGAGTTTCTTACGAAGACTAGCTTGGAATCAAAGAATGTTTAATTATTTGAGGTATAAAGCTTCGTCTTCTTATAACCAGTGTTTATAAACTGTTGATGAGAACAGTAGAAAACTTCAACGAGATGAAGCTGAGGCTAATGATAAGAAAGAAGTTGAAAAGATTTTAAAGTCTCAAGTTAGTCCTTATGAAAGAAAATTTATAAAGAGTGTGTTTCGGTTTGCAAGACCATATGTGGAAAATAATGAACCCTTTGAGAACAAAAGTACTATTTCTGATGGAATTTCAAACGTTAAATGAAAGCAGAAGAAACGATTTATTGGGTCATGGGACTACCGTGTAAATAAGAATTTTTGGGCATCTATTGTATCTCATGAAATTGTACAATGCATGGTATTGCTTCTACTATTAGTAGTTTAAGCAAATATACGAGTAATCGTGGGGACGCTCATGGAATATTTCTATGATAATATTAAAAATATCTACGGTACAATTTTGAGTATAGAATGTACTGCATAAAGGCCTAAAGAGATACATGTATATTATGGAAGGAGAATAGTATCCTGGAAATCCTCAAATGATTAAAGTAGATTCATGACGGAGTCTGAATCTAGCTGGAGGATGCCCTAAATTTGTGTCCACATTATGCGTAGATTGTGATAAACAAACAACAATTAATGAGACACAAAACGTAATGTATAACGAAAAGAATCGACATAGGCGTCGTTGAAACAATTTGTTAAACAACTGATCTCAGCCGGTGTTGTATAATTAGTAGGATCAAAGATAACACAATGAATCCACTAACCAAAGAGTTAACAAAAGATCAGGTTGAACTATCATGGAAAGGAATGAGACAAAAGTCCATTAGAAATAAAGGCGTGAAGAAAAACCCAACCTAGTTGACTGCCGATATCAAGATCTAGGTTCAAAGGGACAAATTGCATACACCTTGTGAGGCCACTGTCGGGGTCACCTTAGGTCCATACCTATGATGTAAACAGTGATGTAAAAACGGGTAAGGCTAAGCTAAGCTGAAACGATATTTTTATTATCAAACTAAGTTTATAATGATTCTTTATGCATCGCGTGAGAGCAAAAGTAATCACCTACGAAAGAGTGAAGTGAGGCCGCTTCAAAGGATACTAGTGGGGCCTAATGCTTTTAAACTCTTATAGAATCAAGAGATGTTCATGACCATAACAAACATAACCATGAGAATCATAAAATCGTGTTATGTTAGTATTTTTGTGTAGTATATAATTGTTTTCACAAATGGTAAAATAGTTTAAGAATATCGCGTCTACTATTCAACCAGTAAATTAAATATACCTTTACAAAGGAAGGTTAAAAAATGTTGCCTAACCTATGCAGATATCAACTACATATAGTTATCATTATATTCAAATTCTTTTCCTTTGAATTTTCATTTCTGGAGAATTGTTGGAAAAAAAAAGTGTATTAATAAGGTGTTATTATACATTGTTTATTGCCATCTTTGAAACATAAAATATAAGAGTTTTTTACAAGACTAGTCCACTTTCAATAGGCCAATTACATTAGTAACCACTTTTATGTTTCACATACTAAACTAACCACTCTCAATTTTTCTTCACAAAAATACCCCCAACTAACCACTCTCGCTCATTTATGCTTTCTTCTTTCTCTTTTAAGATATAACCGTTGCTTTCTTCTTTCCTTCTATCCCCTCCCTCGTTTTGCTTTCTTCTTTCCCTGTTAGCGGCTATCGCTTGATTCCTTCGGTTTCCAATCATTTGTTCGCTCTTTTTCCATTTTCTGAATTCTAGGACGAGAAAACGACAACTAACGTTGACAGCAATTGAAACCGTTCCATGCCTGCGCCATTAACTTCTCCCTCGTTTTTTCTTTCTTCTTTCCCGTTAGCAGCTATCTCGATTCAATTCATTTATTCTCTCCTTTCCATTTTCTGGAATCCTCAGCAAGTAGCGGTGACCTCACTAAGCAACAACTTCGATTCCGACGTTTTCCATTCATCTTTCAACCTCAGTTTCATATGCATGCATTGTATTATGTATTTTGTTTGTAAAATTTGATTGCATGTTATTTTCTTTATGAAATTAGGTATGTAGGTTGTTTGCTGATCAAGTGATATTTGTAGGTTTAAGTCGTTTCGTTATTTGTTGTCCTTATGTCATGCTGTTATATCTATAGTTTAATGAGAAAATGCACGACATAAACTAGCACTACAGCACGACAGTGAGAAATATGCACTCACGTAGTGCTGTCGTGCTGGTCGATGTCGTGCTGTTGTTTTTTCACGTACATAGTGCATATTTCTCACTGTCGTGATGTCGTGCTGTCGTGCTGCACGACAGCACGACAGTGAGAAATATACACTATGTACGTGAGTGCATATTTCTCAATGTCGTGCTGTAGTGCTCAGCACGACAGCACGACAGTGAGAAATATGCACTATGGCACTACAGCACGACAGTGAGAAATATGCACTATGTACGTGAAAAAACAACAGCACGACATCGCGACATCAACTAGCACGACAACACGACACTTGCCGTTTTCTTGATGTGGATTCGAGAAAATGGAAAAGAGCGAATAAATGAATGGAAAACGACGGAATCGAGAGATAGCTGCCAATAGGAAGAACGGGAAAGAAGAAAGCAAAAACGATGGAGGGAAGAATCGAGAGATAGCTGCCAATGGGAAGAACGGGAAAGAAGAAAGCAAAAACGATGGAGGGAAGAATCGAGAGATAGCTGCCAATGGGAAGAACGGGAAAGAAGAAAGCAAAAACGATGGAGGAAAGAATCGAGAGATAGCTGCCAAGTTCTTGGTCACCGCTACTTGTTGTCGACGCCGGAAACTGGAAAAGAGCGAATAAATTGACAACGACGGTACTCTTGTTATGGATTTAAGAGCAAATAAATTGAAAAACGAAGGAAATCTGGATGGAGGAAATTTTGCTGTGATTGAAGAGAGAGCTGCTAATGCTAAAGGGAAAGAAGAAAGCATAAATGAGGGATGGTGGTTAGTTGGGGGTATTTTTGTCCAGAAAAGGTGAGAGTGGTTAGTTTAGTATGTGAAACATAAAAGTGGTTACTAATGTAATGAGCCTATTGAAAGTGGGCTAGTCTTGTAAAAAATCCTAAAATATAAACAGTAAAGTAATCATTATAATGATGTTTTTATATAAACATATTGTATATTTATAACACGAGAATGTTGCAACGATATATACGCGGCAAAAAGCACTATTTGGCCATTGACTAATCCCAAATTTATGTATTTGATTATTGACCTTTTATTTGGTTGCATTTAGCCACCCACTTTTGTAAATTTGGTTAAATCTCAATATTATTATGTTAATTGACATTTATACATTTGTTTTATTTAGCAAATTTTAGTTTTAGTTTCAATTTTTTATTTAAAATAGAAAAACTTTAATGTCTAATATTTTCATCTTTTTTTAGTTTTTGATCCAAGAAAGTTGAAATTTCACTAAATTGATAGATTAATTTTCAAATATAGACAAAATTACAAAAGTGACCGAATGCGGCCAAATAGCGGGTTTGCATGTATACCTCTCAAAATGAAGTAAGGCCTTTTATAACAAAATGACCCCGAACCTAAGGAAGGACATAAATCGAGGTGAAAGAAAGAAACGTTTGGTAATAATATATATTGCAGAATTGGGCACCCACCCATTTTGGTCGTCGTCCTCGTATCGCATGATATCATATGAACCCTAGGCAGTGATTTTGTATAGTTGTATTCAACAATTTGAATTTGATCCATATGTCTTCTACCTTTCCTTCCCTCCTTATCCACGCTCATCTTTCCCACCATGTAAACTCCATCATTACTTGATTTTATTACCACCCTTCCCCAACAGTAAGCTTCCTTCCTTGTCCTATTTTTTATTTTTCATATATCAGGTTTTCTGTCATTTATTTATAATAATTCTTCAAATTGAATGCCAATTTGCGTCATTTCATCTTCAAATTCTAATTCTTTATCTTTATACTCCAACAATTAGGATTTCACTTTTAATTCCGAGCTTTAATTGCGATTGTGTTATCACTATTCTACCATTCTCTTGTCCATTATCATGTCCTAGATTGTACTACCATCTTGATATATATAGTTTAGGATGCAATAGTGAATCGACTCTGGTTAGTTGGTAAATGATGAACAAATTCAAATTCTCGCCAACCCTTTTAGTAATAATGTAGTAAAACGAACCAAAAATCCTACCAAAGTAGTGTAAAGTTGTTTGCTTTTTTGAATTTTGTATTTACTTTCTGACATAATTACCGTACAATCAAAGACTTGATAGTTCCTACCACCATCCTTTCTTTTCCTGTCCTAGTTTTAAGATAATCCGAATCAGTCTTGTTATATTGGTTGATTTGATATTGGTCTTTATGTGGTCTGCTGAAATTGTTGTCCCTTATTGCAGTGGAGTTTGAGGTTAATGGTGATGCTGATAGTATGACAGTGGGAACTTTTGAGATGGAAAGTGGCCAAGGAGGTGATGAAACTGATATTAGTGTAGATATTGTTGAAGAGGATTTTCAACAAGATATGGATGAAAAAGTTGACAGAGAATCTTTAGATGAGGATGGAATCCCAGATACGATTCCATCGTTAGGACTCGTCCTAGCAGATGAGCCCTATGTGGGACAGGAATTTGAATCTGAAGCAGCTGCACATGCATTTTACAATGCCTATGCCACACGTGTAGGATTTATCATACGTGTAAGCAAACTTTCTCGCTCAAGGCGTGATGGCTCAGCTATTGGACGGGCACTTGTGTGCAATAAAGAGGGCTTTAGAATGCCTGACAAGCGTGAAAAAATTGTTAGGCAAAGGGCAGAGACAAGGGTTGGTTGCAGAGCAATGATTTTAGTGAGGAAAGTGAGTTCTGGTAAATGGATTGTTACAAAGTTTGTCAAGGAGCATACTCATCCCCTGACACCTGGTAAAGGTCGAAGAGATTGCATTTATGATCAGTATCCGGTTAGTTCTCTCTCCTATTTTGCTGATTTTGTATTTTTGTTGTTAGTTAATGATTGTTATCAATACATCTCTCTGTTCAACCGAGCAGCAATCTTTCATATTGATTCATTGGACTTGTTGCTTTTTGGAAGTCTGAATTGAGGAAATAGTGTGTCCATAGGCTATGCCAATTAATTTCCTGCTATTTAGGTTATACACTTTTAGCTACCAGATATTTTCTCATTATATATTTTTGATTGTTCACTCCACAATTTAATTTTAGACAATTGGTACACTCACCAATGTGTGAGTGGGAGATCAGAGTTCGGATCCTGCTCCTTGCAACTTATCAAATAAGTAAAAATAAAAAAATTTAGACAATTGGATAGTTATTAAGGGTGGCAGGTCCTTTAGATCTGCCTTAAGTCAGATGCAGGCATGTAATAGGTGTGCCTTGTTGAGATTTTCCTTTGCATTTATCTGTGTGTGTACATATTATTGTTTATTATTTATTTTTGAATAATTTGAGGCATGTTTTGCGAACATTTGTAGATTTAACCACAACCCCACCTTCCTTCTGTAATTTTCTAGGCACCCAAGGCACATTGCTTGGTGGTTAATTATTTACTTCAATCCGTTCTGTTATTCTTACTTACTACATGAAATCTAAAGAAAAACTACGTAAGTAAAATAAAATAAAATATTGAAAGGGTCTATTTTGAATCAGAAATTGCTTGGTCAAAACTTGTTCAGAACCAGAACCTAAACCATTTTATAAATGCAAAGGAGATAATTCAGTTTGTGTTCCTTATTTTTATGAAATGCAGCATGCAATTCCTTTCTGTTCCAAATTTTTAACAAAATATAGTAAAGGATATGTATTAAGTCTGTCTAGGATTCATTTTTGTATTCAAAGTCTACTTTTGGAGTGAAAAAGTGCTACTTGAAATGGATTGAAGTAAATCATATTCATAAATATGTATTTTCTGTATAAAATTGATTTTCTTTAATGTGTGTTTGGAGCTTGCTGGCAATCATTCCTCTTTGTTTCAGAAGATATCTAGACAACTTTTTTTCTAATTTTGTTGAATAAGTATAAGCCCTTCTTTTCAGATTTAAAAAAAAAAGAAAAAGTAAAAGGTCCTAGAAACATCTGTTTCCATTCTGTTTCTTCTAACTCTTTGCATTTTTTTTTTTCTGTTTTTGTAATATTGAAGTATTGAGATATCTCCCTTTTATATTGTAAATACAATGTTATCTTTCTAAGGTTTTAAGTCAGTCTATTTGAAATCGGAAGTACTGTTTTTTTATCTATAACTTTAGCAAGCTTATGGCAGTTCAGTTCATGTTCCACTGTTGTTGGTAGTCCTTAGAATCATCATGGCTAGCCTTACTTAGGCTGAAGACTCATTAGGCTGTAGTCTCAAACTCTCAGTGTCCAAATAGTGAAAGGTGATTCTCTTTAGAACACTTGCCTTGCGGCAGATACAATTTCTAACAAGGGAAAGGACCTTACCATGCTTCCTTTGATACTGTATGAAATCGAAAGGCATAGTAACAAAAAGAAAGAAAATGAAAGTATTGGTTGGACTATCATGGAAGATAGGATTGTCTTGTACAGTTATACCTAGTTAGGAGAGGAAATGGGGAAAATATTAATTAAGTATAATTGCTTGCCCCGTTGACAAGCTTAATCATACGAGATTAATCAATGCCAAAAATGTTATTGATGGTTAGATCATGCATATTTTTGTTATGGTAATTAGTAGTTCCTATAATAATCAAGTTTGTCTTAAATACAGTATTTCAACAAAACAAGTATTCTCCTTCACCTTTGATATAAAGAGTTCTTTCACAGTTGATTAAGCCGGCTTTAGAAGGAAAAATTGCTCTTTGCTTGCCATGCATTAGGACTGATCAAGGCGTAGTTACATGGGAATTATGACATAGTTAGGTCAAATTTAAAGAGTATGGCACTGGGTGATGTTCTTTATTTTATCAAACTGTAAAGTTTCAATGCTTAGTGTAATTATGGTTCACCTTACTAAAAATTTGATGTTGTGGGCAATGCAACCATTGCATGAACAGAAATATGCTAGTCACAATATTTGCTCATTTCCTCTAGAGTTCAGAGGTTTGGCGACTTAAGGTAAGGGAGTCTCTACCCAAATTATACATGACATGTGGAGAGATGATTTATGATTGTACAGTTACTCTTTCATTGCGGAGATGAGTTTTTCAATAAATGAAGGGTCAATTTGGTCCTTTGTCTTGGTTTTATGGGAAGTTTAGCCTAAAATTTTAGGATTCAGTTCAGTCATTTTTACTCGGATTTTTGGTCAAATTAGTCTAAAAGGACAAGTATCAGAATTAGAAATTGACACGTCAATAAAGCTGCCAGTCATATTTGACATGCATCAGTTTTTGACTAATTTGGCCAAATATGTCATGGACTGGATTGATGTGTAAGTTCATTTTGGACCAAATTGGTACTCTAAGCTAAGCTTAGGGATAAATTGACCATTTATCACACCCTTACTTTCGAATATGTAGTTTTGAGAGTTAGAACTTTTTAGGATGTATTTTAAGTTGCTATGAAAATTAGTTAACTGGAAATTTAATAAATCTTCCATTTGCTTCAAAATTTATAAGTGAATTGGGCTTAAGACATAAGGTTGCCTAAGGTTGAAAGGACCAGGGCGGGGGCCTTAAAGATGATAAGATAGTAGCTCTCAGCTCAAGTGATTTCTGTGTTCTGATGTTTAAGCATTATTACTATTACTTAGTTGTTTATCTATTTTATTTTTTCTTATGCATATTGACATTCTCGATAGACTTGGTTTAGCTGCACTGCGGTGTGGTGATAAAAAAGACAAATATAGAGATTCAGCTTTGTAGCTAGAGGATGATACCGATGAGGTACTGTTGTTATAATCAAAACTAGATAAACATCTTATGGTAAATTTTTTTCTAGAATTATGGTATCAATACATCGGGTTAAGGCTAAAAAATACTCCCATCTTTGTGCATTGGCTGTTAAACAATTAGTTCTTTTCAATGGTACACTGTTACTCACCATTGTTGCCTACTTCAAATTTGCTCTCTTTCAAGTAAATATTTTTGAAGATGCGTGGGATGAAATTTGTTGGTATTTATCAACCATGTTGCTACTACTTATTTGTTTATAATATATGACAATGAATAAACTGACATCTGGTAATTTCGTGGGCAGAATGAGCATGACAAAATCCGGGAACTATCACAGCAGCTGGCAATAGAGAAAAAGAGAGCAGCGACATATAAAAGACATTTGGAATTACTATTTGAGCAAATTGAAGAGCATAACGAGAGTCTATCGAAGAAGATTCATCACATAGTAGAAAGTGTGAGAGATATGGAAAAGGAAAACAAAGAGCAGCAGAATCATGTATAGTTAGATCTTGATTACATTTTTTGGCTGTTTTATTTTTTTTAGTACAAAATGAGGAATTGAGTATACAAAATGGTGGTGGGTAGCTACAGATTATTCTTATGACATTCTAACTTGCTCTAGGTAAGGTGTCAGTCAAGTCAGGTCAGGTCAGTTAGTTATAAAAATTGTGAAAAATATTAATAGGGCTTTAGTTAGCTGCAAATTTTATTTATTTTGGGTTTTTTTGGATAGGAGAAGTAGAGAGTTGATGTATAGTTCTCTATACCCATCCATGCCTGAGCTTTTCTGATATATATATTTTTTTTTTCTTAATTTGTCTTAATAGGGAAAAATAATTATTTAATAATGTCTTGTCTTTAGGTAGTTGAACTGAACAATTGTAGAATAGAATCTCATTTAAGCTTCTCGATTTGTATAGATTGGAAATTTTATTTTCTTACAGTTTGCCTTCTCAATTCTATAACTTTAGGACTGACATGTTTTTGGAGTATCTTTCGTTCGCAGTGTTCTTAGCATGTTTATCAGCAAATTGGAATATGTTGTGTTGGTTATCCTTTTTGTAGTTTTTCAGAAAAAAATTTCAAAATTGAGAAAAAATTGTTGATAGCTACCTCGTATTGTAAGTAAAAACATTTACCTTATGCCAGCAACAATTAACAATTTAATTGATATTTGAGGTGAACTACATGAATTTCCTTAACATAGCTGTCAGTAAATTTTGATTTAACAATGACTTTACTGCATGGTGAAAATTTAGAGATTAAGTAATTAGATGATAAAAGCCTATAACTGCATTACTACGTGTTTGATGAGTATCAGATATCAACATGCTTTTAAAACCTTTCTGTAGCTGTATGAAAAAGCACTCGTTTTCTAATTTTTTCGTTTGATTTTTATGCATGAATAGAGACACATAAAAGTAATTTTTTTTTATTGTTTACGTATTACAAAAAATAAAAATAAATGTTCTTGTTTGTCATTTTACACGATTACTCTATATGTCCCTGAATAAATTGACGATTAGGCACTAGACATAAATATTTTTAATTGGAGTTCTATAATATAACAATTATAAGAATTTTTCTAAAGACTTAAACTATACGTAGGTCTTTAGAGTTGTTCAAAAAAGTTATAACTCAGTGTCACATCATCGAATAATGACTCAATAGCCACATTTTGATAGTTGAGAGACTTTTTGATAGTTAAGGAATCTAATAGGTCATTCTTAAAATTGAGAAACTAAAATGATCTTTTTGAACAACTTTAGGAATTTACATATGATTTAGGTGTTTTCTAAAACTTGAGGAGAAAGGAAAATACGTGAAGCATGAATATTTATTTATAAAGTATGAAACCAGCGACAATGACATGATGGCCCCTTGTATTCTATTCAGTGGGTCCAAAAATGGAAAGAACAATCACTAATAATATTCTCCATCTTTATTAAAAGTATACTTATTCGGAATTTAAATGTCTCATTATAATTTTCTAGATCATATTTCAAGAGTAAAGTTCTAGGGACCTTCTAAAAGAAAATAGTGTCATTAATAATCATAATAATACATATAAATAAAATAGAATAAAATGTTTTGTGGAGAAAGTATTGGATTGTCATTCAATATGTTTGATTTGCAATTGTATTCTGTTTTATGTTTTTCTAGCATTTCTGGATTTTATTGCCTTTATGGGCATACTTCTAATTTCTTTGTGGATTTTATTCCGACTAGACTTATGTGGATTTTTATTTCTTTGTATATTTCTACTGTATATTCCATTAACAAAATTATAATACATGTTTTTCTAATGAAATTAATTGACAACGTAGTTTGAAGGTTAAAAATAGACATTCACTCACTTGAAAAATATCCAGCTCCATTATTAATTAATGTATTTATTATTATATAATTAATGTTGTATACTTTTCTTAATTATGTTTTTATTCTCTTAATTGATTGGCGCTAGTTGCTTCCAGAAAGATCAATGATTTTATAGCAGCCTAGAATAGATTCCAAATTCCCTAAATGAAAACTACATATATACACATACATATGATGGAGTCATAAGAGAAAAAAAGAAGTAAAGAGATAGAGAAAGAAAAATGGGAAAAGAAAGGAGAGTAGGAATAGCAATGGATTATTCAGAAACAAGCAAGGCAGCTCTGAAATGGGCAGCTGATAATCTCATCGATGCCGGCGATCTCATTATTCTTATTCAAGTTCAGCCCCCTAACTCCGATCATACTCGCAAGCTGCTCTTTGAAGCCACTGGATCACGTACGTAGCTCGTATATAAATTTATATCTTTATTAGTTTAATCATTGTTAGTTTTTGTGATGTTGATATTGATTGATTAATTAAAGTTTGAATGATATTGCATGGTTGTTTCAGCTTTAGTTCCTCTTGAAGAATTTAGGGAGATCAATTACTCAAAGCAATATGGGCTTTCTCATGATCCTCAAGTTCTTGATATTCTTCATACTGTCTCCAACACTAAAGGGGTATGTCATATTCTTTATATTAATTCATGATATTCAAGTTCTTGATATTCTTTTTACAAGCGTATACGTACACATTAAAATTTTGTCAAAAGATTTTCTAATTCAAACCATTAGTTAGAAGTTCATTTCGCTAATCTCAGAAAGCTGATTTTCCAAAGCTTTTACGGCTTTCAGAAGTTATAATTTGTATTTACCGAACACTGATTTTAGGTGAGAAAACTTATTTTAGAACCTTATTCGTATAAAAGAGTGGAATTAATGAATTAATGAATTGATAATGTGCAGGCAAAGGTGGTGGCAAAAGTGTACTGGGGAGATCCAAGGGAGAAACTGTGTGAAGCTGTTGATGATCTTAAGCTTCATTCACTTGTGGTTGGAAGCAGGGGCTTAGGCCCTATCAAAAGGTAATTAATTATAAATACTATATGTTAATTTCTACTTGAATTAAAACAATAAGATATAAATTCTATTGCAATTTCACTGATTATTGATTAAATGACAAATATCTGGCAGGGTATTGCTAGGGAGTGTAAGCAAATACGTGGTGACAAATGCTTCATGTCCAGTTACAGTGGTTAAAGGACCCCAACCTCAGCAATCTAATTAATTAGCTCATAATTTGCATTGTCCATGTATAATTATTGTGCGTTTTGGCTTTTTTTTTTATTATTTTTATCTTGTTTTGTTAATTTAAATCAAACATTATGCTTTGTATATGATTTGATTGATAATATTAATCCATATGATGTGGCATTAATTCATTAATCGGACTGTACTATAGAAGAATTTTTCATTGAATTGGTTGATGAAAACAGAAATTCCAACTCAGTCAAAGGAGAACAGTTAAAGAGATATATGTAATAGTTTAAATGTATAGGGTTACATCTGTAATTACTATAGGCTAGGCTTGTGTATATATATACTTGATAATCAATCTATAATACTACGGCTTCTATTCTCTCATGGTACCAGAGCCTCCACACAAAATCCTAGCCTAATTGCTATTAATTTTTTGCTGATAATGGCTGCTTCCCCCAAAACGAACGATCCCCCCACAAAAGAAAATCCCTTTAATGCTAGCTCCAGTGATTCACTTGTTGTTACTCCCTCCCCCATATCACACGCCTCTCACCATTCTCCATCCATCCATAGCCAATTAACAGTGAAATTGACCTCTGCAAATTTCACTTTATGGCGTGCTCAAGCTCTTACTGCTATTCGGGGTAGTGGGTTATCTCACCACATTGATCCCTCTGCTATTACCCCGGCTCCATTGCTCACGGATCAGAATCCAAATCCGCTATACACTGCTTGGTATCAAAAAGATCAACAACTTTTGAATGTCTTATTCAATTCTGTTTCTGAGGCGTTACTTCCCCATATTGCCTCTGCTAATACTGCTCTTGAGGCGTGGAATAAACTCACCACCACGTATGCTTCTGGATCTCGATCACAGATCCGTAATCTTCGCGACAAGATCGGATCACTCACCCGTGGATCAGAGGATATTGCTACTTACATGCTTCGTGCGAAAGCAATCTCGGATCAATTAGCTATTCATCAATTCTTTCTCCCGGAAGATGACCTTAATGAAGTCATAGTCAAGGGCCCTCAACAATTGTCCCACTCTACTGCCTCACCCTCATCCCCTATCACAACACCCACCTCACCAAATTCAGCCTCTCCGCCTCCTATATTCCATGTTTACGAAAGAAAAAAAGGAAGAGTGGACCTCACATCTTTTGATCCAATTCCTTCTGATAATTCAACTCAGCATCCCATGCAAACCCGCTCTAAAACTGGACATTCTAAACCTAAAGCACTTACCTCCACCGTCCCCACTCTTCCCCGCACTCACCAAGCCGCTATCAAAGATCCCAAGTGGCGTCAAGCCATGGATAATGAGTATTCTGCTCTAATTCGTAACAAAACATGGACGCTTGTCCCTTGTCCCCCAAATACAAACCTCGTTGATTGTCGTTGGTTGTGGGTTGTGAAGTTCCATCCGGATGGTACGGTGGAACGTTATAAAGCCCGTTTGGTTGCTAAAGGTTTTACACAAAGGCCCGGGATTGATTACTTTGAAACCTATAGCCCGGTAGTCAAACCGGCTACGATACGGACCTTACTTGCTCTTGCGATGTCTTTTGGATGGTCTATTGTTCAATTGGACGTTTCTAATGCTTTTCTCAATGGCACTCTCGACGAGGATGTGTATATGACTCAACCTCCTGGTTATGTTGATCCCGCTAATCCGACGTATGTATGCAGGTTACACAAATCACTTTATGACCTAAAACAAGCACCGCGAATGTGGCATCACAGGCTAACGGAAGTTCTTACTTCTCTTGGTTTTCAAAGCTCTAAAGCGGATACATCCTTATTCTACATCCGGACATCTAAAGTCACGATCTTTTGTCTAGTCTATGTTGATGATCTTGTCCTCATGGGTTCCGATTCTTCTACTATCCAAGCTCTTATTCGGAAATTGAAAACTCATTTTGCCTTACGTGATCTTGGCCCTCTTCGTTATTTTCTTGGCATTGAAGCACATTGGACCTCCTCGGGGTTGCTACTTAATCAAGCTAAGTACATCTCTGAAATTCTTCATAAAGCTAATATGACAATGTGCAATGGGATCTCTACACCAATGTGTGTTAAAGAGCAATTCAAGTTGGGTCATGGTGAGATTTTTACTGATCACACCCTTTATCGTGGTATATTGGGTAGCTTGCAATATTTATCTCTCACTCGTCCGGATATTTCGTTTGCGGTGAACAAACTTGCTCAATTCATGCATGCCCCGACTTTGATTCATTAGCAAGGTGTCAAGAGACTTCTTCGATATCTTCAACATACTAGGCACCTTGGTCTGCTTTTTCACAAAAATTCGCCTATTGTTCTTCATGGCTATACGGATGCCGATTGGGCCGGGAATCTTGACGATCGAAAATCTACCACCGGTTATGCACTCTATCTCGGTCGATCTCTCATCTCTTGGTCTTCTAAGAAACAACAATTTGTGGCCCGGTCCTCCACGGAAGCCGAATATCGTGCTCTTGCTACCGGGGCGTCAGAAATTGGTTGGATACAAATCCTTTTACATGAATTGGGCATTGCTCTTCCCCGTCCGCCTCGGCTCCTTTGTGATAATATTTCTGCTACTTATCTCACGGTTAATCCAGTGTTTCATCATCGAAGCAAGCACATAGAGATTGATTTCTTTTTTGTTCGAGATCGAGTTACCAAATAGCCGACATTCTCACCAAGCCGCTCACTAAGTCTCGCTTTTTATATCTTTGTTCCAAGTTGAGCCTTTGTAAATCCCCGACTCAACTTGTAGGAGGGTAATAGTTTAAATGTATAGGGTTACATCTGTAATTACTATAGGCTAGGCTTGTGTATATATATACTTAGATAATCAATCTATAATACTACGGCTTCTATTCTCTCAATATGCTGGTTATTCTTTACTTCCATCTTCTTTTTTTTCTTTTTTTTTGGAAGGGAGACTTTTATCTCTTTAAAAAGCATGACTGAAATTATTTTAAGAATAAAGTTTCTTTTTGGTTTTCAATTTTCTCAATATCTTACTTCAATTGGATGATTATTAATTAATTTTTAAAAGTACAACTAGAATTTAAAATATACACAGTAAAGGGAAAATAAATATAGACTTTTCCAACATCAATTTAATATATATGTTTATTCTATCTTTAAACGTTAGGTACAAAAATCGATCAATGAAATAAAAAGAAATTAATAATGACATACTGGTAGTTAATCGATTAGCTATATATAAGCTACAATCTGTGATATTATTGATTGATATAAATATAAATATTAAAATAACTGCAATTGATAATTAATTAGTTAATCTAAGATAGAAAATGTTTAGATGAAGGCTATAGTCACTTTATTTTCTATTTACTTTGTTTGTACTTTATTTCATATACCATGACAAAGTAACCATAGAATTTTCTAAATGTTTAATTATAGATTCAAGAATTTAATCTAAAAAAAAAAGTAAATAAGTTGTTATTGAATGAATTATGACTAAAAATATTATTTAGTTCTCTTTTTTTTACAGTAGTTCTCATATTTCTAAAAACACACAATATTAAGCTTTTTTTATTCAATAGTTTTATGTTTTTAGTTTTTGTATAACATATTGTTTAGTCTTCTAAAAAAGTTTACAGAGATGAAATCTGTTCAATTGATTGCAAATAGAAAGATTAAATAATGTGTTTTAAAAGTAAGACTAAACTGTATCTTAAGTAAAAACATAGGGACTAAAAATTTATTAGCAAAAGAAACAGCAGCTTAAACCTAACCCTAAATAAAAATTATAAAACCCTAATTAATCTTATCTTAATTGTTTTTTTGTTGAACATCTTATCTTAATTGTTTGTTTCCTTGTTTTGCTCCTTGGTGTGCGCCTTAAAAATCATATTAATCATTATTTACGTGTTGAGCCGAATCTCAAAATTAAATTGCTCTCAAAATTAATTTTTCACAATGCAATTGTTTTGCAATCTCTTGGTGTTTGCCTTGGAGAACAGATCAAAAAACGCAGAAATAATAATCCATTGATTCTCCTGCGTTTTTTGTTTTGTTCTTTGAGCCGAATACCAAACAAAACCGGTGAGTTCATTGTCTACATCAATCAAAAGAAAGTTGATTCAACGGGACACGAGCAACCATGAAATTGTTATCCTTTTTGGTGCTATAGTATCATAACACGGTTATGATATGATTGTTAGAGATTTAATATAAAAAATATTGTTAATTTTAACTATTAGTTCGAGCTTTTGGTTCAATTGGTTAAATAACGTGGTACTATAAATTTCTATGATCCTAAGTAACAATGATAACATGAGTTTAGAACGGTTCTTTTTTATTATCATTGTTTGTGTATCATCTAATCCAATCATATGTATATTAGAGTTTATTGGATACGACAACAATGAGTGAGACTTTAATTTTTTGGTGTTTCTATTTTATATTGTTTGTAGGTTTAAAGAGTTGTAAGTCATTTTAATTGTTAATTACACACATTGTTTTTCAAGCTCTTACAATGGAACACAAAACTTATCTTCTTAATGAAATAATCATTTAATATTACATATAATTTCTTGCAAGCTACTATTTCCAAGCAATCAAATTATATGAACCCTTTTTCTGACAAGCTTCTCCTTATTTAGCAGATTTTGTTCTTTAGAAAGTTACAATTAGAAGGTTGATAAGGAATCCTAGTAAGGATAGGCCCTCCAAACTTGATTTTTAATATTAACATTGTACTTTTCAATTAGAAGACCCGAATCTGAAATAATATGTGTATATATATCTTCAAGAAGAAAGGACAACATAACCCTTTGAATAGAAATATGATCCTTTTAAGAGATAGTAGTAAGTAATGATTAAGTTCCCAAAACTAAGGATCAATAAACATTAAAAACAAAACAAAAGAGGAAATTAATCAACAAACACCATTCATCTTCTTCTTTTCCATGACAAACTTCCTCCAAAGAGTAGTAACCTCCCTTTGAGTTTCAAGGGCAGTCTTCTTAATAACAACATTACCATCTCCAGAGACAGTAACCTTACCACATTGCCTTGATGGCAAGCAACTAAGCTCATGCATCACCTTTTGGATATCGTTTATCAGGCGTTCCGCAAGAGTTCGGGAGAAGTCTTCCCTTATAACAACCCGAAGCACCGTCACGTGTTGCGCGTCCGGTGGCATGGCGTATGCCGGAATAATCCAGCCATAACGCCTTAACATATCGGAGAGCTCGAACTCGTTGTGCTCACTATTGTCTTTGATAGAGAAGGCTACCAATGGTACTCCTACATCTTTTGAAACTATTTCAAACTTTCCTGTTGCCTCCAATCCTTCCTTGAGTACTATCATGTTGTCTCTGCAATTTTCCATCACAAGTTTGTATCCCTGCATACATTTTACATTTTATTTGAACATGTAGAAGTGAGTTATTCAAACGATATAACAATGTTTTGTATAATAAGACATGTAGAAGTAACTTATTTGAACAATAGAACAATTTAGTAGATTTTTTTTCACTTTTGCTACATTGATTATGGTGTAAAGAAAAAAACGCGTACAATAATCATATTTCATTGGTAAGATCCAGTAGATGGAGAGCATATATAATAGAATTTCTCACCTCGAAACCCAGTCGAATGAGCTGATAGTATTGAGCAATGACTTGACTAGATCCTGCAACGTATATAGGAGCCAATTAAGGCTCAATTAAACAATAATGATAAAGATTTAAGCATGTGGGGATACTAAAAGTACATTGTAATTAAATAAGTGTACCTTTGGAGAAGTTGAGGGTGAAGGTGGGCTGATCAGCTCCAAGATAATTAATATGGAAGATAAGCTCTTCAGGCAAATCCTCTTTATTTCTCCAAATGATCCAACCAATGCCAGCATAAACGAGTCCATATTTGTGTCCACTTACATTTATACTCTTCACTAACGGTAACCGGAAATCCCACTCCAGTTCTGGATACAAAAATGGTGCAATAAACCCTCCACTTGCTGCATCCACATGGATTGGTGTATCCCATCTACGCATTTCAAATTCATCTAATTAATTCTCGTATATTTGATTAATCGGTTTGATGCTGATTAGAAAGACACCCTTCGGGTCTGACAATCAAAGGCTGGTGTATGTATGCATTAGACATTCGTATTTAAAATATCTAATTTAAGCGACTTGAGGTTTTTCAGCATTGAGAGAGAGGTGTACCCGGTTTCAGCGTTCTTGGCGACTAAAAGATCATTCAGTTTCTTGACATCTTCAAATTCACCGTTAAGAGTAGAGCCAAGAATAGCAGCAACACAGATGGTGTTTTCATCCACCAATTCCACAGCCTTTTCTGGGTCCATAATATAGTACCCCTCGCATAGCTTCACTTCTTTGAGCTCCACCTCAAAGTACCTTGCAAATTTCTCCCAGCATACCTGAACATTAGCACCAGTAACAATGTTGGGAGAATCGGTGGATTTGCCTTCAGCTTTTCGTCTGTTCTGCCATTTTCGCTTGAAAGCTAAACCAGCAAGCATGATAGCCTCAGAGGATCCAACAGTGCCAACTCCAACAGCTGCTTCAGATTCTCCAAGGGGTGCATTGAAGAGATGAGCTATCATGTTGACACATCGATTCTGCAGTTCGGTAGTGACAGGATACTCATCCATGTCAACATAGTTCTTGTTAATCGATGACATGATAAGGCGATCGCATTCAGGTTCCATCCAAGTTGTAACAAAGGATGCCAAGTTCAGCCTTGGATTTCCATCCAGCATAAGCTCATCGTTGATGATTTGGTATGCCGCATCCTTTGGTATTGAATTCTCTGGCATCCTGAACCTGCACTTCCATAAAACCATCTTTTCACTTCATACCCTTGTCATTTCTTATTGTTTTACTGGCTCTCATTATCTAATTAAGAACCAAATGTTTAGGCAAAAGACATTCATGAGGCCTTTGATTTTTTTTATTCGGAGCTTGATCTTTTATTTAGATACGTAAGTCTTTTTGTAACATTAAGTCTCAGATGACCAAAAGGATCAGTTTCGAACATATAACTAGGTGACATAATGTTGTTCATTACACCTTTGTTCGAAAGTTGTATGTTTTACCGTTGAACGGATTATTTATTTTTGTGTGACGGGTTACAGAAAATAAAATGTAAAAAGTATAATTTTCTTTATAACAGAACTAGATGTTGACAACTTCTTAATGTGATAAAAAAGCCAAAGGAGGCTTAATGTATCAAGTAAAAACGATCAAAGACTGAATGAATTTAAAAATGAAAGATCAAATAGCTCAAGATCCTTTTTGTCAAATGTTTGTTTAACTAGTCTTTTGCTCTCATGATAAGTTTCTAAATACATGTTTGGTTTATTTTTATAAATTTCATATATTTTATTTGTAAGATTTACTATGATAAGGAGACAAATTAATTACCGTAGGTAAAAAAAAGAGAGAAAATTAAAGATAAAAGAGAAAAAAAACCTGGGAAGTGAAGTTCGAACATATCGGGAGGCAAAAGTTGAATGGAGAGAGAGATCAGATTCTAATGCAGCCTTAGAGATAGCCATCAGTAGTTTTTTTTTAATCAAATTCCAGTAATTAAGGCACTACTCAACTTTAAATCATTTTATATAATATGCTTGCTGGGAAATGTATTATTAATAACCTTTGCTATATTTAGATCAGTTTTCTTGCAAGAATTTACGGGTCAATTTATCAAAAAATTACTAATCTCTTTTACTTTCTACTCAACAATAATATTTGTGGCTAATTTTCAATTTGTAGTTGCATTTTTTATATTACTTCTTCAACTCAACCATTTTAGATCGGAAGCTAAAAAAGTAAAGCTTCTAACACTTTAAATAGCTAAATGGATTTTCTGTTTGTAAAGTTCAAATATTATTACTTATTAGGATTCTGTCTTAGATTAGATGGTTTAACATTACTTCCTATACAGTCTAGCTTATACAGTTCCTTTTCAATTTTTCAAATATGTATAACATATATGTCGAAGTCGTTAAGGGAACATGAAGTAATGAAAGAAGAAGAATGGTGAGATGATCAGGAAAAAAGATGAGTTGAGATTAAATAATTAACCTTATTATGATATTGTTTGAATTGAGTTTAAGGTTTTCGAAGATTTTATAAAACTTTATTGTTTAAAACAATCTTCGAAAACCGTCCAGTTCGGTGAAACTCAAACTAACCTGAATTTAACCTCCATTGATCTTTGTTTAATCTGTAAGAAATTTTCCAAGCAGACTCTTAAGAAATGCAGTATGTTGGAAATACATCATTATTAACTTACACTAGTTATAGTAAATTTAATCTGATTAAAAGTTAAAAATTGTTTCCATAAAAAGTGTTTGGAAGATAATTTGTCCAACATATGTCAAGGCATTAAGACAATTTCCGAGTACCGATAACTTCCATCTATATGATGAAAAATGAGATAATTTTTCAAAAAGATAACTAGATTGATAATCTCTTCCATCTTCAACATGTTCCTGTCAAGTAACCTACAAGAAATATGTAAGAACATTTGTCATTACAAGTGAAACAAATACTTTAACAGCTTGTTAGGTGAATTTCTCAAATCAGATCACTGCAAATTAGTACAAGTAATTCCAATGGAGACAGCAGAATTGGAATTCAAACGGAAAAGTAAGATCAAATATGTATCAAATGGAATTCAAACAGATACAGTAAAAAAAATGCAATAAAGCACAAGGGTCAGATTGTTTTTTCATCAAAAAATGCATCCAATGGAAGATACCTAACTGGTTCCTTATGTTCCAAAATCAGATCAGGTCAGTCAATAATGGCTACATATGTTCTAAAATCAGATACGATTAATTCGTCATGTTCAACAATCAAAACCTGGAAATTAGAATACTATTGGAAAGCACAAAACTGACCGACAAAAATCATATCTGGAGACATAAGTTGTAGTTGGCTAAATATGTCACTGTCATCTATACTTACTGAGTGAAGTAAAATGTTATTAACAAATAAACTTTTATATATGCAGGTACAAATGAATAATAGTAGACATATCTAAATGTTCTAAAATTAAACAAGTTCAGTGTGTCATACTACCAACTTGAGGGGCATATCTAATATATTCAAATATCTAGTTTCAAGTTTCATCATATGCTTTCTTATTCTTGTAGTTACTTATTTATTTAATACCAAGTTCTATGTTGCATAGTTCCGTTCTGTTAAGAATTTTCTGTGTCTTCTTTCTTTTCTTTCTCGTTTCAAATGAATCAAATTCCACCAATATTGTTGATGGAGATTGTGACCAATGCAGATCACTTAAGAAGAGCTTTAGGTATATTTACTATTTCATTTCAGCTTTTTAAAGAAAAATATAAGTTCAAAATCAAACTAAGGATATAAGAAGCAAATCAGAAAGAATTTATTGCAGAACCTCTTAGGAAGTAATTCTAAGAATATGGTACTGTCAATTCCTAATCTTATTGGACATAGACACCAAAAATAATACTTGAATGAATGAACCACACACCTCATAAGTGAAAAGTAGGTCGTGATCACACACCTCATGATGGTCAGTATTTGTAGTTGGCGATGACTTGTGATAGTTCGGAACCATTATTCGCCAGTTTATCAAACCTTCTTTCAACCCCATAAAATCTTCTCTCAAGGTCGCGTTTTTCTTCGTTCTTCTTTTGGAGTTTAGCTTTCTCCAGTTTGTCTAACCTTCTTTCAATCTCATCAAATCTTCTCTCAAGGTTAATTTTTTCTTCTTCCTTCTTTTGGAGTTTAGCTTCAAGCTCGTCTTTTTCATCAGAAAATTTGGCTGTACTCAAATGCTTTGGCTTCATTCCACTTCCATAACACAAGACATGGTTGTGGGACTGTGGTCCAAAGCATTTGTCAACCACCTCTACGGGGGAAAGTGACGGCTCTGATTGACTGGTCTTCACAATTTCATTCCACAAAGATCCAATAAATAAAATGTGTTATAAAGAAATAAGATACAACCATAACAATATACCTGTTACGGATCCATTAGAACTGTTTACGTATTAATTTGAAACATTGCAAAATATCATCAGCTTTTGTTGAAGTTTTTGAGATAAAATATACTATACACAGTAGTAGCATACGGGTAAAGCCACCATACCTGAAATTTTTCAGCAAAAAAAATCTCGTTCACAAGCCACATCCAATCTCCAACACTCATATGTGGTGGAAAATTTTGTAAGGCTTCCACTTTGGTTTTGCAAGGTTTTACATATGTCATGTACAAATCTAACCTCCACGATGTCCATAATTCACCTATATGGTCCAAGGTCTTTTGCCGATAAATTTCCATGTTACTATTTTCAAAACGTTCCTACAATATATAGTAGAGCATATTCAAAATATCTCCAGATTTAAGAGCTTCATCATTTGGTTCCTCCCTATGTTCATAATGACTTGGGGAAATGTCAACTTCACTTCCATCAGAACCATCCATGCGAGGATATATATCTCTTAAATTTTCTTGAATCTCCTCTTGACCTTCACTTTCTTCCGATTCAGTGTCATCATGATTTTCAGGTGTATAATTGCGTCTTTCACCATGGTGATACCAAAAGGTACAGCCTGGTAGTATTCCATACACAATTAAGTGTGTTTCTACATCTTTACGAGTTGCTAAACCGGTGTTGTAACACTTTTTACATAGACACCTAATTTTTAGGAATGCTTTCTACTGAATTACAGATGACAATACTGTTAGGATATAATGCAATTACGATAACGAAAAAAACAAACAAAACACGCAAGAATTGTTTACCCAGTTCGCCACTCAATGTGAATGACTATGTTTAGGCACTACCAAGACAGGATATGTTACTATGATAATCGAATATAGAATACATAGCATAGGGCAATAAATAAAACAGATATGTAAGAAGACTTGAAAGCAGTTAATTACCTAATATATTTTAACTTCTGAGGAAATTTATAATTGTGCCAAAATTCCTGATGGTCTCATTGTGGTGAAGCCATGGAGGGAAACATTTTGGAGGGATAAAACCGCGCTAAAATTGTAATCTTGAAATTTGAACACAAGACTTCACCCTTTCCTTTTAGAGCATGAACATTGTAAACTTATGCCTAAATTCTGATATGGGCTTAAACCCATCCTCTTTAGTTTAGCTAATCATTTAGAGCGTATTTAAGAGAATCTCCTTATTTGGGCTAAGACGTATAATAACCTTATTTGAGCTAAGACATAATAATTGTGAACTGTGGTAAGTATTTTCTAAGCAAAAACTTGTTATTTTCTACTTCATCCCAATTCATTAGGACCTATAACAGGTCCATATTTATCGTTTCAAAAACTTAATTTCTCATTTTGTTGTAAATATATTCGAGGTGAGATGACCGACGATACAAAGCGTCAAATTCTAGAAAACACAATTCTAAATTGACGTTAAGTTCAAATTAGTACCATTTTATACGTTAGACCTAAATTGGTACTTTTCTAAAAGGGTTGCGCCTATTTGAATTGGACCATCTCCAGTTTCAGTTGAATCCATTTGTGGAAAAATCCAATTCTGAAGATTTAGTTCCCAACCCAATTCTGGAAATTTTAGTCAGTGGAGTAGACTGAATTGTGCAAGAAAAACCAAACAAAAAATAGAAATCTCGAAGAGGAATAAGAAAATTAAAGTGAAATAAAGACATGCATACTTGAAAGTTGGAATGTATTAGGTCATACAAATTAAAGTTTTTATAGCGAGTAAAAAATCATGACATACATACATAATTATATAGTCCTCTCCTGGATATATTATGTATAAATAAATACACATACAACAGAAAATACCAGCACATAAAAATAGCAATAATAATAATGATATTCATCCACAATTCCATCAATTAAAGTTTGAAATTTAACAAACACCATTCATCTTCCTCTGCAACACAAACTTCTTCCAAATGGTAGTAATCTCCCTCTGAGTCTCAATTTCACTCTTCTTAACAACGTTGGTGCCATTTCTTTCAATCTCTTGTTCAAGTGCAACCTTTTGAGCAACCCTCGAAGGAAGCGTGTCAAGCTCATGCAGCACTTTAATGATATCACTTATAAGGCGCTCCGACAGTGTGCGAGAGAAGTCCTCCCTAATCACAACACGAAGCACGGTCACGTGCTGAGCATTGGCAGGCATTGTATAAGCAGGAACTATCCATCCAAATCTCCTTAGCATCTCAGAAATTTCAAACTCGTTATGGTACTTGTTGTCTTTCAAAGAAAAGGCAACAAGTGGAACTCCTATCTCCTTCGATACTATGTTGAACCTTCCTGTCTTCTCTAGTGCTTCCCTTAGAACAGCCATGTTGTCTCTGCAGTTCTCCATTATGTTTTTGTACCCCTGAATGCATAGCAACTTTTTATTAATCTTTCAAGTTAAATTGCATAACATTCATTTGTTTCGTGTAGAGGACTCACCTCAAAACCCAAGCGGATAAGTTGATAGTATTGAGCAATAATTTGACTAGAACCTACAAATATTGGATAACAAAAGTTAATTAATCCTCTGTATTCTGGGGATGCTATTGAACTTGAAACAAATTTTATTATATGCTTCGCACATTACGTCATCTGTGCATTGGAACAATGTTATATATGCATACCTTTAGAGAAATTGAGAGTGAAGGTGGGCTGATCAGCACCAAGGTAGTTGATATGGAAGATGAGGTCTTCAGGCAAATCCTCTTTGCTCCTCCAAATGACCCAACCAATGCCAGCATAAACAAGTCCATATTTGTGTCCACTTACATTTATACTCTTCACTAACGGCAACCGGAAATCCCACTCCAGCTCTGGGTATAAAAATGGTGCAATAAATCCTCCACTTGCTGCATCCACATGGATTGGAGTATCCCATCTACACAAATATACATGTCATTAAAAAAGTATGATCTGTGTACAGAGTCTCATGTGTAGGAATTAGAAAGAAATAGCATATATACCCGGTTTCCTTGTTCTTCTCTACTAAGAGATCATTCAGTTTCTTGACATCTTCAAATTCACCATTGAGAGTAGAGCCAAGGATAGCAGCTACACAGATGGTATTTTCATCAACCATTTCTACGGCTTTCACGGGATCCATCACGTAATAATCATCTCTAAGCTTGACTTCTTTCAGTTCCACTTCAAAGTACCGTGCAAATTTCTCCCAACATACTTGAACATTAGCACCAGTAACAATGTTAGGCTTATCGGTAGGCTTTCCTTCAGCTCTTCTTTTTTGCTGCCACTTCCTCTTGAACGCTAAACCAGCCAACATTATAGCCTCTGAAGATCCAACTGTTCCTACTCCTACTGCTGTATCTGACTCTTCTAGCGGCGCATTGAACAAATGCGCTATAATGTTTACACATCGGTTCTGTACATATATAAATATGCAATCACAAACATTAGTTCATACGTATTCATGACCTACTCTTTACTCCAAAGAGCTACTTTCACATCATCAAAACACATCAATACTTATTTTCTTTTTTTTTTGAAGGAACATCAATACTTATTTTCATCTTCAGAAAATTTTAACTTTTATTTGATGAGTTAAAATTATACTTCAATTTTACTCTCAATAGCGAAATATTACGGCCCACTTACAATAACAAGAAGAATTACCGCAAAATCCATTAAAAAAGGGTAAAAATTGGTTTAGAATTTATATCATGATGAGTTAAAATTATTCTTTTGCAATAAGATAAGGAACAAAATTGACCCTTGTGCCAAATTCTAATAGAGATAGATAGATAGATAGATAGTACTGGACCACAGGAAAGTTCTAATGCCATTATATACTATCAACGGCATCCCTTGCGTCATTTTATTCTACATAATTAAATACAGATCTTTACTTCTCAGATGTTGAAAGATGACAAATTATACAAGTTTGGATATGAAGCCACCTTTTTATTTGAATAAACTACTGTCTAGATTGTTATTACTATTTTTAACATAAAAAACGGTATCTGGATAAAAGCAAATAAAAGGGTAGACTCACAAAATAAGAGTAATTAATGGATCAAATGAGAACTAAAAAATATCAAAATTTGAATATCCGTTAAATCAATTGATTGGATCATTTTTTTATTCCCTTGTGATCTGAGTTATTTGTTTGTTAAGTGAATTTCATCCCAAATATATTTTTGCTCTTTTCTTTCAAATTTTCTTGTACTATCTTTTTTTACATTAATTATAACTTTCGTATTTACTCTTTCAAAATGACTAAAATTGTTTTATATATTGAATAAGTCATATAACTTCTTAATTTAGTCCATAAAAAAAAGATTATTAATTTAGGAACGGAAATACAATATTGCTAATCAAACAATAATTGTGTTGAATGCGATGATGTTCAATAATTGCTTTGCTAAAAGAACGATGTGAAAATGTGATAGTGCACATAGGAAATTAAAGGAAATTTTCATATTTGTTTTAATAAATAGAGAGGAGAGGAGAGGGCCCAATTTATAGATAATAATCGGACATGCCCCCACTCCCACTCCCACTCCCACTCGTTAGTACTTTAATCACATATCTCAAAATACTTCTAGCTCACATTTAAAAATAATAGTATAAGATATTGATTTTTAGTCATTTAGAGAGATTATAAATTTTACCATCTTCAACAATACTTTTTCACATAATTTCTTATTTATTTTCTATTATTAATTTTTTTTATTGTCATATTTACCGATAGAAAGAGGAGAGCGATAACCAATAATGAAAATATTTAATAAAAAATAAATTAAGAGGTTGAAAGACTTTTAAAAGTAAGGAGGGAGAATATGTCTCTTAATAATTTGATAAGTGGCTAAAAAAATTTTAAAGTTGATTTTTTAACCAAACTCTTCAAATTTTAAATTAAGAAACTAAATATGAAACTTATAAATGCTATAAGATAATAATCACATAGTGAAACCAGTCACATCACAATAATAGGATTTCTCCAATTAGTAATCTTCCGGACTTCAAACCCATCGCAAAACTCAATTCAACTTTTTTAATATTTAGTTTATAGAAAAATATTGGATCCACATTATAAAGAGATGCTACACTACTGGTAGGACAACCATCAATTAAGTCTAATTAATTTTATCTAGTTTCGTGTAAGATCTTTATTACTAGTCATTTTGTAAACATATAGATATTAAAATGACTAGCTGAAATAGTTAAGTTGTGCTTGTTTAATAGAAAGTCTAAATAAAATAAATTTATCAATTTGCAAGGTCAGAGTAAACTACAGATCTCGATAAAAATTTATAGTGAAATTTACATATTATCTATTAATAATAGCTAAATTTTGACGAAGTGAAAAACACAAACTTAAAACCTTTTAAACAAAAAATAAAATATCTTGTTTGTTTCTTATAAAATAAATTTCAAAATAATGGTTCACGATTATATCCATATTTTGTTTCTATTAAAAAAAAAAGTTGAAAAAAAAAATTGTAGTATGAATGAATTTCAGTAAACTGGTGGTTGAATATTTCGTTGACCTTGAGCTTTGTAGAGAGTATAACCAAGGCACGGTCCAAATATGGCCACATAATTGTATAGGCAAAGTTAATTCCATATGAACATTTAGTTTAATATAGGTGCCGACAAGAATTTTATATTATCTATTTCACAATCACTCCTATAAACGCGCTAAATCCAGCCAATCATTCTTGTCCAACTGCCCCTTCACAGTTGGACTTCTTTCCTAATATACAGCATGTACAGCTTTTTGGAAAAATATAAAATCAGTCACCTTCCTTTTTCTAATACTTTACCCAACTATGCTATAAATTAACATTGTCCATTACTAAATTATTGTTATGGTCTTAAAAGTTTATTAGAAGGGTGATATTCAACTACTCAACCACCATTTGCTTAGAGCGAAGAAATTTACAGTTGGTTTAGTAAGTTAAAGTTTCTAAATTATGCTTGTAGTCTAATAGTGACTGATCATACTGTACTTCGTCAGTCATGGATCATTACCGTTTTATAGATACATTTAAAATCCATTTTATTTTAGCTAATTTATTATCATCTGTGATAAGTATATGGAAACACTTATTTTATGCACTAGTATATATGATTAGATTTTTAAAAATGAAGCTTTTTATAAGATGTGAAACAATTCAAAACAAATATTTGTTTTGAAGACCATTATTGTAAGGAGGTGTATACTTTTGTTAAATTAAGGGTAACATGAAAGGTATTTTATTTTTGCTTTTGGGTTGGTCGGCATTATCGAGTTGACATGTTTTGACCTCAAATAAAATTTCTTTTTTGAAGATTTTTTTTTCTTTTAAACAAACCTCGATTTGTTCTTTGCCGTGTGCCCACAAACCATTAGAATATATGCTTAGCCTATAATTTCCTTAATATACTAACGATGTAGCAATTTTTGAAAAAGCAGTATCTTAGTATATACTACATCGAGAGCAAAAAGTATTTAATTAGGCCACATCATGAATCATGGTGTTTTGAAAAAATTGAAAACAAATCACATCTTTAAATTTTTACTTTTCATTAGGCGACAAACTAGGAACTTATTTTCCTGCGGGTCTAAAAGTAAAACTAACAAAAAGCTGATCTTATTCTGTTGTCTTGTGCTACAATTCAAAAATGAAAAATTGAAAAAAAAATGGCATGATCATATTTCTATATGATTTTATATTTGTTGGAGTGAATTTCAATTAAAGAGAGTATATTAAATATGTAATCAACTGTAAATTATAAAACCAATTGTTTAGATGTAAGTATTTAACTTAAAGGTCAAACATAAATCCTAAAACTCTCCTTCTACGAAAGCACAAACATCACTGAATGCTCCATAATGTAGAGCAGAAGCAATGGAAGACTGATTCTATATTATAAACAGTTAGTGGTCCTAATCATGATTAAGGACACAAATAGACTTCTCAATTAATTAAAGTAAATTAAAACTTCCGTATTAACTAAGAAGTAAAAGTAATTAATTAAGGGGAAAAAAGGAAAGAGTAATTAGGAAGTAAAACTAATGAATTAATTAACGGAAAAAAGGAGTAATTATACCTGCAATTCAGTGGTAACAGGATATTCATCCATGTCAACGTAGTTCTTGTTGATGGAATCCATAATAAGCTTATTACATTCAGGTTCCATCCAAGTCGTCACAAAAGAGGCTAGATTAAGCCTTGGATTTCCATCTAGCATAAGCTCATCATTGATGATCTGGTATGCTGCTTCCTTCGGGATCGAGCACTCTGGCATCTTGTACCTGATCATTATCGCAAACACAAAAAAAAAAATGTTGTTACTGCCTCCGTACAACCAAGACGACTATCCAATATATAAACTGAATTTTGAGAAATGCGATAGAAAATATTGTTGAATTGAGAAATAGATACCGGGGAAGTGAAGTTCGAACATATCGGGAAGCGAAAGTAGAGTGGACTGAGACGTCGGAGGACTCGGATATTGCCTGGGAAAGAACCATGGTGGATTGAAGAGAGAGAATGAAGATCTGGAAGACTGAGGCAATGAGAGGAGAGTTCTCTGGTGGGGAGGAAGGCTATTTATTAAATGGGATTGTGTTTGAGAAGTCAAGAAAAGTCAACGGGATTACTGATTTAATAGTTATTCCATTTTCCATAATGGTAAGATTTTTTTGTTACTTCCGTAAAAAAAAATACTTCTATGCAATAACAATATAACATGATGAGGAAGTTGAGAAGGTCCGAGTCCGACAAGACCAACTAATAATGAAATGTTAGATCAAAGTCGGTTGCCCAAGTCAAATGTGTGTGACTGATCATATAGATCACGTTAGAGCATACAAATAAATAGCAACTGCAATAGCCACATGCTAACGTAGTATAGCTCTAGTCAAATTTAATCTTCAATTGCGTCGGAGATAATGACCGATGTATCTCAAACTTGAAGCATAAGATCTACTTGTTGACATGTTATATAGTCTCTATTGTAAATAATCTCGTTACAATAAATGCTAGGTACACTAACTCTTTATCTAAACTTTTACTATCTATTGCTTATCTCTCTAACTTTTTTAATAACTTGATCATCGGGATTTCTATTGGAGTCGAGCACACTTTTTCACATGTGGAGGAAATCCTCATCAATCCACCATACTGTCTAGTCTTACATAAGCTCATTTTGTATTCACTTAGCATCTCCAACCAACCTCACTTTCTCTCTTAATAAATAGAGAAAAACCCCTAAATAGTGTCAAGAAGACAAAGAAGAGAGTGATAGACTAAAGGAAGATAGGTGGAAGGGTATTTTGTTAATCGTTTAATTCATAAAGCGTGATAGTGGCAAGAAGTCGAGACGTCATTACCACAATTTTTTACTGCACAATGAGCATAGTCTAGCGCGTTTGATACATGTGCCAGATCGTCCTCATCCGACCATCCGTTGCACACCATTGCACTCTCTTCAATGTTTAATTAAAGTTAATGTTTTTGCCCCCCTTTGTTCTCTAATATGAAAACTTTCATGCTTAAGAAAAAAAAAATTATCTGGCCAATTTACCAACTTTAATCTACTTCAACAATATAGGATAATTACTAATCTAAACCACTTGCTATGGTGGTTTAACTTTTTTAGACTAGTTTGACTAACCATTACCACTCTATAAATTCAAGGTTTAAAGACAAAAATAACATTCCTTCTACAAAATAACCTAACTTACCTCCATTCTTATTTTTCCTTATTTCTCTCCATCTTCTCCATCTCCTTCCTTGTCTGACCAACCACTGAGCACATTCATCTCCAGAACTTCATCATTCTTCATCTCTAAAATTGCATCCTTCATCTCCTTCATCTCCAGAACTTCATCATTCTTCATCTCTAAAACTGCATCCTTCATCTCCTTCATCTCCAGAACTGCATCCTTCATCTCCTTTCCTTTCCGATCGATGCACAAAACACGTCTTTTCCTGATTCATCTCCTGAAGCTCCTTCTTCATCTTCTTCATCTCCTTCCCTTTTCAGTCACGCACAGAGTATATCCTTTTCCAATTCATCCCCCTCGTTTCCAGAAGTTCAAAAATTTCAGTCATGGTGCCTTTAATAGTGAGTGTTTTGCCATTGTCTCTCAATTACTCAATTTTTCTTCTTCATCTTATATATCCTCGTCTCAATCTGAAACTTACACATTTTACTTCACCATCCAACTCCTATTCTTGCCCGCTCACTTTCTTCTTTTGCGTTTCCTTCTCCATCGAGGATTGATGAACGATTTGTGATTTGCGAGGTTTATCTTTTGTGAAATAATGTCCAAATCAATTCCTTTAACATGGAAACCAACTATGTAATCTACTTGAACTTTAAATTTGCAAGACAACACAAAAAACAACGAAAAAACCTATCATGTTGTCGTGCAGCACGACAACACGACATGTTTTTTCGTTGTTTGTTATGTTGTCAAAGTTGTTGTGTTGTGTTGTTGTGCAGGATAGCACGAAATCCTGCACGACAAGTTTTTTTCAATTTTTTCGATGTCCAACACGACATCACGATAAGAAAATTGAAATTAAATTCGATGTTTCTTCTTAATCATTTTTTCTACTTTATTTCTTTTTTTTTTCTTCCGTTGTTTCTTATTTTAGTCATTTGTAGATCTGTCATTTTTCTCTTCCTCATTACTCGCAATAGTCACCGCTTACTTATTGTCGTTGCACTTTGTTTGTCTTTGATTATAGATGGGAAAATGAAAACAATGAAGTAACACTAAAAGATGGAGGAGTTACAAATAGTAAGAACGAAAGAAGAAAGGAAATAAGTGGAAAGTCAAGTGTACTGGAAAGAGTTATGTGATATAAGGGATACTTTTATTCCAGAACCTTGAAAGTGTCTAGTTTAGTAAACATAAGTCACACTAATTTAGAAACGTTAGAATGCTATAACAAATAGTCTATGTACTTGTTTACGGGTCCGGATCCTCTAGAGTTCAAAGGAACTCCATGTGTGGAGTTCCTAAGATCTCAGCCACACAATAAGATCCTAGGGCCCTCATTAATTAAACAAAACACATTTTTCTCTCTCTACCTTTAAATGAGGGCCTTACGATCTTATTGTGTGGCTGAGATTTTAGGAACTCCACACATGGAGTTCCTTGGAACTCTAGAGGATCTCTAGGGTAGTGAGAAAAATTTAGTTAAGGTAGTTTAGCAAGTCGCAAGTGCATGGTAATAATTGATCGACTTTGTGTATATTAGTGTGGTTGGTTGAAGTCCCCTAAAAATAGAGAAATAGAGAGTTGTAGAATGAGGGGGTTTAAACAAATGTCAAAGTTTCCCGCGAAAGGTTTTTACTTGTTAACAGCCACTGGTCTCTCCCTCCATGCCGCCAATCACTTCAATTTCACCGATGCTTCTTCAGATTCCCCCCTTCAATTTAGGGCTGAAATCCATGCTCTTCTTCGCTCTTCTCGCGCTATCTCCACCGTATGATTGATTCTTTTTCTCACTTATACAATATGCAACTCAATCCTCTTCTAATCTTACCATTTTGCCCTTCTTCCTTCTGTTTTTGTATCGCAGATTGCTTTTACAGTTGCCGACTACAAGTATTCCTTGCGGACGCTTCCTGCTGACTCTGATCAGTATCGCCTTCAACTCTCTGAGGTTGGAGCCCCGCTATACAAGCTATATCCTATCACTTTAAGGTGCCTTTTGGGTTTAGTTGGATTTATTTGAGTGAATCTATAACTTTTGGTGGCGATTAGGTTCATCTACGATCAGCCAAGAGAATGCTAAAGTTATGTGAAACCAATAAAGGTTTATATGTGAAAGCTGGTCAATATGTTGCTGCGATGCGGCAAGTTCCTAAGGAATACTCTGCTACTCTTTCCTCGTTACAGGATCAGGTTTCGATATTTCGTGTTTGTGTTTATTTATGCTTATTTTTGGTCTCTGTTTGTTTGATTATTGCTCGTGCAGGTTGGAGTGTTTGGTTACTGATACTCTGGTCAATGATTCTGTAGGCTGTTCCTTGCCATTTCAAAGCCATAGAAGAAGTTCTAAGAGCTAACTTGGGTCCTGATTTATCGAAGATGTAAGGTTTCACACTTCTTTCGAAAGCAATTAGCAAGTGTTTAATTTGACTGTATGTACTACAAACCATGTTTTTGACCTTTTACGGAAATCACTTAGCTAGAGATATTTTTATTTTCTTGTTTTGGAAAGCTACTGCTTGCTAATTTCCAGCTTTAAATGATACTTACTTTTCACTTGAATAGGTGCTGAGCAGATATTATGCATACAAAGTTTTTTTTTTCTGTGTTCGTTATGCTTCAGTGGAATGCATTTAAGGCACTCTTATTGAATTTTCATGCTAACCTAGTATATATGAAGCTGAATTGCCTTGTCTTTTAAAGATAGTAATATCTTCGTTGCAATTTATTAAGTGGTTGATGGCCACTTCTTTAATATTCTATTTTTTAGTGTTTAAGTGTCATTTACCTTTCTCTTTTTGTCTCGTCCCGAATTGGAGCAAGTAGTTTACTCTACTCTCAATTGTATATCGGCACTATTTAAGAAAAAGAGCTTATATCAGCTCTTTCAATAAGTGTTTGTAAGCCAAAGATACTATGTGTAGCTGACTTCCTATCTCTTGTCAGATTTTTGTCATTTGATGAACAGCCAATAGCTGCTGCATCTATTGCTCAAGTGCATCGTGCCGTGCTGAAAGATAGTCAAGAAGTAGCTGTTAAGGTTAGTGTGCAGTTTAAAATTTAAGCTCAGTAGTCTTGAACAAGTAAATTTGTGTTAGCCAGGTGGACACTAAAACAAGTAAATTTGTGTGGAAATCCAAATCATTTGTTGTATTTGTTGAACAAGGTACATATTATAAGCAGCATATTTGACATGCTGAAAACAATGGTCACATTTATGTTCCACGTATTTTATTCTTTACTTGAATGACATAGATGTTACATTTTAAATATGGAACTGCTTAAATCTTATTATGTTAAAAAATATGCTAGAGAGCGTATTCCTAATGTTAGTATACAAGTTTTCAATAAATTACTAAAATCTGACTATTCAATTTTGCATTTGCATTTATGTTTTTTGCATATAGGTACAATACCCTGCTCTACGACACCAGATGAAGATCGACACAAGAACAATGTCCTTCCTTTCAAAATCTGTCAGATGGGTATGTTCTTATTATTTTGACATTTTTGTTTAAATTCTTTTTGGATGGAAGGTCTGGCAGTATTATTTTGAAATTTCATAAAATAAATTGTTAACTATTCCAAGTCGGCTTAAATACTTGTGCCTATTTGTGCCTTTTAATGGCTTCTGGAAGAGATCACAATCAAACTAAGATATGTGAATAAGCATAAAGCTTTTAGGATGCTTCTCTCTGTTTTTTTTGGGGTGGATTCTGGTGTCAGACCATAAGATATGTATCTGCAATGTATTTGATTTGATAATTCCTACGTTGATCGAGTTGATTGTATTGTTGTTACACATGCTACATCTTGATTTTTGATCTATATCTTGTTGATAGTGTTCAAATAGGTTGCTGATTCTTTTTGCAATGTAAAATCAGCATGAGTTAATAGCACTTTTATGAAAACCGTAGTAGACTAGCTGGTCTGACTGGGTTAAACCAGAACCAGACTGCTGGCTAGTGCCGTTTGACTTCTTAACACTTTATTTTAGAAAAATGAATTTGATTTAGTCAACCAGCCTATTCAACTGTGAACCGATGAAATGAGTTGCAGACTTGCAGTTAACTGGTTTTGTTGGTTGAAGTTTGCTTATATTAATAAAAAAAAAATGAATGCAATGGTTGAAGGTTTACACACCCTCTACCTTTATGCTCTGCTGTTAAAATTACAACCATGGCAGCATTTTTTTTGTGCAAAATTGTACCTTTCTTGCTGCAATTATTGATGCCTAACCTAATACTTTGAGGCTTGTGCTAAAACTTCATGTATATGCATCATCACTACTCTCATATTACATAATTTTGTGCATCTCTTTTTTTTTTTCTTTTTGTTTCCTGATTGTCATGTAAGTGCATTTGTAAAATTACTTCTACTCGCTTGAATGAGTTGCTTTTCCACATCACTTGATATTTTCTCCACAGTTTTTCCCTGATTATAGGTTTGACTGGCTGGTGTCTGAGTTCACAAAGGCCATTTCTTCGGAACTCGGTGAGTATAATGCCTTGTGGTTATAGTTCAATTTCTCAAAGCATAATATGAAATGTGTGTTTCTTTACTTTTCATAATTTTTTGCTTTAGTAAGTCTTAAATTTACAAATTTGGTGAATATATGTCAAAGAACCACTCAACCCTCAAGGTTAAGCATATAGGCGTAAAGGAGCCATTCAAACCACTCGAAAGTAAAGGTTTCAAACATAGTTTTTCTTTGTCATATATAGGACACCTCTCCATGTGAATTTCGTTGGATTGAAACATGTACAAGCGCAAGCGCACTCTAATGGATGGTTTTGTTAGGATTCCTCCTTTGGTTGCATGTCAAAGCCATCCAATCTAAAAGCTTCAGCTAATATTTAAAATTCCAAAAGTAAATGCGCTTTCGCTTTATCTTGTGTTAAATATTTAAATGCAATAAGATTCAGGTGTTTGTGCATTTGGAGGCTGGTTATCATTGCCTTTTTGGTTATTGTCCTTGTTGTTGTTGAAACTCCAAGGGCATAGCGTCAGGTCAAGGGGTGTTTGGGTCATCTCCCCCCCCCCCCCCGACCCGACCCGAAAGGAAATCATATTATAAGGTCCAGGCCCCAGCATCAGTTTTTTTCCTTCAATAAATACCTCTCTAGTAGTGTACCACTGGTTGAGTCATGTCATTTTAAAAACAAACTAGTGTGGCGATGGACCTAGGTCACCTTGACCGAGCCACATAATGTGCTTGTGTCTGCGGTTGCTTTATTTTGTTATTTTCCTTGTTCTTGATTATAGCTTGATTTTTCACCACATGTTCTCTAGCATCAAAACTCTTCATCTCTTGGTCTAAGAGGCTTGATGTAATATCCTAAGAACCAGTCAAACTTATGGATGGTTAGTCCAGCAATAGTCTCCTAGATTCCTTTCAGCCTTTAGACTAGCTCGAAATTGGTTGACAAACAGTTGTTTAGAGAATCAGAAGTGGCTTTCAAGAGTTCTAACATAAAAAAGGAACTTAAGCAACAACAGGGAGGCAAGAGAGAAAAAGAGTGGTGATCTGGATTACCTTTATAAATGGATGTCAATTGACCATTATCTTGGTTAAGAAGGATAGTTATATTTTGGATTGTGCAATTGCATGTGAGAATAGTTATGAAACACATGATCTGGCCACTGTTTCATAAGCAAAAGTTAAGCACCAACTGTAGAAATCTAATCTGTATTTGCGCAAAGCAAAGTGCTCGTCAGGCCAGAGTTTATGGGTATTGGCAATTGACTTTTCATTTCATGAGTATCTATTTCCATTGGGCCTTTTTTTTACCTATTTTCCCCTCCTTCGTCATCACCAATATCAGATACGAATGTTGTAACAAACATGAGAGATGGATCTACTTGTAGGGTAATCGATATAGAAATTCTAAGTGAAAATTTAGAAAGCTGTTCGGAGTTTTTCTTTTTCTTCTTGCTGGTTTTGCTTAATCTAAGGGCTTCCCAGAAAGAACTCAACTATCTGAGAGTATTTACTTTGAATCCATCTCTAAGTCTTCAATTTCCTCTTCTATTGAATGGAACAATTTAAACAATGGACAACAACCACATAACGAGGACTAGGTGACCTCTTTCATATTAGGAACCTAATAAAAAATCCCGTCACATGAAAATTATGATGGTGTTGTCACATGGTAATTCCTTCCATATGCTGGTAAAGTAACACTCTGCCTTGGAGTAGATCGTGAGTTTGGTTGATGCTCATTACCCATGAGTGACATAAGATCTTGTGTTAAGCTGTTTGTTATTCACTTGCTTTAGATCATAATGAAAACAGCTTTTTATGTCCTAGAAACTATGTTTCTACTGCTCCATGGTTTTGTAGATTTTATACAAGAAGCAAGAAATTCTGAGAGAACTGCCAAAAATTTTAAGAATAAGAAGATTGTGACAATTCCTCATGTATATTGGGTAGGATAGTTTTCTTCTATTAAACTTTCTACATTGAATGAATTCTGTTTTTGCTTATGTGATTGCAATTGAATCTTTTCAGGAGTTGACTACAAGTCAGGTTCTGACAATGCAATTTTGTCAGGGGCGCAAGGTATGTTTGTTGAGCTTGACGGATTTAACATATATATTGCAATTTCAAAATGGTTCGGGAGCTACTGAATTCTTGCCGGAAGTAAATGATTATCTTCTGGCCTCTACTTGACTTTGTCTCCTCTTTTGAAGCTTAGTTATCTAGCTAGCTTTTGGATTTACTCTAATGCGTCATTTTGATGAGATGTTTGTAATTTTCAGGTTGATGATGTGGATTATTTGAAGGAAATGGGCATAAACCCTATGAAGGTTGGTTTTATGAAATCAAGTTGTGCTTCAGCAGATTTATGCAAGTGCCAGAATTCCTTCTAATTGAGGATTTTCCTAAATGTGTAAAACATTGTAAATATGGTCTATTTTGGTGGGTGACAACAAGTAATAAAACATGACATTAAATGTTCAACCTTTTTTTGTTTAATTGGCCAATAGACCTTCAATGTTGATTGGATCGTAAATAATGACTAGATAATCATTTGATTTGAACGGGTATCCAAATATCTGTTCTGATAAAGTGAGCAAATCTTCTCGATCTTTCTTACAGGTAGCAAAAGCATTGGTAGAAGTCTTTGCTGAAATGATTTTCATCCATGGTTTCGTGCATGGAGATCCACATCCTGGTAATATATTAGTTTCTCCAGAAGGTCCAGATAACTTTTCCCTGGGTATGTCTTGACGACTCTGTTAAATCAAATCGTTATTTACTTGAAGGTGAAGGTGATAGTATGAGCCTTAAAACTGTTTTTTTGTTTGGCACCATGTAGTCCTCCTTGATCATGGAATCTACAAACAATTGGATGAAGGATTCAGGCAAGACTATTGTCAGCTTTGGAAGGCATTGATCCTTCAAGACTCCCAACAAATACAGCAGCTTGGCGAAAGATTTAATGTTGGGAAGTACTCTAAATACTTCCCTGTTATCTTCACTGGAAGAACTCTAGACAGGCAAGTGTCAATATTTTTATGGATTTTCTTTTTTTCCTTAGATTAAATCACTTCCCTGTTCTTTCTCTAAATGGGTTAAATGGTTTCTTGAAAGCTTCATAGTCTGATTATGTATTTTTTATTATATTCTAAAAGTCTCTAACATATTTCCTTTTACCCCTTCAATTTTGAGTAGTAGATGCTCCTGGAGTACTTTTAAAAAACTTCCTTGTATGAGAATGAATAACTTGACAAAATCTACTTCTACAGTTCAACTACTGAGATATGATTTGTTTTGCTTAGATGATAGAATGTTTTGTTTTTAGTTGGCCATATTTCTTTAACAATTGCCTTTCTTTTATTTAGTTCCAGTTGCAGATCTTTATTGATTTGTTTTCGTTAAATAGTTCAATGATCTTTAATTAATTGTGATAATTGCTTACAATGATAGAAACATCTGTAATAAAATTTAATGGTTCCTTTTCTTTTGTTGATTATGGATGATTACAATGGACATTAATGGAACAAGTATAATACAATTGGCAGTAAATCAGCTATTGGGGGAGAATTGTCAGCTGAAGAAAGAAGGATTATGAAGCAGGATTTAAAATCCTTAACAATGGAGGACATATCTTCTTTTATGGAATCTCTACCACCTGACTTCCTCACAATATTGCGAACAGAGTGAGATAAAGTGTTCAGCTTTCCTTGCGTTCAAATACAAAATAAGACGTAATCGTTTCTAAAATGATTTGCTATTCTGTTTCAGTGGTCTTCTGCGGTCAGTCCTTCGCAAATTGGGTGCTTCACAACGAGTGAGGCTAATAACTTATGCCAAAAATGCATTATATGGTCTTTCTCTAAAGCCCAATCCAAAAATTGGTACAAAGCCCTAAAACTTTTGGTTGTGTTGATGATACTGTAATGTTAAAAAAACTTACTGGCATGCATGCAAATTTAAGAGAGGTTTTTCAATTGTTTTATGGATAACAGTTTGTTTTAAGCATCTTTGCAGTAGTGTTAAATTTTCTTGCAATGCAACCTTTGTATTTCATTTGCCAATATATTTCCAGATTCTGCAATCTACGGGACTCTTTCAAAGTTGAAGACAAACATCGCATATCTCAAGTCAAGGCTTATTCTAGGTAAGAATGCATTGTTATCTGTTTAAACGTACATTTTACTCTGGTTGTTTTTGGAAAAAAATCAAGTTACCTCCAACATTTTGTTTTTTCAATGTTACCATCATTATTATTATTATTATTATTTTTGTAGCTCAAATTTGATCCTTTTCACTAAATTCCGTCATATATGTGGGTAATTACCAGCATAGTTTTCTTTTCAATACGATTCACTGGTATCCATTTTGAGAAGGTTGAGCTACAGAAAAATGACCAGGGATACATTGGGAGAAAATAAAATGTTTCCGGGGTTTAATATGATTTTTCAAAAAAATTTGGCTCGACATGTGTATGTGAATACCATTTTTATCTATTATGGTTTAATCAATCAGCGATAGCTAGTAAAACAGAATCTGTTATTGTAGAGGTACTGAATCTGCTTTCACGGATGGATGAGGCGAAGCAGTTTCTGTATACATTGTGCAGCAAGGTCTTGAGTGCTGCATTAGTGTTGTAACTGGCCAGGAGTTTGGCTTGAGATGACTAAAATACATGGAGTCAACGCCATTATATTGGGGAATTTTATTACTTGCTCGAGAATGGTACTTTCCTTCAACCATAAACGGGTCCAATCTTTAGTGGAAAGCTCACAACTTAATATGTAGGAGGTAAGAACATAATATGACCCCGTAAGTTTGTAAGTTCATTTATTTACTTATAATTCCAAAAAAAGTTCGTTCATTTGGCGCATATGTACGAATTTGATGCGCATTTACAGAATCATATGCATAGCTGTTAGTGTAAACTTTGTAAACACAATCAAGGTTTTACTATATAATTAGGATCAATCAATTGAGGGATTGGTTATTGATATGACCATAGTTGACTCAGTAAAATTTCTTATTTTACTTTACATTTTGTCATAGTGCGAATGGTGTTTTCGATTGCTGATTTGAATTATTTTTGACATAGTGGAGTACTAAAGTAATTAAGTAGATTCCTCATTACTAATTTCATCATAATTGTGTTTTATATTTTGTTAAAAAATTATCTCGGTCAGCAGTCTAAAAATAATGTTCTGGGACTTGTATTGTTATTCTGCCTAATCAGAACGAAATAGCATCAGATGGTATAAATGGCAGGAGAGGAAACACTTTGGTCCAACATCATGCTTCTACTTCCTGATATGAATTCGTAGCTCGTAAAATAGTATATATATTCAACTAAAATGCGGTCCCGAAATTTTGTTATGTATTAATATACAATGGCTCCACTTTTTGAAAGGGTAAAAGCAAAAAATACACAGAAAAATTCACCTAGTCTAACCTAGTTTAAGGCAACCTGTCACAGGCCTGCGTCTCCCTTAACTATTCTTCCGTGTTTGCAAACCCGCCCTTCGCGCCAAGATCATCCGTCTACATCAGCAAGCTAACTGGAGATTCAATGTTTAGCATTTTCCTGGCGGTTTGAGAATACTACTTTAAACCCATAAATAGAAATTATAAAAGTTGAGAGCACAAGGTTTATAATTTTATTTTTTTTCCTTTAGATCACATGATCACCAAGACCACATGGTGTACACCTAATGCCAGTGAAACTACAATAATTACGAGTTCTAAACTTCAAACCAAGTTTTTTCAATTTTCATTTTCAAAAACCTTGATATATAGAAGAACTTCAGTATTTTTCCATTGATTTATGAATGGTTGTTAAATCTGAATCATTAAGTTTACCCTAGAAAAGTAATGCATTCTCAGGTTAGATGGATTAAATTTATATTCTCATACTTACCTATCTCATGAATAATTAACCAAGAGCTCTCTAATTGTAAATACTGGGAACTTTTGCATATTTCTGAAAATGATGAAAAAACAATTTAATAAAGCTGAGAAAGTGGGCATAAAATAAATCACTAAGCAGACAAAGAAAACATATAGCTGCTAATTGGTTAAATGAGTTCTGCTAAAGCAAATAGGAGAAATAAAAATAATGTCCAACTTCCTTTCCTTTCCCCTCTCTTTTATTTCTTCCCAAATAACAATGCTCTTCTTCCATCTTCCATCAGCCAAATTGACCATTAATCTGCTAACCATGACACAAGGTTAGTTTAGTATTACATGTTGCAACAACACTTTTAAACATCATTTTCTAGGTGTCAAAATGAGCTGTGGTAAAATTCATGGTAGCATTCTATATCGTTTTAGAATGCCAAGTTAAAGAGCATTAACGTACACTTTTATGCCTTGATACCAAGTTTTCCTGACAGCTCAGCTGCCACAGCATCAATGAACTCCTCGGTATTGAGATAATGCTCTCGAGAAAGCCTACACGTACATAGCAAGCATATTACAGTCACGAAACTGGAAAACCAACATGCACCGGTTCTTAATATATAGTTTACAGGGGCTTACTTTGATCCATGAATGATCAATGCAAGATCTTTGGTCATCTTGCCAGCCTCTACTACTCCAACACAAGCCTCTTCAAGCTTCTGGGTGAAATCCAAAAGTCTGGCGTTGTCATCCAACTTAGCCCTGTCAACAAGCAAACCTTTAGATTCTCATTTGTAGGATATTGGCGAGGACCAACTGCATATGTGCTCAGAAATAAGAATGTACCTGTGTGCAAGACCTCTGGACCAAGCAAAGATAGAAGCTATACTGTTTGTGCTGGTTTCACCGCCTTTCTGGTGAACCCTGTAGTGTCGAGTAACTGTGCCATGAGCTGCTTCTGCTTCAATGGTCTTTCCATCTGGGCAAACCTGCAATCGTAAAAGACTATTGAGTTGTGAACGAGAAAAGCTATCCCCACAATCAGATAAAAGGTCAATTGGACCTCTCAGCTTAATTTACAAGCTCAATTTGGTACACTTCAACTTGGCGTGTTTGGTCAAACTAGTCTATAAGATGTGTTGGCATCAGAAAGTGACAAAGTAAGAATCGGATTTTGACGTCGTTATGGAATATGGACTAACTTGACAAAACAACAAGTTGTGGACAAATTGACTTCATTTTCAGAGTTGATCTTATGAGCAAAGTTTAAGGACCAAATTACCCTTTACACACCTACAAATCTACCCACAAGTTTTAATGTATGGTTTTGGCTGACAGAAAAGGTTTAGTTTATCTAATTGTCTGAAAGCCCGTAGTATACAACATGATGCTATGTTCTGAGATTTACCAGTACAGATGTCATCAACCCGAGCGATCCAAAACCTACAAAAAATTGCAGCAAAGTTTCTTGTGAAACATTGACTTTTAAGAAGCACAAATACAAGCTAAGCAGCTCAGTTTCAACTGCAATCTTTTTTGTAATGCATACCTTGGGCTAAGAAATCACTCTGCACATCTCCATCATAGTTCTTGCATGCCCACACATAACCACCATCACTCTTGAGAGCATAAGCCACCATGTCATCGATGAGACGGTGTTCATACCTTCCAATTGGCATGTAAGTTAATTATAGACACTAGGCATAAGCAGTTCTATATCATGTCCTACCAAGAATCTTTAATTACTCACCATATTCCAGCAGCTTCGAACTTTGATTTCCAGTTGGCCTCGTATACTTCCTGAAAGATGTCCTTGAATCTTCATTGAATAAATTGAACATCAGTTATATTAAACCCAGACTAAGACTAGGCAACAATCAAATGGCAGAGAGTTTAAAGTTGGAGAGAGTAATTACAGTAACTTAAGTGGTATACCTTCCATCATATTTCTTAAGGATGGTGTTTTTGGTGCTAAGATAAAGTGGCCATTTCTTCTGGTAAGCAGTATTCATAGAAGCCTCAGCAAAGGATTGAATAGACTGTAATTCCAAGAAAAACGTGATTAGATTAGAGAAATCAGTGACATTAACTTTCCCATACAAAATTATCATCAACAATTTAGCAGAACCATACTTCATCTGTGTTATACATGGCTAATGCCACTCCCCCAGCACCTGTGAAGTTATAAACCTCGAACTCTGTCTTCTCGTCCTGTCCTTCGGGTACTACAGAATGCCAACTTATTATGACCAATATAAAAATGCATATACTAAAATTAGAGAATTTACATACATTAAATGTAGAAACGAGGTAAAAAAACTTACCAAACACCAGTTTAAGCTTGCCAGGTCCTTTAATAACAGCATCAGTTGCCCGATATTGATCACCAAAAGCATGCCTTCCAATGCAAATAGGTTTCGTCCAACCTTGAAACAACAAGAATCAGTTGGTTCTTACCCAGAACTCGGAAGTATAAAAACTACAAGTTAAGCAAAACTAGAAATACCTGGAACAAGCTTAGGAACATTCTTGCAAATGATTGGCTCTCTGAAAACAGTGCCTACAACAAACAAAACATAATGACTAATTGTGAACCTAATATTTACCATTTTCAGGTGGGTAGGGGTATGATATATACTAAAATTTAATGATAAACGATTGCTCACTGACCATTTAAAATATTCCTAATTGTCCCGTTTGGACTCCTCCACATCTGCTTTAAGGTAAACTCCTTCATACGAGCCTCATCTGCAACCACACATCTAATCATTTATCTTGGTTCTTGTTATTTGAAAAGAATATTAATGTGAACATAACATAGAGTGAATTTATGCATATGAATATATACCCATAAATACATACCTGGAGTAATTGTTGCACACTTGATTGCTACATTGTACCTGACATGAAATTGTAGAACTCAGATCGCAAACCAATCCAATCTATCACTGAACATTGAAATCAATAACCAAAGAAATAACGGCATAGATTTGAAACAAGGGGGGGAAAATACAAAAAATAAACACACTTTGTTGATCAACTTTCATATCTAATTGGTCTTACAGAAAGCATAACGGAAAACATAATGATCAATGTATAACACTTTTCTCACGAAAGTAATTAAGTATTAAGCCAAACAATAGGACTTCAAAAGACAGTATTATAGTAAAGTAGGCTGGTTTAAGAATACTAAAAAGTAAAAGCAGAAGATTATACAATTTCACTCTTTATGCATAAAGCACTTTTCGATAATGTCCTTACTTAAGAGTAGCTTCTGCACTTTCAACTGTAACTTTATCGTCAGTAGCATCACGGTTAGGAAGACCAAGGTCATAGTACTTGATGTCCAAATCCAAAAAGGGGAAAATAAGCTGAACACAGACGTAGAAAACAATGAAGCAATTAGCAACAACCTTTGACACAAAAGCAATTAGAAGAAGGAAATTCCTAAGAGATAGTAAATCACCTTATCCTTGATGGATTTCCAGAAAATCCGAGTCATTTCATCTCCTGCATCACCATCCGACAATAAGAAAAGACAATCGAAATGTTGAATCATATAACAAACTTGACACAGTTTATGTTAAGTACTTCAAATGAAACAAAGTTGCAGCAATCGTTTGCCATGGTTTTGCACTATGAGAAGATAGCAATGCAGACATACAATGTCACATGCAAGGTAACATATGTAATATCATTTATCAAACAAATGAATTTCATCCCAACCAGTCAAATCCATTTGTCATATTATGAATACCATCAAATGTATTGATTAATGCATCTCACAAGCTAAAAGCTACAAAGGAAGTTTTCCATTTTGCCAGATCCAGAACTTGTTAAAAAATATAACAAAGTTCAACAGTAAAATAAACGACAAAAAATAGAAAAGTTCTAGCATCTTTGAAATCCATCGAATACGATACATATAACAACAATAACGACAGGAAAGCCTTAGTCCTGAAATGACTTAAGGTTGGCTAACATGAAGCATAACAAGGGTCAGTTAACATGAACTGTCATAAGGCACTGTGAAATCAAATCACGTCAGCGACATAAATTCTCTAACTTTTCTCAATCCCCAATACACTCATATTATCACTCTCTTAAATAGAAAAAAACCCAACCAGAAAGTTGATTGCTTTCTTCCATTATCAATTAAAAGTATAAAATTTATCATATTAAGATAAAGAAACGTGAGAACTCAAGACAGAGTCTTTAGAATACAGCAATAAAAATCACATCTTTGACCACTGTAACCAAAACAAATTTAAGCAAGTAATCCTGGAGGAGTTAGATAAGCAGATCCTAGGACCAACAGCATTAAGCAAGACTTGTATTGATCATATTAAGGATCTTAAAAAAAGTTTGAGATCAAAGCCAGATCTCCTTCTGTATGGGAAAAAAGAACAGTAGAGCTCATTTTTTGTACAAGTGAGTAAAATATGTAAAGGCAGAAACTAGATCTTTAAACACAGAGGACCCACCAGCATATTTGGAACAAGAGAAAATGAAATGATGAGATGAGAAACTGACCGTCCATCTCGACGATGGGATTGGCGACGTTGATCTTATCAAAACCCATCACTCTCTTCCTTCCTTCCTTTCTTTCTTCTCCGATTCAAAATGAATATTGAAGAACAAACAAGAGTGAATGCAGACGGCACTATATCTATGAATCACTTCCTTCCTTCCTTTTCCTATTTGCTATATATAATAATAATAATAATAATAATAATAATAATAATCACACAATAAGAGTCTATTAGAATTTCATTAATTTATTGCGGATTTGCTATTTCGCCCCTAATCTTTTCCTTTTCCACACTTACATTCAATTACCTGCCTCACCTAACCTAACAACAATTAATAATATTCATTATCTCTACTATTTTTTGTTCACCGAGATCATGTTATTTTTGATTAAATAAAACTGAACAAAACTAGCCTGAAATTGTTGAATTGAACTGAAATTGCTGAATAAAATTAAATTTGCTGAAATTGCTAAACTAAACTGAAATTGCTGAACTGAATTGAATTTACTTAATTGAATATAATTAAATTTATTTTATCAAATCTAAAATAAATTGATAACTATGACAAATAAAGAAATAGGTATAATTTTTTAAATCGTTTTAATATTGAAGTTTCATTACCAATAAAAAAATAACAGTTGTCATTTTCTTTGGAAAAACATAACTTATCATATTAATTATATAATATTAAACACAATAACGTATAATAGTAGGATATCTAATTAGGCTATAAATTCTTATACAATTATTTTTCTAATTTCCTCTAAAATGCACAGACTAGTAAATTCTAGATTATAACACCAAACAAATAAATATTTGCAATCAAACAAAAGAAATATTTAATTTACTTGGTAAGTTCATCAGTAACAAATAAATATCAATACCAATATATAAGCAAATCACATCAAATGCTAAGATAGACAAATTGTACTATATAAAAAACCACACCCCACTAAATTATTGATAGAACATTTTTGCTCTTTAAAAGTTAATCCATCACAACCCTCAATTTTCAAATCAATGGTTAAAACAAATCAGTTACTTTTAGTTAATAAAAAATAATGCACATAACTCCAAATTTAAATTTACGATTGATTTTTAATTATTTATAATTAGGAATTTCATTTTAAATTAAATTAATTTGCCAATATTTCTAATTTAAAAATAATGTTATTAAAATTAAAATTACTGAAAAAAACTGAAATTGCTTAAATTGCTAAACTGAAATGAAATTGTTAAATTAAGCTAAAATGTGTTGAAAATAAGTCAGAAAGAACAGGGTCTAATTGTTAATGGTCTTTATGTTATGCTGAAACATATTTTTTAGTTTTCATATTTTTAATAATATATAATAAAATCTCTGACATTCGTTCTATTTAATAGTTTGTAAAGGTATACTTGTTATGGTAATATGACAGGTATAAATAGTGTCAAAATAACATATAAAGGTATGAGAATGACACTATTCGCGGTAGATTACATGTTACTGTACCTAGTTTAGACGTGTGCTCTAAACAAAACAATTGATAAATGTTTGACAAGTACATAATAAAAAATTTAACATTAAAAAGAATTACGTTGCATATGGTTAAGTTGCCAAAACATGTCTAAGAATTTTGAAAAAGTATCGATCTAAGCTAAACATATATAATAGTGTCAATTTAGACTCAATGTACACGTGAAATCTCATGTTCTGACTTGCATTGTCCTTTATTTTACCTTTAATATATGGTTAACGTGTGACTAAGGGTTGCAATGGGGCGGTGGAAACCCGAAATTCGTGGGGATCTGAACCGACGGGGGCAAGGAAAAACCGAACTATTTGGGCGCGGGGATGGGTGCGGCGGGAATTTTACAACCGAAAGTTTAATTTAGGCGGGGGTGAGAATTACTATCCCGAACCGTAGACCGCCACCGAAAAAAAAAACATGAGAATCTCCGCAAAATATTTGAAAAATTAACCGAAACTATATATAATATATATATATTACATAAACTATTTTAATTTAATAAATATTATTATATAACAAAATACTAAATAGATTTAGATAATTTGTTGCTACATACTAATAATAAGGGGAGGGATCCAGTGCGACAAGGTCATTTGGAGTGACAACTTTTATGGTGTGACAAAATGGACAATTTAGTAATTGACTAGGAGAAGGTGACAAACTTCTAAATATATAGAAAACCTTACACGCATGAAAAAAGGGAGGAGGAGGAAGGTGATGTCAGCGCTGATGTCATCACAAGAGAGAGAAAAAAGTTGTATTTCTTTTATTTAAAATACATTTTCCCGATTATTTCGAACTCGGTTTTCTAAAAAATTTATATCGTTGGATTCGTATTAATTAGCCGGTCATTTTGAGATCCATTTTGTGCAAATAAAAATGATTTTTTTTCAAATTTCTTTGATTTTTATTCATTTAATCACTTTAATAATTTATTGGGACTAAACTGTGCGGAATTTGAATTTAAACCGAGAATTAAAGTTTTTTAGAATTACAATATACATTTTCTCGAATTTTTTCAGAATTTTCTGAGCAATTTTTGAATTTTTTATTAAAATTTCTACAATTCAAGACGGTTTATAAAAAGAAAAGAGGTGACATGTTATATCTACATCTCTCTAATATTCCAAAATCAGATCCTAAATGTCTCAAAAGAAAACTATAATCCAAAAAACATGTTGATATCAAAATACATTAATATTCCAAACAAAACATGCGGATATTCCAAAAGTCATTACCAAATATTCCAAAAGTCATTACCAAATATTCCAAAATGAAAAAAATCGTTTTTATTTGACCACAATGGATCTCAAATCGTTGATAAGTTTTGGAATATCGTTGATAAGTTTTGGAATATCGTACTATGCCTTTTGGAATATTCTGGTCTGTATTTTGGAATATTCCAAAATGAAAAAAATTGTTTTTATTTGACCATAATAGCTCTCAAATCGTTTTTATTTGTGTTTTTTGTTTTTTTTATTATACTCTAGGTAGTCTCGAATCAACCCATCGTGTTTTTTGTTTTTTTATTATACCCTAGGTAGTATCGTATCAACCGTCGTGTTTAAATGGATAAACAATTCACAAAATTGCCTAGAAAATTCTTAAAAAATTCCAGAAAATGTATATTGCAATTCTAAGAAACTTTAATTCTCGGACTACGCCCAAATTCCGCATAGTTTAGTCCTAATAAATTATGAAAGTGATCAAATGGATAAAAAATTCAAAAATTGCCCAGAAAATTCAGGAAAAATTCCAGAAAATGTATATTGTAATTCTAAGAAACTTTAATTCTCGGACTAAGCCCAAATTTCGCGCAGTTTAGTCCCAATAAATTATGAAAGTGATTAAATGGATAAAAAATTCAAAAATTGCCCAAAAAATTCTGAAAAAATTCCAGAAAACGTATATTGTAATTTTAAGAAACTTTAATTCTCGGACTAAGTCCAAATTTCACACAGTTTAGTCCCAATAAATTATGAAAGTGATTAAATGGATAAATTATGTGTGGAATATTGTAGTATGCGTTTTGGGATATTGTATTATGCCTTTTGTAATATTTTGGTCTTTATTTTGGAATATTCCAAAAAAAGTTTTTATTTGACCACAATGGATCTCAAAATGACCGGCTAATTAATAGGAGTCCAACGGTATAAAATTTTTCGAAAACCGAGTTCGGGATCATCAGGAAAATTTATTTTAAAGAAAAGAAATAAAAGACTTTTCTCTCTCCTGTGATGACATCAACGCTGACATCATCAGCCCCCTCCCCTCACCATACACGTGTATGCCCCTCATATTATGTCATCTTTTCCATTTAATTACACAATTGCCACCTATTGTCACACACTAAAATTCTTGTCATACCACCTCAAAAGTGTCACACCTTAACCTCTCCCATAATAATAATAATAATATAATATAAATATATACTTGTAGATTAATAAAAATCCGACTCAATTAAAGACTACAACACCAATAGCAACAATCAACTTGTAAATGATTGACATCAAGACTTATATTTACTTGTTAAATATTGTGTTAATTTGTCAAATTGTTTGACCTTTTAGGGTTTATTTTTTGGATTTTTGAATTTTTTTTACTAATATTGTGTTAATTGTGTTGAACTATAAACCAGTTAAATTGGTGGTTTTTGAACTTTGCATTGGGTTTTGGGATTCCCCGAAAACCCCCCAAAACCGTGGGTACCTGCACGGACGGGCGTGGGGATAAAAGAATTCCCGAACCTCTTTTTGGGGATTCACCGAAACCGCCCCCGAAAAAATTGGGTGCAGAATGGAAAATGCATTACCGCCCCGAACCGTACCGTTGCCACTCCTATGTGTGACTAGTCAAATTATGTTATTGAGGTCTTTAATTGTGCTAGTTTGTAAATATCGAGTCTAAATTAGTGTCATTTTCTAATCATCTGACCTAACTTGATATCATTTTATATATTGAGCCTAAATTTATACTTTTTTTCAAAAACCTTAAGTCTATTTTAGCACATTATTTCTAAAGTGATAAGCGTTTTTAATTTACCAATAAATAAGGACTCTAACTCAAAATCTTGCGATCGCAGAAAGTTTAATAATACTATGTCAAAAAATCGATTGAACCAAAAACTTAATTTGACATTTAAGAGCCAGCAATATTTTCTATATCAATCTCTAACCCAAATAAATTTTATATTATAAGATATTTATTTTCTGTCCCTTTGTTTTGGAGCCCTACACACGATTGCATTACCAATCTATGCTAAAGATTTTAGTACAAGGGTTGAAACTACTTTTACGGCTGAAAATGTTATTAATTCTAAGCACAATATTACAATTTTTATAAAAAGAAATGTTGATTCACCAATAATGAACCAATTTTTTATGAATGTTTTAGTTTAGTTTAATTTGTATGCGCCAGTTGTTTTAAAAGAAAAATTGTATAAGAGACAACCTACTTATGGTGTGACAAGAAAAAAAGGTGGGGGTATTTTTGTAATTGAACAGGAGAAAGTGTCAAATTTGTAATTAAATGAAAAGTGTTTATGCGTGGAAAATGGAGGGAATGAAGAGGAAGTGATGTCAGCGCTGATATCACCTCTGGAGAGAGAAAAAGTTTTAATTATTTTCTTTAAAATGCATTTTCCCGCTCTTCCCGAACTCATTTTTCAAAAAAAAATTATACCACTGAACTCATATTAATTAGGCGGTCATTTTGAGACCAATAGTTGCTATTTGTCATCGATTTTTATTTTTTTTATTTTTCTATGGTTGTTTCGAATTAATACTCGGTTGTTTCGAATTAATACTCGGTTGTTCCAAATTAATATTTTGTTGTTCCGAATGAAATATTCGGTTGTTCCATATGCTATGTTGTCACAAATTAATACTCGGTTGTTCCAAATTAATACTCGGTTATTCCGAATTAATATTCTGTTGTTCCGAATGAAATATTTGGAATTTCATTCAAAATTGTACATTCCATAAGAAAAGGGGCTCAAATTAAACCTTCCATAACCAATTAAATTCACTACACTAGGCATGTGCAAACCTAACTAATTAAATTTTCCTCCTTCTCTGTTGCTACTGCTTTTACTTTCTTTTTCTAAATTAATTTGGAATTTCATTTTCAAGATCAAGATCAATTAGGTAGCATAAAAATATCACAGATTAACACAATTGCATAAAACAGTAGCATATTTAGCTTAACACAATAAGAATGATTGGGTATTTTATGATAATGATGATGATGATGATAATGATGCTAACCAATTTTAATTTCGAAATACCCAATGAATAGCAACAAATTATTAATTTAGCGGCGGATTGGCAGCCGAGAGGCAATTCCGGGAGGCTAATGCAACTGAAGAAGCAAGGGGAACTCCGATGAGATTGTTAGAGGTGGCAATTTCGTGTTTCGTGTCGTGTCAACTTTCGTGTTCGTGTCAAAACTCTAAACACAAACACGACACGGGAAATGTTTCGTGTCGAGATTCCAAACCCAAACACGACCTGCTACAAACACGGAAATTACAGCGGTAATTCACAAACGACCCAACCCGACTTGACCAACCCGACTCGACCCAACCCGACCTATGTAAAGATGGCAATTTATATACAAAATTAACCACTCAATCTTCACAAAGTTCTAAGTTCATTAGAATACAAAGATATTAGATTTTTATATAATGATGACTTAAATACCTCCTCCAATTGTAATCCTAACTCTTTAAGGGTACAAAAGTAATTAGATTTTTCGTGTCAGTTTCGTGTTGACACAAACACGACACGAAAATTAGCGTGTCATTTCGTGTCGACCGAAAATGACACGTTACTTAATATACTCACACAAACACAGAAAAATTCGTGTCGTGTTCTTGTCGTGTTGTCGTGTTACGTGTCGAATTGCCGCCTCTAGAGATTGTCGCTGATGAGGTTGCTGGAGGAGACGGAGGCCGGAGCAGGAGAAAGAAAACACGCGTCTTTTTCCACCACGGCGGCGTTGACGGTGGTGGTTTGAGGATGATCGGCGGTGGCGGTTTGGGGATGATCGGCGGCGGCGTCGGACTGCGAAAGCGACTGAACAGGAGAAACATTTGAACAAGATAAAGTAAAGCTGTCGTGGGCTTGGCAACAAAAAGATTGGAAAATTATTTTTATAGACCTAATTAATTACACTATTGGTATCCATCTCACCATAAGAGGGTGTCACACCATAAGGGGGTGTCTCACCTGAACTTGACTCTATCCTAACTGAAATTCTTACAACGAGGCGATTATATGAATATTTTATTGGGAGTTTTCACCTCGTCGATTCAAATAATTTTCTACTGAAATTTCATGAAAACAAAGAGAATTAGGCCATGTTCTTTTGGACTTATTAGAACTTATTTTAAGTTTAGTTCAGTTCAGCAACATTCAGTTCAATTTTCAGTAGCATTTAATTTAGTTCATTTCAGTAATATTCAGTTCAGTTCAGTTCAATTCAACAACATTCAATTCGATTCAAAATAATAAATTACAAATAAATATTTATTATTTATATAATATGTTAATATTTATTATAATTTTAACTAGTTGATCCAATTTGTTTTTCAAAAGTTGCTGGATGTAAGTAAATATTATTACCAATATACGTTACAATGTTTTATTGAGTTAATAATTTGTACTATATAATTTTAAATTTAATATACAAAAATTTCCGATTTTGCTTATGTATTGTAATAAGAAATTCAAAAATCTTTTGTAACATTGATGTGGAGTATTAGGAGCAAATTAACATCAATTAAAGAAATTCAAAAATCTTATAATAGTCAGTTATATAATATCAGGAGCAAATTAGCATTAATTAAAAAAAGTTCAAAAATTTTGTAAAAGAAATTAAAATTAGCAAATTAGAAGCAAATTCAAAAATTTGCTAATATCATCATCTCATTCCATTATTGTAATCATCTTCTCCATATGATCCATTATGTCATCATTTTGTTAAGCTTCATCATCATTATCGTCATTCTCCCCTTCGATCTCATTATTAAAAATTAATATTATTATTTATTCAATTCAGTTTCAATATTTATTTTCCAGTTTTAGCAAAATTCAGTTCAGTTCAGTTCAGTTCAAATCAGATCAGTTCAATTCAGTTCAGCAACATTCAATTCAATTCAGTTCAGTTCAACATCGTTCAGTTCAGTTCAAATCAAATTTTTTCAGTTCAAGAGAACGAGGCTTTAATGAGCCAATTTTTAACTATAAAAAGAGTGAAACTAAATATATAAAAGAGAAGAAGTATCTCAAGTGCATGTAATAATCAACGAAAATAAAAGTCGTAAGTGATGGGCTATGGACTTCAATACATTCTTCTGATAGTGACTTCAATACATTTTGGATAATGATAATGTCGTATAAGATGATATCATAAATTCGTAACCATATGATATAAATAAGATTCACCTAACCCACTCAATTTTATTTCCTACCCACAACAACATAATTTTTTATATGTATATGATTGGATCCAAATTAGTTTATACTCTTATCATATTCATTTAAATATTTCTCTTATTATTGTAATCGTGGTTATTTTAATGGAAAAAATACAAAAATAAAATTCGTAGTTTTGGCGATTTGGAAACATAATTTATGTAATTTGAAAATTTGCAAACATGTACTATGAGGTTTGAACCGTTAGCAAAGTCAGTCTAATTTCCAAAACAATGTTAAGGGATATTCTATGGTCACTTTGTTTTTCACAAAGTAACCATTACTTTGAATCCAATGGTGAAAAAGACAAAGTATAGACAAAGTAAGGAAAAAACAAAGTGACCATAGCCTACACCCAATGTTAAAATTTGTCATCGTGGCAAAAAGAGTGATATTTCATGGAGGGTATTTTTATCCGCTGAAAAAATAACTCATAAAACTTTACATATTCTCTATTCGCATCCTTCTATTCTCTCAAAGATTGTTAAAAGTTAGACATTTTTTGTGAATCAAAAATACAAAATTCGCTACGTCAACAAGTTTCTGAACAATTTCATATGGAATTTTTAAATAAAAAAAGAAAATTACATAGAATGGACAAAAATACTCCTCTAAAAAATATTAATCTTTTTGCCACGTCGACAAATTTTAACACCGTTTGGAAATTAGACTAACTTTACTAACAATTCAAAACTCATAGTACCTATTTGCAAATTTTCGAACCACATAAATTATATTGCAAATCGCTTAAATCACATTATCTTTGTACTTTTCCCTCTTTTAATTTGCACCACTTTTTTACATAAAAAGATGTGCACCACTTTTATGATGATCAATGCTTATTGCCTTCTTTTTTCAAAAAAAAAAAAACCTTACTTTTTGGTTAATTTTTAGGATGAAAACCTTGATATTTCATTTCATTTTAAACTTTTTCTATGTAATCAATCATGTATTGAGAATAATTTGGCAAAATGAAAATTTATAAACTCCAAGAAAACAACAAATGTTCATTTTTATTTGGTGCTCAAGGGAGCGGAAGAAGAAACAAAAGTCATTTGTTGCAATCGCTTAGTAGACTCAGGAAAGGGAATGATCATCATTGCCCACGTTGATCACATCGTTGGTATTGGTGTTTCTTCGTTGATGAATTGGATTGAATTAGACATGTAAAGATGAATAAACGGTGATCTAAATAGGGTTGGAAATCGACGAGCTAGCCCACTCTGACGAACAAGTTAGAGGAGGAAATAGAGAAAGGTGAAGTTGGTGTCAGGAAGGAAAGCTGAATGAAAAACATATTTCATTAAGAAATTATTCCTTGCCTTTATAGATATTAATGTGCACTCTAGACATGTGTCAACATAAGAGTGAGATCGGAGATTGTGGCAATAATGAGAAATATCCTAGAAGTTTCGGTCCATGTACCTGGCATGCATCCTAACACCGGACCGTCTCAAGTGAAAACTTCATTGATATATACGGTGGTTGTGATGATGTCGCGTAGAGAGTGAGAAAGCCTCTCTTGACAAGAAGACTCCACGTGTGGTGATATTTCCCTTTATATTAAAGTCTTTCAGATATTATTAACGAAGTGCTTTTTTGTTACAAATGTGATTATAATACCTAATCAAACCTTGAAAGAAACCCAAATAATGTGTATATTTCAGGAATGTTTAGGGTATTAAATTTCATTTTAAAGTTTTAAGAACATTCTTTTTCAATAAGCAGCCATTCTTCTCTCATTTTGTTTATAGATGCCTTGCCCTTTTAAATATTAGTAGACCTGCTTTTTTAATTATAAATTAGAGAAAAATAGGTATGTTGTTGATGTCATAATTAAAAATTGTGTGAGTTCTCTATATATTTAATCTCAGTTCTATAAGAATATTTTTTAAAGTTTTTTTCTTCTCTCATTTGGTTATACATGCCTGCCATCTTAGAGTGAGCATGGACCGGTTCTGATAAAAAACCGATCCAAAACCGAACTAATCCGAACCGAATAAAAAGTATTTTTGTCATTCGAACCAAACTGAAATTAATTCGGTTCGGAAATCCGAGTCAAAGTAATTAACAAAAAAATTAACCTTACGGCCAGTAATTTTTTTTTAAGGCATGAAATATAAGGTTATGAATGTAATATAGGGAAATACAAGTAGAAGGCTCCAAAAATAAAATAATATTAAAAGAAGAGAAGAAAAGAAAAGAAAATAAAATTGTGGAGTGAATAATAATAGTGGTATCCTAAATGAAACAAACAAATATTAAGGGACCAATCTATTATCCCTTGAGCTGATATTAGCAGGGTCTTATCCAATATCAATAAATAAGTATCACATCATATATTAATTAGTTTAGCTATCTTTCCTTTTCCTTATAAGGAAAATATTATGAGGACTAAAACAATCTAATTCTGAATACACAAACACACACACCTGTGGAGCCGTATCTTGATGACTACTCTCTCATCTCATCTCATCTCATCTCTTATCATTTCTTTGGAGATGAAACTGTGAACAAACAATTCACAATTTCCAATGGTCAAGCCCATGTTCAAGCCCATATTATTTTGTTTTCTAAAAGAAAAAAAAACCCATATCATTATGAACTTGGGCTACTCTTTCTAACCACGGAACCTTTTAAATGAAGTTTTTCTTTTCTTTTCTTTTGAAAAACTAATTAAAAATTGAGATTGAGTTTAGCTAAATACTTTCTTTTAATAAAAGTTTTTTTGGTGATATTTATTTTTTGTAAAAGTCTAGCTAGATACCTTTGTTCCACAATATAAGGTGTCGGGAAGGAATTGGAATGGAATAATATCCATTCACACCTTCAAAGTTTTTATTTATTTACTACACGCTTACAATTAAATTATTTTATTCACTTTTTCCCCTTTCTTTCCTCTAATAATAGTTTGCTATCTTATTAATAGTATTGTTTAATAATTTATTAACGGTCATGTGATTATTTTTGAAAAGAATTACATTATAATCAAGATGAAATTAATCTAGTAGAGTCAAGTTTAAATGAAACAAGGGTTTAGGATGAGACTAGTTTTTATGATGAGACAAGGGGTATTTTTGTAATTCATTCGGGGAAGGTGGCAAACTTGTAATTAAAGGAACACCCCTCATGCGTGAATTGAAGGGAATGAAGAGGAGGTGATGTCAGCGCTGATGTCATCTCTGGAGAGAGAAAGAATTTTAATTATTTTCTTTAAAATGCATTTTCTCGCTCTTTCCGAACTCATTTTTCAAAAAAAATTATACCAGTGAACTCGTATTAATTAGGGAGTCATTTTGAGATCCATTTTTGTTATTTATAGACGATTTTTATTTTTTTTTATTTTTTTATAATTGTTCCAGTAGAATACTATATTTGTTCCAACGGACTACTCCAATTGTTCCACTAGAATACTACATTTTCTTACACTTCCAGAGTGCATTTAAAAAAAATAATGAAAATATTCTGCTGGAACAAATGTAGTAGTCTGGTGGAACAAATGTAGCATTTTGTTGGAACAACCGAGTATCCAATTTGGAACAAAAATAAAAAAATAAAAATCGTCTATAAATAACAACAATGGATCTCAAAATGACCGCCTAATTAATACGAGTTCAGTGGTATAATTTTTTTTGAAAAATGAGTTCGAAAAGAGCGGGAAAATGCATTTTAAATAAAATAATAAAAACTTTTTCTCTCTCCAGATGTGACATCAACGCTGACATCACCTCATATTCTCTTCAATAATGCCCCTCTATGTTTTTAAAATTTCAAAAATGCCACCACTTTTTAATTGTTTCACACTAGAAAATGTCTCTCTATAACCTTATCTCACCTGATTTTATCTCTACTCTAGTAATTCCTAAATTTATTAAACGACTATCTTAAATTTTTCAAACCACAAAGCGTCTCATTTGTATAACAAAGGACAGAGTCGAGTACATTGGGAGTCGGAAAAGGCAGTTGTCTAGGGTCTTTGGTTTACAATAGTCTCCAACTTTGATTGTATTTTTGTGTACACTAAGTTTGGCAATATTATCTTTATTCTCTAGTCTATTTTATACAAATAGTTGGGAGTTAGGTTGATTGTACACCTCTTTTATGAGAAATTTTAGAATACTCTTGGAGTAAGGGTGACGTGGTACTCCGTTCATATAATTCGATGACACGTCATGTCGGTTAGTATATAGGATTCATCATTTAGGGTCTAGGATTTATTTTTTGGAGTCTAGGGTTTTTATTTTTGGATCTAGAATTTTATATAAATAATTAACTAAGAATTACATTTTAATTAATTACACATTGTCAAAATCTTATTGGTTAATGAGACACATGTCTACTATTCATTGGCTTGGAGTACCACGTCATCGTGCTTCAGGAGTATACTAGAATTACATTTATTTTCTAGTGTCGTATCTTTTAGAGAACAATATTGTTAGGGTTTCAAAATTCTGTTCTTTATTTATCACTAAAGATTACGGAGAGGATGGAGATTGTTATTCTATGATTGTAACAGTTTAGTATTTCAAACTTTTGTTATCTTTTTCATTGATTAATAATATGAACTTCGTACTTTCCCATTATGATTTGCTTTGTTAGTTTGACTATCAATTAACCTTCATCCCATCTGTGGTGGAGGTGAACTTGGCTGCCATTATTTATGTATGAGTGCTATTACTAAGGATTCCATGATTACTATGCCTGTTTGATTTGTGTATGCTTAATGCGTTGAGACCAAAAGGAGATAGGTTAATAGATAGATGTGACACTAGTTCCACAATCTATACCGAACTTGCATGAATGAACCTCGCTAGGACACTAGAAGTGGGACTTCGTATTCGGGCTTCGACTATGGGTTTACTCATCATCGCGTAACACTTTACAGTGTCTTAGACATATTCTTTGATAGAAATACGAGACTAAATGTGCATGAAATTAGGGTTTACCTAGATAGGCTGAATACCGGCATGTCAGAAAATGTACTTGAAACCAAAGTAATAAAGTAATTACATGAGTCTTAACCAAGGGATCCAACATCCCAAATTAGATTGATTTTGTACAACTTAATCCAATGGTAGAAACACAAAAAGTGACGTTCACTTGTAAAAAAACAAAGTAATTATAGAAAACACCTAAAATTTGAAGAGAGGATCAATCATTGTCTTTATTTTTTTACTTCTTTTTATAGTTTTATAACGTATTTGGATTAGGTTGAATATAGAATGACAGCTGGATGAGGCTGGAGATGATTTCATACACATTTATTCAATTTTTTTGCGTTCCTTTTATGGCGCGGTCACACTTTTTTTTTTCTTTGAGGGAGCGGTCACACTTAAATTCAAGTGAAACAATTAAATTTTATGATAATAGGACAAAAAAATCACAGCGAAACCTAATCATTTTTTCGAGGAATAAATATTTGCAGGTCAACGAGAATAGACCAGTGGGGCCAAATTTGAAAAGCCGACCTCAATGGGGGCGAATCTTCTTTTTATGGATTACAGTGAATTTCTGTCAGGTCGAAAAATAGAATGGAAATTTAATTGGAGACCGAGATAATTTTTTATAACGGTTTAGATCAATTATTTTGTCTACTTTTTGTGAAAACCACGCGCTCATACTTAAACTCAAGTGGAGCGGCAACATTTTATGATAATAGGATAAGAAAGAAATCACAACAAAACCTAATTTATAAATAAATCTCAGTGGAAGGGAAAATTTCCGTTTACCGGTAAAATAAATAAATCTTATGTATCAATTTTCAAGCAACAAAGTTAAATTGAGTTGCATTAGGCTATTTATGATGTATTGACCTCTAAGGATCCGTCCCTGACTATAAAACTACACCATTTTATCATTGGAAAAATTAAATTGCTTTGTACGTGAAGTCTAACATAGGCTCCCACGGTAATCTTGAGCTGATTTAGTTACCAAAACAATAAAGAGAAAAGTGGTGGTTTCACACATTGGAAAATGGGACAAAAAAAAAAAGAAACTGACTGAATCCCCGCACACTCAAAATACATTTGTCAAAAGCCTCAACAAATTTAAACGTTGAACAAAAAAAAACACAGTAAGTTAAGAAAATAGATAGACTGACTGACAGACACAAATACCCGAAATAAATATCATCTTTAGTCATGTTTGGTAAGTTTCATGCAAAACCATATCTTGAGAAATCAGCCTGATTTTCATGTTGGTTTTTGGAGGAAATGTAAAATGGTTTTATTCAAAAAATTAACACTGTAAAAGAATCCAAGGTTTGGACTCAAAACAGTAAAAATATAGGTTTAGATATCACTCTTAAATGGGTTTGATTTGGTTGTTCATTTGCTGTCCTTAATTGGAATTGACCTGGATTTCTATATATGTTTATCAACTCTCCTTTTCTTTTTCACTTGCTCATTTATATACATTTACATAATACATCTAATAATAATATAGTTAAGTAGCAAAAGAAGAAGAAAGTTAGTGTAGAAAATGGAGATGGAAATGGGTAACAATGGCGGCGGTTCGGGTTCTGGTGATGATCAAGAAGTTTCTAACTCCTCAAAGGGGAAAAAATCTTATCATCGCCATACCAATCGTCAAATTCAGCAGCTCGAAGCGTATTTTTTTCTCTCTTTTTCTTATTTTTATTTGAGTTATTGAAAAGTTCTCATTTTTATTTTCAAAGCATAAAAAAAGTTCTCTTTTTTAGTTTTGATTTTGGGTTGTTTTTGCTTCATGTTCTTTGATATTTTATTTTTTATTAGCATTCAATGCAATAATTGTATATAAATGAACAAGTAAAACATTTCATGTTTTTAACTTTTAGCCATTAAATATCATATGGGAGTACATTAATACTAGTCATACTTGTTTTGATTAATTCTTATGTTTGTTCATTAATTGAATGGCTTTCTTTGATGAGTTTTATGGTTTTACTTTAATTACTCCTTAATTGATGTTAAGTGGTGTAAAAAAAAATAGAGTTGAGTGAATATGAAATGGAAATTGAAATGGCTACTTTGATGACAGATTTTTCAAGGATTGTCCACATCCAGATGAAAACCAGAGGAGCCAGCTAAGCAAGGATCTCAACCTTGAGCCTAAACAGATCAAGTTCTGGTTTCAGAATAAAAGAACTCAGGCTAAGGTATCTGTTTTCTCATTGTTTTGTTACCGAATTCCTTAAAGTTTAAGTTTAACATCTCGTTTTCTCTGCAGGCTCAAACTGAGAGAGCAGACAATTCGGTTCTTCGATCTGAAAATGAAAGAATCCAATGCGAAAACATTGCTATCAGGGAGGCATTGAAGAATGTCATATGTCCAGCTTGTGGAGGTCCTCCATTTGGCGAAGAAGAACGTCAACGAAGCTTACAGAAGCTTCAGTTGGAAAATGCTAAGCTGAAAGAAGAGGTTAGCACGTAGCACACTGTATTGTTTGATGTTGTTCGTATCCGAATTGTATTGAACTTGTTTAAATTTTTTGCAGCATGACAAGGTGTCTGCACTTCTTGCCAAATACATAGGAAAACCAATCTCTCTGGTTGACCAATTGATTCCTCCGGTCCATGATGCTTCAATGGATTTTATGGGAGTACGTAATCAAAGGATAGGAAGTCCTGCTCTTGATCTGGAGCTAAATGCTGGAATGTCGGACCGTGTTACATTGCCTTTCGAGCTTAAAGCAATTCCTGAAATGGAGAAGGCACTCATGTCTCAGACTGCTACTGCCGCCTTTGATGAGTTGTTAAGGCTTTTGCGGATCAACGAACCTTTGTGGACTACCGCTAGTCCCGATGGAAGATTGATAATTCATCGTGATAGCTACGACAAGATATTCCCTAGGCCGAATCATTTCAAAACATCAAATGCACGTATGGAATCATCGAAGAGTTCTGCAACTGTGCCGATAAATGCAATGAACTTGATTGAAATGTTCCTAGATCCAGTAAGTGAAGATTTTCTCCAGTTCTAATTATATTATATATGCAAGAACTAAATCGACAAAATTTTATTTTTGATTATGCAGAGTAAGTGGGTGGATCTTTTTCCAACGATTGTTACTAAAGCATGCATAATTCAAGTACTTGAAACTGGAACATTAGGAAACAAACATGGAGCCTTGCAGCTGGTATAGACATTGTGGTTTCTTCTGAATTCTGGAATTTAATGTAGCATCAGTTTTCGTAATAAAGCTAATATAAGAAAAATGCAGATGTATGAACAGCTGCACATACTTTCACCTTTGGTTCCAACTCGAGATTTCTACTTTCTTCGCCTTTGTCAGCAAGCTGAGCCTGGAACGTGGGTGGTTACAGATATATCCTACGATTGCATGAAAGAAACAAACTCCCCTTCCCGTGGTTGGAAGCTTCCATCAGGATGCATGATTCAGGAAATGCCAAATGGATGCTCAAAGGTAAATTACTTTGGAATATAGTGATACTTAGAATGAAAAATTCGAGAGCACATTATTCATGGTCAAATTGTATGCTATGATTGTGATGCTACCGAATATATGACAGGTAACTTGGGTAGAACATGTGGAAGTAGATGATAAAACTCAAACCCATAGACTCTACAGAGATCTAATCTGCGGGAATACTGCATATGGAGCCGAAAGATGGACTGTTACCCTTGAGAGAATGAGTGAAAGATTAGCTTACTCCTTTGCAGAAGCTTCACCTAGCAGAGAAATTGGAGGTTTATCAAACTTAGTTCTTTGTCATTTCTTTTCCCTTCTGTTCTTTAATTGGTCGAAATCGTGTTAATACATTACGCGTATGGTTCAGTGATTAGTTCAGCTCAAGGTAAGAGAAGCCTGATGAAACTATCTCAGAGGATGGTGAGAAATTTCTGTGCAACATTGAGTATGTCAGGGAAGTTGGATTTTCCTCAATTGTCTGAAGCAAACAATAGCGGTGTTCGGGTATCCGTCCGCAAAAGCTGCGAATCAGGCCAGCCTGGTGGCATGGTTGTCAGTGCTGCAACTTCTCTGTGGCTTCCGCTCCCTCCTCCCAGTGTTTTCAGTTTCTTCAAGGACGAGAGTACTCGAGTTCAGGTATTGCGGAAACATAAATATGTTGTGTCTGTCTATCTAAGAACATATGGGTATTACAACAATTCAACTAGATGATGTTTTCTTTCCATGTATTAACAGTGGGATATACTCTCCAACGGAAACCCCGTCCATCAGCTTGCGAACATCCCGATCGGTGCTCATCCAGGGAACTGTATTTCCATTATTCGGGTAAGTTAATATATATTTTGAACTAGAAGGAGATGAAACTGTAGTAAGAGGTCAAAATAGATGAACGCTCGACGTTTGGTTGGCGGTCAGGAGGAAACCGGCCCAAACACACTTGATAGTAAAGTGTTCAGTTAAAACTGAGAAACAGTTACTTGTCGTTTTTTTTTATAGCTATTTTTTGTAAATTTGTATGAGTGCATAAAGGCGGTTAAATTGTTTTTTGATGATACAGCCTTTTGTCCCGGCTGAGAACAACATGCTGATGCTTCAAGAAAGCTGCACAGATCTTTTAGGATCCTTAGTAGTATACGCTCCAGTCGACATGCGAACAATGCAAACAGCATTAACAGGAGATGATCCATCCATCGTCCCGATCCTTCCATCAGGTTTTGTTATATCTGGAGACGGCCGTCCACAGGAAAACGGTGCATCAAGCAGCGGGAACCCAGGAAGAGCGGGTGGTTCACTTCTTACAGTTGCATTTCAAATACTGGTATCAACCCCAACTTGTTCTTCCTCCAAGGAACTCAATATGGAATCCATTGCAACTGTTAATACTCTTATCAGTTCTACTGTTCAGAAAATTAAGGTTGCTTTGAATTGCTCTAATTTGGATTGAACCTTTTTCTAGTATATGAACCCAAGGAAAAAACATTCTTAATTCATTTTAATTATATACATTTCTTTTTTCAATGCTCTGCATTTTCTTTTCTTCATTCATATGAACTGTTTCAGGAATAGTTGATCCTCTTTCTCCTACCTGTATTAGTTAGTAATGTTAAATCCTTTCTCTTTACAAAATTTATTTTGGGTTTACTGGTTACCTATGGGTAACTGTCATCCATGTCCGTCGAGTTATACACCTAATAACATTATGACCATTAAACTTCAAAACGTTGCATGTGCCTTTTTTCCGCAACTCTTTTCTCTATCCCTTAACTGCTCCTAGTTGAGCGTCTTTTATGTTATGTTTTAAAGTACGGTAGCATTAGTATTGGTAAAGATAAAGTTTAGGGGTAATAATGTTAGAATGGATGAATGTTTTTAAGGGTCAGGATAGTACGGGTAAAATGTAATGTACCAAGATTGTATTATTATTAAAGAAATATCATCAATTTTGTGAAAGATGGTGAACACATTTAGTAAATAGAAAATATGAAACATCTTGGAAGATAATGAACTTCGCTAACAGATGGAAAGTATGAACAAATTACAATAGGCATAATCCAAGCGAGTAGACAATGAAATGTTGTATTATGAAAATGAATACTCCCTCCATTCATATTACATGTATTTTTATTGAACTTTTGTGCAATCTACAGTTCTTTTTACTATATATACTTATTTAAATTAAAAAAAAAATTATCTTGAAAATAGATAAGAAGCAATTAACGTAAAAGTAGTAAAGCCTTTTAGTTAAATACCAAGACATGGAATGTTATGAAATCGATAAAAGCTACAAAAATAATGATAATGACTGATTGCCACCACAGAAAGTAACAACTAATGTAAGTACCATCAACTTTCTAACTTAACTAACAACAAGGGTTTGAGCACACCAGAGGGAGAATTGCAAGAATTTGAAAATCATGCCATCAGTCGCCATTCTGTTATGGGGTGCTCCTATCAGGTGGAATTGTTGTTGATGCAACATTAAAGGAAGTTTGCTATAAGATCGGGACATTTGCATTGAGCAACTGTTTCGAATTCTTGTATGTATACATCTATCTTGACGGTGCCAATATGGCGGATGGCATTCTCCATTGAATTTCATTTTTAGAATCCCATGCCCTTTGGCTCTTAAAAAAGACGGTGCAAGACAAGAGAAGTCCCTTCTTGGCGGATTCGACTTCTTCGTGAATCTCCGCTATTTGACTATGGAATATCATAACAACAAATAGGAATAAAAACCTCCAATCCATTCTTCAGTCAGTTCATTTTCGCTTCTGACATGGAGACAAGCTCACTAGTGCCTCATTTCACGCAGATTAGAACAACTCAGTTTCTGTAGGAAGCTCATTTTAATGTCGTTATACATTCTTGGGACAAAAATGCTCCCAAGGGGAGGGTACTGTCATGATATCGGATGTTATGAAATAGATAGGCGTTACTTAAGCATTAATTTCATGAGAAATTTTAAAATACTTCTACAGTACGGATGACGTGGTAATCCGGACTAATAATTCGATGACATGTCACATATGTTAGTATCTAGCATTGATGATTTAGGGTCTAGAGTTTAGTTTTAGAGTCTAGAATTTTATATAAATTATTAACTAAAAATGAATTTTTAACTAATTACACGTAGTTAAAATCTTATTGGTGGATGAAACATATGTCAACCATTTATTGGTTTGGAGTACCACGTCATCGTGCTCCAAGAGTATACTAAAATCTCTCTAATTTGATTGTTAATTGTTGTTTATTGCTTTAGCAGTGTTGTTGACACAAGCTGTAAATAAATAGTACAATTGTATACTATGTAATTGTTGCCTAATCAGCACCTCTGCATTTCTATTTCGACTCTTACTTTGTATTGTTACTAGTATCGGAATATTATTAACAAACTTTATCTTCTCCTTCCTTCTTACTCTACTGTCTCCCCTATTTTTTTTTCTCCCTAATACTTTAATTATCTCCTAATTTTTTTTTCTCTTCCCTTAATTCTTGTTCAACCCTAATTCTTATTCAACCCTAATTCTTATTCAGTCAGAAATTCTGTTTTTAACATTAAATTAATAACGTTTTTTAAGTATTCTGCATAGTATTGTAAATGACATTACAAAATGGAGGGATTAGCATTTACTAATGCATTTTGGAATTGTTTTGAACAGTTCAAATGAGGCGAAAATGGATTAAGACATTATCAGTATTACAACAGCTATCAACAAATTTATTTCCTGGTATTTTTGAAGAGCTATAGTGTTATCTTATTTGGTTTCTTTTGGAATTTTGATGTTATAGACATCCACGAACTCTAAAACCCGGAGAGAAGGTTGCAGAAATTGATCACAACTGCCCAAGTATCTGTTAGCGATTTGTTGTCTGCCATTTTAACAATTGCATTAGTTCTATCATTTTGCAACTCTGAAGCAAACCCTATCTGTTGTTTAAATTTGGTCACTTCCCTATATTCCCATGAATATTAAGTTATAATATAGCGGATCACCAACCACATATTTTTCAGTAAAAACTAATGATAGCGAGTTGAACAAAACTTGGTAATTTGTGCTTCTTTTTCCAGCCTAAATTGTTAGAGGGATGGGAAAAAAAAAATCCAAAGATACTGTGTAAATAGAATGATCCCTGTTCACCCTGACATGAGCAATATCAATTCATCAAAACCAGAAGAAACACAATCAACTTCTCTCGCCAATCTTGGCACATTTTTTATAAGAATTGAAGTCAAACTGTGCCGGAGACTGGGGCATAAGCTCCACATATTATACTACAATATAAGGTTGTATTATAAACAGGAGGTCAAAAAGTGCAGCAGCACCACACTCCAAATTTCAGACAGCAAAGCTTTTATTTTTCTATCAAAATTACATTGACACCGTAAGATGGAAAAAAGATTCCGAAATGTTTCCAGTCATGATCACAACTTTCTTAGAGGTCCTCGGGGCCGTTGATATCCTGAATATCGAAGATAATAGAGGTCAATGCAAACACAGAAATTCATTGTGAAAATTATCATATAGCTGAAAATCAAATGGGTAAAGGTCTAATTTTGCCTCCAAACATATTTGGAGCAGCACAATTAACTCTTAAGTAACGTTTTCGAAAATGCAATGTTATCTTCTTGTTTTTTCCTTACCTTAGTTTTTCTGTTTACTAAGGTTTCCTTAAAATTCTGATGCTAATTGCATACAGATTTCTATTTTTGTGCAATTATCACCAACAATATTCAATTGAAAGATGACAAAAGGTGAACTAGGATAAAAATGACGAAGGTGACATTGGTGCCGCCAATATAATCAAGTATTAATAAGGGCAATTGACCCTTGACTCATATTCATAGTATTGTACCTTGTCTGCGATGACAGCTCCATCAGGTATTTCCAATTTCACTCCAGATTTTGCTGTAATGGCCACTTTCCCCTACAAAATTTGCATGAGAGTTTGATATTATATTTTTTATAGAATATAACAGTATTTATAAGCACTAGACTGAAGCTAAATCAACAGAATGTAAAGCAAGAATACGAGCCAAGCAATGCCAAACTAGTGATGTAAGCATCTGTGACAAATGACAAACAAAGAACCTGGCCATATAGAACACACAATTTTTCTACTTCAAGATATAAAAAAAATTCATACCTATTTTTTTTTTGGTAAGAAATTCATACCTATTAATTCTCCAATATATGGAACTTAAGTGGCTTTTCTTTTCTTCTTTTTTTTTCCATTTATTATCCTACAACTAAAAATCTTTTTAATGCCACTTCAAGCAGAGTATTCCATCTTCACAATCTGAGTTCCTACCTCCTAGCAAGCAAGGTAACATTAACTACCCCATATACACTCTAAAGTAACAGGCTGAAGACACATGAAGCAAAATTCCCTGCAAGGGTTAATTGCAAATTATTATTGCTGACCCCAAGTTCCATTTACTCATCTACTCTTTCCTATGTCACTAGTAATACAACATTTCCTGTTAATATCACGACCCTTTACTTTTCATATGTTTTAATGATGAACAACATACATAATGATTACTAGATAACTAGTTTAACAAAAGAACAAACAAGTACATTGTTCTTTAAGGTTATAAATCACTTGAAAATATAAAAAGGTCTTCATTAACATTATGGACTGACATTTTCATTTTGAAATTTATCACACGAATTTCAATTTCACATGCATAGATTAATGAAAATAAACACACATGTCAAAATGCCCACCAAGGTTGACAAATAAGGGAGCCAACTAGGTTAGCAGACAACAGAGCTGAATATGGTCGGTGGTGCTAATAAAGGACATTCCTTGCATGTTTAATAGCCTTTACTGTACAAGCTTAAAAAAATAAATTAAAATACGAGTTTTTGTTCCTGATTTATGTTTTAATTGCCTTCAATATACAAAAAGTGTGATCAATTTCACATGCATGTTTTAATTTAAAGCATTTTCACTATACAAACAGTCTGATAACCTATCCCAAAGTTTTCATTCCTGATTCACATATACCGGTTATAACCAGTGTTGTAAATAAAGGCCGCCTAGGTACTCAAAATCAAGAATCCGATTTGGACCGATTGGACCGCCTAGGCACTCAAAATCTGACATGTTCCCAACTAATTTCCCGACTAGTCCCTGGCCTCATGGCCGCTTGACCAGCGCCTAGCGTCTTTTACTACACTGGTTATAGCAAACCAATGTGCCATGAAGTCCTAAATTCAAAAGGATGCCTTGTCCTGGTTATTGATAGGTCAACCAGAAGTGAAATGAAAACAAGTAATAAAATTTGTTTAGTCTCAGTTTCAAGACAAAGCATTCATGAATGCACATATATTACAATTATACGATCAGTTCGACTTCAACTTGGCTATCGGAATATCAATTTGCTCCAAAATGATCTTGTTTAGTTCATGAATTGGCTTCTTCTTTTTTATCAAATTAGTCCAAAAGTAGCACATGCAGACATATGATTCTTGGTTCTTTGGCACGTGTCAACTTGATCCCGGGAATAAAGTTTAAGGACCAATTTGATCATTTACTCAAAACAAGAAACAAAAAGGAACAAGTAAACTTCTAATACCTTAAGAGTAACACCAGCACCGAACCATACATCCCCAGACACCTTAAGGCTATCAAGCTCAATGATACTAGGGATTGACTTAAATCGATCCAAGAAGTTGGCAACCTGTGAAGAATAAAAAGATTAAATTCCTTGAAAACAAAAAATAGAACTCTGTAAGATATCCCAACCCCATAACAAGTCATCACCTTCTTAAATTCTGGTCCCAGCTCAATTGAAGGATTGGCAGGATTTTGCCTTGCTTTATTTCGGGTAACATAGCCATCCTCTAAGGTATAAAGATCAGACTGCCAAAATAGGGAGTGAAACAAGTCAGACACAGTCTCCAATCTAGTTCAATTCCAAAAGCAATAAGAGAAATAAAGTAACCTGGACAAGAAGCAAGTCTGAAGTTGCCTTCACTGGAAGGAATCGCGATCGAGGAACATTTATTCCAATTGCATGGTCAAAAAACTGGTGGACATGGAAACAGTAAATCAATTTTGTTTTTTTTTTGAAGGAAGTCCAACAAAGAAGCTACTTTCTTAAAATATAACAGGTACCTTGATAGCTGCACCGGCTGCAGTTTCTAGCTGAAGAACTTTGAATCCCTCTACTTCCTGGAAACAATCTCTTATGTCAACTACCATACCATCTATAGTACTGGACAAATGCAAGGAAGACACAAATGAAGCGAGGAAAATACCTTTGGGTTAGGAATGATCTCCATCTTTAGTGCATCAGCTTCCACGAGCCTTTTAATTGCTGATAAGTTCACCCACCTGATGTTAACCTTCATGTTAGTGCTCACAATCAGGTTTCAATTGCAATATTGATTACAAACTGGACTTACAGATTGTTTGTATTGAAAATTTTGAATTTCTCTATCGACTTGAATTCATTGACCTGTTCAGAACCAAATCAGTGGTACATTAATTCATAGAATTATATAGTGAAGCCCTAATAATCCTTTTTTAAGTTAAGGCCGTCCTACTTGTTAATTACTGTCAGTTTTCTGTATCCAGAATAACAATATCAAATGAAAAAACCATCTATGATCTAGAAAGACAGTTTTAAGCTTACATGCTGATCAGGGACTTGCGCAATTTCCAATAACTGCATACAATAATCATGGAAACACAATTAGTCGATAGAACTTTTTTTCCCTGAACTTGGTAAACATTCATCAAACCAAGAATATGAAACTGAAGCATCAAGATTATACATGATAAATCAGTATTTGTAGAATCTGAACTCTTTCAAGTAATCAATAAAACTTAGTACGGCAATAATTTCTTGACGACTTATGAACATTAATATTACTGTCAAGAGACAAACTAACAAGACTCACCTAACAAGGAATGGAACAAACACAATCGGATCTAACAGATATTTACATAATTGTGATTAGTTATTGGCTTTTCAATGATAAAACATTAATTGGTTATAAAATCATATAAAATTTCATGTAATGACCTTGAACCCCCAAATTGGAGGTTACACATTGCATCAAGTTTTCGAGGATTATGGAAATTACAAAAGTTATAGAAATGGGACGCCATAATATGAAACACCAATTATACTCTTTAACTCAGGCACGTTCAGCCTCCATGGAAACCAGAGAAAAGAAAAAGCCACAATAAAAATTTCCCAAAGTCAAAATCCCCCTAATGATGTAGGAGTAGGACCTATCTGAAGTTTTCATGCCAATGATATAATCCAAAATATGACTCTAGAATTTTTGATTTTCTGAGGAAAAATAAAATAATATTACCAAATAAAAAATTACATAAAGATTCCAATAAAAATTTATTGAATTCTCTACTGAGAATAGCATTGGCCTATTAAACCCACTTTTCCTACATCTATAACAAGGAAGGAAATGTAGAAACACTGGACGAGAACTGCATACCTGAACTTTCCCTTCATAAGAGATGAGAGTACCACCCTTCACATCAGCAAGTGTTTTGGGTGTCACCTACAAAATAATAACATAATATAGAAACCGGATGCAAAACCATGGATGGAAATAAAATTCTTTTGCCAGCATTGATCTTTTTGTACCTCCATGCAGTATTCATTCTTGTTTCTGATCAAATGATTTAGAATTTCTGTGACATTGAGTTAAGGAATAATATGTGAAAGCCTAAAATATTATAATCAATAATCCCAGTAGAGTGAATAAAAGATATTGAAGGCATGATAATGTCTAAAATAAGGATACTCAAATCAACAATAGCACCAAGGTTATCTGAGTTTGCAACAAACACATACTCTTTGCCCTGAATGGAGAAAGAATTCCAAAAAAAAAAAAAAAAAAGGTGTAAGTTTCCTCAAGGAAGATCTACTTGATATTATTACCAAGCGTAAAGAAAAAAAATGAAGAATCAACCTTAGATAAAAGAGCATCAAGCTTGCCACTGTTCTTCAAGGAGGGGAACACATCACCATGACCAGGAGGATACCTTCACAAAAGCATACCACAAAAAGAACTTGTCAAAAGAGCACTCATATTGATCATAAAATTCTTCAATAGATCCTTCCTTTTACTCAAAACTATTCCTTCCCCACTATGCCCTTTAAACCTATGGTGTTTTTAGGCATGAATGCATATTTGATAAAATTCACCCAACTCATGCATACATACATAGGTTGATCTAGTTTAAGACCACTTCATCCAAATTATGTGCTATCTACTCAAGAAGAAACTTAATTTATAACAGCTAACCACTAAAATCATTAAAGCCAAATGAAATTCTTCACTCTCTAAGCACAATATATTTTCTGATAAAATGCATTAAATTATCAACTTGTACTTGTAGCAATACATGATAGAAAGAGACTGTTATAATATATGCTGATCACAGAGTCAATTTATTGTAGTGAACTAACAGAACAGGATTATATACGAGTCAAACAGATTAATTCATTTGCAAGGGATAAGCATACACTCGACTATATAAATACTATGTTCTGAACACTAGAAATTTCTAGTAGCCCCTGATAAACTGAAATAGGAAGCTAAGCGTGAAACAGCTCTTGGAGGTCCATTGACTCCCTGCCACAAAGAACTTCATAGGAAAGATTTCCACAGAATTTTCTACATAAAAAATAAAGGAGCAGGAGGCAACCTCCTACCTGCTCTTAATTTGGAAAAAGTTTAGAGATATAAGTAGAGATGTTTGATAATGAAGAACTTTGAACTGGTTTACAAAGGTGCAGAGAGAAACAGTCAGAATGATTTCATGTTTAAGTAGCAGTTTCAGAATATTCAAATAGTTGCATTATATAAAACATGCTAACTATGCATGTGCACCAAAAGTAAATTAAGATACTTTGAGACTATTTATGATGTTATAATCCAAATAGATAAACAAATACACTATACCATCCATCCTTGCCACTCTGTCCTTTGCAAGGCAGTGGTTGAAAATCATCAGCAACTATACGAGGATACTGGCTCTGCATATAGATTAAACGGAAGATCATAAATCTAAAAAATTTCCAAATCTTATAAAACAAGAATTCATAGTAAGTAAACATACCTGGTTGAAAGTATGAATATCAACATTTGCTTTCGAGTACTTCTCAATAATCTAAGAAAACAACAACTTATTTAGTTCATAGTTCAGGTTATCCGAAAGCAACACAACAAAAACTCACGAAAATCACCAAAGTCAGGCACCTTTTGTGTGTCATCATGAGTATTGAATGAGTTCATCAGGAGCAGGGGAACGTTGCACCCATATTTGGAGTTAAGATTCTACAACAAATCCTAAAGTCAGTCGCGGTCACAGATAGAACATCCAAAAAGAGTATAAAACAGCACATAAATTATATAGATAACCGGCAGAGAGACAAAAGAAGTAATAACCTCGATCTGGATGACAATAAGATCAAGAAATGTCAATCCATTACGAACTTCAATAACAGACCTACAATAATCAATAAAAAAAAAGCATCAAATTAAACCATATGTCCATTGTTGTACTCAAGCAGATAGGATGTCATATTAAAAAGAACCATAAAAATAAAACAAGTATTTGAATGCAATACTTACTTAGGTCCAGTGCAACCCATAGTTGTTCCAAGTCCTCCGTTAAGCTTCAAGACAACGAGTTTATCAAGAAGCTTCTTAGTTTCTTCTGCACCTGCAACATCCAGCCAGATCGACAATCAGAACATATTTTTGAAATACAAAAGAAAAGAAGCACAGAATCGAATTGAGGTACGGCATTAACCTTCAGGAAGAGGGGCTAAGGTATCATAAGGAACAACTATTTCATCAGTAGGTGTTTGAATCTTGCTCCATTCAACATGTTCAGCTTCCCCGCTATTGGACAGAAAATCAGCACCGAATCAGTAATATCACAAAACTAAAATGTAGAATCAGATCTCACGGAATCGTATAATCTAGAGTAACTAATTAGAACACTAAAGAAAAAGAATAAGGTAACTAAATTAGAAAAAGTCACCTGAGGTAGCGGGAGACGAGATTAATAAATCCATTTTTCTCGCTCTCACTGCAAAAACAAAGATCAAAATTAGATCAATTACATCGAATCCGGCACAATAAGAATATTGTTACAACAGAATAAATGAGTGTAGCAATTGTTCGAAATGAGTGTACCAAATGTTCGAACATAATTGTGATAAAATGAAAATTAGATGAATTAAATGGAATTAAGAAGAGATAAAGAATTGTGACCTGATCTGATTAAGGCCAGCGACGGAAGATTTGAGAGCGGGGAGTTTATCAGTGGCGAGGGCCATTGGGGAATAAATCTAGAGAGAAGAATGAGAGAAAGAGGAGAATGATTGAAATATAAAAAAGGAAGGCGATAGGAGATATGTGGTACCTGGAAATTTTCGAAGCAAAAAAGAAGGATGGAAAGTGACAAAGAAAGGGAGATGGGATCTGAATTTAAGGTGTGGGATAAAAATAGAATAGGGGGAAGGAAGGTTTTAAGTTATGTGTCACTCGAGGAGAAGGGGGAAATGGAATAGAATAGAGAAAAATAATATGCAAACGCCTAACTTACATTAATTAATTCTATAGATTAGCCTAACCAAACTAAAGGAAAAGGAAGGTTGGTTGGGTGTGTGTGGCGCCTATTTTACGCTTACATTGCCACGTTCTTGCCTTTTCCTATTTCCGTATTCCTTCTTTCTTTCTTCTCTCTTTTTTTTAGAGATTGGCCTCGTATCACTATAATGGGCTAAAAAGCTATTTGAGCCGTATTACTTCTACTTTCATATTTACATGAAGCTCTATATTTAGATTTATTTTATGGGCTTTTGTAGTTTCAAGGCTTATTTTAATTTCTGCAATTTTTTAGCCCATATAATTAGTAGGCAAGTTATATATACTTTCGGGCTCTTTTTACCCTTTGGCCATTAGGTTGTCACACTCCTCCCCTAGGCCCTAGCCGGCTCTGCTTATATGTACATACATGATGAAGATGATTTCTTTATTTTCATATATGTAATAATCATATATATATTGAAATTAATATGACTAGTAGTGTTAATGTGACTATCAAGTTTTGTTACCAATTTTTTTTATAATTTCTTCTATTATATCAAAGATTATATCTTATAATAAAATAGTAAGAGGTTTATATATCAAAATGACTAACTAGAAATGATGTAGCAATCACTTAAAGTTGGATTGAGTGATATTACCTCTAGTCACTTAAGTTGAGATTTCGGGTTTGAGCTCTAGCAAAAGCAAAAAATCTAAATTCAGAGAGAAACCATTTAAAAGGTTCTTGAATAATCTCGACCCATTTATATATATTAAATATTTTAATTAAAATTTGTCATTTCTAAATATATGCTACTCTAGATTGTATAGTACCTAATTTTAAATGGTGTTAAGTTGAAAAATTCATGCTCATAGTGTCGGGTTATTTTGTTTAATTTTTTTTTAATTAGTGGTGGAAGTAAATTGTGTGAAAAACAATAATTTATAAGTTTTACAAAGGAAAGACGTACGTAAAAAAAGTTTTAGGACGTTTGCAAAAAAAGTAAAAAATTAATAGGTATTTTTTTTTGTTTAATTTTGATTTTGTGAATTATAATAGCACCCAGGGCCGGCTTTAAGGGGAGGCCGCATAGGCGACCGTTTAGAGCCCTCGATTTGGAAAGGGCCCCCAATTTAGGGACAGTTGACGAACTAAGGGAGGGTTAGCAGGGGAAGGATCTCCGACCTTTCGGAATACACAACTGTTGTCGGCCTTGATTCAACGGAATTTGTTTCTGCAAAAGCTTTTTCTCCTAAAGTTAATGGTTGTTTTAAATAATGAGGTGGAAGAAATGACCCACTTTGCCAAGACACCCTTTCAATTAATGGGCTTTAGTAGTTAATAGAAAAACAGTCCAACCCAAACCTAATCTCAAACCTATTATACGTATAAGATACTTCATTTTTTTTCCTTAAAGAGCTAATTACTCTTATATAATAGTATACCATTAAAACTTAATGTTATTCGTTTTGATTATTTTATCTATACCTAGGGCCTCCAAAATGCTGGAGACGGCGCTGATAGCACCTAAATTTAAACTAGCTTATTTTAAATAAATAAAAATTACATATAAATAAATTAAGTTAGTAACTAATTAAATCATAAATCGAAATATTTATTATTAATTTCACGTTTAGAAGGTCATTTAGCTAGCCTCTATTCTTTAACTTTTTTAATTTTAATTTAAGAGTTTATTAAGTATTTTTGTGATTTTTTTCAATTAATTTTAATTTTTTTTTCATGTTTTAGTCATCACATCTCAATTTTTCTTTATTTTTCGTATTTGTTAATTGGACGGAAAGAAATTAAGAATGAAAAAAGTTAAAAGAAAAAAAGATAAGAATCACAATAGTAAAATTGAAAAAGTAATATAATGAAAAGATATGAGCTTTGAATAACAAACCATATAATAAACTATATATTTTATTTATAGGATCAGAAAATGAAAAGAATATCTAAGAGAAAGATCTTGAGCCTCTCGTTTGAATATTGACCTGAAACTTCGACGTTAATTGACACCTGGCATATCTTAAATCGCTTTATTTACCTACAATATAATCCATGTCTTGTTTTGTTTCTGTACACCAGTTTTTCTACTGTGCTCCTATTCTCATAATATCTTCCTTAAGCCCTCTTTTGTATTAATTACATGTGTCCTCTCACTTTATGTACCATTATCTCTTTTAAATTCCCCACTTTGTCCTTTTACCTAATTTTATTTTACATTATATAACATTATCTTCTTTTTATTTATTTATTTTCAAGCCTCACACCACTATTTCTTTGTAGTGTTTACTGCCATATGATTACGACATACACATATATATGAAATTTAATTTGTTTGTTTGTGCAATTCAACTATCGTAAAGATGTTGATTCATAATAATTTCTTTTTTATGTTGAAGGTCAATTAAAAATTTCAAGGATTACATTAAAAAATCTTAATACTTTACTGCTAAGTTCATCCTTTAGTTTTCTTACTTTAATACACTAATTTTTTTGAAAGATGAAGTTTAATGATTTGAATAAATGAATCGTTTAATAAAATGTACTCAATTATGAGCCTATATTAGATATATATAAAGCAACAGACAATAAAAACTGCATAGGAAAGTAAGTGTGATACGACCCTATCTTGGGAATCGATCAAGAGGGATCGTTTTGGGGTGGAAACGATCTAAAACACCACTCGCTTTTCTAGTTAGCGCAAACTGAGATATTATTAACTTTTGAATTGATTGAGTAACTATATGCTTGGCAATTGACCCAAAGTCCACTACTTAAAAATACAAAGAATCAGAGGAGCTTAACACTGTTGAAGAGATTGTGAAATATGTATTGAATAGATTAATTAATCTTCCACATCTTAGGTGCCGTTTGGTTCGCAGAATAGCAAGGAATATCGATTAATTAATCTTCCTTGAATGTACATCTTAAGTGCCGTTTGGTTCGCGGAATAGCAAGGAATTAAATAGATATTCCTTGCCTATTCATATTCCTATGTTTGGTTGGATTTTTCAAACACGTAATAATTATTCGATGGAATAGTTATTCCAAAAGTGGATAGATAATTATTTCTTAATTGAAGTAAAGAATAGTTATTTCAAACATAGGAATTTATATTTTTAACGAATATCTATTTTATCTATTCATATTCTATTTTATGGAATAGCTATTTCATTTCATTCTATTCTATTCTATTCTATTCCTTTCCTTTCTATTCGATAAACCAAACGGCTCCTTAGGGTTACATGTGTTTATAGTCTATAGAGTATAGGAATAACTGAAGAGATATTCTAGGGATACACTGTAAACAAACTAAGCTAAGTCAACTTGAAATGATTTAAAGATTTGAATAATTCATGTATAAGTAAAGTAGGGGTCTGTTTTCTGGAATTCTCACCCAACTCAAACCTCAACTAGATTTCTCTCAAAATCTAACTGAATATCACAAACGATATCAGTTTACAAGATTCCTATTATGAACTTGTGTTTTCTTCACTCTCTCACTATTACAAAGTCTAAAACTAAGAAAGATTGAGAATGAAAAATGATTGCTCTGTTTTGCTCGTTAGAACAATGCGTTGAGATTTTAACTCGATAATCGCGTGTATAGATGCAATGGAGCTTGACTACTATTTATAGTGCTTTGTAGATGACTGTTGGTGAAGTTTGAATCTTCAATTGATGACATCAGTTTGTTGTAGCCGTTAATTTGTCATTTATTCCAACGGCCTTCAAACACTTTGATTCCGTTAATCTTGTTCTTTAACTTAATCCGGTAAGTGATTTGAAATCAAGGATAAGGTTGACTGGAAATTTGCTTCATTTGGATCAACAAATGGTAGACAAGGAAATGCTGGTTTTGTTTGAAGTGGACATGCGCGCTCCATCAAAACAACATTTTGAACTTTTGGCGCCTTGCATTAAATGCAAATGTCAGAGCATTAAATGCTTAGTAAGACCCGTGACTAGCGCTTCTGAGTTCCTTATTCCTTTTGTCTAAACTTCTGATCAAATGGAGTTACTTCTGGTTGCTTCTAAACTTCTGAGGCGAGCTTTAACAGTCTTCAGAAAGTCTTCAAAGCGGAGTATCCAGCTTCTGAGCTTCATCTTCTGTCTTTAGTTTTTCTTCTCTTCTGAGTCTTCTAGGCAATCCAGAGTTTCTTCATTCAGCACTTGCTGAGAAAACTTATACAATACTTAACAAAAATTGTTAGTCAACATTGAAAAGTATATAAGTAAAAGTCAAAGTACATCTTCTGAAACGTTTGGACATAATCAAAACACTTAGGGTTCATCAAACACGACTTATTTTACTAATTTACTCGTGTTATTAGAAAGAAAATTTGTTTGAATACAAATGTCTCTCTATTTTTTATGACTCTAATAACTTGGTTTGTTAACATGGTAAAACATGGCTTTTGAGTTAACAGTCATAATACAATGTCACCTCCAAACCAACATTAGCAAATCCGTTATTGTTTAATTTAACTTTACAGTTTTTACGGTAGCAGTTAATTTGTATGGAAAACAATTTTGCTACTTAAGTTGTACGAATGCAGGTGGAAAACTTCCGATTTGCTTACTTTCCATTTAAAACACAGGTAAAAGAAAGTCTCAAACTTAAATTAAGATAATGCAACAAGCCAAATAAAAATAAAAGCAAAATAACTTTAGTGTATAAAAAAATGTCATAGGAAGAAGAAAGATAGATTCATTATACTCAAAATAAGATCGTCCACAACAAACAATCTTTCACAACCCAAAACTCTTAAAAAAGAAAAATAAAATAAAAAATGGAAACATATGGCTACGGTTTTTTCAGAATTAAAAATAGATTGTCCAGCTATAATAAAAATAAGTGGCCTAGAACCATCCATATCCTTTCGCCTTTCCCTTTTCTACTTTCTCTCTCCTGCCTGTGGAAATCACACGTGGCATGTTTCTTTAGGAAGGGCGGCCTGACGTGGCTAAAAGCGCATGGAAAAGTCACCTGAAACAATTTATTTTATCTCTCCTTTTCAAATAGTAATGAATTATAATATCACAAATAAAAGAAATATAAATTTAATAAATAAAGATAAGGCTCATGTATGTATATAGTTCTCCAATTTGTCTAAAAACTTCAATTTTTTTAAACGTTTGGATATTACGTACTTCTAATACTTGTTTAAGTAGAGTAAGTAATTCTCGATTCTTGTTCAAGTATTATAAATAACTCTTTATTTTTTTCAACAGTTAGAAATGATTTTCTCATATTGTCCAATTGCTTTCAGTAACACCCTAAGTCAAAATTGTTCGTATCGAAATATGAAAACGATCGGTAATATCATTTACAAAATCTTCAACTGCACGTATCATAATCTTACACCTATATTATGTACCAAATAAAAATAGTACATTTTAATACATCAATTTAAAATTAAAAAACTTTTTAGAGTTTAAGATAAAAATTGCAGTTTCCAGATGAATTTAAGGGCTAAATAAATATTAAGGGTAAAGATAATTATCAACTTCTCATGTCCTTTTCTCTAATCCACAACTCTTGGCTCCACTTCACTCTCTCTCTCTCTTATTATTTGAGGTTCTAGATATTTTAGCTTTTCTCCTCGTCACAAAAAATATCAAAATTATTTTTGATATTTATGTTATTTGTCAGAACTAAATTACTAGTATCTACACTCCTCCACACTCGCGGTATGTTTTGTTTGCCTACTCGCTCTTTCTCACCAATCGTGTTGCCTAACCTCTTTCAGGTGTGGGACCCCCATCTTGCAGCCGGTGTTAAAATAATAAATCTGTTCCCTTTTTCTATTTGTTATGCTATTTTTAAATTAATCAAGAGAGAGACTATTTTTATTTTCTTTTATCATGTTTTTTCTTGGCTGATATGAAAGTAATAGGATCAAATGAAATGAAAATTCTTTCAAAGAAAAAGAAGGATCAAATGATATTTATTTCTACTTTTGAATTAGACTTTGTACTTCCGTTTTACAAGCTGAAATGATGCTTGACTTATTTATAATTAGATAGTAAAAGATTGTTGTGGTGATAAATTTTCTTAAAACATGTTAGTCATGTTTTTACTTAAAATGAAATTTTAATCACGTTTTTTCTTTCAACTTATAATTTTGTCATAACCATTTTTGTCTTAAATCTAAATTAGAAATTTATTTAATTTTTTTATTTAGAATAATTGTTTCTTAAAAAGTAATTAATTATTATCACATGTTTAAAATAACTACTAATTAGTCCGTAATGCGTACTTGTTAGTTCTTTTGTCTTGTATTATTAATAAATAAAATCATAAAAAATTTTGTTCGTAAAGATATTTATTTATTAACAATAGTGATTATTTATTTTAACAAATAGTTTACACTTTTATGAATGAAATAATTAGCTACGACATGTTATTAATTAGTAAAATTATAAATATGACATGTGAAATTTTAAGAAATTTCATTATAAAATACAGAGTCTTTAGTTCGTAAAAAGACTATTTTTTTCTAAACATAAATTCACTATTTAATTAAACTTTTTTTAGTTTACTAGTTAAAGATATTGTTAATGAAATTGAATTAAAAGGGAAGGAAATAGTAATTCCTAACTTTTCTGAAATTTACTCATAAGGTAACTTGTAGTGTCTAAATTTTAACCACGTGCAAATAATTTTTTTCTTTTTTATGACTAATAAGATCTAGATCTAGGGTAAAAAGAAATGTGATTAAAAATGAAAACATCAAAATCATCTTTTTACCCAAAAATTGCCAACATTATGGGCAAGCAAAGGAATTAGAACCACAAAATAAAAAGACCAAAAATTGTGGAGTAACACGTGTCAACAGAATGGTGGCAAGTAGGTTTATAAGCAAGAGTAGCTGCAAGTATTATTACAGTAAATATATTTTTTGCACCGAAATAAACATGCTGAGTAATAAAAAGCGGAAAGACATAGACAAAGTAACGCCACGTGTCTGACTTGTCTTTGGACGTGAGCCACAAGATTCCATAAAATTCTCGAGCGTTCTAAATTTCTTAAAATTGAAAATAAACATTAATATCTGACGTGTCTTTTCTCCTTTTTCACCATCAAATAGTCTGCTCCTTTGTTTTTCATAAAGTCTCTGTTTTCTTCATCTTCATCTTCTCTCTTCTCTTCTCTTCTCTTCTCATCTTTCAGCTTCACTTCAAATTTTTTTCTTCCATTAATCCATCTCTTAATTAGTACTCTTTAATATTCAGCTTCTTGCAGTAGCATACTGTATCAGGTGATTCAAAATTTCTGCTTACCAACTTTTTTTTTCTTTTTTTTTTGGGTTTTTCCTTAAAGGTTATGTGTTGTTTTCAATTTATTGATAATCTTTTTTTTTTTTTGGAGCAGTGGGTTTTGGAATACTGGGTTCAATTTTATTCATTTGGCGGCGACGGGAAGTTTGGGGAAATTGATAGATTTATGAGTAGTTTGTTAAGATATGATCTCGAGGAAGTACTGTTATCATTTCTAGCTCGGATAGGTTTAACCGGAGAAAATAACTGTTGTCGGGAAGATCTTGTATGCTAGGAGGATTGATAATCTCTGCTGCTATGGCTGTTCAGGTATTTCATATTTGCTTTATTTATATTTCCTTTTTTTAAGTTTTAGTTGTCTTACAATAATTTATAGATTGTCATAGAAAATTTCAATTTATTAGCAGAAAATTAGATCTAAACCAATATTTATGTAATTATTAAATTGGAATTAAAAACAGTAAGTTAGTTGAGGTTTTTTTTTTTTTATTTTAGCTTTGCCATAAATTTCCTGCAACTGTTTTTTTTTTATTGGGAATGTGAAGTAATAAAAGGTCATTTCTTTTTATGACCCCTTATCTGTTATTAAAAGTTGTGATTATATCTCCTCCAGATATTTTTCTGAAAGGATCTCTGGTTTGTTTATGGCATTAATGAGTTAATTTAGCATTTGATCCACTTTTAAATGCACAAAATTTTGTGATTCTATTGGAAATAGGTTTTCATAATCTTCTTGTTCATATTTACTTATAACAGGATCAATCTGGAGGGTCTCGATCGAATTCAGTTCTTCCGTTGGATGCCGGTGTGCATGTTGTCACTGGATCACAGCTGAAAGAGCAATTTTCCTGTGGGAATGACTTTTCTCCCAAGGTTTTTATTCTTTATATGACTTGGTTCTTGCTGCTGTTTAGGGAATGGTGTGTTTGATATGAATTTCAACTTAATATCCGTTTCAATCGTTCGGCTTTGTTTAGGTTAGGAAACCTTACACTATTACTAAACAAAGAGAAAGATGGACGGAAGAAGAGCATAAGAAGTTTCTTGAAGCTTTGAAACTCTATGGTCGAGCCTGGAGACGGATTGAAGGTATAAAATCTAGACCTGTTTTATATTTTATTGAGCATATTTTGTTATCCGGATCAATGAGTTGATGGATTGCGTTTTTGTAACAGAGCATGTAGGTAGCAAGACTGCTGTTCAGATTCGAAGCCATGCTCAGAAATTCTTCTCTAAGGTTTATTTCCAGTTCAAAACATAATATCTATATGTCCTCTTTATTGAAGTAAGTTTAATTTTTTTTAGTGAGCCAAAGACGTTAATTCGTTGTTCGAAAGGTTCACTGATCACATTCGTATATGGTGTTCTTACTCCTTGTTGTGATTGAATTAGGTTGTGCGAGAGTCGAGTGGCAGCAACACAAATCCAGATGAACCTGTTGAAATCCCTCCTCCCCGTCCCAAGCGGAAACCGATGCATCCTTACCCTCGTAAAATGGCGAATCCATTGACAAAAGAAACCTCAACTCCTGAGCAGCCGCTGAGGTCTTCATCCCCGAACTTTTCAGTTTCGGAACATGAAAACCAATCCCCAACTTCAGTGTTATCTGCAGTTTGTTCTGATGCGCTTGGGTCTACTGATTCCAATACACCAAACTGTAGCTTATCACCAGTTTCATGTGCTGATGGTTCTAATTCTGCTGACTTAATGACCTGTGAACAAAACTTGACACCTGAAGATGATGGGTCTCGATCGGCTGCAATGACAATTGATGCGGCTAATGATGAGCGACCACCGAAGGTAGCAGCTCCATCAATGAATGGTCATACTTTTACCTGCTTTTAGTACTACCGGCAAGAGCTCTTGAACTAATAATTATTTCTTTGTCCTTGAAGGTGCAGAAACTCAACTTGTTTCCAAGCGAAGATGCTTCAGAAGAGAGTCTCGTCGAGGAAACATCTACTCGGAGTCTCAAGCTCTTCGGTAGGACTGTTTTAATCTCTGAAAGTCATGGAGATGGACCTTCTTATCAAACCACATCGAGTCCTAAATCACTCCATTCATGCAAACATGATGAAAATCCCGGGCAACTGACAGCATGCAACTTGATGTCTGGTAATGAGGACCGTGGTTGGAGTCATTCGCCACAAGGACCTTCTGGAGGTCTTTATTACTTGCCGTTCCAAAACGGTAATTCCTTTCCAGCAGAAGCAGGTTCTGCTGCCAGCCATCCTTGGTGGGGTCTCTATGGAGGTTTACCATTTCCTCTTGTACCATCTCCCAAGCAAGAGCGTCTGAAGGTAATTCCGGATTCTGATAATGAAGAATTCCGAGAAAAAGAACTCCAAAAAGAAGGATCTTGGACCGGTTCTAATTTTGGATCACCAAACGAGGGGGAAAATGTAGATAGAAATATGGACAGCGAGTCCTATAATGATGAGAAAGAAACGAACCAATTTCTTGTGCTGAAATCACTTGAAAGATCAGGTTCTTCAAACAATTGTATGAAAGGTTTTGTACCGTATAAGAAACGGCCCACTCAAAGAACGGATCAATCCGCAACAATAAGAGGCGAAGAGAGGGAGGAAGAACGAATTCGCCTCAGCTTGTAGTAGCAAGGAACACGTCCACGAGTTTCTCTTTATTAAGATGGATCAGGAAAATTTCTAACTAGTTGATGAACTGATTAAAGAATCAGAGATTTTCATCAACTGCCCCTTTCGGTACTCGGTAACCTGAGTTGAAACAGAGAGAGGGATGGAGAGTAGAGCTCAAATGTGATTATATCTTCCCAGCTTTGCATATCCTTCTAGTTAATTAGCTCTTATTTTTAAGTATGAATAGATCATTAATTATACCCTCTTTTTTGGCCTTTAGTTCTCTTATTATGCATAATTTTATTTTCTATTTTAACTAGCTTTATATTCTTTTGCTTCTTTGAACTGTGAATCCCTTAGTAGTCTTCATTTCTGGCCTTGTGTATAATATCTGAAAGTAGTGCTTACTGTAATTCTGTGTACTATTGGTAAGACAAATAAGGCTTGACCCAATTTCTTCATTATCTCTATTTTATCATTTCTCACTTGACACAGTTTCATTGTGTTTATCAACCACTAATAGCGCCATTTGGTTGCTGTTGTTATACATAGTACACTTATATTGCTATTGTCTGTTTGTCTGCCTGCTCGTTTCTATCGATGTAACGGATTAACTGTGTACATTGTCTTCAATTATTTCGTTTATGGAGGGGTTCTAATAGTTCCTCCAATCATTCTAGGGAATCTCTCAAGATCTTAAGCCAGCTCATGAACTCTGATTTTGATATACAAAATGCAGTGTTCTCAATTTTGATTTTATCTGCTTGTCAAGCTTCGAATGGCGGCTTTATGAAGTTCATAAATTCGTGAAAAAATTGGATACATATCAAGAACGGATCGAGAGAGAATGGAGTGTTCTCAATTCCCTTTTTCTTATAAAGAGAGTTTCCTTTCTTTGGTTTTCATATCCCAGCAGTCCACGAAGCTTGTAAGGTTCACCTATTTAACACTAAAAGTGGGGTTTTCGCATATGTTGAACCCAAAGGGTACTAGCATTCAAACCTAGTTTTAACCATCTTGTGCAATCTGTATCGCCCCTAGTCGGAATTTGTTAACGCCAGCCTGAGCTGATCTCTTTTCCAAAACAGACCATCACCCCATTCCTTTCCTTTCTTCAAACTGAAGTTCCCTTTGATGCTTCTCAACGATTGGACTTGCAACAGACTTTGCTTGTTGCTCATATTCTGGATTCTCTTTGTTTCAGTGTCATGCATAAATCTTTTTAGTACAAAAGCTAACTTTTTTAAAAAAAATGTAGAACACATACACCATCATGGTTATATTAGACATCTAATGTCTAAAATTAATGGTTTATGTTCTTAAACCATATTTCTAAGGCTAGACACTGTGATAATGTCATGCTTATAACAGGTAGACCAAGCAAATATGGATGACAATAACTAGTTTTTGCGCGATTAACCAAATCAGTGGCTATCCAAATTCCATCTTGCTGCTTGATGATTGAATGATTTCGGGACATGATTAGGATCGATTTAGACCTGCAAATATGAACAACCGCGGAGCTAAATAGGATATGGGTAACCAGCGACTATACTCTAACGGTTAAGTTAGAGAATAAAATGGCAATGGCAGCATTGGTGTAATTAGGACAGTACAATAGTGCATATTCTTCGTCTTAGGAGATTGGAGTGTACCATATAATATATGATTGACTCCAGGAATGATGTTAGTTATAAAAAATTCTATATGTTGTTTCATCCATATACCTGACACATTTTTATGCGGGTTTAGGACATGTGTTCAAAGTAAAGTTTTTGTCGATGTAGCCATCAAGATGGTGTCACGTGGGAGATATGGGGTCCTCTCTGATGATAAGACGATTTCATGTGGCCTTGTTTACGAAAGTAAAAGAACCCGTAAAAGAATAAGGAAAAAATAGTTAAAGCTTTTTATACTATTAGATTATAGTAAATTAATAATATCATGAGAGTGTTCACTTGTCACATAAAAAACATTATTTGACAAGCGTTTTCACAACAACCCTTTCCTATTATATATAATATAATTATATAGAGGACCCGCTGCTATCCATTCCCACGTAATAATAATTATAATTAGAGTCTAACCAAGTGTTATGTATTTAAATAAACTTTTCAACATAACCCCTCTTGTGGCTCTAAATTAAAGCAAAATATTCTTTGCAAGATCTTCCATGTAATGTAAGCAGTGTTAATATAAAAAGCATACAGCAGACAGGTACTTGATTGAGTTTGTGAATATCTATTTATTTTATTTGTGCTCTTTTAAGAATTTTGTGAGTGCAACAGGTTCAGTTTAACAAGTTGCAATATTAAGAGATAATAGGATCTTTAAGAGTCTGGTATAGAAATCATATATGAAAAGAAAAGAATGCTATATATCTTAGAGAGCTAGTGGAAGACTCTGCATGCACTTTCTTATGGGTTTCATTGTTAATTAAATAGAATAACCAGATTCAATTGTTTCAAACTCGATTCAATTGTTTCTATTATTTTATAAATGAAAAACTGTAGAATGTGTAATTTTGTTTTTGTGTGAAACTTTGGTTTTCTAGCTTTCAAACCTAATATAATTCGATTCTTTAACTTGATGTTATTTCATTTTCTATAAGGTGATTTCATTTTCTATAAGGTGAGCTTGTCGCTAACAAATAAATGATAAATAAACAATTATTTTTTTAGTATATTGTTTGTTTGTTCGTGCTTTTTCCTCGTAGGTTTGCTTATAAACAAAATCAATAAATTATTTGTGAGCAAAGTTTATTAACAAATTAACAAGTTGTTCACTAGCGAAACACACAAACAAAATAAACGAGCAACCACGGCATGACATTTGAGCTTAAACCAAACTTCGAACTATTAATTCTTGCACCAACTGAGCATGAACAAACCAAAACTCTGCATCAATTGCAACCCAATTTCTTAGTCTATGAATCTATTTTATCATTTAATTATTTAAGTATATGTCTTGTTCTTTTTAGGCTAAATCACAATGATCATCTGGCGGAGAAATGCTGAAAATTGCTTCTATTTTTCCTCATAGTTATTGTTTTCCTTATAGTTAATTAATTAATTAATAGTCTTTTTAATTGCTACCATGAAAACAATGTATGTCGACACTTCAAATTGGCTGGGCTAATAGGTAATGGATAATGGTTTGATATATGTTTATGTATTGAGCTGAAGCCCAACTAAAGTAAAAGGATCCTCGAGCTTGTTAAACATGCCTAAAGAAGTAAGCTTTGAAATAGCCCATTACCAATCATAATTTCCAAATGTTTATGTTGTCGTGTAAAAAAACATCAATTGGGGAAAAAAAAGATTACCCATTCTTGGCCTAACCAATTTCGCTAAAGGCATATACCTACGCCTCTCCGTTAAGGCATGGCCGAGATGCCTAGGCAATTGGCTTTGCTTTTGTTTTTCTCTTTTTCATATACACTTGTCTCCTAAACATGACTTCGTATGTATTTATGATAGACTAAATTACATCTATGGCCTCTAAAACATACCCATCTATGGCCTCTAGACAACACCGAAGTTTGAGCACATAGACAAACACTTAAGAATCTCTTAAAACAACTCCTAACCCAACTTGCAAGGAGTCTGAAAAGAAAGTAGCTAGCGTCCGTAGTACATAGTAGGCATAACTATTTCTTGTATATTCATATTTCTAGTTTTGGCTGATTCTTTTTGTTACGGAATAGTCATTCCACAAAATAGTTATTCCTCTTCATATCAAAGTTAAGTTACAAAATTAGCTATTATTCATCACCATACTCCGTCAACCAATCACGTAAATAGATATTCTTAAGGAATACATATTATGTTCTTTCATATCCTCATCCATATTAATGCTTTCATAAGCAATTAACCATCCTAATCCCCTATATATACAAATTATTATTCATCTTTTGATGTATGACTTAACATGTAGTTTTCACAATATTATTTTACTTATTTTTCATTTTCATTACTAACTTTGAACAAAGAAGAAGGGTTGTCGATCATGATTTCAGAACATAATATCTTACTATCTTATAGCTTAAACAATGTGTTATGAGCCCTTTAAGACATTATACAATCATGTAAGAATATTTCAAAATCAAATTTCAAAATTTTTAATGACTTATCACATAAACTAACTCTTATTCACGATTTTAACATTCATTAACCTTCCAAGTTGTAAGCAAAGCCAAAAATAATAGTTAGCTAATAATGAGTTATTGGTGACCCAAAAGGTAAAGCAAGAGAGAAAGGAAAAAAAAAAAAGGGAAAGAAGCATGATTTGTAAGACAGAAGACAAGACATAGACATAGTAGCGCATCTTCCTCATACTCACACTAGATTTCAATTCAAACAAATGTCACACCCTTTTCACACGCGCTCACTTTCCCTCCTCTCTCTCATCTTCTTCACATTCTCATCTCCGGCCACCTCCCACACCTCCTCCTCTTCTCCGCCGCTCTCCTCCTCCCTCTCCGACTGGCGATCTGCTCATGCTACCTACTACGCCGCCTCCGACCCCCGCGACATCACCGGCGGAGCCTGTGGTTACGGGGATTTAAGTAAAGCCGGCTATGGGCTGGCCACCGTCGGCCTCAGCGAAGCTTTGTTCGAGCGCGGCCAGATCTGCGGCGCTTGCTTCGAGGTTCGGTGTGTCGATGATTTGCGGTGGTGCATACCTGGTACTTCCGTCATTGTTACTGCTACTAATTTCTGTGCTCCTAATTATGGATTTCCGTCTGACGGCGGCGGCAAATGTAATCCTCCGAACAAGCATTTTGTGCTTCCGATTGAGTCTTATGAGAAGATCGCTATCTGGAAGGCCGGTAATATGCCCGTTCAGTACCGCAGGTAAGGCCCCGTTCTTTTGAACTCGAAATAAACTCAACTGAACCGAAACTAGATGAACTAAAATTATTGTCTGAATATTTATTTTGCTTAGTTTAAATGAAATACGTTGGGCTTTAGAGACTAATTGTAATTAAGCCCTGTACGGTGGCAGTAGGCCCCCGCATCGTAGTAAAATATTCTGGATTTGTAGTGGCTTCAGACCTAGTCATTCACATTAGGTGGCGAAGACAATTGCATTAGATAGTAATAAAATGGCGTAAAAAAGAACAAAAGCCTAAATTGCTCGGCTTTTTTCATTTTATGAAAGTCATTTTCGTTTCAATTTGAAACTGTTTTTGGAATGATTGAGTGAAATTGACCTCTATGTGCACGCACTTACAACTGTTGATTAAATGGATGTTCGCACCCAACGGTGGTTGGCTTTGTGAATTGAATAAAGAGTATTAAATTTTGGTCTTGTTATGTTTGGCTAGTGCATAAATGAACTCAACTATATGGTAATTAAATTAATATCATTTAATTATGATTAATAGTGATGTAGTAAGTGGGGGACACCTCATAAGGCTGTCTTAATCCTTGCTTCTAAAGAGGAAAGTATTTGATTTATGGTTTCTTGTGCATCATAAGGACAATTTTCTTCCAAGTAAAGCTAGAGGTGAAGTCCTTTTCCTGTATTTCGTTACTTTAATAAAGTACTTAAATGTATGTTTCACATACTATATTCTATTTAAATTGTAACATCTAGAAGGAATTAAAAATTTGTATATTAGTGGACAATCCTCAATGCTTGGCTTGCTAATCGAAGTCACCACCGTCTTACGCTCAGTTTTGCATTGCTTTCCTGGACCTTAAAAGCAGCTTTCCAGTTAAAATAGCATTTTGGTAAACGAAAAAGTGCTATTGCTAAAAGTTGGGAAACATGTAAAAATTTCTTTAAGGGGAAATTTGCAGTTTTGGGTGAGAAAAGTTTTCCAAGCTTATAAGAAAACTAAACTTTTGGCCAAAGCAATGCCAAACTAGTTTTAGTTCACCAAGAGCCTAAGTTTGACATAACTTGTTAATTTTGAAGAGTAGTTTAGTAATTTTGGGCTACATTTGTGAGATGCTTCATTTTTCTCTTCAAGTGGGAGAATTTCCACTGTTTTACACTATGTTGCATGGAAGCGGATACTTAGAAATATATTTCTGAAAAAATATAGCTTGGATACAAAACTGAAAACTGAATCAGAAACAGAAACTGACACGAAACACTGCTATAAAATATTTTTTGTGCAACATAGGCTTTATATGTGTCAATTTAGAGGTTTATGTAGGGGTTCTGGAAGTTCATAGAAGGGGGTTATGGCTACTTCAGTTTTCCTTTGATATCCCTTACCAATCTGTCTATTGATAATATAGTTGACAGCTTTGATGTATTTTCAAGTGATGCGATTGCAAGTTGGTATTGATTTGTTGATAGTTTCTGAAGTTATGGTAAAATTGATGGTTTATGAACAGGATAAAATGCAGAAAGGAAGGGGGAATCCGGTTTAGTATCACAGGATCAAGCATATTCATTTCGGTGCTAATAAGCAACGTAGCAGGTGTTGGTGATGTAGCAGCTGTGAAAATAAAGGGCTCGAGAACAGGGTGGCTCCCAATGGGTAGGAATTGGGGACAGAATTGGCATCTTAATGCAGATTTGAAAAACCAACCCCTCTCATTTGAGGTGACTAGCAGTGATGGTACCACTATTACCTCCTATAATGTTGCTCCTAAAGATTGGGGTTTTGGGCAGAGTTATGAAGGCAAACAATTTGATACCTAATCATGTCATGTATGTATGTGTTGTATACTAAAGATTATTCTTTTCTTTTCCTTATTTTTTTTGCTTCCCTGGCCTGGTCTGAGCTAGAGTGTGTGGAGGGTTGAGTTGTGTCCTAGAGTTTATGGAAATAGAAGTATTTCAAACAATTTTGAAATTTCATTAACTAGACGACTTTGTGATCTTGATTTTGGAAATTTCTACTGGGTCCTTGTAAACAAACACTTTAAATAGTACTGTTCATATATAATGATGTCTTGTAAACACATTAGTGACATGCAATAGGTGAGCAACATGGGGCAGATGAGTGCCAACCCCTCTTCTATGTCGAAGTCGGAATATATTTGTAAGGGCTGTGTCCTAGAGCTTTCCTTTAGTATCCACATGGAATGATGATGTGCTTGGACTAGTATGATGGGAGGGGGTGTGCTTATCCTTTTAAAGGTTGCCTCTTCTTTCAACGGGAGCTTTTCGAATAAGTGAAATCTCATGTTTGTAAGGTAAAGTAATTTAATTAAGGACTCGTGTTTGTCTTGAGGATTATGGCTATGATTTCTTTTTTACGCAGGTTAAAATGACTGAATTTTCTAACACTCCAAATTGGAGTCTTTCCGAGCAAATCCGTGTTTGTCATGAGGATTATGGCTACGATTTCTTTTTAATCATTTGATTGTTGATTAAAAGAAATCAAGTTTGCTCTTTTTAACTCATGTTATGGAATTCTGATCATATTTATCATGATTAATGCTGTTCAATGTTCTTCAGCATGTTTCTGAACCATTCTTCCCAGGTTTAAGATGCAAATCCAAGATGCCTTTTCTTGTATATGTACCATGGTTTCAAATTATGATGCTGAATTGACCTTAATTTCTGATGTTATGTTTATCGTTATTTCCGTTGTTGGGGTTTTTTCAGTAAACTATTCATTGGCTTCTTGCAGAATCGTGTTCAATAATTTCAAGGCATCTTCTGTTTAAGAATTGCAACACTTACAATCACTTCATACTTGAGCACTCTGTTAATTACTTGGTTAGCAATATCTGGACATGATCCTAATTGTTAACAGCTTCAATCCATCTAACCTTATGGTTAGAATTATTAGTTAAGTGTGGTATAATATTTTAACATCATTAATTTGCAATATGATATTAATTAATACTTTTTTTTTATGGAAGATATTAATTAATACTTAAAATCCTTAATAATCGATCATAATCAGGTGCCATTCGGATTTTAATTGGTTATAGGCCCAGGCATTAACAGTTTGGACCATTTTAGAAAAATATCCTGTCATTTTAACATTGACTGACCGGCCCCTTTTTTGTGTGAAGATAATAACTATGCACGGGTCATATGAACTTTTATTCAGTAAAAGTAATTTACAGCAACAATTATTGAAAATGTAATATGAATATGAAGGGATTTGGCCATTAAACACTGCAAAATAAATAAATACACTCCAACTTCTTAGTATACATTGATGAACCTGTTGAAATCCCTCCTAAACCAATGCATCCTTACCCTTGCACAATGGTGAATCCATTGACAAAGGAAACCTCAATTCCTGAGCAGCCGCTGAGGTCTTCATCCCCAAACCTTTCAGTTTTGGAACAAATCCAATACCCCAACTGTAGCTTATCACCAGTTTCATGTGCTGATGGTTCTAGTTCTGCTGACTTAATGACCTGTGAACAAAACTTGACACCTGTTGATCGGCTGCTATGATAATTGATGCAGCTAATGATGAGCGACCACCGAAGGTAGCAGCTCTATCGATGAATAGTCATACTTTTACCTGTTTTTTGTACTACCAGCAAGAGCGCTCGAACTAATAACTATTTCTTTGTCCTTGAAGGTGCAGAAACTCAACTTGTTTCCAAGCGAAGATGCTTCAGAAGAGAGTCTCGTTGAGGAAACATCTACTCGGAGTCTCAAGCTCTTCGGTAGGACTGTTTTAATCTCCGAAAGCCATGGTGATGGACCTTCTTATCAAACCACAGCAAGTCCTAAATCACTCCATTCATGCAAACATGATGAAAATCCCGTGCAACTGACAGTATGCAACTTGATGTCTGGTAACGGGGAATGCGGTTGGGGTCATTTTCCACTAGGACCTTCTGAAGGTCTTTATAACTTGCCGTTTCAAAACGAAAATTCCTTTCCAGCAGAAGTAGGTTCTGCTGCCACCCATTCGTGGTGGGGTCTCTATGGAGGTTTAGCATTTCCTCTTGTAGCATCCCCCATGAGATAATTCTGGATTCTGTTAATGAAGAATTCCAAGAAAAAGAAATCCAAAAAGAAGGATCTTGGGACTGGTTCTAATTTTGGATCACGAAATGAAGGGAAAATGTAGATAGAAATATGGGAGTCCTGTAATGACGAGAAAGAACCGAATCAATTTCTTGTGCTGAAATCACTTGAAAGATCAGATTCTTCAAACAATTGTATGAAAGGTTTTGTACCGTATAAGAAAAGAAACGTCCCACTCAAAGAAAGGATCAATTCGCAACAATAACAAGCGAAGAGATAATATACAGAATCCAAGCAATCAAACTCCTAAATAATATATAACTCCCAGACATGAATCTGCCTAATGAATAATAAGTCGTAATTAATAGAAAACACCCAAATACTATGAAATAATGTCTAACATCCGTAACAACATGTCATGTGAGTCTATTTTTAATGAAAAGATGCCATTCAAGACTTGCGAGTCAGAAGAGTCTTCATGTAAAACCGAGAAGAGAGAAGAAAAATAAACTTTAACAATGGTTTGTTTAAGACTCTTATGGCTCCGGTACCATGTAAATACGTGGGAAATCCTAACCCTAATGTAATAGACTTGTACACCAAGTAATTAACTTCTAGAACAATACGAATACAATTAAGACTATCCTATACTAGAGGAACCGTCGGCTTCCTTATTTGGCTTCAGGAATGGTTGTTTCTTCTTGTTTCGTCACTGATGATTCTGAACAAGGTTTACCAGATGATTCTAAACACACTGATTTATGACAGACGTCAGCAGTAGCCCCTCCAATTCTTTTTGCTTCAATGCCCAAAAGCGATTCCATGAGGAGTCGCAATTCCTTAATTTCATTCTTCATCTCGTTATTAGATACAACGAGGTTAGCAAATTTATGCTCAATAACACCAACTCTAGTTGTCAATTGTTCAATTCCTCCCATGACGGCCGACTCTGATACCAATTTGTTACGCGCCCACGAATAGGATCTCATCATGGGTCTTGTAGGACCAATTAGGATAATTCTCAGCTCGTTAAAAGGAGACTAAAACCTTCTCAGCTCGTCAAAGGGAGACTGGAACCTTAAACCTCGTTTTAGAGAGAATCCAATCTCCTGAACTGACTATGAGTTAACTATTAAAATTCTGCTTTTCTTTATTAATGATAAACGTAGAAAAGGATTACAAAAGGAAAGACTTTTAATATAAGAAAACGATTAAGAAACCGAATTACATATAAATCCTAAATTAGGGGTGTTCAACAAACTATCCAATCCAAAGGTTTAACCGAAATCCAATCTAGTCCAATCCAAAAAGACAAGTCTTTTTGGTTTATTTACTACATTGATTTTATAAGTTGTTTCAAATGGAGTGGTTAATTATCCAGTTATTAACTAGTTATTAACCATGAATGAATCTTGCATCAAATATTTCACGCTACTTTTACTTTCTTTATTTGTGTATTTCGTTTTATACTTTTGCTGACTCAAAACTACGTGTGACGACAGGGCAGGACGGGGACGAAGATGCATTCCCCGTTCTGTCCGCAACAATTTTGGTGACAGGTCCGGAAAATTCCCATCAAGTGTATTGGGTATTTTTTTTCATCCTCATCACTGCCACGGGTGACAGGGAATCTCCGTCCCCAAATAAATATTAGTGAAGTCAACTTGCCCTTCTTTTTGTAAAAATTATAAGAATTAGCAACCATTATAAGCATTCGGTTACAATGGAGAAAGTGACCGATGACAAAGAATGTGGCCATCTTAGCAAATTGATTCAACTTGCTTGAATTATCCAATATTTATTGGGGTAAAATGCAAGAAATGAATATGATTGCATAGAACAAAAATGTTAGGTATATAGATATACAAAGGAACATAAAAATAAAACTTTTTACTTTGTATCCACTAATATTTTATACATGTTCTTTAAATATTAATTATATTGAATAACTGTAAATCATATATATACATTTGGGTGTAGGCTATGGTGACTTTGTTTTTGAGTTACTTTGTTTGTACTTTGCTTTATTCACCATTAGATCACTTTTCACCCCATGATCTAATGGTGGACAAAACAAAGTAATGGTTACTTTGTCAAAAACAAAGTGACCATAGAATTTCCCATACACTTGTTATGTAAATTATAAAACAACAGACATATATTTCATATATATTAAATTAAAATTATGTAATTATATAGGGATGTCCCCGGGAATTTGTCGGGGATCCCCACAGAGATTTATTCGGGGGACAGTGTAGGGATCCCCATGGTTCATAGTTCAATAAAATTTATTGAATTATTCAATTTTATCTAAAACTAGAAAGGTATCCTCGTTTCACTTCGAAAAAAAAAATAACTTTAACATATTCAATTACTTAAAGAGAAATTATGAAATAATATATTTGCCAAATTCTTGTATTAATATGAAGCAACTCGGAAAATATTCAATAACATAATTTAAAATCTCATCTTAAAGGAGTAAAGAAAAATGTATAAGAGAAAGGATCAGGTGTGGCAATGAGCTTATGGTGTGACAACCCACTTTTGGTGTGACAACTGATTTCAAGCGGTGGCAATTTTGTAATTATTTTGAAAAATGAGTGCGCGCGGGGTATTATTGTAACTTCACGACATCATATAAAAGCTTTTTTTTTCTTTCTTCTCCTTTTACTTTAGCAGGATCCTTACAGTTTTTGAACGTTTACACATTATTGTTGTGTCGATTGTCTCTGATCGTGTATACATTCTCAATATTTGCGGTTAGTGTTCTGTATTCTTCTCATGTTTTTTATTCTACTCCATTTTTGTTGTGTTTCATTTTTGTTTTGTTTTTCTGCCCTAATTTGTGTGTTTTGCAGAATCGTTGAAATATGTCTAAAAACACTAGCAATGAAGTGTTTCCTAGTAATGTCGTCGATCCTCTTTTGCTTGCTGATATTAATGGAGAGTATCTTGAAGAGGAGACATCAATGAGGTGCTTTTTATAATAGTTGTTTTTTTGTGTACAATCGTTGTCTTTTTTGAAACATTCGATTATTATTTTGGATCATCGTTGTTACACGTTTTGTTGGTACAACCGTTGTTTGTTTTGGAACAGACGTTTTCTAATTCGGAACAACTTTTGTATTTCGTTGTTTTGTAGTAAAAGAGGGCCAAAAGTGTTGACTGTTTCAGTTATTGAACCAGTAGAAGAGGAAATTGATGATGATATACCTCTTAGGAATTTTGTTTTGAAGAAGAGGAAATTGACAAGTGCTGGTGGAGTTGGAGGAGAAGGTGTTGATGCATTAAAAGGATGTAATAATGATTATAGCGATGATAGTTGTAATATTTCTGTTGAAGGTATGGACTCCTTTGAAGATCCTGCTGCTGATGAAGATGTGTCTGGTGACAATGTGAATAATAGAATTGTTCCCTTTGTTCCAACGAGAAGTCTACGTCATCAGGATAAGAAGGAGAAATTGTTAATGGTTAAATCTGTGAAGAAGAAGCAGAAAAAAGATGTTGTTGCTTCAAAGCCTAGGTATGGTGGTAAAAGAGTTGAGGATTCTTCTATGAGTGTTCCAGTTTTTAGTGGTAAAACTCTGAACCAGAGGATTCGTCCAAAGGCGTTTATGGAGTTTGTAAAGTCTCTTTCTGATGCTCATAAAGAAGCTATTAGGAAAATAGGTTTTGGCGGGTTGTTGGCATTAGATATTGGGAAGCATAATAGTCCTTTTGCAACAATTCTTGTGCGCCATATTGATGCAGATAGATGCAGTTTTGTCTTTCCAAGAGGTTTGGAAATAAGGTTGTGTGAAGCAGATATTGAGGGAGTCTATGGGTTGCCTCATGGGGGGAATCAAATTATAGAAGGCCATGAAGATGGTGATGGTATTTCAGAGAGGTGGATGGCTTTTCTGAGTACTTGGAGGAGTCAATTCGGTTTGACTTCTGGTTCTCCTACCAATTCTGCTGTTTTTGCGAAGCTTAATGAATTGAAAAAGAAGCAAGTTTGTGATGACTTCATTTGGAATTTCATTGTTGTTGCTGTCAACTGTTGTATAAGGTCAACTCAGAATATGCAGTTGTTTCATAAGTTTTTGTTTAGCTGCATGAATGTTGGGGAGATAGCTAAACTTGATTGGTGCAAGTATGCTTTTAAGCATTTGTTTAAAAGCATTCGTGAATATCAAAGAGGTGTCTCTTTTTTCACTGGCCCACTTCCATTCATTCTGGTAAGGTTTTTTTTTCTGTTTGGTTCAATTTGTTTGTTTGTTGGAACAAACAGGTTCCAGTTTTGAAACAAGTCCTTTTCTGTTTTGGAACAATTGTGTCACCGTAGTAGCATTCTTGTTATCTGTTTGAATAATTGAATTATTTTTGTTTTTGTTAGATATGTTATTGTGATCGTCTACAAAAAGGAGATAGTGTAATTGCTAGGATTTGTCCACTTACTTCCGTGTGGAATACGAGTTTGATGAAAGAAAGAATGAAGACTGAATTACGAGATGGTACTGTTGGGAATGGTATAGTGTTGAGTACATTGGAATTGGATTCTATTTCTCCAAATGTAAGAGAAAGAAAGAGCGAGAGAGTAAAGAAGAGTTACAATAATGAGAAGAGGAGGAATGATAGGAAGAAGAGGAGGGAAGAACATGGTAATATGGAAGAGAACAGTGAAGAAAATGTTAATTGTACTGAAGGAGGCTCAGCTGATAATCTCTTGGTATAACTTCTTTTATTTCTTATGATATATTTTAATTGTTATATATTTCATGTTTTAGTAATTATTTCCTTGGTTTTGGTTTATGATTATAGGATTTTATGAATAAATTTAAAGGATTGGCAAAGAGATTAGCTAATGATGTTGCTGAGATGTCTCAGTTTCTAGATAAAGCTGGAGATATGTTTATTGGAAATGATTTGTCTGTGCAAATGAACAATTTAATTGAAAATATATGGAGCAAGTACAGAATAAGTAAAGAAGATACAGATAAAGGAGCAGGAACTTCAAGTAGGCTGCTTAGCCAGGAATATTTCAATGAGCCTGATTTTTTGGCTGAGTTAGAGTCTCTCTGTGCAGCATATGATAGAGTTTCTGTCACTGAGAAAAGCACAAAAAAGAGAAAAGGAGAAGACGGTGTTCCAGACAAAGTTACAGCCTCTGAGAAGATTACAAAAAAGAGAAAAGGAGATGATGCAGTACCTAGTTTTGATTTGCTTTGTACATCATTAGAGGCGGAAGAAGGTACTGAGAATGCTGATGGATTTGATAAAGCCGCTGATATTGTTGATCCTTGTGCTGATAAGAATAAGGAGAAGAGTTGTGCTGGTCTTGACGATTCTTTTGAAGATCCTTTGTAAGAATTTATTTTTGTTTTGGAACAATCATTTTTTGTTTTGAAACAACCTCTTTGTGTTTTGAGACAATAAGATTGTGCATTTTTTATTTTTTTTATTTTTTTTGTATAATTAGTGGTGGTGAAGTGAATAATATCATTTGTGATGAACAAGTTGATAAAGATAAGGATAAGAGTTGTGGTTTTGAAGATGTTGCTGCTGCTGTTGATGTGATACCAACGTAAGTTGAAACAACTTAATTTTCTGTACGAACTTTTAAGTTTTGTTTCTGAGTGTAGCTTGTTGTTTTGTTTTAGTAGTCCTGCTGTTAAAGATGGTGTTGCTGATAAGGATAAGATTAGTAGTGCTGCTGTAGAAGATGGTGATGTTGATAAGGATAAGAGTAGTAGTCTTGCTGTAGAAGATGCTGATGCTGATGCTGGGATAATGTATGTGACATAAATTCTTTTTTTATTATATTTTTGTTGATTAATGTTTGATGTTATATCCTTTTGTTTTTTTATAGCAAAGTAGATGAAATTACAAATGATGATGATGGTGATGAAGTGGTTCAGATTGATGATGATGTTGTAGATCTGGAATCAATTCCAGAAGACCTGCCAGAGGAATTAGAAGAATTTTGTAGTTGGTTTAATGCTAATATAAGGAATGGAAAAACTGTTTGGTCTAATTTTGGTGAGCATGTGTTTGGTTGTCAAGTGACTGCTGCTATTTTGCGGAAGGATGTGCGTGCGCTTGTTGATATGGATGAGATTGGGTCATCTATAATTATTTTTTACATGGCGTAAGTTATTAATGAACTGTTATATTGTTCTTTTATCATTATTAGCATTTTTCTTATTGTTTAATGTTTTTATTTGTGTATTTTGTTTTGCAGATACTTGTATGATCAATTGAAAGAGATGGAGAAGGAGAAGGTGATTTGCATGGTAGATCCAAACAGGACCTGTAATTTGATTGTTAAATCTGATGAGCAGAGATCTTTGTTACTTAGAAAGAGATTTGACATGTGTGGTGGGGAAGCTATCCTTTTTATACCTCAAAACACAGAGTATGTAATTTGTACTTGAATATTTTATGTTATTAATAATGCAACTTAGGTATGCTAATTTTTTCTGTTTTTGTTTAGTCGTCATTGGACGTTGACAGTAGTTGACCTTAAGAACAAGGTTGTCAACTACATAGATCTTGTTAAGAATCGTCTGTTATCAACAAGAGATTCATGGTCGATTGTTGTTAACAAGTAAGTTTAACAATAAAGTTGTAAAAAAGTTTTTATATTTACATGGTTTCAACTTATAAATGATTTTGTTTTTGTAGAGCTGTACGGTCATTCTTTGGTTTTGCTGATAATTATAAAGTTAGGTGGCTCTCACTTGCAGTAAGTGTGGATAATTGTCTTTTTCTTATCAACATGTTCATTTTGGAACAACAGAAGTCATTTTTGGAGAAGTTTTTAAACATTTTTTCATGCTAATTATGTTTTGTAGGGTTTTGCAAGGCAGACAGATGATAAAAGTTGTGGCTATTACGTTTTGAAGTACATGCGTGATATTGTGTTTGAAAAGGATTACACATTAGATACGTTGGTATAATTTCATTTTTGGCTTTTTGTTTATTTATTAATTTGTAATTTTATTTCATTATTTTATAATGTATTTTCTTACTGTAGTATAAGAAGCCAGGTGTTAAGGGTGCTTACTCAAAAGAAGTGCTGAATATTATTCGTCGTGAATGGGCTAACACTGTTCATGAGACCGGTCTTATTCTCTACGGTGATAGCAGAGTGTAAGTTTTATTTTGAAGTGTATTATTTGTAACTTTCTGTGTTTTTGTTTGAAACAACAGAATGAAGCATTTTTAATCTCCTTTATTTCAATAGGAATAATGGGGCTGAACAACGTTTGAAGAGGAATGTTAAATTATCGCAGTACTTGCGTTCTCCTTTTATTGCAAACAATGCATTCTTAGTTCTGAATATGAGAAAAAGAGATAGGAGAATTATTGAGTATGCACTGCGAGATGTGAAGAAGTGGTAACAACTTTAATCTATTTTTTTATAAACTGTTGTATGCTCCTGTTTCACTGTTGTATTCTAATCCTTTTTTGTTTTGTTTTTGAAGTGAGGATCAAGTGTATGCTGATGAATCAAATGTTATAAATCAAGAAGAGATTTTGTTACTTTCTGATAGACAGCTTGTTGTTAGTAATGTTGTGGATGCATGGTCTAGTATTTTGAACCACAATGAGTTGGGGAGGAAGAAACGAAGAGTGAAGAGATTCTTTTTTAGTGCGATGGCTTTTGTATGTTGCTTAATTTTTAAAGTTTGTGATTTATTTCTATTATAGATGTTGTTGCTAATTTTTTAGTGATGTTTTGTGTAGGTTATGCTGTTTTCAAAGGATGGTAGTACAGGTTTCGTTCAACAGGATGCGAGGAAAAAACGTTTTAGACAACGGCTTGAAAATGATATTTCAGCTGCTGGAATTCAAAGTTTGCTTGGCCATGACTTGGTAAGTTTAGTTTAGTTTTGAAACAACCTAGTTGATTTTTGAAACAACCTAGTTGATTTTTGAAACAACCTAGTTTAGTTTTGAAACAAGCCATATATTTCTTGTTGGAATATATTTTCAGTATGTTTTTATGTTGAAATACTTATGTATTTTGCTTTTACCAGATATTCTTTCCAGTAATACATGCTGCACACTACTCTTTGCTTGTTATCAATAATATATCAAAGAGAGTAGATATTATTGATAATCGCCCACTTCCTGCAAGAACAACATGGAGAGTTAAGTATGGGAATATGCCAGAAATATTGGTATGTTGTAATTACTACTTTTTGTATATTCTTGTTTTGATCTTCTGATATGTATAGTTGTGCTTATAAGATTGTTGTTTTCGTTATGCAGCTTAAAATGTTTGCTCTTTTTCTGTACGGACCTGACAGAGTTTCAAGAGATGAGATGTCTGAATACAGTGTTAATGTAGTGAAAATGAAATGGAGGAATAAGGACAACCATGTTGATTGTGGAATTTATCTCATGAAGCACATGGAGTCATATGAGGGTCAAATTGAATCAAAATGGGACATTGGACTCACTAAAAATCCTGAGGTAATTACTGTTTTATTTTTTCTTTTTTCTATAAGTAATCTTTTTTGCTTATAATTTTCTCTTATTTCTGTAGGATCCAAACTTGAAGAAGTTGCGAATTGAATTTGCTCGTAAGATCTTATTGAGTCCAAAAAATTTGATGATTGACACTCTTGATGAACAGTCATTAAATTGGTCTCTTGAAGCTGATTTTAAGTTTCTACTGGATTAGAATGAATGATTTTTTACTTTTTAATTTTTCTATGTTGTTTCAAATTAATATTCCGTTGTCTCAAATTAATTCTGTGTTGTTTCGAAATAATATTCTGTTGTTTCGAAATAATATTTTGTGTGGTATTTTAAATTTTGCAAAGTATGTAAAATTAGAATTTGAAGAGGCAGTTCTAATTATACCACACGTATTCTTTAAGTGCAGTTATTGCCCACTTAAATAATTTTTGTTAACTGCATGTTTTGATTGGTGGGTTTTTTTAAATTGCTCTGTTTTGATTGGTGGGTTATTTTCCCTCCATGAAAAAACGATTCAGTTCTCCATTTTCTTTTCCTATAAATTGCTGCATAGTTTTTTTAATCTTCATCTCTTCTTCTTTAAGTTTTCTTTTACATAAATTATAATGAGTGGTAGCAGCAGTAAAGGGAAAAGAAAGAGATCTCTTTCTCCATCAAGATCTCCACGGAGTGGAGATGAAAGGGAGGTTCTTAGTGACGCCTACAGGGCAACCACAGAAATGCAGAAAATGGATGACAAGCTGAAGATTCCATTTGAGTCTGTCGATTTCATTCAAGATATCCAGAGTGCATTTCGCACGAAGGATAAAGATGAAATCTTTCGGAAGATTCAGGGCATGAAGTCTACATCTTCTTTCTTCTGTGATGAGCTTGATATCTACTTGGACAAGCTCTGGGATGAAAATCATGATTTGAAGAAGAAGCTTGCAGAGCAGGAGGCCTTGGTGAAGAAACTGAAGAAGAAGCTTCAGTATCTTTATTAAATTTTATGTTTTTTTTTATTTCTTAGTTTTTTTTCTTTTTTTTTAATTTATGTATTTATGTTTTTTTTTTAATATAAAAAAGTTTATTATATACTCTTTTTTTTTTAATAGTGTTTCATTAACTAAAACAGTATAGTTATTAAAAATTTGAATCGGAACAATCTAGTTCCATTTTGAAACAACAGAGTTACATTTTGCAGATAGTTGTAAAATATGAAATTAAATTAATAAAATAAAATAAAAAAAATCAATAATAAAATAAATTTAATTTAATTTGCAGATTTAAATTTAAATTAAATGTAAAATATGCATGGCTTAGGATCATTGATGATTGCCAACTGGATAATTAATTTTCAATTTGTATCGAAACAATTTAGTTCCATTTTGAAACAACAGAGTTACATTTTGGAAAATCATACATAGTTAGTTGTAAAACATGAAATTAAATTATTAAAATAAAATAAAAAAAAATCAATAATATAAAAAATTAAATTAATAAGGAAATTTAAATTAATTTGCAGATTTAAATTTAAATTAAATGTAAAACATGCATGGCTTAGGATCATTGATTATTGCCAACTGGATAATTTAATTTTCATTGGTGGGTTATTTTGAATATTATTACCGTTTGAAAACTCTTAATTGTTTCTCTATAAATTGTTCCTATCAACACAATCTATTTTCATCCATTCTTCTTTAATTTCTCTTTAATAAAAAAACAAAATGAGTGGAAGCAGCAGTAGTGGGAAAATGAAGGAATTTGGTTCTCCAACAAGTTCTGAAGCAAGTTATGGAGATCTCTTGGGAGCTTCTGTCTGCTTCAGGCAGACAGATGGGATGCAAGTGATTGATGAGAAACTGAATATTCCAGCAGAATCTCTTGGTCTCATTGAAGATGTCCAGAATGCATTTCGCAAGAAGGATAAACATGAGATTTTCCGGAAGATTCATGTTATGAAGTCTTCAATGTCCTTCTTCTTTGACGAGCTTGATTCGTACTTGGAGAAAGTATGGGCTGAGAATAATGAGCTCAAGAAGAAGGTGGAACGAAAAGATGAATTGATCAAGAAATTGAAGAAAACACTCTGAGTGTTTTTTTTGTTTTTTTTTTTGTGATTTTAGGTTTCTTTTTTTCTGTTTTTTTTATGTATTTTGTATTTTGCATTTTTATTAAATATAATAAAGTTTGTTCTCTATATGCTGCTTTTTTTTGAAACAACATAGTTTAGTTTTGAAACAACCTAGTTTAGTTTTGAAACAACCTAGTTTATTTTTGTAACAAGCCATATAATCTTTGTTGGAAGAAGAAAGGAATTCATTGCAGAAACAACAACATATCAAATTTGAAACAAGTGCTTAATGATTTTGAAACAATCACTGAAATATAAAAGAAATTGCAGAAACAACAACATATCTATTTTTGTTGTTTTGCTTTCTCTAAGTCCTCTAGTTTTTTACATGTTCTAATATCATGATGACCCAACTTCATACATCTTTGGCATGTTCTTTGCCTTTTATTTGATTTCTCAATTGCTTGCTCTCTAGCTCCCTTCAATCTTTTCTGACTGTTTGTAAGTTGTACTCCAGTTCCTTTATTCTTGGAGACTTGAGGTTCTTTTATTAGAATTTCTGCAGGCAGGCTTGTTCCAATCAACATCTCAATGTCTTGCTTTTTGCTAGAAGATTTACCACTGTTGTCTGTTCTGTTCTTTGCTTCCAAATCTGTCCTTATCTTTTTAACATTTTTGACTAGATTGGTGAGGTTTTCTGCATCACCTTCTGCTAAACTCACACACATATGCATCTCAGACCACAAAGTGTTTATCAATCTTTTCTTATCCATCACTCGAGCACACTCATCTATATCATTTCCTTCCATGTACAGCCTTGAAGTTTTTGCTGCTAATATTGTCCATCTGTTCAAGACATATTGTTGTGGAATGTTGTCGAGCATTCTATGCTTCCAGACGATAATCATATGTCTGCAAGGGATTCCTACTCTTATAAACTTTTTGCAGGAACATGTAGTGTCATTGTCATTTTCTTTATAGACTACTTGATGCTCTGTTTGATCCTTTTCCATCACTGTTATTATTGATGAATTGTTGTCTACAATCATGCTTTTGAATCCATAATAGAACGAAGCAGAAATAACCTGTTTTTGTAATTCATAGAAAACTGTTGCTGTATACACTTCTGATGCATGCTGCTCAATTTTCATTGGGGTCCTGCACACAGGCTTTGAGTGTTTGTTGTCGTTGTCATTCTGCCCTTGTGCATATCTTTGTCCTTCCATTGCAGTCTCAACCCGCATGTTAAATTCGACAAGAGTTAAATGTGGATTTGTGAAACTAGTGAAAAAATGATTTTCACTTTCCGACCTTGATGTTGTTCTCATTAACCCTGAAAGAAAACAGTCTCTGAAATAGGCAGGTATCTAAATCCTTCTTTTTTCATACATGCGTTTCAACCAATCATGTTCTTGCAAATTATATTCTGAAATCACTTCTTGCCATTGTTTCTCAAAATCTTCTGGCTCTGTTTCCACATTCCAAACACATTTGTTAATCTTGTCAAAAAATTCTGATTCATATGTCATTGCACGCCCTGTAAAAAATAACAGTTGTTAGAGACTTTTTCTGAAATTTAAAAAGCATAGGTTTTTTGGAATAACATAGTAAACTGTTGTATTACCTATCTTTTCAGGCATTTTCTTCATAATATGCCACATACAAAGCCTATGTTCTGTCTTATCAAAGACATTTTTTATTGTAGCCATCATCCCTGGATCTTGGTCTGTGATGAGGCAATTTGGTTCGTTGTTGTGCATCGCTTTCAAAAATGTTTTAAATGTCCATTCAAATGATGCAATGTCTTCATTAGACAGTAAACAAGCTGCAAAGGTAATACACTTTTTGTGATTGTCAATTCCAGTAAATGGACCGAATACCATTTTGTACCTGTTAATGGGGAAAAGACAAAACTACCAAATCAGTTTTGGAACAACAGTGTTGTATTTCGAAACATCAGATTCATATGTTGAAACAACTGCATTTTCGTTTTGGAACAACAGAATATATTACCTGTTTGTTGAATATGTCGTATCAAATGATACCATATCACCGTACATAGCATAGTTTCTTCTGCAAGTCGCATCTGCCCATAAAACTCTACATAGACGGCCATCTTTATCTAATTCATATTCGAAAAAGAATCCACTAGACACTGATTGTTTAACTTTGAAGTTGTCAATAAACATTTGTGCATCTGATCCTTTAATATAAGCTTTCAAGTCTCTTTGAAAGTTCTTGAAATCAAATTTAGATGCACCAATATTTTTATAACCACCAAATAACTCTTTAGCTTGTCTAAAGGTTTTCACAGGTCCAACATTAAGCTTCGAATTATCAAAGACCATCTTCTTTAGAAGGATGCCCATACTCCTTCCTTCTTTTTGATATTGTAGACAACTTGGTGTGTAAAGTTCATGGTTATGCCCTTCTTTAAACACTGTAACTTCATACTTCTCATCATTCTGCATCTTTAGTATCATTTTCGCACCACATCCAACTCGTGTGAATGGTCTTTTCCTTTTTTGTTTGGCAAAATTTTTGTTTCTTTTGTAACCAGCTTTGTTACAGACAAAGAACTGTTCTTTCACAATTTCAGGGTTATCCTTTCTTTTTCTTGATGTTGATTTCCTTGTACAAAACCCACCAGCGGCAGCATACGACTTGTAAAATTGAATCCCTATATCTAAGCTGTCAAATGTCATCCCTTCTGCAGGTTTCAATTCATTTGAGCAAATAGGAATCCATTCTTTTGCTCCATTTGGTGTCAAAACTGGTATTGTTTCAGGTGTAGGAGTAAACTGAACAACTGCTGTGGAACTACCATTGTTTTCGTCATCCAATGAAATTATACCTGCATTCAAGGAATAAGATTGTTTTGAAACAAGCAGCACAGAGTCTTGAAACAAGCAGCACAGAGTCTTGAAACAAGAAGCACACAGTCTTGAAACAAGCAGCACACAGTCTGTTTCAAGAAGCACATAGTCTTGAAAGAAGAAGCACGCAATTTTGAAACAAACATCACACAATTTTGAAACAAGCATCACACAATTTTGAAACAAGCATCACACTTGATGTTCCATTGCACCAAAAGGATACAATTAAAATAAATGAAATGTAGACAAGTACCTGTTGATGATGTAATATCAGATTGTTTTTGTGATTCTATTTGTTCTGTTCTGATTGATGTCAAAATTGGTATTGTTTCAGGTGTAGGAGTAAACTGAACAACTGCTGTGGAACTACCATTGTTTTCGTCATCCAATGAAATTATACCTGCATTCAAGGAATAAGATTGTTTTGAAACAAGCAGTACAGAGTCTTGAAACAAGAAGCACATAGTCTTGAAACAAGCAGCACACAGTCTGTTTCAAGGAGCACATAGTCTTGAAACAAGAAGCACGCAATTTTGAAACAAACATCACACAATTTTGAAACAAGCATCACATTTGATGTTCCATTGCACCAAAAGGATACAATTAAAATAAATGAAATGTAGACAAGTACCTGTTGATGATGTAATATCAGATTGTTTTTGTGATTCTATTTGTTCTGTTCTGATTGATGTCAAAATTGGTATTGTTTCAGGTGTAGGAGTAAACTGAACAACTGTTGTGGAACTACCATTGTTTTCGTCATCCAATGAAATTATACCTGCATTCAAGGAATAAGATTGTTTTGAAACAAGCAGCACAGAGTCTTGAAACAAGAAGCACATAGTCTTAAACAGCACACAGTCTGTTTCAAGAAGCACATAGTCTTGAAAGAAGAAGCACGCAATTTTGAAACAAACATCACACGATTTTGAAACAAGCATCACACAATTTTGAAACAAGCATCACACTTGATGTTCCATTGCACCAAAAGGATACAATTAAAATAAATGAAATGTAGACAAGTACCTGTTGATGATGTAATATCAGATTGTTTTTGTGATTCTATTTGTTCTGTTCTGATTGATGTCAAAATTGGTATTGTTTCAGGTGTAGGAGTAAACTGAACAACTGCTGTGGAACTACCATTGTTTGCGTCATCCATTGTTTTCGTCTCCTTAGAAACGAATTTTTGTTTGATTATTAAGAATTCAAGACTGCAGAAGTTTGTTTGCAGCTGGAAGTACGACGTTATTTTGGTTTTCTAGGGATGCGTGTTTGTTCCAGTAAAAACGGCGCAGTTTTATGTTTTTTGGCTGCTGACACATTATTTACAAAATTGCCACCGCGTCATTTTATTACAAAATTGTCACCGCGTGGCTAGTTGTCACACCATAAGAGGCTGTCACACCAAATGGGGGGTGTCTCACCTGAACTTGACTCTATAAATTGATAAGTTTTATGCCATGCTTGCAATGACTATTTAAATTTGTTTTGTGATTACAACACTGTTTTTGCACACACAACTCAGAAATTACGCTTTAATGTCTAATTCACCACTATCTTCTTTTTTTTTCAAATTGTGATCCACCTCACTTATGGCTTGAATATGTAGAGAATTTAGTGAACAATTCATTAGTTGCATTTGATCAAATTATTGACCAAAAATTTCTATCATATCTTCCTTCGTAATTACACTTCGCAGTGGGAACTCTCAAACTGAGTGGTTGAGGCTTTTCCAATGGCTGAAAAGTGAATGAATTCGAGTCATATGGTACTCGTGCACACGATAAGGATCGATTTTATATTTAATGTATCTGCAACTACACAAATATATTATTTCAATTTGTTCCTATGCAATAAAAAGAAAATACATCAGAAACTGAGCAATCCAACCCAGAAAAGTTCTATCTGAAAACCATATGACAAATAGTAAAACGCATAAATACATTGCTCTTCTGTTAGGAATCATACTACCAAAGCCGTTTTGTTGGAATAAGCTTTTGTTTCTTTCTTTCTGCACCATAGTGTTCAAATTAATAAAAAAAAAATACTGAGAGAAATATGCTTTTGAAAGCTTTTGTCAACAAAAGAACAAAGTTCTATAGAAGATCCAAATTCACATTTGAGTATGCATAAAACCAAGAACAGAACAATATGTATGCACAACTTTTTTTCAAATCCTATCTTATTTTTGTCATATGTAAATGATATTATGAAAAATGAATCAGTCTATGTCTTAAATCTATATATTTTGTTTACTTTGGTAGAATAGGAATTGGCATCAAGTGAATTTGTTATCATGAGTTGTAATAAATACACTCTGAATGAGTAATCGTAACAGAAATTAGTCCAAAATAAAGTAAAATACACTCTGGATCACTTCTGATGAAGGAATATTAGACTGAACTTCCATACCTAGATCATAGATCAGCGTATTTCACCCATGGAATGAAAAATATGGAGAATGGTTCCACCAATAACAGAACATAGCACCGATAAAAAAAACGAAGATTGACAGAACATACCGTTCACTCAAATTCACTTTTATAATAGAGTATAGATAATAGGTTTCGGTGAAATTAGTTCATGGATTGGTTGTTTATAACCAATCCTAACCAAAACCAACCCAATCGAAGTCTATTTAGCATCTATGGATTGGATTGGTTTGGTTTGGTTTTTTGATAAAACAATAAAACCCTTAAAGGGATAACAAATAATATTGAATTGAAAGCCTTCTAGCCATGTGCAGAAACCAGTAGTTCAAAAAAGGAATAACATAAACATAATATAGATCTATCTAGTCTATCACTTGCATTCATCTTAACCTTTATTGCATTACTTACTTTTTTACCCAGCTTGGACTGCTTCCTCTGCACGCTTAAAGGTGACCGTCATCAGCAAGAATACGACAGCAAACATCTTCCAACTGTTTCCTACAAAGTACTTCTCTTGCTTGTAATGACCAGACTTTTCTCTAATGAAACACAAAGCCATTACACACACATACTGGAGACGAAATTAGTCGGAATGACTCTCAGCCGTAGCAAAACCACAATCTACGGACAGACTAATCAAATCAATAGCATAACCAGCTAGAAAAATCACGAGTGTTGACAAACTTAATTCAACTTCATGTACTGTATCGTATGTAAACTTGTTAGAAAAGTGAATTATGCAAATATTTCAAGGTGGCCTCCAAATTTGATGTACAGATAAAACATATCAAGAGCATGAATAGTTACAGACTCGTGTTGCAGAACTTCATCCTTGCAACAGAAAGAACAATTTTACAGTCAAATAACCAACTCAAACAGCATCGAAGAATATCCTCCAAGAATGCGCCAAAAACACAATAGTAAAAAACATCCTTCCTTGTTATAACTTTGAAAATGGGTACAAAAATCCAAAAAAAATCTTAAAGAAACAACTTAAATACAAGAAGATTCTGATAGAAAAAACTTTCATTGGATGAATAAGTTGCTCAGAACTGAAGCATACATTTACTAGTGGACAGTGGTACAAATCTCAACTCTCCTCTCGCATTGTACCGTATAATACAAGTGTTGTTAGTATCCAGTATTCATTCAGAAGAAAGAGAAATACGACAAATGATGATTTTGAATCGATACAAAAAATGTACTCTAGTTGTTAATCTATAGGCAAGAGAACAAAACCTGGAAAAATATCAATGATGACAAGAAATTTCAACCTCTCGTACGAGTCAAAAGCTCTAAAATGGTTGGGTAAACCTTTACTTTCCCCTATGTGTGTATGTTGCACAATTTAACAAAGCCCCGAAGCTACTTAGATCCGACCTTCTGATGAGATTCAATAAGCAATGCATTTAGCAATATATGAACTGCAGCTTCATAAACAGCTTTATCATAATGCATCCCATCATCTGTACATCTCGGCCCACAGTTCCAGCTCATCGATTGAATGTCGAGCATAACAAACGGGCCACCATATATGCGCAAGAGTCTACTATTTTTCAATTCTCGATCATAAGCATGCCACATTTCATCCGTCATCTTCTCCTTCTTTTCCTCTGTATTCAACATCCCATTAATCAACATTGGCATCCCAAGCCAAAACAAATGTGGCGATCTGATAGAAACGGACCCCGTAACAGGTCCCTCCGTTCCCAATTCTGACGAATATGGAAGCAAAGACACCACAGAGCTCCTCAAGGACTGCAAATCAACACCATACTTTGACGCATTTGTGATATGAAGCATATGCCAGAGCCCTCCTCCAATCACCAAAACATCAGGGTAGCTTCGTTGTTGCTTAAACCGAGTAACCAAGTCCGTCAAATTAACAACATAAGGAGCCCAGACAAAATCCAACTTCAACCCAATTTCTTTAACAACAATCTGGTAATCACTATGCCTTTTAAACAAATCACCCTTAACCGATTCCATCCTCTTCGAATCCAAAATCAAACTAAGCAAAGATTGAACAATTAACCGAGCTTGGGAATCACCAGCAACAACAACCCAAGACCCATTAAGCAAATCTTTAGTATCAGACCTATCAAGCCTCTGAAATTCACAAGCTCTAATCTTTCCGGTTTTCGACCAATCCCAAACTTTATCATAAACCACAGAAGAATCATTCCTAAAAGTAGTATCATTCCCATTACTACTACGGGTAGGTTTAACATTCCAAACAACATCATTAATCAAATTAATACAAGAATCGTCACGATTATCAAAAACGACAACAGATTGAACATTGGCGACGAAATCAGAAACGGAAGGGAAATAAGGAGTGAGATGAACACCTACCGCGAGGGTTATAAAAAGAACGCCGCTGAAAAAAAGCATCTTGTTGCGGCTCAAATGCCATCCAGCCATACCCATAGGGACGAATAATACTATACATGCAGCTAATAACCCTAATTGAACACCGCCCAACATAATTCAGCTTCTCAAAATCAAGATTTCGAATCAAGAAATGGGATTTCGCATCATGATGAGAAGATCTTGGAAGGTTGGTTTTTGGGGATTAAGAAATTGAAATGGGGATTAAGGAAATTGAAATGGGGTTGATGATGATGATGATGATGATGATGATGGAGCAACAATGGCGAAATGTTTCTGGTTGGACAGCGATTGCATCGGTCTTGGGTTCGGTCTAAATGGTACGGGGACGGTTCACCTTACACGTGTGACCGGTTTTGATAGTTTGTTTTTGGTTAAGTGCATTCTTAGCCACCAAACTAAAGATTATTATTCGTTTAGTCCCCTTGATTTTGTAACTTTTTAGTTTTTTTTGGTAGAACGGAGGGTGAAGACTCCGAAAAGCAAGAAGAAAATAAAAACAAACTAGATTGGAATAATTCTTCATATTGATCGACCCATCCAATCATCCTGAGAATATCCTGGAGGTTAATAGTCGGGTCATCAACATCATCTCGAAGATCACCAAAAATGTTATGATCAGCAAGATCTCTGAAGTGACTGGGTGCCCTTGTTGCAATTTTTTTCATTCCCGTCTCTCCTACTCGAGGTTTAACATGGCTCGTACTTCCCGCATTAAAACTTATCAGCTTATCTCGATTAACATTGTTCAAACTCGTGGGTTTTCCAGATGGACGTTGTGTGGTATTAAAACCAAACCCTCCGAAACCCGGCATTTTGTTTTTATTCAGTGGGCGTTTGATCTTAGTTCTCCAAGGACCGTACTCCTCATCATTCGCCTCCCCACTATTTATCTCAGGTTCAGCTCTGATAGCTTCTCCGTTGGCAGGACCGTTCTTATCATTCCCGGAAAGATCAGTCGAGGTTTTCCCATTATTAGATTGTTGTATGATACTCGGAAGGGTGCAAGCCGTCCGAATATGCCCATATTTACCACACTTTGTACAAGCTACGTGAAGACCCTCATACTCGATATGATAAGATACTCCGTTGACTTCAAACTCAGCAATTAAAGGATTCGCCAAATCAATTTCGACACGAACTCTAGCAAACTTCCCTCGGGACGCTTTCAGAGTATTAAGATCCACTTTCACTGCTTTCCCTAAAGAATTGGCAATCATCTTCAAAAAATCTCATTATACAATTGGACAAGGAGATCCACGAAGCGAACCCAAACCATAGTCGAATTAATTGCTGCTGACGAGGCTAAGAAATCAACCGACCAGGTTCGAACCGTTAAATAATGTCCTTGAATAGTCCAAGGACCTGCTTCCACCACTCTACTTCTATCACTAGGATTATCAAACCGAACAATATGAAAGCCATGGGCAACATCCATAATGTCCATCTCCCCGAGTGGCTTTCATATTTCCATAGCCCTATTATGCAAAGCAACATAACCCACATTCCTTTCTAGTACTTTCACCACCAAAGCATCTTTCCAAGGCTGTGCCCATTCATCAAGCAAAGTCGAGACAATATTGAACTTAGGCTTCAAAGGATTATCAAGAACCACATAGACAAGCCCTTTTGCCTCTAGGTTAATAGTTTTAGTAGACTCCTCTATAGGTTTCTCGGTACCCTCTACCACTTTACTGTATGAACGCACCTCAGGTTCAGGTTCAGTTGTTTCCATGTCAACATTCTTATCATCGTCTGGCGGCCTTTCCGGCTCCGTTTCCATTCCGATCAACAATTCAAAATCGCAGTCTAGGGTTCTCTCGCAGTCGATAATTGTTTATAAACACTGTATTCTACTTTGTTATTTACACGGCAATTCTTTTTGGTTTTTTTTAGAAAGGTAGTTTTTCATGTGTGAGTTTTACTAGTTAGAGTTTTTCTAAATAGGAGTTCTCATGTATTTATGATTCTTCTCTATTTAAAGGGGAGATTATATTCAATAAAGAATAAGCAGAATTTTAATCGTTAACTCAAGTTCATATGGGATTTTTTTTGCCAAGTTACACTAGATTATATTGGAAAGCGTGGAGAAACTGTAGGTTTCACCAAGGAGAAAAGGAAAAAGTATTGTGCTATATTGCAAATTTATTCTGACAACAAGGTTTTATTTTAGTTATTTTAATTTCTGGTGTCTATTTATGCTTACTGAGAATGTTGGGGGATTGCAGGTATGCTAAAGATATCCTTCCAAAGGAAATGCTTCCTCATGTTGTAGTTGGGGAAAATTGTGAGAGTAATAAAGCATACTATTTTGGGTAAGTCTATTATAGTAAGTCATGCAAGTCGCTGATTCTAAATAAGAATAAACATAATTGCTTTGTTTCAGGTATATCATTCACCATCTTTTACTTTGTGCACTTGGCCAGAGGAGAGAAGATGACGTATATTCATACAGAAACAAGAGGCTTGACCTTTCTTGTCCTTTACTTGGTGGACTCTTTAGAATGGTTTGCATTTTCTATGAGAAGTTTTGATAGCTTTCGGTATCTCATTATTCTTATTCCTGCATGTGTTTAGTTTTTTTGAACTGTTTGGTGCAGTTATTCAGAAAGTTGACTAAGGATGTCAAATCTTATGTTCAAAAGGTATTGTGTTATAAATCTACCTTCTTTTAGTTCATATCCATTACAATCTCTTACTTAAATATTTATGATGGGAGTTGCAGTGTGTAGATAATGGAAAGGACGTCAATCTGCAGTATGCTATTAAAGCAAAAACCATTTCTAGTGGTTTTAAATACTCACTTTCCACTGGAAATTGGGTTGCAGCCGGTACACAAGGAAAAGGAGTATCTCACATATTAAATCTATTGACATATTTGTCCACACTGTCACATTTGCGGAGAGTCAATTCTACAACTGGACATATTGGTATTTTATTTATTTATTTATTTTTTATTTCCATATGCATCTTTGACTTAGTAATGGTTTTTGCAACCAGGGAAATTGGCTAAGCCCATGTAGTTGCATAGTTCACAGTGGGGAATGATATGTCCAGCTGAAACACCTGAAGGCCAAGTAAGTGCATGCGCTTTATTGAAAAAAAAAGGTTGAATGAATAACTCTGATCACTGTTTTCCCCGTATCATAGGCTTGTGGATTGATGAAGAATCTCGCTCTTATGGTCTATATAACTGTTGGATCATCTACAAGTCCAATCTTAAAATTCTTGCAAGACCAGCGTATCCAGAATCTACAGGTACAGGTGCTTATTTTGTTTTCAAAATACTGATCTTTCGGCTTTTCTTATTTTGATATTTCTCTTCATTGCAGGAAATATCTTCGGCAGTTATTCCTCAATCAACAAAAGTTTTTGTTAATGGTCACTGGGTGGGTATCCATAGTAATCCTCATATGCTGGTTAAGAAATTGAGACGGCTGAGGAGAAGGGTCTGTTTTACATTCTCTTATTAAAAGTTGGGAGAAATTGAGACGGTTGTTTTAGAATGCTGATGGTATTTTCATATGCAGGTTGACTTCAATACTGAAGTTGGGGTTCTATGGGATATTCGTTTGAAAGAGCTTCAGATATACACTAATTATGGCTATTGCAGTCGTCCTTTATTCATTGTTGAGAACCAAAGGCTTCTCATAAAGAAAAACGACATTCATGCCCTAAAGCAGAGGGTGAGAAAATTGGATTTTTAACAGTCATTTAAAGTATCTGTTACAATACCATGTAATTTATTTGTGTTCTTCCCCTGTTCTCTTTTTGCAGAAAACCGGCTGGCATGATCTTATGACAAAAGGATTTATCGAATATATATGTTAGTGAACAGTTTTCAATGATATTGATATGTTCTGTTTATTACTTGAAAGGTTGTAGGAAGAAGATGAAACCATTATTGCTGAATACTTGTTACAGAATCTTGTGGAACCTTCTTCTGATACTTACACATATTGTGAAATTCACCCATCATTAATTTTAGGGGTTTGCGCAACAATCGTTCCTTTTCCTAATCACAATCAGGCAAGTTTGTCATGTGTTATAACTGTTTTGAGTTGCAAATGCTGCTTATTTGTTCAATTGTGCTTACTTCTTGGTTGTTCCATTAGTCCCCACGTAACACATATCAGTCTGCTATGGGAAAGCAAGCCATGGGAATATATGTTACAAACTATAAATTTCGAATGGTAATCTTTCGACAAATGGTTTTGTATATCAATGCATCTACATGTTGGGGGATATCATTTATGCTTATATATATATTCTACTGTGGTATGCTTCAGGATACACTGGCTCATGTGTTGTTTTATCCTCAAAAGCCACTTGTTATTACCAGAGCTATGGAGCACCTTCATTTTAAGCAGCTTCCAGCTGGAATTGTAAGGAATTAAATTTTTTTCATGATCCTTCTCTCTTGTTACCTTGTTGACGATGTTTTTCTATGAATTCCTTTCCACTCGGAATGCTATTGTTGCTATTGCATGCTATTCTGGATACAACCAAGAAGATTCTGTCATTATGAACCAATCTTCCATTATCCGTGGATTTTTTCAAATCGCTTTTGTTCCGTTCATATAGGTGAGGAACGTGCTGACTTATTCTTTGTTGTCTAGTAACTGTGTCGCTCACCACCTCCAATTATAGGGATGAGGAGAAAAGGATAGGGACACTTGTCAAAGAGGTTTTTGGTCGTCCAGATAGAAACAATACAGAGGTAACAACTAGTTTTTTCATTGCTTGGATTCACTGCAATATACACTTGTCAATATGCTTGGAATTGGTTTTACAAGGCATGTGGAAGGGCTCTTACGATAAATTGGATGATGACGGTCTTGTTCCTCCAGTAAGTTTAAGCATAAATTACTTGATTAGCATTTTGCTTGCTAGTTATCCAGCCTATATTTTCTTTACAAGATGGCTTTTCTGAAAGCATTATCGTGTTATTTTTAGAAAACAAGGGTTTCAGATGAGGATGTTATAATTAGAAAGACCACTCCTATTACTCAGGAAGAATCTCAAGGGGAGTCTAATTCTCGTTACACCAGGCGTGATCACATCATAAGCTTACGCCCCAATGAGACTGGGGTGGTGGATAAAGTAAGCATAATATTTCTGTAGTTATTCTTATTGATATCAATAGTCTTAATTTTTTAGTTATTTTGGGAGATAGTATTGCAAGAACTTTGAACTTACTGAGCTTCCTATAATGATAAACAGCTAAAGATAATTTGAGGCAACCTAAAAACGTTCTTATGTGATGGGATTTTATAGGTTCTTCTGACAACCAATTCTGATGGTTTGAGACTTGTTACAGTAAGGGTGAGATCAGTTTGCATACCTCAGATTGGAGACAAGTTGATAGAGATCCACCCAACCAAACTTTGGCCCATGCCCCTCAAGGACCTAGAATTATTCATGTGTATTCTAGGAGAAGAAAACTACTGCTGGTAATGAGTGAGCTGGCAATAATTATTTATGGGCAGGGGAATGGACTAAGTTTTGTTATTTAGAGGGGGTGTGGAGTGTGGAAGGATTAGATTATGTTTTAATTAACTGTTGGCTCCTTGTGAGTGAGGGAAGTCTCCCTAGAGAGTGTTATTGCAATACTCTAATTTTATCTTCTATTTTCTGTATCAGTTCAGTTTGAAATTCAATAAAATCCCTAGCTTTTCCTCTTTTGTTTAGCTGTTTCAGTTTCTTAATTGTCAATTTCTAACATTTGGTCTGACCTGCCGGATATATTGAATGGGAAAGAACGATACACAGATGGAAACAAGAACAACTCAGTCCCGTTTGGATACGCACGATGAGTAGATTCAAGATCTGTAAAAAGATGTTAAAGATATCAAGCACTACATGGAGGCAAAGAAAAAGGTGCAAGACGATTTCAGGGCTCATATGATGAATTGGGTCAAGACTCTCAAAACCTACAGTCGATTCAGGTCCTCACGTTTCTGGACCAGATGAACCTCAACCACCCGATCCACCCGCTCAACCACCTACGAAAGGAATCGAAGAATTGCATCTTGCAGCCAAGAAGATTAAGCTTCCGGAGTTTAACGGTTATGACCCCAGGGGATGGATTTCTAAGGCCGAGACATATTTCGAGATTCATGAAACTCCTCCTTCAATACAACTTCGCCAGGCTAAACTCAGCATGAGCGGTGTTGCCCAACATTGGTTCTCAATAGTAGAGGAGGTGCAAGACTCTTTGACATGGGAGATTTTCATCGCCGAACTTCTTCAACGGTTCAGCGGGCTGGAGATTGAAAATCCTTCGAACAACTCTCCATGCTTTACCAATCTGGCACTGTTCAAGAATATATAGAAGATTTTGAATATCTTCAGTCTCTGGTTCCTGCATTAATAGAGCCACAAGCATTAGGATATTTCATTGGAGGATTGCAAAGTGAAATTTGACGTCGGGTGCGTCCCTATCGGCCAAAAACAAGATTAACAGTGATGTGTGCTGCAAAAGATGTGGAAGCGATGTTGCTTCCTTATGAATAAGAGTTTTCTTCACGCCGATTACGCAAGGAAGCACGTTCTGATGAGGCTACATATAGATCCCATAACTCATTTATTCCAAACCGGCCTGAACAAAAAATGGGTTATAACATGCGACCCGAATTGAAAAGCCCATATCCTAATGTTCAACGCATAGTTTCAGCAGGGGGAACTAATGCTACTAAGCACGAGAATCAAATATCTCTTTTTTCCTCTTCTCAAACTCGCAACAGGGGATTTAGGTCTCTTACGCGCACGGAATGGGAGGAAAGAAGAAAAAAGGGGTTATGTTATCGTTGCGGTCAAGCCTACGGTCCAGCACACAAGTGTTCGGAGGGAAAACTTAGAGTGATTCTCTTGGCAGATGATTACGAAGTCTCTGAAGAAGGGGAGATTTTGCGATTCGAAGGAGATGGAGATGGAGATTTTCATGCCGAGGGCGAAGCACCCTGCAAGGCCATGGATGAGTGAAAAGTTTTAGAATTTTCAGGCATGTCAGCTATTCCGAGGCAGGAATCTCCGACTTTGAAATTGAGTGGCGAACTAATAGGAATCCCAATTGAAATTCTGGTGGATAGTGGAGCCACACATAACTTCTTATCTCGCAAATTGGCTGAAGTTTTGGGAATTCCTATAGTTAAATTCACAGGCATGTCGATCAAATTGGGTGATGGTCACCGGGTGATTATTTCTGAAACTGCAGAGATCTTCCTATTAGTTTAAGCGAATTTAGATGCTCTGTAGAAGCATTGGTTTTTGACATGGGCAATCTAGACATGGTTCTCGGTATTGAATGGCTAAAAACCTTAGGTGAAGTCACTCATAATTGGGATTTGCAGTATATGCGGTTCAACCATGAAAACCAGGAGTTTCTTCTGCGAGGAATCAATCAGAAATTATCAGAGGGAGATTCATCCTTACATAATTGGTTGAATAGTTCAAAATCCACCGCTCCCACCTTGCAAATTTTGGGTACTGAGAAATAAGAAGAAGAGTCCCAGCTGACAACTTCACAAAAAAGAGACCTGGATTCTTTAATTGGTCAATTTGAGTTACAATTTCAAGCACCCACAAGTCTCCCCCCTTCACGCCTCCACAATCATGGAATTAATCTACTTCCAGGACAGGGACCTGTTTGTGTTCGACCGTATCAGATCTGTATCATCAGAAAACTGAGGTTGATGAATTGCTTCAAATGGGAGTAATCTTGGTGAAACAGAAAGACGGTTCTTGGCGGATGTGCGTTGACTATCGCGCTCTCAACAAGGTAACTATCCCTGATAAGTTTTCGAATCCTGTTGTCGATGAGCTGATTGACGAATTGAAGGGAGCTCAGTTTTTCACCAAGTTATACTTTGATGAACCCTAAGTATTTTGATTATGTTCAAACGTTTCAGAAGATGAAAACTCAACAGTACCTTACATATAGTTTTCTATTGACTAATATTTTTTATTCTTAGTCTTTGTGTAAGTTGCTCAGCAGGTGCTGGATGAATCATTTCTGGATTGCCTAAAGAACTCAGAAGATCGGTTTGCTGAAGTCAGAGTTTCATTTACTCAGAAGCTGGATATTCCGCTCTGAAGCCGAAGTCTGCTAAAGCTCTCCTCAGAAGTTCTTTGCATTCAGAAGCTTTGCCAATTGTGATCAGAAGTTTAGTCAAGAGGACTTTAGCTCCTGAAAACTAAGTCACGGGTTCTTGATAGCATTTAATGCTCTGACAAGTTCATTTAATGCAAGGCGCCAAAAGTTCAAAAAGCTGTTTTGATGGAGCGCGCCTGTCTGTTCAAGAGAAACCGGATTTTCCTTGTCTACCCTTTGTTGATCCAATTGAAGAATGATTCTGTCATCCTCATCCTTGATTTCAAATCACTTACCGGATTTAGTTAAAGAACAAGGATAACGGAATCAAAGTGTTTGAAGACCGTTTGAAGATTTGACAAACTAACGGCTACAACAACTGATGTCATCTCCTTTGAAGATTCAAACTCACCAACGGTCATCTTCAATCACTATAAATAGTAGCCAAGCTCCAATGCATCAACACACTCATGATCATCGAGCAAAATCTTAACGCACTGTTTTAAACAAGAAAACAGAGCAATTTTTCCATTCTCAATCTTTCTTAGCATAGTCTTAGTAAAGTGAGAGAGTGAAGAAAAACAAGTTCATAATAGGAATCTTGTAAACTGAGATCGTTTGTGATCTTCAGTTAGATTTAAAGAGAGAAATCTAGTTGAGATTAGAGTTGGGTGAGAAATCCAGAAAACAGAGTATTGTTTGTTCTGGTGGAAATCCTTTAACTCTTTTTAGGCTAGTCAGAACTAAGTGAGAAATTAGCTTAAGTTCTGTTGATGTAAAGGAGCTTCTGAACTTGCCATAAAAGTTCTGAATAGTGGATTTATAAAATCTCTGTAGGCTGCGACCTCAGGGGACAAGACGTAGTCACAGGACTTCTGTGGCGAACTTGGATAAATCGAATTGTTCACTCAGGATCTCCTGAACTTCTTTCTCACTCTTATACTTGTTATTTCTGCTTCTGTGTACTTGTTCATATTTAGTGCTGAAACAGATTTTCTCTAAAAATATCATTGTCTTTTTTCAGGAGACTGTCCAGAAGTTCTCAAATCAGAACTTTTGTTGCTGAAAACAGTCTAACTGTGTTTAGGCAGAATTTCCCTCAGAAGCAACTTCCTTAAGATAGCTTCTGACTCTGAGGAAATTTGACTCTGAATTTTAAGTTTCTTAAAAAAACTTAGAAAACCTCAGTTTACAACTAAGACACCTATTCCCCCCCCCCCCCCTCTAGGTGATTCTGTTCTTGTTAGGGCCAACAAGTGGTATCAGAGCGAAGGTCACTTCGTATATTTACTAAAGATCTAACAATCTAAGTGTAAGATCCTATCAGAATCAATAGAGATGGCTAGTAGACACCAACCTGAGAATTCCTCTCATTTCATTGTTCCAGAAGGTTCCTCCACAACTAGACCTCCACTATTTAATGGTGATAACTACTCTTACTGGAAAAAGAGAATGATGTATTTCATCCAAGCTCAGAATATGAGTGCATGGATAGTTATCACTAATGGTGATTTCATCCCAACTAGGATGGAAGCTGGTTTAGGACATGTTGTTATCCCTCAAGTGGAATATACAGATGAAATCCTTAAAAAACTCCAAACGAATGCTTCAGCAATAAATATGCTGCATTGTGCACTTTCTGCTACTGAGTATAACAAAGTGTCTTCTTGTGAAACAGCAAAGGATATTTGGAACAAGCTAGAAGTCACCTACGAAGGAACAGGAAAAGTGAAGCAATCTAAAGTCAATCAGTTGATGAGAGACTACGAGTTATTTGAAATGCTTGACAAAGAATCCATCTCAAGTATGAATTCTAGGTTCACCAAGATTGTCAATGACTTGAAGAGTTTGGGAAAGGATATTGAAGAATCTGAAAAAGTAAGGAAGATTCTCAGAAGCTTACCAAGGTCGTGGCAAGCCAAGAAGACTGCTATCGAAGAAGTTCAGGACTTAAGCTTCTATGAGTATGATGAACTCATTGGCTCATTGATTACTCATGAGATGGCAATCAAGAATCATGACCTGAGAGAAAGGTCAGAAGGAAAAAGAGTAGTCCTTAAAGCAGAATCTTCTGATGAATCCTCTGAAGATGAGGAACTGGCTATGCTGACCAGGAAGTTCAAGAAGGCCTTTAGAAAAGGCAGAGGTGGAAACTACAAGAAGCCTTTCAGGAGCTTTGATAAGAAAACTCCTGATTCTGGTGAAAAGTTCAAGAGAGATCCAAACAAGCCAATTGTGTGCTATGGATGTCAGCAACCGGGGCACATTAAGCCTAACTGTCCGGAGCTGAAGAAAGATAAGAAGAAGTTCAAGAAAGCTATGCTGGCTGCTTGGTCAGACTCTGAGACCAGCAGTGATCCTGAAGAAAAGGAAGAGCAAGCTCAGATCTGTTTTATGGCTATTGATGAGCCAACCTCTGAAGATGTCACAGGAGAAACTTCCGCACCTCCTGAAGCTACCTATGATTCTGAGGTAAACATATCTTCTGAACAAAATATCTTTGATTCTCTTGAAGAACTCTATAGTATGTTCAAGTACCTGAAAAGGAAATTGGACAAGAGTGAGGCTGACAAGTTTCTTAGGTTTACTCAAGTTTATTCTGACATGAAAGTGTTAGAAGAAAAACTGTGTAAACAGTTCAGCACTTCTGCTAATGACTCTAAGGTCAAAGGCAAAGAAAAGCTGCCTCTGGGAAGTGATAAACCCCAGAAGAAGAAGAAACCTGTCACTCCCTCTCTTCTGAAAGAGATATCTTCTCCTCCTGATGTTGGAACCTCTGAGAGTGCTGGTATAGCCTCTGAAGATGTTGGACCTTCTCAGAAGAAGAAGAAATCTCCCAGGAAGCAAAGGGAAAGATCCAAGAACCCTCCCTTTTGCAAGCTCTGCAAGAGTGATGGTCACTGGTTAAAGGATTGCAAGTACCACATTAAAAACCTCTTGCAATCTAAGATATCATTAAAACCTGCTGAAGAAAAATCTAACTCTGAAGGACCCAATAAGGATTGGGTACCTGTCACTAATTGATTGTGTTGCAGGTGGCTCTGAGTGCTCCATCAATGTCAAAGCTGTGGTACATTGACAGTGGGTGCTCAAGGCATATGACAGGTGATGAAAAAGCATTCATCACATTTGATCCTAAAAGAGGTGGAAAAGTCAGCTTTGGAGATGCTCAGAAAGGAAGGATACTTGGTTCTGGATCCATAGGAACCAACCCTCCGATCGAAGATGTCTCCCTAGTCAGAGGCCTGAAGTTCAATCTCCTGAGTGTTGCACAACTGTGTGATAAAGGTAGAGATGTTGTCTTCAGCTCCTCTGGATGTAAAATTTTGGACAGTAAGTCAAGGGAAGTTATTCTAACTGCTCCTAGAGTTGAAAATGTTTTCATGCTGAACCTTGAGAATCTTTGCAAAAATATATGCTTGATGTCCAAAGAGGATACCTCCTGGCTCTGGCATAGAAGACTTGCTCATGTGAGCATGGATCTTCTGGCCAAAGTAGCTAGAAATCAATTGGTTGAGGGTCTGCCTGAAATTAGTTTTAAAAAGAACCATTTATGCAATGCTTGCCAATCTGGTAAACAATCCAGAAGCTCTTTTAAAACTAAGAAAGTCATTTCAACTAAAAGACCTTTGGAACTACTTCATATGGATCTTTTTGGTCCTGTTCAACCAATGAGCATGGGTGGAAAGAAGTATGCCTTTGTCATTGTAGATGACTATTCAAGATTCACTTGGGTCATCTTGCTGTCTAGCAAAGATGAATCACTTGGATGTTTCTCAGTTCTGATAAAGAAACTTGAGAATGAAAGGAATGATAAGGTTGTCCATATCAGAAGTGATAATGGTGGAGAATTCAAAAACTTTAGGTTTGAAGAATTCTGTGAAACCAAGGGAATTGATCATAACTTTTCTGCTCCCAGAACTCCTCAACAAAATGGGGTAGTTGAAAGGAAGAATAGAACTCTGGTTGAGATAGCCAGAACTATGATCAATGAAAGAAGGCTTCCTAAGTACTTTTGGGGAGAAGCTGTGAACACAGCTTGCTATGTTCTGAATAGAGTGCTAATCAGAAGCATTCTGAACAAGACCCCTTATGAACTCTGGAAAGGTCGAAAGCCTAAAATAGGTTATTTCAGAACCTTTGGTTGTAAGTGTTATGTTTTGAATACAAAAGAATATCTTTCAAAGTTTGATTCAAAGGCAGATGAGGCCATTTTTCTTGGTTACTCAACACATAGTAAAGCATATAGGGTTTTTAATAAGAGGACTCAAACTTTAGATGAATCTGTTCATGTACAGTTTGATGAGACTAACCCTGCAGATAGTAGAGCTCCTGATGAAGATGTAGTTCAAGCTCCTGAAGTTACATCTCCTGTTGAAGAAGAAGATGTTTCTCCCAGAGCTGCTGAAGTGGTTCCTCCTGTTGCTGAACAAGCTCAAGAAGAGAATCCTACTCCAGAAGTCAACTTCCTTCCAGAAGATGCTCCTATTTATGATTCAACAAATGATGAACAGGTTTCAGAAGACTCATTGGATGTACCAAGAGAAGTTCGAGCTCATAGGAATCATTCCTTAGAGAACATAATTGACTCTGTTCATAATCCTGTCATGACCAGAGGTCAGCTCAGAAGATACATGGGGAATGTGGCTTTTGTGTCACTTCTGGAACCCAAGGACTTCTATGAAGCTGCTGACGATGACTCCTGGTTAATGGCAATGCAAGAAGAACTTGACCAGTTCAAAAGGTCAGAAGTTTGGACTTTGGTTCCCAGACCTAACAACATAAAGGTTGTTGGAACTAGATGGGTTCTGAAGAACAAGCTTGATGAATTTGGAAATGTTGTGAGGAACAAGGCAAGACTTGTTGCTCAAGGTTACAGTCAGCAAGAAGGCATAGATTATGGTGAAACTTTTGCTCCTGTTGCAAGATTAGAAGCCATTAGAATCTTATGTGCTTTTGCATCATACAAAGGTTTCAAGCTCTTTCAAATGGATGTGAAAAGTGCATTCTTGAATGGTTACATTGATGAGGAAGTCTATGTGTCTCAACCTCCTGGTTTTGAAGATCCTAAGTTTCCTGATCATGTGTACAAGCTGAAGAAAGCTTTGTATGGACTGAAACAAGCTCCCAGAGCTTGGTATGAGAGACTGACAAAGTTCCTTCTGTCTAAGGGTTTTGTCAGAGGCTGTGTTGATACAACTCTGTTCACTCTGAAGAAGAACAAGGATATCCTTATAGCTCAGGTATATGTTGATGATATTATATTTGGTGCTACTAATGAATCTTTGTGCAGAGAGTTCAGTGACCACATGAAGGCTGAGTTTGAAATGTCTATGATGGGAGAATTAACCTTCTTCTTAGGACTTCAGATCAAGCAAAGTAATGATGGTGTGTTTATCAATCAAGCCAAGTACACTAGAGAAGTGCTGAAAAAATTTGGCATGATGGACTCTAATGCTGTTGATATTCCAATGGATGTCAGCAAAGACATTGATGATGAAGAGAAAGCTGGTAAACCTGTAGATATAAAAACCTACAGAGGTATGATTGGCTCTCTTTTGTACCTAACAGCCAGCAGGCCAGATATACATTTTGCTGTGTGTTTTTGTGCTAGATATCAGTCAAAGCCAAGAGAAATTCATGATGTTGTTGTCAAAAGAATTCTCAGATATCTTAAAGGCACACCAGAAGCTGGTTTGTGGTATCCCTGTAGTTCTGATTTCACTCCTATAGGATACACAGACTCTGACTATGGTAGAGATAAATTGAAAAGGGTCAGCACTTCTGGTGGTTGTCATTTTCTGGGGGAGTGCCTAGTCTCCTGGCATAGCAAGAAGCAAACCTCTGTGGCTCTCTCAACTGCTGAAGCTGAGTATGTTGCTGCTGGAAGTTGTGTTTCTCAGATGCTCTGGATCAAGCAACAAATTGCTGACTATGGAGTCATCCCTGGAACAATTACAATCTACTGTGATAACAAAAGTGCAATTGATCTGTCAAAGAATCCTATTCAGCACAGCAGGATGAAGCATGTTCATATTAGGCATCACTTCTTAAGAGATCATGTTCTGAAGAAGGATATTATCATTACTCATGTTCCCTCTGAAGAAAATCTTGCTGACATGTTTACTAAGCCTCTGGCTGGTATGTCTTTCAGCAACTTACGAGAAGGCATTGGTATGACTTATCCCCTTCAATAACTTAGAATTATTGTCTCTGAGTATCTTAAGTGTTTGATCGTTTAAGATAATTTAGTTATAATAAATTCTAATCATGATTTGACTTGAAAGCATGCGTTATCTACTGCTTATTACGGCGCTGTTCTGTGGTTAACGGTTATCTGTTCCCTTTTAAACGGTGTGTATTTGCTTTTTGAATTGGAACGGTTTCTGTGTTTGGGTATAAATAAGGGTTTTCCATACTTAGAACTTTTTACTCTCACTTTCTTTGCCATTAGAATTTCCACAGACTTTCTGTGTCTTATTCTCTCTAAAATCCTAACCTAATTTCCTAAATCTTCAAATGGCTCAAGAAATCACTGTCACACACATCTTCTCTGATGAATCACGAAAGAAAGTTAGTGAATCTAGGGTTTTCACCTCTAGGTTCCTAGATGATGTTGTCAAATCGACTGAACCAATCTCTCACTGGCTTAGCGCTCAAAACTGGAATTCTTTCGTTTCTCTCGAAGAATTCATTTATCCTAAGTTAGTTACAGAATTCTATAAGAACCTCCATTTCTTTTCTAATGAGGAGGATGTTCTTCACTCTGTGGTTGGGGATGTTGAAATCGAAGTCAGCAGGGCTTCCATTTCTCAAGTGATAGGGATTGATGATGAAGGAATCATCATTGGAGATGATGGTTCAGCAGATGGTTTTTCAGAAGCCAACTGGGCTAGGCCAGATCTGAGTGCCAAGGAAACTTACGCTACCTGGTTGACTCAGCACCAGAGGTGGGCACACTATTTGACTATGAATGTTTTTCTTCCAAAGGCTGGAGGAGTCAATTGTGTTTCCAACAGAGAAAGAGTATTTATGTGGCATCTGGTCAACCAGAAGAAGATCAATTTGCCTGCCATGCTGATAAGGCAGATGAAGAATGTAACGACCGTGAGTGCATTAGCATATGGCTCACTCCTGACAAGGTTGTTTGAGGCAGCCTCTGTGGTTATCTCAGGAGAAGGTGTTACTAGTAGGAGTACGGTTCTGAAGATGCATACCTTCAGGAACCTGAGTTTTGGTGTTACTCCGAAGAAGAATGAGAAGGGCTCCTCTGTGAGTATTGCTCAGAAGGAAATTGTGGATGCATCTGTTCAGAAAGGAAAGATTGCTGCCAAGAAGGGCAAGGGAAAGAAGGGATCAAGTAAGTTGGTCCTGAATGTTGAGAAGGTGGTTGTCTCAGAACCTCTTCCCACGATGGTTCAAACAATAATCAGTGTTGAACCCTCTGGCAAGATCGTTGCTGAGAAACCTAAGGATGTTCCTGAAAAGGAAGCTCAGGATGCTGAGGAAGCACGCCTTGCTGAGAAAGAGAAGGCTGCTGAAGATGAAAAGGTCGCAAGAGTTCTGGCTCTTGCTGAAGAGAAAAGAAGGAAGAAAGAAGCTGAAGACAAGTTAGCTGCTGAGCGAGAAATTGCTGCAAAGGCTAAGGCCGATGCCAAACTTTTAGAATGTGCTGCTAATCTTGAGAATGCTGAGTTCTCAAAGGTAGTTGAGACTTCAGAGGAAGAAGAGAATCTTGATAATGTCTCTCTGTCCTCTCAAATTATTGAGAATGTCACTCTCACTACCAGAATTGGGAAGAAGGCTGTGGCAAGACGAAGGGTTCTGAAGAAGAAGGACTTCGTTGTTGCCTCAAGTGCTGAATTGGAGGATCCTGTTACTCAGGAACCGGAAGCTGCTGATAAAGAACTGTCAGAGATTTCTGATGAAGAGGATGTTGACGCTCCTACGATTGAAGAGCTATCAGAAGAGAGTGAACCAGATGATGAAGAGGTTCTTGAAGGTGCTAAACAGTTTGTTGAGAATGTTGACAATGAACACTTCATTGACAATGTTCTTCTGAATCAAGGAAGAAACCCTGGTGAAAGGGATGCCTCTGAAACGCTGTTCAGAATGGCTCATTTATATGCTGAGCCGATTTCAACTTTTGATCCTACTGCCTCTGAACAGGTTATTCCATCTCCACCTCATTCTCCTCATCCATCTCCTCATACTCCTCATCCATCTCCCTCACTACCTTCTGTCACAGGAGTTAGTGAATCTCAGACTTCCATTCCTCCTACAACTTCAACTTCTGAGGTTGTATCTCCTCCAATTATTCCTCCTTCTGGATCCTATTCAGAAGTGAATCTAAACTCTGCTCCCATCTTCACTGATTCCATAGCCACATCCATTACCTCCTCCTTACCTACTTCCTCTGTAAATCCATCAATTGGATTTACTGCTCCATCTTTCTCACTGCCATCTACTTTACCTTCCATTTCTCCTACCATTTCCTCCTCTACCACCAATACCATCCCTTCCTCAAACACTCAAATTCCTCCTCTCTCAACCTCTGGACATACACCTCCTGTGTGTGATCCCTTAACTACCTCCTCCACTACTTCGTGCTTTGCTGGGTTGTCATCCAACTATGACTTCCTGCGCAAACACATGAATCGGGATGATCTGAATACCAGATTTGGTAGTTTTGGATTCATAGGCAGAGCTTCTGGTGTATCCGAAGCTGGTGGTGCTCCTAGTGTTGAGGAGTTGAGACGAATGAGTCAGAGTGGCTCAGATGAACTGCTGAATAGATTTGCTGGTATAGGGCAAAGGACTTCTGCTGCTGACATGTATGCTCAGGGCATTGTGCTGCAAGAATTACATTCTTTGAAAGCTCAGAACCTGCAGCTCATGACTATGCTTCAAATGCAGGACCCCTCTGTCTACATACGCAATCTTTCTACACTTCATCTAGCTACGTATGAAGAGCTGTACAAATTGAGAGAATTAGCTCTGACTCTTCCTTCTCTGGATAACATTGCTCTTGCTTCTTCTCTGAAGGTCAATGAGAATTTGGAGATATTGACAGAAGAAGTCAAGGAAGCAAACGAGCATTATGAGGCTCATGAGAAGATGCTCCCTAGTAAGATTGAAGACCTGCAAAGTACTGCAAATCACATTCTGAGAGAAGTGAAATCTTCTGCTCAAGGTTCTTCATCTTCAGGAGCTGCCAAGATTGTATATGACATCACTCCTGATCTCAACAACCGACTCTCCAACATTGAGTCTGATGTATCTGCTCAGAATGCACAGATTGCTGAGCTTACTGAACTTCTGAAGGTTATGCACACTCAAGCACGTGAACAAGAGAAGACTCTTCACAATTGCTATAGGTTTGTTCGAGGACAGACTTATATTCAGAATGAGCACCTCATTGCTGCTGTGTATGCTAACAATAGGTTGATCAAGCTCCTTCTTGATGATGTTCAGAAACAGCGACCTATGTCTGGTCAGACCTTTGATCATATGAAGACCATTGATGATGACTTCAGAAGACGAATGGATATGATCAATACTGTGCGACCAACTCCTGTGCAATATCAGACTGCTCTGAATGTTCAACAAAAATTGAAGTCTCAGGGTGCTCTTGGTGTTGCTCCTGGTTCTGGTCAAACGGGGGAGAAGTCTGGTCAGAAGAGATCAAGTGCTGCTGAAGGTTCTAGTGGTGTTCCTCCTCCTCAGAAGAAACCTAGGAACATGTAATCTATAGGACTCAAGCTTCTTAGCTAGGTTCTGGGTTGGGTAGTCTTTGTCTTAGGACTTGCTCTTCTGATTATTTTGTTTCCTTGGTTGTCTCCTGACTGATTTTATATACACTGAACCTTTTCTATATTCTCTTGCATATCTGACTTCTTACTTCCTGCTTTTGTTTCTGTTTTGACTTAGTAAATTACACTTCATTAAATCTAACAACTTGATCTTAAGTCTTTTTAAGTCTCTACAGATTGCTGAAGTTCACCATTTACACTAAAATGGGGGAGTTAATTTACTCAGAAATTATGAAACATTTGCATCAGGAAGTTCTTTTTCTAAACCTCATGTTTTCTTTTTACCTTCTGACCACGGTTTGTCCATAACCAAAATGGGGGAGAATGATGAACCCTAAGTATTTTGATTATGTTCAAACGTTTCAGAAGATGAAAACTCAACAGTACCTTACATATAGTTTTCTATTGACTAATATTTTTTATTCTTAGTCTTTGTGTAAGTTGCTCAGCAGGTGCTGGATGAATCATTTCTGGATTGCCTAAAGAACTCAGAAGATCGGTTTGCTGAAGTCAGAGTTTCATTTACTCAGAAGCTGGATATTCCGCTCTGAAGCCGAAGTCTGCTAAAGCTCTCCTCAGAAGTTCTTTGCATTCAGAAGCTTTGCCAATTGTGATCAGAAGTTTAGTCAAGAGGACTTTAGCTCCTGAAAACTAAGTCACGGGTTCTTGATAGCATTTAATGCTCTGACAAGTTCATTTAATGCAAGGCGCCAAAAGTTCAAAAAGCTGTTTTGATGGAGCGCGCCTGTCTGTTCAAGAGAAACCGGATTTTCCTTGTCTACCCTTTGTTGATCCAATTGAAGAATGATTCTGTCATCCTCATCCTTGATTTCAAATCACTTACCGGATTTAGTTAAAGAACAAGGATAACGGAATCAAAGTGTTTGAAGACCGTTTGAAGATTTGACAAACTAACGGCTACAACAACTGATGTCATCTCCTTTGAAGATTCAAACTCACCAACGGTCATCTTCAATCACTATAAATAGTAGCCAAGCTCCAATGCATCAACACACGCATGATCATCGAGCAAAATCTTAACGCACTGTTTTAAACAAGAAAACAAAGCAATTTTTCCATTCTCAATCTTTCTTAGCATAGTCTTAGTAAAGTGAGAGAGTGAAGAAAAACAAGTTCATAATAGGAATCTTGTAAACTGAGATCGTTTGTGATCTTCAGTTAGATTTAAAGAGAGAAATCTAGTTGAGATTAGAGTTGGGTGAGAAATCCAGAAAACAGAGTATTGTTTGTTCTGGTGGAAATCCTTTAACTCTTTTTAGGCTAGTCAGAACTAAGTGAGAAATTAGCTTAAGTTCTGTTGATGTAAAGGAGCTTCTGAACTTGCCATAAAAGTTCTGAATAGTGGATTTATAAAATCTCTGTAGGCTGCGACCTCAGGGGACAAGACGTAGTCACAGGACTTCTGTGGCGAACTTGGATAAATCGAATTGTTCACTCAGGATCTCCTGAACTTCTTTCTCACTCTTATACTTGTTATTTCTGCTTCTGTGTACTTGTTCATATTTAGTGCTGAAACAGATTTTCTCTAAAAATATCATTGTCTTTTTTCAGGAGACTGTCCAGAAGTTCTCAAATCAGAACTTCTGTTGCTGAAAACAGTCTAACTGTGTTTAGGCAGAATTTCCCTCAGAAGCAACTTCCTTAAGATAGCTTCTGACTCTGAGGAAATTTGACTCTGAATTTTAAGTTTCTTAAAAAAACTTAGAAAACCTCAGTTTACAACTAAGACACCTATTCCCCCCCTCTAGGTGATTCTGTTCTTGTTAGGGCCAACATACTTGGCATCTGGATTTAACCAAATTTGGATGAAGGAAGACAGTATCGAGAAAACGGCTTTTCGGACGCATGACGGCCACTACGAATATCTTGTGATGCCTTTCAGTCTCACAAATGCTCCTGTGACATTCCAATCTGTGATGAATTATTTGTTCCGTCCTCACCTTCGTCGGTTTGTCCTAGTTTTTTTTATGATATTCTGATTTACAGCCATTCTTGGTCCGATCACCCTTTTCATCTCTCAATTGTTATGAAACTGTTAGCTGATAATCAGTTTTTTGTCAAACGGAAAAAGTGTGATTTTGGCAGGACATCAATTGAGTATCTCGGCCATATCATAATCGGGTCTGGTGTTTCAATGGACCCAAAGAAAGTTCAGGCAGTTGCGGAGTGGCAGGTGCCTAAGCAAGTCAAGGGAGTACGTGGTTTCCTTGGTCTGACGGGATACTACCGCAAATTTATCCGTCATTATGGCAGTATAGCTCGTCCTTTTACTGAGAAAACGAAGAAGAACGCTTTTCATTGGTCTCTTGAAGCACAAACAACTTTTGAGCAATTGAAGTCGGCTATTGTTTCGGCTCTGGTTCTAACCTTACCGGATTTTTCCATTCCCTTCGTTGTCGAGTGTGACGCTTCGGGACGAGGCATTGGGGCTGTTTTAATGCAAAACCGTTGACCCATTGCATATTCAGCAATCCCCTCTCTGATAGAAACCTTGCAAAGTCTGCTTATGAGCGAGAAATTATGGCATTGGCATTGGCGGTCCAACATTGGCGTCCATATTTATTGGGAGCTGAATTCACCGTTTACATGGACCATAAGAGTCTACGACATCTACTCCAACAGAGAGTTACCACACCGGATCAACAAAATTGGGTCGCTAAGTTACTTCGCTATAATTTTTATATGTGTTACAAACCTGTGAGAGAAAATAGAGTTGTTGATGCCCTTTCACGACTTGACCAAGACGAAGAACTTTTCACTCTCGTTTCAATTCCTACGTGGGTACAAGGAGCCCAAATGTTAGAAGAAGTGAAGCAGGATCCACAATTGTTAAAGATTATTTCTGATCTGGAGCAGAATGTTCATTAACATCCAGGTTATTCTCTTCAAAATGGTGTGATATTCTACAAGAAAAGGTTGGTTCTTTCCAAAACCTCATCATGGATTCCAAAATTAATCTCAAAATTTCACAACACAAACACATGAGGACATTCCGGATACTATCGCACGTATCGTCGGTTAGCAGCTAACCTTTAATGGATGGGAATGGCGGCTGAAATTCAGAAATTTGTTCAAGCTTGTGATGTTTGTCAACGATGTAAAGCTAGTTCTCTCGCTCCAGGAGGTCTTCTTCAACCGTTAGATATTCCTGAAGTGGTTTAGAAACACGTCTCAATGGACTTTATCCTCGGACTACCAAAGTCAAATGGGTATGATGTGACTCAAATTTGTAACTTTTTAGTGACTCAAATTTATGGAATGTGAAACAAATTTCTTTGTATTTCTATGAAGTGAAACTTGAAAAAAATACATGAAGAGAGATAATACAGAAACATTACAATAGAGGAAAATAAAAACTACTTTCAAATGAAGGAGAAAAAATCAAATCTAATATCGATTGAATTGATAATAATTTTATATAAAAATAAAGAAAATAGAATGAAAGTGAAAAAGGAGTTTATCTTCGAACATAATCAAGAGAAAAATTTAAACTTGGATTAAGAAGTTTGACTCCTTTTAACGGCTAGGTTTCTATATTAAGTTTTATGTTAGTATAACATAAGGGGTTAATACATCTAGAGGCGGCAACAAGAACACGACACGAATTTTTCCGTGTTTTTGTTGAGCATATTAAGTAACGTGTCATTTTCGGGTCGACACAAAATGACACGCTAATTTCTGTGTCGTGTTTGTGTCAACACGAAAAACACGAAACTGACACGAAAAATTTAGTTACTTTTTTACCCTTGAAGAGTTAGGGTTGCAATTGGATGAGGTATTTAAGTCATCATTATATAAAAATCTAATATCTTTGTATTCTAATGAACTTAGAACTTTGTGAAGTTTGAGTGGTTAATTTTGTATATAAATTGTCATCTTTACATAGATCGGGTTGGGTCGAGTCGGGTTGGTCAGGTCGGGTCGTTTGTAAATTATCGTTGTAATTTCCGTGTTTGGAGCAGGTCGTGTTTGGGTTTGGAATCTCGACACGAAACATTTTCCGTGTCGTGTTTGTGTTTAGAGTTTTGACACGAACACGAAAGTTGACACGACACGAACACGACACGAAACACGAAATTGCCACCTCTAACTACATCCAGTGTAGTAAAAGACGCTAGACACTAGTCATGCAGTCGATGTCCTTTGAGGACTTATAAGGACTTAGTCATGGATCTATTCGGGAATAAGTTAGATTTTGAGCGCCTAGACAAGCTCGAGTGCTCAAGTTGGTCTAAAAAGATACTCAATTTTGAGTGTTTAGGCAGGCGGCTTCCATTTACAATAATTTATACATCAGGATATTCCAACTTATTTATAAAACACACACTAACTCCCTCAAACTTAATTAATATGATTACTCAGTTCATGGTTGTTCAAGCACTATTAAAAAGCCAATCGAAAAACTTTTGTTTAAATGACTAGAGGTCTTTATAACTCGAGTCATTCTTAATTGGTGTGTTTCACGAATTCTTTGAACTTGATTACAGTAATTTATTAGTCATCTGAATTTAATAAAAGTTAAATACTTATAAACTTTCATAAAGTGATCAATTATTTTAATAACTTATTTAATGTGATATCTTTTTCTATGATTCTAAATTTTAAATTACATATAAATAATTTTAAAATTACATATTTTTTTTTATGATTCTAAATTTACAAAACAAATTAAAAAAATTTCTAAACATGTAGAGAGCTAATCCTATCCCTTCAAAGCCAATTTATTTTATTGAGGATAATAATGTGTTATGTGTTTTTCAGACGGGCTATAAGATGGTACTTATTACATAACACAAATGTTTAAATAAGCCCAATTTATTTTATTGAACAAAGTTTAGAGGTGCATGCATAATGTATTAAACATAACATAGTGTCCAAATGCATATAAAAATGTTTAATATCTCAATCCCTCCAGAAGTTCCACAAAAGTGAAAACTTAGATTTGTCTTTTTGAACTTTTATGTTATTCCGATATCTCCTTCATTTTTTATTAAAGCTTTATTTAGATTTGAATTTGTCCAGATCATGTAACTTTTCAATTTGGTAACTAATCTTATCTTAAGACGTACATAGTAATTGGTTCTTTAACTAATTATACTCTTATTTTGAAGAAGTGAGCAAGGAATGACTCGATTGTGTTTGATGAAGACATGACCCTTATGAAATGTTTGTTTATTCGTGAAGTGTTGGTTAAGAACATACAACACAATGTTCTTATCGAAACAGATTTGTTAGTTGTAGTACAATTAATAGTCTGCCCGTTAGAGGCTTCTTTCATCTTTTAATTTCATAATCAAAGTCGATGTTTCTTGCCTAACGAGTTCCATGATAGTTCTGTTGTGCTTGTTGAACATGCTGCCCATGATAGCTCATAAGAGTTTTATTTTGCCTAATTGTTGAGGTGAGTGGTGATTTCTACCTTTAAATATTTTTTTATAATTCTCCATCTTTTTGCGATTCTCTATATAAATCTCGTGTTTTTTTTTTTCTTTAAAAAACAACTGCTAGAGAATAAATCCTATGGTTAGTATTTTACTATATGATTGAATTGGAAATCAATTTTAAATATAATAAATATAAATTTGATGCACAACAATTAGATAAAGGCTTGGTTAAGAAGAATAAACTCAACAACTTCTCCAATTATCTGAATGTTTGTAAATAATCTATCGACTTTGGTATCCCAAATCCTAAGACACCAAAAATGATTATTTTCTAACTAATGTCGAAATACATAAAAACAAATAATAATCATAAAGCAATAGATGAAAAAAAATAAAAAATCAATCAGACTTTTAAAAATAATGTTATATATTATGATTGACATGATACTATAGTGGGATTGAGAGGAGCAGTAATATCCCTATCACACATGTTTGCTTCGACTTGTACGACTCCTTCTCCCTGCAACATATAGAATCAACATATACATTCTTAGATAATTGTATCATTTTCATTATAATTTTAATAGATTTAAATCAAAAAAAGATTTAATGTATTACCTTTGCAATGTTTCTAAAATATGTGGTTGTATAATTTCCATAAGAGAATAAAACTTCAATAAGATCTCCTAAAATCAATTGAGGTTGAGACACTGCTCCATCATACCAATCTTCAAAATAACAATGAAAGAATTAAATTATTTTATTTACTAATAATAATAATAAATAATAAATAAACTAAAATAAAGGAAGTTACCAAGAAGAGTTGAGTTGTAAAGTCTTTTATCATATCTCCATAAGCTTTGATTAGACAGAAATGCAAAACAAGAATGATCTTCCACATTCACATTTTGTAGAAATGTTGATTCACTATAATTAGCAGGATCACTTGTGTATGTTTCATCTATGACTGCATCCACCGTCTGATAAAAAGTTGTCAAAATCAAAATATTGTATTTAAGAGAAATTATGGTAAATAGTAACCTCAGTGTATATTTTTTTTTAATTAATTAGTGAAACTTACACAAAGAATAGCATGTAAATCTTCCAAGTCATCAGGATTTGACACATTATAAGTGCGTTGGCTGATAGAGCTGTCTATATTTTCTCCACCTGCATCTTCTACGTACTTCAGCTTCAATGCCTCTTTTGTAAAAGACCACACTCCCTATAATTAAATAATTAATTTAAAATAAGTTATGGAGATTGAATTTATAGAATACGAAAAATAAGTAAATGTAGTATCTTACTAACATTGTCATATTGCATCCAAGCTACTATTGGTTTGAAGGATGAATTTCTATTTGTAGCCAACTTAGATAGACATAAATAGTTGTCTTTCACCTGCAAAATATTCATTAGTATTATTTCACTAAAAAGTTTAGAAAAATGCATATGTATAGTAGTAGTAGTAGTAGTTATATAATTAATTGCAGTGAATTACTTTGCCATAAACTTGATTGGCTCTAGTTTCAAGGTTAGCAAATACTCCCAAGAACTTGATCCACTCTGCTCTCTGTAAATACAAAGTTGCGGTATTGACATATGTGAAAATTGTAGTAAATAAATTAATAATTAGAGTTAGATTAAAGAAAATAAGTTACTAATTAATTAGAGTTAGATTAAAGAACATACCTGCAGAGGGTAATCCTCTCCAAAAGGAACAAAATTAGCAAAATTACAGGCCTCTGGTTGATCAGTATCACTAACAAAATGAGCTGAGAATTGATTAAATAGTTGAGGATCACTTCTGCTATATATTTGAATTTCTCCATTTTCATACTGCTTCAGTGCGCATGCTGAGGCCATTGAGCTTGTTGTAATTCCCTTCATATTTCCCAATATTCCTAATAACTGACCATGTAGATATCATTAAATCATTTTTAAAAAAAGGACGAGAACTAAGCTTATTTGGTCCGTTATTGACTAGGTGAACACAACTGACAATCAAGAGTCTTCCAAAAACTTTTCTAAGCTTCAAATTGAATATGACTTCTACATTAATTTTGAAATGAAATATCTATCAAAATGTTGCTGATACACTTTTAAGTGTGTGACAAGTTTTTCAATTTAGCTTCAAAATTAAAGGGAAACGTCTGCTCATTAAGTGGTTTCTGAGTTAATCTCTTGTTATTGATGAGTATGTTTACTCAATTAGAATTTGAAATCGAGTAGTTTCTTAGTATAGATTTTGGGGAAACTTGAGTGTAGGTTTCTTTATAACTTTTTATTTATTTTGCACTACGTCATTTGGTATCAAAGCTTTTTTCGCATCTTATAATGATGATTTTCCAAGTTTTTGTCTCCAATCAAGTAGTTAAAAGCACAAAAATTGATTTCTATGCAAAGTTAATGAAAAATATTCAACAAAAGGTGGAGATGGAGATGATAAAGCTCTATCAACTCGAGGAGATTGTCACGATACTGAGTATTGACCACGTAGGCAAAGAGAAGAGGAGAAGGCGACTTCAAACTAAAGATCTCGTCGGAAAAGGACTTGCCACACGCCCTCACATGTCGGCGCATGTGCATTGTAGTTTGGAGTAAAGTCGGCACATCAAGTTCATATGCAAAGAAGATAAGCACTGGATTTTACCGACCGATCGATCTGAGGCTAATGAAGGGATTGAGAGGGGTGGTGAGAATAACGGGTAAATTTTAGAAAATGACGTGTGATAAAAGTCGTTAAGAGCTAGTCGGGCGGTAAAGGAGTTTTGAAAACTAATCCGACATTTATGAGAACTAGTCGGACACAATTCAGATTTTGAACGTCTAAACAAACCTAAACAATTCAATTAGTCGCATTTCTCAACTTTAGGTGTGTAAACAAGACCTTAGAAGTTAGGTGGCCATAGTTTATAGTTTACAATAGAATCACGACTTTGATAACAAAAATATCAAAGCCGCACTAATGGCGCTGATGCCATGCAAACAACCATTTTAGAAAAAAAGTAGTAAACTCCATTAATATAATTCCACATGATTTTTGTAAATCTCCTTTTGAAATCCATATTTGTCCATTCATAAAACGCTCTTTGTTTTATCTCACCTTTTCTTTGAACTTTGAATTCAAGGAAGAATAATGAATTGTTGCTTCTTTTTTCTTCCTTTCAACCCTCAATTCCAATTTATGTTTCTTCTTCTTATCATCCTTTTTTTAGTTTGACATATATTTCAACAATATTTTTGGTTCGTTATATATATTAGCTATATTTTTTTCATTTATAGCTCTTTCAGATTTAGCACCGCGGAAAATGTTGACTTAATCCATAGATTTGTATATCTATGGGAGTGCCATTTCATGAATGACTTAGATCCGATTTTCTGGTGAGGCATATGTGATGAAAATTGATTTTCGATTATTTTTCTGCAGATCTTGAAACTCAAAATATATGATTTATTATGTTTATTCTTTTTAGTACATTTTATAGTATTTTATGTCTTTTGTAGTGTTTCTTTACCATTTATGCAGTTTATACCGACTTTTGTTTGTATCTCTGTAAAGTTTAATTTCTCTGATTTTTTTCAATTATCATCGTGCTGTAATTTCTGTATTATTTAATACTATGATAACTTTTCCGTAAAAAAAGAAAAAACTAATAAACTTAAGGCAATTTGTTCTGGATGCCTAGATTTTTTTTTCTTTTCCTTCCTATTTTGGTTTTAAAATCTAGAGTTGTCTTTTCATTTATTAATCTGTTGTACATTTGATTGATGAAACTCCTCACTTTTAGATATAGACATTAATTAATTGAACCGCATTAAAGTCTTATCTTGTTTGTGTGTTTGCTAACTTTTGTTTCTCAATTGTGCTTGTCTGTAAATTAAAACAGGGTCCTAACCCTATGCAAATGACAATATGTCATTTCAATTTAATCTTCAATCGCGCCTTTCGTAGATATTGATTAAATTGCATATACATTTAGATTCGCATTCAAAAATCTATAAACCAAAGTAAACTAAACAAACAATTTTGAGCCAAATTGATATCAGAAATATTCAAATATCATATCGTCATGAATTTAAAAGACATTTGGAATTCAGTTGAGATCCTAGACTGACCTTAATTATTATTTTTCTCCATACTCATGAAACACAAAATTAACGTATATAAAAAGATATTCTGAAAATAATACTCGGAGGAAAATAAAGTTGTAACTTACAGAAGCGAGTTATCCTCACCTCGAAAAAGGAAACTGCAAATAAAAATCACAAGTGAAAATGGTCATGGGTCAGATGAAATTAATGTATGGAAAGTGGATAGTAATTTTGAATTATAAACTTTTTCAAGTAAATCTCTAAAAATAATCAATAAAAGAGAAAAGTACCAGGAAAGAAATAGGTATCAGCAGAGTAGTTTGACAAAGGTATCACAAAGGACTTTATTCTTGACGTGCAATATTTTGTCCTTGTCGCCATCCTTGAGTCGTTCTGTTCATACACAAAAAATCTTCTGTAACTTTTCATTTTATGAAAAAATATTTAATTAACGAGCTATTTGTCTTAGTGGTCAAGATGTGTTAATAATTAGAAAAGTCCTAAGTTCAAATCACATTATGAGTAATAGAATTTTTCTTTATTATTAATTTCAAGTGTAGTTGCGCAATTTTATTTTTTTTGAATGAGCTATTTAGCCTTCCAAATTAGTTACTAGAATTAATTTAATCCAAAATCAAGTTAAGGAATCACCATTTAACTTTCTATTTAGGATCTAATTTACACGAAATGACACATGTTTATATGTGATTGTAGTTATTTAACACATCTATTTAAACCAAGGCTCTGTTCTTTTTTACTAAAAAAATTAAATTCTACGGAAATTAAATTTGCTGACTAACTTGAATTTTGCTAAATTTAAAGTTTTTGTTCTTTTGTACTTAAATTCAGTTCAATAAACTTAATTCAGTGAAATTTTGTCCGAAAAAAAAAAAGCATAAAGGCCTTAAATAAATGAAAAACTTATTATAAGCAAGAAAGCAAAACCATCAAACAATATCATTCAAAGATAAATGTCTAGTCATAAATAGTTGAAATCTCATAGTCTATAAAAAAAAGTGAATTTCTAAAAAGTAAAATTAAAACGAAATGTTTGCCTATACTGTTCCATGAAAGTAAATAATCTAAACTATTTTTGTGCTAGAGTCATACATAGATAATTAGTTTTTGAACTATTTTTTTTATAACAATTAGTTTTTTGAACTTATGATTATACTAATATGTAAGTGATAATTATAACAGGCGTTACATCTATTGTATGGCTGCTTTTATTCATTTATAACAATTTTATCCTAGTACAACAGCAACTAGATTCTCTCTTTTTTCCTCAACAAAGTTTTTCTTTTACAAAATTGAAGAATTTTACCAATTGAAGAATTTGAACCTATCATTTCACTCTTTCTTACATGTAATAGTAATTAAATTATTGCTAAGTAATGTAAAATAAAAAACAAAGTTAAAGTCCAATGCGAAAGAGGACAAATCTTTTAAGTCATGTTCAATAAATTGTTCTATAATTTTTGGAAAAAAAATATTATGAAAGAAATTTAAAAGAATAATTTTCTCAATGTGGAATGAATGTGACTAGTTATGACAGATTTTCTTCACATCTAGTATATAATAAGAAAAAGAAAACCACCTTTAAAGATCTAAGCCCGTGATTTTCTTTTTATCACTTTCATTTGTTTTTTTATTCATGTAGATTTCTTTTATCATTCAATTACCAAAAAACACAAATTTCTTCAAAAAATTTTTATCAGAAAATACAAATAATAATGATTATTTTGTTAAAATGCGAAAAAAAGACCAATAATTCAGTGCTGGATATCACCTTTTTTCATATATTTTTAAGAAACACCATTTATCCATATATATTTAAGAAACACCATATATTCAAAAGTGCTCTAAAATTATAATTAATTGTTAAGTAACCATATATGGAAATAGAGAGAAAAAAATTTAAGGTAATTAATTTTAACAAATCGAAATCTTCAGAGGAGCAACAAGTTAAGAAAAGAAAACTGAACAAAATTTGTTAGAAGGCATAATAAATGAAAGAGTTAATTTAACTTGTGTATTAATTAGGCCCTGTTCTTTTGGACTTATTAGAACTTATTTTAAGTTCAGTTCAGTTTAGTTCAGCAACATTCAGTTCAAGTTTCAGTAGCATTTAATTTAGTTCATTTCAGTAATATTCAATTCAGTTCAATTCAACAACATTTAATTCGATTCAAATTAATAAAATTACAAATAAATATTTATTATTTATGTAATATGTTAATATTTAATTATAATTTTAACTAGTTGATCCAATTTGTTTTTCAAAAGTTGCTGGATGTAAGTAATATTATTACCAATATACGTTACAATGTTTTACTGAGTTAATAATTTGTACTATATAAATTTAAATTTAATATACAAAAATTTCCGATTTTGCTTATGTATTGTAATAAGAAATTCAAAAATCTTTTGTAACATTGATGTGGAGTACTAGGAGCAAATTAGCATCAATTAAAGAAATTCAAAAATCTTATAATAGTCAGTTATATAATATTAGGAGCAAATTAGCATCAACTAAAAAAAATTCAAAATTTTTGTAAAAGAAATTAAAATTAGCAAATGAGGAGCAAATTCAAAAATTCGCTAATAGCATCATCTCATTCTATTATTGTAATCATCTTCTCCCATATGATCCATTATCTCATCATTTTGTTAAGCTTTATCATCATAATCGTCATCCTCCCCTCCGATCTCATTATTAAAAACTAATATTATTATTTATTCAATTCAGTTTCAATATTTATTTTTCAGTTTTAGCAAAATTCAGTTCAGTTCAGTTCAAATCAGATCAGTTCTGTTCTGTTCAACAACATTCAGTTCAGTTCAGCATCGTTCAGTTCAGATTTTTTCAGTCCAGAAGAACGGGGCCTTAGTCCCTTAAATTTTTAAAGTGTTTTATTAATTCTCTCAATTTGCAAGCTATGGATCATGTGAACTTGTTTAAATTGATTTATTAGTCCTTCAACTTGTTTAGAGTGATATATATACGAATTCTTCCAACTTTATATCAACAAATTGAAAATTAAAAAGAAAATGTATAATGATTTAAAATTAAAAAGATATATATACGAATTCTATATTTGGACTTTAGAGCCTCTCTTTTTTCTTTGGGAAAAACTTTTCGCTCTAAATAAGTTTAAGAGGCAAATGAAACAAGTTTTGGTGTGAATCAGACATTTAATAACTTTATAATATACTGTAGTATTATTTTCAAGCAATTATAATATATTATTAAGATTGTTAAAATGAGGACAAAAGAGAGCAAAAGGAGTATCTCTTTTAGGAATTGGACCGACTCTTTGGAGAACCCGTGACAAAGCTCAGGAATTAATTAAAAAGACACAAAAATGACATATAAAAATAACAGAAAAACAATGCAACAATCATTAATGGAGGGAGGTATCTAGATTCAAAGAAAAAGAAAAATGGAACCTGAATAAGAAGGTAGCTCTTGGCATCAACAACATTCTTGATAACTTTGAAAGTCTGACCATAGTATAAATGAAAATTAACAGCATCTTCTATCTTTGATATGTTCCCAACTTTCACTGATGCTGCTGCTGCGTTTCCACCTTCAGATGCCAGCATCCATACTAAACACAACAATGTTAATGTTAATGTTGTCTTTATTAGCTTAACCCAAGAACCAGACATGATGTCTCAATAGAATGATGATGAACAAGAAGAAAGAAACAATCAGCTAGTGTTTTGAAGTAGTAGAGTTGGGTATATATATTATATAAATGCATGTAGGTAGTGAAAGCTATGTATTGTACAAGGATGAAATAATTGAAAAAGGAAGAGCAGCTTTAGGGTGGTGGTAGTAATGGGCGTGGTGGTGGGTTTGGTGGGGTATTATCAATTTTTAGTTTGGCTCATTCCATACTAATTATGCTTATAACAAAAGCTTAAATGTATTATTGTTCGCTCAATTTTAATTATTGTTTTCAGTTCAATTCAATTCAGTAAATTCAGCAATTTTTTTTCCGCAAACAAGTTACTGATTTGATTGTTAATTTGGAGGAAAAAAAACACTAATGTGACTATTGCATCAGTAAAATCAAACTGTAAATATTTACTTTGATCGATACGTATCACCCACCACTTAGATAACACTTATAGAAAAAAGAAACTTCAAATAAGACAACATATTTCAGAACATAACGTCTAATAAAGAGAGAAATTTTATAATACATCTGGTGTACCACGTCATCTGTATACCGGACTAATAATTTAATGACATCATAAAGCTATAATTTAAGGTTAATTATTGAGAGTCTAAGGTTATTTTTAAGGTCTAAATTTGTTAGTTTAAGATGTAGAGTTTTATATAAATAATTAATTAAAATATATATTATTAGATAGTTACATAATGTAAAAATCTTTATGACTGAAGTAATAAATAACAACTATTCATTGGTCCATCATATATTGGGTGTATGCTAAAATTTGTACTAAAATTTGGTCCTGGTAGAATATGCACTCTACATAGAGAGGTTTTACATATTCTGCCCGCTTAAAAAGTTTTGGAATGAATTCAAGATAAACCCAAATATGACATTAAATAAATAATTACATCTAAATTTAAATGTTGTCATTCATTACATAATAAGTTTAATTGAAATAGGTAACCGTTAAGAATCACGTGATAATCATATGTTTATACAACAATCCTCATTTATCCTTTTGGGTGGGACTTGTTGATTTTATTTTGACTTAAATTACTTTTCCTAAATGACATAAAAGATGAGGCATGTGGATGGTTTTGTGCATCTGAAATCAAAGAATGAGATGCCAAAAATAAGGTTGGCATGCGTGATGTTTTTTCTTTTTCCATTTGGGACTAAAAAATAATAATATAGTGGATGACCCGTGAACCCAATAGTTTTTCATTTTTTTCTAATTTGTCATCTTGCTTTCACCTGCATTAAGGGAGCTTCTAGTGGATTTTATTGGTGTTTTTGTCTGTCTTATCATGAATGAATGCATCCCTCCCATGTGCATGTGCTCTACTCCATTTGTGTTCACTTTCACTATATATATTTCTAACAACATTTCAATTACATTACATTTGCGGTTTGTTTCCTGCTATTATATAGTATTTTCATCCCACTAAATGTTCTCTCTTTTTCGATTCAATTTCTCATCCGGAAATTTATTTTTAACTGAGCCTCATATGTAAATATACACACAATATAGTCCTTCAATATTTTTCATGTATTTTAGTGTATGTTAGGATTCGGTTACATATTTCAACAGTTTATACTTATGCTAGATATTAACTCCAAATTAAATATCAAAAATGCTATTGAAATACACATTGTACTCTAAATCTTTTGAGTTGTTCATTTAAGAATCATTTGGTGGTTCAAATAACTCTATCAAAATTCCGAATTTTATAAAAGGGGATCTTAAAGGCTATTTTAACCTTCATCTAAAAACTCCAAATTCCTTAAAGACGCATCTTAATTAGGTGCTCTCAATGATATGGACTGTCACAGATCAATACGAAAAATGTTAGCCTTAATTATAAGTTCGAGCTTTTAGTTCAATCGGTTAAGTAACATGATTTCAGAGCCTCTGCGATCGAAAGGTCATGAGTTCGAATATTGACAACCTCAATATATGTTGAGTAAAAAACACATGGTGGGATAAGCATGTGTTGTGCACGCTTCAAGTCCAAGGAACATCAGCATGAGGGGTGTGTTAGAGATTAATATAAAAAAAGGTGTTAGTGTTAACTATAAACTCGAGCTTTTAATTCAATCCTTTAAGTAACAAAATTTTTATAAACATTTTTAGACTCAACGAGTGAGATGAACTTATGCTTTATATATGGTCAAACCTTTTAAGTGTTAGAGTTTTTTGCTCAATAAGGCTTGCAATTTATTTTAATGCTCTGACCTTTCTATATAAGGTTGGATCAAATCCACCTATATCTCGGCTAATTTTAAGTGAACCCATGGGCTTATGCGTATTTGAATGGTTCGACCTTTTTGATATGTTGTAGTGAATGTATTTCTCTAAAACCGAGTTCGGTAATCAGTTGTTGGCTTAATCCTTTTGACTAGATAAGCTTTTTTACAAAGCTTTTTTGGATGTATGAGCTTTAAGGATTTGCCAATTAGTTTTGCTCATCATGACTATGTTTTCCTCTTTTTACAGTGTATATATTTCTTAAAGTTAAAAGCATTTATATGATTAGATATGGAATTTGGCTTAAACCATATATAGGTACTTAAAGTTGTTTAAAAAAATTATTTTAGTCCCTCAACTTTGGAGACGAGCTATTGGGTCCTTCAACTGTTAAAATGTTAACCTATTGAGTCCTTATTCGATGACGTGGCACTGAGTTGGCAATATTTTTTACATTTGCCAACTCAGTGTCACGTCATCAAATAAAAAATCAATAGGTCCACATTTTGATAGTTGATGGACTTAATAAATCACATTTTGATAGTTGAGGGACCTAATAGGACGTCCCCAAAGTTGAAGGACTAAAATAACCTTTTTTGACAACTTTAAGGCTTGGAAAGTTGTATCTATCACAAGCTGAGTATATGAAGAAGGTCTTGAAGAGATTCAACATGCAAGATGTTGAGCCAGCTCAAGTTCCTTTGAGTAGCCATTTCAACCTATCTAAATATGACTCACCTAAGTGTAAAGAAGAGCGACTTGAGATGGAGAAAACTCCCCATGCCTCGGCAAATGGCAGCTTGATGTATGTAATGGTTTGCACAATGCCAATATTGCACAGGATGTGCGAGTTGTTATACGTTTCATAGGAGATCCTAGTAAGAAGCATTAATAGGAGGAAGTAAAATGGATTATGGGGTACCTAAAGGGAACTGCTAAACAAGTCTTGTGTTTTGAGGGCAAGGAAATTATGTTGGCAGGATATTTGGATGCAGATCTAGCACCGAGCGACATTGACAAGTACAACAGGATATGTCTTTACATTGGGTGGTACATTGGTCTCTTAGGCTTCAAAGTTGCAAAAGGTGGTGAGGTTGTCTAATGCAGAAGCTGAGTACGTTGCAGTGACTGAGGCTAGTAAGGAGATGGTATGGTTGCATAATTTCTTGCATGAGTTGGATAAGGAGCAGAAGGATCGTGTTATGTACAGCTACAACCAGAGTGATATTTATTTGGCAAAGAATCCAACCTTTCACTCGACGAATCACATTGAGTTGAAGTATCACTACATACAACATCTCTTGGAGAAGAAGACACTGGAGTTGATGAGGATACTAGGCACAGCGAATCTTATAGACATGTTGACTAAATTTGTAACTTTAGAGAAGTTGAAGCTTTGTATAGCTTCAGTTAGCCTTAGTAAATAAGTTGAAGGCATGCATGGCACTTCTATCACATTATGGATATAATCTCTAGGTGAGAGATTGATATTTGCAAATATACTCTCGCAACCAATTTGGTTGTATATCGTTCAATAGAACCAATTGAGTGTTTTCGATGCGGGTTAAAATTAATTCACCCCAACCAATAAAAATTCCATTAATCTAATTAATTGAGTTACAATTATTGAATTACATTTGTAAGAGTATAAAATACAAATTTAAGAAAGAATCCGTCCTCAACATTTGAGAAGGCCTATTTCTACCTTCCAAAGTATCAAACTATGTGATGTTAGATAATAGTAAAAATTAACAAAAAAAAATGTATATTTGAAGAAAAAGGAGTTTAGGAATTAATTATGACATGGTTAACCCACATAGTAGAAAGAGCCACAGAAATGGTTAGAATAAGCCCTAATTTCTTCACCAACACACTCAATCTATTCCTTCCTCTTATTGCAATCAACAAATCTTTTTCCATCTTTTTCTTTTGCTTCTTCTTCTCTTCCCCACTTCCATTTTCCATGAACTCATCAAAACATTGCACCAAGAAAATCACAAGAATGCAAATAACAGACCTTGCAAATGTCTTTGAAGAATGCATAACTTTCTTGCTAATTTCTCCCACCAATTTATTTTCCTTGCAAATTAATCTTGACCTTGTCTCTTGAATTTTCATTTCCACTTTCTCTATTGAGTAAGTATCAATGATCATTTCAGGGTTTAGATGGATCTTGACTATCTGAGAAGGTACAATTTGATGGAAAAATGTTTCAGCAGCTTGGCGAGTTGAAACAAACATCCCATGATTCACTTTAATTTCCTCGATCACTTCGAAGCTTGGCGAACTTGCTAAATCATCCACATTTTCCTCAATGATATTAAAGTTGCTATTCGGATCGTCGGTAATGAACTCTAGTGAATAATCATCGGTGCTGTCATTAAACCCTAAGCAATCTTTTCCATTCCCGTCTTCTCCTGGAAATGGACCATGAACATCAAAACGGTGTAACATGGAAAATAAGTGCATATCAGAATTCAATTTTACTGTTTCTTCTTGTAAAAATAATTATATTTTACCTTGAATATCATTCTCCTCCCTTCTTGGGAAGCTTGAAATGTTTTCCAATGGTACTACCTTTTGTTCCTCCATAAAACTCTGTCAATTGTCAATAAGAAATTGATAAATTGTTAATATGACTATATTTATAATTAATATTTTTGTAACTATATGCAAAGCAAAAGAAATTTGGGCTCCTTCCAGCACAGGGCACTAGGCGGTCGCATTCCTAGTTTACGTCCATAGCCATCCCTAACTATATGTAACACCTCGGTTTTAAAGGGTTAGCAATATGATTGAAGGCTGAGAAATGAACAAGCCTAAAATATATATGATGCAAATGGAGAAGGAGTGGCTATGTTATATTATAAGGTATGTTTCAAGTGTATATAGACACGGTTTAGAACCGTAAGACCTAAAGAATGTGAATTCTGTGAAAGTAGACGATATCTACATAGATTGTACCATGTTGTTACACTTATATAGATTTTAATTTAATAATAATTATTATAAAATATAGGAAAGACATTGATTTGAGAAACTAACCTTCTCAAGTTCTTCATTAGACATTCCAACCCATCTAAGGTTTTCTACCATCCTATCATTCTTGAAATCTCCATCAATACCTCCAATCCCTATAGACCTCATCACATTGGGATCTGATCCCCATGACTTGTCAATACATCTCTTTGAATTAGTCATGTCTCCGTAGAGATTAGGATCATGAACATTTGCAGCTATAAAACTGAAGTCATTGTTGTCATGAGCATAGTAATTTCCGGGCCATGAATCTTGAAGGTTTGACTGATTTATCAATTCCTGAGAAGCTTGAGCTACCGAAAGGATTTCTTGGAGAATATCAGAGGTCGAATTAGTGTTTTCAGGCAAGGCATTGGAGGAGTGCATCACTCTCATGTCGGTGTATCCTATTTGAGGAAAGTCGTCTACTTCCAATGGAGGCATTGTAAACCTGTGCTGCATTCTTGCACACTCTAATGCTATGTCAACCTGAAATTAATTCATCAAAGTTTATATTTTATAAGAATTTATTAGACTTTAGCTATTGAATTTGAAAATCCTGAATATTATAAATGTTGAAAATAGATGGTCAAACAAATCCTTAATTAGTAAAGAGTGCTGATTTAAACATAGGTAAGAGTCGGAGAACAATATTTTTTATCTCTTACAATTTTGAACTCAGCAAAGTAAGAAATTTTCTCACCACCTTATTCGGGTGTAATTCATTAAACAAAATTATTACTTGCAATGTGTTAATATTTTATTGGTTAAAGTGCAAAATGTCATTAAATTATTAGGTTGACGCATATAAATGACGTGATGTGACACATAATAAAATCTCTCCGGTAAAATCAGAGTAGAAAATGATGTTTGGAATAGTAGGTGTACCTTAGATGGTGGGTAAGGAGTGGATCCATAAGGGGAAAAGGATTGAGATGCAGAGAAGGTAAAAGCATCTTCAGATAAATACTGCTTCCATTTTCCATGATCTCTTATTTCACCAGCATGATTATGATGATTATGATGATTATGATGATTATGATTGTGATGATGAACAAGAGGGGATGAGGAATTAGGCATGTTTGGTGAACATGTATCAATTGGCATATGGTAATTTGAGCTCTCAAAATCTTCACATCTTCCCTCAGAATATAGTTCAATGCTAGACGAACGTTCACTCGCCATTTGATTTGATGTTGACGCATAATTCTCCGCAATCTTCGGAATAGTACTCTTCTTGAACACACGACAAAGTGCATATGCATCCTGCATTTTTTATTTATTAATATGTCAGACATAAAAATAAAAGTTATCAGTATGTCACAAACGATGCATGAAAAAATGGCAAGGTACAGGTCCTTTTATTTTGATGACACGAAAATACTAAAGTTTCATTAAAGCATTACTAAGAAGTTTACTTTCGACTGGAACTATAGACATAGCTTTTGACTGTATATTTGACTTCGTTTTATGATCGTTGTCAATCTATAGGGATGTTATGCCTAATTAACTCTAAATTTAAAAATGATGGATTTGAATGGTTGAGTACCTGCAAGCCACAAGGATTTTCACATTCCCTTTCCTCCAGGCGATATTCATGCATAACCCAATCAGTTCGAGCACCATGGGGGGCTCTACCTCTGTAGTAAACTAGGGTTTTCTTCATCCCAACAGCACGCATTTGGGAGTTCACTTTTCTATCTTTTCCGGTTGCCTTCCAATATCCAGCTTTAGTTGCCCGATTAGTCCTTGACCCATTTGGGTATTTACGATCTCTAGGACTAAAGAAGTACCACTCTAGATCTTTACTAGGTAACAGTGATTTCCCTGCATAATAAATTCATAATCTTATAAATTAATTAATCACATAAATATGAATTAAGAAATAGCAAAGCTGATTGTGTGGAATTCATATCTCTAGGTATCTCTCTTGGGGATGATTTGCTTTATTGATTTGAAGCTTTTTGACTTGGAATTTGATTATTTTTGTTAGAACAGGAACCCTAAAGATAGTGGGACCATTTGTCTTATATGGATCAAAATAAGTAGGCACTTTTGCACTGAAAGCAAAATGTTTGATATTATTGTTTAAGGTAAAGTTGAAGAAATTTGACCAATAAAGTATGATCAATGAATGCAATTTGGCATTAAAAAAGAAGAATAAATGTAGCTATCCCTTGCTAGAGAGTGTCAAAGTCATTCTTATTCGCCTCCTTTAGGAAAAGTGTTAGAAATAGAAACCCTTTGTGGTCTTGAAGATAAGACTACTTTCAAATATTTTTGCAGGTAATCATCAACATTTTCAGTTTTATTTTGATGGTCTCTAAGCATAACTGCTTTGTTTATTAAATCCATGCATGATTTGCCTTCTAGATTACAACATCTCGCTAATTATATCAAAGAAAAGTTCCATTAAACTAAGGTATGCTTGACGTTTCTCTATATTCTTTACCCTAATTTTCATCCATTCCTTTCATTTGCTTCATCCCCTAAAATATAGAAATTCTACAATACTTCTAGAATAAACAAACGAGTAATCAATTTGATGTCACTTGCATACATTTATTTCTTGATACCGATGATCTTCCATGTATGCATCAATCTTTTGATTGTACGTGTATTACTCAGAAGGTGTACCTTAAATATGAGGTTATACTTATGACGTTTTGTTCTTCCCAGAACAATTATGCTAGATAAAAAAACATCAGATATACATCCATACGTACCAGGTAAATCCCAGGGCTCACACTTGTAGAGATCAACTTCAGGAATGATTTCTAACTCAATCTTGTGACCATTAATCTTTTTCTTCAAATAGTAAGCTACAAGTTCCTCATCTGTAGGGTGGAAACGAAAACCGGGAGGCAATGAAACCGGTGACATCTCTCCCTCTCTCTCTCTCTCTCTTGATGAATGTTTTGCTAACTGAATAATATATGTAAACAAACCCTAAACCAGCCCTAGAAAATGAAGAGAAAAAACAGAAAGAGTTAGAATATGAGTGAGAAGAGAGCTGGTTTAGGCTTGAATAACATACATACAAAAAGTTATCAAGTTGAGAGAGAAGGAGGTGTGGGGAAGAGGGAAAAATAAGGGAAGGGGGGAGGGGGTTTGTATATGAAGACAAAAAGAGAAAAAGAAAGCAAAAGTTAAAGCAGACACCTCTCTCCTAACTAACCTTTGCTTTGGCCTTTTGATCAAAGATTTAATGATTCTTGTTAACGTTCCTTTCAAGATTTTTAAGGAGCTCTCTCCTCTCCTCTCCTCTGAGATGATGCCATGCTTCTTTCTTGTCCTTTCTTGGAATCTCCAAATACATCCCACATGAGAATGTGAGATGCCATTTCCATTTGCATTTACATTAACCATATTAACTGTCTATCTAAAGAATTTCGGCGTTCTTTTCCTTTCTTGTAACTGAAAGTATCTCTCATTCACCTGTTCATATATACAACTCATTTTCTACGTACTTTGTCTTCAATGAAGCCATCATTTTCATCCTCTTAACTATTGAATATCTTTTCTTCACTACTCATGAGAGATTAATTAGCATGCATGTATACCACTATGTTGGAAACATTCGCCTCATATTTAGGGTTTATTTGTCATCTTTCCAAGGTTATACCATAATCCGAAACATATAAATAATAAATGAGAAAGAAAAATTTTCGTGTATGTCATGCATAATACGTCATCTTGTATGCCAATCCTATGATTCGATGGCACATCATATAAGTTAGTATCTAGGTTCATGATTTAGTGTCTAGGGTTTAGTTTTTAGGGTCTAGTGTTTTATTGTAGGGTCTAGAATTTTATATAAATTATTAACTAAAAAATTAATTGACAATTAATTACACAATGTTCCATTCCGGCTTCCCTCCGCCCCCATGTCACCCTCCGCCCTCATGTCACCGCCCACCGTCACCTATGCTTTTTTTATTTGGTTAGAGAGATGGAGTGTTAAAAACGAAATGACGATGATGAAATGGAAGAAGATATGGTGTAGGTAGGGAGGAATCAATTGAGAAAATGATGACATATACAAAATTTTGTTTTTGATTTGGTGGAAAAGATATATGAAGCATCAATGGAAAAGAATGTTTAAATGAAAGGGAATGACCAAATTGAAACTTTTTTAAAAAAAAAAAGGTCTGAAAAATGAAATTTTTTGTTCTTCACGCGCTCTTAATTGAAGAGAGGTCATACATGGTGCCATGTAAGCAACTTGGAGTTAGTTAATTATGTAATTTTGGCCAAGTACAAGAGGTGCAGAGAATCATTTAAATGTTCAGGAGTCATCTGGTATCAAGTCCATGAGATATGGAAGATGTATTAAGTCGGCAATTTATAATGATCTAATCAATCATCATCCAAATGAACAGGACAAACATTCATCAATAATATGACTTAGGCCCTTTTTTTTTTTACTTGTATTCAGCACATTTCAGTTTAGTTTAGCTTTTTTAGTTATGTTCAGCAAAATTCATTACATTTAGCTAATAATTCAGTTCAGTTCAGCTTATTTTAGTTCAGTTCAATTCAGCTTATTTCAGCCAAAATGAACTGGGCCTTAATATATCAAAAGCTCTTTGAACTTGACATAAAAAGCATATTAATTCCCTGAATCTACAAAGTGTCTTATTCGCCTCTTGAACTTACTTAAATTGATTTATTTGCCACTTGAATTGGTTTAAAGTGACTTATTTACCTCTCAAACTTTTTAAAAATGATATATCCACTCCTTCAACTTGTATAAAGTTTGATACTTTACAATTACTTGAAATCCAAACTTGTTCGGCAACATAGATTGGAGCTAATTCTAGCATTTTATGCAAGTTCAGAGAGCTAACGAGACATGTTATAAGTTCAAAGAGTCAATTTACTTTTTGAGCCAAGTCCGAGAAACTTTACTTAGCTAATTAATAGTTGCAAACTGTCACAAGTGATTAAGAGTTGGAAATTGTGAAAATGTAAGTCCCCCTTTGTTTTAGAAAGATGGTCAAGGTTTCCAGAGAGTGTGATTCTAATTTCTATCTGGTTTTGATATATATTTCCCAAATGTGAAAACGCTAAATAAATAAACAAAGGCATGGAAAAAGTGATTACTCATGAAAAGAGGAAGCCTGCATTTGGGCCCATTTGGAGGGTCCATGGTATTATTTGAAGCTACCCTGAATGAATGTGTATCTTTGGCTCCACTATATTTTATTGCCTTCTCCACATGCAGCTCAACCCTTTATTTTTCCAAATTGCACCTATCATTCTAAATCAAATAATCTTAGATTAAAAATACATCAAAGTCAATTTCAGTTTTTCAATTAATATTTGCAATTTTAACCTTCTTTCTTCATTTGTTATTTCAACCAATGGTACAATCATATCTTAACACACTTTCAAATTTTGAAAACTTAATTTTAGGGGATTATCATTGATTGAATCTGTCATGTAACTATCCGCTTGGATATTTAGACATTGTTTTTTATGCCTTTTCATTACTTATCAATAAGTCATTTCAGTTCAGTTCAATTTAGATTAGTAATTTTTCAGTTTTTAATAATTTTACTTTAGTATGCACTTCAATTTATTTAGTTTAATAATTTTAAGTTCAGTTCAATTTAGTAATTTTCAGCTCAGTAGTTGACAATCATATAAAAAAAACTGGGCCTTTATTGAAAAAAAGAATTATAATTTGTAAAATATTTTCATTAATTGATCCGACCGGTATTTGCTTTTGACCCGCCATTGAATATCTGGGTTTTGTTCATAATTAAGCACATAATAATCTAGTTAATGGGTTTTTCTACTTAATTATAATTTTTTTGGTAACTCTACTTAATTATATGAAATTAGAAAAATGAATACAAAAAGGCTTCTAAATATGGAAGAAGGAAAGGAAAAACAGAAGTCTCATAAAGTATTGACTAATTAATCTGATTGTTTGGTTACATATTCCGTTGTATTCAAAACCAAACAATGATTGGTTGGAAATGTTGATTTCTGTGTGCTAAAGCAAACAATCACGTTTGAACATATGCATTCAAACCATGCATTAATATGTTATTTAATTTGGAAAAAGCATTGTAATATGATTATATACAATTAACTAGTACATTTAAAATATATGATGTTGGTGAAAGGGGAATCTGTTGATCCCTTTATCAGTCTGAATGCCCCAAAAAAGTCTAATGTCACATGAATTATTACAAAGAAATATTTAAAAGAAAATAATTGACGACGTATCAATTAAGTTGAATTCTTAATCTGAAAAAGCAAGCAAGCAATTGTCTGTTGCCATCTTCTACATATCTAATCTAATACTAGCTACTTGGTATCAGAATATTTAATCTTCCATCTTCTACATGCTTTTCCCTCCATTTTAGGTTATATTTAAATAATCTTCTTTACTTGTGGATATTTTCTTTTCTTATAAAAAAAACAACAAATTTTCTTATTAAAAAATAAAATTTATACTTATACTTACCATCCTGACGTTATATGGGTCATATGCGAAATAAGAGATAAGAGCCCCTTTTTTTTTTTTAAAAAAAATGTATTAAAAAAAGTGTAGCCTTTGTTTGGGAGTTGAGAGGTTAACGGAGGTGAGAGTTAAAAGAGGTTAATGAGGGTAACGAAACGAAAAGGAAAGTGACGGAAATGAAAGTTAAATGTTAACCTTGTTTGGGAGTCGGTGGAATTAAAAATGAGGTTAATGGATGTAAATTAGTTAAAATGTTTACATTACTCCCATTAACCCCCGATTTGGAGGTTAAGGTTTCGAGGTTAACTGAAGTAAAATGTTAACTCTCATTAACCTTCATTTAAACTTTTAAAAAGCTCTCAAACAAGGTTAATTAGAAAGTTTACATTTCATTACTCTCGTTAACCTCCATTAACTTCCTCCCAAACAAAGGCTAATAGAAATTTAGCCTTTATTTGGAGGTTAATGTGAATAACGGAATGTAAAATTTTCATTTAACCTCGTTTGAGAGGTTTTTTAGAGAATAAATGAGAGTTAAATAAAGGTTAACATTTTACTTCCTTTAACTTTGAAAGCTTAACCTCCAAATCGATGGTTAATGGAAGTAACATAAACTTTTTAACTAATTTATATTCATTCACCTCATTCAATTCTAAGCCTTTGTTTGGGAGTAGAGAGGTTAATGGGAGTGAGAGTTAGAAGAGGTTAATCAGAGTAACGGAACAGAAAGGGAAGTGACGGAAATGAAAGTTAAATGTTAACCTTGTTTGGGAGTCGGTGGAATTAAATAGGAGGTTAATGGATGTAAATTAGTTAAAATGTTTACGTTACTCCCATTAACTCCCGATTTTGAGGTTAAGGTTTCGAGGTTAATTGAAGTAAAATGTTAACTCTCATTAACCTTCATTTAAACTTTTAAAAAGCTCCCAAACAAGGTTAATTAGAAAGTTTACATTCCATAAATCTTCCAAACAAGACTAACATTTAACTTATGTTTCCGTTACTTTCCTTTTCTTTCTCCATTAACCTCTCAACCCCTAAACAAAAGCTTAGACGTCAGATTTTAAGCCTCTATATATATAACCTTTTTTTTTTCTTCTCAAGTGAGTATTATAACTTTTTATAAGAAAATATTAACTATATGTACAGTAAAATTAAAATTAATGTTGGGCTCCTTTCAGTCATGATCTATATAGACAGCCGTACTCCTAACTTTATGCCCAAGGTCGGTCTTCAATATTTTTACAAACACAGATAACTTCGTCTTCATATTTCAAGCTTCAAATGCATATTCATGTCTTTTATTTATTTAATTTTTCTTTACATTATTCTACAATCAAGCTTGTATTATAAACTATTACTTTATTTTATTTTTATTCTTTTTACTTGTTGTTTCTTTTTTTTTTACTAGTGTTGTTTTTTTATATGTTTCATACCCACAAATCTGAAGTCTACAAACACAAGTATTATACAACAAGGGAGTATAGCAAGTGAATACTATTAGTAGTTGAAGTTAGTAGTGATGAAGTGGGTTTTGAATTTGAAGGTGTTTGTTTGATAGATCAGTACAAGCTTTGAGAACAATACATGATACCAGTTTTTGAGAAATGATAATTATTGTGTTGTAAATGAATACGTTTGCGTTTGAGGCTCCTCTAAATTGGAGGTTTAAGGCGGGTGCGTAGGCCGGCTTTCAACGAGCCAATATTTTTCCTCATATGGCAACTCCATGTAAAATGTACAGTATATATACTTCTAAATATGTAATGGATAGAATAGTTGTTAGAGCATCAATCATGTTAAGAACTTCCGATCCTATTTACCTTGCTACCTCACAAATATATTTTTAGGTAGAGACAAAACCATCCTTTAACCTCGTCGGCCAGCTTGTACCTTGTGCCCCTATCTCCCCTTCTCGTTTTATGAAATCAAAAAATTATTCCATATAACTTTATCTCGACTCAAAATTGTTCCAAGTTAAAAATGTCAACAAAAAAGATATACTGTTTCTTGCATTAGGGTAACTCTATAGTTCTCCAAAACCGTTTGAGGTAAAATTCGGATATTATCCCAAAAAGTTGCAACAAAAAAACAAGTTGAGTATGTTACAAGAAAAGACTGGTTGGCTTGAATCAAACAAGTGATTTCACCTTTGGCTTCTCCCTGTGTTTACTTCAACTTCAAATAGCAAAACGAAATCTAACTGATATGCCAAAAGATTAATAAAAGCAAATTCAATGTTTCTTTTCATTTTAGGCCTAAGCAATAACATTATTCTGTTGCAATGGAATGTGAAATTGCAATCAATGTTCTGAACCTGTGTAATTAGCAAAACAGCTACAACTTTGAATAAAGATGAAACAAGCAACTTACTTGAGTTTGCCTTCTCTCTTCCCTCATCCGTCTCGTATCTTCCAAATTCAGACCAATCAAGCTTAGAAACACCTACAGGTGCTACTTTCTGTGATGCTTTACAATAAGAGGCAGCTTGATTCTTCGAATAACGGGATGTATCCCAATTACGGGAGGAGTGTTTAGCTCTTATGATTTTGTTGTTTCCAATAATGTCCAAGTTTTATGTCCTCCTTAAAGTATCCAGGTTTTTGATATTCCGTATCTACTCTATCATACACTCTTGCTTTAGGAACAGCTCGAGGCCTCGGAAGCCGATCTTTATCTCCCGAACCGCTGTCTATTGACATCTTAACATTCACCGGATCATTTATCTTGCATTTGCAGTTTTTTACCATGAAACGCCTCCAAAAGAGTTTCATTTTTTTCAATGTCTACGTGTTTTCTTTTGTTTTAGTTTTCAATGTATTGGCCAAAACAAAAGTGATCTCAAAGCAAGGAATGAAATTTTGGAGGAAATTGATGAGCAAACTTAAAAACTGGAACATGACTATCATTATCCTAGCAGCAAGAACTATAACCAGATATATGCCTTAGGCAATCGATCGTTTAATACGATTTTGATCAAACATCAAAGATTCAAGTACAAGAGTTGAAAAATTGATGGGTTAACCGATAACCTACCTATTAATTTCACTTTTTTTTCCGAATTCGCTATTTTCGGGCTTTTTTCTACCTAAGATCCATAGTGATCATGTTATGGAAACCTCATGATTAACTCTTTCCCTGATTTTGACTTGAATTGGCATATCCATCAATGTCATAGTTATGGTACACTCTACCTTGATTCTCCTCCCACCATTTTTGTGCTTCTTTGTCCGAAAATCGTTTCCGGCTGCAAAACATAACACATCACTAAACAAGAACCGTTCAGGATAAAAGATGAACACTCTTTTACTAGACAAAAGAATTACCTAAATCTCACTCGCTTTAGCCCCTTTTGCCCGTCTGACAAAACAGTAAGCGTGATGTATACACCCGGTTCATATTGCTCCACGCATTCAAGTCTTGATCCTTTAGTTCCTTGTTGTCTACAATCTGTTTTTGGGGTACAAGAATCATCCTCTACACGGCCATTATCATGACACCACCCTCTCCCTTGCATGGTTTTTAATGTATTCGAAAATACAATAGGAGAGCTCGACAAGCTATCTAAATGCCTCTCTTTTGGTAATTTCACTTGAGGAGGTGCATGGTGCGAAACTAAAGGAGGCCGTGGGGTCGCAAGATTAATGATATCTGTAGATGAAGGCGCATTCTGGCCTCCTTTCGAGTCTCTTCCAGCTGATATTTTCTCCGACATGGCATGAAGCTGTACCATTAATTTATCATCATGACCATTTGTAAATCTATTATAAACTTCAAAGAAATGATTTGCTAATAAGCATTAAACAAAATAGCTCAAGTGCTAATTGATTTGGAGGAAAAAGAAATTACCCGTAACGCCAAAACTTTTATAATGTCATTCGCAGCTTTGCGCTTAGTTGCTTCTTCTCTCGCAAGTGACCAAGCTTTCTCTGTAGTTTCTTGACATTCTCGAATCTTTTGGCTGCCTAGTTCACATTGTGTTTCGAGGCTCCTAGCCTGCCATGTGTAATTAGGAAGAAATGAAAACACAAAATCCAATATATGCATGAAAAAAATAACACGTAGACGAGTTCTTTTTGTGATGCTAAATCGTATGGAGCCATTACCTCTGCTCTCAATCTCTGAACTTCTTCAGTCAGCATATTATTTAATTCGAGGACGCCTTCATCAATATTTGAAACACTAGTATCACTTGATCTCCCTTCCACCAAAGGAACATTATTGTGTGATTCAAACACGGCAGGGCAGGATACCTGCCCCCATTTTGCCGAGATGGAAGAGGCAGATTCAAGTTGCAGCAGATTTTCCCCTTGGGTTTTAGGACTCTTTTTGCTGGAAACTTGGATATCCAAATTATATGTCACCGGGTTTGCTTCAGCCAAACCTTCTTTCTCATTAGATGAAAGCAGCTGCTGATTTGAACCATTTTTTTCAAGCTTTAGCAGTGTGCCTGAAAGTTTATTCTTCTGTAGATTGCTAAAACACAAATCACAGACACGAGAGCGTTTGCTTTTATTTGGAGCCAAGGACGCATTAACAACTTTCTTGCTGCTACAAGTGTGGCAAAAAAGAAGTCCACAATTGTAACAGTTATGTTTTTTCCTTGTAAGACCAAACAGCATTCTACAACCGCTACACGATGATTGATCAGATCCCGAGACAGATTTGTGAAGACAAATTGCAGCGGTTAAATTTGATCCACAAGCTATACTTTCAACTTTCCGGTCTCGCAAAGCCTCAACAAAAGTTGGTGAGTTCCTATCTTCGACACTACCTAATCCTAACTGTCCGTTGGCACCTTTCCCCCAAGTATATACACGTCCTAGAGATGTCAATGCAGCAACGTGATAGGCTCCTGCAGATATCTCTTTAACATACTCCTCTTTAAGTTTTCCTTCGACAATTGTGATTGATTTATCCTTGCCCTGTGGATTCCCTAACTGGCCATGCACCGAGCTTCCCATTGTATACACCTTGCCCGTATTTGTAAGTGCAACCGTCAGCATTCTTCCACAGAAAACTCGAACAAAATCAAATTCCACGACTGATGCAATGCAAGTCGGTACAAGTTTTTTTCCTAGGTCGATATGCCCAAGTCTTCCTTTATCACCATCTCCCCATGTAAACAATTTCCCACCAACAGGATTATACTTGAAACGGTCAGCCATAACGTCAACAATAGCAGCAGTATGCCACGTTCCGCAAGCGACAGTTTTGACGCATAATCCCTTCAGAGAATCAACTTCTTTGGGCAGAAAAATGCTTCTCAGATCCCCGTGCCCAAGTGCACCAAATGTTCCATCTCCATATGTATACATCTGTCCTGCAGCTGATATAACTGCTGTATGCCATTCACCACAAGCGACTTTCGATATGGCTATACCATCCAATGGACTGGAAATTTTATACGGAAACCACTGGCTTCGAGTTCTCACCTCATCGGTAGCATTAGCACCGTATATGTTGTCACCCCATGCATACATTTCACCACTATCTGTGAGAGCACACGTCTGATATTCGCCACAAGCAACAGAGTTTATATGAAGACCATCCAGGGATTCGACAACTTTTGGGTAATTTACATCCATATTAGATTTATGTCCAAGCTTTCCACCACTTCCGTCTCCCCAGGAAAAAAGTTCCCCTCTTTTGGTGATTAACGCAGCCCGTTTAGCACCTAAACATATACTTTCGACATCGAGCATTGCTGTGGCTTCTAATAATTTAGGCATTAGACTGTCAAATTGCGAATGACCTATCTTCTGTTCCGCACCGCCTATGTTTCCTCCTCCCACACCTTCTCCCCATATCAGGACATCTTTCAGAACATCGGTTTTTCCGATCTTCGGAGATCCATATGCAGGGGTAATAGACCTAAGGGATGCATCTTTTTCGAATTCAGGGCATGCATAACTAGATGCAGATTTCTTAGCATTTGGTTCAATGTATGGTGAATTTGAACCTGTAACCTCAACTGAATTCTGCATATGTAAAAAACTTGATTCTGATAAAGAAAAGCTATTGGAAGAAACCGATAACGCATCAGAAAAGCATCTCTCTGAAAATGATTGAGTAGGACTCGCACATAAGCTGCGCACCTTCAAGATATAATAAAGAAAACCACATTACTGCTATTAGATTAAACATGTTACTTTCAGCAAGAAACAAGGAGAAGAGAATATGTTTAAAACCTGTGGAACTTCGGCGTCATCTTCTTGAATCCCGAGATTATGCTTTCTTCTAAAATAACCAGCTGGACTACTGACACAACTTTGTGCCGCTCGCTGGCTTTTCAGAACAGTAAAACTCTTGGAATGGTGACACCTCGATATCACAGCACTCAAGGCTATAAACCAAGAATCAGCTTGTGCTTTGTCCTTGCAGATCTATGCGAAAATTGATGAATGCGATCAGAAATAATGAAAATCTTCTTATGGAAATGGAATATAAATTATGATTAGATAAAGTTACCAAGTCTAGTGAGCGTTCACCATTAGCCCCATATATTAACGAAAATGACTGATGTTGCTTATCTGGTTGAAGTTGCCTTTGAAAATTTTCCTGAAACGAGGAAAACACAAATCAATTGAGCATAACAAAAGAATTTTCTTTTCAAACAAAAAAAAATATCTGACAAGATCGTAGAAAGTAGTGAATTTGGTATTCAAGAAAAGTAAAAATCGGAGAATACATACAGTTCTTTGGCCAGTAATTATCTTCTTGACGGAGCATAACCTCAATTGCTTCTCCTGCTGTCCGGAATACCATATTAAATACTTCTCATCCTGAAATAAAAATTAGTTCATTCTCAACTAGTGAGAAAAGGATAACTAAGAGAAAACATAAGCAGAAATTCAGAAGACACAATGCAGTAACTATATACATTTTACGGAACAAAAATGAACAAAGTAAATCAGGTATTGAAAATCCATATAGCTACCGGGGAAAGCCGAAACGGATGAAATTTGGGTTTCCCTCTTCTTCCACACTTCAACAGATATGCTCCTTTCTTCAGACCCAAAATTGCCTGTGCAAAGTAATTAAAATATTTAATAAAGAAATCAGAAAAAGATTCTTCTTTTTTTGGAAAAAAAAAATAGCAGAAAGCTCATTTTAAGAATGAGGCACTGAAGAAATGTAAATGGAAAGGATTACATAAACAAAATTCCAATGAGAACCCAGAAGCCAAAAATTGTATATATTCAATTAAACTGTAAAATAAATGTTACCCATTTCATGAATCCTAAAAAAATAGAAACTTTCATCCTTGAAGGAGAAAAAAGGAGCAGCAAAGATCCATTATTCCATGTTGGATTGTGAATAGTTTATGCTGAATAAAAACCCTTTGAACAGAAAAACAGTATCATAAAAACAGAACTAAAAACAGTATCATCCTCAGAAAGGAATCAGAAAATCTAATTGGACAGAAGTTAGAAACAGGAAGAGAAGTGACTCATAATTGATCTACATACAGTATTAAGCAGAACATAACAGAACAGAACACCCAAAAATGTACATGCAACCCAAAAAATGCAGAGAGAAAGAGAAGGGTAAAATGTGGAATGTTGAGAAAGAAAAGATATACATACCTGTTGAAGAGTTCTGTCAAAGGATTGCTCAACCATGTTGAAGTAAAAAACAATATAGAAAGAGAGAGAATTTTCAGACAAGAGACAAAGGAAACAGGAAGAGAAGAAGAAGAGGGGTTGGCATCCCCAGATACGTCAGAATGTATGAAGTTAATGTTCAGAGAAAGAGAGTAAAGAATTACTTAGATGGAATGGAAGAAGATGAAGATATCCATATAATAATAAAAAAAATAAAAGGGGGGTCGTTTTCTTGTTGTGTTTTTATTTGTATCTGAATTTATTATGAATTTTATATTTTGTGAAGTTTATTTTCTTTCTTGAGTTACTGTTTATGTTCACATTGTAAGTCGTGCACACTCAGAAATAGAGTAGCAGTAGCACAGAAGCTTAAACGAGGGAGGAGAAAGAAACTCATCTGCCTAATATCATTATTATATACCAAATCCTATTAACCCTGACCATCTGCACGTGTGTCTACACACGCACACCTTAACTTTCATTCATATGAGTTTTTTTACCAACTTGTAGAAAGATTGACTTCCATTTGGGGCCGCGTAGCTGAATTCGGACATCTCAATCAGGTTGGCAGTTTAAAACAAAATCTAAGAGAAATAGAGAATTACATAACGAAGCTGAAAAATGAAACGTGCTAAGAAAACGGATATATATTCTGACCACTGAAAGTTTATCAGAAAAGAAAGTAGTACGAAATAAAGAATAAGTATTTCACTGCTTTAAATGAGAAGCCTTGCGACAATAATTAGCTTCAGCAGCGGCGGCTTTATTTTCTTCTGTATGGATATGTCAGGCAATAATTTGCAAATTTTGACGAAAACACTTATTATAATCTTGATGAACATTTCATAGATGTCTCGAGATTTTGATTTGAAAGATAAAAGACGTTAAAAGAGTCACTTTTTAGCCACACGTGATCTCATGCTCGGTTTGAAGCAGTTGTAAAAATAGCAGCTTGGAGCTCTATAAGGAAGCAAAAAAAGACGAGAGAATTAAAAGTGTTATGTTAACTCTTTTTTCTAATGGTACCCTAGATAGAAATATCTTTTCAACAAGGATTGGACGATCCATGAATATTAGACCTACTAAAGATTCAACTATCAAGGAGTCTAAATCGTTAAGAAGAACCCACGTGAGAGCATGGTAGACGGATACACCAAGAATCTGTTAGTGATAATAATAATGTAATGTAAATAATAATAACAGGAGACAACAATAGATTTATATATTATTAATTTGTAAACAATTACATATATATAAATCTACAGAAAAAACAATAGGAAACATAAAATTATACTCGACCCGGAATGGACAAGGTTCAACTCTTATTCAAATGGGTTTGTAACCGTGTCATTAACTCGTGAATTAGTTTTTCCTGTAAGAGAGGAGCAAAAATGGGCCGGCCCACGGGCCCCCAAATTCGAACAGCATTCGCGTCGGCCACGTCATGAGAGTGCGCCCCCAAGATTTGCACCCCTGCGTGTATTCCAAGGAACATAAGTTGTTTATTAATTTGAAAGCCTTACAAGTCTTCAACTATATAAACCCAAGCAAAATACTCTTTGAAAGTGATGTGGGATGAGAGTCTTTTCCTATTCTTAACCATATTCCAAGTACTCAACTTTGAGCTTGAATATTTCTTTCATCACAAGTTCGTTTTAGGCGTATAATATACTGTTGGAAAGTTTACGTGTCATAGAATATGTTTACGTGAAAACATCATTATAATGACCACTTTATCCCTTGTATATATTGCCTCAAAATTGACACAAAATAATGTACATAATACATTATTTCCAACAGAATCATGAAGATATTCTTCTTGTATAGAAATTAACTCTGTTCAAGATTCAAAAGCCAAACTATGGATAGGACTCTTGTGTATGGAGATAGCAGCGGGAGGCTCTAGAATAACATCATGTGTACATATTTATTGTGTGAGGCATCAATAGATATATGAAAAATTAAGTGTTCTAGTTAAAAAAAATATTTATGTTACTTTAGCATTGCAAAAAAAAATATCTCTTTTATCATCTATTTACCAAATTTTTGAGAAGAGAAAAAAATTATAGAAATGTTTTATAAATTTAATTTTAAATTTAAATGCGGATGATAACAGAGAATAAATCGTTCATATTTAAGTTACCAAAATGTTTTATAAATTTGTGGAACGATAGGAAAACTCTCGCTCGTTCCGTTCTATTTATATTTTAAGGAATGGATAACAAGGAATTGAAAATAAAAATTTTGTATAAATTTCAAAAGTAAATACTTGTATCCGAAAACAAAAGATCTCAAAAACATCCAATTTAAAACTTTTTAAGAAACAGCAGTTGTTAGACTCCCTAAAGTTGGTAATTAAAAAATGAGAAAATGTTATTAAACATTAATGGTAAGTAGAGTTAAAATATTTGTCTTTATGTGCAAGTAAATTTCAGTTATTATTTTTATTTTTATTTTATTATTTTGAATTGTAAAAAGAATGAGTGAGATATGAAAAGGATAGGAAGTTAGGAACAATAAATTATTACCACATGGTGTTTTGTCGCTTTGCTTATAAGTGGTTGCTTGGCTTCTTTTCAGTTTTTACTTGTTTTTCACTGTAGAGTATGGAGTGTCACTGCTTTCTTTCTAGTTTCTACTAAACTAAACAAAACAAAAACTGAAAATAGTAAGCAAATATAGAAACAGGGATGCATACAATTATGCATCATCATATTTATTATTTATTGTAATTACAAATCTAATCCATTTTTTCAAATCTAGATGTATCTACACTATTTTTACTTAATATTTACAAATTAGACAATTTAAACTTTTTTGGACGATAATATCTTTGTAGTGCTTGTCATGCTTATAATACTTGTAACATTTGTAATATGCCATATTTGTCATATTTATAGTGTTTGTAGTATTTATAGTATGTAGTGCGTGTAGATTTGTAGGTACTATAAATAAAATACGCCAAGCATTGCAAATACGTACTATAAAGACAATTTTGTCCAAAATGCTTGAAAGCGTTTAATTTGGTAAGTATTGAGTGAAGTGGATTGAATACGTAAAAAGGTCTTAAAAAATTAGCTAGATTTGTAATTAACCTTCGTATATAGAAGCTTGACTTCTTTCATCTAAAGGTAATAATCAATGATTAGTGATTAGTCCTAATAAGTGAGCAAGAAATGGTCAACAAGAAGCGCATTCGATGGTCGAGATTGTCGGACCCATGACATCGATCACACCCACCATTTCGCTACCAGTCACGTCACATTTGAATTGTCTGACTAAGTTGGACCATTTGTCCGACTATGTTCAAGCATCTGATTCGTAAGTCAATGTGATGACTAGACGAAACCCCTCTTATATAAACATTCATCATTATAAATGTTGGGTGTTTTTTAGATTCTCTTTCTCTCTCCACTGGATTTATTATCTTTAGATTCTCTCTCACTCTCTCTAAAAATTCGAACTGATTTGACCGTCGGTGTGTCCCCATGGTCTAAGCCCGCCATGTCCTCAGGAGGAGCACACAGTTCTAGCCATCTCAAACCAAGCTCAGATCTAAAAACTATTTGTATTCACTTTATCATCAATTTGTTTAGAGCTTCTAACACTTAATCATACATTCATTACGCACTTCCTTAAGTAATACATAATAATTCTTCCCCGTTTTAATAAGCTACCTATCATTTTTGCCCATTTTCCCTAAATTTTCATTTTATTTATCATTCTCCTATCGATTATTTCTATATCTAATGCAAAATATTCACATGTAAATTATTATAATTTTCAGGCAATTGTTAATTCCACATTCTATTGCAAAGAAAATAAATTACACATGTCTATGCATGTATAAAATATTATATATATATTCGATGCGGCGCGGGGATCCCCATCCGCCCAAATTTTACCTTCGGGTAAAACTACCCCACCCTCATCCCCGCACCCCAAATATTTGGTGATTCTTCGCCAATTCGGGTTCACACGATTTTTGGATTTCTCCCACCCCTGTTGCAAAGACAATTATACAAATTAAACATGGAAATAGCAAACTTTTGAATATTTAGAAATATATTTTTATCCTTTTCGAAAAGAAGAAATATTTTGTTATATATATTATCTATACTTTTATAGGCGCGTAGAGAAATTATAAATAATCAAATATATGACACCTAATCAACATTAACCAAATTAATTGGCACGATTATGGCATCTCTTTTAATCATTCAGTTCAGTTCAACAACATTTAGTAAATAATTTAATAGTGCTTAAATTATATCAAAATAACTTGTTTAGTTCTCATATTTTTAATAATACATTATCATTCTTTAACTTTTGCTGTATTCAACATTTTAGTCCCTCAATCCATTTGAATTACCGATTTACCATTTATTTTTTTAAGAGTTAGTTACTTTTTGGTACTTGAACTTTAACATGTTTATAATTTGATGCATCACTTGTAGTTCATGATTTTTTTTTGTCTCTCGTGAAATATAAAAAGTAAAAAAGTATAATTTTAATATTTAAAATAATAGTTTCAAGTGTAAATATAGTTCTTAGATATCAAAGTGTAAACATGCATGTAAAAAGTTCAAATAGCAAAAATGTAATTTTGACTTAACATGTAAAAGTAAAATCAATAATTTAAATGGATGAATGGACTAACTATTGAATATAACAAATGTAGAACTTATGATGTATTATCGAAAATAGTAGAATTAAACAATGTGTTTTAGAATAGTATAGGCACTATTAAATTATTTACCTATTATAATTTAGGGACTATTTTGATTATTTGGATTAAAGAAATGGACTAAACAGTTAAATATAACCAAATTGATGGACTATATAATTAGTTTAAAAATAAGTTTAGCAACATTCAGTTCAGTTCAATTCAGTTTAGTTCAGCAACATTCAGTTTAGTTCTGTTCAGTTCTGCAACATTCAATTCAGTTTTTTTCAAACTCTAAAAAATATGATCCTATGGCTGTAGTTTTTTTTACTTAACTAAATTGAATTATAAATTATATATAAATAATGATTAAATATGCATAAATAATTTAATAACGATGAGTTATATATAATAAATGAAGTATCAATCATGATAATAAGTTAAATTTAAACTAAATTGAAAATTAAATAAAAAAAGAATACAGCCTTGTAATAGTAAACAAAGCAAAAACACTTCTATGTAGAATCCAATAATTGTTACCCATGTACATAACCCCTCTTCCTCTCATTCAATCCGATAATCTTCAAATAAAATTATCCAACATCATAATTAAATAAATAAAAAAAATCATCAGCAAAAGCTGAGAACCGTTGAATAGACCCAAAGCTTGCAATGAAGCGAAATTTTAATATTAAGTAGGAGAAAATCAAAACAATAATTTTCTAAAAAAAACTTTTGTGTTTACTGATTTTGACGAAATAGTGTTTGTATTTATCTTTTTGACAAAAAAATGATTGCGTTTATCACAATTACTCAAAAGGTGGAAAATTTACTAACAGTGTTAAATATGATGATGTGGCAAATGATTTTCGGTCTTAATTTATCGGTAAATTTCTAAAATATTTACGTAGTTACAACTTTAAACTGTGAGAAATGAGTTTTTTATAACATAACCAATAAATTAAGACTAAAATATCCCTTGACACGTCATCACATTTAACACCGTTAATGGGCTTTCCGCCTTTTGGATAACGAAAATAAACACCGTCATTGTTTTGTCAAAAAATATAAATACGAACACTATTTTGACAAATTAATAAACGTCAGAAATTTTTAAAAAAAATTACCCGAAAATCAATCATTCCATGAATTTGAATTAAATACAAATTAATTAAGGTAGAAAAAAAAAGCATATAAAAGAGTGTCTCATTATGAATATTTGAAAGTATAGTTTACTTTAGTTTGGCAGGCAAATGGGTGTCAGAAAAGAAAGAGCAGTATAAAGCTGACTTTTATGGGTATTATATTCAAGATTTTGTCTTTCGATCGAATTTATTTTTTATATACAGGTTTGGAAATTGACATTTAAAACCAAATATGTGCAGTATGGTCTGCTCTCTTCCAGCTTGCATGTCCATCTCTCTTATGTCTTAAGACAATCCTTTGTTGTCTTTGTTATGCCATTCTCCAACATATCTATTTTCTTCTCCTCTCTTTATATTTTTGTGTTTTTACCTCATTGTGTACTGACTATTAATTTGAGTTTTTGTTTCAATCGATTAAGTAACTTATATATGAGCATCTGTAATTAAAAAGTTCTAAGTTCGATTCCTGTCAACTTCAATATTTGTTGAATTAAAAACTATGATGGATTAACTTGTATTATGCACGCTTCAAGCTCAAAGAGCATTTGTCTGACCGGGTGTGTCAGAGAATATTAATTATATAAATCATAACTGAGTTTAACTATTAGCTCGAGTTTTTAATTCAATCGATTAAGTAACAATACTTTAATTCCGTCATCCGTTTTTCTTTTAATTCTTAACTTGGTGCATACATCATTTTATATAAGTTCATTAAATTAAAAGGTATTTTGTTAAAAAAATTTGGAAAAAATTTAAGAGGATATGTAGGCTAGATAGAAAAGATTATTAACACAAAACAATATTAATTATTGAAAAAATAATTAAGGAAATTGGCATGATGAGGTGGACATTTGAGGAAGGAGTTGATGGAATTTAAGAAGTATTCCCAAGTCCTTATTGTGAGAGAAGAATATTCACCTAATTAAATGAGAGGTTTATATCTAAAGAAAGAAGTATCTATGTATTTAGACACCCAATTTTATATAAGACATTAATTGCATTATTATCATTATTAATTGTCAAAATAGATTATGTCTCTTTGAGCACATTCATGGTATTACACCTCATTATGCTCCACTTTCACAAACCCCAATCTTCTAATTTTGGTTTTTGCATTTCTTTCCAAGACAACAATTATTTGTTCATTTTATACATTAATTTCGGCACATTCATTCTGCCAACATCGGGGCCGAGTGTAACTAATATTTGGTGTCGTAATTTTGTTTGGATATAAAGAAGGTTTAAGGCTTTATTGGTATAATATATAGTAGGAGTATTTAAGGTTTTGCTTTAAAATGCAGTTAAAATAGTGTTTGGTTAAATTTGTAAAACATCAACATTTAGCATTTTCTTTTTTCGCAAACAATAATGGTTTGAAGCTTTTCGTAAGTTTTTCATGAAAATCTGTTTGTAATTATTCGATTATTATTTTTAATGATATTTTTAATATTTATCTTTAAAATATATTTTATTTGACGAATTCGAAATCTAACTACCGATTTTAGTCGATATACGTATATAAGTTTGTGGATCTGATAGGTCAAAAATATAAGCGATGTCATTGACATTGACAAAAATAAAAACTTTTAAGACATTTTTTGCTCTAGTCCACGAAGCAGAAATTTTAAGAATTAAATTTTAGTTAATGACAGAATAATCATAAAACTATTGTTCTGATTTTTCAGAATCACAATTTTTGAAATTCTCTCTAAGCATGCGCTAATAGAAACACCTAACTGACATTAAAAATTTAAAATTAAAGTTGTTATAATATCATAATTTTTAATATTTTATAACTTAAGTTCATCAAAAATTAAAACAAACAATATTGACCTATATAGGAAAAAGTTTTTCCGAGGATTTTGGAAAATATGTAGGCTGAATATGCTAATCGGTAAAATCACGAGATCGAAATTTATAAATTTTTTATTTATTTCTAAATGTATTGGTCCATTTAAAACATGTCCTTATTAAACATTTTATACATTAACAACAACAGTTCGTCATAATTTTACCAAACACTAATAATTGAGTAGTTAAAAAGAAACAACAAATAACAACAGCAAACCACATACTATAACAGCTAACAACAACATCAAACAACAATAGTTATTAACTAATAAATGCACCAAACAAGCTCTTAATTAATGCCTCCACACTCTCTAGGAATAGTGATAAGAATAATAGTTGAGATAGGAATCAGGTTAATGATATTTGTTGGCTAACTCGTAAGAATTAATTAAAATTGTTGAGAATTATTATTTCATGTTTGGTGGGTGGAATAGATATTAGAATAATATAATATCTATTGTTGGTCCTTAACAAGATCGAAATATACCTAGAGGTGTGGGTGAATGTGTATTTGTCCAAAATCAAGTTTCTAAAACTTGGACATAATCCAAAACTCTTCTTTCAGAAGTTAGCTTAACAAAAGCAGTTATGTGAGAGTTTTTGCTTATTAGTCAGAATGTGACTTTTAGCAACACAAGTTCTATGAGATAGAAGCTCTGGATAGTTTGTCTTTTGAACAAAGACAGAACAAATTAAGACAAATTGTTTCAGCACTTAATATAAATCACAACAGAGATAAGCAAATATAGCAAGTAAATAGATAAAGAGAGAAAAGTTCAGAAAGCTGAGCAAACTCAGCAATTTATCCAAGTTCACTACAGAAGTCCTGTAGCTACGTCTTGTCCCATGTGAGATCACTCCCAGAGATTTAAATCCACTAAGTGCATTTTTATGACAAACACAAAAGCTCATTTTCATTCAGCAATTCCTAGCTATTTCTTACTAAGACACTCTGATTAGCCCTATAGCAACAAATGCATCACCACTCTAATAAGAGTTAAAAGATTTTCACCTGAAACTTATACTCTGTTTTTGGATTTCTCACCCAACTCAAACTTCAAATGGATTTCTCTCACTAATTGAATATCGCAAACGATATCAGTTTACAAATATCTATAAAGAACTTGTATTTTCTTCACTCTCTCACTTTTACAATAGAATAAGAAAAGATGAAAGAATGGAAGGCTCTGTTTTTGCTTTTCAAACAACAGTGTGTTAAGTCAGCACAAAACTCGCGTGTATTCTTCAAGTTGAGCTCTACTACTATTTATAAGGACTTGGAGATGACCGTTAATCAATTTCAGTTTGATGATAGATAGAGAAAGTAGTTGTTGATTTGTCATCTTCTTCAAACGATCTTCAAGTACAGGTTGATGCCCGTTAACTTTGTCTTTAATTAAAATCTCGTAATTTATTTGAAATTCAAGATAAGGATGGTAGAAAACTTCTTCATTAAGTTGAACAAAGGGTAGACAAGGAAGAAACAACTTTTGAACTCTAACGAACAGTCCAGGCACACTCTACAAACTCTTTGTACTTTGGCGCCTATCATTATATATTTTTTACAGTCGCATTTAATGCTCTAGGACATATATGATCTGTCTTCTGAAAGACTGTCTACTTCTGAGATTCCTTTTGTCTTCAATATGAATTCATTCAGGATCAACTCAATGGCAAGACTGGCTTCTGAGACTTCAATCTTCTGAGATACAGCTTGATCAACTTTTGAGTAGATACCTTGAGAACCAGACTTCCAACATCCGAGATAAAAAAATTTGATTGACGAAACTTTATCTTCTGAGACTAGTAATCAAGCATTCTTGATTCTTTCAGCGACACTATTAGACTTCAGCTTCTGAGAAGATTAGCTACTATAACTTTCATCTTCTGAATGAGTGAATTGACATCTACTGAAAAAGACTTATATAGAACTCAAAGAAAATTGTTAGCCAATAATCATGAGTATGTCGACTTTTAAGTATTTATCATCTTCTGAAACTGTTTGGATATACCAAAAAACAAATAGGATTAATCATTTATTACTATATTAGTGCTACTTAAATCATTAAGTGGAGAAATAATAATTTGGGTTTCTTACTAATCTAACATTTTTAAGGAGTGTTTACATATGCCAACAACCTTTGACTTACGTTCACAACTAGACAATTTGACTCTTATTGGACAAAATTGCTCTTATCGTGCTTTCGTATATGTCGTTTTGTGATAAATAATTATGCGATTCGCTTGTTGTGATGTCTTTATTTCAATTATCAAATTCATGTTGTCGTACTGTCGTGCTGTTGTTATAAAAAGAAGGGCAATTTTGTCCAAAAAATGTGAAATTGTCTATACTTGTAAATGTAAGTCAAAGTTTTCTAGATATATAATTGCCCTCTCAAAAATAGGCTAGATTAGTAAATAACCTTAATAATTTTAGTCAAGGGTGGGATGGACTTTTCCATCTCACTAATGTTATCTTACCTCTCATACCTAACTCCTCTTGGCATAAGTTTTGAGAGATGAGAGTCGTATCACTCCCTTGTCTCAACCCTCCATCCCCTAAACAAACATGGGATATCTAAGATTTAAAATTTTATCCTTATTTCACCTTATAAATCCTTGTAAACAAACACCCCTACAAGGTGTTTGACATTTCATGTGGATGTGAATTAGGGCGAGATAGAAAAGAATGAGATGGGGATTATATTGAGTCAAGGAGATAAGCAGTCTCATGTATGGTACATGAGATGTAATGGAGATGAGAAAAGTATTATACAATTTAACTTCATTTACAATGCGAGACAATGCGTAACAATGCGGACGGACAGAGAATGACTATAGTCAGAGGACAGAAAACGGTGACCAATAAAAGAAAGGTTGTTTTGTCGCTCGTTCAATGAGGGGAGAGAGAGAGAGAGAGAGAGAGAGAGAGAGAGAGAGAGAGAGAGAGAGAGAGAGAGAGAGAGAGAGTTAGAGTTGTGAAATGAGGGATATGGAGGGAATTTTTAAAAATGGATAAGAAACACGTCAGATTTAAACAAAAGTGGACAACATGTATATGACATAGAGTTAGGTTAGACATTTGAAGTGTGAATTTTTTAAAAACTGTATATTTTATGGGTGGCTTGACGTCATTGAATTAGATAACTGTGATACTATATTGAAGATTGACTTATAAATAAATAAAAAGTAAAAAAATGACCTCATACTTACAAATGACATCATCTCTTTTACTTGTTTAGCTAAATAAAGTTCCATTTTTTATGTGTTATCGATAGTTCATTTCAGTTCAAAAAAATTTCTTCAATAAATGCATTTCAGTTCAGTTGTAAAATACAGAGCCTAAGAGTTTTTTCGATACAACGGAGGGCCGGAAGGCCACAGAAAAAGACAAGCTAGACACTGTTAATAGTTCTCGGCCAAGACACGGCCGTATAACATCCTACCACACTTCAATCTTTGCCCAAGATGGGCACTCGGTCAACAAAATAAAACCCTTAGGCTCGAAGAGGACTTCATTAGCAAGCTTATCAGCTACTATATTAACTTCCCTATAGGTACGGACAAACCGAACCTCCCAATCTTTGTTAATAAGATCTATGCAAGCTCCCACGTGATTAAAGCACCCACCATTTTGAGTATTTTTGTTCTTCAACCAGTTGATAACCAGTTCAGTCGTAAACAATAGAGTCTAAGTTAGTATTATAGGTTCAATGACAGATTTTATATTAGTATATGATTAACACCTCTTAGCTTCAAGAGTATATATCACTATGGTCATTCTATTTGAAAGATAACATCTTATTGTTTATATGATATCATAAAAGGAGAAATACAATAAGGCATACATGTGTGCGATATCATAAATTTTACATTAGTCAACACATTTCAACAATAAGGGATATGATATCATAAATTTTACATAGTAATATTACGAAGTTGGAGTGGTAAATGCAAACTACAAAACATGAAAAGGATAGAAAGATGAAGAATCATGGAAAAAAGGAGACAATGAGACATGGGGATGAGATGAGATTAGATGAGATGTGATGAAGGAAAGACTTGTCATTCGTGAAGGCCATAGATAGCAATGGAATGGAGGACATTAAAATGCAAGCTTATTTACTTTTATATGAATGAATCTATTAAATTAATGATATGCTGTCTTTATAGGCATCATCTCCACATGCCTATCCAACAATCCTACAAAACATCACATTGCACTTTCTGACAACAGCATTCAGACATCTTACCAAGTTGTTTCACCTTCTTCATCCTACTTCCTACCTAATTAAATACCATCTTCATTTCAATCACATCCCATCCCTCCAACAAATTCTTATCAATATTTTTTCTTCTCAATGGATCAAGCGAATGATTCAACTTGTAAAAAAAGACACCACAATTGTCTCTCTGAGATCTCACTTAGTATTTCACAAGTTTTATGAGTTTAGGCTATGTTTACTGAATTCAAATGAACTAAATATTATTAGACTGAATTGAATTGAATTAAATACTGTTGAACTGAATTGAACTAAATTTATTAAAGTAAATTTGTTGAACTGAGCTAAATACTATTGAATTGAATTGAATTTTGCTGAATATAAGAAAAAGAAATATAAACAGGGTCTTAATTAATCTATTAGTCACAGAATTTATATTAACTTTTCAACTTGCTTAAAGATACATTTTGGCTTATCAAAAATCTAATAAAAATAAAAGTCAAAATTATAAAATGAAGATATAATTCATGTCATTTTAATCTCTCCGAAACAAACAAATTAATATGTAATCTATAGATTTTTATGAATTTTCTATAAATTTAAGGGTTAATCATGCAAAAAGAAATTTTAAAGGGTAACCGTGATATTATATAATTTTAGAGGGCTATATAATTAGGTGTAGGGTATGTTCACTTTATTTTTCTCTTACTTTGTCCATACTTTGTCTTTTTCACCATTGGATTAGTTTTTAACCTATGATCCAATGGTTGACAAAACAAAGTAATGGTTACTTTGTGAAAAACAAAGTGACCATAGAATATCCCATATAATTTTAATTTTAAAGAAATTTAGACAACTCGTGATATATTAAGTCATTTTGTTGTTTAAAGAAAAAGAAGTGGTAAAAAGATATTGCAAAAAATCTATATATATATTAAAGGAGTAACAATTAGGATGAGGTGTCAAGCTCTCCTTTTTTTACTCCTTTAATTTCCACATGTCAATTTCTCACAATTTTAATTTTTTTTTTATTATTTGCTTATCATACCATTCATATTTAGATACACTTTACTAATTGAAAAATAGTATTATTTCCTAATTCAGATTCTATATATTAATAATACTAGTTCGGATTAGTGTATATGGTAATTTCTTAGTTTTTTTTAAAAAATACATAATATGGTAATATTTTGAATTATTTAGATTGCAATTCAAATTTAATACTTTCATAATTTTATTCTTAATTTTGAATTCTACATATTAGTAACATTTTTTTTTTGTTTTTTGCTTCAAATTAGCTCATAATAATAGTTAATAGATGAATCCATATGTCTTCGAGAAAAAAAAAATAGATGAATCTGTATATATTAAAGGTGTAACAATTAGGATGAGGTGTCAAACTCTTTTTTTTTTACTCCTTTAATTTCCACATGTCAATTTTTCACAATTATAATTTTTTTTATCATTTCCTTATCATACCATTTATATTTACTAATTGAAAAATAGTATTATTTTGTAATACGGATTCTATATATTAATAATACTAATTCGAATTGGTATATATGGTAATTACTTAATTTAAAAAAAAAAAACAAAAATACATAATATGGTAATATTTTAAATTATTTAGATTGCAATTCAAATTTAATACTTTCATAATTTTATTTCAAATTTTGAATTGTACATGTTAATAACTTTTTTTTTTGTTCCTTGCTTCAAATTAGCTCATAATGATAATTAATAGATGAATATGAGGATCTAATATTGATTGAGCCAAAGTATTTATTGTGTCTATTTGATGAATATGGTTTTGTTATTTGATGTATTAGTATTAGATTTTGAATGGATTGACTCAAATGTTTTTATTTTCTAAATTCTCTCTCTAATCAACTTCATTTTTAAAAAAAGTTATAAAAACTTCAAATTTTTTATTGCTCATGTTATGTCTAATATGCATTTTCATATAAGATTTTCCTATAATCAAATTGTTTTACCTTAGTATATTTTTCTATTTATTATAACCACATAAACTTGCTTATTTAAATTGAAATACCCCTGAATTTTGCAGTATTGAGAGGTTCTCATAGATTTCAAAAATCCGGGTTAAAGTTGTTTATAATAGTATAATGTCAAATTGCAACTGTATTTTCCTATAACTCTAAATAGGAGCTAAAAAATTTATATTTTTATTATTTATATATATTGCTTTTGATTTTTTTTTTCAAGTACTCATTATTTTTGCTGTGTTAATATAGTTTTTTTTTAAAGCTAATAATAATAATACAGTTACTTACGAACTCTTTTTAGCATTCGAACAGTTTAATTAAAAAATTTGAATCTAATCCTAGGATAACAAATTTTAATAAGGAAATAAGTTTTATTTATAAAAAAAAATAAGAAAAGAATTTTAAGGGTAATTTTAGTCAACTAACTTATGAAAAATAGTTCAATAAGAAATGCAATATTAAAATTCAATTCACAAATAGTTAATTTCAAAAGTAGTTAATTGAACTTTCTTACTTTAAAAGTTATAGGAAAACCTAATTCTCAGTTTAATAATATGGTTTTGTCAAAAAAAAGGTTCAATAATATGAGTAGTATTTATGTATTGTGCATTTTGAATTTATTTTATATTGTCCATAATATGGTATTTAAGTAATAAATTTGCTTTCTGTAAAAAAAAAAGTAATAAATTTGAATTTTTTTTACCATTTGTGAGATGCAATATATCCGAGCATATGAAATTAGAGAAATATGCCATCCATTGAAAAATGATTAGAGTAAAGAAAAAAATGTATACAAGTGATACATGTTTATTGTTCGGGTCCCTGAAATTATAATAAAATTTCTCACAAAGTTAATACAATAATTCAAAAAATATGCTCTCACAATCCGTGCATAGCACGGGCCAAAGACTAGTCTAAAATAAAATAGAAACCTATAAGAAAATTTACATAAATGTTTCTTCTGTACAACTTGATGAACAATATAGCAAAACTATTAAACCTACATATGGTTCACCAAAAAAAAAATAAAATTAAACCTACATATATATGTTATTATAACACTGGCTCCTTATGGTGAATTTTTCTTTTAGTCTTATCACTCTTTTAGTCTTGATATTTTTGTGGGTTCCATTTTCTTTATTTATCTTTTCATTTATAATTAACTCGTCTTTTTCTTGCATGACATGATTTATGCCCCTGTTCCTATATATAAGGACCTCCCCTCCCTGTAATTTTAATTTTATAATGTGCCAATGTGACATTACATTCGGCTTATAGCCTCTCTATTTTAGAGCCTCATTCGTAGCTTAAGGCTTCTATCATGTACGTATCTTTCGGTGAAAGATCTACATCTAAATAAATCTTTCCTGCAAGATGGTTAATATCAGTGTCCTATGTGTATGGCTTTATTTTTGAAACAAAAAGAAAGATAGTAATGAAAGGTTCACGTCACAAATGAAAGAGGATATATAGAGAACCATGTATTCTTATTTTTATAGTACATCTTGTGACAACACCGAGAACTGTAGCAGGACCGACAAAAACCCATGATTGCTATAAAGTATGTTTAGGGCAGCCTCTGTGGTTCTTGGTTGTTATTCGCACAAGCCCGTTCTTGCGTAAGGGCATGTTCCCGCGAAAGGGCGAGATCCGCCTTACCCTAGAGAACTGATCGAAATCATCCTAATTGGAAATAAGGTGTATATGTCGGTTCACTAAGTTGTTTAGGAGTTAAATCTCAGTTGAATATCTTCCAAGATAAGAAAGAGGAATCCTAAACTAAATTAGAAGATAATAACCGACTTGAAGGAATCGAATCCTATTCAAATACGTATTCATGTATTCCTATAAATAGAAATCTAGAGGTGAACTCTAAGGTACGATATCAATTTGATTCTTTACATATGTTCCAAGTTTTTCCTTTACTGACTTGATCATCAGAGAGTTTTCCGTCAATCACCTTGCCGATTCTATTTTGCAGGTTTATGACGACTTGAGGGAGAATATGAGAAAAAGATTTTTCGTAACATTATTTCCTAGCAAACCGATCGAGTTATTTATCATCTTTTTGAGAAAAAACAAAAATCTTTTACTATGACACTACAAGGGGACAAACCCTATAATAATTAAGCTATTGATTTGACACTATCAACAAGGGATCATTACGACACTCCACCAAACCATTATCCGCGTTAAGAAGCCTGCCTCAGTCATCATTAAGCACACACCCAAAATCAACGATGTTTGCCTTTAAAATAACAACATCATTCGCATTTATTTTGAACGATGACTAAGGAGATCAAATCGTTGCTTAACTAATGACAGTTGCATGTGAGCGACCGAGGGTGGTAAATCCCTTCTCTAAATCGCTGATGACTTATAGCGACGCCATTGACTATAATGTACCATGGTTAAAGCCGCCGGGTTAAAAGGAAATAACGATTGAGACAATTTAATAACGACGATATATAACAATGACCGTTACTCACTGTCATTAATAAGTAACTATATGACAAAAAACGACTGTCATCATTATACGATTCTGCCGTAGTTATTATCACATTTTCTCAACAAATCATTTTCCAACGAAATTTCTGCATGAAAATGATTAAAAAGAAAGGTGTTTAGTCCCCTTATTTTGACAAACACATTTTAATGTCTCTATTTTTATCATAATTAACTCTTTGTCCTCTTGTCTATTTTTTTTAGATTTGTAATTCTTGTATTTCGATATGAACAAACAGACATGACATAACGTAATCACATAATCATTTTGTACAACATTATAAATGCCTTGAAAGTTAAAATATATTATGGGCCAGTTTGACATTGCTATAAGAAGAAACAATTGCTACTGGGAAAAATGTTGTGGGGAAAATGCTATCGGAAAAAGTAGATAAAAGTATTGATAAACACATTTCAAAAGTTCTAAAATTTATAATAAATAAATAGAAAAAATAAATATTTATCAAAATATATTGAAAATTAAGCATATTTTAGAAAAAGGAATATTAATATCAATTTTTTTACAGTACTTGTACAGAATAGCTTTCGTTGAAAACATTGATTTTTTACATTTACCAAACAATAACTTTGTCATTTTAAACATTTATTTTCTCTTGTTAATACCTTGTCCCTTTTATAATCTTTCTCTCTAAACATTCTTTTTCTTTTTTAATTAAAAATCATCTGATGTGATATTGGATTAAAGTGAGCCCCGGTACATTAATATTAAAGATATATGGTCTAGAAAGTAGAGAGAGAGAGAGAGAAAAGTACTTACCCCTAGCCAAGGGATTATGTCCCTATTTATACTGTTTTAATCTAACGTAGTCGAGGTATATAGGTGGCAGCTTGGTCGAGCTGTTCGAAGGTCCAAGGCATTAGGTCTCGAATCGTACAGCTCGACCAGATTAAGTTATGCTGACTTCGAAAGTTTAACAGGCCCATGGGCCTTGATGGCACCTGATTCAGTATCTTCATCATCATCTATATCGAAATTACAAAGTTGAATATTTAAAATTGCTTAAAATATTTTTATGTGATTTCTTTGCTAGATTTATTGAATTTCATTTTTTTTTATTTTGTAAAATTTTACACGTTTTTCTTTTTATAAATTTGTGTTATCCTACCTGAGATATTTTTTTTAACATGAATATTATTTATGGTGTTGGCTATGGTTACTTTAAAGTAACCATTACTTTGCCTTCATCACTATTGGATCAAAATCCACTACCTCATCTAATGGTGATAATGGGCAAAGTAATGGTTATTTTGTACAAAACAAAGTAACCATAGAAAAACTCATTAATAGAAACAAAGTTGGTTCTTTTGTAGTTTATTCTAAACAAATTTGCATTAATATTTTTTTAATAAATTTTCTAATTTTGTTAATTATTATTCTCTTTAATTTTTAAAATTCCTAATTAAAGAAAAAAGATATTTGACTTAAAAACAAATTTCTTTCCATAGAGTTAAGGCAAATTCCCATATGTTTTTTTAGCTCTTTACAAAAACCCCAACCTTAAACCCTACATCACAACTCTGTTCCACAACTTCCTTCTTCTTGTTCGAATCTCAGTAATGGCAGACGAACAACAGCTACGGCTGCGTCTAATCCTGCGCGGTTACGAGCTCCGTCTTCTCCGCTGCACCTCCTCCGACATCTCTCCTCCTTCCGATGACACCAATACCAATAATATCCACTCTATGATCAACGATTTGCTCAATTTAATCGAAACTGGACACTATCTTCAAGCTCTTTCCTCTGATGCTGCCAAATTACTCACTCACTTACCCGCATTGCCCGATTCTTGTTCCCCTGAACATTTCTACTCCGAGTTGCTCGACCATGTCGGGCACTTTATAACGAATTCTGATGATGATGATGAAGCCGCCTGTCGGGCAATTCTTGTTCTCTGTGTTGCAATTGCTGCCTTTTTCTTATTCACTCAGAATAATATTACCGGGTTTGTACTTCTTCTTCTCAGGTTTATGAATTTGTGTTTGTTGAATTTGGGATCAATGGATTTTGTGTTAATATATTGTGTTTATCGATTCTTAGACCAATGGACGAGTCTCGTAGTTCTCCTTTGACATTCAAAGTTCTGGAGGACGGAGAATTTGCTGAATGGGAGAATTGGGCTAGGAATCACCTTATGGACAGTGGATGTCACTTGCTTGGAAAGTTCTCTAATCTTCAGGTACTTATTTCAAATTAATGACATTTTATTACCTTGTAATTCGGAGTAAAGGTAATTGCTTTTCCGTATAACATGATCAGAATGTTGTTTTCCCTTTAATGGTTTAATACTAATTTCAAATAAATACATTTTATATCCTTGTATTTCGGAGTAAAGGTATTGCTTTTCTGTATGATATGATCAGAATGTTGTTTTCCCATTGATGGTTTAATAGTGATTTCAAATAAATACATTTTTATGTTCTTGTAATTCGGAGTAAAGGTAATTGCTTTTCTGTATAATATAATCAGAATGTTGTTTGTTTTCCGTTTGATGGTTTAATACTGATTTCTGTATTGTTAGTTTTTAGTTTTTGCAAAAATCTTGGTCACGAGGATAAAAGACTTGAAATCTGAAGGAAGTGTGTCGGAAACATATGGTATTCGAAGCATTTCATGGTGGCTTGCCAGGGTATTATTTGTTCAGCAGAGGATTTTGGATGAGTTATCATCCTCTTTGTTTGATCTGCTGCATGTGTATGTCAGTGAAAGTCTTCATCTTTTTGGCACTTCGGAGAAAGTGACGAGTTACTGGGGTGCAAACTTGCAAGATGGAGAGGCCTCTTGCATTGTCTCAATGGTCCATTTAGAGGCGGGATTAATGGAGCAGATCTATGGACGGGTCGACTCCTGCAGGTACTTCTTTGTTTTTTTGGATGCACGCAATTTCCGGAGTGTTATTTCAATGTATTTCTTGATGCTATGTTTCTCTGCTTACATGTCATAATGCTTTGTCTATTTATTGATGTTAAAGATGAGATATGACATGATTGAAGCAGCTAACTCATTGTTTATGCAGCATTTTAATATACAAATTTTATGAAATAGTCCTTTCCTTGCATTGTCTGAGATTGTGTGTACTGCATTTCTGAAGAACTTTTATTTTTCCGTATTCTTGATTCACCTGGCTTGGTATCTCAGAGGCTTCTGAGATTTAACCTGTATTTCCTATAATAAAATTTTCATTTCTTTGAGGCTGCTCAGCTATTTATGACTAATGATGAAGATGCTAGACTAACAAGCCTGGTTCAAACTGTGAGTATCATTTTGTGCATAAAAGTAATGACTGATAAAAATAGTAAATGATGCTGGCATGTTTGGACTATAAATATTGAGCTTACTGCCCATAGGTTGTATTTTAGAAGGAAGAAGAGAGTATGTGGCACCAGAGTGAAGTGAATTATGGAGGATAGCAAAACTTAGTGACCTGGCAGTTCGGGTATGTGTTATGGGTACAGAGGGAATTGAAAAGAGTCTTTGAGTCTGTTGTTGCTGTCTAATGGGCTTCAGGAATTTTTAATATTTTGTGTGGCTGTTAGCCTCTTCTTTTTGGCAGATGCGAGGGACCTGGACCAGTGGGAATGAGATCACTCTAATATTATTTGTCTCCGTTAGTTTTTGTTCTAATCTCTACTTCATTGCATTACCATATTTCCATTTATGCTTTGTCTGAGTAGGTCCATTAATCAAATTGCCGATTATCCTCTTTTTAATGCTGTGTTTCTGTTAACCATCTTTAAATATGATCGGTTAATGCTATCTTCTTGCTTCATACGTGCCTTCTTAGTTTTCTTTTATTTCTGGCAATCATGACTAAAGACTTTTCTTTTAGTTTTCTCTTATCTTAAAACTTCTAAATATTTGCCATTTACAAGAAAGCTTTTCAGAGAGATGAAGAAGGGTCACACATAAGATCAGTCTTTTCTGTTGATGAAGCATACAGTTGTTTCTTTTTTTTTTAATGCAAATTGCAATGAGTGGGCACTAAATGGCCTGAATTCTGTGTTCATGTCCAAGATACCTTATGGGGTTCCCAGAGATATGGTCCTGCACTGCATATCTTGTTTTGGCTTTTCTGAATTTTATCTGAAACATTTTGTTTGTTAGAATGCATTTTGAATCAGCCGAAGCATCAGCTGGGATTCAACTTTCCGTCTCTGGGGCACTTGGCTACCGTACTGTGCATCAGGTTAATAATTTATGACTATTGAGAATAGTTCTGTAAGAAATGTCATTCTTATTTTTATGCATTGCAATTGGGTGCAGGCAGAGCCAAAGGTACAAAGAGTGCTTCTTGTGAACAGAACCTCGTCAAATAGTGGTGCTAATATTACCTGCTCATCAGTAACCCCTGGCATCCAGAATCATGATTCTACTATTATTCAAGGCACCTCGGTGTCGCAACAACAAGAATCCTCTGAGATACTTATAACACCAAAAATGCTTGAGGATGAAATCGGTGCTGAAAGCAATCAGAATCTGAATAATAGTCCTGGTGGTGCCACCCCTTTAACAGCAATGCAGCAGGCAGTGATTCTGGCACAGTGCCTCTTGATTGAAAAGAGCAGTCGACATGATGAGCTGCAAAGTAAGTTTCTTCCATTTGTGTCAGATCTTTGAACTAAACCACCTAGCCCTATCAGTTGGGTTTTTGCCTTGTCACTTGGCAAGCAAGCTTGTCGGTTTGAATAACATAAAATCAAGATTTCTGTTCAAAAAGGAGAAAATGAATTGCAGCTAAAATTCTATTCAATGGACATTTGTATGAAAGTCTCCTCGTTTCTACTCAACATATGGGCTACAAAAGTTTGATTGTTGTCTAGCCCAGTGTAGGTCAGGTCTGTGAGGATATGGTGTCATACGTCATGAGCACCTTCATCTAAGAGATTAAGATTTAATTAAGTGCTAGATCTTTAATTTTCTTGCTCTGTTCTTTAAGACATATATTTAGTAACTATAGGTGGACATACTTATTCTTTTGTCTCTCTTTCTTCTACTGATTGATTTATTTTTCCAGGATGGGATATGGCTCCATTCATAGAAACAATCGATTCACAATCACCATCGTTATTTATTGTGAGTATAAAGCCATTATTTTTTGAGTCTTCCTGTGGAATTGTCAGCAGAGATTCCAGTTACTTAGAAATGACTCCTGAGTTTTAAATTTTTTGGCAAATTTGGATTGTCATGTTCTTCGTGGAATAATTAAATGATATAGTTTAATTCATAGTATTATGGGCCAAAGTGGTTTTGTGGCATTTATAGTTTGGGGACTCTTACATTTGTTTTGTTGATTTCAAGCTGCAGTTCCAAAGTCCAAACCACGGTATTTAATATGTTAAAAAGATTTTTAATGAGTATTTTTGTGCTTTTCCTAGATTAGATGAATGACTTGATCTCCAAGTTGTAATATTGTCCTGTCCATCTTGAATACAACTTTTTTCCTTTCTAAAACATGCTCATTTTTTCATTTTTAGTAGGAAACTGAAACTTCTTTAGAAGCAGTTTTAGAAGTTTGAAGAGTTGCAGAGGCGGTTTGATCTCAAGCAATAGTACGATGAGAGGGAGGATAGTCTAAGCATTTCGAGCATTTGTTTCTTGAAACCTAATACCTATTTCAGGCTGTTATTAAAGGGATTTTGGGTCTGATGATGAAAAAATATTTGAGTCAGTGACGACTTCTTTTTCATTTGGATAGATTACTGGTTATAGTTAGATTGTTTCTTAATCTGTTTGTATTTATTTGTCAATTTTGTTTGGCTTGCTTAACCACATTTCTGGAGATAAAGCTTAAATGTGGACTCCCAGACCTCCAAATTTTGAATAATATTGAACATTGTCTCCATCTATTGCAATAAATTTGTCCTATTAGCACTTCTCAACCACTTTGAGCCACTTGCTTAAGAACTTGAAAATTTGATAAAACCACTTTAAGCCACTTGCTGAAAACTTGAAAATTTGATAAAAACATATATGGCATACAAATATTTCATCGACATTGGCTATTGCATATTTGAATAGTTTTTTTGATTGCTGGTCATGGTTATTGTATAAAATGCTTCCTTTTCGCCTATATATGTATTTCTTCTATTTTCGGTAATAATTTAATTTCCATTCCATATTTTTTTTGGTTTTGTTAGATACAATTTTTTTGCAACTACTTGCGTATCCGCTGGGAGTGCACTCGTAGCCGTACAAAAGAACGCTCGTTGGGAATGATGGAAAAATTGGTATTTTGTTGCATCCTTCTTTTAATATCTAGTCTTTATACGATTTGTTACTGTTACAAATTATAGCGTTGTCATTATTCATGGATAACTTCACGATGTTACAATCATTTGAATTGTAAATGGACCACATAAGTGTTTGAACTTGCATAAATTTAACCTAAAGAGATTTAGTTTTGGCCAAAGTTTGATTAGATTCTGAAAAATATGACATGGAAAGTATTATGCATACGTCCAATCGGGATTTTAGCCTTCTTTAACTTTTCATAATATTATTCTTTTTATATTTTCTCACATACTGACAATTTACAAATAAACTAAAAAATATATTTTAGCTGAACTCTGATAGACATTACGAGGGTAATAAAAAAACAAATCAGTTATAGTGCAACACGTTTTTCGGAGATTTTGGCCAAATTTTGACTGAAGGTACTTGTATGTAAGTATTTCAAAGGTTACTACTTTGTTCTTGGTTTCTACCGGATGGTAATTGTTTGACAATATTCTTCACAGATATTTCTTCTTGCTGTTTTAGGTTGAGGTCATTAATAATCCATTGCCTGGAGTGGCAGAAAGGATTTCCTTTTCGTATGCAACATATGTTCCTGCTATTCCAATCTTGCGGAAGTAAGTCTATTTCTTCTTCAAAATCCTTATTTATACGCTTCTGCCATTGTGAACTTAAAGTGCTTGTTCATTGTAATCTAGTATTGAAGTACTTAATATTGACATTCCTTATGCTGCTTACTTCTCCCCCTTGTGGATCAGGGAATATGGTGAACTTCTAGTGAGCTGTGGTTTGATGGGGGAGGCACTTAAAGTCTTTGAGGGTTTGGAGTTGTGGGACAATTTAATATACTGTAATCGGTAAGATGGATTTCAATAGCCATTTTCTACACGTACTGATTCTTTTCTATGTTTTTATCATGTCATAGAACTCTCATATGATATATTAAATATAAAATAAATACAGCATTTTGGGGAAAAAAGCAGCAGCTGTTGAACTCATCAAGACAAGGTTATCTGAAATGCCCAATGATCCTAGTTTATGGTAAATTGATCTTCTCTATTTTTCTTCATCTTTCATACTTTTTGCATTTCATGATCGAAAAACTCAACTTTGTGACATGTTAAGTTCATCTGTTTCTGACATGTTGAAAACTTAACTTTTCAGGTGCTCGTTGGGAGATGTTACAAATAATGATAGCTGCTTTGAAAAAGCCCTTGAAGTTTCAAATAATAAATCTGCACGAGCAAAGGTGATTGTTAGTTAATGTCAGTCAAACTGCCTTAGCATACTTTTAATTTGACATTCTTATTTTTTGTTTGTGAACCAGAGATCTCTTGCCCGTAGTGCATATAACAGAGGAGATTATGAGACATCTAAAATCCTTTGGTATTTTTACATATTCTTACTATGGAGTGTATTCATCATCCTTATGCTTGGTAATTAATTTGGCGAACAAAGAATGATTTTGGTTGCTACACAGGGAGTCTGCTATGACCTTGAATTCTTTATATCCTGATGGTTGGTTTGCTCTTGGTGCTGCTGCCTTGAAGGTAACTTTGAGAAGTGGTATACTATCAGATGTATTTCTGTTATATTCGCTCTGTTTTTGGAACTTAACAAATGGTGGCAGGCTAGGGATGTTGACAAGGCTTTGCATGGATTTACTCTAGCTGTTAAACTTGATCCTGACAATGGGGAAGCTTGGAATAATATAGCTTGTTTGTACGTCGTTTCTTCCTTTCATGCCTTTTTTTTTTTTTGAAAAAAAGATGTGTTTATATGCTATTTGTCTTTTCTTTTTACTCCACTTAGTCCACTATAAAGACTTAGTAGCAGGAGTAAGATGCGTAACATACTCTTGAAAGGTGGGATTTTCGAGTAAGATGCTTAGCATACACTGGAAGAGTTGGATTTTTGACATAAAGAAACATTAGATAAAAATGATGGAAAATTTTCTCTACAACAATCACCTAAGAGCCCCTAATCTGGAATGTTGGAGTTCTGGGCAAGATAAGACTCTTTAAAAGCTAGTATTGATTGTTAATGATCATTTCAGTTTTTGTAAACCAAATACGTATCATCATGCCAAAGGCTTTTTGCATCTTTGGCTTGCTCCCCTGTCAATTTCCTCAAGAAGAATGTTCAAATGGGATTTGTCATTGTGATTGAGTGATTGCAGATAATGGAAAGCTGTTCTAGACTCTTTGGTAGCAACTGATTGCTACTGAAGTATTGACTCAATACTGTTACACCATCACTTATTGCAATGTCATATAAGATTTATTAGGAATTTTAATTTGTACAGTTTTCTTTATAGAGTTTTTTACACAGGTTGTTATCTTTTCTAGCTTTGCTTAGCGCAGGCTGTCACTCTGTACCTTTAGCCTTGGCAACACTGGTCATCACTGTTAAATATGCCTAATTTGATAGCATTATGAGCCAAAGCTCTTTGAAGGTGTTAGCTTATCATGTATGATTGCCAAAATCCTATAGCTACCAAGCAGTTTTATTTCTTTCCATGCCAAGGTCTCTTTTGCACTTTTTTGAAGGCCTTAAGCATATGACTTGATTGTCAAATTGTAGTCTGTAGATAATGCTTCCATTCCCATTTTGAGGGAACAACTTTATCTCAGCAGTTAGCAAGAGGGATCTTGAACTATCAAATGATTCTATAAGCTAAAAAAGTTTATTTTGAGCAATTTCATTAGATTGTCGACGAACCAGAAGCTTAACTTCTAAAGAAGTACTTTGGTGAAGCCTATGGATTTTGATTGATTTATGTATTCCCTTTCTACATGCAGAAGAATAGAGCTTAGATGTAGAGAAAAAATAAATCAAAACTTGGTTACTCTTCCCTTTTTTAATTTTGGTCAAGATAGGAAAAAAAGATAAAAAGAAAAAAACAAAGCAGCAGCGAAGTTTGCATTTTAATTCACCAATAGAATTGCTTTATGAAAACACGATGGAAAGTCCACAAAAAGGCTTCTGGTTTACTGTTCTACTGTTCTTTTTCTCATAGACTCTAGTTCAGTGTGGTCATAACTGGTTTTGGTACTCCCTTCAATTCTTGCCTTTCTTTTAGCTTGAAATTTGAGAATGAGTCCATCATCCATGATTTGAACCTTTCTTTTTAACATGCATGCTCTTAAGATTATTGTAAAAGTATAGCATGCTGGAATTGAAGCACCCCTAGTAATCTTAGATTGGTATACCACTTTTACTTGATATTATCTCAAGGTTGGAAATGCTTATATGCGTTTGCTTTCTTCTTTTGTGGGAAATTTAAATGATTCACTATATGAATAATGCAGGCATATGGTCAAGAAGAGGAGCAATGCAGCTTTCATTGCGTTCAAGGAAGCTCTGAAATTCAAGTGTGTTTTCCCATTGTAGAGTAGAGTGTCATTTGTGCCATCTTCACGCTTAGAGTTTTGTCTTCTTTGTACAATTATTGATGTGAATTTGTTCCAGGCGTGACAGCTGGCAGATGTGGGAAAATTACAGTCATGTTGCCATGGATGTGGGCAATGTTCGTCAGGTACTCTTACATGTACTCTTTATTTTATCATGCAAGATAGCCTGCTAGAGTATAATAGGTGATATTCAGTATTCACATTAATTTGCATTACATATATTGTTGACCTCTCTTTTTCTTTCATTATAACGGAATCCTGTATGTAACATCTGATGGGTTTATGATCTGACTAGGCAATTTTTTCTTTAGACATCATGGTTAGTTAAATCTAAATTTATGGAGTGCATTTGGCTTCATTTTCGTCATCTAGTGCTGTTACCCTGAAGCTTGCTGGTACTGGATTCCATAGAAACAATTTAATGAATAAAATTAATTTATTGATCCCCTAGCTAATATCTCAGGTTATCCGGCTGACTAAAAGTAAGTAATGGAACATTGAAATATTTGTTTCATTTGTGGTTGCTTACATTTTTGTTATTATATGGTGGCGCACTCAAGTCCTAATTGCTTTTAGTTACATTGTTCAACAAAATGCTCAGCCAATAATTGCTGAAAATTTGTTTCTTTGCTTTTTGGTTAGGGTCTGGAAGCGATACAGATGGTTTTGCAAATAACCAAGTGTAAACAAGTTGATGTTGGATTATTGGAGAGGGTCATGCTTGAAATGGAAGGAAGAGTTTCAAGTGGCAATTCTTTGTGCAATTCAGTGAAGAGTGATGATAGTTCTACAAATGGAACTATATATAGTGGATCTCATGATGTTTCTGGACAAGCGCCAGAAACACAGGTTCAAAGGTCACGGGAAACTGAGCAGTTGGTTGAGTTGCTCGGTAAAATACTTCAGCAGGTTTGTCAATAAATTTGTCATACTTTTTGACTGTCGTTTCCATTTCCAGTCTCTCCCCCCCGTTTCTCTTTTGGCTATAGTATGAATATAACCTGACTCGTTTGAAACTGTTTGTTGTTGCTGATACGTAGTTGATTTTAGTTTATTATTCTGCTAAAAGCTGTTGGTTCCAATTGCCAAACACTTGTTATCTTGAAAAGTAAAAAAACAGCTCTGAAAAGTGGAACTAAAACAGGCACTTATTCACTCTTGTTGGCAATTTGCTACAACTTATCCATGGTTGATTATGAAGATTAGCATGCATTGTATGGTACAAGGAAATGTTTGTCGTATTTCAGATTTGGCAAGCATATGTTTTTGGATCTATAGATCCTGTCTTACAGATTAAGTTGATGTTTTTCTGTGATACAGATAATTAAAAGTGATAGTAGAGCAGATGTGTGGGGTTTATATGCAAGATGGCACAAGATTAAAGGAGATCTTACGATGTGCTCGGAAGCACTCTTGAAGCAAGTTAGATCATATCAGGTATTTGTGGTAGAACCTGAATATCTGCTTGTGCCATTGTTACTTCAGTTATACTATCTTTTCTCGAGTATACTTTATCTGGCTGTCATGCGATCAGATTATGGGTTAATTACTTCATTGTCCTCCAACTTTGAGAATTGGAACAACAATGCCATAAAACTTCAATTCTTAACGCAAAAATCTTCCAACTTTGAATAACGTTTCATACATAGTCCTTTTGACCGGAATCCGGCAAATGAATTCACCAGAAATCGAACGTTGTAGCCAAACATAATTTTTCCACTGTAAGAAAGAAATTAAAAATATGCTCTGGAATCTGTTTTTTAACCCAAGTATTAATCAATTTATTAACATATTTAGCGACTCATTTTCATAGTCTAGAAACATATTTTGTTTCATAGAGGTGAATTGAGCTTGGATTAATTTGACCATTATGCATGATTTGAGGGCCGAGTTGATACCCAAACATTAATTTGGACTGAGTTAATCTTTTATGCCAACTTAAGGGACCAAATTAGACCCTTTATTCATTATTGCTCCATTTCTAATAGTTGAAGTAAAATGGATGTTATTGACTCATTAGATTATACCCATCGTTTGGACATAATAACTGTTCATGAATCAATAGAATATGAAAATAATGCCTCCAAGGCCTTACCAGGGAAATGAATTTTGTCTGATTTACTGTGCTCCTAATGCGTAGCTTCTCCATTGTCAGTTCTTCACATTATGATGACAGATAGGATGTTTCTTCAAGTTGCACCGTCATTTTACACTGGTTTCAAAAGCTAATTCTTCAATACTTACAATTTGACAATTTTTAAGATGCCTTTTTAGAATTGATTTAGATGGGTGTCACTGTAATTTGTTAGGATAATCATGTGATTTGGTTCAACTTCTTTTTGCAGGGATCTGATTTGTGGAAAGATAGAGATCGATTTATAAAGTTTGCCAATGCCTCATTGGAACTATGCAAGGTCTACATGGAGATATCTTCTTCCACTGGTAGCAAGCGAGAACTCTTTGCCGCTGAGATGCATCTGAAAAACATAGCCAAACAGGTATAGAAATTAAATTGAGTGGTTTATGTTCTATATCTATCACAAGTTTCAGTTGCAAACATGACGGGGCTTTTTTAGCTCTCTACTTGCCTTAATTTCTTTGATGAACCCCCATACTTGGATTTGGCCACCTTAATTAACTTTGTAATTTTTGGATAAACTACTCCATGCTAACAAATCTGTCAAGAGTATTCTCTTTGTTTTTTTTTTGAGCTAACTAATGGAGAGTGGGATAACAGATTTGTTAGCTAGGGGTTAGGTTATCTGTAAATTACCAGTAGAAGGGCTAACTAAGGCCAATCTAAGTACATGGGCTTATCGATTATGCAAATACAGGTGCCGAAATATGGCTTTTGCTTGAACCACTACAGTCCCTATTCTTCTTCTATATAATCTTTTTTTATGTAAAAATGCTGATTCTATACATCAATATTCTCATGTACTTTAAAGATGAAACTGAATACTGCCCTTTTCTCAAATCTTAGGCTGAGAATTTTTCAGACACAGAGGAATTCAGGGATCTGCAGGCTTGTCTCGATGAAGTGAGGATGAAGCTTCTGTCCAATAATCCGGCAACTTAAAACTCGATGAAATCTATTTGAATACGCCCTTCGTTTTTCAGACGGTCAAAATAGTCATTGTAATATGACAGTTGACAGGTATGCCATTTAGCTTAATCAGCATAAAATAAACTTTATTCTTTTGCTAAGTTGGCTTACCTTTCTGAATTAGTGATTTCTTTCCGTAACAGTAAATGATTTATTTCATTTTCAGGAGACTGGCAGAATCTCCCTGTATGTTGTAGCATGAAAGCAATTTAAACTTGTAAATGTATTTTATTTTATCTTACTTAGGTTACGGCCGGGCTGATGTTTAGATTAAGGTTTTCTCTTCGTTTGTAACTCGATATGTGCAATTTTTTTTATTTTTTTTATTTATTTTTTATTCTCGTGTATGTTCGTTCATCATAGTTTATAGATTATTTATTGTAAAAATTAATGTCTTCAAATTTTTGTTTCATTTAGGCACACTAATTCCATTGCAACTATCTCAGTTGATATAATAATGTAACATTGATTCCGTCTCAACCACAAATAATGGTAAAAACTAGTGAATTTCTCAACTATTTTTTTTAGGATCCCTCATGTCTGTATAAATGTGTGTGAAACCCATGTAAGCATTAACAATGGGTTGATAATCATATTTTGATTTCACTTTGTTTATCCGAGAAAAACTTTGGTAAATTTGGATCTTATATTTTATGTGAAATGCTTCATGAAACAAAAATTTGTACTTCCAAATTTTCATTCACCGGTTACATACATAATCATTTTAAGGATTCCATTCAGTGGTTGTATATTTGATGATTTACATATTTTCAAAGGGTTGGTTCAAATAGTAAGTCATTCCCGGTTTGTTTCAAATTGAGGATGAGATAGAGATGAAGGTTGAGATGAGATTAAGAAAACAGAGATGAGATGAAAAAGGTTAATAGAGATTCGTTGAGCTTTGTTTGTTTTAAGAGATGAGATACTAAAATATTCCAACTTAAATATTCCAACTTAAAAAAATTAAAAGGGTTAAAGGTTTGAGATTATTTTTTTAACCCTTAACTGCATTAGTTTTGTTACATAGTGACATCACAAAGTATTTTTGAACATTATCCCAAATGTTTTAAAAAATATGTTTACTTGAATTGAATTGGAGTAAAAATACCATAATCTTTGGATCCGCCCCGAATTCGGATTAGTCGGTCCAATGTGGTTCGAAAATCGGATGGAAAACAAAAAATAAAAAGAAAATAAAGGGTACCCAACCGGTAACATTATCAAAGGGTCAGTTCAAATAGTTTTTGAACATTATCCCACATGTTTAAACAACTTTGCGAGACAACGCGTAACATAACATGTATGATTGGTAACTCAATTTTAGTTTAGCTATTTTCTTTTTAGGTAGGTTAGTAAACTATAGTATTCCAGAACTAATTACATATTGAGTTACTAAAAAACTACCAATCACGTAATGATAAAACTATAGCATTCCAGAACTTTTCTTTTAAAAAGAAAAAACAAGAAAATACTAAGTGACAAGAAAATAACCCTCAAAAAGTGCATTTATCACTGTCGTAGACATTGTAATGAAAAACAAGAAAATACTAAATAACAAAAGAATAACCCTCAAAAAAAAAATACATGTATCACTCTAATGGACATTATAATCATGGGTTGTGATGGACTAATTTTGAATGTTAGCCTACCTTAAATCTTGTATCACTCTAACCCGGTTCAACCTACCTTAAATCTTCATAGTTTCTCATTTACAAATATGAAAAATTACACATTTGATCTAACATTAAATGACAAAAGAATAACCCTAAAAAAATATCTACATATCCAGTCAGCATCCGAAATCTGATTACTTTTCATGGTAATTATTACTATAATTACAAACCATACTAAAACCCCAACACACTAAAACCCCAAAAACTAAGGAATGATCCGTGCACATGTGGTTTTGGAGAGGTGGTACACAATTGACACATGAATTCATCACACGATTCGGATTTGTAATTAGGGTTGAGCACGGATCTCTGCGATTCAATGTTGAATTAAAAATTAAAAGAAACATATTTACATTCGGTATAGTTAAATTCAGGATCATTTTACTTAAATATTTGATCAAAATGAATAAATTTAGTATGCATGCCCAGTCCTATTTGTAATAATATGGTCTCCATTTGATCAGTGACGAGATTATGGTCAATACGAATCCTTTGAATGGTTGTATTTCAGTCATAATTGTGCCAGTAGAACTCATAACTGAGTTTGCAATCAAAATAGGATTTTGAGGTTGAGGCACATAATTCACAATAGCTCCATGACCAACTACTCACCAGCATGACCCCAAGATCGCCTAGCTCAAGAATAACCCCTTCATTACCCCCAGATCACCAAAAATAGGCAAAAAGCATTCTAAGGCCCCTGATCTTTCCCTTTTTGGTGCATTAAGTACTTGATCTTTTATTTGGATACATTAGGCCCTTGATCTTTTATAATTGGTTCTATCAAGTCCTCATCTAACAAAATTGGATGATTTGTTAACTTTCACAAATTAATAAGACCAATTGAAATATTGCGACACCTAATTAATTACAATTGATTGAATATTCGATAAATTTCTCAACAATATTTTTAAAAAAATGAAAAAAAAAATCAGTAGTTATTGTCGTTGTTTTGCTCATTTTCTAATCATTTCGAAAGTGAAATCGAGGAGAATGAAAACATAGATGAAATCTAATCAGTGATGTTTGACCATGTTCTTTATGCCTTATTAATACTTATCGGTTGTTCATTTCAGTTCAATAATTTCTTTTCAGTAAATGTGCTTCAATAATTTTCAGTCATAAAAAATTTGGCCTTAATTTGTGGGGCCGGAATTGAAGAGAAGAGCAAAGATGAAAAAGAAAAGAAGAGCAAAGATGATGAAGAAGAAGAAACGATTACAAAAATGAACTTGAGAGACAAAGAATACTAATTTGAAGTGAGACAAAGAGAAACGTTTGAGAAATAAGGTGCGACGTTACTACATTCCAATAGGCGGAAAAAATAATTGTCAAATTTAAAAAGATAATATTGTCTAGAAATGGAAGTAGAAAACAAAGTGAATCACATATATTAATGAATCATCCTAAACGGGTTATATTTGTAATTGTGCCACAATATTTTAATATTATTAATTTGTGAAAATTAACAAATCATCCAATTTTGTTAGATGAGGACTTGATAGAACCAAATATAAAAGATCAAGGGCCTAATGTATTCAAATAAAAGATCAAGGACTTAATGCACCAAAAAGGGAAAGATCAAGGACTTAATGTACCATATGAGTTTGCAATCAAAATAGGATTTTGAGGTTGAGGCACATAATTCACAATAGCTCCATGACCAACTACTCACCAGCATGACCCCAAGATCGCCTAGCTCAAGAATAACCCCTTCATTACCCCCAGATCACCAAAAATACCCTCAAGATCGTGGAAATTTTCAGGCGTTGTTGTTGTTATTCTGATTCTGAGCGCGTTGATATAATCGTCCATATGTTCTTGGATTGAAGAATACTTTCTTGGATCATGAGCAAATCCAGACACATCATCTCCCATAAAACCGATGAATGCAGTTAATCGGTACGACAATGTGGCTTCAGGCTTCCGGTGGAATGTTCATAGATATTCATCCCAGGAATTCGACGAAAATCTATATTATCATGGCGCGGTGGTACTTCGCCCGAGCGGACTTTGGCGCATATCAGTAGAGAGTCCAAGATGGAACTTGAAAAGGGAAGCCCGGTGTTTCTTGAATATGAACTCGCAGAAATTACATTTGAGCGTGTTTTCGGGTTTGGGATAAGAGACACCGACCGGGTTCGGTGAGTGGTATACGAACAAAATAGTGCTTCTTCAGATTAAATTTGAGAGCCATGTGGCGGAGGGAGCGGTGCTTACGGTGGAGAGAAAAGGACAGACATGGAAATTCTGGGTTTGTTTGTAGCGAACAGTGCAACGCTCATTTAACAACTTTTTGAACTTTTGGCGCCTAGCATTAAATGCAGTTGACCGGTGTATTAAATGCTTAACAAGACATGTGATCTTGCTTCTGGACATTTATTCCATTTATCTTTAATCTTCGGATCTCAACGGAACTTTTGCTTCTGGATGTTTGAACCTCTGAGGAGAGCTTGAGCAGTCTTCTGAAGGTCCCCAGAGCGGAGCTTCCAACTTCTGAGCTTTAACTTCAGGATTCTCTTAGCATTATCTTACAGAATACTTAAGAAAAATTGTTAAGTCAAATGTATTTACTATCTTCTGAAACACTTTGAACTAACCAAAACACAAAGGGTTCATCAGAAAAGACATGAGGATATCACAAACAGGTAACCATCTATTCATGGCATGGACCGATAACAAATACCTTAAATTTAAACACTACATCTCACGACAACAGTAACTGACGAACACATTTTAAAAGCTTCAATTTCTTTGGCAAAAGGGATTGTAATATTATCTCCATTCATTGGTTGTGCATCTACAATAAGTAGGACATTCATGAAACTCTTTACACACATGCAATACCATTCACTGGTCTATATATTAAAAGACCGTCAATCAGACTTCTATTAAAAATGTGAAATGGCTAAAGAAAAATTGCTTGCTCTGCGTGTAAGATAATCCTCTTTTTTTATGCATTATGTTTTCCAGGTTTCTCATGTCCCTCTATCAGCAATTTCCCAACAAATTCTAGTCAAAACTGTAGCTTATTAATTGGTTTTAGAAATAAACAATGTTTTAATCATGGAGCACTCACGGATAGCCCAGTAATATTTATTGCACTTTTTTGTTTATTTTCATGGTGATGATTTTGCATGCTCTTATTATCTGTTAAGTTGTATTTCAAACTCCTCTTTGTTAGGAATCAAGTATTGATTCGAGACAAGTTTGATATGCGGAAAAGAAATTACAAGCTAACTCATTTTTACTAATTATCAAGGATTCAAGACTTTATATAAACTCCAAAACATGGCCATCAAGACAACTTATTGTCCAAATTTATCAACTTGGCAATCAAGACAACTTGTTGGACAAGTTTAATCTTGGTCTTTACTCCAAGTCTTCCACAACTTGGTGCACAAGACTTAAATTAATTAAGAGTTAATATTAACACTCTTTCTTATTAAATTGTAATGAGCAAGTTCCCAAATTTTTCACTCATATACTGGCTGGTGAGTGTACTAATTGTATTACAAGTAAAATGCCCATGATTCATAATTCTACATTTAGATAAGGTACACTTTTCTTTATTATACTAGTCATAGACTCACGCGATCCGCGGGCTTATAAATCATTTATAAAATTAAAAACTTATAAATATAAGGAAAAGAAATAAAAAAAAACATACATGAATTTCATGAAAGAAACAAAAAATGGAAATATCAAGCATATGAGTTAGATTACATGAAATAAGGAAAACGTGAATGAATTAAAACAAACCTTTGTAAGACGATGGAAGTAGACAATTTACATTGCTTATAACATACCTGAATTTCATGAAAACAACAAAAGAAAATAAATATCGAGCATATGAATTAAATTTCATGAAATAAAGAAAACGTGAATGAATAAAACAATAAATCTTTTGTAAAACAATGGGGGTGGACAATTTGCATTTTTCATCTTTTCTCTATATATAGATTGAAATGGTAATAAATGAGTTTTAAAAGGACATGAAAAAGTGGAAGATGAAAGGATGGTTGAAAGTTTAAATATAAAGAGTTAGAAATCTATCATTAATTATTGGAGATTAAAAAAATTTAAAAAATGAAAATTCTATTAAATTGACACATAGAATTTTAATGAGGTGACATGTTGTGGGAAGAAGGTTTTGGCTCACCTTTTATATAGATATATAGATTATTTGGTTATAAAAATACTTTTTTTGTTACATTTTTTATTTCCAGAATTAATGTATAATAAAAACATAATTTAGAAAATGTTACATTGTTACTTTCGAGCAAAATTACTCTAAATTCTAATGTCAATGGTACAGTTAAGGGCTCATTTTGAAGAAAAGAAAAAAGAAAAAAAGAAGCTGTAGTCTGATTCTTCCTTGGAGTATACATATGCACAAGATAATTAATGCAAATAACATGCCTTAAAATGTACATTTTGTCAACCTTAAACCCTCAATTGTACCATTTTTTTTTAACATTGGAGATAATTTTGCCATAACGGTAAAAGTATTTTTTGAACATTATCCAAATTTCTAAAAATATAGGAAAAATATAAACAAAATCTTTTTAATTTTAAGGTTGTAGAAAAATGTACTTTTAGTTTTTTTTGGCGTAAATTATATGCAAGTTCTTAAGTTATTTAAAAAAGTCATTTTAGTCCCTTAACTATCAAAGTGTGACTTATTAAGTTCATCAACTATCAAAATGTGGACCTATTGAGTCTTTATTCGAATACGTGACACTCAGTTGGCAAATATGACGAATATGAATTTTAATGTCAAATCAGTGCCACATTATCGAATAATGACTCACTAAATTCACATTTTCTATAGTTAAAGAACCCAATAGGTCGTACCAAAAGTTGAGGTACTAAAATGATTTTCTTGGACAACTTTAAAGACATATATAACTTTAAAGACATATATATGATTTAAGTTTTTCTTTTTCTAACATTAACTTTCTACAATCATGCGATTTAAAGTTATAAACTCACCATTCTTAGTGGAATGTAATAAAAACATTGTTTGGTGGATTAGTTTTATTTTTATAAAAAGCAAAGAGTGAGGGATATGGTTTTAAGCGTTAGGGAAAAAGAATTAACTAATATCGTTTGCCACATAATCAAATTATAACGTCCGTAAGTAATAAAACTATATATCACTTAGATTCATTAAAGTAAATGAGTCAATATTATGACATTCAAGTCGAGCCATAATTAATTAATTATCTCGAATAGAATATCGAAAAAGTCCCTTATCAAGAAAGAGGAGAGTTTGAGAAATGAAGGAAGGCGGCAATGGCATAATAGCAGTTTTAGTCCGAAAAGAAGTTTGATCTTGAGTTTGAGTTCACCAGCTTATCATCATATCAAGCTCCAGTCCAGTTCAGTTCAGGCATGCTTCAATTTTACCATTTCTTTTTTTCTTGATTCTGCATATGTATATATATGTTACTTTTTGCCTTTTAAAATGAGCATTCTGCAAAGTTGTGCTCTTTTCACTACTAATCTTATTATATCTTATAATACACATACTTGATTTATTGAGTGGCCAAAGTAACCATATATTATCCCTTTGATGTTATCTCTAAGGAAAACTATTGCTTCTTTCAGGAACTTGTCTACCCATATGATAACATTACCCCTTTTCATCCAAACACACCACACACTGATTTGAGGCATTGGATACCCTTTATAGGCACTGTGTTGTTAACAAGACATGATATCAATAGGCACCTTGAGCTCTCAAATCATCACTTCCCGTAGCCACAGCAACCTATGCTTTCTCTTGGATTTTGATTTCACAAACGGGAAAAGCTTTTTGTTAGAGTTTGATACAAAAAGAAGGAAAAGGGCTTTGGTTACAGCCATTCGAAGTCGGTCCCGTTCAGACATTCCCGTCGAACCTATTTCCAATCTCATTACTCATGATAACGGGGATGATGAGTATCATACTGGTCCACCTACCCAGAATTACAACAATGACAACAATGGCAGCACAGGTGCTCTTTTCTTTTGTGAGATTTTCCCAATTTTCTCTACTTTTACTGAAATTTACCAAAATTTTCAAGTTGTAGATTGATTTGATATCTTATTTGTTTCGGACAAGACTGATATTGCGAGCCAAATTGACCCTCTATCCTAAATTTGATTTCTACAAATTTATGAATATTGCATTTACTCTGTGAAAGTTGGTGCATCTTGCAGGAGAGCGAGTTCTCCATATCTCAATATATTGTCACTCAACTTCATTGAAGTTCTTATAATCTTCCGTGTCAATAATTGTCAATTTTCACCAGCCCAAGCTACCTACTCTACATTACTTTATAGGATTTTTATGTCACAAAAGTGTTCTGTCAGTTAATTTACAAAACATGCGTAAACTAGTGACTTTTTTTTTGTCGTCTATCATCTTAGGTTGGCAGTTTGCAGACCATCTTAGCCCTTTTAAAACAACTAAGATGGCTAAACTGAAATTTCTTAATTCAGTGATCTTGTCATCACAGGCATTTCAAGTGCAGTTACTTCACAAACACCGCATTCTAGGGACTCAGCTGGAAGTTTCAGGAAACTGAAAGCAGAGAAATTGAAAGTTCTCATGCATAGAGCATTGACGAGGAAAAAGGTTCAGAAAGATGCATACAGACCAGCCGAGGAAGATGAATCTTTTGATAACTCTATCATTTCAGATACTGAACCTGAGTCTTCGCAGAAAGAAAAGACTTTGCCTACCTTTGTATCTGAGCGAATAATATCAGCAACTTCACCAACTCAAGATTATGGAGCGTCAACAGAAACCAGGACAGGAAAGCACATGAAGAGTTACAATTCGGATGTAGAACATGGCGAATATGACATGTCAGATGATGATATGGAGCCAGATAAGTCTCAAAGATTTGTTTCCAGAAGGGCTGGATCAGACTATTCAGGTCGTGCTGCCTCCTCTCACTTAAGAGGCTGGGGCAATGTTGGCTCAGTCGATAGCTTCAGACCTAAATCAAAATATTCCTCACGACAGCAAAAAGATGCTGCTGAGAATGGCTTCTTCAGTAGAAAGTCATTTAAAGATTTGGGATGCAGTGAATTTATGATTCAATCTCTAAAGGGTTTGGGTTTACTGCGCCCTGCAGTTATTCAGGTACTGGTACATATATAATATACCTTGTTGATCAAGAGCCAAACGCACATTCACTCTAATTGTTACTTGTCTAGTTCATTTTGATAATTATTCAATGCCATCTACCCCTTAGATTTTGTACTGCTAGCGTATGGAAATCACTTATTCCTGACTCAGATTATATGGAAAAGGAGAGAAAAAATCCAAATGAAGAAGAAAAATGACTAGAAGAGGGAAATGTATATATGTCTCTATGTTGTAGAATACCTTCTTCTCTGTCTTCTTCTGATAAGAAACATTTTCAATATCTTTCTATTTGAATTAAATTGCAAAAAGCAGATGGAACTTTTATTTCTCAGATGTCGGTATCTTAAAATATTTAAATAGTTTTCTTAATAGTACCATATGTCAATTTTGAATTGATTCAGTTTTATAGTCATGTAGTAGAGTAATGATAAATTTTATCATAAGTCACTTACTGGAAAGGCTCCCCCAAAATTGACTTTTTAATCTATTCTGCCAACTATATTGATTGAGTAATAAATTCGTGAGCTCTTTCATTAAAGCTGGGATAAGACAATCGCCGTTGCCAAGTGTTTATTCTGTGCTTCGCATCTGTTTAAAATTGCAGGCCATGGCATTTACACCTGTAAATGAGGGGAAGACCTGTATCGTTGCAGATCAAAGCGGATCGGGGAAGACACTGGCATATCTAATTCCTGTAATTCAGAGACTCAGGATACAAGAACTGGCAGGACTTGGTAAGTCCTTTTCACGAAGTCCGCAAGTACTTGTAATGGTGCCAACTGCTGAGCTGGCTTCTCAGGTAGCTACTTTTGTTTTAAGCCAATATAAATTTATTTGCAGTATCTCTCTCCTTCTCTTGCTCTCTCACCTTCCTTTTGCTATATTCTATAATGAACTGTAATGGCTTCCACCACATTTCCAATTTCCATGACCTTAATTCGTCGAAAAAACTCCTGATGCCAGAGGGTTCTTAACTTGCTAGGTTAGGTTCTTTTCATTATTGAAACAATCTGGTTTATTTTGTGTATGATAGACAAAAAGCTAATTGGCGGCAGTTGCATGTAATATATAAATTTTCGTGACTAAAATGTTCATCAATTATATCCGTGACAATAAATGTTCTAGTCCTAAGAGAACTCACTTCATATAAGATTGCTAATCAGTAAAACAAAATTAGATTGAAAATGAGTGAGAAACGCCAAAATAAAAGGAAGTTAGGTGATACAAGTTAATAGGTGAAGAGATTGGAAAAGAGATAGACATGGTGCTTGAGCCACTGCATTATAATTCTTTTAACAAAACGAAATTAGGAAAGGCCAAACCATAAAGTAGTGTTTTCTTGGGGGAACTGGAGAGAGGGAGGAAGGGGAGAGATGCACAAATTTCAAGGCATGTATCTAGAGATAAAATGTCTAGATACATGCCTTTTTTGATCTATATGTATGTATTGATACATGCTTGGAATTTGTGCATCCCTGCAACCCCCCTTAAGAAAAACTATGTATGCTTAAGTGTTGGGCTGTTGCTGTTTAATAGAGAATGAGCTAATGACCTAGAGGATATATTCAGTTAATCTTAGCAAACTTATAGGGGTATAGCTGGTGGGTAGGGTTGCCATCATGGATGGCATTTCTAAGTTGTCAGATCAGATTTGAGAGGTGGGAGGAATTTTAGCTATTTTATTACTGCTTTCTGCTCTTAGAGAGTCGGAGAGGGAATTCGATATCCCAGTTGGGATTTGAGATACGTCTCAGTCCCTTACTCTATCTTTACGAGTCATTGCTTGTATTTCCTTTGGCTCCATCCTGAACTCCATTAATAAACCATTATAAATCCATCTGTCTGTGTTATCTTAATTCTGGAACAATATCATATTCTCGTGTTAAGAAGAGTTGCTAGTTACCCAAATAATAAAATCTAGATTCACAAAGATGAACATACTAATAAATGTGTATCTTTTCTTTATGTATTGTATTACATTAGATTGAAATTTTGTCACTTGTTTACCGCTTTTGGGCCTTTTAGCCATTGCTTAAAATTGGTGACCTTTTCAGGTTTTAAATAACTGCCGATCACTGTCAAAGTTTGGGACTCCATTCCGGTCTATGGCTGCAACTGGAGGGTTTTCTCAGAAAACTCAGCTGGAAAGTCTAGAGCAGGGAACTGATGTTCTAATTGTCACACCTGGTCGATTCACGTACTTAGTTAAAGAAGAACTCCTAAGTCTATCAAATCTGAAATGGTAACCTCATTTTTATATTGCTTTATATTTCATATTATGGCATTGAAATCGAAAAGCGCTGATCAAGTTGAACTCCGTTCTTCTTTCAGCACTTTTTTCAATTTCTTCCTTATTGTTTATCATCATTCTCATTTGGTTCAGGCATTATTGAAAGGTCCATAGCTATTGGTGGATTACTGTAGTAAAATCTTGTTTTGAAGAAAGCCATGTTATTTAATATAAACGAATTGCTGAGCACAGGACACACACACACACACACACACACACACACACACACACAGAGGACATGGAAGCTGAGAAATAAACTTGCTAATTTTCAAACCGGAATTTGGAGATGGTTCCATATAAGGCATCCGTACTGTTATTATACGAACATATGTGAACATAGCTAGCTGTAATAGAAGAGTTTTAGAGAACAATCAAAGAATTGTAGGGATAAATATATTTGTCCAGTTCACATTATTGTATATAAACACTTTATCTTTCAAAATCTGAAATGGGGTAGTTTTCTCCAAAATAACACTAACCAACTGTAAAGAACTATTATCTAGGGACGAGAACTTCAATGTTTGAAAGTTACCTGAACTTTCCACCATGATACATTGCTATCCTTTTATACAATCTTTATCCACTAAATTTCTCTGTTTGGATAAAGAAAATAAATAAATAAATAAAAAGGAAGTGTCATATTTTCTTGATTTGAAATTAATCCATACAAGCATGCATAAAAGGATTACAACTTGCACCAACCGTATTCAATCTACATTGAACCTAGCAGTAAAAAACTTAAAATGTGATCTTGACCCAGGGAGGTTTGCTTAAGTCGCCTTCATATTGTTATTCAATATAAGGACTCAACTATTTTACATAAATTTGTTAATCAAATGATGGCTTGAGCAACATGACGTTTATGTTCTTGGTGATGCGACATTGTACTTCTCAGTCTAAAGATTGCCATAACCTTCAAATTGCAGCATTGTGTTGGATGAGGTAGATATATTGTTTAAGGATGAGGAGTTTGAGGCTGCATTTCAAAGCTTGATGACTTCTTCACCGTTTGAAGCACAATATCTGTTTGTGACAGCTACTTTACCAGTACCTGTGTATAACAAGCTTATTGAGATCTTTCCAGATTGTGAAGTGGTCATGGGACCTGGTATGCACCGCACAAGTGATCGACTTGAAGAGGTAGGTTGACACGTTGTCAAATTTTTTTTAACTTTACTGTTTCGCTCTCCTTGCGAAGAAACGGAAAAAACAATAAAGGGCATGTTAAGAATATGTGCGTAAGAGAGACGGAAAAGAAGAAAAGAAAAAAGAGAAAACCATATGCTAAGTTATTGTTTTTTTGTAACCTTTAAGCGAGAAATTTTAATAAATATTACGAACTAACTGCCATTTTGCATGTGTAGGTTATTGTTGATTGCAGCGGGGAGATCGGGGCAGATAGAACCCCAGACACGGCATTTGCAAATAAGAAATTCGCTCTTCTGCAGCTTGTGGAGAAAAATCCTGTTCCAAAGACAATTGTTTTTTGTAATAAGGTATCTTCAACTTTTGGTTAGTAGAATTATATATATGAACACACAATGGTAACACAAAATTTTGCCTCCTAAATTTACAGATTGAGACATGTAGAAAAGTGGAGAATGCATTAAAACGTTTTGACAGAAAAGGAAACAGAGTTCGAGTTCTACCATTTCATTCTGCTCTAGCACAAGAAGCAAGGGTTAAAAACATGAAGGATTTCATGCAATCTCATCCCGGAGACTGCTCTTCATTTTTGGTTTGCACTGATAGGTATTGTAATCCTGCTGCATATATTTTCCTTATCCTTTATGATTGCTTAACATAACATAGTAATCTAAGTTTCATTCTTTATGCCAGAGCATCACGCGGTATTGATTTTAGTGGTGTGAATCATGTGATACTCTTTGACTATCCACGTGATCCAAGTGAATACGTGCGGCGTGTTGGAAGAACAGCTAGAGGCGCTCTCGGAAAGGGTAAGGCATTTATCCTTGTGGTTGGAAAACAGGTATCCCTTGCCCAAAAGGTTGTTGATAGAAACCAGAAAGGTCACCCCTTACATGATGTGCCATCTGCTTATGAGTATATGAGTTAAAATTTTGCTTATTTTAAGTGATCAATGATAATCGATGCATAATGCAAGGTCTGCTTTGATGATTATGATTATTGTTATTATATATCTTCTACCTTCTTATGCATTCATAAAAATCATTTTCTAGATAATCAAAGTTGCACAAGGTTTCATTGTTGCTCAAAGTTTATAATATAACCTTTTTTAGGAAGTTGGGTCTTTCATGGGAACATGATTATTTTGATATCAACACATTAAGATCTTTCATTCCAACACGTCGAGTCTTTGATCTATTTTTTTCTTTCTATCTCATTGTTTCCATGTTTGCCAAATTAGTTAGTTAGCTATTAACAAAGCGTTGCTCATTTTCATGTCTGAAATTGCATGTGTTGCAGTTTGAAATCAAGTGTTCACAATTTCTCTATAACCACGTTACACGAAAGAATAGTTTTCAAATCATGAATGTAAAAATTTGAGTGAATGAAATGAATAACGCAGTGTTAATGGAGTTCTATTTGAAAAAAAATGATTTTTTTTTTCTAGTTATTAGGGGAAAATTAGAGGCTCGGTGCATCATAATCAAATGATTTGGGGCCTCAAAATGCTTTTTGTCTTATTGGTGCGTTATGCTTCTTGACGTGGCAGACCTTAAATAGTATATTTGGAGCTTTGAACTCTAATGATAACACTTGAATTGATTATTAGAAGGCTGATGTATAGAAGACATGAAAACATTGCTTATTCTTATTGAGAATACAAGAAGGTAGGAAGTTAAAGTCAAAAGAAAATGATCATTCTCTTAGGATAATCCCAAGACAAAGTACATGGATGTGATTTTTCTTCTTCTTGTTCTTATTATTGAGTAAATGCAAATGATGCTATAACAAGAAACTATTCAATTCCATACATCTTCCTCATCATAACAAAAAACTCATAAATCTTATCAGTCTCAGGAAGAGTCTTAGCCACAGTCTCTCTTTCCATGCATCTCTTAATCCAGTCTGATAATTTAGGGAACTCAGCTTCGACCGTGAAGTCGCTGAATTTTTCAGCAGCCAAAAGCCAACCAAATAATGGAATTGTTAAAATGTCCACATATCCAAATGTTTCCCCTCCAAAGAAATTCTTCTCTCCGAGCCCTCCCTCTAACACCTTCAATATCTCCATCAGTTCCTTCTTAGCTGCCTCTTGATCCTCCGCTTTGCTCTTCCATATCCCAGCAATGCCATCAAATAGCTGCTCATTCAACCATCATAAACACATCAAAACAATTAAGTACCAAGTTCAAACCCTTGTATTTGTTTCTGACTATAGAAGGTTAAGCAAAGGCATGCAGTAAAAGAAAGAAAGAAAGAAATAACACCTTTTTGTCGACGTAGTCAGCCAAGAAACGTGCTTGAGCACGTCCATAAGCACAAGGTGGAAGCAATGGAGGAGTTGCCCACGTCTCATCAATATATGCAACGATCACAGTTGATTCCACCACTGGCTTTCCGTTGTGCAAGAACACCGGAACCTTTTGGTAAATGGGGTTTGATTTAAGCAATAAATCACTCTTTCCACCAAATAAATCCTCCTCTTTTGCAACATAACTCACTCCTTTCTCACCTAATGCAATTTTAACCTTCATACAGAAGGGACTCACCCAGAAATCTAGAAGTAATACCTCTTCCTTGTTTGACATTTTGTTTTCTGTTTGATTTGATGGTTAGTAGAATGAACATTATATGAGAACTTATATAGTTGTGTCACCCAATAAGGGGTGAGTGTTCCAAAGTTGGGTTTCAAATTATTTTTACTTTATGGTTTAGAAGGAGGTTAAAAGGCCTTGTTATTATCATTGCCTAGTAGCATATTTTAGTTAGTAGGGAAACACTATGTGATTGGTAGTTTGTTAGTACCAAAAAATGAAGTTTGTATTCATATGAATGGATCGTTGGATACCACATTCCTGCATTCTATGCTAATCACTTTTTATCGTTATTAAGAAATTTCTTAATGTTTATGTCCATATCAAGCCTTCTACTGAAAATTTTATGGTGTATATACTATCTGTATTCTATATTTCTATCACGTATTTCATATATTCACTTACTCATGATATTTGAATTATAGCCGGTCGAAAATTTGTATTCGCTTCTAATTAATACGGCTCAGTTAAAATTCCAAAATAGGCTTAATACATTCTTGGCCTTAAACTTTTTCATTTTTTTCACTTAGTTAGCCTCCTCAACTTAAAGGACAACTTATTAGCCATCTAAACTTGTAATGGTTTTCCACTTAGCTCCCTCAACTTGTAATTTCTTTCCACTTGTCATCTTCAACTTGTCAAATGTGACTCATTTTGCCCCTTTTATGCTGATGTGACATGAATTATTTATTACCACTTATATTATGCCATGTCAGCACAAAGGGGCAAAATCTGTCATATTTGACAAATTGAGGAGGCTAAATGGAAAAAAAATACGAGTGGAGAGGGCTGAGAGGTTGTTCCCTAAGTTAGGGTGACTAAGTGAAAAAAGTGGACAACTTTAGAAGATCCAATAGTTATTAAGCCTTTAAAATAATTATATTTAGACCAAATCACAAATCAAGTAAAATTTAATCGTAGGTAAATAATAGACACTTTTATTTCTTTTGGACTATATGCAAATCACTCTAAAGTTGGTTTAAGAGCTATGAATTTTTATGGTCATTGTAATGCATAAATTAAAGCTAATAGTTTTTATAAGAAAAATAATTATGTATTAATTAATGTTAAATGAAAACGTAATGTTTCTTGGGAATTTTTTGCAAAATAGAATATCATTTTATTTGACAAGACAAAATAAAATATTATTAGATTGAGTTTAAATCATTACTACAACAACAACAAAATCTTAGTTTCGAAATAATTTAGGAGTCGACTAATATGAACCATCATAAAAAAAAACTATAAAGCTTAAGTTGTTTTCTCAAAAAAAAGTAAAAATAAAATAAAGTTTAAGTTGTGTTAGCAACATAAATTCTCTTTCGACATTCCATCATATCTACCACCGTATTTTCCTTGTAATAAACTCATGTGATTCTCAAATACTCTCTTCAAAATTTGCTTAGGCCTTTCTATACCCCTCATTATCTTCCCCTCTTGTCAATTTTCAATCCTTTCTACCGATCACTCGCTCTTCTTTTTATATAGTCAAATAACCTTGGTCAATTTTCTCCCATCTTATTCACAATACATGTAATTTCTACTTTCGTTCATATAATTTTATTCTTCACCTGATCTTTTCTCATATCGCTACACATTCAACATAACTCACGCCTTTCTTGCTTAATGCAATTTCAACCTCCATACTTAAGGGACTCACCTAGAGGTCTTTAAGTTACCTCTTCTTTAATTGACATTTTTTGTTTGTTTGATTTGATAGATAATAGCGCTCTATTTAAAATAAGAGTTATTCCAATCTCTTCTAAGAATTCGAAAACGTCTAATTGTAAAAATTAGCTAATTACCACAATACTACTCTTGCTTGCCAAATTTCTCTAATTCTTTCTCAACAAACATTTACCCATTAATTTTATTTTTTTACATTTCTTAGAGTAAAGTTGCTTATTGAACTATTATAAGCAGATACTAATCCATTTAATCTTTTACATAATTATAATTTTGTTGTATGAGGACTCAAATGACTTATTTAAATAAATTATGACTCTATTGGTAATATTAAAAAAACAGTATCGTCATTTGTAATATCGTACATTTTAAAGTTAAGGGAGAGTAGAAAGTTGATCATCAAATAACCGTCGTCGAAAAGTTAACTCCGACGTACATCCGCCGTGAAGTTAGGGTTTCATCGGCGGCGAGTGTGATTGAGCTGGTTCTTGCCGTTATGGAGGCTGAAAAGATGGTGTGGGAAGGCGCAATTCCACTGCAGATCCATCTACACGATTCGGAAGTGACGACAGTTCCTCCTCCGCCGCCGGCTTTTATATTGGCGCCGCGGATTGGATACTTGCCGTTGCTTATTCCTCTTATTAAGCCTTACTTCGCTACTGCTCTTCCTCCCGGCATCGATACTGTCTGGTTCGATTTCAACGGCTTGCCCCTCAAATGGTACATCCCGCGCCTCATTGTGCATCTTTGCATTTGGATTGAGTTTAATTGATTTGCTGTTTGTCTACAGGCACATTCCTACTGGAGTTCTCTTTGACCTTCTCTGTCCTGAACCCGAAAGACCTTGGAATTTGACGGTATGCTACGCCTTTTCTTTCTTTCGTTCTTGCTTTCCGGAAATTTGAAGATAGTATGTAGCATTAGAATCCAAGACTTAGTTTATGCTTTTATGAGACTATACAAGTAGAGGCTTCAAGTAGCACAGAGTTACTACATACTACCTTTGCACAGAGTTCCTACAATGTGGATCATATGTTAATTAAGTCGGGCGATTTCTTTTTGTTTTTTGCAAAATGTTTTCTTGCTATATTGTTTAGAAGTACTTTGTGGTTCTTCAGGGGAATGCTATATGTTCTATTGATTGACATGTTATTTTATCAAGATATATCTCATTACCCTTTTCATTCGTTCTATATCTTCTTTTGCTGGATATGGGATTTTATTTTTGTAGAGAGAGAATCATTCGATATGATTACAAGGGAACATTAAGAGGACTGCGTGCTTTGATTTTTTAAATGCTTCTTAGATGCTAGCATAGGTAGGTCAATTTTTTTAAGCTAAATGTAAAAGTATGTCCTGTTTAGAGAGCTTACTTACTTACTGAACTCCATTACCTCACCTCACCTCTGAGAAAATTAGTTCAAAAGCTATTTGAGAACCACCCTAAACTGAAACCAGAATTAAGTTTGTTTCTGGTCTTTAATTAGGTGCATAATCAACAAATTTGAAGATGGTTTGAATATAAATTTTAGTCAAGGAAATCTACTGCTTCATCAGTGACATGTCTTATGTCTTTACTCCCTACCTCTCTCTTTAGTTGATGGATTCATATGGGGTCTTCAAAATAATTACATGTGAAGTGGTGAAGTTTTTGTCTCTTTCTTTCAGCTATGCAATAAGTCTTTCCATTTAAAGATCAATTAATCTTATTTGCAGATACACTTCAGAGGATATCCAAATAACTTGTTGATCCCTTGTGAAGGTGAAGACTCTGTAAAGTGGAGCTTTATCAATTCTTTGAAAGAGGTTTGTGCTTCTTTGCATGTTTATCCATTGAAATTAGTGGGTTGCATGAATTTATGTAGCAGTATTTTTGTTATCAACAAATGCAAGTAGCAATACAGTGGTGTTAACTTATGTATTTGGGGCTAGCTGTTTTCTGTTTTTTTTTTTTTTTTTCTCAAAACTCTATTATAGAATGTGACCGTTTTTTTATTTGTTGTTGTTTATGGTGCATTTGAAAGCTCGAAACATGCTGATGTAAAGCTGTTAAAAATTCTCAGCATGAAAGCCACAAAGCATTCACGTTTGGAGTATGCTTATCTTATTAGATTTTTAGCTTACTCCTTTTTCTGTTATACTTTCTTCCGTATTTACTTTTATTGGTTATCATCTGTTGTCATTTCCAGTGAATTTTATAGGATGGCAACCTTATGCTGAAATTGATCTCTCTTTGTGGCATTAACTTTACCTACAGGCAGATTATATAGTAAATGGTAACTGCAAGAATGTCATGAACATGTCTCAATCTGATCAGGTGGAACTCTGGCGCTCGGTTATGAACGGTATGCCATTATTGTGATTTGCAATTGATACAAGCTACTAATTTTCTTTGTGATTTTTATTTTTTTTTTTTTGGATTTGTGGTTTGAATTAATAACTGTCTCCATTATCCAATAGAACAAAGACAGAGGTAATATATTACTGCAATAGACATAATGTTTTTCAATAATTAAAACACCATCAAGTGGGATGGTGTGAAGCTGAGAAATCCTATTTTTGTGTTTGCAATAAGACTGGAAACAACATCGTATTATAGAATCGAGGATATGATATCAATGTTCATACCTAAAAACATTTTTCAAACTTAGTATTTTTACAATGAGATAGGATAAATTCAACAAATGGAGAACTCTTTGCTCAATGGGGAACTCTCTGTTCTCTCACATTTTCCGAACATACAATATACAATAATTTTTCTTCAAGAATGATGTGAACCCACTAGGAAGAGAGCCTTGAAAACCCACAGCGAGATCTAAATCCCCGCGAAGGCTAATGGGTTGAGGTCGTAATAGACAAGAATCCTTGCAAAGCAAAGTTACAGAGATCCAAATCTAGTATCAAACAATTAAGAAATAATACTTATTATTCAATTGAAGTGCCCCAAAGAACATAAGAAAAGCTATCACTAGTACACCCTCAAAAGAAATCAATATGATTGATAAAATGTCATAAACCGAATACAAAAATTACGATGACTTTTTGTTTTTCTTTTACGAAACCCCAATTTTTTCTTTAAATATGTGACTGATCTCTATAAGTGCGAATCACTTCAATTGGGCTAGTTCCCAGCTAACACGTAGGCCTTTGTGGGATTTGAGGTCTAATTGCAATAAGGGCGCCTAACACTTTTAATTACACTGATGGCATGATATTTCATAAATTACTTGAAGTGTCTATTATATGTAATGCAACCTTGTGTGAACCGGCTTGTGTGTGAAACTACACTTATTTTTAATAGTTGGAAGATAGAGTTGACATCTGTTGATTTTCAATTCCAGCATACATGTTTTGACAGATTCTTATCTAGTAATTGAATTATCTTGCTTCATTTTGTTGTTCTGTTATAAAATTGAATTTCAAGTATGTAGCTTAACTCTTTTGTGTTCTAACTTGAAAAAAATGTGCTAGCTAACATGGAAGCCTATGTACGTGCATCATCCAAGCTTAAACTTGGAACCATTGAGGATGAGTTTGCGGAGGAAAAGGATAGAAGTTCACAAAAACCTAAAAAGGACTCTGGCGAGGCTGATATGGCTGCGCAAATAAAGACAGGTTAGCATATTAATGGTAATTGTGAAACTGATTCAAGTTGAATACAGGTAGCATGCTCCTACTTGATTCTAATAAGGTGGTTAATACAAGCAGATAATGAAATTGGGGGTACAAGATTCCCATACTCAATATAACAAAGCACTTCACCCTGTTATCAGTCTTGCTGAAAAGCTTATGAAAACGAGCAGATAACCTTAGATTTTTTAATTTATTTTACAATTTAAGGTGATGAAGCAAACAAATCTTTCTAGCTTTTGATGGAACTCAATGATTATTAGCGTAGTGAGGGATTATCTGAATACAATCACTTTGAAGCTGAATTTTTTTCAATGAATACTGCATGAAGATCACCTGTTAACATATAGTTTGCTGATTGTGTCAAATGCTTGTTTGATATTTATCAGGTAAAGTTCCAGTTCGATTGTATGTGTGGAGTGTTACTGAGGATTTTGAAGAGTTGGAAGATATACATACAGTTGATAATTGGGACAAAATTTCCTATATAAATCATCCAGTTGAAGTTCATAGAGAAGAAGGTAATGTTTCTTTAAGAAAATTCAATTTTATTCAATCAACCCCTTAGTTTTACAATTTTTAAAACAATAAGCCTATGACTCAGCAACCTGATACTTCAGCGACTACTTTCAATGTTGTAGTGGAGAAAAGTAAAATGAGATCAATTAGATTCGGTTATTCTTCGGTGTAGCTGATGTTATGGTAGTGCTAATTTTAACTCTGAAATTATTATCTTGCTGTGTCTGCTTTTGTAAATAGCATGCAACTTGCATTCTCCTAAGAACTGGAGGGGGGCTCTATAGAATACAAGTTTGATGAGTGGCTCAACATTAAGCAAATACTTGAGGGCATTTTCGATTGTTTAGCCTCAGAATTAATAGTTCACTTTAAGTTATCCTCACTAGTGTAAGATTATGATCATGCAGTACAAGTCAAACTTGTAGATTATTTTGGTCCGTATGAGTTGGCTTTTACTTAATAAAAAAACCGATTCGTTAAAGGACTAAGCGATTCCAAATCTCAAGTAGCAATTAATTACAAATTTGAAACATTAAGGGCATCAATTGCAATGGTTTTTCTCCTGGACGGTTCTAGATGTCAGTATCGGTTGGCTTTCTGCTAGTTATTATCTGGGCAACGTGATATCATTTGAAATATTGTGCTTCTCTTTCTGTGATGGAGAACGTGATAGATAATATTATAGGTGTATTACGGGCAATAACGGAATGGAATACAAAAGTGAGACATAGCTGGAGTTTGTTATAGTTAAGCTTATATATAGGTCAGTGAGGGTGAGTGGAAGGGTTGTTCGGGAATTCATTTTGGGAATTGGCCTTTGGCTTTGGATGAGAGATTTTCTTGTTAGGCTAGTGCAGGATTGAGTTCTTTCTGAATTAGATTATCATCTTTGTTCTATATTCATTTATTTCTCTATTATAAAACAATATCAGTCTATTTCTTTATATTAGTGTTGATTTCAATATTTTGAAATCCTCGACTAGCGAAAGGATACAATTCTAATTTGCGTGACTCTTTCTGATTTGTATATTAACTGAACTTGGTTTAACATTTAAGGTTACCTGCTCTTCTGTTGCACAGGTAAATGGTTTACTCTGTACGATGCACTGAAAGTTCTTTTGCCGGAAGTTTTGGGGTATAACGAGTCAGTTGGAGTAGAAGGTGAAGAGGAAGCAAAGGAATTATCAGACGAGGTAAATAGTAGCAATAGAGAGGAAGGGGGCAGAAAATGTATTTCCAGTGGGCTTGCTGAAATAAAACTTGTCCGGATTCATGGAATTGAACCAAAGCTTGAGATACCATTTTCTTGGGTAGTCAACCACTTGAAGAATCCTGAACACTTTCTTCATATATGTGTTATCCTCAAATCTCGAGATATAAATTCTTTTGACAGTTAAGCATTACGATGTTTTTCTTTTCCTAATGATTCTTTTGGCCTCCGGAGATATGGGAGGGCTGGTCTCGAATTTGTGATCTCAAGAATATGTTTACTGTATAGAAATAGAATTGTACAGTGTGAAAGTTCTGTTTGACCCCTGGATTACGAAATGTGATTGTGTAGATTAAACTGATTAACCAACACTTATGTGTTACACAAAGCAGATTGTTTATATTGCCAGAAGATTTTGTATACCCAGGTTTTCTGTTGATGTTTAAACGGAGACATTCTTGCAAGAAAAAATGTCAAATTCAGTTACATCAAAAAGTGTAAGTAAAAAAAATTACATGGTTTAAAAATGTTCAAACATGAGTTTCTAGGAATAAAAAAACTTACAGATAGGGGTGTGAGGTTTATGAAATTTGTAGTTGAGGATATATGGGTAAATTATTTGGTGAAATAATATTTGTGGTTCAATTAAAAATGAAGTAAAACAATCATGAATGATTTGTTGTATTTTTGTTTTAGTTTATCTTTTTCTTTTTTTCAAGTGATGGCAAACCATCAAATCCTAGAAAGATTAAAGACATAAGAGTCATACTAATGGAATCCATTATTTCTGCAACCACACAGATCACCTTAACATACACAAAATTTGTTTACTATTAAGAGCAATGGAACTGTGCCTAAACTACACCATTACAAATGAAACTTAACCTAGTTAATTGAGTGCCAAATATTAGGTGTGCACCAAAAAACATTTCAAATTTTCAATTTCATATCCCTCCTGGATTTCTATTCCAAGACAAGTAGGTAGGATCACCAAGAGGCCTGCAACAAACATCAAACAACTTTTTATTCGCAAAGCGAGAGAAAGGAGACACTTTGGTGAATTAAACTCCACAACTATTCATTTTAGTAATATCATATTGATTGATTAGAGAACGCTTTGACTGAAAACCGAACGAAATGAGAAGTATGTACACAAATTTGAAGAATAAGAGTTGGAATGATTACTAACCTTGGCTTGATGACATAAACAATGATGAAGCTTATAGCAAGGAACAAGCAGAAGCCACCAACAACAATATAAGCTCTGCCCAAGAAATCATTTTTGCCACCAATCCAACTTGTAGTTGAAAGAACAAGCTTCTTCTTTCCCCCAAAACTATATGTATTATAGTTATTTTGAATTTTCACTGTTATTACATCATCCGCTTGAAGGTCTAGCTCTATTCTTCCGTACAGTTTTCTAAAATTTGGCAATGCTGCTGTTCTCATCCATATTATAAGATCTACTTGTTCACTCAACTTTTTTTCATGCAAAACCAACACTTCAATTTATCAGACATAGAACCAAGTTTTACAAAGCGGACAAATATATAGAAAGCACACATCAGGAAAAAACAAATATATCAACAACAACCTTAAAGAAAACAAAATGGAGATAACGATTAATCTGTTCCCATGGTTATTAGGGTAGATCAAATTTACTCTTATCCTATGAAGCCATCCCACATTCCCTATGGTAAAAGGCGAGTTCTGCTTTACTCTTTTTCAACAGATTCTGTCAATAGTACTCGTTAGTGTTTACTTAGCAAAGGGGTAAACTTTAAGCTATAATTCTGTCATGGGATAAAATTTAACTAGAGTTTCTAGCCTGTCATTTCATTTAATACATGAAAATTGATCTTTCCCGATAACCTTAGCACAAACTTAACCTTCATGGCAAAGAAGATAAAGGAGAAAAGAGATGAGATGCATACAGGAATGCTTGAATTAAGTTTTCCACCTCCAATTAAGCCTCCATTTTGAAAATTCTTAGGATAGACATCGGAACCAAATTTGTATTCTTGGTCACTTTTCCAAGCTATGTCTTTCTTCTGGACTTGTAAATTCTTGTCCTTAACTGAAAACCCATAAGTATCATTGAACAAACTCCAAGCAACAAGGCCACAAGGAACTATTGGAGCATTGCTTGATGTTACAGCTTCTGGTTTACATTTAGTTGTATCAGCCTCTCCTGCTTTGCTCCTTAATTGTGTGTCACTACGACTTTTTACATATCTGAAACACATATTTCACATAAGAGAAACATTTTCTTATATCAATTTCCGAAAGAAAATCATCCAATTTCTATGAGCTGAACCAAACTGGACCAAAAGGTATGAGAAAAGAAACAATAATGGTGCTCCGACTTACCTACGATGGTTCTGGTAGAAGTTATCTAGCTCATAATAGATAAAGATAGGACCTTTCATAAGTTTCGGAACCTGAAAACAAACATATTTATTAATCTCTTGGTTTTTTTGGGGGGTGTATGTGAGAAAGATAAAAGAGTAGATAAGTTATAAGTGAATTTGTCTAACTTTTAAAGTCTTTGTACAAGTCTTGTTGGTCTTATTGCTCTGGATGTAGTTAAGAGCTTCGTAATTAGAAGGAATGCAATCTTTGTCGTATCGATCCACAATTTCAACTACCTAATTGTTCCCAAAATAACAACTTAATTAGCATAGCATACATTATTACTGCTTGCTACTTTGTCTAAGAAACTTCGAATGGATTGACTGAAAAAAAGAGGAAATGAAAGTTTAAGTTACATGTTGTGATGCAAACAAGGATACAAGACCAATAGGGATGAATATTATGGCAACACAAACAAATGTTGTGATTACCTGCAAATCAATTAAAAACAAAAGCTCAATTATATAATAAAACTCAAATAATTTTAGTACAAGGGCCAAAATTTTACCCCTAAGGCTTATTGAAGAAGACCATTGTGCTGTGTTGTTCATATAATAGATATCTTAGCACAACTTTACCCTTTTCCAAGTAAAACAACGAAAAATTTACAGATAGTAGGATTTGTAGCACGGAAGCAATATTTTCCTGCTTTTGTACTGTAAAGGTAAAATTTGAACTCAAATAATCTATGGGGTAAAAGTCATGTAGTCCCAATAGGTCTTATAGGGATATATTACATATTAGCTTGATGGTTACAGAGAGAGACTCCGCGTACAAGACAAAATGTTAAGTGTAACATTTACCAAATGGTGCAATTTCAAGAATGATCGGGTGGGTAGGACGTTGAAGGTTGTAGATGGCCAAAACATGAAATTTCACTTGATGGTAAATGCTTTTTAAGATTCAACTGTTTCGTACTCGGAGACTAAATGTGTCGTAGCTCAGTAACCATATAGCTAAATTGAAATGTTATCCGGGTATTAAAATGAAAAGTACATACCCATCCTGGAGTAAGAATGGGTTTACATGCAGGAAGATCTTGCTGAGTGAACCTAGAATCTGCATCCAATTAAGAACACCAAAAATTATCAAAATCATTCACTCCCAAAAACTTAAAGAATTAGAGCTCAGAATGAAGAAAAAAAAAACAGACATAGCTTTTTTATTATGAAAAAGTAATATTAAATTTGGTTACACTTAAATTTCAACAAAATTACAAGCCATGCAGATGGTTTCAAAATAGATATGGAATTGAACAAATGAAAAGAAACTCATCCAATATAACAAAAGGAAAACAATTATATAAAATGAAAGGCCAAATAATACCAATAAATTCAAAATACGAAAACCCACATTAACATTAGAAAATTCATATAAAGAGCAAATAGATGATTAAATATTTAAGAAAATAGAATGAGAAAAAAAAAAAAAACCAACATTTAGGTTTCTTAGAATTATTTTTGGTAGGAGCCAAATCAATGCCGTCGACACTAGAGCTGGTCTCTCCTCCCATTTTATTTTTTTATCACCGTCGTCTCCGATCAAGGAATTAAATTTTTCTCTATCTTTTTTTTTTTTTTTTAATCTTGTCAGTTACACTTATTTTTCTTTCTTTTTTTAGTTATTTATTGGCTTTCTAGATTTCATTCATGTCTTCTTTTTAGATGGAAATCTATTACACTTTCTATTTTTAAAAGACCATGCAAACTGATGATGACGTCACATAACAGGATCTTTTTTTTGTGTGAACTTTTGTTTTTCCAAATATTCCTATATTCTGATTTTCTTCTTTTTTTTTTTTTTTTATGGAATTCTGATTTTCTTCTTTAATACTATTGTTAAACAAAAGTAGAAGTATTGTGTAACACCCAACTTATGTGTTATTATTGGCTTGAATTCTGGACATAGGTTATTTTTGTTTCACCTTTCCATCTCCTAGCACACCTTTAAGAAATAACGAAATATAATATAAAAAGATATTATTAGTCTTAACTATTAGTTTGTACTCTTGGTTCAATCAAGTAATCCTAAAAACCCTTGTTAACAAGTAACATCATTAGTGAATAGCTTGTACTTCTCAAGTCAATTTACAGAGGAATGAAATAACGGGTGATCTGCAACTATGAACAAATTTTCTGCCACGTTACAGTTTGCATCCTTCTCAAGTCAATTTAGACAAGACTTGTGATAAAAGAAATGACTCGGCCAGAACTGCCCGAGTGTACAGAACACTTCATTATTCAAATGAAAATGAATACCATGCGAATTTTTATTGATAAGTATTGCAATGCCAATTACTTATTTTCCAGTAATTTACAGATATAGTTCCTTCTTTGAATGCAAATGAATAGAGACAGAAAACATGGTCGGTAAACGCATCAGTTGAGGTGAGTATTTGTGCAGCAGCCTTGTTTACACTTTTTAGGCTCCAAGCAACCTGAATATAGCCGAGTTAAGTATGCTTTTATTTGCTTTCTTTGAGAATCTGAACAATAGGATTTCTGTGTTTCTATCTTACCTTTGCAATCGAGATTGACTACGTCTAGTGCTGCATAAACAGAACAATACATAAATCATTAGTTTGCATGAAGCTAAAGGTACTAAGTTTAAGTAACATTCAATTCCTAAATCTTTTGTTTCTTCGCAATCAGTTTTCTCAAGGCAAATTTGATGCTACAATGTGCAGAAATGTTCTCATAGATATCTATACTTGAAACTCCATAAATGATTTTGAACTAGAACAATAACTATCTGGATATGAGGAGTAAAATAACTTGCCTTGGTGGTTCTTTGTTTACCGGCTTAGCTACTGCTTGTTGCTCAGGTTCTTCACTTGGGATAGGGACATCCTTCACCTGAACGCGTCACATTAACACAAATTTAAAATTCAGGTAATCCGTTGTTGCTCGGTAGTTTATTTCATTCAATAAAACACATGCCTGTCTTTTGAGTTGGAGATTATAGAACAGTTGGATGTATCTTTGCTTTGCTTGTTTCTGTTCCTTATTAAGCTGACGCCAGAACGTATAGATGCAACCCATATTCAACACTTTATTCGCGTAGATTTTCCACGTATAGCTGCAAAACCAAGCCGATAGTGTTCCCTCAAGTAAATAATGGTGGACTAGAAGTTAATGATGTTGATGAAATGAGTGTTTTTACCATTCGTTTATGCGTTTTAACCCATCTTCTGATAACTTATTCCAGTACCCTGCATCTACTTTACACTTCTCGAAGAAGTCAGCAATTTTGTTGCTCGCCTCATCTCCATTGTTGGGGTCAATAAGGAAGCCAGAGACCCCATCCACAATGATTTCAGCTGGACCTCCTTGATTAGTAGCAAAGGTCGGTAATCCACAGTTCATTGCCTCGATTACTGTTAGTCCAAAGGCTTCATAGAGAGCTGGCTGCACAAAAGCTCCTTTTGTGTCCGCAATGCAGCGATAAAGTTCTCCGTTCCTTTGCCTATCTGTTTGTGCCGCTATCCATCTGAACTGACCCTTGAGTTGATACTTGTCTACCAATGCATGCATTTTCTTGATTTCAGCCATTTCTTCTCTATCTTTTGACTTTGTTGGATCAAAAAATGCCCCAACTATGACTAGATTAGCCGAATTCCTCAGCCTCTTGTTCTTGCCGTACCACTCGGTTAATCCAGTAAGATTCTTAACTACATCAAGCCTTGCCATTGAGAATATAATAGGTTTCTTCTTGTCCAATAGGTATCCGCTGTTGATTAAACACATCCATAAGGTTAAAGGTCATTTAATTTTAAATTATCTCAAAGTTCACATAAATAATTTAGGATGAAGGTAGCATACATATGTTGTTCATTCTCTTCTTTGCTGTATAATAATTCTTCTATGGCAGGATGGAACTGTGTGAATCTTTTCTGTTTATCGTTATTCGGGAAATAGACAGATTGGTCAGCACCAGGTGCAGCTATATTGAATTTCGGGTCAAAAACGTTAATGCCAGAGACTATTCTGCAGAGTCCTGGTAGTGTGAATGCCGTGTGGCTCTCATACTGCCCTGGCCGTTCTTTGCTGCAAAAATTTCATTTTCATTTTTTAGAAATATGTTATATCATTAAAGAATTATAGAAAAAAGTGGATAGTTTCGAACCTTCCTGCGATCTCCTGGTACGTGCTTGCTATAATGAAATCTGCTGCATTCATTGAAATAGTATCAGCTATGAATTGGCATGAGAAGTGGTACTTGGGTTCTAATTCCTTCCATTTAATGTCCGAATCTTCGTACTTTGTCTTCTCCAAAGCATGTGCAATAGTTGCCTAATTTCAGAACAGCCCGAGTTAGTGCATACTTTTTTAGATTGTAATTTTAAGTATGAAGATTATGAGAAGTTGCAAACAAGAAACCTGAGTGATCCCAAGTTTGTTAGCTAAGAGAGTTGCAGCTAAATTCCCATCAGTATAGTTTCCTATGATGAGGTTCGGTTTTCCGTCCATTAGATCAAGTACCTTGGCAGCAACATCCTGGAGATTCAAAAGAGAAAACATTAGTGAATAGCTTGTACTTCTCCTTGGAAAATGATTAAACTTTCAAATTGCGGAGATTAGGAAAATGCCTGAGTGAACTTCTCGAGATAAGGGTAGACATCGAAGCGTGAAACCCACTGCTGGAGGACCTTATCTCCGACAGTAAATGGAACTCGGAGAATGTTGGAATGCTTTGTGCCATTAATTGGTTCGAGTTCCTGGTTGCATTTGGTTCCACGGGCATCAGGAATCAGTCGCGTGACCTATTGAGACAAGAAAATCATCTATTTGTTAGTTTCTTCACCTCCAATATCCTACCAGAAAGTTCATTTCGTTGAAAGTTTACTTACAACTAGAATTTGAGGTTTGACATGAAGACCTTGTTGCTTAATCCTGACAAGCAACTCATCTTCCATAGCTTTCACTTGGTCCAAAATGTACACTACCTGTTTACAGCATCAGATTACAAACACACACACACACAAAACTTGAGAAAGCACTTGGGAGGTAATTGAAGTATTACCTGGCCACCAGTATCAGGCAAGCCGAGAACATCTGCTTGTCCGAAATAACCATGAGGAGAGAATATTACAATATTAAAAATAGTTGGCAATTTGCTGAACAATTTTTCCATATTCACGGGATCTGGTGCTTGCAGTACTTCAGAGAGTGATCTCATAGTCTCCGTCACTCTATCTGCGGTATCGCCCCACCCCTTCTCAAAACCCCATTCTTTGAAGCTGCAAAAATATGAAAACCTTTTAAGATATAATAAAATAGACAAGTAGCATTGGAGAGTAAAGAGAATTGAACCCACCTAAGCTCAAAATTTTGATAAGGGGTGTCTTTGTCAAGTCCTGAGAGGTATACTTCCGCAACAATCAATGCCATTTGCAGTTTTGTAACGGTATTCAGGCTCTCATTGATCATAAGTTTCTGCAACCAAAATGAGGTTAGGATTTACATTATAGTATGAACATTGTATTAATTGAAATTATAAGTGTAAACAGAATGATTACCTCTCCTTGATGGTTGAGAGAAAGCAAGTAGTCCACTAAAGGCTGAGCATTCTCGGGTTTTCCGCTTAATTTAGAAGTGGTGAACTTGGAGACGAAGTTAACTCCATTGCCGATTGAAGAAGACAATGTCAAGCGAGGAATAGAGAAATCGAATGCTCCGAAATCCACTTCTAATGCATTCACATCTTCGGCCCTGAATGTTGGATTTAATACTTATTTTTAGTAAATGTCTTCCATAGTCATAGATAGAATATGAAGTGGAATGAAATAGACAGAGATAAGGATATGGTATGTAAGTACCATTTGTCGTCGAAAATCATTTCTTTGAATTTCAAATACTCGGTTGGAGTGATTCCGACAACGGTGAGATCAACAGAGTTAACCTTGACATATTCCCAGAAACCTGGACTTGGCCTTATGGCAAACGCTACATATGGCGGATTTACTACTGCTTCCTGCATTCATCATTTCAACTTCAATCAATATATATACATGTTAATCAATGTTGTTAAAAATATTTAATGGTCAAAATGTACTTATGATGGCCCATTTCATTTTCAAAATTTTTATATGTTGTCTCTAAACTTTAATTTGGTACTACTTGGAGCATCTTAGTTCAGTTTTTCATATCTATTGTTTCTCATGTTTATTGGCTGTTTGACTCTTGTTGCAATCGATTTTTCTTTCAAAACTGCTAAAAGAAACTCTTTCACTGCTAAAAGAAACTGTTTCACTTCTATTTTATTGTCGGGGTGAAACAACAAAAAGGAGAACCAAACAAACATGTACTTATGAGATTTAGCCCCTCATTACTATTACTGGTAATGTTAGACATGCATCACATGCCATGTCTAACATATCATATCATGTGCCACTTGTTGGAACGTGCAGGGCCAGTCTTGACGTTTTAGGTGAAATAAGAGATACAAGTGTCTTAAAATTATTTTATTTTTTTTGAGAGTTCACTTTCTATGATCATGAGATTTGAATCCATAACCTCACACTCCCTAGTGGAATGTAATAACTACCAAGGCATTGCTTGGTGGGTACAAGTGTCTTAAAATTTAAAATGTATATATGAATTTAGAATAACCATTTAAATTATTTTTAGATTTGAATATTAGATTATTTGACCCTTTTAGACCCGAATCAGTATTATAACTACACTTATAACAGACGAGTTTAATATATATATTATCATTCTCCTTGCCTATGACCAGAGGCGACCCATGTGATGCACATGTGTGTGTCATCAACGAACGATTGACTAAATTCCAATATGACCAAATATTGAAAGTTGAAGAGCTAAGTGTAAAATTCTGAATTGAGGCCAAAAAGGCATAATTACTAATTAGAGAAAAGAAAAAGAAAGAAAGAAGTAGGTAGGCACCTGAGTGGAATACCAAATATCACCAAGTAAACCTTGCAAGACTTTGGTCCTCTCAAAGGAATCATCAATGACATCATCCATTTCATCAAGCAGATTCTGAAGTTTCAAAATTCTTCTACCTTTCTCAACATATTTAGCAAAGCATCTCTTCATATGATATCTGCTCTGCTTCAAAGCCTCAGGCATGTTATCAGTCATGGAGTTTGACCTCTTTAAGCTTGGACCTGAATTGGAACCCATTTTTTCTAATGAATGAACGAATGAATGTTAATTATGCATCTTTCAATATTTTCTTGAATTTATATATACACTCTCAAATGAACTAATAGGTAGGAGAATGCAATGCATGCATGTCATGGCAGACAAATGGGAAAGAAAGAAAAGAATAATAGTATGATGTTGATTCTTTATTGGTTTGAAACAAATTAAAAGGAGTAAAAGAAAGTATTATTCTTTTCTTGTCGTGTTTGTAAGAAACTAATTTACTTGCTTACCTAATTGGGTTTGATCTTCGCACGCCAACCCAACTCTTTCTTTCCTTCTTTGTCTTTATTATACATATCACTAATATGAATATCATCATTTTTGTTACGTTTGTTAATGCTGAATAAGTTCAATATATGATAATTATACAAACACAATACTAGTTTGCAATTATTAGTTAAAAAGGTCTAAGATATAAAAGAACATTATGAATGATAATATAAATATAAGTCATAATAGTAACAAGAAAAAAAATAAAAAAATTATAATTCATGATCGAAGTCACAAGCCAACCACGTGATTAAAATTATGAGCCAAAAACATTATGTGAGCTTCCTTTTCACCCGCTGTACATGGCATCATCACAACAGTTACATCACTAATTGCCTCAACCAAGGACACGTGTCACCACTTGAGAAAGCGTTCCCAACACATATACTCGAGTTGATAGGGTAATAGGTCAGCCACCCTTTCTAGGGTTTGTATTCCTTGTTGAAAGTTATTCTGTTGTATTCTATTTAAAATTCTCACATGTATATAAGGGACCGATTTTTCTTTATTTTGAGTTTCAGTGGCTACTAAAATTTTCAATAATAATTTCACCGTGCCATTAACCTCATCTAAAATTGTACCAGTTGCAACAATGGTGAATTAGGGTTCCTTTACGTCCCCATCTTCTTCAAACATGTCTTTCTCTATCGGCTCCGACAAATTTTGGTTCGAATCCTCCATCTCTCGGGTTCGAATCAAAGTGTTGTATTGTTTGCTATTTCAACGAAACTAACATCAACAAATTGTGTTATTTGGAGAGCTCAGATTGCTCTTGTTTTACATGTTAATCGTTTGATGCGGCATATTGATGGCACCCCTGCTCCTGTTGCTAATAGTATTGAGTTTCAGAACTATGAGATGACTGATTTGCATATCCTCTCTTGGTTATTCCCATGTGTCTCCGATAATATGCTCTCCCAAATTATGAATTCTCAAAGTACCATTGAAGCTTGGTTAAAATTGAATTGTACCATTGAAGCTTGGTTAAAATTGGATGTTGTGTTTGCTCAGGGCTCTCGCCTTTAGGTTCGCAATTTGATTCATCAATTGAGTAATATTAAACGTGGTACTAATTCAATCAATGTTTATGTGCAAAAAGCAAAACTTCTCTATAATCAATTGGCCATGTTAGGGAATTCGATCAGTAATGAGAATTTATGTGATTATGTTAAAGCGGATATAGGCAAAGAGTATGATTTGTTTTGTACGTCTCTGAATTACAATCCAATTTCAAAATAGTTGGACTACTTAATCGACTATATGCTTTAGGCAAAGAGTATGATTTGTTTTGCATGTCTCTGAATTACAACCCAGTTTCAAAATAGTTGATCTACTTAATCGACTATATGCACTTCTAGACTTGGGACAAAGTATGGATTTTGAAATTTTTTGAACTAAATCGAAACTCCAAGAAAATAAGGAACTTTATTGTATTACACTATTTTGTGAAATATTATTTATCTATTGACAATATGTTTTCGTGAAAAGAAAAATTAGATTTTACAATCGATTTAATTAATTTCAATTTTGAAATCTCCGAATCGACGTGAGGACACTCCAATATTCAATTGAGGTTGGGTTGTGGAGAAATTGATTTATGTTTTCGTCTAATTTATTATTTATCCTATTCATCTCATGTGGCAATTTGTGCTAGGTAAAAAGACGTTTAATGTAACAAGAATTTCACAATCATCTGACAAATAATTACTCTTCCAATTTCAATTGAAAAAAATAACTGAGTTTGTTCATCTGGGGCTTAAAAAATGAAGTAATTTAAGAAAGGGAAAGGTGGATCAGAAATCTGGCTTAGATCTCAATTTAAGAGATGCAAATCGCTCAGTATATTCAGCTTGGATCATTTGGGGAAAATATCATCACCTCCATCTCCTCATTCATATTAAATAAAAAGAAAGAAAGAAATGTATCCAGATCTGCATAGAAAGGAGAGAGGACAAATCAACTCCTAACCCTAACTAAAGAGCAGCAGAAAGGGAAAGAGATATAGCGTCAACTCATACTCAGCGTTCATTGATTTACTTCAACGCCGGTAATCAGTATATATGACGCCGTTAATATAACAACATCAAACATACAAAACAAACTAACCCTATGCATATGCCGCCTCCATTGCAGGAGAAGAGGAGGAGATGAGTACATTTACGTTCGACTTCAGCTATTTATACCCACTCTTTAACCCTAACCCCTTTTTTCCTCACCTGCCCTACGCTCTTTTTTCTTCATAACGCCTCCTTTCTTTGCTTCACAACTTTTAATTTCTTCTTTGGGATTTTTATACAAACTACAATAATTCATCCATAACATTTTAAATTAAGATAAATTGTATTTTAGAAATAATATATACCTACCGACCTCTTATGGTGTGACAAGCTCCTATGCTGAGACATGTACTAATTGTGTAATTAATCAAGTATTTAATAGGTAACTTTTTCAATTCTCTTCGTGTTTTTCTTTCTCTAGCAAACTCATCCGTCTCAACCGGCCTTCGTCTCCTCCCGCCTCGTCTCCTCCCGAAATTGTCTCCTCCGACCTTCGTCTTCTCCGTCTCGAGTTAGGGTCATCGGCCGAGACATTTGAATCTGCTGCTTCAACTGATTTCATTTTTGAAACCTCCGAACTGAAAATCTTGAGTTTGCTATCATCTAGTGAAATGAGTTTTGGTCGATTTGGCAGTTTGCTGCGTGAAAATCATCATCGTCTTATCATCCTGGTGTTGAATCAAATGAAATAAAATAAAGAAAGAGGTAGAAGATGGCGGTGTCTATTCTTTTTTTTTTCATTCTAGTATTGATTTATATTTTATTCTTTATTTTACTAATTTTCTATGCATAAGTAAGAATTCCTTTGGGTTTTGGGTGTTGAGTGGGTTTTCAATAATTTTCTATGGATTTATTTCATGATTCTTGGTTTTCATTTGTTAATTCATCATGAAATTTCAATTTTTCATATGCTTTAGCTGAGTTGAGTTTTTCATTTTTAAGTTGTTTCAGCTCTTCCACATATAAATATTACAGAGCTCCATCTAATCCAAAGTGTTAATTATGTTCCAAATATTTCATTCGGAACAACATAATATTAATTTGAAACAACATAGTATTAATTTGAAACAACCGAGTATTAATTTGAAACAACAAAGTATTCTGTTGAGACAATATAGCATATGGAACAACCGAATACTTCATTCGGAACAACAGAATACTAATTTGAAACAACAGAGTATTAATTTAAAACAACCGAGTATTCAAATTGAAATAACCATAGAAAAATAAAAAAAATAAAAATCGCTTATAATTAGCAACAATGGATCTCAAAACGACCGCCTAATTAATACGAGTTTTGTGTTATAATTTTTTTTTGAAAAATGAGTTCGGGAAGAGTGGGAAAATGCATTTTTAAAAAAATAATTAAAATTCTTTCTCTCTCCAAAGGTGACAACAGCGCTGACATCACCCTCTCTTCATTCCTTCCATTTTCCACGCATAAGCATCTTTCATTTAATTACAAGTTTGCCAAATTCTCATGTTCAATTACAAAAACGCCCCCACCTCTTTCTCTTGTCACACCGTAAGCTCATTGTCACATCTGAGCCTTTCTCTATACCTACTAATTTCTATACAAATTTTATTGATGTCTATTAAATATATTTTTAATAAATTTGAAACAGTCTCATGTATACTTTGAAGTTTGGACAGTTCTTACTGTCATCTTTTTTATATTTATCATATTCATAATTGTTGCTATTTTGAAGAAATAAAAAACAACTACGTTAGCAACAGTATAAATAATTAAAATGTGAAAATTAGATAATGATCAACTTAATTATATTGTTCACTTTTGGATGACAAGTGAATAAAATTGATTAAAAACACTCTGATAAACTGGCACAATTCCTTTTTCACAAGTAAATTTGGCCCTTACCATGCATAATCCCTTTTTTTTTTTGGTTAAAATTGGCATAGTAAAGAGTTTAGGTTGTTTAATAAAATATCGGTTTAATTTTTTTAAAAAAAAACTGAACCCTGACACATCAATAATTTTGAAACATTATATAGTTATCAGAGTTGAAGCATTTTGACTTGACAAAGAATTAATGATTTCAGTACAATATGAAATGCAATCAATAAGCATCCTTTTATACCTTAATCTCCATTCAACTGCTAATTTCCATCGTTCCATTGACCTCTTCGCCTTGCCCGAAAATACCAAATCACCAACATTTTCAACTTCCTGCAGATTGTTGACTTCCAAAAAAGCACTAACCTCCCCTTCAAATTCACAGACCATCATCTTCTTCACTTCTGTAGACTGGTACAAGTTTTTGAGTTTGTCAATACTAGCCAAGACTAAATTATCTTCTGTAACTGTCGTTGGCAAGCTATTCAAAATTGACTGGCAATTTTCAGATATCCATTTTAAGACCATTATCTCATTTTCTACAGAAAGTTGAGAACCAGAATAAGCAAGGTGTCCTATGGATCTTCGCTGGTTTGGAGGGGTTGCCCATAACCGCAAAGCCGATAATAAAGCATAAGATGGTTTCCCGTCCTGATGGATGTACAATGAGTCCATCGTCCATGAATTACACACATACATGCTAGGTTCCAAGGGAATAAAAACCTTGTCATTTGAATTTTTGTCTAAGCAAAACCCGTAGAATTCGAGAAGCTCCAAATTTGTGTATGTTCCATAGCTTAAGAGAACCTGAAAACCAAGTCTCATTTTTAGCTATGAAAGTCTCACTCAACATAATAGCACAAGAGAAAAAGGCAGAAACTTCAACATTCTGAAGAAAAATAACTTTCCAAGAACTTCAAGTAACCAAATCAACAATTCAGCTGCACCATTATAGTAAGAAATGAGTACACTAACAATTGCTTTCCTGTCCAAGTAATTAAGTATCACATTTACGCTAATTTCCAGAAACTTTATAGAAGCATGTAAAATTCCCTCCGAAAGCTTGGTGAAACAAAAGTTCTACGTGCACTGAATTGAACAGCGGGGAGTACAATCCTAATAGCTTGTCTGAAAGAAGTTATGCGCTGGTATTTTGCTATCAAGCATGAAAACACTCTCTCTAGAGACTTCGGGAAACTAAAGTATGCGCAGTAAATAAAACAAGAATCTTAAGAGTGTGATCTTACAACTAATTTTGCAACAAAAAGTAAATACATGGGAAGAACTAGAACAATTAAAGAAAATCATGGTACTCTGCAAACCATATTTTGACTCATCAGTTCAGGTAGTTCATGTTGTCTCATGCAAAGATTAGAATTGCAAATCTTATCACACAACCCATGTTATCACTTAGTGAGACAAACTTTCAATAGAACATTTGGTTGGGAAGTTAAAATGACTAATGAAAATCACAATCTTATTACTGCAATTCTTGTCTAACTCTCTGTCTCAGCCATAGTTGTTAAATGCGCAAAGGGGTCCTGGAGCCTTGGCTCGAGGCGCGTCTTAGAAACACGAGGCGCATACGCTAAAAAAATATATAATCTATTCCTAGCTAACACATATATCAATATTTATATTAATATCAAACATAAACTAAAAAAGCACACTTATGACCACAGAAATAAGACCAAACCGCATAAAAAACATGAAACTCAATGTCAAAAACACCAAGTAGCAAACTAATGCTATTCCTACTACAATAGTACCAGTGAATGTCAGTCATTCTCTTCTTTGTTGTTCTTCTTTAACTTCCAAGTATCAATTCTGAATTCCCCTCTTTAGTCTTTCAGACTCTTAATATTCTTATTTAGTTTTTATTTTATTTTACTTGAATAAGATCAAGGGTTAAGATTAAGTCCTACTTAAATTAGATTAGTGGTTGGGATTAATCAGCAACTACTTAAAAACAAAACAGTAAAACAATAGAAAAAAAACCCAGTAAAAACCCTAAAAGTGAATGAGGCGCGCCTTACTTAAGGCTCCGAACCCAGGCAAGGCGCACAAAGGTGAGAGCCTTTGAAACAGCACCTCGCCTTGGCCAAAAGAGGCACACCGGGGCAAGGTGCACCTTTAACAACTATGGTCTCACCTAAGGGGTGGCTGAATGTGGATCAGGTTGTGGAGAATGAATAAAATGGATAACAAAAGACCATTTCCAATCATGGTCAACTCCTTCATGCTTATGCATTTTCCTAACAGTCTAACACATAAAACTCTAGGTACTCCTTCTGCCTTTTTTAGGTATTACTTATGAGTGCATGGAAGCTAGCGTGCCTTTCAAGAGATAATCCGCTTTTTCTACAACAAAAACTATTTAAAAAGAAAAAAAGGTGAAAAATACCCACAACTCATGCAATGAAGAAAAGTTTGCCATACCTGCTCCCCTTTTTTATAATTTTTGCGAGCATAGAAACAATATGCAGCAATGTCTTCATCAAACCCGCCATCTGTTAACCTCTGCATATGTGCATCATATCCCTCCACAGATACATTACTTCTAGAATTTCCACTTGACAAAGAACCATCTTGCAAGACAGAAGTATTCGTCCAACTCTCAACAGTTGCAAAACTACTTGATTCCTCTCCCGGAACAGCATAATTGAACAAGTCCCCAACAGGACACAGGCACCCGGCCTCATCCCAAGGTACATGCAATGTTCGTGATGAAATCTACAAAAGGATTTACATTATTGGAATTTTAAATTGCAGCTTGTAAAGAAAGATGTCAATTTTGACACATACTGAAGAGAAATAAGACCCAAAGAGTCCAGATAAGTTTCCGTAGGTAGAACATTAAAGACTGACTATTGCAACATGAAACACAAGTGATCAATGATCACCAAACAAATGAGAAAGGTAACTATGTTAATAAATAATCAAGCGCCTACCAAATATCGTAATACTTGTCGGAAAAAATTGCTTTACTAATATAGAAATAGAAAAAATGCTAATGTAAAACCTTTACATATAGTGTGTACCGTCTTAAAGATCCTATTTGGGCATCTAAGATTGACAGCAACTCTAGAAACAAAGAGCAAAACTTGTTTCACAAATTTGAACTACCTGTAATGCCAATCCATGTCAATTTCCTATAATGCATAATTATTTCAAAACAAAAGGAGCATTTAGTATTTCCTGAGAGAAGAAAAGCATCTCACAGTTGCAGAAGCCCAAATCCACGCCCGAAGAGTGAGAAATTGAGGCCGGAAGTGAAGCTGTTGCATTAACAAAAAAGCTTCTTTCCATTCTGACTCAGCCTTAGATACGGCCTTTTCGGTTGTCCAGATAGCATCATCCACCTAACAATAACATTGTTTTTCAGAAACGAAAGCTATAAAACGAAAGCTTAAGCAAGTAGAAAAGGAAAAAAGAAACTGACTTGCAAAGCCTGTTTTTCAAAATGAGTGAAAGTAGCTAATATATCATAGGAGCGAGGCAAATGCAGCAAATAGGGGTACCAAAAGGAGCTCTTTCCTTTACCCATTTCGGACAATAAACAAACAGCGAGTATCTGCATAATAAGAAATTCAGTAAAATGCAAGGCATTAATAAGCATAAATTGGAGCGAAAGGCGATAAGAAAAACTTGATATTAAATAACCTGGGCAGGGGAAAGAGAGTTGTGAGTGTTGAGGGCGGAGAAGAGAAGTTGATCAGAGAGGAAAGCATGACGAGTAAGCAAGGCGGATTTAGGAACATGAAGAAGTAATTCTCCTTTTCTAAGATCACGAACAGCACCTAAACCTCTTCTGCGGAACAAACATACACAGAGTCAGCACCCAAAAGAGAGACAAGAAAAGGAAGGAATTAATGAATACTGACCCGCCAGCATCAGGGAAATAAGAGAGAAGAAGAGAGTTTCCCAAACAAGAATTAGAACAAGAAGAAGAAGAAGAAGAAGAATGGGAATCTGAAATTCCAAGTTTGGCTGCCCATTCCAAAAACCCTTCCATACTTTCCATGTCTCTCTACACTACATGCTTGATAATTTCAAACCATCGACCAACCTTATTTCTATAATACTGATTTTGTATCTAACTTTTCTTAACACTCTAATCTCGAGTCTTGAGATTTAGAACAAAAAACCTCTCATACCGGAGAAGTTAGCCATCCGTATTCATATATACGGGACATACAGTAATGTTCAAGTGGTCCTTGAATGTCCAAATTGAATTTGGACATTGACCCTAAATTTAACAATTTCGTTCATATGCACATTAAAAACTAAACCCTAGATACTAAAAACTAAACCCTAGACCCTAAATCATCGACCCTAGACACTAAAAACTAAACCCTAGACCCTAAATCATCGACCCTAGATGATGTGATACTCCGGACTAATAATTCGATGACATGTCACATGTTAGTATCTAGGGTTGATGATTTAGGGTCTAGGGTTTAATTTTTAGTGTCTAGGGTCGATGATTTAGAGTCTAGGGTTTAGTTTTTAGTGTCTAGGATTTAGTTTTTAATGTAATATAATCGAAATTGTTAAATCTAATGGCCAATGTCCAAACTCAATTTGGACATTCAAGGACCACTTGAACATTACTGACGGAACATAACTGTAAACAAGAAAATAAATGAAGATTCTCATACTTCTTCATTATATGTTACAAAAGAAACATTAAAATATTATACATTATTTTCTAGGTACACAAAACTAAATACTTATGGTACATGTCTTACTTTTATGTTTTTTCTCTCATAATTCTTATTTGTTTGGTGACTCCTTACATAATGCATACTTTTCAATGCTCCAAATTGAAGTATTCTTAATATAAATTTTACAGTAACTATTTACTTTGTTACATTAATAATATTGACGTTGTACCACAATACTGTTCCATTCCATGATTCTTTCCAAATGTTGAGAAGAGGTATAAATTATTAGGCACTTGAAGTTGAAGAGAGCCTACTGCATGTTTTCATGCATTGCATTGCCCTCTTTCAAAAGCTACATGGAATGAATACTTTTGGGGAGGGTGGACAAGCTTTTGGATTTGAATGATATTTATTTCAAGGCCAAAGAAACCCTCCGGAGGATTTATGTGTGCAGCATTAGTTCAAGGATCTCATTTGTAAATCCTTATTATTTTATCTTTGAGGATCTAGTTTTCAAATATGTATTAGCTTATAATCGACAGTACCATATTTCTTTGTAGACGTTCTACGAACCTCTTCTCATATTCAAATATTCGGCTCTCGTCCCATCTCTTCGCCCACCTTTTACCATGGTTGTAATTCTCCTATATTATTAATGTATTTTCAGAAAAAGAAAAAAATAACACATACACACACATATTTTGCAACTTTTTGTAGTATGCTAATTAACTGAGTTGTATGCATCTCATAGTATCCCATAGCATTGACTCCAAGCTAACAATATCAACACTTCCCTTTAATGAGTATCTAAGCAAAGGTTTAGTATTCTACAGATTGCGCAAAAAAAAAAAAGAAAAAAAAAAGAAGACGTTGGGACGGTATATCTGAGGAAGTCATCTGCCAAAAAAGATCTTGTTTACAGCTTGGACAGGCAAAGCATAGGCAGGATCTATGGGTTTCAACCCTGGATATTCAAGAAGTGAAAGACCTGCATAACCAACAGCGTTCAATCATATAATTGCACTCAATAATACTATCTTAAACACTCAATGCATGCACAAGGATGATGATTACAAACTGAATTATGTGTAAGCATAATGTTGAAGCTGTATCGGAGAAATATACAAAAAAAAAATCAGAAGAAAAGAAGTACCAGCTACTCCAAAATAGGTATGAAAAACATCAACTGCATCATCAGGTCTATCCGAAATTCCTCCTTTCTCAGTATCCTGCACACATGTTTGAATACATTTACGAAAATAAGAAATGGGTCTTCTCACATCTTAGATTGAAGTGCAAACACAACCATAGGTTTTCCAGTTCATAACATAGTGACAACGCTAACCTGACAGTTTAAGATAAACTTAATAAGCTTTTCCTTATTAATCCAATGAACTCTGTCTATCATTATCAAGCTAGAAAGAACCCACCAAGAGTAGCAAACCTGAAATCACACAACATATAATCACAACTGGAACATCTATCAATCTACTTAAGAGGAAATATCTTACTATCGAGAGAAACACCAACATCAGGAAGCTTCTCAGGACGGCCATTTAGACCTCCAGATTTGACTTGCCGCTCACATAACCACCATCCAAGCAGGTCCTTGTCAACATGATGGAGAGACCCCGTAATAGCAAGAGCACCCACACAGCAGAAAACTGTAAATCACCAGGAGCACATCAACATTTTGAACAGATTTTTTCCTTCAACAATCAATCGGCATCCTCAGTATGGTACAAATAAATTAAGTGATGAATTAGGATTCAATTAAGCATGAAAAAGAGAAACTCACAAGGTTTATTATAACTGAATGTCAAGAAGTACAACTATGAAGAAGATTCATATAAATAGTATAAAGAAATGCTTTCATATTCATATAGATAGTACAACTATGTGGGAATTACAGTTTTAGTCTCGATCCATTCTATCTTAAGTTCTAGGTAGTTTCTATTTGCATTTCAAGAGAATTGTGAGCTATTTCTAGTAGATCTATCCATATAATCAGTATTTCTCTTCTATATATTGTCATTTGAGATTTTGAGTATCTGACAAAACATTAGCTTCCAAAACAAGAGGTACAGAAAAATTAACAGTTTATAGCAAGGAGTTAAAATCTGAGGTAATAGCAACTCAAAAACACGCATATGCAATACCAGTACATTAGAAATACAACGAATTCCTTTTCGCAAATGAAAGTGAACCTTGAGTTAATATGTGATTTGGAACCGATCCAAAGACTATTATTATTTGGGATCATCTTTACTCTGAAATAGATGGCAGCCAAGTTTTTATCTAATAGATATTGTCTACTTATTTTCCGTCTGCAGGAAGGTTTCCATTTGCTCTATTTAGTCTTTGTAAAAATAGCAGTCAGGCACCATCTTCAAAGAGTGAGAGAACACCCCAAATAGAGTTTGGTATAGCTGGATTCAACATTTCAAGATTTATTAGCAATATTAGAGCTACTATCAGAGCTAAGATATCTGTAGTGATCGTAAGAGCACCAACTATGGAGAGAACATGAGCTTAAATCCCTTGTAAAATTAGTTCAGATGAGAATGAAAAAATGAATCCAGTCTTCACACCAATTCTAGATAGATAGATAGATATTCAGCAATCACAAGCAGCATCCCAAGAGACTACAAGAACGAATCATATCTATGAAATAATTTTAATATATTCAAGATAACTTGGAAACGTACTCTGTCCAGCATGAGACTCCCCACCAGGAGTGCATCCAAATCCACCATCCATATTTTTGCAACGTAAAATGAAGTTCACAGCCTTTTCCACATTTATTTTGTCCAAACGATGCAATAAAGAGAGACAGCAAATAGCAATGTAAGAAAACCTGCAAATGAAAAAGAAATCGGTTATCTAAGAAAAAAAAAATTATGATTAAATATATACAAAACCAAGCATAATATATTACACAGAACTTTAATAATGAAAAGAAGACCTTGTATCCACTTCACCCCATTCATCTCCAGAAAAGGAACCGTCTTCATTCTGCAGTCCAGCAACATCTAAATAAATAACTAAGGAAAACAAGCAACGCCATTATATTTGCATCTTCAATTAGCTTGTTGATTATATATGCAAATCAAACTCATGGAGCCAATCCGTGCATGAGTAACATGTATATAAAGCAACCTAAGTCGGACTTGTACAATTCAAAATTACAATGTAGAACTGTTATCAGCAAAATTTGTGATAATAGTTAATCGACAAGGCAGAAAGGATACAGTTTGAAACTTTATCAGCATCGAGAGCATTTAGCTTGTCAAAAAGGACCAGAATTTGGACAGCGCTGAGTGTATACAATATATGGGGATCATGTCCAATATTACCAGAAAAACCACCTATATCACAAAGTATTTTCGTCAAGCTACACGTACTAGATCATTGGGAATGTACCATATCCACAAATATTTTCGCATCCCAAAAGTACATAAACACAACCAAAAAGCCGTAAATCGCGTCAAATACCAGAATCATGTTGGCATTGGAGAATCCATTCAAGAACTTGATTAGAATCAACGGCATGAAGCTTTCCGAGAAGATCGAGGGTGGTCAAACCCCAGTATGCTCCATTCATTCTTAAGTGTTCCATCACTACAGATTCAATACTATCCTTGTTCTTTGATTACATAATAATAAAAAGTGATCAGTAAAATTAGGACAACATAGTAAGTCAAAGCAAGTCAAGGAAAGAAAAAGAAGAACCTTTTCAATAGATAAAATGTATTTGACATGATTATCAACTGCTAGCTCTCCCATCTTCTGCTATAAATAATTATTCAATTTGAAGTTTAGGTCTTGAAAATTGCACATGAAATGGAATTAAAGATGCAATTCAAACATAGAGGAACTAAATTAAGAAGAGATCCGGCACCTACCTTATGATTCTGAATTTGTGGGCACTTCAAATTGAATCGTTTTCGCAGGGTATGCGAATGGGACTATCTAAAATGAAAACAAAAATAATAATAATAATTTGTTAACACAGCTATTCGGTTTACCATTTTGTAAATTAGGACATGTAATATAAAGCTTTACGTTTTAAGTTTTAACGATAATGAAGAACATTTTGTATTTTGCAGAAAAATTACATTAATAAATCAATAAAATATATTCATTAGTCACATTTTCCACCTCCAAGTTGTAATCATAAACCATATCCATTACGTTTTACGTTCTTTTTATAATTTGAAAGTTTACAGATTAAATTGATGTTTAGTCCATTTTACGAATTTGTAGTTCGATTTGGATGATCAATATTTTGTTAAGAGCAAATGATTTATTAGTCCCTCACTTTGTCAAAACTTACTATTTAGTCCTCATGTTTTGAAAAACTCACTACTGGGTCTTTATATTTCAGTATAATTAACTATTTGGTCCTTTTGTCCATTTTTTTTAAGATCTGTAACTTTTATATTACAGCATAGACATACAGACAGGACATAACAGAATCACGAGGTCATTTTGTATTGCAGTATGAATGTCTTGAAAGTTTAAATATATTATGTTTAAAATCTAAAAAATGGACAAAAATGATTAAAAAAGTAATTATGACAAAAGATATGGACTTTGTAGTGAGTTTTTCAAAATATGAGAACTAAAAAGTGAGTTTTGACAACAGTAAAGGACTGGTAAATCATTTGCCCTTTTGTTAATATATAGATGTAAGTTTTTAGAAGATGAAAATATCATCAAACTCAATAATATAATTCTGTATACTCTATTTTGTAAAAGTATCTATACTACATATTCTTATTTGAAAAACATATCATACCACACATCTTATTTGCCACCTCAAATAATTAAAAGTAATACATTTGACTGCTTCTCCGTCCATACTCAGTCGTATTTCATGGAATTCACTCTTCTAAATATATCAAAGAATAAATGAATACAAAAGAATAATAATTTTCAGAAAACTTAGTATACAATATGTACTATTCTTGATAGTCTATTCGGAATGCAAAACTGATATATTCTTCTCAACAACTCAGAAGAGATCTCATGAGCAGTTGCACAACTCCTTCTGCCTTCATTATTGGAAATATAATTCTTGATGCATCCTGGAACATCATAAATAAATTACATGTTAGAAATTGACACAAAGAACAATATATGTAAATGTTTTTACGATGTCTCAAAAATGCATACCAAAATCAGTTGAACTCCATTCCAGATGCTTTTAGGTGAAGGAAACGGAAGTAGTAGACGGCCTACTCCATACACAGCCACCGCAAAGAAATGCAGGACGAGGTTTAGAGGACGAGGGTTTAATCCAGAAAGTAGTGAAATTGGTCCATTAGAAAATACACCACCAAGGCTCAAATAGTCGAAACATGCTTCACGCATCCCGTTTCTCGCTGAATCTGTTGATCCTGAGAATACCTTATAAAGGGCACCCGCTAATGTATTTATTGTAGATGCCATTGGCTGCAACACAACAAAACAAAAAAAAACAAATTATTTACTGAATCAAGACTAGTGTTGAATTCTGAAACGTAAACTGAACTTGCTACTCACTTTTCGAAGAGTGTAAAAGGATTGAAGGTATTTGCAAAGGGAAGACGAATCGGTTAGGTCGCATAAAGGCCTAAGAAGGTCTCGTAATAGAACTATGTCCGAAAGTGCCACAGTCATGCCTCCTCCCGTTAACGGGTGTCTCATGTTGAATGCATCTCCTAAAAGTAATGCTCCAGGAGTGGGATGAGGAGATGCGGGCATACTTCTGTTTGGCATTGTTCTTATATTTCCTTTCTCAATCGAGGCTAGAAAAGCATTTTGTAGTTCCGATGGAAGCTGAAAGAAATTAAAACCATATGTCAAATGGACTTATTTCATCCTAGGATATAACAATCTCAAGCATTCAAAACATATACCTGTTGTGCCACTTTGGTTTTCAAATATTGAGCTAGATCACCGTTAGAGGCAGAGGGTACTTTTTGGCCCGGTATATCAACTAAACAACGAATCTCGGTGCTACTAATGGGGTAACACAAGATAGGTGATGGATTTGCGAGAATTACATGTCCGTGATTTGCATAAGGTAGATCACAGTTTTCTAGTATCAAGGCTACGAAACAAGACGGGATTTCAACCTGTAGAGTTCATAAGTAATAAGTTTACTAATTGACTTATGTAATTCAAGTTCTTATGCTACTTTACGATCTTAGTAAATGACTTACTTTTGGGTTGCAGAGAGAGCGGCGCAAGTTTGAGAAGCAACCATCACATACAATGGTAAGGGGAGCATATGCTGTCAAGTCTTGACCATTTCTAGTTCTATAATTCACGCCTTTAACACTTCCTTTTTTCTCAACTAGTGATGTCACAGTTCCTTGTTCTAGTCTTACACTACAAGAACATAGAGAAATAAAATGAATACTTATCCGAGCTATAACCGAAGGAAACATGATTTAGCAAATGCGGAAACCTACTTAGGTAGAGATGCAGCCTTTTGGCGCATCCGTTGAATGAAACGCCCGTTGTGAAAGCTTCTTCCAGTAACATTGGACTGATAACCTTCCAAAGGATAAGATAATTTGGTACTTTTTCCATCTTTGAACATTGCATATCCAAATATTTGTTGAGCATCGATCTCTTCCACACAATCTGCATTTATGCCAGTGGATATAGAGTCAACATAAATACTCGAAATTTTACTTAGTTTTACACAATGTACTTAACGAATAATTAGTTTGAAATATACCTTCAAGACCGAGGTCAATGAGTTTGAGATAGCCACCGGGCTGTAGGAGTTCACCTACAATTCTATCCGGTTCATTCAAGTCTCTTTCTATTACTCGAACTTGGCGTCCATCCTGCAATGTGTATCGAAAGATTTATTAATCATGCACAAAAAGATCACATGAATGTTCTAGAAGCTTTATAAGTTTACCTTGCCAAGAGCATAAGCAAGAGCTGAACCAGCAACACCAGCTCCAACAATGATTATTTCGTCCATTTCTTTCAACGAAGTTTCGTTTCCAATTTTCATGACTGAACAGTTGTTCTTTCTCTTCAAAGTATAAAAGAAAACCAATGCACAAAGTGAGGCTATAATTACTTCCATTACAAGCATATAATCCATCTTCGCTGATAGATTAGTGGTATACCGAAAGGAAATGAGATCAAAATTCCTCTTCTGGTATTGTTTTCAAGTAAGAAATGTTTTTGCTGCACTTGCTAAGAAACCTTATGCCTTTTATAGGTTGGTCAATGGAATTAAGAAGCCTTCATCATGTAATCAAATAAGTCAGAACTAGGCTCTTCCATGAAGACTGACTTTATTTGATTGAATAAGTTAAGACATAAAAATGGATAGTTGAAGGTTATATAAATTGTCATGGATTTTAAAATCTGTGATAATTAAGTCAAGCCAGACAAACATAATCCAATATACTAGTAGTTAGCAAAAAGAAGTCAAATAGAAACAAAATGAAGAATAACTTATTTGCAGTTGGAAATCTAGTCAAACTTGGATTTCTTATTAATACATAGACCAGACCATTAAGCCACCTCTATATGCAGACTAGACTTGTTAGTGGGCTTGCATACCTGGTCGGCCCACTGAGCCCGATCCTATACGCTGCCAGACTTTCAGCTCATTAATTAACATTAGCATTTTGTATAAGCTTTGAGGAGTTTGCCTGCATTAGATCTCGGTAGAGGATTCGGATAAAGAAATCAGTCTAGGATGGATTCAACTTCAAATAGCCAAATGAAAATGCCTTACTAGGAGCAGAGATTACTATTATTGTAATTTCTACTCCACGACGGAGTATGCATAGCTCACTTGTTTTCTTGAAAGGTTCAGATAGACGTTTTGAGAAGGTCACCTGCAGATGGTTTTTTCTCTTTGTTATTTTCTGTATTCGAATCTTTTGGTGAGCAGAAACTAAGATCTGTTAAAATCGAATGTGACCTTTGAAACTGAATGTCTATGTATGAGATTTTACAGTTGCAGACACAACAATTTAATTCTATGAATATTTCTTAGGTAGAAATAATTAGTTACCGTCTTAACGATTTTACACTACATCAATCTACAACTGGATTATAATTTTCATTACATGACAAAACTGCAAAACCATGTCTTGAGGCTTCGACCCTGAATTGAATTAGTTGTTATGAGTGTGGATCTCTACATCTGATGCAGTAGACACGGGATCCAAGGTGTTCAACTTCGAGTCCGGCATTCTCACAACCATTGAAGAAGAGAGATTCATCCTCCTTTCCGATTCTGCGTCTCCAACTCATTAAAAATGCAGGCCTTGCCAACTCGAGGCATGTTCCTGTTAGCATCAGGTGCCATAATCAGTAAAAGTCTTCAGCATAATTTTGGTTTAGTGATTGAAGAGCATATTATATTACCTCCATTCTCTTCACTTGCTGTAACTATTTTGTCCTTCTTTGGCTTGTATGATTTAAGGAGAAATGAAAGAGATTTTATCAAGTTTGGGTACTGTTTCACATCTGCATGTGTCAAAATTGAAAAGGTTAGGATCACAAGTGAACATTCGGGGCTTATGTATAACAAAATGAGAAAAAAAGATTGACTGCGATGAATAATATTTTTTAATCTCACAAGTTGATCGGAAACTTTCGTTTCTCTTTGCAAGAACGCTTTTGTTATGCAAAATACATGGAATAAGCATAGGGAACTCTTCTATAGAACCAGCAGGGGAAAACATGAGGGAGAAAAACAAGAATTAGATAAAACAGCATGTACTTCCGAAGAGACATCTATAGCCTAAGAGAATGTATTGCACATAGCACCTACCATGGACAAAGGTTCGCATGATTAATTTACTGAAAACTGAAATTCTGTACAATTGGGCTCTTCAACTTGGTATATTTGACAAATCAGCATAGTTATTAAAGGCGCACTAAGGCGCAAGGGAGGTCCGGGAGCCTTACGCGCAAGGCACATTTAAACCGCGCGCCCGAGCGACATGAGGCACACAAAGAAAAAATCTAGAAATTCATGATACTAGTCACAAATACTCACAAATAGTCAAATACCAACAATAAAAACCACAAAATGCATGAGCTAAGTTCTAGTTAACTACTAAGGCATAAACATAAACTCATAATACCGACTTAAGAGTTAAAACTAAAGATCAAAGTTCAACTTCAAATAATTAATAACAACTAATCTGATCTATGGCTCTATAAAAATGAGATTTAAAACCCAAAAGAAACCCTAAAAAGGCTAATGTAGCCAAGGCGAGCCTTGTTTCCGAGTCAAGGCGCACAATGGCGCACGCCTGGCTGACTGCGCCCGCCTTTGGCTAACCAAGGCACAAAGCCTGGAGCCTTGGCCAAGGCGCGCCTTTAATAACTATGCAAATCAGTCTAAAATGGCATAAAACGACAAACCATATAGTGACACGTTTGTTTCGGACTAAGTTGTCAACAAAAAAGTCGAGTTAATAACCAAATTGACAAATTCTATTTCGAAGCAAATGAAATCCCAGAACCAACTTGAAGGGTGAAATTGATCTTTTACCCCATCCACCATCTAACTCAAGAGAAAAAGGTCAAGCTCATACGTGAATGAATAACCAGAAAGAAATCCTTGAAATACTGCCACACGCATGTAGATGCACTATTGATGTAAACATAACAACAAGAAAATTGACTACAAAATGCTTCCGACTTTCAGGCCAAAAAAATCTTGCCAAGCATGACCTTCGCATATGCTTGCAACTTTTCTCGGAAAACGTTTTCCTACCTTTAAAGGTAATAATTTCCCACTATCAAAACAAATACTAACCTTGCAAATAATGCCATGGTCTTCTACATGCATGCAATTTTTCTAGGAACAATATTTTCCTACTTTCAGGTAATGATTTCCCAATGCAAAAACAAAAATACCAACCTTGCAAATTGCATGCTTAATAATTTAAAGAAGTCATCAAGGCCACAAGTATAAAGTTCCCCAATTAATTTTTGCTTGATGGATAATTTAGCCTATCCTAAACTTTTCCCGTTGTATTTTACCCAATTCAGCCTACCTCGACACTTGCAAAACGCCAATCAAGTTACAAATTAGGTTGAATCACCCACGAAGTATAGGTACAGGGAAGGTTTGACCAAAAACCTAATTTGAGCCTAACTGTGGAGTGAGTACAAGTTCAAAGGTCAAAGTGTAATTACAGAGAAAACTCACACAGTAAGATATCACTGGCCATAACCAGGTCCCAATCAGGATCAGCAGTTGGAAAAGTATCACCCCATGAATCTGAAAAAAGTGGCACTCTAGTTTAACATAATTTAATAAAGACAAAATATGGGAACAGCGGAAGAATAAAGAAAGAATGAGTAGAGAATAAAAGAATCTCCCAGCACTGACAACTCTTTCAAGAAAAATAACAGAAAACCAAAGGCGAATTTTCGTTTATTATCTTACAATAAACATATTATCAGTTGGATTCTATTGATGATTTTCATTTATTCCATAGTTAAAGATGAACAAGTGCCCCTAAAGACTTATCAACATACAAAATAACGCAGCAATTGCACTTCAAATTTTGCTCCTACTTAGCTAAATGTCTAACCTAGGTAACTCACGTTTTATGTGAGGAAGGACGGGTGTGATTCCATTCGCCCTGCAGTTTTGAGCTATATTCTCTTCAATTTCCTCATCATTATAGTCTGATGTAGTGATATCAAGATCGAACGATTGGCGAAGAAAAATAGCCAAAGCTCCCGTGCCACTACGATGCCATTTGAATAAAAATTATTTACATCAGCAGTAACTTAGAATAAAATAGAACAGTATCCACAATTTTAGCATCTAGTAACCAATAGTCACATAGGGAAGGGGCAAATCTAAAATTTATCCCCCTATACATGGCACTTTTAGTCATCTTAGCTCTTGTAAGTTGCACTTTAATTTTGGTACATTTGACCCCCCCCTATAATTTGGTTTTTCAAAAAAAAATTGACAATCTACAAAAATTTTAGCTCTTGACAAGCAGTTGCTATCGTAGTGCACTGTTATACAACTGGAGGGGCCAAGTGCATGAAAATTGAAGTATAAAGGCTCAAAATGACAAATTATGCTAACTCCATGTCATAAAATGTAGCTTCTACAGACAGTAGGGAAAATTATACGAACCGAACAGAAAAATGAAGTCATCCCTAGCTCAGCTTATAACAATTAAAGAAAAGGTAATGGTAGCAACACCTACCCAATTTATAGGGTTAAAGAGAAGAAAGGAGAATGATAGTAATACCTGCCCAACTCAAGGCAACGGCGTCCCTCAATGAGAGACTTATGATCAACTAACCATTCAGCAAATGAAAAAGTCCCCGGCCAAAGTAAATTAGCATTCAATTGATGAAAACAAAATTCTCTAATAACCAACTCCTGCAATCCAAACACCAAAAGCTTAACTCAATCTCAAACCACAATTTCCAAACAACAAAATAAAAAAAGAAGTCTTCTTCTTATAACAAAAATGAATAAAATTACAGATAAATTTGAAACTCAAAATCTAATTCCAACCCTATGTATGTTACGCCCTGTTCTTTATGCCTTATCAGTAATTGATTTCAGTTCAATTCAGTTCCATAGCATTCAGTTCAGTTCAGTAATTTCCCTTTAGAAAATGCACTTCAGTTCAGTTCAATTCAATTCAGTAGTATTCAGTTCAGTTAAATTCAGTAAATTTCAGTCATAAAAAACATGGCCTTATTGTATCGGAATTAACTTAATACGAAAAAGGGTATTTGTGAAAATGAAAAAACAGAGAGTTTGAAGTACCATTCCAGGAAATTTGTGCGTCCTGTCTGTATAGCTTTGTTGGGTGTCCTTAGTTTCTTCATCTGAAAACACACATAAAAGAAAAGTGAGAAACAAAAAGCAGATTGAGAAAATTTGAAAGAAAAAAGCAATGAGTAGCAACCAGTAGAAGCTTCATCGTCACCAAAGAGTAAAGACGGCGAGAAAAGAGCTATGTCCATCACCAACAATTTTTACTTGACAACATCGCCGATATCAATTAACACTGCATTATCAAATAACTGGGCCATCCTAATAGGCTGGTCTGGGCTGGGCTTCATCGAACGTCAGACCCGGCTCGTATCGAGCTAACTATCCTCATGATATACTCGCGACACTTATCTATACTTGATGGTTATTTTCAACAGGTTTTGAGAAATTCTCGTGACAATGTAAAAGGCTGAGCTTAATAAATGTTACGTTATAATGAAACGTTACACCGACTTCTCGTCTTGTTAAACTGAGGAAAAGTGGATGGAATCGTTGAAACGCATTTGAAACTATTAATTCAAACAACTAAAATGTATTTTGTCAATTCAACTTATGTGAAATTGAGTGAATGAGGATTAAATAACATACATCCTCACGTGTGTAGACAATATTGAAGAAATAAACAATACATATCCATAAAAACTATATTTATCATATAGAATAACTTCAAAGAAAAATTTACCTAAACACAATCTCGCTGAAACCATCATCCAAAAATTGTGCTTCTATAAAGAAGCAATGAAATAATATTTAAAAACATCAATTTTAAGACAAATATGTTTTATTAAAAAAGTTACTTTGCTTCATAGTGAATGTTCTTTGAAAACTCAAAGCTTCAACCACCACACCGAAAGCCACAAATTAGTTAGTAACACATATACATGCACATCGACAAAAGCAAACCATGCGAAAATAAACCATACAAACAATTTTAGATTTTGGAATGAATTCAACGAAACTCTGGAATTTATTTACTGCACACAAACCCTGGAATTTATAACCAAAGTGTATAAAAATAACTTAAAATGGTATTTTACTTTCTAAAAAAAAATTCTGTGTTTATCAAATTTGTTAAGATAATGTTTGTATTTATTTTTAAGACAAAACAAGAATGTGTTTATCTCCGTTATCCAAAAGGCGGAACTATTAATGGTATTAAATGTGATGACGTGAAAAGATGTATTTTCGTCTTAATTTATTGGTTATGTTATAAAAGCTCAATCTCACACTTTAAAGTTGTAAATACATGAATGTTTTTGGAATTTACCAATAAATTAAGACCAAAAACCCCTTAATACATCATTACATTTAACAATATTAATGAATTTTTCGCTTTTTGACTAACAGTCATGAACACAATTCTTTTTTTGTCAAAAAGATAAACACATACATTATTTTAACAAAATCGATAAATACAACGATACTTTTTAGAAAATTACCCTGAGAAAAACACTTATAAAATAAACAAAAACTGATGTATAATAATTACAAAGCTCAAAGTGGTATCGAATATAGCAGTGAGGTTTTTCAAGCACACAAATAATTTTAGTAAATTTTACCTTTAATTTATATCTATCAAATTGAAAAAAAAAACAAAATTAATATTCGTGCTATCAATAGATAGAGTTGAAAATATTATCTTCTATAAACTATATTCTTGCCAAATCATGCATGAACAACTATAAGACATATAATACGAGAATATCTTAATCTAATTTTGGGTAAACGATATAATTGAACCATTTTCTTGAAATGGAGTTGTCATATAAATATATAATTTTATTTAGAGTTAACTTAAAAAATATATGCTGTCAAAAAAAACTTAAAAAATATATATTGGTAAAGTAATACAATTGCTGCTGACTTGAGATTGTGAAAATCTTCTCTTTTCTTCAAAAGGCTATGCCCTAGCCCATTTTTTGCTTCCTACTTGGCTATCATGAGGTACAAAAGTCTCCTCACAATTTTAGAAAAATAAATGAGATGTTTGCTATATACGTAAAAAAAAATCAAAAATCACACAAAACTTTAAGGTCAAATTTTACGCCCATGCAGTCTCTTTTGGAAACTTATTGCTCCCGGTTTCTGATGCAACTGTTTCTGATGACGAAGAATACAAGTCTGTCAAGATCAACTAGACCGCTTTTGAGAAGCACATTCAACTTTGTTCTTTTTCGTTCATTGATCGACTAAACTTGAATAGAGGGGATGCCCCATAGAAGCTCGAGGAACTTCGTTTCGCACTCACCAAAATCTGGGGACTTAAGGTCCAATGGAGATTAATCTCTTTAGGGCGAGGCTATTATCATATATTGCTGTTTTCAGAAGAGGCAAAACAATTCGTTCGAAGCAGAGGTATTATCGGTTTGAAACCATGAACTTTCAGGATTCAACCATGGACACCAGATTTTGATCCATTTAGCCAAAAGCGACATGTGCTCATATTTGGGTTTGTTTGATTAACCTTCCTTAGGTTACTGGGATCGTATTATCCTTTCAGACATAGCCCGATGTCTTGGAGGATTGATTCGGATCGACAAAGCAACTTTAGAAGGTGATTATGGACATTATGTTATGCTTTTGTTAGATGTTGATATGGCTGGCAAATTGCAGACTCAAAATGGCCTTGAGCGAGATGGCAAAAAGATTTGGATACATGTTGTGTATGAAGATTTACCGAAATACTATAAAGTTTGCTCTGTCGTTGATCACATGGCAAATCAATGCAAACAACAAAATAATGCGGATGCGCAAAAAGGGAGAGAAGTAATGGTTATTCAATCCAAATTCAGGAGCTCTAGAGAATCTAAAATCGTTTGTTGTTGCCAAGGGGAAACAAATTAAAACAAATGACACCACTAGACCTGCTACAGTACAACAAAAGATTGCAGCAGATGTTGGCACCAAAAATATGCATGCAGAAGGAACAGTGGAATCGTCGGCGGGAACTTTTGTTGCAAATACTCCGAATAGGGTTCAATCCAGAGAGCATTCAGAAAATAGATTTGATGTATTAGAAAGTTTGGATGACAACAATGACACCAACTTCGGCAATAAGAAAATTGTGGTACATCCTAATGCTTCAAATTTGCATAGTTCACCAATAAATATAAGGTCTTTCAGAGTCTTATATGATTCTCATGTTCTACAACAAGTTACTAGTAGTCCAACAGGAAGAGCACAATCTACTTCTTGGGCATCTCGATTCGGATCTAATTCGAAAGTGGATGAGATTGATACTGAGAAAATTGAATAGTTGTGGTGCTAAAATAGAAAGCAAACTAGCTTGTCCGAGAGGTTTCGTGATGCACATTCTGACCCTGAGGAGTGGTATACTGTGAAAAGGCGAAAGGATAAATATACTCCAATAAGTCAGATAAGCCACTTGTAGCTCAAAATACTCGTACTTACTTTCGGGTTGGTTCGAAAAGACAAGTCCGGATTCCTAAACGGTTTTCACCTTGATTTGGTTTCCTTTTCTTTTTCGTTTCTTTTTCTTTTCTTTTCTTTTGTACTTTTTGGGTTTAGATTTCTCTCCATACCCCGCTTTTATTTAAAAAAAAGTACCATGTGGTTTTGCAATTTTGCAAATAAATGACTGTAGTTTGCCTTCAAGCAAATAAAGAACTGTGATTTGCATTGTTTGCAAAATTAAGGAAATTGTCGATTTTGTTAACGTAAACGATGACAGTTTTTGCTCGAAATGTATTTCTGGTCTTTGAGCTTAACTCTAACTTGACTCGTCAAAGATCAGGAAAACATTTCGGGCAAAAAATGTTATCATTTACGTCAACAAAATCAACCATTTCCTTAATTCTGCAAACAATGCAAACCACAATCCCTTTTTTGCTCGAAGGCAAACCACAGTTTATAAAATCACGAAACTACATATCACTCTTTGAAATTAACCCTTTTATTTATTTTTATTTTTTTAACATTAACCTTTTTATTTAATTAGCATGAATATTGGTGTAATAGGCATATTTTGGATCATGATAATGAAGATAACTGTGAAAAGTGAATGTTTACATATTAAAGTGAATAATGATAAATGTAAGAATAAAGCTTAAGCAACTTAAATAATTGCAACTCATTTTTAAAAAAGATTGATTACTCACTAAGGACCAATATGAGCAAATTTCCTCTTTTGTTTACCAACTAGAGAGATATTTCGCTTCGAGCGTGCAGTAGCGGGACAAAATAATTAATAAAACGGTTTAAAAAAACATATAAGGAATGTAACCAAATTCACAGTTTGCATGAATGACCGGAGTTCAACACCGAATAGTAAATTGTCCATGGATGAAGCCATTTTTTTAAGAGAAAAGTAAGCATGACTGTTAAATTAAAAAGTTGTGTAAATAGTAGGGTAGTCCTCCGAACAACAACCAGCCTTAACATGTCGGTCGATCTGTCCCTTCAGGTCTTATGACTAAAGAACAAATGTTGTATAAGAGCGACTGACATAGAAATTAGCATTGTAATAGTTGTGTTGTTTGGTAAGAAATCCGCTTACATTAGTTGCATTTGCTAGGATCACTTAGTTGTAGAAGTACATGCATGCCTAGCAAAGAAAATATATCATGTTAGTTAGAGCTGGAAAATTGTGGCATGTTATATGTAAACGCGATGGAAATCCGAACGTATGTCGAGGTTTAGTAGATCATACATATATATATATATATATATGTATATATATTTTTATATATATATATATTATGTGCTTGTGGGGAGTCTAGGGACATCTCGAGTCAGGGTGTATCTGAGAGGATTTGCGTATGTAAAATTCAGGTATGTATGAGGAGTTTAAGAGCTTGTAACCCTTAAAATAAATGGATTAAATTCCTTTTATGTATTTTTTAGTGATTGTTGTATGAAGGTCGGATGATGCCTGTATATTCAATTTAATGATTATCGTACAGATGACTTATGGCTCGTCAATTATTCAGATCTAGATTAAATGAAGATTTTGGAATTTTGTTAGACAATTGTTATGTCGATGTTACAATTGCTATATAAGGATTATGGGCTGTCAAAACAAGTCTTTGGAAGTTTGTGACCCGTGAACTCAATAATTCTTAAAGATAAAGGTCGTACGATGTTGGTTGACTGTTGACTTCTGGAGTACACTAGCAAGTATACTAGGTGTGTATGTAGTAATGGTGAAGTCCAAGTGTCATTCCCACGAGGATTGGAGTAAGGTTTTACTGAAAGTTGTTACCAACCAATCTGTTTGATGTATGAAGTGACAATTGTTTGAAGTTGTTTGAGGTTGATTGTGTTTAACGAAAACAGAGCAATATTGAAATATGATTTTAAAAACAATTATGGAAAAGTACAAGCCCAACCAACCTGTTTGCTAGTGATCTACGTACTATTTCTCTTATTATTAATACATGTTATTCAATCTTCATGTCAAGGTCTCTACTCCATATTCACTTGAAGTCAGTTTTCACATGTTCTTAAGATCCTAAGAATTTATTGCACAAAGATGCACCTAAGTGTAATGATTCTTGCATTAAGCTGAGTAGCATCCCAAATATATGAGAACCCTTGGTATAAAATCAGACAAGTATCCTTAGAAGATAATATATGTATAATGGTAGTTACATGCAATGAAAATTAGCTTCCCAACATCCAAATGCACTAAGATACAAAGTATTAATTACTCCAACCATAGGCAATCCATTATACACGATGAAAGATTGAAAACATACACTACTAATAAAGAGAAAAGTATTAGTGAACACCAGCTTAAGCTGGTTAAACTTGAAAGGTGACTACTCACTCATAATGTAAGCAAACAGTCTAAAGAAAACTGAAAACTTCATTAAAGAAGAGAATAAATCTCTTAACAGAATCACAAAAACAAACTAAGACTAAGAACTGATGGATATGAAAGGGATATTCTGGGATGATTCAACAATGAAACCTACATCCATTATATAGGCTGGAAATCAAAGAAATAGTTAAAATTAACTAGCAAACAAACTGCAGAAATACATTAAACGAGATTAACTACACATTAAACTAAGTCTTCAGCTGATTATGCCCTTAAAACACGCTCCACTCTCATCCTCCAAGCTTGCATCCGTGACACTACAGTCTAGAACACCTTTTTTGCACGTTTTGTCTCATTCTTCTCTTGTCTTTTAGCTGTAAAAGGCTGTTTCTGTCCAGAATTCTTGTTGTTACCCATAAACATGATATTTGCTACACTTTGATCATTGTTAGCACAATCTTATGCAAATTTAATTGATTTAGCCCGAAATACTTATGAAAATACAAAGGAAAATATAGTCAAATATGGACTCAACATTGACCCACCGACACTTTTTATGGGACCTATGGTCGTATGACAATCAAGATAGGAGAAACAAGTTGTTTTGAAACTTCTTTTCAATTGAAGGTGTTGCATGTGTCATCCTTGTGCATGATTAATGAGTTATGATTCGAGTAAGGTAGGAGTCATTCTTCCGGGTATTACGCTCGCCTTCTGATTGATAATTTGTTGAAAAGCTTTCACATAGGATTCAAAAAGTAGCATACACTGTAGTTTGACGGTTGCACTCTAATATCTAAGCTAGTGAATAATAGTTCTTGTGATGGACAAGAACTTATTGGACTTTGTAAAAGGTAATGGAGAACAACTAGAGACGTTGAATGTATGAAGTTATTTGTTGCCTTAATAATGTCTGGTCACATACTTATGTAGTGATATGAGAGTTGTGACCTTGTTGGATAAAGATTCGACTAACTAGGAAAAATAGACAAACTAAGAGTCTAACCATTTTTGAGTCTGAATCAACTAAAGAAAGCCAAGTGAAAGCACATTATTGACTTGCTAGATACGCGAGATCGTATGTGATCTTCTTCTTGTATATTCTAGGAATCTTTTACATGACTGAATAAAAGACTCGTACCCATTAACATGATACGTTGTGGAGCTTTGAAAAACGCTACGAGTTCTAATTTATTTTGCCGAAAATGAGATAGTGCTCCCTCCAACACATACTATTTGTCACATTTGACTAAATAACGCATTAAAGAAATGATTGATTAACCATAAATTTATAGGTTATAAACTAAATTACCCATTGTTTCTCTTTATAAATAATCCTCATTTTTTTTTTGCAAATCATTAAATTACACCACTAATCATACATTGTAAACTCAAAAAGATAAAAAAGTTAAATTAAATTAATTAATAAGGTACAATAAAAAAAATTATATTAAAAATATAACATGACAAATTATGAAACAAATTTTTGTTCTCAATGAGTCAAGTTCAGGTGAGACACCTCCTTATGGTGTGACACCCTCTTATGGTGTGACAGGGATCAATTGTGTAATTAATCAGGCATGTAAAGGTAACTTTTCCAGGTTTGTTCGTGTTCTTCTCAAAAGTCATCTTCTTCTTCTTTTCAAATTGTTGCTGCCTCCGTCGCCCACCTACAACGATGTCGCCGGTATCTCACCGCCGTTTGCTCTCCCTTCCCTCATCGCCGACCACCACCAAAATCACCTCCGGCTAAACTACACCTCGTAAAATTTAAACCCATCATAAAAATGTCAATTTCACTCTCAATTTCATGCATTTCCCCTCTAATTCCTCTCTTGAAACCCACTGATTAAACCCATCTTCTCTCTTCCTTCATCTCCGGCGACGTTATAACGCCGATTGACATGTTTCCATCTTCATCCGACTCAGATCCACCGCGAACAGGGCCATCGGAGCACACCTCCGTCGCCGGAGCAGTCGAGAATAGAAAATGGTGGATTTTATTGAAATTTAATTGCTTAACTTGCTTGCAGTTATGCTGCCATGATTCTTTTTGATGATGGAATCCCCATCAATGTATCCTTGTCATACTGCAAGCTCTTTTGTTGTTCTTCTCATTTAGGGTCTGTTAATTTGTGCTTTAGATAATAAGGATTCTGTTTTTTCTTTTCAGATTTCTTGTGTTAAATTCTTGTTTTCATGTTTCTGTTGTGTTTGTTATGCATTTTCTCATTGCTTGAATTTAAGCTTAGATTTGTATTTATTAATTCATGCTTGTATGAAATGATATGTTGTAGTTGAAACAACACGGTAATGTTTTGAAACAACACGGTACTGTTTTGAAACAACATCGACAATGTTTTGAAACAACCACAGAAAAAATTAAAAAAATAAAAATCTAGCAACAATTTATCTCAAAACAACACGGTAATGTTTTGAAACAACACGGTACTGTTTTGAAACAACACGATAATGTTTTGAAACAATCATAGAAAAAATTAAAAAAATAAAAATCTAGCAACAATGGATCTCAAAACAACACGGTAATGTTTTGAAACAACACAGTACTGTTTTGAAACAACACGATAATGTTTTGAAACAACCACAGAAAAAATAAAAAAAATAAAAATCTAGCAACAATGGATCTCAAAACAACACGGTAATATTTTGAAACAACACGGTAATGTTTTGAAACAACCGAATATTAATTTGAAACAACCATAGAAAAATTTGAAAAATTAAAAATCGTTTATAAATAACAAAAATGGATCTCAAAATGACGGCCTAATTAATACGAGTTCAGTGGTATAATTTTTTTTGAAAAACGAGTTCGGGAAGAGCGGGAAAATGCATTTTAAAGAAAATAATTAAAACATTTTCTCTCTCAAGGGGTGACATCAGCGCTGACATCACCCCCTCTTCCTTCCCTCCATTTTACACGTATAAGACTTTTTCTCTTAATTACAAATTTGCCACCTTCCCATGTTCAATTACAAAATTACCCCACATTTTTCCCTTGTCACACCATAAGTGGGTTGTCACACTATAAGCACATTGTCACACTTGATCCTTTATCTGTTCTCAATAACAAATAATAAAACTTAGAGGGAGTATTATGATTTGATTTTATTTATTTATTTAAGAAAGTATGACATAAATGGAAAAGGATAGTGAAGATGGTTTAAAATTTGGGTTGGGAGAAAAAGGGGAGTGGAAAAGTGGAAACGTGTCAAAGAAAAGACCCACAAAGTGCATTCAAGAATTTGTGTGGACAGGACAGCGATTCCATCTTCTTCCTTCTTCCTCCTTCCTTCAACATTAATATTAACATTAACATAACAAACAAACAAACAATATGTCCATCCTACTCATCCCTCACTTTTTCACTTACCTTTCCATTTTTTATTTTGTATAATTTCTATTTTTATTATTATTTTCATTTTTATATTATTTTTCATATCAAGTCAAGGAGAAAAAATCTGCTGTCCCCAAATTGGTGTCCCCAATCATGTCCCACTCACACAAAATTAATTAAAATAATTAAAATTAATAAATCATGTGGGCTCCACTTATCTCCCACATAAAAAAACTGAATTTATGTGAGTGGGACATGGTTGGGGACACCAATTTGGGGACAGCAGATTTTTTTCCCAAGTCAAGTCGTCCACACCACTGTCCACTTACAGTAGGTCCCACTCCCACACTCTCTCTAGCTCAATTTGTTGTGTGCCTTCCATATCAAATTCCAACCCCATTTGCCAACTCAATCTATTCTAATAAACTCAAATTACCCTTTTCCTTTGCCTAATTCTTATTTAATTCTCTATGTTGACTTCTTCCTATTCAACTCTTTTTAACACTTTATTTAACATAATCTTTTGGGTATGAGGTTTTACTCATTTTTGTTTCAATGTTTACAAACATATACTTTTTACTTCTAAATGTTAGCAATTAGAAATTAATAAGATAATAATCACAATAGTAATATCTTTTAATTTTATAAACTTATTTTTTTTTTACAATCTCATAAACTGACAATGATGTTTTGCTATATTTTTTTTGCTCTCTGTTAAAAGTTATAATAATACAGGTATTAAACAAGATACATCACTTAAATGACATATCGATTCAAATTGTCAAAAATCGTGAATTTTCACTCTCAAAAACTTAACATATGTCATCAAAAGTTTACATTGCTATCTAACTAGTCTATAATTGTTAACAATCAAAAATATGTGGTACGTTTTTATAAAAATTTAAACCAATGACCCTATATGAAAATAACTAAAATCACACAATTTTTGTTTTTTTTTCTTTACTTTTCCCTATTTATTTATTTTTATATTTATTATTATGAACTTCAAGGGATCCCAATTTTGATTTTTACATAGACTAGTATTGCCATTTAAAAAATAAAACAAATAAAATCAAATTTTATCAATTTTGAGATTTTAACTCAAAACCTTATATTTTTTCTAGTGTATTAAAACTCATCAAAACTAGTATTGATTTGTTTTTTAACTACTAGTTATTGTTCTCATATGTATTAGTAACTGTTTTTTACTAACTTTAAATGAATGTTGTTATTCTATTGTTTGAGAATAATATTTAGCAAAAATAAAAGAATTGAGAATTTGATTAATTATGTTTGACAAAAAAAATTATAAATAAGTTCTTAAAGTTATTCGAAAATGTTATTTTAGTTTCTCAATTTAGGGAACAACTTATTAAGCTCCTCAACTATTAAAATGTGACCTATTGAGTTCATTAACAATCAATATGTGGACTTATTGAGTGCTTATTCGATGACATTACACTGAGTTAACATTAAATTTACTATTATTCACATTTGCAAACTCAGTGTCATGTCATCAAAAGAATTTAATAGGTTCATATTTTGATAGTTCAAAGACTCAATAAACCGCCTACATAATCAAAAATTAAAATAACTTTTTTAAACAATTTTAAGGATCCACGTGTGATTCAAGCCTAAAAGAAAAAAAAGTTAAAGAAAAGAATTGGGTGAAATTTCTCTTTAACCGGAGAGGCCACAATATAGATAAATTGTTAAGCCAATAGTGATTTTTTAAGCAAAGGAGAGTGATGAGAAACGTATAATAAAAACAAAAATGAAAATAAAAATAAAAATAGGAGATTTGGAGAAGAATCATAAAGGGTCATTGAGAAATGGACACGTGGAAAAAGGAATGATAAGGTTATCTTCACTGCAATGCATTGATAAGATTTTCATTATGTTATAGGATTATGGTATGGTTGGTCATGGTCAACTAAATTTAAGTTCAGTGGTTCTGGACTCCTCTTGTCTTTTACCCGGGTTTTCCGGGTCGACCCACCCGACTATATATTTATTTATTTTCTAATTGTCATTTCCAATTCTTAGGTAAGATTTTGTTTTTGTCTTTCCTTATTTATTAGCTGAATACTATGCTAGTATATGATTTTCAATTATATACTCCATATGCATGTGATGTGAGTGAGGTCTATTTTCGTTGTCAAGTAAATGCAATTCAGAGTATTCATATATGCCTTTTGCATCAATGTAATTTGGCTTTTTTAAATTTCAATTCCAAATTATTAATTTTACCATTACCCATAGAGATGGGTTTAACTCTATTCTGCACTTAATTCACACCATATAAGTGCTTATATACTGTAAATAAATTTAGTGTTTATTTAAGTAAATGCAATTCAGAGTATTCATACAATTGAAACACTAGAGGAAATTCTTTATATCCATTAAGCGACTTGTCCATCAATTAAAAACTGCTCTTCACTTCTTGAATTTCAACTTTTCATGATTTTTTTTATTGATGACTCGTTCTTTGATTTTTCAATGTGTTACCACGCGATAATTCTCATAGCACGTGGACCAATTAGAGCTCGTATATTTGCTAGGTGGGTCTAAGATGATTTAGTTGAAAAGTCATAGTTGCCACATAGACGTGCGTTGAATAGTCAAAGTTAAGGGATTTCCTATTCTATAAGGATTCTACTTCCTACTTAGTCTCCTATTCTCATTAGGAATCCTCGGACTAAACGGAAATGAATCACTGCCTGGATTAGACCTAAGTCGACTAGGATTAGGTCTAATGATCACAATAAATACATGAGAATTATACATTCCAATTTACGTTTTTCAGACAACTCAAGTTCTGAATTATACTTTTCGATCACAAGTTCTGTACTGACTTTAGCATCGAAGAGGGGTCGTCTGTCAACGGCCCCCTTTAGGCTAACGTTTGCTATTTTTCAGGAAATTGGGCCTACGTGGAAGCTAGTTACATTTTACGAGTAACACAATGAAAATCACATTAAAATAAAATAACAAAGTGTCTCCTCATTCACCCTAAGATGCACCGCTTTTCTAGATCTAATAGTAATTCTCCTCTTGGTTCAACACATTTCTATATCCAGTAGTGATTCCTTCTTGGATGCACCACATTTGATCTAGATATAAATGATTCCACCTAGGTACACTACATCTGCTTATAATTTTCCTTTGGAGAGTGAAGTTCATTTAAGATAGTCCAAGTAAAATGGTGCATCAAGGAGAAAAATGGTGCATCAGAGAACCATATCATGGAAGTTTCAAAAAATGAGCTTTTGAGAAAAAAGTTTCCTAAATGTAGTTATCAAATGAAAGTTTGCTTTAAAAATGTTTCCTCCATAGTTCCCTTAGTGGATAAAAGAGCATTTCGAGAAAAAAATTCTAAATAATACGTCAACTTTAACAAAAATTTATTTTTGGTGCGAACAGTAACGATAACCATCATGCGAAAGAATCTTAGCCGGTCCCAAACATCAGACAATATCAACTTAACAAGTTGTTTAACAACAAAAGAGGAAGAAATTAACAAAAGACAGACTCTTTAGGGTTTGGGTGTCTCAATCTTTTCCTCTCGATCTCAATTTTTTTAGCGTTTTGGATATCAAATCTGTGTCTTAACGTTTTCTTTGATTACGTTCTGCAGTCATCGGTTGTTTGTTATGTAAGAATGTCTCCCGTATGAGGAGTTAGGGTTATGGGTTATTATTTGGTTCGATTGCTTTCTATTTTTCGTGATTTAAGTGGTGTGTTGTTGGTGTTGGTCTCGTTTGTTGGTTGTATTCTGATGGGATTGATGGATGTGCTCTTGAAATCAACATTCACTCCCGGTTTCTCCCTCCAGGATTGTGTGTTTGGTCCAGATCCGAACTTAACTGTTGTTTTTTCCATTCGGGAAGCTCTCAGCTGGATCAAAGATTGTCGGTGGATGAGATTTTGGAATTGGCCTTCAACCTCAGTTTTCCCTTTCAGGAGTACGTGTTTCGTTCAGATTCGATCTTGATTGAAGCCTTTTCTGTTCAAGAAGCTCTTAGCTGGATCAAGGACTGTATTTAGAGTCATGTTGCAGTTGAATCGACCTTTTTGATAGTTGTGCAATTGATGGCCCGCCCGTTAGAGGTTTTTTCACCTTTTAACGGCATAGTCAAAGATTGTAAGTTGTTGCTTAACGAGCTCTCCAGATGTTATTGCGTTTGTTCAACGCTCGATCAATATTGTCGCTTCTTTATGTGCTAGTCGTTTTTATATTTCTAATCCTAATTATTGGGGTAAGTGGTTATCTGTACTCCCCAACGTTTCTTGAGTTGATTTGTTTTTCATAATAATATTGTTTCGGTTGTCAAAAAAAAATAAAAAATTCATTCTTATCTCTTTTGCTAATGTTATTGCCACAATGTTCTATTTGATTCTAGCGATTTTATTTCTTCTTTATTACCTAATTATAGCTTGAGGTTATTTCATATAAATTCATAATAAAGCTTCTCTTTTGTCTAAGAAAAGGAGTTACCTAATAAACGTAAATGAAATTATACTCCGTATTAAATATTATTGAGAAACACAAGTGGAATAAGGAAGTAGGGTAGTAGGTTCACAAGATATGTGGGCAACAAACTCCATCTGTCTTTCTCTCTGTAGCCAACCCAACCTACAACAATTTACCAAATCACAACCGGGTTCAGGCAACCCATTCGGATTCAAACCCATATTTTTAAGGTAGTAATCCATTCCATACATGGAAAAAACAAAGCAGTATAAAAGCAAAAGAAAAAAATAAAGCGTTTCTGGAAGATTACAAAATAGTACTACTAGTCCTACTAGTGGCCATTGCTTATTTTTCTTAAATTTATCTTCCCATTTTTTTCATTTTTAAAATTTTATAGAGCGAGTGGTTCCAATCTAAACACCAAACAAATGTTTTGAGCTATTTATTTTTTTTTATTATTTATATCATTCATTCTTCATCTTTTACTTTTATTTTTGCTTTTCCTAATTTTTTTTCAAGTATATTCTTGTTTCCTCACTAGAATATACAAACACCCACCAAAGCAAATCAACTTTTCAGCTTAATCCAATTTTACTGGAAATAGACTAATTCAGTATTAAAATAATTCAGACATACCCAATTTTATTTTTTTGAATAAAGCTCTACTTGGAGATCTCATTATGTAAGTTTTATTCTTCTTCTTTTTTAATTTTGTTGTATTAAATCTTTTAAACTTGCTCTTATTTACTGTTTCTTGCTTGCAGAACTCTCCCATTTCTCCATTAAAACTTGGGTTTTTCTTTTTTATTTTTAGCTTTCTAAACAAAAGCTGAGGTGGGTTGGTTGGTTTTCTTCAAAGTTTTAATCTTTTTCTCCATTGAAAGAGATTAAGTAAAGAAGAAGATATTGAAGATGACGGTAGCATTACTATGGGTTGCAAATCCAAGTGCAGAATTCTCAAATTCCTTTGGGTTCCTTCATTCTGTCAGGGTTTTAGATTCTTCAAAATTCAGTTCTTGTGATAGAAATTTGATGTTGAAGGGGAAAAGTACCAATAAGAAGCAGAAATGGAAGACAAACATTGATTTGAGAAATCATAGGCATAGCAAAGTCCCGGCTTTGATATCCGGGGCAGTTGCTAGCCCGGCCGGGGAATTGGCTATCTCATCTGAAGAAAAAGTTTACAATGTGGTGATGAAACAAGCTGCTTTGGTTAAGAAACAATTGAGTAGAAGTCAGGATCTTGATGTTGATGTTAAACCTGATATTGTTCTTCCTGGAAATTTGGGATTGTTAAGTGAAGCTTATGATAGGTGTGGTGAAGTTTGTGCTGAATATGCCAAAACTTTTTACTTAGGTTTGCTTTTTATTCTTCTTTTTTTGCTTCAGGATTTCTTACTGTTGTGTTTTTTATTTGTTCTTATTTGGTTTTTTAAATTCATCCATGGCTTTTGGTTTATCAGGAACTTTGCTGATGACACCGGAAAGGCGAAGGGCTATTTGGGCTATTTATGGTGAGTCTCATAGGAGTTTTTCAATTCTAATTTATGCCCTTATTTAGAACGCTAATAACCCTGAATTCTAATCCTTCTTAATGAAAATAAAAAATAGGGTCAATTTTATGATATTTGAAATCAGAAGGGGCTTGGAATTATGTTTTATAGAAAACTCCAAATCTGTTTTGTATTCAAGTTCTTGTGTGTGTATCCAAACAAATGATTCCAACCTAGTAAAAATATTATCTGGGGTACCGTTTTTGGTATCCATACATATGATATCTTGGTTAGCATAGATGATTGTGAATTTGAACGCCAACTTATATGCTGATATTCGGTTAGTGTTGACTTGGCTAACAGATTGAATATACAAACATGGTAGTACGGAATTTCTATGATGTATAAACGGAAGGACATAGCTCCTTCGGTTTTTGGACTAATGAAGTCAGGGAGTTGTAAGCACAGGCCACGCTTATGCGCTGTTATTCTTGGTTGTTTCGTTCTTCCCTGAATTATATGTAATCAAGAGAAACATAGAATATTCGGAAGTGGAAGCACATTTCTTGCTGTTATTAGAAAGAAAGCTCCCATTTAGTAGATTTAATTAACAATTCTATTATAAGTGATTTCTCTTTTTGTTTGGTCTCAACAATTTGACCAATTTTCTTGTATATCAACTTGTGAAATATTGAAAAAGAGACATATTTTTGATTCAGTTCCTTATCATGTTATCTGCAAATGTAGTGTGGTGTAGGAGGACGGATGAGCTTGTTGACGGGCCAAATGCTTCACACATAACTCCTATGGCTTTAGATAGGTGGGAGGCAAGATTGGAAGATCTTTTCCAAGGTCGTCCTTTCGACATGCTTGATGCTGCTTTGTCAGATACTGTTGCTAAATTTCCTGTCGACATTCAGGTTACGTGAAATTTATGACACCTTTCAAGTCTTCAAGAGAGAATTGCTTTTAGTAGCATACGGGATAGCTGTTTTATTGCCACATTGAAAATGATGAACAACTTAGAATTAGAACTAGAGCGGCCTTTTGTGCATCATAATTCACATGTGGATTTGCTGCCTGTGTCATTGTTTTTGTCTCGACTTCTCCACATTTCACCCGAAATTATTGAGGACGTACCGAGAGTTGATTCCTTTTTGTTTTTTCAAAAATTGGTTTACAGTTGCATCTTTAGGCAGAATCTTTGTTGTGTTATTTAGATTTAGATATTGTTGCGTTAATTAGATGATTGAGTTTTTAGCTGATGGTTTTTCGTTTCTTTTTCTCAGCCTTTCAAAGATATGATAGAGGGAATGAGGTTGGACTTGAAGAAGTCAAGATATGACAATTTCGATGAGCTTTATCTTTACTGTTATTACGTGGCTGGTACTGTTGGATTAATGAGTGTTCCGGTGATGGGCATTGCACCTCAATCTCAATCGTCAACTGAGAGCGTCTACAATGCTGCTTTGGCATTAGGGATTGCGAATCAGCTCACCAATATACTCCGGGATGTTGGAGAGGAGTAAGTAGACTCTTAACTTTCTGATTTCCAATAGTATAACTAATGCCTGTTGTTCCGAAAATGAAAGAGAGAAAATACTGGTGAAGTATCATATTTCCTTCCCTTGCTACTTATCATCCTTGGTGTATTGTCTCCACAGCGCGAGAAGAGGACGGGTGTATTTACCGCAAGATGAGCTGGCCAAGGCAGGGCTTTCAGATGAAGACATATTTGCTGGAAGAGTAACTGATAAATGGAGACATTTTATGAAGAATCAAATTAAGAGAGCACGGATGTTCTTTACTGAGGCAGAAAAAGGAGTTACAGAATTGAGTTCTGCTAGCAGATGGCCGGTAAGCAATCATCAAACACATTTACTGTGATTGAGTTTAAATCCTTTTTTGGAGTCTTCTGTTCATAAAACCTTTCCTGGTTTCTGAGCAAGAATCATACTTTTTATCTGGATATTGCAGGTATGGGCAGCATTACTGTTATACCGCCAAATATTAGACGAGATAGAAGCAAATGATTATAACAATTTCACGAAGAGGGCGTACGTAAGCAAAAGCAAGAAGCTAGCTTTTTTGCCTATGGCATATGCAAAATCATTTCTTGGTTCACCAAGAATATCATCTCCACTGAGAAAGGCATAACAAAAGTATCGAACCGTGAAAAATCGTTTCTAAAGCATATACAGAAGAAAAAGAAAATCAAAATTTGTATATCACCAAATGTTATGATGCAGCAAGTATTCATTCATAGTAATTAAGGTTATTGAATTCAATTCATTTCAAGCTCCATTCATGTATATAATATATTCTCTTAGGGTATGTTTGGACAAAGCTCAAATCTGAATTCAAAGTAAACTTGAGAGAAAACCTACCCTCACACATGTACCATACAAAATTATACCTAGTAGCAGCCTAGAACACCATGTGAGTTATACATGTCAAGATGCAGCTGGATATGACAATGGCTTCTGCAGTTTTGCTGCAGGAAGCCAAAGTCAATCAATGCATAGACGAGTAGTAGGACGACATACTGCAAAACTTGGATTCGTTCGGAACACGTGCTGACTTCGAAGACGAGAAGTAGGACGACACACTGCTACTTATCAGGGTCACAAAGGTGATGGGGCAGAACCTTTCGTAATCTCTCATTTTTGTCTCTTTACTAATGTAGTTTGACGCATATATGTTGTAATGAAGATGGCTTTTTTTGACCTTTTTCGTACATACACTCTCTTTTCTTCTTCTTCTGAATGCCTTTATAATTTGAAGGATCGTTCATGCTTTTCAAGGTTTGGTGTATCAATTCTTTGCTGAAACCATGTTTGCTTCTTGGGGAATATCTTGGAGGCTCCAGGACTCCATGGTGACATGGAAATCCTGCACACTAACGTCTACAGGTTGCAACATCAGATTTCGTTACTGATGCTAAATTGATATAATTTTATGAACGTTAAGCCTAAATTGGTAATAAAATTAATGTTAGGGATTTCATTAAAAAATTTACGTTCTATTGTGTCTCAAACCACTAACTAATACTTGTCAAACTGATTTTACATCAACCACATATTTTTACTTTTAACTTTACCAAACAGTATTCTGCTTTTTCCAACAGCACTTTTCCAAACAACACTTTTCTTCACAGTTACAACAATTTTCTAACAGCAATTCCAAACTAAATCTAAGATTGGAAGAAGCTATTTTTACTATTGACATTCATTATTCTATATGTTAGGGAATAATGATAAGAAAACCGGTGGGTGTTCCATTTTTTGTCTCATATTCCATTTGTGATGTTTGTCACATTTATTTTATGTTACTAACGTGTTAGTTAAAAAGAAAACTTAAATATATTATTTATAGGGTAATTTCCAAAAAAAAACCCATGTGTTTATTAATTTTGTCAATAAGGTGTTTGTGTTTATTTTTTTGACAAAATAAGGATTGTGTTTATCTCCGTTAACCAAAAAACGGAAAAATCATTAACGATGTTAAATGTGATGACGTGGCAAGGGGTATTTTGGTCTTTATTTATGGGTTATGATATAAAAAAGTCATTTCTCGCACTTTAAAGTTGTAAACACATGAATGTTTAAGAAATTTATCAATAAATAAAGACCGAAAACCCTTAAATTTTTTAAACATTCATGTGTTTACAACTTTAAAGTGTGAAAAATGAATTTTTTATATCATAACACATAAATAAAGACCAAAATACCCCTTGCCACGTCATCACATTTAACACCGTTAATGATTTTTCCGCTTTTTGGTTAACGGAGATAAACACAATCCTCATTTTGTCAAAAAAATAAACACAGACACCTTATTGACAAAATTGATAAACACAGGGTTTTTTTTTGGAAATTACCCTTTAATTAATTACGTTGTCAAGATCTTATTGGTTGATATGACACATGTCAACCATTTATTGGCTTGGATTACCATGTCATCGTACTTTATGAGTATACTAAAATTTATCCGCTCTTTTTGTGTGAAGGAGTAAAATCATTTATTCTTTTAAAACTCATGGGAAACTTATATCAAGTGGTCTAGCTTGAACTTGGATTTCTTTCTCGTCAATCTCTTGTACGTTTTAAGCGTATAGTATATTGTTGGAAAGCTCCCGTGACATAGACTGTATTTACATATTAACATTATTAAATAAACCATTTTATCCCGTGTATATTTAAACCTCAAAATGACCCACAAAATATGTAAAAGGTAAAATGTTCTCGAATATTTGATTGTCATTAACTATAGTAAAATTTAGTTAACTTTAGTTAAAATATCATTTATGTGACATGTGTCATTAATTTAACAGATAATATAAAATTGGCGTGCAAATGAGCCCAACAAATTTACTTTTGAAATAATAGAGATTTTTATTGCAATTTTCAACCCGAGGTTAATATAAAAAATGTTGTTGGACCTAAGTTACTGGTTCAGTCGATTTTTTATTATGGTATCTACCTTCTTGCAACAAAAAATTCTGAGTTTAAATTTTGACAACACTATTTACTAGTGAATAAAAAACACATGGTAGAATATGTCTGTATTGTGCACACTTCAAACTCAATATGCATTCGTGTGAAAGGGATATCAGAGATTAATATAAAAGTTGTTGAACTTTAACTATTAGCTTAAGTTAGTGCTTCGGTCAATCTCTTAACACATTATAGGGTTGCCCTAAAATATATATGCTGCATAGCTTTTAAAATGGTCCATTTTTTGGTAATCATATAAACTAAATGAGATTGATTATTTTGTCATGTCATTGTTGCTGAGAAAATGAAGCAAATTGAATAACACTAAGAATATTGCATTTGTAGTTCCCTGATCCGTATTCCAGATTGGTCAAAGAACAAATAGATAGAAAGGATTCAAGTATAAGGGATTATAATTAATATTATTGTAACTAAGTTTTTTTAGTTATTTAACTGGTTTTTACATTGGATGGACTAGTCCAGTTTTGGAGAAACAGTTTGGTGTCATTGGTTAACTAGAGAAATTTTACTGTATATCAGGCATACAGATGACGTGGAATGTCAAGTCTATAATTTTTTGACACATGTCATCTCAACTAATAACAATTTAACAATGTGTAAGTAATTGGTAATTAAATTTTTAGTTAATGATTTATATAAAATTCTAGACTCAAAAATAAAAACTTTAGACTCTAGAAGCTAAACCCTAGACTCTAAATCATAAACCTTAGATACTAATATATATAACTTGTCATTGAATTATAGGTTTGGTATACGGGATGACGTGGTATACCTGATATATACTAAATTTGTTGTGTTTTAACTTTTAACTAATACACTAATACTAATAACATCTGATTTGACTGTTGAACAAATTAATTAATAAATGGGCATGTTTTACATTTCAGTTAAGCAGTAGCAGCTTATATATAGGGTAGCCACCCAGCCAGCATTTCATTTAGATGGGTGGTGGTGACATGTGCCAACCCCCACCCATTCCATTAATAACATGTCTAAAATAAACACAGAAATGATTTAAATTTAAACAAGAAAATGGCCAATGCACGTGCCAACCCCCAATGTTACATTTTATTTATTTTGAGTATGCTATAAAAAGGAGTAGATGGAAATAGAATAGACACAACAAAAACTAAGTAGAGTAATAAACTAAATAAGGAAATTAATAAGATGGTAGTGAAAGTGTATGGAGCAGTACAAGCAGCTTGCCCACAAAGGGTATTAGCATGCCTATTGGAGAAAGATGTTCAATTTGAAATTGTGCATGTTGATCTTCATTCTGCTCAACATAAACTCCCTTCTTTCCTTCTAAAACAGGTTTTTCACTCTCTTTTTTTACTGCTTTCTATACTAATAATATATATTAAGTACTACTTATTTATATTGCTTTTAACTTTTTACTATTTCTCCTAGCCCTTTGGGTTAGTTCCGGTCATCGAAGATGGAGATTTAAGGCTTTTCGGTAAGTGTCTTACTCTTTTTAATCTCTTTGATTCAGTTTTCATATCAACTATTTATATTGTTGGCAACTCGTAAAAATATGATTGACATATCATTTTTCTTTTCATTATCATTTAAAATATGTATTTTTCACCACTCGGAAAACAATCTTACACTTGTGGTATGATGATAGAGAAATTGTAAAAATCATATTTCAACCAGTAAAAAAAGATATAGTTTCAAATGCAAATGAACTTTTTTTTAACTGATTTTAGATTTTTGGTGCTAACTAATTTTACAAATAAGACTTAAAATGACAAAAACAAATGATTTTCGGTTGTTTTTGTTCCGCAGTTAGGTAATGTGATTGCTTATGAGCTAGCTCGTAAAGCTTGTCTTAATGATAATCTGTTTATTTCACATATTGTTCCGTCTTTCCTTAAAAGTGCTATTTGTACTGATTTTTCGTTGATTGATTAATATAGTGCTCTTTTCCTTGTAAACAAAAGAAGTTTAATATTTTATACGGAAATATTGTAAACTTAATTCATCCAAATTGGAATGATAAGAAACCTCTAGATTTTTTCCCACAAGTTTCATCCGTGCATTTCTCTTATTAAAGTTTTTGCTGCTATTTATTTAGAAAAACATAAATTTGAGATAGTATTTTTACATGGGATGAATATTAAGCATTAACACATCATTTTGATTTATAAAAACTAAATTTCTCTCTCAAGGAAAAATTTTATACTTTTATCATGTTCTTAGTCTTCTTGGTATTCTCTTTCATCAGTAGTAAACTAAAAACTAAATACAAAGTTAAATAGCCAATTTGAATTAAGTTCTATCTAATGATACTAAAATCTATAGTATTCAATGTCTCAGATTTATTATAGTTTTTCAACGCTAACCTAATATTTTTTTTTTCAATTTTTTTGGGGTGAAATTGTAAAGAATCAAGGGCCATAATGAGATACTATGCATCAAAATATGAAGAAACAGGGCCAGATTTGCTAGGGAAAACATTGGAAGAGAAAGCAATAGTAGATCAATGGGTTGAAGTGGAGGCCCATAATTTTAATGAATTGGTATACACTATTGTGATTCAAGTTTTGATAAGGCCCAAAATGGGGGAAGTAGGGGACATGAATTTAGTCAAAAGTTGCGAGCATAAACTAGAGAAAGTGTTGGATGTGTACGAGGAAAGGTTGTCCAATTCCAAGTATCTTGGAGGAGATCATTTCACACTTGCTGATTTAACCCATATGCCTTCTCTTAGGTATCTTGTTAACGAACTTGGCTTAGCCCGTTTGGTTCAAAATCGGAAGTGCGTCAATGCTTGGTGGATTCAAATTTCTAGCCGTCCTGCTTGGAAAAAATTGATGATTCTTGCTGGATCTGACTAGTATCGATCCTTTCGATTTTCGTTGAACACATTGCAGAGAAGGATGAAGAGCTTTTAAGTATAATAGAATTTCCATGTGATTTTTTAAGTTAGAATATTCGTAGTTCACAATCAAATGTTAATACCTATAAATTTGATGTTTTTTTTTTTTTCAATAGATGCTCTTTACTATCAATGTCTTAGTTTTTATTTTACACTAAATCAATATTTCCTTTTATTAATCAAGGTTTGATACTTCATTAGCCTCTTTAAGTTGACAAAAAAAACATATTGGCCCCTGATATTTAATACATGTTTCATCCGCAACTTAAACTTGACAATTTTGTTAACTTTAAGGGTTTGTTTGGCGTTGTTGTTAGTTTTGCAGCTGTTGCGTTAGCTGGTGCCGTTTGCTGATAGTTGTTGGATAATTACTGTTTTGAAAAACTTACAAAAAAGCAGTAGCTGTCTACTTCTGATTTAAAATACAACCTAGCGTTTCGTGAAAAGCTCCAATTTGAACTTTAACACAATTCAAATATTTCTACAAAGACTAAATATAATATTCCTATGTAGACTAATTAGACTTTAACAATATATCCAAATCTGGAAATAAATCAATATATATTAGTGAAAAATATTGGTAAAGATCTAAAAAATGAAAAGTAAAGAACAAATTTAAAACTGAATGAACGATAAAGGAAAAGGAAAAGAGAGGTAGAAAAAATCGATTACCATTATAAAACATAAGCTCATGAATCGATTTGGGTATGCTGAAATTTATTTGTGATTGATCTAAGAGAAACATACAAACACGGGTTGAAACATAAGCTTTATACAAACCGGTTTAAAATAAAAACTTACCGAGATCTAACAGTAAAAGATGGTAGTACCGATGAATGGGTTTGAGAGAAAAGGAAGTATGAAAGATAGAGACAATAAAAAGAAGTGAAAAGCGTTCGTGGAACGCAAAAAAAAAAATTGAGGAATTTATACCAACACAAATGACATCGTTTTGAATGCGTACCACGAAAGACTGACCAAAAAGTGTTTTTCACATTTAAATTACGGAAGGCTTAATTGGTAAACTGCCAGATTGAGATTGATGAATAATGAATTTGTCATTAGTTTTATATATTAGTAAAATAGTTTGCTGTCAGAATTTGAAGTGTGTTCTGTATGTAGTTTTCTGCAATTAAGCTCTTCTTAGCTAGATATGTGCATTTCTTCAAAAAAAGAAAGATAGATATGTGCATCGGGTGGGCCGAGCCCAACAGGTTTGTTGTGCAATGACTTTATCCAAAATCAATCCAGGTTGCTCTTTCTTTTAAATATCGGAATCGGGCTGAGCTGGGTCATGCTAAGTAAATTAATTCCCAAACTATACTTTTTAGTAAACGAATGAATTAATTGAGCATAAATCATACGTGGCATTAAATTTGTTCATTAAAGTTGTTTCTCAACTTTTCGGGAGACATATTGAATTCCTCAATTCCTCAATTACTAAAATGTGAATACATTTAAGTTTTTTCGTGTTGATTTAGTAGAAAGTAATTTAATACATAGTTTGTTAACTGTAGAAAATACTACCATGTCACTTTTTTTTTTGTGCAAATGACATAAATACCTCCATCCATTTGCCTCCATCTCCCCCTATTAGTAGGGTGTTTTGGTCTTCACAAAAAACATTTGACATAGCAGTATTTTGTACAGTCAACCATGTGTCAAACAAGTTTGTGTCAAGTTAGTGCGAACGGACTCAATAGATCGTCCCGAAAGTTGAAGACTCAATTAACTTTTTTGGACAAGTTTAAGGACCTATATATAAGTTTTGCCAATTAATTGCGAACATTTAAGATATACTCTCCCTTTGTATGGAAAACATCAATCTATACTAAAGAATTAATATTACATATCAAGTGTCATCACCTCCTTAATTTAGTGCATGAATACAAATGGGTCAACCTATAGTTAGGATCGTTCCTGACCTTTTTCAAGCTTGGGGTGAGCTAATATTTTTGGACATGTTATACTTATATATAAATATTTTTATTAAAGCTAGCTCGATGAGGAAAATATGTCGTGAGGAATCTCAACTAAGTGTATTTAAGCATGCTAATGGCTAATTAATGCCTTGAATAATGTGAGGGGAATCCCAAACGACAAACCCTACAGGATTTATATTCGCCTTATGGGGGAGGGGGGCTTCTGATAACAGCGAAAATTAAATAGCGCCTGGTTGGGCCCACGAAGAGGCCTAGTGACGCCTGGTCCAGTAAAGATCCAAGGGAGATCTCGCTATTATCCACTAGAGAGGAAGCATCCGCGTAGAAGTGTTTGCTTCCAGGGAGTATATCCTGTATAAGAAGAAGTATAGACGGTGGCCTTATCTAATTAGGATTCTAAGATCTTATTAATGATCATTCCTAAAGAGAGTTTTCCTAACTAATCTAGAAGCTATCTAATACCTTCTAACCGACCATAGTTAGTCCTAAACCTATTAGGATACGGTATAAAAATCCTTATAAATATATACTATGAGGTGAACCCTGAAGTTATATTATTCCATTTTTGAATGCATGAGATAATTTATCACACAATTAATTTTGAACAAATATTTCAGTATCAATTTAAAAGTATTGACTTAGATAAAGAATATATTGTTTAATTTGTAATTAATGACTATTAAAAAGTATCCAAACTATATATAAAATATAAGCGTCATGAGGCGTATGTTAGGGTGTTCGAAATGAAAATTTCGAGAGTTAAAGCGGTTTAATATCATATTTATCATAGAACCACATTTTCAGTTTTCGAAAATTATTGTGTTTTAATCTTTCTCTCTCTAAACGTTAACTTTCTCTTTTCTGACCAAACACCATCTAAATGATCATAAAATAAAAAAGGCAAAAAACACTATTTGGCCATTAATCTATTTCAAATTTGTACATTTGGCTACTGCCATTTTATTTGGTCATATTTTGCCACATCTACCAATTTTGTAAAATCTCCCCGTTCTTCGATCAAAATTAAGAGTAGATAAAAATGTTAAACATTAAAATTCTTCAATTTTAAATAAGAAAACAATACTAAGATTAAAAATTGTCAACTAATACAAATGCAAGATGTCATAATTAACACAATAAGGGTGAAATTTCACCAAATTACAAATATGACTGGCCAAATGTGACCAAATAAAAGGTCAGTTGTCAAAAGCACAAATTTTGGATAGGTCAAAGGACAAATGTGTTTTGCCTAAAAAAGTTGAAAGATTAAAGTTTTTAAAATATAAATTTGTTTTAGAATAAGTCATTTTTAAGTCGTGAACGGTGATTTTAAGAGCGCCAATAAAAAAGTCCTCATTTTTTTATGACAAGGAACACTATTCGAGTTGAAGCCCAAATCATGCCAAACCCTGGGATGGTGGGCCCACCTGCAAAGCCCACACCCATGTACGTCCAGCCTATAATGGCTGCAGTAAGGCTTCCCTCCCCACTCCATTAAGAAAGAGCGTAGGCGCGGATCGAACTCCCGACTTTGCCCATAGGTATCTACATAAGGGGAAACACTTACCACTATGCCAAACCTGTGCGGGTAAAAAGTCCTCATTTTGTTATAACATTATTAATTATTATTAAGGAAAAGTAAAAATTGAACTCTTGTGGTTTCAATATTTTACAAATACAGGAGTAGTTTTATTTTTTTGCAAAAGAGAGCATATGGTTTACATAATTGACAAATAAAAGAAATTGACTAAAAATATTTGCAACATCATCAAGTCAACCATCGACGTCATCAAGGCAACATGACATGTCAATAAAAAATTAATATTTTATTGTGCTACATCATCAAGTTAACAAGAACATCATCAAAGTCAATATGATTCACTATCAAATACTAACAAATTTCTTTAATTACAAATTTTATAAATCACATAGATTCTTTTTTTAAAAATGAAGCCACATCAATTTTATTTGTACTTTTCTATTATTATTATTATTATTATTATTATTATTATTAGGTTTAATACATATTTAGCCCCTAAACTTGTCCAAAAACATCAACTGTTCTCTGCACTTTCACATTATACAAATAACCCCCTATACTTGTTTAAACGTATTAAATAACCCCTTATTCTTGTCAACAGTTACAAATAACCCCTTGATATTATCCAATTGCTTTCAATAACATCCTAATTTAAAATTATTCGTATCAAAATGTGAAGACGATCGTAAATATCATTTACAAAATTTCTGACTCCCTCTATCATAATCTTGCACCTATAATATATATCAACGTTTTGACACATCAATTTTGATACTAAGAGTTTATCTGTTACGTTGTGACAAGTATAAGGGGTTATTTGTAACCTTTTAAAGTTCAGGTGAACACTTGCAATTCTAGAACAAGTTTAAAGAGCTATATGTGTATTAAGCTTTATTATTATTATTATTATTATTATTATTATTAGGGTTTTTCTAACATGTGCCCAATGGGCACATGATAAGAGTTATTTTTGCATAGATTAAGCATTAAATGCTCCTTATTCCCCATGCATATATTCAATTATTTTTTTCTTTACTTAAATAATTAATTATTTGTCCACATTCTTTTTCATCTCTTTTCCTTATTCTCTTCTAAAAAAAAAAACGTTGCTCATAAATCTCATTTTGTAATAAGTTTTTTTAATATAAATTAAAATTTGTATTTTTTTTATGATACCCTAAATAATACTATGATGAACCCGTTGCACATGTCTTTGAATTTTTCTCCCGATATAAAACGAAAAAAAATTTTAAAAAAATACTGGAAGTATGGTGCTCTATGAAAAATTTAAAAATATATCGGAAGTATGCATATATATTTTTCATAGAGCACCATACTTTCGGTATTTCTTTTAAAAAAAATTCCGTTTTACATCGGGAGAAAAATTCAAAGACATATGCAACGGGTTCATCATAGTACTATTTAGGGTATCATAAAAAATACAAATTTCAATTTATATTAAAAAAACTTTTTATAAAATGATATTTAGTTTTTAGAAGAGAATGAGAAAAATAGATGAGAGAGAATGTGGACAAAAGAATATACTAATTAAATATATACATTGAAAATAAAGAGCATTTAATGCTTAATCTATGCAAAACTAACTCTTATCATGTGCCCATTGGGCACATGATAGAAAAACCCTTATTATTATTATTATTATTATTTTTTCTAGTTTTCGAACCTACTAATATCTATTATTGTTTGAGTTCACTCGAGTCCAAAAGAAGATTATGCTAGAAGCTAAACTAAACTAAAGTCAAAGTCATAAAGTGTATGGAGAAGGTACGAGAAGAGGTGGGTAAGCGGTCGTAAGTTTATTCCAGAATAGACGCAATTCAACAACAATCCAAAATCTACTTCTCATCTGCCTAAAAAAAAAAAAATCTACTTCTCATAAAAAAAAAAAAAATCCAAAATCTACAATGTCCAAATCCGCCTTGGGTCTTATGGCCTACGCAAGAAAATATCTGAATCACAGATTCAGTACTCCCTCGAGAAACGCAAAACTGTGGAATCCCAAAATCCCTCCTACAGGTGTAGGGGTGGTTAAACAGCATATTGAGATTGGAGAGTTGAAGACTAAAATCAAAGAATTGAAGAAAAGCCCTGCAGATTTTAAACCCAAAAATATGGTGTTTTGGGGTAAGGAGGAGGTGCCTTTTATATTTATTTGTTCTGTGTTTGAGTCCATTGAAAACGACAAGAATGGAAGGATTTCGATCACTAATGTCGCATGTAATATGTTGAGAACCGTAATAGATACTACGCCTCAGCATTTGTTGCCCTTGCTTTATCTCATCGCCAACAGGATGGATCTGGGGATTGGAGATGCAATTATTATTAAGGCAATTGCGGAGTCCTTTGGGAGGACTGAGAACCAAGTCAAGGACCAAATCGAAGTCAGATAAAAGACTCACATATCTGTATTTTTGTTAAAAATCTTATATTGTATATAATATATGTGTCTGTGTGTGCAGAACACAGGAGATTTAGGACTTGTTGCTACACTGTGCCGCTCATCACAATCTATGATATGCTGCAACTCGGATGCTTTAACAGTTGCCAAAGTTTTCAATACATTTGATTTGATTTCCAAGGTTGGTTGTATTAGCTTTATATGGACTATCAAACTTTTTTTAGTTTTTCATATTTATCCGTATTATTATGAGTTAATTAATCATGATAGGAATCTGGGAAAAATAGTCAAGCTAAGAAAAAGAACCATATCAAGAATCTTCTGGTTGCTGCCACTCACTATGAAACTCTATATCTAATCCGTTTACTTCAGGTTGTTATTTTCTCATCTTGTTCACGATTATTTCTTTTTTCTCTTTATCTTACTTTTAAATGTCCTCATTTTACAGGGAAATTTGCGTATCAATTTCGCAGGAAATACTCTTTTAGCTGCATTGGGACAAGCTACTGTTTATGCTGAAAAATACTGTGCTCCACCATTGCATATTCAGTCTCCTCTTCTAGAGGTGAGTTGTATCTTGGTTATTTTCTTAGAGGCAGGCTGTTTTTAGAACAAAATCATATGTATCCTGCTGCTTTATTATTATAAAATGATATTTGCTGGATATGGGAACTGGACAAGGCTATGCCTCCCAGTCATTTTTGTGATGGTTGGAGCTATTATTAAGCTGCTTCCTTGAGCGATTACTCGAATTTAATAGGCTATGCACTTTCCTCCATGACAGGCTGCAGAAATTGTTAAACAAGTATATTCTGTACTTCCTGTATATGATATGATAGTCCCAGCTCTTCTTGCTGACGGTGTTTGGAATCTTTCCAAGACATGTGCCTTTAGACCTGGTGTTCCTATTATATCTATGCTTCCAAAGAGAACCAGCAAGTTTTCTGACATAGTGGACCGGTTCCAAAAGGCAGAATTCACCTGCGAATACAAGTATGATGGAGAACGTGCTCAGGTGATACCAACTATTTACTTTGTCTTCGTTTTCATGTTTTGAGTTCAGCACTTTTTATTTGTTCTATGTTAATGGTGGTGTTATCATCATCACTCTCATTTCAACAAATCTAGTTTTATGTGGCAGATTCATTATTTGGAGAATGGTTCAGTTGAGATATACAGTCGAAATGCTCAGCGCAAGACTTCGAAATATCCTGATGTTGTTGCTGCAATTAGAAGGTATGCTCATATATTCTGAAAGACTTGGAAAATTCTTTCATCATATGGCTTTTTAAGTTCGAAACTTCTCAAAATAAAGTAGTCTAAGTTGTAATATGATGAGTAACTAGAAGAGTTAACATGCGACTGTTTACAGTTTCTTAAACCATGATTTGATCTACGCTGAATCATTCTTCTCATCCTTTGTATGGCATTATTTCCTCTCTTGTTTGAAAAATATACCCCGTAGGTGCTGTTGTGAAGATTATCTTCATAATCAAATGTTGGTCTAAAAGTGAAATGTAATGCAAGACTTTATCATATCTCATATGCATTTTCTACTTGCTTTTCCTTAGTTGTTCTCTGTAATTTGCTTCAATTGTGATGTGTGGCTAATAATTGTTTGACGCCTTGATGGTTTCTAATCATATTTTCTATGTGGGAGTTGCTAATGCGTACTTTTCAAGTGCAGGTTAAAGAGGTCTTCTGTAAAGTCATTTGTTTTGGACTGTGAAATAGTTGCTTATGACCGAGATAAAAAAAAAATTCTTCCATTCCAGGTAATTTATACAGTTTTTTATCTATTCGGTTTTTTTTGTTATTCATTGTGTAGTTAGCTCCAGTTTCATATGATCAATATGCATAGCTTTTAGTCATTTCCTTGAAAATTCTTTGATGTTGTAGGGCTGAAATCAAAGACATACAAAACGACAAAACGCAAATGATCTCCCATTCAATATACTAATATAACAATATTTAGCTTAACAGAAGGCTAAGTTTATGAAATGGATAGCTATGGAGGATAACTAAAATACTCCATTTGAGCAGCCCCACCCCGAAGAACAAAAAAAAGCTAAAATAAAAATAGATAAATGGTAAATACAAATATGAGTTTTTTTAGGATTAATTTCAAATAAGTGTCTGGTTTCGTGATTTTGCAAATAAAGGTTTGACTTTGAGCGAAAAAAAGACTATGATTTGCATTGTTTACAGAATTAAGGAAATGTTCGATTTTGTTGATGTAAACGACCGACATTTTTGGCCCGAAATATTTTTTTGACCTTTGACGAGTCAAGTTAGAGTTAATCTCAAAAGTCAAAAAAACATTTCGGGCTAAAAATGTACTCATTTACGCCAACGAAATTGCAATTTACTTGATTCCGCAAACAATGCAAACCACAGTTCGTTATTTGCTCAAAGTCAAATCACAAAACTTGATACTTATTTGAAATTGACCCTTTTTTTCAGTGTCAGATTATTTATAGGTAGTCAAAATTGATTTCTGTTTGAAAGTACTGTAATAGGAACTGTAAAACTGAAGGATGAAAACAAGTTTGTGGAAGCCAATACTTTTGTTTTAGTGAATTCGATTTTTGTACAACTATTAATTTTTCGAAGTCCTAAGAGTTTCCTACCTGCGCACAACTTCATCTCGTGTTGCAATGTGCTTGTTCGAGAACTTAGTTATTTCCTTTCTTGAACTAAAAGACATGCTACTATTTGTCCTGAAAAAGTTAGGTGCTTGACATACTCTGTGAATTTACAATCGTTCCAATAATAGTTTTCATTATTTCTATTAGGTTCCTTGAAGTGTGTACAAATCCACTGTATCTTGTGCTGGATGAATTGGGTTATCTAGATTCAAACTGTGGATCGCGTTGATCTATGCTGTTGTGGTACTGTGTCAAGAAATTTTTTAATAACAAGGTTAATGATAAAAATGATACAAGGATAGTTTTTTTTATGTTTTTTTCTTTTCTTTAAATAATTGACCAATTGCTGTCAAAAAAATATAAAATTTAACAATCCAAAAATTATCAACAAGTAGATGTTTAGTTTAGAAGAAAAGGATTTACGTAAACCATTTCATGCATGAACTATCATTTTGTAGACTTAATCTTGAAAATAATGCAAGTCACAAGATACTTTGAGTTTCGTTCAATCAAAACTTGCATTAAGTTAGGGTAATGCTTTGGGTTGTTTATAAACTATTATGTGTCATTCCAATTCACTTTTCTCTTAAGATTAAGATTTTGTTGTCCTTTGTAGATACTTTCTACTCGGCCGCGAAAGAATGTGACAATGAGTGATATCAACATCCATGTCTGTATATTTGCCTTTGATATCTTGTATCTTGATGGTGTTCCACTTCTTCAGGAACAGCTAGAGCGTCGTAGACAGGCAAGTTTATTTTCTTATTTTTTCTTTTAGTTAAATCAATTATTGCAGTTTTATGATGTTTGTCAATAAAAATTGTTCGATAGTACCATGAACAATTTGGTGGTATTAGGACAAATGGAAATTTTTTTAGTGATTGGATATATCAATGCATGCAGATCAAACATGTGAATTCAAAGTGAACAATTGAATATATTACGGGTATTTCTTTGCAGTGTCTTTACAATTCGTTCAAGGAGGAACTTGGATATTTTCAGTTTACAGCAGCAATAACATCAAATGATGTTGAAGAAATCCAAAAGTTCTTTGATTCTTCCGTCGATGCAGGGTATTGTTACATGCTTCTGTTGCTTTTGATTGGAGAACTTGCATACTCGACAAAAAAAATCTGGAATTTGATGAAATATCTTAACTTATTTTGACCAAATCGGACCGAATTCGGTAAAAGCACATATATATTTTTTGACCAACTCGGACCAAATTCGGTAAAAGTATATATATTAGATTTGCAATAACTTTTATATTTATCAAATCTTCAAATAAATCATGCATCGGTTGCTTTTTGAGAAAACACAAAATATTTGCGACTTTCTGCTCAAAACGTAAGTTGTTTATCTGATGTCTTCGAATGACTAGAATTTTCAAGTCTTCCAATTTTCATTTTTGTATGGTTCTTTTGCAGTTGCGAAGGTTTAGTCGTCAAAGCATTAAATAAGCACGCTACATATGAGCCTTCAAAGAGATCAGTGAACTGGCTAAAATTGAAGAAAGATTATATGGAAAAGTATGTTGCGATGAATACGCTTATGTAGGTTATTGTAAATTATAGGAAAATTCTCTTAAATGTTATGGTGTCCACTCTACAGTATTGGAGACTCGCTCGATCTTGTACCTATTGGTGCTTTCCATGGTCTTGGAAAACTTACAGGTAGCTTTTATTTTAGTTGCATTTGCAAAAAACATTAACCATTATATTTAATAGATGTCAAACTTCTTTTTGGTGATATCCATCTTTGTTAATGGTGTTCTTTTTATCAGGTTGCTATGGTTCTTTCCTTCTTGCTTGTTATGACAGCGACAATGATGAGTATCAATGCATATGTACAGGTGAATGGAATTTTTTATTTTGCAAGTATTTCATGGCTAACAGGTTGTTTAACATTTCATTTTCTTCACCTTTGTTCTCACACTTTTTATAATGGTCAGCCTCTGGATTTGCTAAGCAAATGCTTGAAGAACGTTCAAATTGTCTTCGTTCTAGAGTTATTTCCGAACCAAAGGTTTGTCCTTACCCTTTTTCATGGGAATTGTGAAATTAATTTGCTTTAGTTCTAACTTTACTTTTCCTCTAGTCATACTATAGGTATGGAGAAAAACTTAAACCTGATGTCTGGTTTGAACCCAGTGAGGTAATTACTATTACTTACAAGAATAGACACATTTTTGCTTTTAGTTTGTAACTAGTGCAAAACCCTGTGCACGAGATATACACTTTTTTTTAATTACTGAAATGAAATAATAAAATAATTTTATCAAAAAGTCGAAGTATAAAAAAGTCGATTTAACCGGTTAAATTAATTATCAAAAGACTATAAGGCATGGATACATTTGATAGATTTGGGAGCCTTTAAGGATGAGAAGCTCCTTTAACCTTCAAGATGCACATACCTTCAACAAGAACTTTGTAAATCAAGAATAAATTTAAGAGATTGGAGCTCTCCGTTTCATCTACAAACAGAAAAAAAACTGTCAGCACTACCATGAAATAATACTAATATATAGTTATATATATTATTATATATACTAAGGGATTGGAGCTTTCCGTTGATTGGAGCTCTTCATTTCATGCTTCTTGTGTTTTATGTCTAGTGGTGGATTAAATTGAACTCGATAAAGTTATCAAAACCTGAGGATTGACGCTTGCTAGAAAAATGCAGTTACAACCACAAAGAATTAAAATATATACACTAAGGAAGTTTAACTAGCTGCAGAGAAATTGGACAAAGACTATGTATGATTGACCAATGCTTTCTAGACACATAGACATGTAGTCCCAGCAGCAACAAAGTAGAAATTAGAGAGTAAACATTTTAGGGAGATGGGTAAAACTGTAATTCCAAAAAATAGGTCAAAAAGAGAACTAAAAGACGAAACATTTGAGGAAGTTAACATTCATATTGGTTACATACTGTGAACCTTTCCCTGTGATTTACTTCCAGATTGCAGAAGACACTAGTTAATCTTAAATAGAAAAAAATCATAGTAGTTTGTTTTGCACCAAAAAGGTTATGAAAGAAAATGCATGACTTGTTTAACTGACAAATTTATTTTGTTAGAATGCCAATGAACTGCGTATGAATTCATTAGAAACAACAAACCTAGAGATTAAACACCGGAATCATAATCATATAGAATCACATCTCTTTTATGCAGAAAAAAATAAAATTCAGTGAAACTTGAAACCCATAAATTGAAACTACTCCATTTGTGATTCCCAGAACATTAAAAACAATAAAAAGCAGAAACATCATAAAGCAAGGACACATCTGTGACTATTGTTCAAAACTAAATGAGTAGCAATTAAAATGACAACAAAGATCAAATTGAAGAGAATAGAAACCCAAATCAAAAAGAGAACACTCGAAGAAGTTGGAAACAATACCCGATGGTTTCAATGCACCACAGTGACTCAAAGGAAACTGCAAGATACGAATTGCTGAAGTGCCATTTTTTGCAACTCTGTTACAATTAATAAATTAAAAACAGACCCTGAAATTAACACACCCACCAAGTGGAAACCGCCACCAATAAAAGGGAATTTCCAAAATCACAAGTCTGCCAAAGAGAGTTGCTAATAGAAGAATTTGCTATTTGAAGAAAATAATTGCCAAAACCCAAGTCGAAACTTTAACACCAAGAAGCAAGATTAAGTAATTGCCAAAACCAAGTCAAAACTTTACCTCTTATTCATTTTTGTGATTGTTTGGTCAAATAGGGGAATGAAATTGTTTTGATGACTTTTTTTAATCAGTTTATGTAACTGAAAGTATACAGAAAATCTGAAGTATATACACAAATATATAATTATCGGTATATAGATACAAATAACATGTTACATGGATATAATTAGAAATTAGATGAGTTGGAGCTAAATACAACCGGACATGCAAAAACTGAGAAACAGAAAACAGGGAACCGAAAGATGAAGAAAATATAGGATGGAATTGATATGCTTTATCGTAAAGATAGATTAGATGAACTGAAACGGAATTGCAGAAAACAAAGGTAGAATGAATCAAGCCTAAACTCAATCCCCACAAGAAGATAGAACTTCCCTCTCCATTCAATGAGTAGAGCCTAACTCAATTGAGCCAAACAACATGATTCTCTCATACCCTTTCCTTCACTCTCTACTGCTATATATATAATAACTAGACCCTCTCTAATACCTAGACACATGACCAATTACCAAACAAGTCAGATAAATACCTGCGTGTTAAATACAATCTGGATCTTTGCAGGGGAGATCAGTTTAGTGATTTTGTAACCCTTACTCTTTGTAAAAACCTAAATAATCTGAAGATGAAACTGAAAGAAGAAAAGAGATATTGACATGAAAACCATTAAAATGTGATGCACACTGAATAGAACAGGGAATACAAATTAGCACAAGAATATAGGTTTGGATTCCATGTAACATTACCTTTAAAAGCCAAGATAAAACCGAAACAGTAGGACATGAAAGGAGAATATATAGCAAGAAATAGAGATGGAGTAAATTGGAAGAACATTAGGAGCATATTAAAATTGAAAGCACTAATAAGAGAAATCACTAAGGTAGCAGCCATTACGATCCAAAATCAAAAGTAAGAGATAAATAAAAACTGAAATCACTTTGTATCAAAAAATTAAAATAAAAATTGAAATCACTATTAATTTGGAATCACTGTTAAAATTACAACTAAAATCACTATATAATATAAGGTTCAACAGTAAAAGCAAAGGTATGAATTAATGTCAAGATGCAAACAAACCCAATTGAAAGTGCTTACCTATTAAGCCATGTGAGGACATAAGCAATTCAGGTTCCCCTCCCCAAAGATGGGGCTGTGTCATCTGTCTGACATATGTGCCAAAGTCATCTTCAAGAAACCTGCCAAAGATATAAATAATTTGCTCATGAATGTTTAGCTAGATCTGTCATTGAGGTTCAAAAACACCTGAATTGAATATCCGAACCTCAACTTGTCATTTATACATAAATTGGCTAATCCAAGCATAGATTGATGTGAAAATCATGAAAGCAGAGAATGAGTTCAGTTGGAAGCGCTGCAGAACACATCAAATATTGAAAATTGAATTTGAAATGAAAAAATCACCGAGATTTATACCTGCGTGTTAAACGATCTGAATCTTTGCAGTTGAGATATATGCCTAGATTGAGCGAGTGGGGATGAGCAGTTGAGGGTAAGAGCAGTTGAGAGGAATGTCAATCGAGAGAGGCAGAGATTGAGGGAGGGAGGGAGTGAGCGATAGAGATTGAGGATGAGCAGTTGAAAAGTTAGAGTAAACTAGTGTGAAATCCCGTGTAATGCACGGGATCACCTATTATGGTACTACATGATAGTAGGAGTATTTCATTTAATGTTTTTCTAAATAAGGGAAAATAAAAAGTAAAGAGGAAGAAGGATTAAATTTTAACTTTATACTGAAATTTGTTAAACTAAATTCCTTGCAGGACTGAGTATACAAATTAGAGCCAAATCATAGTTTGACTTTTAATGATGCGTACTAATGAAATAAATAAAATATGATTTAAGCATGTGATTAGAAAGTACATCTTCAAGCATAAGATCGTGATACATATACAACTACAATATGATTTAGGTGTAGGCTATGGTTACTTTGTATTTGTTTTACTTTGCTCGTACTTTATCTTATTTACCATTAGATTACTTTAACCGTTACTTTGTAAAAAAACAAAATACCCGTAGTAATTTTCCTATGAGTTAAGCATGTGATTAGAAAATACATCTGCAAGCATTCAGAATCTAATTTTAAATAACTAATCAACTTTTGATAAATTGCATCATCAAAGCATTGTACTTTGGTTTTAGAGCCTTGGCATACAAAATTCAGCATATCCCCCAACACATGCCTCATCAAGTAGATAAACGCATCAGGTTTCTGTAAATGGACATTCTATTGGAGATATGTACATATAAATAACCTTTGTAGATAATCTATCAAAAAGAATTGGCATCCAATTACTGCAACTTTAATTACAAAAGACAGATGTGAGGAATTACTCATTTATATTGAGCCTATTTGCATTTTCAAAGACCCAAATGTCAAAGTAATTCACCGGTTTGAATTCTTTTTTTCCATTTGATAAACCAACTAAGTCGTTGAAAAACCAGATTATTATCCAGCGGAAAGAACATGAAAAATCAGTAAAGAATGCCTTTTGAATTAAAACACTTACAAATTTCAAGAGTGAAACTTCTATTAAATAAAAGTGATGCCCATTCTCAGATGTAGTAAAAAAAATCAGTTAACACCATCTGAACCAAAATCATTCCAAACAAATTGAGAATGAGAACTCGTGTTCTCTTATGGCTATACGTTGAAGGATAGTTGTTATTCCATGGTTGAAGCGAACTTTGGGATGCCATCTAATTTTATGCCTCCTTGAAAAAATGTATGGAAGGAAGAGGGAACAAAAAAGATCAAAGCATAAATAAACTGACAGCTTACCTCTGGGAATGTTGAAAGCAAGAGTAGAACAATTTGCAAATGAAAAAAAAAAAAAAGATCAAAAAAATAAGTAACAAATAACTACCATATAACTCAACAACTATGAAAGATAGCATAGCACAAAAGAAATTAAAACGAAACATTAATTTTGGATTCGGAAAGCGTTAATGTTAACCTTTGCATTCCTTCCACGACTGAAGCTAACACACAATAAAATTTTGAATTGTTAGTTCATGCGGGAAGGAAGAAAGGAAACCACAATAAAAGAAAAAAAAGACGTATTACCGAGAGGAAAAGAGAAAGCAGTTTTAAAGAATAAAGGAGTGAATCAGTTAAAAAGGAGATTGATCGAAGCAGTTAAGCAAGAGTAGTGTAGCCGAGAATAAGGGGTATGAGGAGTGTCAGGTGACGATGATTTGATAGATAGAATACGAATTAGGAGGAGGGAATTAGATTAAAAGAAAGAAGGAAAGATCAGAATAGAGAGAGAGGAAGGCATAATTTTGTATTTTCATCATTGAATGCCTTCTATAAGCAAAAACATGACCTTATATCAGCATAATGGCTGAGGTCAGCAATGGTTACATAAAAGCTGTAGAATGACAGACGGCCTAACAACTTTAGCTAGAAAACAAAATAAAACCAGAAGGCAATACATCACAGAAATAAAAGATACAGATCTATTTAATCAGCTAAGGAAAATACCAAATTAACTTATTCTAAAATGGAATAACAGGAAACTAACTGGAAAGGTGGCAATTCTCCTTTTTCAGTCCTTTTTCTTCATTGAGTATGTGACAAGGAGCAGTTGAGAAGTTGGAAAATCTTGCTGCAAGAAATAAAATAAATTGTGAAAGCAAGCAGTTATTGTGAAAGTAAAAGTCTGCTCCATTTGAAAACAATAATTATGGAATTTTGAGGTGAGGACAAGTCAGAAAATTGTTAGCTGCTTTAAATATAGTAATAGATGAGAAATAGAAGTTGAGGAAATTACGAGAGATCGTGAGAGGGATTGGAAAAGGGCATTATCAAATTGTAAATTTAATTTTAAAAATAAAAAAATCTAGGAAAAAGCCACATCAGCAAGATGTTTGTAGCTTTAGGTATATAGATGGAGTAAATTTTAAAATTTATTTCTTTGTTCTTGCATCTTTAAATATTTGATGTCTGTTACAAATCACCAAAAATTGGGTCCTTAGAAGGTTTGTAAGCAAATGATTGCCTTTTTATAGATTGTATTTATGTGGATACATGTTAACGTTTCAATTTTGCTGCTAAACAATGAAGTGCACCAAGGTAAAATATTGTTTCCCTTGTATTTTGGCTGGTTGCTGCGAAGTTGAGAATGCTTGAAGTTGAAATAACTGTATACAAAAAAATAAAAGTCCAGAGAAAGCTTGAGTTATGGGAAATGCCTGCATTTGGGAATAATATTCTTTATGCTCCTTCCATTTTAGCTACTGAATATTTAATGCCTAAGCACCATGATTATATTTGATACTAGATGTCCGGTATCTGCAAAGGGCTGTATTTGTCTAGCCTTTTGAGATAAGCAAGGATTGACAGATATGATAAGATAATCTCCAATTAATAGTTGACAATTAAAATGCAGGTGTGGGAGGTGAAAGCTGCAGACTTGACCATTAGTCCTGTTCATCGTGCTGCCGTTGGTTTGGTGAATTCAGAAAAGGTTTACTTCTCCTTAATTAGATGATCTTTTGTGTGTCAAAGAACATGGCTTGGTATGTGCAACGATTATGATATTTCACAGAAAGCTGAGGGTAGAAATAGAATTAAGAGTAAGGAAGGATAGGACAAAAGAGAGAATCATAGATTAGGGAAGAAATAGCAGAGAAGAATAGAAGAGAGAAATACAAAGGATAAGATAATTTGTTAATACTTCATTTGATTACCATTCAATACAATAAGTCACCCTTTAAATAGAATAGGGATGGCAGAAACAGCTACTACAGCTGTATAGCTGTCTAACAGCTCCTAGAATCCAAAAGTAAACTCTCTTAAGTCACCCTTTCACACACATAAGTGACAAAACCAGTCACCTTTTCACACATATGTGACAGTATGGACCGGACTTATACCTAGAGCGCATTGATATTGTCCTAATAATAAAGAACAAAAATCTAATATTCTGAATTCCTCTTGTACCCTTCTCTAGTTTTGCTATTGGTGAGCCATTCAACAAATGTGGTTCTTACTTGTGGCTCTACTATGCAAGACTTGACCCTCTTTAACTACAATCATGAGGGAGTGGAGGGACATTGAGCTGTTGCTTGTCGTTGTGCACTGTGATTTTGCTATAACGTAGGTTGCATGGCTTTTGACTAGAACTTCTAGTACTATTATGTAACCTCTCTTCTTTTCAAGAAAGAAATAATAATAATAATACAAATTGGTGGCTGCTTAATCCCAAAGTTGAAATTGCCAGTCTAATCTATTAGCTCAAGATGTTATACTTCAGATTATGTATCATTAGGCTCTTGAAAATTGTTTCTATAGAAATAGAAGTTGATTGGATCACATTTTGATCTTTCTTTCTCTTCTGCTTCTTGGCTTGTTTCAGGGAATTTCTCTTCGGTTCCCGCGTATACTCCGTTTTCGAGAGGATAAGTCTCCGGAACTGGCTACATCATCAGCGGAGGTAACAATATACAATACTGTTAGCTTGATAGTTCATACTAACTGAAAACATCAAACATCAAACATCATAATTTATGTTCATATGTATCATGGGATGGATGTGTTATATGTATTAGTAATAGTATGTTGAAAATTTTAATCAATACATGAAAGATCATCTTATTGTTTGGTTTGAAAGACTCTGATATTTAGAAGCTTCTATATTTACTGCAATGTGAAAATTAATCTCTTACACTTTTAAATTTAATATAATCACCCTTTAAATGTTGTTTGTATACATTTTACAGGTTGCTGACATGTATAATGCTCAAGCTCAAAAGCATACTCAACCAAATAATCAAAGCGACAATGACAATGACAATGACAATGACAATGACAATGACAATGACAATGACAATGATCTCAAATATCGATTTTGTAATTAATAACTGTGATGACAATATAATCAACTTAATAGAGTTTTAATTTGAGAGATCTGAATTTTTTATTTTAGGGTAAATAATTTATTAGTTTTCACCCTTTTCTTATTTTGAGAGAACACATTGTAAAGTTCATATAACTTATTGTTGTTAACTTTTTGGTCATTCTGTTTATTTTATTTAGGTTTTTAACTAAACAATAAAAATGTAATGAAATACTAGCTGATATAAAAATGAAAAAAAAGAACATAGACCATGCAAAATGGTGTTAGATAACTTGATACTTTTGTATAATTTATGAATCTAACATGATCATCCTAGCAATTTTGTTTAACTCTTAACTCTTTATCCTTATTAAGTTATAGGGTTATATATAAGTAGTTTATTTTATTATATGAGAATACACGAAATAGAAATGAGAATCTATCTCTTAATAGAAGGATCAAAATGAGAATTTATCCCATTTATTCATCATATGCTTGTGGTTAAGGAGAGATAATACATCTTAGTAATTTTGTTTAACTCTTAACTCTTTATATAAGTAGTTTATTATATTATATGAGAATACATCAAAATTACGTACTTTCATTTTATCTATTTTATATCTCCATTTAATTGTTGACAGGTACAACTGTCTAATCTGCGAGCCAAGTTCATAAAAATGAAGTACTTCCATAGTATTTCTTGTTATTCATATCAGGCTGGATTTGCAATTATTGTAGTCGACATGATTGAATCATTATATTTCGTTTCTTGTTTCTCTCGGGTCCCATTATCAAGATTTTGGTTTTAGCTAATGGTTATAAAGTTTTGTAACTTGCTGTAACAATTATTATTTGTAGATTTTGGTTCACCTAATTGCTATCCATTATAATATTCTCAGAAGCTACTATTACTATTATTATTATTATTATTATTATTATTATTATTATTATTATTATTATTATTATTATTATTATTACAAAGGGTTCTCTTCAATCCAAACAAATCGTTGTGTTGCCATTGTACAAAATATCTGTTGCTATTGGCTCAAACCGTTGTTGTTTTAGTTGCAGGCTTGTTGTTGTTGTCTTGGTTGCAGGACCCTTTGGTTGCTTCAGATAATATTTTTCGTTGTTGTTGCAATTAATCACAAACGTTATGCAACGAAACAAAATGCGTTACATTTGCTAAATTCTCATTGCTGTTGAGGGAAAAGGCAACGGTGAATATTTCAACGACCTATTTTCTTGTAATTTGTTGCTTTAAGCCAATTTTTTACCTATTGCAACTGTTTTTAGTGTCGAAAGCAACAAATCAAAATCGTTGTATTAGGCAATCTATGGTGTACTGGAAAAACTCAAATAACAAGATGCTTGCTTTCCATCAGATTATAAAATAGCAATCAACTCGGTCAACCAACCAAGATATCTGCTCATCAATAGGATCATCCATGCTAACAAACAAACTCAGGTTGCTCATTTGTTAGCTAGGTGGGCTCTAATCTTTCAACTGATTATCCAATGTTAGCCAGATAAGTATAATTTCAAGGGGCAAGATATTAGTGCAAAATCGCAATTGAGATATACCCCACAATCCAAATAAACCACAATCATATCCAACTTCAAATCATAAATTTGGAAATCAGAAATGAATAAATTCCTAGTGTATTACATCAATCATCATATAGATAAGAGCTAAAACCCTTCCAAATCTCATTTGCTGGATCAAAACCATCCCCATCACTTGAGTGGATATCCTCATCACTCGAGGGTGCATCATCCATTGAACCATCCCCATCACTCGAGGGTCCATCATCCATTGGAGCATCCTGCAAGTATTAAGACACATTTAAATTAATTAATATTAACAATTACAGTTCTAAGCTCAAAAAGATGTCCCCAAAATAAAATATTGAGTTTCACCTTATCTTCAGAATTGCCCTCAATTCGGAGAGAATTACCGAGCTCTTCGACATGATTAATGGTCTTAAATGCAACAGTCAGACTATTCTCCCTGTACATATATGTAAGGTAAGTGACAAAAATAATAAAAGAAGAAATTCCATGTCCATGTTTATGTCTAAGGGAAGTGACAAAAATAATAAAATAACAAACAATAGTCCCAGTATTAAGAGAGAGAATAACCTCATATACTCATAAAGACTCGAGAACTCATTGAAGTTTATATTTTGGAACACATACTCTGCCAAAACACCAGGAGTATCCATCCTCAAACGCATACTAAATGAGTCAGGGCCATGGTTCTCAAATTCCACAAATTCAACCTAGAAAAGTAGAGGAAAACGTTGAGACCAGTACACTTAGTTTTTAACAAAATGAACAAAAAAATAATACCTCCTGATGTTCAATTAGAACAGGCGGTTTGGGTGCAAAGAAAAAACAATCCTCCAAGGGGTAAAGGAGTCCATTTACCCCTTGAAAGGTTGATCGCACAGCATAATGGTCGTTCTTGCTACGAAATTTCCCAGGTTTTTCTACTTGAGCACCCGACAGCCCACTGAATATTTCTTGGAATATTACATGTTCCAGTCCCTGTTGAATAAGAAGAATAATTTTGTAGACAACTTTGCAAGCAACTCCCTCTTTGCACATGAATCAGAATGTAATTGAACCGAGAATTAAGTTCAGAAAATTAAGATTTTAAAGCCAATACCTGGTATGATAAGCTTAATCTGCCTTTGTACTTTGTGTTTAAAGAATCTTCATTGATGGACAAGGACATATCGACCACATTGTGGGTATTGAACTACAGAAAAGAGTGACAAATATTGAGCGCAAGAAAAAAATACTATAATGGGATTGTGTAAGATCCAAAAAATTTAGCAATACCTGCAGCACAAAGTGTGGGTAAAAAGCCCTTTTCCTTCTTAAGGGGTGGTGAAGTGAAACAATGAGAAACATCTGGGAAGCATTCTGAAAATTGCAACAAGAAAAATTACAAGACATAGAGAACAAGAGATGCCTTTGAATCACAAACGTAATGCAATGACACAAAATGCATTACATTGTTAGTAATAAGCAACTTTCAAATAAATATACACCAACTAATTTCCTTAAAGAGGGGGAGAATACCTTTGGGAGCACAAAAAAGCGACGAACATTGTCATACAGTAAACTGAAAATATTGGCTCCCCAGAAATCCAAGTATGAGGGATGGAATTTCGCAGTAAAACGGTCCCTAAATAAAGGAAATGCTCGGTCAAAAGAAAATACTAAAAAAAATTAGGATTAAAACTTGAAACAAGCAAACCCTTAGACAATTAAAACTTGAAAGTATATGGCTATACAAAACATATTTTGAACAAAAACATGATTTGAAGAGATAAAATTTTAAGGGGTAATTTCCTAAAAAATCCCAATGTATTTATCAATTTTGTCAAAATGGTGTTTGTGCTTATTATTTTGACAAAATAAGAATTGTGTTTAAGTCCGTTATTCAAAGAGTGGAAAAATCACTAACAGTGTTAAATGTGATGATGTGGCAAGATGTTTTTGTCTAAATTTATTTAAATTCTTAAAAAAAAAAATCATGGGCTTACAACTTTAAAGTGTGAAAATGAGTTTTTACATCATAAACAATAAATTAGGACTCAAAATAACTCGTGCCACGTCATCAAACTTAACACCGTTAGAGACTTTTTCGCTTTTTGAGTAATGGCGCTAAAGACAATCTTGTTTTGTTAAAAAAATAAAGACGGACACACAGAAGTTTTTTTTAGGAAATTACCTAATTTTAAATGTTATTTAGAAATGCTTTAGAGTACGTAGTGTGGTGGGGCATATATTAAAATTTACAATAATGGTTAAGAATAAACAATAATTTAAATTTTACCTGGAAACAATACTTGCAACATTATGAAATGTAACTATCACCCTATCATCACCATCATCATTATTATCAGCCTGTGGCTTCGTCTAGCACATGTTAACAGAATCAGAATAATTGCAAAGACAATAAAAATTGAAGAGTTAGAGTTTTATGGTAGAAAGAGCTTACAACGCCGAAATGCCGACAAAGTGTTCCGGCGAGAGGACGAGGGTTTGTTGTCATGTGACGGAGATAAGAATATCCCGCCAAGAGCTTTTTGCCACTCAATAACATCGTCATTATATCTGGAGAAGAGAAGAGCATATTATTAGAGATTAGATATGATAATACCAAATCCTACATTTAGTGGAGACCCTTTTCAATCCAAGTCATAGCAAACTTACCAGAGAGAAAAATGAGTGCACAGAGAGAGTGGCGGAGGCCAGGGTTTTATATTTTAGATCTGAGCTAAGGGAACAAGACATATTAAGAAATCTTGGTGACAAAGAAAAGACACTTGTTCAATTGACACGTGTAACCACAAAGCAAGAATATCAATATTCTTTTTTTCTCTTTTCTCAAATAAGTTACTCAGTTTTGGCATTTTCTGGTATTATTGCACTTTAATATATTTAGCACTTGGTTCGGTTAAGCGCATCACCCTAATTTCTAATGGTATCATGCGCCTAATTCACGAGTAATTCTCCTAATTGTTTGAGGTACTTGAAAAGTCATTTTATCTTTGACTTGCTTGCATGCTTGCCTTGGGACATGATATACAAGGTATTTATGTCTGTGGATATTCTGACCTCTTACATATAAACTTTTTCTCTACATTCTTAATAAGAATCATGGAAATACTTGTTGATACTTGTATTCAACATACCCTACTCTATAGTAACTATTAGATGTAATGTCTATGCCATAAGGGGTTAGCCTTCCATTGGAGTTTCAACTGAAGAAAGTTCATATCAGTCATGTAGCTTTTGATTTGATTATGAATCAGTAGGAACTATATCTATAGGCCTTCTAGTTTAATTAATTTTTTTGTTTTATTATTGTCCGAACATATATCACTAGAAGCTCCTTTTTCTCTCACTTTTATCATTTGAGAAGTTCCTTTCATAATGCTTCATTGTCCGATGCTTCATTGTCCGGTATCTGGACGTAACGAAGTAGTAAGGTATCTTTTATGGACAAGGCTAAGTCGGGTGCGCAGAGTTATTTGTTTCTTCCGGAAGATGGAGAAAGATATACGGATAAAATACCTCTTCACCAAATTATAAAACTTACTGCTGTGGAACTTTATTGCAAATAATGGATCTTTGCTGCTCCTTTTTTCAAAGGCAACTCCAACCAGATAAGCAACATCAGTCATTTTCGTTAATATATGGCGCTAATGGTGAACGCTCACTAGACTTGGTAACTTTATCTAATCATAATTTATATTCCATTTCCATAAGAAGATTTTCATTATTTCTGATCACATTCATCAATTTTCGGATAGATCTGCAAGGACAAAGCACAAGCTGATTCTTGGTTTATAGCCTTGGGTGCTGTGATATCGAGGTGTCACCATTCCAAGAGTTTTACTGTTCTGAAAAGCCAGCGAGTGGCACAAAGTTGTGTCAGCAGTCCAGCTAGTTATTTTAGAAGAAAGCATAATCTCGGGATTCAAGAAGATGACACCGAAGTTCCACAGGTTTTAAACATATTCTCTTCTTCTGTTTCTTGCTGAAAGTGACATGTTTAATCTAATAGCAGTAATGTGGTTTTCTGTATTATATCTTGAAGGTGCGCAGCTTATGTGCGAGTCCTACTCAATCATTTTCAGAGAGATGCTTTTCTGATGCGTTATCGGTTTCTTCCAATAGCTTTTCTTTATCAGAATCAAGTTTTTTACATATGCAGAATTCAGTTGAGGTTACAGGTTCAAATTCACCACACATTGAACCAAATGCTAAGAAATCTGCATCTAGTTATGCATGCCCTGAATTTACCCCTGCATATGAATCTCCGAAGATCGGAAAAACCGATGTTCTGAAAGATGTCCTGATATGGGGAGAAGGTGTGGGAGGAGGAAACATAGGCGGTGCGGGACAGAAGATTGGTCATTCGCAATTTGACAGTCTAATGCCTAAATTATTAGAAGCCACAGCAATGCTCGACGTTGAAAGTATATGTTTAGGTGCAAAACGGGCTGCGTTAATCACCAAAAGAGGGGAACTTTTTTCCTGGGGAGACGGAAGTGGTGGAAAGCTTGGACATAAATCTAATATGGATGTAAATTACCCAAAAGTTGTTGAATCCCTGGATGGTCTTCATATAAACTCTGTTGCTTGTGGCGAATATCAGACGTGTGCTCTCACAGATAGTGGTGAAATGTATGCATGGGGTGACAACATATACGGTGCTAATGCTACCGATGAGGTGAGAACTCGAAGCCAGTGGTTTCCGTATAAAATTTCCAGTCCATTGGATGGTATAGCCATATCGAAAGTCGCTTGTGGTGAATGGCATACAGCAGTTATATCAGCTGCAGGACAGATGTATACATATGGAGATGGAACATTTGGTGCACTTGGGCACGGGGATCTGAGAAGCATTTTTCTGCCCAAAGAAGTTGATTCTCTGAAGGGATTATGCGTCAAAACTGTCGCTTGCGGAACGTGGCATACTGCTGCTATTGTTGACGTTATGGCTGACCGTTTCAAGTATAATCCTGTTGGTGGGAAATTGTTTACATGGGGAGATGGTGATAAAGGAAGACTTGGGCATATCGACCTAGGAAAAAAACTCGTACCGACTTGCATTGCATCAGTCGTGGAATTTGATTTTGTTCGAGTTTTCTGTGGAAGAATGCTGACGGTAGCACTTACAAATACAGGCAAGGTGTATACAATGGGAAGCTCGGTGCATGGCCAGTTAGGGAATCCACATGCCAAGGATAAATCAATCACAATTGTCGAAGGAAAACTTAAAGAGGAGTATGTTAAAGAGATATGTGCAGGAGCATATCACGTTGCTGCATTGACATCTCTAGGACGTGTATATACTTGGGGGAAAGGTGCCAACGGACAGTTAGGATTAGGTAGTGTCGAAGATAGGAACTCACCAACTTTTGTTGAGGCTTTGCGAGACCGGAAAGTTAAAAGTATAGCTTGTGGATCAAATTTAACCGCTGCAATTTGTCTTCACAAATCTGCTCGGGCTCTGATCAATCATCGTGTAGCGGTTGTAGAATGCTGTTTGGTCTTACAAGGAAAAAATATAACTGTTACAATTGTGGACTTCTTTTTTGCCACACTTGTAGCAGCAAGAAAGTTGTTAATGCGTCCTTGGCTCCAAATAAAAGCAAACGCTCTCGTGTCTGTGATTTGTGTTTTAGCAATCTACAGAAGAATAAACTTTCAGGCGCGCTGCTAAAGCTTGAAAAAAATGGTTCAAATCAGCAGCTGCTTTCATCAAATGAGAAAGAAGGTTTGGCTGAAGCAAACCCGGTGGCATATAACTTGAAGTTTCCAACAAAAAGAGTCCTAAAACCCAAGGGGAAAATCTGCTGCAACTTGAATCCACCTCTTCCATCTCGGCAAAATGGTGGCAGGTATCCTGCCCTGCCGTGTTTGAATCACACAATAATGTTCCTTTGGTGGAAGGGAGATCAAGTGATTCTAGTGTTTCAAATATTGATGAAGGCGTTCTCGAATTAAATAATATGCTGAGTGAAGAAGTTCAGAGAATGATAACAGAGTTAATGGCTCCATACGATTTAGCATCACAAAAAGAACTCGTCTACGTGTTAATTTTTTCATGCATATATTGGATTTTGTGTTTTCATTTCTTCCTAATTACACATGGCAGGCTAGGAGCCTCGAAACACAATGTGAACTAGGCAGCCAAAAGATTCGAGAATGTCAAGAAACTACAGAGAAAGCTTGGTCACTTGCGAGAGAAGAAGCAACTAAGCGCAAAGGTGCGAATGACATTATAAAAGTTTTGGCGTTAGGGTAATTTCTTTTTCCTCCAAATCAATTAGCACTTGAAGCTATTTTGTTTAATGCTTATTAGCAAATCATTTCTTTGAAGTTTATAATAAATTTACAAATGGTCATGGGTGCAGCTTCATGCCATGTCGTAGAAAATATCAGCTGGAAGAGACTTGAAAGGCGGCCAGAATGCGCCTTCATCTACAGATATCATTAATCTTGCGACCCCACGGCCTCCTTTAGTTTCGCACCATGCACCTCCTCAAGTGAAATAACCAAAAGAGAGGCATTTAGATAGCTTATCGAGCTGTCCTATTGTGTTTTCGAATACATTAAAAACCATGCAAGGGAGAGGGTGGTGTCATGATAATGTCCGGGTAGAGGATGATTCTTGTACCCCAAAAACAGATTGTAGACAACAAGGAACTAAAGGATCAAGACTTGAATGCGTGGAGCAATATGAACCGGGTGTATACATCACGCTAACTGTTTTGTCAGACGGGCAAAAGGGGCTAAAGCGAGTGAGATTTAGGTAATTCTTTTGTGTAGTAAAAGAGTGTTTTGTTTAGTGATGTGTTATGTTTTGCAGCTGGAAACGATTCTCGGACAAAGAAGCACAGAAATGGTGGGAGGAGAATCAAGGTAGAGTGTACCATAAGTATGACATTGATGGATATGCCAATTCAAGTCAAAATCAGGGAAAGAGTTAATCATGAGGTTTCCATAACATGATCACTATGGATCTTAGGTAGAAAAAAGCCCGAAAATAGCGAATTCGGAAAAAAAAGTGAAATTATAGGTAGGTTATCGGTTAACCCATCAATTTTTCAACTCTTGTACTTGAATCTTTGATGTTTGATCAAAATCGTATTAATCCATCGATTGCGTAAGGCATATATCTGGTTATAGTTCTTGCTGCTAGGATAACGATAGTCATGTTCCAGTTTTTAAGTATGCTCATCAATTTCCTCCAAAATTTCATACCTTGCTTTGAGATCACTTTTGTTTTGGCCAATACATTGAAAACTAAAACAAAACAAAACACTTAGACATTGAAAAAAATGAAACTTTTTTGGAGGCGTTTCATGGTAAAAAACTGCAAATGCAAGATAAATGATCCGGTGAATGTTAAGATGTCAATAGACAGCGGTTCGGGAGATAAAGATCGGCTTCCGAGGCCTCGAGCTGTTCCTAAAGCAAGAGTGTATGATAGAACAGATACAGAATATCAAACTGCAAACCTGGATACTTTAAGGAGGACATAAAACTTGGACATTATTGGAAACAACAAAATCATAGGAGCTAAACACTCCTCCCGTAATTGGGATACATCCCGTTATTCGAAGAATCGAGCTGCCTCTTATTGTAAAGTATCACAGATTTGGAAGGTACGAGACGGATGAGGGAAGAGAGATGGCAAACTCAAGTAAGTTGCTTGTTTCATCTTTATTCAAAGTTGTAGCTGTTTTGCTAATTACACAGGTTCAGAACATTGCTAAATACATAGTTTGCAGATTAATAAAAAAACTAAAATCTAATTAGGGACATCTTATATGTAGAGATTGCTAAATAATCCAGGCTTTAGTTGGGTTGGAGGTTTCATTTGAAATTGTAGCTTTGGAAGTTTGGAGGTGAATTTGGATATTTACGCTTTTTTTTTTTGGAGTTTATTTTTTTGGTCTTACTTTAGCTTGGTCTAAAGAGTACACAAGATTGGTAAAAGAGGGGCTAAACCCATCTTCTGGACAACAATTTATAGTTCTCCGTCTTCATTTTTTTTTTCACTTTATCTGCCTTTGCTTCTAATAAAGCAACTAAGGATCAACCTAGGACAATTCGGTTAGGGAAAGAGTGAGATTCAAGCTATTAGCTCTTCGAGAGCAGCGGTCCTAGGGCTCATAGGAGGGTAAGGCACAAAGATAGGTTCATAAGGCCTCAAACTTGTCGGTTGGAAACATTAAAATGAGCAAATTGGATATCTAATAGTAGCTTCATTAGTTAGAACCGGATCTTCCTTCTTTGACACTTCCTTTGTTTCATAATATTTGACGTTTTGAAAAAAAAAAAATTCAAAATATTTGTAGAGTAATTTTGAGTATTAATAATGAGAGGATAGTATGGTAACATCAAGCTCATTTTAATGCTAATTAATGAGTTTATTAATATGTGTAGAAACCTTAAACGATAAATATTATAAGATGGAGGGTCTAATTTTAGTTTAAATGAATATGTTGTTGAGAACAAAAGAGTATGAAAGTAGGAATTATTTTAATGTTTATTTTTTACAACAATTACCGATTATGGTCCAATCACTAATAAAGTTATTGAAAAAAAATTATCCTTTTTTCGTAAGATTGCAGAAAAGCGGGGCTTCTTTTTTTTAAATAAGGTTTTTAGAGAAAATTCGTATTAGTCAAAAATTATATTGGTATTAATATGATTACAATATCATTTTATATAGTTTAATATGAGAAAATGTCCCTTTAAGAAAAATTGTCAATAAAAGTTAGTACAAGTTAAGTTACTCAATTTTTATTGGCTTAAATACTTTGTTAACTTTTAAAGGTAGCAAAAAAATTTCAGTTTAACCTTTTATGTTTTTTCGATTTTCATTTTAACCCCTTAACTCAAAACAATAGGTTACTTTAACCTTTTGGTCTTATATGGCACCTATGTGGCAAGAGCAAGAGAATGGATAGGCAAATTTGAAACTTTTCCATTTTTTGTAAATTACAAAATGGCTCCTAAATTTAATTTTTCTTTCTTTTTCTTTCTTTCTTTCTTCTTCTTCTTCTTCTTCTTCTTCTCCCTTCTTCTTTCTCTCTTCTTCTTTTCAATTTCAAGTTTTTCCAGATTTCTGGAATTCTGGAAACTTGGAAATTTCCGGAAATTTTCCAGAAATCTGGAAAAATTTCCAGATATCTGGAGAATTTTCAGAAATTCTAGAAAGAAGGATTTAGAAAAAAAAAAGAAAGAAGAAGAAGAAGAAGAATGAGGGACCAAAAAAAAAGAAAAAAGTACCAAGGATCAAAACAATATTTTATCAGAGTATTACACTCTCCTTAGGTGCAACTACTCATGTATCGAAAAAGGTTAAAATGGCCTTTTTTTTTAGTTGAGGGGTTAAAATAGGAAGACAAAAGGTTAAACTGAAAAAAGTTGTCAACTTTAGTGATTAATAAAGTATTTAAGTCTTTTTTTTTCTCTACAAGTTAGTGTAGTGCATATTAGTGAAAATAAAAAGTAAATTTTAGAAGTTCATATGTTCTTGTTGTTATATTATATATGTATATGGGTCCAACAACCATTTAATCAAAAAAAGGAGGTTGATATGTCTAATACAAAAACACATATGAAGTGATATTTTCTTAAACACCTATAAAATATTAATTAGTTGGTATTGTAAGCTTCGCCCGCGAGTGTTCAACTAATATTTTATTATTTCATAGATGCAAATACAATGACATTTCATTTTGAAATACCACAAAACACAAGTTAGTATCTTCAGGAAACATAAATGAAATTTCTCTCAAAAAAAAAAAACATAAATAAAATTAGAGAGACCACAATAGATATTGGATAATTAATTTACAATTAGTCGTAGTTATTATAAGCTTGAGAAAAGGAGTTAATTTGCGAATTAAGTGTCAATTTACATATGCAAAAAGCAATAATTTTATGAGATTAAAAACAAAACAAATATTAATAATAAAAAAAAAATCATGTTAACCGTACTTGTTTTTTTTTTTTTTGAAAGGTGTTAACCGTACTTGTTAAAATCCATAAATATCAACAATAATAAAATAATTTGACCCCGTTTGACAAAGAGCGAATTGGGATTAAATTAGCGGATTTGGCCACATTTAGAGGATTTGACCAACGAAACCTCTAGTTATAGTGTTTGGTAAATAGATGATTAGAATAGCTTATTGGCCTCAAAAAGCTAATTTTGAAAACGCTCATTTTATGAGTTTTTTCAATTAGCTTTTTCAATAACTATTTTAAAATATTATTCTACCCCTAATTACTAAGCATATATTTACACGTTTACATAGTTGTTAATAATGTTTATTTGCTTGCATAAATATGAAATGATTTTTGTTTAAAATTTGACTTTTTTAATTACATAGTTTATTGACATGTTACTAATATCAAGTTCAAAAATTTGTGTGTTTCTTTAACATTTAAAAAGGTGATTAAGAATATAAATTAATTACTTTCAAAGAAAAATATAAATTAATTATTTAAAATTGTTTAAATAATATTTAAAAAGAGAGCGATTTAGTATATATTAGCCGAATGGGTGACGTGATAATAATATTTTTTTAGTTAATTATTGGTTCGACGTAAATAGGACATGGTACGTTGGGTGTATTATAAAATTCTCTTAGAAAAAGATGAATGTCCTTATTTGTCATTTTCACAAACAGCTATTAACAATCGGCTCAATTTTACCAAACAGATTTATACAAATTGCTAATCAAATCAGGTAGTCAAATCAGCTAATGGAATCAGCTAACAGCTAATCTAATCAACTAACAGCTATCCGCTAACAACTAATTCTCAAACAGGGCCAAAATCTTTTTACAGAAACAATTAACAAAATTGTAATAATAATAAAGATTTTAATAATCTATCTATATATCGATCTACATAACTATCTAATTGCTGAGAAAACCAGCTTTCCTCTGATTGCCACATCAGCTAAAATCTAGCATTTTAGAAATATGCAATATATAGAAAATGGATCAGGTGAGCACACCTCTCATATGCGAGAACACTTTATATGTGAGAACACCTCCAAAACTACGTAGTTTTATTAATAAGAGATGGTTAAAAGGGAAATTAATTGTCATTCTTTTTAAATGACGCGTATGAGATGGTAAGAGCAGGAGAGAGCAATTAGTACTTTTTTTAATTATTGTTTAAATAAACTTTTCCGACTTTCCCGAACTCCGATCTTAACTTTTCTTATACTGTTGGCTTTGTTTTTACGAGACGTTTATTTTGAGTACCATTGTTGTTAGGTAAAGTCGATGTTTTTACATTTTGAACATAATTGTTTTAATTTTGAGCATAAGTGTTAATTGTAGCTAACTTGTTTATATTTCAATACTTATGTTCAAAAATATACTTCACACGTTCAAAAACTTAAAACTTATTTTCAAAAAAATAACTCACATGTTTAACAACTAAAAATTAAAGTTCAACAGTATCAAAATTTAAAACATGTACAACAACTTAACAAATACATTTTCAAAAATATACCTCACATGTTCAAAATTTTAAAAGCTCGTTTTTACCTAAGCATCATGGATCTTAAAATGAACATCTAGTCCACACGAGTCTAATTTATAAATATGGAGAAAGAGATTCAGGAGGTCATGAGTGAACAGTTCGATTTATCCAGGTTCACCACAGAAGTCTCGTGACTATGTCCTGCCCCCTGTGATTGCAGTCAGCAGAGATTTTAAATCCACTATTCAGAACGTTTATGGCACGTTGAGAAGCTCTTTTACATCAACAGAACTTAAGCTAATTTCTCACTTAGTTCTGACTAGCCTAGAATAAGTTAAAGGATTTTCACCAAAACAACAACACTCTGTTTTCTGGATTCCTCACCCAACTTAAACCTTAACTAGATTTCTCTGAAATCTAATTGAATATCACAAACGATATCAGTTTACAAATTTCTATTATGAACTTGTGTTTCCTCACTCCCTCACTTTTACAAATATGAAATATGAAAAATGAAAGAATGGGAAGTGCTATGTTTTTAGCTTATAGTAACAGTGCGTTAAGATAGCTCAAATATCTCGCGTGTAAGAACACAAATGAGCTTGGCTACTATTTATAGTCTTGAGGATGACCGTTGCTTGAATTTGAACTTTGAATTTGATGATGACAGAGTTGTAGTCGTTAATCTGTCTTGTCCTTGATAAGTCCAAAATGTACTTATATTTCGAGGCATTTAATCGATGTATTTATGAGAAATTGATCCATTTAGCTTAGATTTACATAGGTTAGGGGCAACTTTACGTTTTTATTTGTGTTTCCATGTGTAGGGATCAAGTTTTGTGAAATCAATCGATTTGGTGCTAAAAACAGGCTTTACTCAAGCAAACGAGGCAGTTTCGACACCTTTCAGAATTTCGGCCATAACTCTCTCATACGAACGTATTTTTGGGCGTTTCAAGTTGCATTGGAAAGCTAAGACATAGACAAACAACTTTCATGTTTTAAGGTTTTCCAAATTCGAAGCAGAAAGTGGTCAAAACAGGGCTCAAAGTTATACTCGATCGAGCCACTATTCTTGCTCGATCGAGCCAAAAGCTTGCTCGATCGAGCAAGACACAAACACCTTGCTCGATCGAGCCAAAAGCTTGCTCAATCGAGCAAGGCATTCTGTAACTTCAGAATGGCTTGCTCGATCGAGCCAAAGCCTTGCTCGATCGAGCCACTTCTCAACCAACCTTTCCCTTCATCAAATGTTGTGTTTTATCGCTCAAACGACACCCCGTATCACCCAATAGCTTTATCCTTTCATCAAGCAATGTAATCCTTGAGTTTTTGGTTATAAATACATCATTCTCCAGCGAAAGAACAATCGATCATATGAATCACGAATCATAGAAATCACATTCGTGGTTATTCCCATTTGTTCCACCGAATTCCCTTCGGGGAATTCGTAAACACCATACACCTTACCTTTCATTCCAGATTCCATGGCATTATAGTTCTGATCGAGAGATAGACTTCTTTCATCGATTCATCGAGGAGAATACGAGCAAGAACGCCCTGAGGATTGACAAACCTCGCGATCAAGAGTAAAAAGGATTGACAACCCTCTTTCCCTTTATCGATTACAGTTCTTACATTTCTCTGAATTTCCGTTGTAATTTCTATGAATGTTTGACAATTGCAATACTTATAATAAAAGTTATATTCATATATGTTCATGTGTTTGAATGTTCAAATCTTATTGCTTGGTAAATTTGCTTTGTTTCTATCAAGTAAAATCAATAGAATGTTCATCACTTACGCTTTATTAATCTAGAATAGGTCCAGTTAGTAAGTCGTAATCAATCTAACTTACGTGATATTCATTAATCTAATTAAGATTATCTAGGATAGGTCCATTAGTCTTGTTAAGTTAATTCACTTAAGGACAAGTAAACATAAGTATCGAGAGATCGTGTTTAATTGTGTTCTAGAATTGGTTGAATTGTATGAGTAAATTGTTATAATGTTCATCGTGCTTAAATGAATCGTTGTCTTTGCTTGGATGATGAATGTTGGTTAAGATGTTAGTGTAGGAATAAATGTTAGTTTAGGAATTAAATTAGTTTAATCAACAACAATCCAAATTATCGCTTTTCTATAAACCTCGAGAAAACGAATAAAGTAAACGATGAAAGTAAATGAGTAATTAGCGTTTCCCTGTGGGATCGATATTTTATTACTACATGAGTGACTCCGTACACTTGCGGAAATCGCCCAACAGTCCTTCAAACGGTCTTCAAACACTTTTGATTCTGTTAACCTTGTTCTTTAACTCAATCTGGTAAGACATTTGAATTGAAGAAGGAGGTTGACTGAAACATTTCTACATTAGGATCAACAAAGGATAGACATGATAATTATGGTTTTGTTTGTTGTGAACAGTAGACGCTCCCAAAACAGCTTTTTGAACTTTTGGCGCTTAGCATTAAATGCAGTTAACAGGTGCATTAAATGCTTAACAAAACCCGTGATCAATCTTCTGAGCACTTAATTCCTTTTTTCTAAGCTTATGATCAATAACGGAACATTTACTTCTGGTTGCTTTTGAACTTCTGAGGAGAGCTGGATCAATCTTCAGAGGAACTTCATGTCCAATATTTTACATCCGGAGGAGCTGAATACAATATCTCTACCTTTGTCACACAGCTGTGAAACACTCAGGAGGTTGAACTTCAGGCCTCTGATTAGGGAGACATCTTCAATAGGAGGGTTGGTTCCAATTGATCCTGAACCAAGGATCCTTCCCTTTTGAGCATCTCCAAAGCTGACTTTACCACCTCTTTTAGACTCAAATGTGATGAATGCCTTTTTATCACCTGTCATATGCCTTGAGCACCCACTGTCAATGTACCACAGCTTTGACATTAATGGAGCACTCAGAGCCACCTGCAACACAATCAATTAGTGACAGGTACCCAATCCTTATTCGGTCCTTCAGAGTTAGATTTGTCTTCAGCAAGTTTTACTAATATCTCAGATTGCAAGAGGTTTTTAATACGATACTTGCAATCCTTTCAACTAATGACCATCGCTTTTACAAAGCTTGCAAAATGGAGGGTTATTGGATCTTTCCATTTGCTTCTTGGGAGCTTTCTTCTTCTGCTGGGAAGGTACAACTTCTTTAGAAGCAATAGTGCTTTCAGAAGTTCCCACATCAGGAGAAGAAGATATCTCTTTCAGAAGAGATGGAGTGATAGGTTTCTTCTTCTTCTGAGGTTTATCACTCCTCAGAGGAAGCTTTTCTTTACCTTTGGTACTTGGGCCATCAGCAGGAGTGCTGAACTGTTTACACAGCTTTTCTTCTAACATGTTCATGTCAGAATAAACTTGAGTAAACCTAAGAAACTTGTCAGCCTCACTTTTGTCCAATTTCCTTTTCAGGTATTTGAACATACTATAAAGTTCTTCAAGAGAGTCTAAGATATCTTGTTCAGAAGATATGTTTACCTCAGTATCATATGTAGGTTCAGGAGGTGCAGAAGTCTCTCCTGTGTTTGCTTCAGAGGATGGCTCATCAATGGCCATAAAAGATATTTGGGCTTGCTCTTCCTTTTCTTCAGCATTACTGCTGACTTTAGAGTCTGACCAAGCAGCAAGCATAGCCTTCTTGAACTTCTTCTTATCCTTTTTCAGCTCTGGACAATTAGGCTTGATATGTCCATGTTGCTGACATCCATAACAAACAATTGGTTTGTTAGGGTCTCTATTGGGCTTTTCACCAGATTTAGGAGTTCGCTTATCAAAGCTCCTAAAAGGCTTTTTGTAGTTTCCACCTCTGCCTTTTCTAAAGGCTTTCTTGAACTTCTTAGTCAACATAGCAAGTTCCTTATCTTCAGATGAATCTTATTCAGAAGACTCAGCTCTCAGGAGTACTCCTCTTTTTCCTTCTGACCTTTCTCTCAGATCATGATTTTTCACTAACATCTCATGAGTAATCAAAGAGCCAATAAGCTCATCATAAGCACAGTAGCTCAGATCCTGAACTTCTTCTATTTCTGTCTTCTTGGCTTGCCATTATCTAGGTAAGCTTCTGAGAATTTAGTCACATTTTCTTCTTCTGTGATCTCCTTTCCAAGGCTTTTCAAGTCATTGACAATATTGGTGAATCTGGAATTCATTGCTGAAATAGATTCATTGTCAAGCATCTCAAAAAACTCATAGCTTCTCATGAGTTGGTTGACCTTGGATTGCTTCACTTTGCCTGTGCCTTCATAGGTTACTTCCATCTTGTCCCAAATCTCCTTGGCTGTTTCACAAGCAAAAACATTGTTATATTCAGTAGCAGTAAGTGCACAGTGCAACATATTTATTGTTGAAGCATTAGTTTGGAGTCTTTTAAGCATTTCATCAGTCCAGAATTCAGAGGGGATCATAACTCTCCCTAAACCTTCTTCCATCCTGGTTGGGATGAAATCCCCATATGTGACAACAAGCCAGGCACTCATGCTCTGAGCTTGAATGAAATACATCATCATCTTTTTCCAATAAGAGTAATTGTCACCATTGAATTGTGGGGGTCTAGTTGTGGAGGAACCCTCTGGAACCATTTAGTGAAAGTTATTCTCAGGATGGTGTCTACCAGCCATCTCTATTGATTTTGATAAGGATCTTACACTAGATTGTTAGATCTTTCAGCAAATATGCAACGTGACCTTTGCTCTGATACCACTTGTTGGCCCTAACAAAATCAGAATCACCTAGAGGGAGGTCAATAAATGTCTAAGTCCAAATTTAAGTTTTTCAAGAAACTTAACTCAGAATCCAATCTCTTTAGAGTCAGAGGCAAGCTTTATGAAAGCGCTTCTAAGAGAGATTTTGCCTTAAGGCAATTTCTGCCTTTTTAACAACAGAAGTTTTGTGAGACAGAGCTTCTAAATGGTCTTCTCAACAAAGACAATGAATTAAAGAGCAGTCTGTTTCAGCACTAAATATAAAGTAATTGCACAGAGGTAAAATAACAAGTTATAAAGAGGGAGAGAGAGATTCAGGAGGTCCTGATGAACAGTTCAATTTATCCAGGTTCGCCACAGAAGTCCTGTGACTACGTCCTGTCCTCCGTCACCGCAGTCAATAAAGATTTAAAATCTACTATTTAGAACGTTTATGACACGTTTAGAAGCTCATTTACAATTAAGAAAACTTAAGCTAATTTCTCACTTAGTTTTGACTAGTCTAGAATAAGTTAAAGGATTTCCACCAGAACAACAACAACTCTGTTTTCTTGATTTCTCACCCAACTTAAACCTCAACTAGATTTCTCTCAAATCTAACTGAATATCACAAACGATGTCAGTTTACAAATTTCTATTATGAACTTGTGTTTCTTCACTCTCTCACTTTTACAAAATAAACTGAGTAAAATGAAAGAATGGAAAATGCTTTGTTTTGCTTGAATAATAGTGCGTTAAGATTTTACTCAAGAGTTCGCGTGTAAACACTTAGTTGAGCTATTTATAGTGTCTTGGAGATGACCGTTGCTTGAGTTTGAACTTTGAATTTGAATTTGATGATGACAGAGTTGTAGCCGTTAATCTGTCTTGTTCTTCAAACGGTCTTCAAACCACTTTGATTCTGTTAACCTTGTTCTTTAACTCAAACTGGTAAGAGATTTGAATTGAGGAAGAAGGTTGACTGAGAAACTTTTTCATTAGGATCAACAAGGGATAGACATTGGAATTATGGTTTTGCTTGTAGTGAATAATAGGCGCTCCTTTAATAGCTTTTTGAACTTTTGGCGCCTAACTTTAAATGCATTTGACAGGTGCATTAAATGCTTAGCAAAACCCGTGATCAAGCTTCTGAGCACTTAATTCTTTTTGTCTAAGCTTCTGATCAATAATGGAACCTTTACTTCTGGATGCTTTTGAACTTCTGAGGAGAGCTTGATTAATCTTCTAAAGAACTTCAGAGCGGAGCTTCTAACTTTTGAACATTGTCTTCAAACTTGATTTTAACTTCTCTTCTAAGTTCAGAAATGAAGCAGACTTTATTCTTTCAGCACCTGCTGAGTAAGACTTGCAGAACACTTAAGAAAAATTGTTAGTCAACAATCATAAGTGTATAAGTAAAAATTCAAATTCCATCTTCTGAAACGTTTGGACATAATCAAAACACTAAGGGTTCATCAATCATAACACATATTCTAACAAAAAGATCATGAACATATTTTACTTAGGACATGAAATTCCTACCTTGGAATTACATGCGAATAGGAAACTTTCGTTTAATAGAAACAATAGTTTGATTGATCAAGAGCGAGCTAGTACCTATGATAAGCATATCGTCAACATAACAAAGAATAAACAATTTGTTAGTAGAAGTAGACTTAACAAACAATGACTAATCAACCCGAGAAATTCTGAATCTACTCCCTTGTAGAAAGACTTTTAAGCGATTAAACTGGTCACATAGGTCCTTCTTGAACCAATACAAAGACTTCTTTAACAAACTTACATAAGTAATATCAATGTTCTCACTTTTTCAATAAAAAAACATCTATATCAACTTTCTCGATCCCAACAACAACAAATTGTACTTTTTTTTTTTTTTCTGAATGCAACTTTCTCTGCGGTTTAAAAAAGAAGCTTACGTTGACTAAACACTACTTTTAATCGGAAAAAAATCTTTTAGAATTTGGAAAATGAATGCAAAACATATCTTAAAACACTTTATTCACTTTGTTTTTATATTTTCACACAGAATAATTGTGTTGAATTACTTTTTAGGTTAACTTCATTTTAATACCCTATAATTTGTGTAGCTTGTTTTTGAGAAGAGAAATGTAAATTGCAATATGTACAAAATTAAGTTACGTGGATGATGGTATTATGTGAAACTAGAGTTCAATTTCAAAAGTCATTTTTTCTTCCATCCATATCAACATAGTTTCTTAATTTCACACGCAACTTACGGAGTATTTGTTTAGAATTGGGGATGCGATGAGATTAAATTTGAGGTTGAGATGAGTCAGTTGAGATGAAATTGGAAAAAATGGGTTGATAAATTCTTGTTTGTTTAGGAAAGGGATGAGAGTTGATGAGATGGAAATGACTAAATAGCCCTTAAGTTTTAAAAATAAAATAAAAGAAAGAGTGGGCCAGGAAGAAGGTAATTTAGTCATTTCCATCCCCTACTTCTCTCATCTCATCCCTAATCCTGGGGTAAATTACACATGTGGTGTACCACCTTTGGGTTAATTCACACTATGGTGTACCATCTTTTATTTGTCACTTTAATATGTACCACCTTTCTGTAATGTCACAATAAAGTATACAAGCACTAAAGTACACCGGTTAAAATTGTTCAAAGTGTCGGATCATCGATTTTCTCTATTTTTCTTTAAAAATGTGTTACTATGTCATCAAGTTTTTCATTTTTTCTAAAAAATGATGTCAAGTAATTGACAAATTTTAATGCTTATATACTTTATTGTGAGATTATAGAAATGTGGTATATATTAGAGTGACAAATAAAAAGTGATATATTATAATGTGAGTTAATTCAAAAGTGGTACACACATGTGTAATTTACCCCCTAATCCTGTGACACCTCCCATTTTCTTAATTTTGGGTGATGAGATGAGATTTTTTCTCATCTCCAAACAAACAAGAGGTTTCCTCTTTTTGTCATCTCATCCCTAAAAACTTCATCCCATCCATCCAAAGAAACACCTTGAAGTCTTATATACAAAAACATAAAATGAGAGTATTATATAGTAATATGAACCTATTTTTTTTTTAACCTTTTCAACAAACAAATACCAAAAGTGACAAGTATTTAATTTTCATGTAAAATTATATTATCGGCAAAGAAATACAAAGACGAGAAATAGAGAAGACGACGAAGGAAGGAGCTATAACCTCAAAGGAGTTATTAGATCCGAATCGCGCAGGCGCCTTCTAGGTATGCGTACGTTTTCGCTAATTAGGGTTTTCTAATCCGAATTTTATCTTGCCAGTAATCTCCTCATGGATATTATTATGATGAAATTTAAGATTTTGATTGTTAGGTTATCTTCTTGCTTTTACTATATTGCAATATTTACATTTATGTCATGTTTAGATGATGGTTTAAGATTCTTCTGTGATTATAATGTGAGAGCATTGAAGAATTAGGTTTTTGTGAAGACGTATTTTTGAGGACGTAAATGAAGAGGCCACGGTCAAACGTCTCGAAATATAACTGTGATATAACTGTCTCTGTTTGTGGATATATTACAGGAAAGGGATTTAGAACATTCATCGAGAGTTTGCATGCCGAGATATGGATCCTGGTCGCTATGGTCTTCAGCAAGGATCATGGGATAATAACAGCGTAATTGTGGTTTCCTCCTTAATAAATCATTCATATATCGGATGATCATAATTCAAGAAATTTTTAGGGCTCATGTGATAGTCCCACTTTTGGGCCTGTCATCATATCATCCTTAGAGAAATTATAAGAGAGAGCTGTGGGACACTGAGGATATGGAATGGCCTCTGATGATTCATATATGTTGCTGACATAGCTTATTCTCTTGAATCCACAGGCTCTCGAGGGGTATGCCGGAGTCCATGAGCCTAACTATCGGTGAGTGTCGACTGCTGCTTTTCATTGCCACAGTGGTTAAGTGTTGCTTCTGCGTAAAAGTGTTTCCTTAAAAAGTTCTCTTACATTGTGCCCTTTTGTTTGGCATGTTATATGTGCAAAATTTTTGCAACACAAGTGATGCTTGATATGAGTTAATGTTTCATTCAGCTTAATTATGTTGATTCTAGTGTTGTTTCTTCATCATCTTCCAATTGAGTGCATAACATCAGATTTTATCTTTTATTTTCCATCCAATTTGTATTGCTTTGACAGGGCCAGTGGTACATATGATGAAAGGAGGTTTGATGACCGATATGCAAGGGATAATACGTACCCAAGAAATGCTTTTCCCCGGGAAATTTTAGAAAGAGAGAACTATCCACCTCCTGCTGTTGGTCTTTGGCCTCAATCAAGGAGGCGAAGCTATGAAGAAGACTATCCCCTGGACAGAGAGTCAAGGAGACATGAGAAACCATACATGGATTCCTATGGCGAGATTGATACTTTTCGTGATCACGAAATTGATTCATATGAGGAAGTTGATAAGTTTCGGGATGGCTATCGCAGTATGGATAACTATCGTGATCATGGATTTGATAGGTCTGCCAGGTTTGGGGGACGTGATCGTGATGATTATGTATATGATGATTATGATTACAGGAATCGTGGTTCTACTCAGAGCAGAGAGCACAGCCGGGAGAGGGATTATGAATATGGTCGGCATAGTTATGATTCCGACTATGAGAGAGGCAGTAAAAGAGATGGAAATTGGAGGAGGCGGGAGTCTCGTGATAGAGATCATGATAAAAGAAGCTTGGGTAGGGAAAGGGATCAGAGTCCCAACAGAAGGCATGAAAGATCCCACTCACATGGACATGATGATCGTTCTAGATCAAGGTCCCCTAGAGGTCGAAGTCGTGGAAGGAGTCAACGAGAAGACAGCTTTGATGATAGTCGACATGAGAGGTGGAGAGATCGTGATGAGAAGCGCCAACGAGGACATTATACGGTGGTCTATCTCTTTATCTATTAAAATACAGCTTGTGGATTATCCAAGTAGATTTGTTGAAGTTATAAGTTAACAAAAGTCTATTTTTTCAGGCCCCATCTGCAACTGTCGTTGTGAAAGGTCTCTCACAGAAGACAACTGAGGAGGATCTGTATCAAATACTTGTAATGTTATGTTCTTGATTTAAGTTCATGCTTTTTGTCATATTAGATTATTTTCTTACTTTTGCTTATTGTTGGTTGACTATTAGGCTGCGTGGGGACCCCTTCGTCATGTCAGAGTTATCAAAGAGCGGAATTCTGGCATTTCTCGTGGATTTGCTTTTATCGATTTTCCTTCTGTGGTATCTATTGTACCTAACCTGCCAATTTTATATTATCTCCTGGTCTTTTGAGGATTTCGTACAATTTTGTAATGGTTCTTTTCCTTTCATAAACAGGATGCAGCTTGTGCTATGATGGATAGAATTGGAGAGGACGGTCTTGTTGTGGATAGCAGAAAACTGTTTTTTGAGTATAGGTATTTTTTTTTAGAACTCTACTGATGTTGATGTTAACAGTGTGGTAGAATTCTGTAAGGTCTATTGTGAGTTTCAAATCTTTTTAAATTCTTGAAGTAATTAGACTGTCATGCACATATACTATCTTTCCAGTCTTGCATCAGTTGTCAGCTTTGTGGTTTCAGTTGAAGGGTAATCATGCATGATTCTGATATTGTTAACATGACATTCATATCTGTGATGCGATTTTTGTCTTCAAAAACATAATTATTTCCGTTTTTGCATTGTCTCTTTTCTTTTAGTAGTAAGCCAACTGGGACAGCAGGTGGGCCTTTTGGTCAAGAAAATTCTATTAGATCAGGCCATGTCAACCACAGAAGCATCACAGTACCCTCTGATTGGATGTGCACCATCTGTGGTTGTGTCAACTTTGCACGACGGACATCATGCTTTCAGGTTGGTTTGTTTGTTTGCTTTATATACATACACATGCAAAAACACGAGTTGACTTTTTTAGTACCTTCAACCAAATCCCTGAACCTCATCCGCTAGGCCTAGGAGGCTTATACACCTTTCTTTTTGATGACTTGTTGAACTAAAGTGCCTGAGGTTATAGAGGGATTAAGGTGGGTGCTGTGCCATATCCTAGCTTCTGATCTTGGCAACCAGGAGCTTTTTGATATGGGGATTTCGGATCATTCACCTTGAAAGTTCTTTGATTTATAATATTACTGTAGATGAGTTTGAGTTATGTTTTTGAATTTTTGAAGTCATTGGATATGGTGGAAATTCCATAGTAATATTCCGTAAGGTCTTTCTTAGTTTGGTTTTATATTCTAGAAACTAAATTGCTAATATGGCAGGATATCATTGCTTGTTATAATCTATGTTGCACAGAAACTCCTTTTGGGTAATGTTTCGGTGTTTCATGTCCCCTTGGGAAATGGAATTCCCAAAAACCAGTATGACATGTTTCTGTTAGGCAACCGTTTCTGCTGGGAAACATAACCCAATGCAATTCCATTCCCTCTATGATTTTAGCTTATTGAAACTTTCTCTTTAGCTGGAATTTTTTTATGATAATTCATATTCCACAATTTATAATTATTTTAAATTTGGGTAAAATTAAACAAATTGTCAAATCAATGGCTGTGGTTTGTTTTCTGATTGATTAAGAAGCGATTAAGGTTTTTATGTTTTCCAAAAAATTGATCTTTTAGGTTAACACAGTTAAAATGACTGTTGACGACCTCAAAAATTAAATTTTTTAAGAATCGGTAATGTTTTACGCAACTTTAACTCTTCAACTTTTTAATTTTAAAGCCATTTAGGTGTTGATTGGCGATGAGAGAAAGAGTGATTGTTTAGAGTGAGAAAGCTCCGACAATGCTGATTTTGGAAAATCAAATATATGGTTTTATAGTAAAAATGCACTAAACAACTTTAATTCTTTGAATTTTCTATTTCAAAGTCGTTAGCGGTCGTTTTTAAAATGTCAAAGTAAAAGATGTTTATCTTTGGCAAAACAAAAAACCACAATCCCCTCATGGTCGTGAAATAAACCATAAACCATAATCACTTATTTGACAATTTGTGCAACCACATGGGTTCTTCTTGGAATTTGCCCCTTAATTTTCTGCTCACTATTGTAATAATCCGTAGAGTATAAGTACCATTTTTCGTTATTATATTTTTAATATTTATAAATTTCTCCCTATATTTTTAAAATCTTTATGTTTTCCCTACGTTTCCGTTTCTGATGTTCTTTAGAAATGATGTTTCTGGTGTCAATTTCCGTGCAACATAGTTCCTGCACATGCTTGTGGTATAGCGTAAATTCTATGGTTTTTTAGTGTTTTCTTTTTTTAAAAGAGAAAAGAAAAACAAGGTAACCACTAATATGGATTATCAGCACTGTATATACACAGCAAAAAGTATGCTAAACTCAAATTAACCGTAGACGAACTATAATTTTTTAATCTTGATGATTTAATATAATATATGCCTGTGGATTATTTTGTATTTTGTTAAAGTGTAATGAGCCAAGAACTGAAGATGCGCCACCAGCAGATGTAGCTATGTCAAGTTCAGGTTCTTTAGGGAAGAAAGGATTTGAGGCAGGTTGGTTGGAGCTGTTATTTTATCTTTGTATGTTTTAGTTATTATTATCAGGGCTTCATATTTACCATATGATGATTATCAGGTCCAACTCATGTTTTGGTTGTTCGTGGATTGGATGAGAATGCTGATGAGGATATGATTCGTTATGAATTTTCTAAACATGCTGCTATTAAGGTACAATAATATTGAAAATATTTTGTGTAACAAAAAGAAATCTTTTTGCTTTTGTCAGCATGTGCTTAAATTTCATTTTTGCATTTTGCAGGATCTTCGTCTTGTTAGAGACAAGTTCACTCATGTTTCAAGGGGATTTGCTTTTGTACATTTTCATTCGGTAGGTCCCCTAGTACTAGTGACAGGGCTTATTGAATAGTTTGGTTTCATGTTCTGAGAAATCATATACTGTCATGTCATGACACCCGAGATAAAGTATTTCAAGTGAGGTATACTAAATTTGCAAGGAAAGTCAATATTAATCTGTACTTTGTAATCCGAGTATACAGAATTAAGTCCATCACTGTGTTGTGACAAAAGTAAATAACTAGAGCGTGGAATCATATCAAATTCAAAGATAGAATATAGCTCAAGATGCCATAAGATATTGGATTTTTCTGCTCTATTTATTCGCTTTTGAAGTTCTTAAAGATTTGAATATGTAGTCATGCATGAAAAAAAAAACGTTAGAGCCAGAATATACTGATTGCTTCCTTGGTTTTGATTGAATATTCAGTTAAGCATATATGTTGTCTAATCTATTAGCTAAGAATCACCTTATATGTAAAATATATGATGAATTATTAGCTGTTTTCCATAAATTGGGGCTGTGACCACCTAGTGTTTTTGTTTTGGAGCTGTTGCTCAATGATTAATGAGAACAGACTCTTGATTTTTTTTTATCTGCTTCATTACTGTTGGCTGTCAGTGTAGTTTAAAATTTACACTTTGATTTATTTTGGGTGTAAGCAGAAGCATGGACAGTATAATTTTAAGTGAATGGCAGAGATTTCATCTAGCTTTTAGAGTTCCTTTGGCTTGTTTTGTTCTGAAGTATTCTGTTTTACAGAGAATTCATGAATAAGGTTCAAACTGAAGAGTCCAAGAGCGTCTGTATGTTTCTAGTATTGTTAGAAGGTTGATGTTGAGAAATCCTTGGAGGGTATGCAGTATGAATATGAGTACCTTCTTTGGATCAAGCTTGTATAGGGTTTTCTCTACAACTTCTTGGTCTTATTTTCTTTCTGCATCTGAATGCTGATTTGATTTCTTACCTTGATGCTATAGAGCCTGAAAAGATATTAGTCTGCTGCAATTATTTCAAGCTCTTTCAAGTTTGAATTACACAAATATCACTTTTTGTATGGCTAGAACCTTACTAGGACCATGATAGAGTGATACTTCTGGCAATTTTGATTCTGATAATGATAAAAAAGGAATACCGACACGAGATGTTGGCATTTATGATTCCTTCGGTTTCCTGCAAATCCAAAAAACTAGGATGTAAGGTATAGGCTATGGCATTGGGAAGTAATTTGATGTTCTGAATCCGGCTGTTACAATTATTTGTTGAAACATGTAGCTTGATTTTGTTTTTTTGATTTTGTAATTCTAATGTGGCTTTTCATGACCTCTTCGTTCCTTCTCTAAATGGGCTTGCATGATTGATCTAATTGCTTGCAACATATTTGAAATATATGGGGTAGTAACAGTCTTGACACCTTGTAGGTTGAGGATGCCACTAAAGCACTTGAGGCAACCAACGGGACAACTCTTGAGAAGAATGGACAAATATTAAGAGTTGCATATGCAAAAAGTATTCTTGGCCCAGGATCTGGAGCATCTGGATCGTCACAGTCGAGTAGTCTCGCAGCTGCTGCAATTGAGGCAGCAGCATTTGCCCAACAGGTGTGGTTTCTTTATTTTTTGGTTGTTCTTTTGAAATTTTTGATTGGTAGAGTAATTATCTTGGCGAAAATAAAGGGGAAAGAATATTTTAAAAGCTAGCACCTTGGAATTGCATTTGAAAATGGTTCTTAATTGCATGCTTTTACATTTTAGCATACATATTACTGGTAGTGTACTTTCTCTCCTAATCAGTACACTCGCATGAATTCCATTTATTAATATGAATATGACATGTCCAACTATAATTTCTGCTCGGGGTCCTGGTAGGAATCCGTCCCCTTTAGGCCATAGTTGTTTTAATTGTACGATTCACGATTCGAATCTTACGATTCGATTCAGACCCATTTGGATTTGAATCTGTGGGATGAATCTAATAATGCTATAATCGGTGGTCAATCGGATGAATTGGTGGATTCATCCGTTTCATGCAATTGAAATCAGCCAAAACTAGACGTCTTAACCAATTAGGATTCAAAATCAAAACTTTATATACATTACAAGTTCACAACGTCTCTTCCTCTACTACACTAAGCATTAAGCAAGTCCCTATTTATTTTCTATGCCTAGTACAATTGGTTCTTCATAACCTATATACTTTCTCTACCTCTTAGTTCATCATCAGCTATATATTTCAAGTACTTGGTTGATATAATTTATTTTTCAACATTAAAATTGCATTTCTACACTAAAATTTGATAATATCTTAAACATATTAAATATTTTATTTTTACAGTTTTATGAATTTGAACTGAATCTTACTTCACGATTCACAATTCGAATTTTGATTTGACAACTATGCGTTAGGCCTGTTGTGTGCAGCCTTCCTCTGCTTTTGCAAGAGGCTGGTTCTGTGACTTCAACTCATCACCTCATGGTGAGGTGGAAGTAACTTCTTCTGTTAACTGGAAATTTTTATGTTGTGTTATACATGAGGGAAAGAATTTCTTCGCTCCTTGGTAGCAAACAACCTTTTTTTTCTTTTCAGATTTTTGCATACGCATATGCATGTGTTATCTATCTCCCTCTGGTTGTTTTCAAGAATTATGCTTGCAGCTTCTATTACCTGTTTTGCAATTCTAATAAAAAATTTCTTCCCCCCGGGTCATGGTTTTAGTACGACGCTGGTGGCTGGGCACCCAAGGAGTACAACCCAGACGATAAAGCTACCAAAGGACAGGAGCAAGCTAGTGGGGAGGCTGCATCTCAAAAAGATGGTTCTGCTCCACAATCTGGCTTTGTATGGGATGAATCATCTGGTTATTATTATGATGCTGCTTCTGGATTCTACTACGATGGAAATTCAGGTCCATTCTTAATCTCTTCTTGTCTAGCACAAATTTTGAACCAAAGACGGAATACATGCAGTTCAATTTAGATTGTGGCACATTCATAACAGGCTACTGCCTCTTTGCTGAAAAAGGTTTTTAAGTGAAACTTTAACACTTAATCTTTGTAGTGCAAAAATTCTGATCAATGTCTTTTTAGCCTCTTTTAAAATCCCTCTCGAGTGATTTTAATAGGAGCTAGCTCCAGCTGGTACACTTGCCAGCTCTTTTGTATATTTCAAAATAACTGATAAAAGTGGGTAAAGATGTATCATGTATCTGTTTTCATGTGACATCAAGTCTGTCTAATCTGAGACAATTGTTCACGGAAAGCAAAGTGCAAATAGTCATATTGTATATGGAACTTGGAACATCACATTTGGCTTATGAATGGGGTTCTTATCATGATAATAGATGAGGAGTGTTCTGAAAAGATAAGTAAATGGTTTTGGAATAATATGCAGCAGATTATTTCTGTTTCTCTTCATTGTTTTCTTCTCTTTTGGTAATATTTTGTTTTGGGATGCATGGTGAGCAGCAAAGAGATCTTTTGAAGCTGGATTGGCTTGATAGACACCAATTTTTTTCCAGGTGTATGATAGACACCAATTTTTTTCCAGGTGTATGTGGCATGTAGATGGGTTAATGTCATCTTAATGTGACACATTTATAGACAACTGACAGTAATTTTTGGCACCCTATCCCAACTGAACATAGTTATAAAGTATGCCGTCAAAATTGGATTTTGTGCTGATTATTGCTGACTAGCGTTTTTGCCTTCATTTGACGCTTGAACTAAGAGAATGTATGAATCTTATCGAGCATCATATAATTAGGTTGGATTGCTCAAACTGGTGGCTCCGAAGATGAAGTCAAACCTGGACTTACAGTTCGATTTCTGATATTGACATTCTAAGTCATAGATGCATGTCCTTGGCTTAATCTGCTTGTTTTATGCAGGTCTTTATTATGATGGTAATAGTGGGACTTGGTATACCTATGACACCCCAACTCAGCAGTACATTCCTTACACTGATCAGAATGACAATAAAACATCTAATAAACAGTCTGATCATCCTAAGCCATCAGATCCTTCTAATAATAGAAAAGTAGTAATCTCTGCACCAGCTGCTACTGTCACATCAACGGAGAAGGCTGCCTCATTACATGATGCAGTCCAGGCTGCTGCTACAGCTGCTTTAGCAGCAGAGAAGAAAGAAAAGGAGAAAGCAAAAGAGATTAAGCTCGCTTCAAAAAGCAGTATTTTGGCGAACAAGAAGAAAATGAACAATGTATTATCAATGTGGAAGCAAAGGAGTCATGAGGGACAAGCAACACGTGTTGCTGTTGATGACAATCAGTCATCTGTTTCAGCTGATGATAGGCCGTATGGTGTTGGACAATCCACAAAGACCAAGTTCAAACCTGATGCAACTACTGTAAAGGTGGTTGCTGTGTCTTCTTCAGGACTTAGTACGACAGCTGCTGTTTCCCAGGCTGTTGGTTTGGATACTCCAGTGAAGCCAAAACCTGTAAGTAATAGCTCAGGGGGGACACTGATGGGAGTTATAAGGGGCTCTGTCAGAGGGGTTATGAGATTGGATAATTCGTCTTCAGGGTCATCTGGTGGAGTTTCTACATCTGGCACTGTTGCTGATTCTTCAATGACTGCAGATGCATCTGCAGTTACTACACCCTTTAGGACTGATGCGTCAGCACTGGGTTCTTATGCACCTGCTGCTGCTAGTAGTGGCAAGAGGAGGTTCTCGGAGGTGCCAATGTCTTCGGCTTCTACTCATAAGGACTTATCTCAGACGCCATACAGGGATCGTGCAGCTGAGAGGAGGAGCTTGTATGGTTCATCATCTTCTGTTGGAGATGATCTAGCTGATATTGGGTTTGGGGATTCAAGTAAGTTAATATAAGAATTTGTGACAAGTGACGTGTGGATTAAATTTTACAAACTGCTTTCATCTTGTGAACGCATCATATTAGGAAGGATAGACATTTAATAATGCAGTCTTGTTAACCTAGGGTGTAATCTCTGCAAACCTGTAGTTTTGTCATACTTCTCAGTAGTCAAAATTTGATGGGGTCCATTCCTTACATTCCCCTCTCATAATTGTCATTAACTTGTGAGGATGCTTTGTGCTTTATCACTCTTGAAATTTGAAGATCGGGATGTACCGTCGAAAAAGGTGGATTCAATGCCCTTTCCGCCTGGGGTTGGTGGAGGACGTGGGACTGGAGATGGGAATATCAATGCTCAGAGTTACGAGGTCATAACAGCAGACAAGGCAATTGATGAGAACAATGTGGGAAATCGAATGCTTCGGAGTATGGGCTGGCAAGAAGGCTTGGTATCATTTCTTTCTTTTCTCTCTTTTACCTGTTTTAGTGATTTTCATAAATTTATATTTATTAATTTTAGGCTAAAATAGAAATACATTAATTTGAAAAACAAAACAATCTTTGTACTGCTAGGAGGCAATGTATTTGTCTCGTCGTCTTCTATACTTTTCAGCTTCTCCGAGCTTTTTAGTTCCACCCCTTGACAAGAGTGATGTATTGTGGTGTAAAAGTGGGAATTTGAATGTTTCCAGTTAAAGGAGAGATTCAAACTAACTAACAGCATATTGACATGGGAGTTGTGTTTTGTGTTTTTGGATTGGGAATGTGGTATGGGTTGACAGGGACTGGGGAAGGATGGAAGTGGAATGATAGAACCAGTGCAAGCACAAGCGACTGAAAAAAGGGCAGGACTAGGGAGTCAGCAGAAGAAAGTGGATCCTGGTCTGGAGGTGCAGGCTGGTGATAGTTACAAAACCCTTATTCATAAGAAGGCTCTGGCTAGGTTCCGGGAGATGTCTGATTAATTCATATCATGGGGCAGAATCCTGCTTGCTTTGCGCCAGATAAGTGGTCTGTGAATCAAATTCAGTATCATCCGCCTTGTGATCATGGGGCAGAATCCTGCTTGCTTTGGGCTAGATAAGTGGTCGGTGATCAAATTCGGTATCCACCTTGTAATTGAATTTTCTTCATATGAACTTTCAGATTTGTTAAAAAAACAAAACAAAATTCAAATTTTTGTATAAAGATTGGGAATTTTGGTTTTGGTTTTGCTTCCATTGTTCGACATAACAGAAAAAAATAAAAATACAAACAAATATGCCGAACTCCATTTTAAGGGGTTTCTCGGGTGCACATTTAACAAGTCTTATTTTTCTGTTCAACTAGAAATCACAATTCACCAATTCACATGAGAAAACCTAATCAAATTTGCTTTACCATTAATATTGACATTTTTCTCTCCAGCTGACTCAAAAAATTCCTTCTCCAAATCCATATATGTTCTTTACAACCTTCTAAAGCTTGATGCCAGTTCCTTGTCCTGGATGTCGTGCAGTTTATCACCCTCAATGGAATATTGCAACGGCTGGGGGGTGAATCGTTCCTCAGATGTAGTTCTCAATAGTTCCAGGTGCATGCGTGCCAACACTCCTCCCCCCCCCCCCCACCCCCCCCTTATAGCTTCTGATTCCAAAAATCCCACAGGTGAAATCTACAACAGCTTCACATTTATTCAAGTTTTACAAAAGTATCACCTTAAGCAAGCTAGGAAAACACAACAAAAGTGGATAATGGAAGTAATATAATATTTGTTTGAATACCAAAAGGAAAGAACAAACAGATGATTGTTGATGTTTTGGAAATGGTTATGCAAATTATGTCTAAAAACAGGAAATATGATATTTTATTATATATATCTAGCTATCTAGATAAATAAACATGAGATACAATTTATTATAAATGTGATGAAATGAGGAAGTACAGCACCTGTAAGTGTTGAAATACAAATACACCATGATTTCTTAATACATTTATTTAATAATACCATTAAGACATATTAAGGGGAAATCCAATTCATTTCAGGTTCTTTATCAGCATTTTGCAGCCTTTTCGGTCGGAAGATTCTTTCCCTTTTCGTGTATCTCAAAAGTCTTCGCCAAGATTCTCAACTGGAACTTCTGAATCTTCCCTGTGGAAGTCTTTGGCAGCTCCAACAAGAACTCCACCTTCTTCGGAACCATAAATTTTGGAACATTCTCGCGACAGAATGCTATAATACAATCTTCCGTCACATCATTTTCGTAATTTTTCTTGACAACAACAAAAGCACAAGGACTTTCTCCCCAAACAGGATGAGGCATTGCCACAACTGCTGCTTCCAGAACCCTAGGATGTCCGTACAACACAGATTCCAATTCGACACTACTAATATTTTCACCACCTGATATAATCACATCTTTGGATCGATCCTTGATTTCCAAGTAACCATCCGGATGGATAACACCAACATCTCCGGTGGCGAACCAGCCGTTCTTAAAAGATTTAAGAGTAGCCTTTTCATCCTTGAAATAGCCTTTCATTAAACTGCTTCCTTTCAAAACTATTTCCCCCATTGATTTCCCATCTCTAGGAACACTCACCATTGTATCCAAATTCTTCACATCCACATCAGCAACTGACAAGAAACTAACCCCTTGTCTGGCTTTGAGTTTAGCTTTCTCATTACTCGGAAGTTTGTCCCATTCAGTTTGCCACTCGCAAAATAAGACCGGTCCTGTGGCTTCCGTTAGCCCATAACCATGTGTCACTTTAAATCCCAACGGCTCTATTTTCTCCAGTAGTGAAGCTGGCGGAGGTGCGCCTCCGGTGAGGACTTGTACCGCAGAAATTCTCCGGCGGTCTTGGGGTTTCGCCTCGAGAATGATGTTGAAAACAATAGGGGCGCAACACATGTGTGTTACTTTGTGGAGATCAATGTTTCTATACATGTCGAAAGCAGTGGTGTTTCGGAGGCAGATATTTGTGCCACCGCGAGCAGCGATTCCCCACGTGAATGTCCATCCGTTACAGTGGAACATAGGGAGGGACCAGAGATAAACAGGTTGGGTTCCCATTTCCCAGCCGAGAATAACATCAAGGGTAGTTAAATAGGCTCCTCTATGGCTGTAAACGACTCCTTTTGGTTCTGAAGTTGTTCCTGATGTATAATTCAATGAAATTGGATCCCATTCGTCTTGAACTGGCTCTCCGGAGTAAGCCAGATTACCTTTCTGGACGAGCTGTTCGTACTCGAACTCGCCTAATTGCATTCCAGTGGGAGAATCAATGTCATCAATTAGGATGAGCAAAGGTAAGGTGGATTCATCAGTGAGTAAATGGAGTGCCTGTTTAGCAAGAGGAACAAATTGGCAATCAACAAAGAGGAGCTTAGCTTGGGAGTGGCGGAGGATGGTGGCGATGGTCTTCGCGTCTAGCCTCGTATTGATCGTATTCAGCACTGCCCCAGCCATAGGCACAGCAAAGTGCATTTCGTACACAGCTGGAATGTTGGGCGCCAAAACAGATACCTGCACATAACGAATCCAACTCAGAACTATTCATTCATAATCTAATATTATGATTATGAAATGGACTAAGAAGAAATGATAATGAACTTACGACATCGTTTTTAACAATATTCAAAGAACGGAGAGAAGAAGCAAGAGAGCAGCAACGGGAATAAGTTTGAGACCAAGTGAAACAGGTGCCTTCGTATATAACAGACGCACGATTTGCATAAACAGAAGCAGCTCTTTTGAGGAACGTTAATGGTGTTAATGGAACATAGTTAGCTTCACATTTCAGAAGCTTATCCATTATTGTAAGTTTGTTTTCTCAAATTGAAAATCGAAATATTAGTTATATATTGAGGTCTATACCAATTAATGTTTTGTGTTTGGATGATAGACAGAAATGAAAGGGTTTAAATAAGGGGTGAATGAAAGAAAGAATGAAGAGCAAGATCATATAAAAATAAGGTGTTAGTTATCCATTGATAATATTATAGCTTTGGCCGCCATGAAACTTAAGCTGGTTTCAGATATTAAGTTAATGTTGAGTAGGAGTGCAATGAGTAAACTCAAAGCACAAAATTCTTTCCTTAATTGGCCAGTTTCTAGTTGGCTTCATCATGTATATAATTCTATTATTACCGAGAGGTATGTAATAAGTGAAAGATCCGCCATCGGATTGTCTATCCGCATAAACGACCTTAAGATTGCCATGGGCAGCTTTCTTCCTACAAAATAAATTCCAAGTCTTTCGTTCAGGTATGAAATCAGACCGAGTGAATAACCCTACAAAGTGAAGTAAAGGGTGAGACTAAGATTTTCACAACTCCAAAGTGAAGGTAAAGAGAAACGAAAATGATATATATTTTGGAGAAATCCAATGAAAACATCTCTTTATATGAGATTTTTTGTTTAATGTGAGACCACTCTAAAAAAACGTATTAGAGATTAATATGAAAAATGTCGTTGAGGTTTAACTATCAATTTAAACTTTTTGTTCAACCGATTCCTTGACATAACAAGATCCACCATTACCGCATCCACCACGATCCCTTCCACCAACACCATAACCAATGCCTCCACCTCTGTATGCCCACTGCCTCCTGAGTGGCTATATCCTCTCAATTACACATTAGAACATTTTATTAACGTTTTAAGACTCAAACTATAAAAAAACAGAACACCCAACATAGTTCAGTTTTTTTTTTAGTTTTTCATCCGATTTCCGAATCTACAGTGAGCCGACTAATCCGGATTTGGAGCGGGCCGTAACCCAACATATTCCAGTTAACCATGCATTTTAAAACTAAAGTAGTAATATTCTACAACTACAGTTTAGAACACTTAGCTATAAAATTTAAAATATATGTAACACCATTTAAAACAGTATACTAAATATTAGAATCAGTGGCGAATCCAGAAATCCGTATAAAGGGGGCACGTTTTTAAGAATTTTTTTTTTTTGCCATGCACTCCTAATTTTGCATAGAAAATACCAAAATTAACGATACACGACTCTAGTTCCATTCAAAATAACAAAATCAATCAATATTGAAAAAATATTAATGACGTAAAATAATGAAATTTGAAGAAAAAAAAGGAAAACATATTTAAATTTACATTTAAATTCAAGGAAAAAAATAAATTAATAGTAAAAATAATTGAAAAAATAGTAAAAGAATAATAATAATGTAAAAGAAATAGTATAGAATGTGATAATATTAATGAGAGGAGAAAAAAAGTTAAAAGTAGAGAAAGAAATAAATAGTATTAATGAGGGAATGGGGACTTGAACCCAAAACCTCTTAACTAAACTGTAAAAAGCCTAATATCCTACAACCATCTCTACTAGCTCCTTCTAATTTCTCTATCCACTTTTATATTTATATACAACATTTAAAGTTTTCTACGCCGAAAAAAATTTATTTTTTTTCGTGCATTTTTCTCGAAGTAAGGGGGGCACGTGCCTCCTGGGCTCCCCCTTGGATCCGCCCCTGATTAGAACATAATCTATAAAATATTATGCCACTTGTATAGATTCTCCAAATAATGAATTAGGTCACATTTCCAGTCCATATTTTGGATAATCGTTGGTTATGTTTTAATAATAATAAAATATATATGCATTTTAGGCCACTTGTTCAGACTCCCCATTATAAAATATTGAATCAGGTCAAATTTTCAATCCATGTTCTGAATAATCTTACTTGTGTTCTAAAGCATAGTAGAATATATTTTGTATCTTATGACACTTATTTTGATGATGGATCATCAAATATTGAATCGGTTTAAGTAATGATTATACATATTCAAGTTTGAATAACCTTTTGTATTCTAAAGTACAAAACTCATAGTAAAACGTAAATAACCGCAAAAAGCACCTTAAAGGGATATGATTGATTGTTATATTTAAGAAGTTAATATAGCTTCTAAGTTAGCAATGTAGAACATTTAACACGTGTCCTCATGCCCAAATCATTTGGAACGTGACACTAATATCAGCGGAAACTCCCACATTGCTCAACTATGGCTCCGATACCATCTTAGTAAAGCCTAACTAACTCCAAAAGACACCTTAAAGAGAGATGATTGCTTACTATATTTAAGAAGACAATATAGCTTCCAAGTTAGTAATGTGAAACATTCAATAGGAACATGTTCTATATTTTGTGCCACTTGTTTTGAATTGTTATTAACGAGAGTGTTCTCACATAAAAAAATCATAATCACATAGAGGATATACACTTATCATAATAGCCATCCTATATTCAATTAGAGCATAAGTAACGATAATTTAGAATATGAATTGAACATTTGACATAATTAAATATTTGATGAGAATCTTCTTCATTAGAATAAGTGACATAAAATATACTTCTCTCATTCTGAAATATATGTCGTTTAAAGGAGGAAGTAATATTTTGTAATATATGTCGTTTTGGCTAATTTGGTTCCTTTTTTCAGCTTTGTCCATGCTTCAAATTTCCTTAAATTCTGTTTATTTCCAAAAATAAATTGGGAATGATCGGTAAGGAAATAAAGAGAATAATATAGAAGAAGAGTAGTGATCACATGGTCAATGATTGACCAAATACAATTTGGTCAATCACCATTAGATCAAAATCTAAGGGTGGAGATTAGATACTAATGAAACCACCAAACTAATCTCGACCCTTAGATTTTGATTCAACGGTGATTGACCAAATTGTATTTGGTCAATCATTGACCATGTGAGCATAACTGTATAGAAGAAAATTGTTTCAACTTAATGACAAATCAAGCATTACATAAGATAGTAATAAGGGTAAGATTATATTCTAAACGCATCCTTAATTCATATATTATTTACTTAAAAAGACATATATTTCAGAATGAAGGGAGTAGAATGATTCTACTATACTTTAACATAATGCTCTAACATAAAAAAGGTTTTAGAAAAGTGTTTTCATATTAACGCTCTGTTCTTTTTTACTTAATTTCAACAAAATTCAGTTCAACAAAATTCAGCAAAATTCAGCCAAATTCAGCAAATTAAGTTCATCAAATTTAGTTCAGATCAGTTTCATTCAGTTTAATTCAGTTCAGCAAAAAAGAACGGGACGTAAATAAAAAATGGCCACACAATTTTACCAAGGGAAAATATAGCAAATTTGATTAGGAATTACATAAAATACATCTTTTGAATCTCTGAAGTGCAGACTGCAGAGTTCGGAGTTCCTCTCCGGACATGTATCCAGAATATCTTACGTAATGTGTATTCACTTCGTAATTTTTCTCTGCCTTTTCTAGATTATTAGTTCAATATTTTTTAGGATAAAAAGAACTCCTTCCTTGCTGCTTTACAATCAATAAATTGTTGGCATTGAATTTATTATTATTATTATTATTATTATTATTATTATTATTATTATGATTATTATTATTATTATTATTATCCTCCTTCTAGTTGACACTCAACAAATTTCGCTTTCAAAAATAATTTAGTTACTTTTAACAACTAAAGCTAACTAAATCCTCACACAATAACATCATATAGAAAAACTATTATAAATTAGTATAATAAATAGAAAATCTTGTGCATAATCAATCTATTGTAAATTAATAACAGAAAAACCAAAAAACTTATAATACTCTTTTTATTAAATATTTTCTAAATCATAAAAACCTATCATTTTCTATCTTAAAATGGATTTTAACCGTAATCATATAACTTTTCTTCCTAATATTCCGGAAAGAAGAACGAACAAACAACGCTAAAATAGAACGATTTAATGCCGAGTCATGCTGATCATCAAATAAAATATCTTGAATGTCTGCAGGAGATGCCCGAAGAGAAAAGACTATGAATAATTTGCTATCCAGTCAGCGAGGTTCCCTCTTAACTCAATCTCCGTTTGTCTATCTCAAAACTCGAAGCACTGAGATGATACCTCAAAACTCCGCCATTTTATACATAGAGATATTATACCGTATGTCTGACGTACGGATCACATGGTACGCCATATTAGATTAAAATATGTCGTCAGCTTTAACTATCAGTATGAGTTTTCAGTTGAATCGGTTAAGCAACATGATTCCAAATTTTGTGATCAAGTGATTTAGGGTTCGAATCCTAGTAGGCCCCCATTGATTAATTTAACACATGCTAAAATGAGCATGTGTTGTGCACACTTCAAACTCAGAGGGCATTCACGTGAGGAGTATGTAAGATTAAAATATGTCGTTGCCCTTAACTATTAGCTCGAACTTTTAGTTCAATCGGTTAAACAACACGCCATAATTGCCACATATTACTCCAACCAATAACATTATAGCACTGTGTAATTGAGGAGAAAATCTAGAGTACTCATAAGGTACAATGCTCCTTGAGAATATAAAGGACGACGAGTTGATACATAAGATATTTAGGATATAATGAAAAATATAAAGTTCGATCGATTTATATTTAAGGGAATATGTATTTCGGGAGCGATCAACAATTCCAAGTAATTGAGATGATTCGAAATTAGAAAGAATATTAGATATGATTTTTTGCTTCAAATTATTGGGTTAGACATAGTTTAATCAAAAGACACGATCATGATCAATAGTATCACAAATAAATTACCTTGTCAATGTGCTTAGTTTCAATTATAAAAGTATTGCATCTTCATCTCGTTTTTGTTTTCAGTTCCATGTGGGATAATTTTCCAAATCACACCGTTTAACATGTGTAGGCTATGATTGCTTTATTTTTCCTTTATTTTATTTATACTTTGTCATATTTATCATTAGATTAGTTTTTAACCCATGATCTAATGGTGACAAAATAAAATAATGATTACTTTGTGAAAAACAAAGTAACTATAAAATTTCCCCATTTAACAATATTTATGGACATTCTATAAAAGAAAACAATATTTATGTACATATAGAGTCAAGTTCAGATGAGACACCCCCTTATGGTGTGACAGCCTCTTATGGTGTGACAGCCTCTTATAATTAGTGAAATTTCCCAATTCTGCTTCATCCTAATTTTCCAAAGCATCGATCCCTCTTTGCCTTCTCACCTCCTTCATCGACCGCGACTTCTGTCTGGATCTCACCGGCCACCACCACCACCCCCAACCTCCACCCTCACCATCCTAGACATCACTAGGATCACGTCACCGCCATCAATATATGCTTCGTCGTCACTGCTCAAGAAACCGTCGGTATTCCCATCATAGGCTTCACCGTTCACAGCTCCACCGCGAGCAGGGCCATCGGAGCACACCTCCGTCGGCGGAGCAGTCGAGAATAGAAAATTGTGAATTTTATTGAAAGACACAAGATTATTGTCTTGCTTTTCTTTCTCTTACTTTTAATTGCGTAGTTGTGGCTGTAAGTTTTGGGCAATAATCTCACTAATCTAATTTAGCAGAGTGGGGGTTCTCTATACAAAGAATCGCATCAATGTTTCACTTACGCAAATAATCTCACCAGATTATTGTCTTGCTTTTCTTTTCTTTTCTTTATGATAATGGAAGACTTGGTGAATGAGACAGTAGTAGCATAATAATAATTTTAGGAAGTTCTAGTATATTAGATACCTTTCCCAATGGTTTCTCTTGTTAATGTTAATTTTGTCCTTTTACAATATATTAGATAACTTGTATCTACTATTGTGATGTGTTGTATTGCATGATTGTTTCAAGTGATTCAATTTTGTGCTTAAAGATTACAGAGCTCCATTCAATCCAAAGTGTTAATTATGTTTCAAATATTTCATTCAGAACAACCGAGTATTATTTCGGAACAATCGAGTATTATTTCGGAACAACCGAGTATTAATTTGGAACAACAGAGTATTCTGTTGAAACAATATATCATATGGAACAACCGAATATTTCATTCAGAACAACAATATTAATTTGGAACAACCATAGAAAAAGTAAAAAAATAAAAATCGCTTATAAAGAGCAATAATGGGTCTCAAAATGACCGCCTAATTAATACGAGTTTAGTGGTATAATTTGTTTTGAAAAGTGAGTTCGGGAGGAGCGGGAAAATACATTTTAAAGAAAATAATTAAAACCTTTTCTCTCTCCATATGTGACATCAGCGCTGACGTCACCTTCTCTTCATTCTCTCCATTTTCCACGCATAATGCTTTTTCTTTTAATTACAAGTTTGCGACATTTCCCTGTTCAATTACAAAATTACCCCCACCTTTTTCTCTTGTCACACTATAACTGAGCTGTCACACTATAAGCCCATTGTCACACCTGAGCCTTTCTCTGGACATATATATCCTTATATAAAGATGGCGACATTTTTTCTTCTCAAATCAAGCAACCTCGTTTCTTTTTAATGTTTATTATTATTGTTATTATTTATTATTATTATTGTTATCATCTCGCTCAGCTTAATAAGAAAATGAGACGAAAACAAAAAAAATGAAAAGAAAATGAGAAAAAAAATGGAAGAAAAGGAGAAAAACCACAAAACTGAGAAAACGGAGAATAATAGACCAATAGTGCACTTAGAGGAACATGGGCGAAGCCAGGTTCAAAACTAAGGGGGCAAAATATAAAATGGATAAGATTCAAGTTTATCTTTATTTGTCTTCTACGTACTTCAAATTAACCTCTAATGTATAGAGATAGGATCAGGTCTCGAGATAGGATTAGGTGAGACAAAGTCATTATGGTCAGACTTTTTTTTTTGTGTGAGACAATTAAAAAGTGGTGGCAATTTTGAAATTTTAAAAACATGGAAGGGCATTATTGAGGGGGAGAGGAGGTGATGTCAGCGATGATGTCACATCTGGAGAGAGAAAAAGTTTTTATTATTTTAATTAAAATGCATTTTCCCGCTCTTTCCGAACTTATTTTTCAAAAAACATTATACCACTGAACTCGTATTAATTAGGCGGTCATTTTGAGATCCATTGTTGTTATTTATAGACGATTTTTATTTTTTTTTATGGTTGTTCCAAATTGGATACTCGGTTGTTCCTGCAGAATACTACATTTGTTCCACCAGACTACTACATTTGTTCCAGCAGAATATTTTCATTATTTTTTTTTTAAAATGCACTCTGGGAGTGTAAAAAAATGTAGTATTCTGGTGGAACAAATGTAGTAGTCCGGTGGAACAAATTTAGTATTCTGCTGGAACAACCATAAAAAAAAAGATCGTCTATAAATAACAAAAATGGATCTCAAAATGACCGCCTAATTAATACGAGTTCACTGGTATAATTTTTTTTGAAAAATGAGTTCGGAAAGAGCGGGAAAATGCATTTTAAATAAAATAATTAAAACTCTTTCTCTCTCCAGAGGTGACATCCGCGCTGACATCACCTCCTCTTCCTTCCCTTCAATTCACGCATGAGGAGATTTGCTTTAATTACAAGTTTGCCACCTTTCCCTGTTGAATTACAAAAATACCCCTTGTCTCACCCTAAAAACTAGTGTCTTCTTAAACCCTTGTCTCATTTGAACTTGACTCATAATGTATAAATGGTAAAATTATACCTTTAACATTGCCAAACAGTAAGACCGGTTTTGCCTTGATCTAACAAAACGTTTGAATTAACTAGTTGGATCGCTATTTTAAAGTCATATTTTTTATGCCTTATCAGTAATTTATTTCAGTTCAGTTCAGTTCAATCAGTTCAGTAATATTCAGTTCATTTCAGTTCAGTAATTTCCTTTAGCAAATGGACTTCAATTCAATTTAATTCAGTTCAGATTAATTCAGTCATATAGAATAAGGCCTAACTATCACATCAAACTTTTTAAACGAGTTTGTCAACAAATTTAGTTAATTTTATGCGTTCCAACGAGTCATAACTGTGTTAATAAGATATAAATATTTTAGCTACATTTTTTTGTAATTAGTTTGTATATAGCAAACTATATTTGTCAAGTTGATTTGTTCGGTTTTTTGTATTACCATGTAAGCAATGTGTTTTTAAAATATAATTAGTGTTTAAAAGGTATGATGTGTTAATAAAACTAATTAGTCAAATAAAGATAAATAAGTTTATCTAAATTTTTTATTAGATGTGGATGAAATTGGTAATGTGTGGAAACTTCAAGAGTAAAAAATAAATTTTTTACATTCTTAATGGACATGCACTTTACTAATAATAGTGTAAAATTAAATCTTATTCCAATAAAAACTTAAGAATAAGGTAGACAAAATACAAAATTACCATTATGGACTTATTACATCTAATAATAGAAATTGTATATAAAAATGTATTACTATTTCAAAAATCAAGGGGGGCAATTGCCCTCCTTCACTTCAATGCAGCTTCGCCAATATAGAGGAAGTGTTTGGAGAAAAGTGCTATAATAATAGAAAGGAGATAGAAGTACACCGTGCGGTAATGAATGATTCAAAATTATTGAATTCATATGTTCTATATTTTCTACTTTTTAGTTTAGATTAGTGGAAAGATAACTTGAGATATTTGCATTGAAAGGTTCAGGTGTAACAATGAGCTTATAGTGTGACAAGAGAAAAAGGTGGAGTTATTTTTGTAATTGAACAGAGAAAGGTGACAAACTTGTAATTAAATGAAAAGTGTTTGTGCGTGGAAAATGGAGGGAAGGAAGAGGAAGTGATGTCAGCGCTGATGTCACCTTTGGAGAGAGAAAAAGTTTTAATTATTTTCTTTAAAATACATTTTCCCTCTCTTCTCGAACTCATTTTTCAAAAAAAAAATATACCACTGAATTCGTATTAATTAGGCGGTCATTTTGAGATCCATTGTTGCTAATTATAAGCAATTTTTATTTTTTTTTTATTTTTTCTATGATTGTTTCAAATTGAATACTCGGTTGTTCCAAATTAATACTCGGTTGTTTCAACTGAAGTTGTTTGGAGAATACAAAGTGAAAACATAATTAAGGGTGCTGCTACTTTATAATAAGTGAATACAAGAATACAAAAGTAGAGCCTCACAAAAAGGGAGATATAGACAAATTGTTATAAGTAGTATACTGGACTTACAAGAACATAATTAAGGGTGCTGCTACTTTATAATTTTAGAGTTAAAATGAAATAATTGGAGTCCTTTCCTTTATTTATTTATTTAGGAGGAGACAATCACATGCAAATATAGAGCTGTCAAAGGAAGATGAAGACTTTTTTGGCAAAGAATTTTCTAGTCCTCGGCAGTCTTCATCCTCCGTAGGAAGGCGCAGAAGATCAGCGTCATTCTACTCCAGTAGAATTGTGCAAGAAACCAAGAAGATAATGTTGTTTGTACTTTTTTTGGGGGACCGGAAATTTGGGAATCCTTTTTTTTTGGAATTTTGTATGTAAATATTTGATGGACCTTTTGCTTTATCTGAAACCAATGTGTAAAGTTTCAATTAGAATGAAAAATGCTGCAATTTTGGTAGTTGTTCAATGGCAGGAGATTATGTAATTCAATTATTATAACAGATATTTTGCCGTGAGTTTATTTTCATTAAGGAGATGTAATTGTTGTGGTCTTGAAATCACTTTAGCAATTGAGGTATGTATATAATTATGTGTCCCTGCAATTGAGGTATGTATATAATTTCTTTAATGCTATAGCACTTATCTGTTATCATGTGTGGCCATAAGCTATCCCTAATTAATCTCTCAAATTTTATTTTGTTCTTTGCATCATTATGTCTTCATGCTTTGTTAAGAGAATCTGAATCACATATAAAATTCAAAAATTAGCATATTTGAAAATCATTCATCTATTCAGTATTTACCTTTCAATATAGGATTCTGTTGGAACAACACAGTTTTTTTTTGGAACAACACAGTAAGTTTTTGAAACAGCACATTTTTTTTTTGAAACAATATAAAATTCTGTTGAAACAATACACCATGCAAACATTTAATAATTTGGATTGAATGGAACTCTGATATGTAATAATACACGGTGAAATTGATGAACGACTAACTAAATTGTAGTCCCAACTTAAGTGTTTTGTCAAAGAAATAAATCCAAACACATATAATCATTTAATAATTTTGGATTGAATGGAGCTCCACTATTAGATTTTACTACTACTTCAAACTGGAACAGATAACATTAAGACACAAGATACCAAAAATATTTCTTGCAAAAACCATTGCCATGTGACAGAAAACATATAGATCTACCTTTCAGTAGACAAGTTATTTGTGCTACAAATTAGATACGATTAAATGAAGAAACATCTGCCTTTCAAAATAAGATTTTATTAGAAATATAAAATGTTATGTACAAGAGGCATTGTTCTCTGATTTGTAAAGCTACATCCCATATACAGTGTTTGCTGCAATTTGACGCCGGTATTCAAATAGCATTGAATATAGACTGACCTTATAGGAAAACCTGTTAGCAGAGGTGCAGCAAATCCGAATAATGGTGTCGGGCTGAAATAACTTAATCAAATATATTATTCTAGCATCTGATTTTAAATGGCATATAGCAGACCTTGCTCTTTGCAATAACTTCCAATGTTAAATGCCCCTGGGTAGAAGATCAAGTGAGCACCAGATTTAAACAATATGCAAAATACAATTAAGATATTATAATCAACATGCTTTGTGATTTAAAGTTTTAAATCATTGTGATTCTAGCATCTGATTTTAAATGGCATATGAGCAATATCATTGTTCTTCTGATGATAGTTATGTAAATGACTATATTGTTATCATGACTCAACTGCTAAAAACTGAGAAGCATGAGAACTTACTCGTTCGCCTTGGAATAGCTGAAAACTGGCTTGAGAATGACATGAGTATCAAGAATTGTTTTCAAAAACTTCTCCAAGAAACTTACATCTCTGTGGATGACTTTTATTTCTCTGGTATCGTCGAAATGTTGGACGATTGCTACAAAGGCAACAAGTGGGAGAAACAACTTCAGGAATGGAAATTAGTTTACTTCACTGACCCATGGACAATAATAGCAGTAATTCAAGCTGTTATTCTGTTATGGCTCACTGTTGTACAAACAGTTCTGTACCATATTGTTGTAGTTTGTGTCCTAAAGACAATTGTTGTTTAGGACATTTTATTTAGAATAAAGAACGTATAAACTATTGATTTTATGAAAGGCTTTTATCTTTTATCTTATATATATTACGTTGTAATTATTAGTTAAAAGAAATCCATAGTTTATATTGATAATCTTAAAGTGTTCATACAAGATGAAGTGAGACATACTTTAATGATTAAATAAACTTAAAATATCCCAAGTCGAGTATTGTATTATTGGATTAGTATATAAACTGTTGAGACTTGCATATAATATATCCCTTATTCATGAATAAGAAGTTGATCTCACGAACTTAGATTATACGAGATATCTGGATAATTATATGGATATGTATAATGATGTTATATATATTGGAGACCCCGCTTTGAGTTATTAGTACGGAATAAATACATAAATGTCAACTAGCTTTAACTCATATGTGGTAATAGATATAAAGTAGTCCAAGAACTCAAATACTCATTCATGTGACTTTGAATTATGGAGTGTGTTACTTTGATTCTACTATCTGTACGATCCAATATTCGGGTGTCCTTCGGGTAGACATTGGGTAACACATAAAGTAATTGCAAAGCAGTTAATGTTAGATTGAGGATATCATCACTTCTGTATTAGAGAAGATTTATCTTGGGCCTCTTGTGAATAAATAGTTCTAAATCCTTGCGCGAGGTAATATGATAAATTGGAAATTGTTTTCAATTTATGGAGAATATTTATTTGAGCACAAGTAAATTAATAATGAATTATATGATTGACTTTTCCGTGATCATGATTCATTAAAGATAATATTGATGAGGGACCGAATTATATTGCAACTATCACTGACAGGTAAAAGAAGTCAACTGTTAATCTTGACTCCTTATGACTCCGGATTAGAAGAGTATCTCCATATTTGAGTCGACGTTCTTCTATGTTATATTAATTAATAGAGATTAGATTAATATACGACCGGTTGTGGTACGAACCTAGTGGGTCACACACTAAGAGTATTGAAGGATAAAATGGTAAATTGGTAAATATACCAAATATGTGTATTTGGTAATATTGGTCGAAATATGTATATATAGTGTTGATATATATAGTTTAATTGAATTAAATTATAACGTGTTATAATGTTAATTAATTAAATCCTACTAGTATAATAATTGAGATTATTATTTAGTTAATTGAGTAATTTAATAAATATGGATTTATATAAATTATTAGTTTAACTAGATATGAATACTAGTATGAGTAGAATTGTTTTATTAATTAAATAAGAGTTGGTCTAGTCCTTTTGGGAATAGAATTCTTATTTAGGAGAGACAATTCTAAACACTATAAATACAACCCCTTATGGAGTATTTGATACACACATCTAATTCTCTCTAGAGAAGCCGAAATTCCTAGACCAAAATTGGGGTTTCGATTTACCTTTTTATTCGTTCTTGCTCGTGTGGACTTAACGCTAGAGGTGTTCTACTTTGGGCACTCGCGAGATTAAAATAAAGAAGACTTGTGGGCGCGACAACAACGTTAGATAGTAATCTCCTAGAGGTATTTTATCTAACTAATCTTCTTAATTGTTATTCAATAAGCTAACGGATCTTGGTTTAAGAAATTGAAAAATTTTAATTCCGCTACGAACGTCGTAAATCTTCAATTTCCAACATGGTATCAGAGCCAGGTTACTTGATTATTAAATAACAACTATATCATGATATAGAACGTCTTATCGCGGTTGTTTTGGTTATTTGAATGTCGATATCGGGTTTAATTTGATTAAACTAGATAAATAAGATTTATATGATTTTGATATTGAAATAAAGTTTTGGTATTAAATTTAATTTCTGGAAATCAAATAGGATTTGATTTGTAATTTTGAATAAAAAAAAAAAGAAAAAATATAATTTTGGATTATCGGGAAACCAAACCACCGTTGTGGTGGTTTGGTGCTGCTGCCTACAGGCAGCAGCTAACCTGCTGCTTATGGTGGCAGGCCTGTCACCGCCAACGGGCCGTCTCCGACGGCCCGACCCGAATGGTTCGGGATTTTTCGACTCTGTTTTTGTTTTTAAAATTCCAGAAAATCAAAGGTTTTAGATTTAATTAAAATACTGAATCGTTTGGCATTTAACGATATTAGATATCATTTGAAAATTAAATCGTTTAACGCTTTAAATTAATACCGAATATTTAAATTCAAGATTTTGATTAAGAGTTAAATGGTTTAATGATTATCTATATTTGATATATCTAATTAGTCTTAATGTCAAAATATGAATTTTCAATTGATTATATTTGATATAATTTGCAATTGATAATTGACCAAGATTAAAGTTAATTGGTGAATAATTGTGTTGTCTTGGTATGTTTGGTAATTGTGGAATAGATGGACACTTGATAGTCAATTAGGTTGCTTCCATAATTATCAATGTTTGCTTCGAGTCTAGCATATTAGGATTATGTAGATTAGAACAAACTTAATAAATCGATTGATGAGACTTAAGAACCCTTGATAATTAAAAAATTAAGTTATATCAGTTGCCTCATATTATTAGCAATTCAAGCAGGTTTCTATAAATGTTTTAGGGCATTGGCCAAAGCCAAACCTGAAACTTTTCTTAAAACACTTGGATTACTTGAAATAAGATTTCATGAATAATAGGTTATAAACTTAAATTGGAATTAGTAAGACCGGATGCGAAAAACTTGTCATGTAATATCTGATAGGCAAAAGGTTAGGATTAATACAATTAATTGTATTAGTTATTAATGTGGTTAATAACCTAATCTCATAGGAATTATATTTGATATAATTGATTGCAAGAATCTACCCGATTCGAAATAAGAGTCATGATTGGCCAAAGTCAGGGTGAATCTTATTAGATAGGGATCCTAGCTCATTATTGAAATATAATTAACTTATAAGGGTTGTTGATTTTAGTGGGAGTATTTATTATATTTAAAGTCTTATATAATAAATTAAATCTATAGTTAACACTAGTACTCTTTATATCTCAAGTTATAGAATATAATACATCAGATTAATTATGTCGAAATTTGATCTCCGCTCAATTCTCACTGATAACAAACTCGTTAGTTCAAACTTCACTGACTGATTTCGAAGTCTCAAAATTGTTCTGAGAGCTGAGAAGATTGAGTATGTCCTTGATAGTGATATACCCAATGAACCAGATGAAGGTGCTGTCATAGAATTAGTGGAGGACTATCTTGCTCACAAGAGAGATAGTGATATGGCATCATGTGTTATGCTGGCCTCCATGTCCCCTGAGTTGCAAAAGCAACATGACAGTATGGGTGCTAGATCCATAATTGTTCGTCTAAAGGAGCTGTTTGAGAAACATAAAAGGAGTGAAAGATATGAGATATCTGAGAAACTCTTTCGCTCTAAGATGACAGAAGGGACCTATGTGACAGAGCACGTTGTCAAGATGATGGGATGCATCCTTGTTGATCTAGGATTCAACATGGATGTAGAATTAAGTGTGGACTAAGTTCTACAATCACTTCCTAAGAGTTATTCACCATTTATGATTAATTTCAAGATGAATAATCTGGAAGTCAACTTGGCTGAACTTCTGAATATGCTCAAGACCTTTGAGCCACATGTTGGCATCAAACAAAAGGTCTCGGCTATGGTAGTCGATCGAGCAAATAAGAGGAAGTGGAAGGTACCCAAGAAAGGTTCCAACAAGAAAGCCAAGGGAAGTGATAAATCCCACTTTGACAAAGGTAAACAAGTGAAGGTTCATAAACCTAAGGGAGAATGTCACCACTGTGGAAAGGAGGGGCATTAGAGGAGGAATTGCAAGGTTTACCTTGAGTCACTCAAGAAGAAGAAGCTTGGTGAAGCTTCAACTTCAGGTATTTTTCATATTGAAATACATTCAGTTCAAAATTCCAATAACTCGGTATTAGATACTGGTTGTGGTTCTCACATTTGTAATAATGTGCAGGGACTAAGAAGGATTAAGAACTTGGTTTTGATATTTCAATTAAGAATAAAAGTTGCAATGTTAGTTTAAATGGAATTCATTATTTTTCTGGTACTGTTATGAATGGAATTTACATCTTGAATAATGAAATTGCTTCTTTAAACGTAGCAACAAAGAAACCAAGGTTAGATAATGAAATTGATAAGACCTACTTGTGGCATTGTCGTTTGGGTCATATAAATGAGCAACGTTTATCTAAGTTACATTCAGATAGACTCTTAGATACTTTTGATTTTGAATCATTAGAAGCGTGTGAGTCTTGTTTAAAAGGTAAAATGGGAAAGACACCCTTTAACAGTAAAGGAGAAAGATCTACAGAAATCTTAGGACTTGTACATACAGATGTATGTGGTCCCATGTCTACACCCGCAAGAGGAGGATTCAACTACTTCATTAGTTTTATAGATGATCTATCTAGATATAGATATATTTATTTAATGAAGCATAAATCCGAATCATTTGAAAGGTTCAAGGAATATCGGATGGAAGTTGAGAAACAAACTGGTAAACAAATAAAGATCCTACGATCTGATCGTGGAGGAGAATATTTGTCTGGTGAGTTTTTGAATTATCTAAAGGAGAATGGAATAGTCTCACAATGGACACCTTCATATACGCCACAACACAATGGTGTATCTGAAAGGAGGAATCGCACCCTATTAGATATGGTGCGATCCATAATGGGTTTCGCAACACTACCTAAATCATTTTGGGGTTATGCCCTAGAAACCGCCCTCTTTATCCTAAATAGAGTCCCAACCAAATGTGCTACTTCTACTCCTTATGAATTGTTCATAGGAGGTAAACCTAAATTATCATTTATGAAAGTTTGGGGTTGTTCAGCATACGTCAAACATATCGTATCAGATAAGCTAGATCCCAAATCTGATAAGTGTTTCTTTATTGGATACCCTAAGGAAACTAAGGGATATTACTTTTATCATCCAGATGATCAAAGGTAATTGTATCCAGGCATGCTGGCTTTCTAGAAAAGGAATTTTTGAGAAGAAAGACACCAATTCTATGATTGAACTTGAGGAAGTTCGAACCAGTAGTGAAGAAGAAACTGAACAAGTGGCCGAAACAGTGGGAGCTCAACCTGAATATCAATCTCAGGAACAAGTGACATTAGAACCCCGTAGATCTATAAGGGTGCGCCAAGGTCCCAAGAGATATGGATATCTCGTGGACGAAGGCGAGGAAACACTCGTTGTACATAATGATGAACCTAGGAACTACAAGGAAGCAATCAATAATATCGATTCCGCTAAATGGAAACAAGCCATGCAATCCGAAATGGACTCCATGTATGAAAACAAAGTTTGGACTTTAGTTGACTCATCCGAAGATATGAGATATGTCGGATGTAGATGGATCTTCAAGAAGAAGAGAGACTTGGATGGTAAAGTAGTTACCTACAAGGCATGTTTGGTAGCAAAAGGATATACTCAGAAACAAGGAATTGATTATGAGGAAACCTTTTCACCTGTGGCCATGATAAAGTCTATAAGGATAATGCTTGCAATTGCCGCTCATTATGATTATGAGATTTGGCAGATGGATGTTAAAACTGCTTTTCTAAATGTACATTTAGAAGAGGATGTGTATATGATGCAACCTGAAGGTTTTACATCGAAGGATACAAAGCAAGTTTGTAAACTTCAGAGATCCATTTATGGACTCAAGCAAGCATCTAGAAGTTGGAATAAACGCTTTGATGAAGCTGTTAAGGGATATGGTTTTGAACAAAACTATGATGAACCTTGTGTTTACAAGAAGAATAGTGGGAGCACGGTAGTATTTCTCATATTGTATGTCGATGACATATTACTCATGGGGAATGACGTACCTGCCCTACAACAAGTGAAGGTTTGGTTATCAAGTGTATTCTCAATGAAATATTTGGGAGAAGCGTCCTATATTTTGGGGATTAGGATCTATAGGGATAGACCTAATAGAATGATAGGATTGTCTCAGTCTACATATCTAGATAAAGTACTTAGGCGTTTTAGCATGGAAAATTCGAAAAGGGGTAACTTGCCAATGGTTGTCTGTAAAAGGGAACATCAATTGAGCAAGAAGATGTGCCCTGTAACCGAAGAAGATAGAATGAAGATGGCCGGTAAGCCATATGCCAATGCGATTGGTTCTATCATGTATGCTATGCTTTGTACTAGACCCGACGTAGCTTTTGCTTTGAGCATGACTAGTCGATTTCAAGCTAATCCAGGTGAACGTCACTGGACTGCTGTCAAGAACATCTTGAAGTACTTAAGAAGAACTAAGAGATGTTTCTAGTATATGGAGGTGGAGAATTGAGAGTGGAGGGATACACAGATGCCAGCTATGAGACTGATGTCGATGACTTCAAGTCTCAATCTGGATTCGTGTTTATTGTGAATGGTGGAGCAGTTAGTTGGAAGAGTTCTAAGCAAACTGTAACAGCCACATCCACAACTGAATCAGAGTATATAGCAGCTTGGGAAGCGGCTAGAGAAGCTGTATGGATTAAGAAGTTCGTTGGAGAACTTGGTGTGGTTCCTGACATTGTGAACCCGATTACTCTTTACTGTGACAGTAATGGTGCAATCGCACAAGCTAAGGATCCACAGTCTCATCAATCATCCAAACATTATGAAAAGCGTTTTCATATGTTAAGGGAATCCGTGGCTAAGGGAGATATAAAAATGGAGAGAGTACCTACTGAGGACAACATTTCAGATCCGTTGACCAATGCGTTGGTGCAAGCGGTCCATGATCGGCACATGGATAATTCTGGAATAATGTTTAAGAACAATTGGTCTTAAGTCCAAGTGGGAGTGTTGTAGTTTGTGTCCTAAAGACAATTGTTGTTTAGGACATTTTATTTAGAATAAAGAATGTATAAACTATTGATTTTATGAGACTTTTATCTTTTATCTTATATATATTACGTTGTAATTATTAGTTAAAAGAAATCCATAGTTTATATTGATAATCTTAAAGTGTTCATACAAGATGAAGTGAGACATACTTTAATGATTAAATAAACTTAAAATATCCCAAGTCGAGTATTGTATTATTGGATTAATATATAAACTGTTGAGACTTGCATATAATATATCCCTTATTCATGAATAAGAAGTTGATCTCACGAACTTAGATTATACGAGATATCTGGATAATTATATGGATATGTATAATGATGTTATATATATTGGAGACCCCGCTTTGAGTTACTGGTATTGAATAAATACATAAATGTCAACTAGCTTTAACTCATATGTGGTAATAGATATAAAGTAGTCCTAGAACTCAAATACTCATTCATGTGACTTTGAATTATGGAGTGTGTTACTTTGATTCTACTATCTGTACGATCCAGTATTCGGGTGTCCTTCGGGTAGACATTGGGTAACACATAAAGTAATTGCAAAGCAGTTAATGTTAGATTGAGGATATCATCACTTCTGTATTAGAGAAGATTTATCTTGGGCCTCTTGTGAATAAATAGTTCTAAATCCTTGCGCGAGGTAATATGATAAATTGGAAATGGTTTTCAATTTATGGAGAATATTTATTTGAGCACAAGTAAATTAATAATGAATTATATGATTGACTTTTCCGTGATCATGATTCATTAAAGATAATATTGATGAGGGACCGAATTATATTGCAACTATCACTGACAGGTAAAAGAAGTCAACTGTTAATCTTGACTCCTTATGACTCCGGGTTAGAAGAGTATCTCCATATTTGAGTCGACTGTTGCGTTATTTCTGCAAGTGCACAGTTTCGCATATAGTAATAAAAAGATCGTACCCACAGAGATGGAACAATATACTTAAACTTTCTCTTATTCGCGTTCGTTTTCTTTTCACAAATAGTTAAAACGATAATCCTTATTGATTTGGTTGATAAAACACAACTTACTGTACCATTCACGTATAACATATACTCCAAGTCACCAAACGCACATGTTTGGATCTCTATTCATTCTAAGGCAAAGACAACAATTCATTTAAGCACGAAAACACAATATTGAGTGAACTTTATACACTTAATCTAATCTCGATATAACTTATTCCGATCTCTCGATACATGCAAACAAGTTAACCACATATGAACATCAATTATATACTAACCGAACCTATTCGTATCAATACTATAACGACTACAATCACACATGTAAAACTAGATTATAACCTAACTAACCGAACCTATTCGTATCACTAGATTATAAGGTAATGATAAAACACAAGTTATTATACTTAGCAACTATTCTTGATCCAAATTAGTTACTTAGCATGCAAACTATCAATTCAAGAACATAAGCATATGAAGAACATAAATCTCTTTATAAACTCAATATCGTATTCATACAAGATATAAACAGAAAATCTAAGTTGGACAGAACATAAACAAGTAAAAGAAAGCAGGAGCGTCAATCCTTTTTACTCTACTCGTAAGGCGTGTCAAAGCCTCGGGGCGTTCTTGCTCGGATTTCCTTCGATGAACGGATGAACAAAGTTGATCTCTCGATCTAACTACAATGCCTTATGAAAGGAACGAAATCTTACCGTGTTTCTGATCTGAATACACGGCGGGAACAATTAGTTAACGAAGGGTGAATTTACGGGTAAAGTTTACGGGAAATGTAAGTATGTATTTAGTGTTTCGTTCTTTTGTAAGATTTTGTCAACCCCAATTTCAGAGATCAAGGGTGTATTTATAGGCACCAAAGGGTACAATTCGAAGGGCTACAATCCTTAGTGAGTTGTCATGTCCGTTGTGAAGATACACGAGCTTTCGGAAGAGTTGTATGGATAAGAACGAACAATTCAGATTCTTGGCGAATCTGTGTCTCGGCGCGCCAGAGACAGAAAGTGGCGCGCCAGAGACAACCTCTGGTTTGCCTTTGCGCGCCAGAGACAAATGTTGTCTCTGGCGCGCGAGCTGTACAGTGGGAAATTCGACCCTTTTCTTCGTTTTTCCAACTATAGCTTGCACAAAACTTCTCCGCACGACCTTGCATGAACTTGCATGAACTTGCACGACTTCTTTTGCTCGTTTTCATCTTGAATTAACACCAAATTGCTACAATTTACTAAATTAAGCTCTGACCATCAAAACAAACACAAAGTAGTTAAATTGCCCCTAACCTAGATATTTCTAAGCTAAATGCACTAAAACCATATGAAATGTTATGAAATTATATACGAAATACATAGCTAAATTAAGTACATTTTGGACTTAACAAATCCCCACACTTAAACCTTTGCTTGTCCTCAAGCAAATATAGGATCTAACTTAAGTTTACCTCTATCAACTTCCCAAAGTAGTCATTATATTAACCTAACCTTATATGAAAATCAATTAATTTTGATCAAGCAAAAACTTTATCGAGAAAGTTAATATGCGTTCATAATGAAGCCATACGATTATAAAAACCTTTAAGACTATCATCCATTCTTGACGTATTTTATATAAGGCTTTCGGGACAAAGTGAGCACGCATGTTTTGATTTTAATTGTTTCAAGGTGTATCTAGGTATCTTTATTTTTCTTCTTGCTTTAATTTGCCGAGTAAATCTTCCCTAGTCACGTCCTTGATAAGGGTGGTCGAGACCGTGACTTATGAGTTAAAATACCGACTTGAGAATCATGTTTTCCGCTTAAGAGGTCACGTCCTTGACATGGGTGGACTAGACCGTGACATTAAACTTCTATCATGCCAAATATTATACCACTAGACTCGATTTGACGTTTCTTTCATACCTCGCTCAAGCCATGGGTGGACTCGAACGTGGCCAAAAGTACGCAACTTCCTATTAGACAAAGTTTGTGAGCAAGAAATTTTAGATACCCTCAACCTATATTAACTTTAAATCAACATGTATTATGGCTATAGTTTCCCTAATGACCCCATTTTTATTTAATCTCGAAATGGATTTCAAGTCAAGATATTTGCATATCTTTTAGATAATATGACGTTCCATATGAGATTACATAAAAACCTTGGTTTAAACATAAAGAAAAGAACATAATAAAAACTTTAGTATAGGATTTGAGGTACTTAATCCTTGTGTAGGGAAATGTAAAAGTGACTTGAATTTTTTTCTTTTTCGTCAACTATCACTTTTTTTTTGCATACGTTTTCTTTTTCCTATTTTATTATTTGGTAGACATTCAACTTAGTCATGAGAATAAATGCATGAATTTATGTATGTCAATCTTAGTCTAATGCAACATTTTTATGCAAAAATGGCACTAATTGGAAAAAATTAAATTTATGACAAAAATCACACATGAATAATAAATTAGTATAGGAAAATTTAAGGAAAACGTACCACCTCCCCACACTTAGTGGGAAATATGTCCTCATAGTTCGGAAACTAAGTGAGCAAAAATTAATAAATGCAAAATAACAAAAAACATAAGAAATTCATAAAAAGATTTAATTAGTTCTTCAAAAAGGCACAAAATAAAATAAAGTACTAAATTAAAACTAGCTAAACTAAAAAAATTTTAAAAATTAAGAAAAGTAAATAAAGTAAAGAAAATAAAACTTGATCTTCGGCTTCTCGAAGTCGGGACTCAATCTCGTGGAGGAGAGTAGTTAGGAGAGTCGGAAGTGAACTTGTAGTCGAGGTAGTTGTCTAGGCGAGTCTTGAATCCACGTTGATTCTCTAAGCATTCATCAATTGAGGTTTGCATAGTCCCCAAATGAGCATTCATACGCCTATTTTCCTCTACCACATCTCGAAGTTGGCCTTGAACCATGTAATGGTTCGCATTCATTTGATCGAGCACTTGTTGCCAACCCGTAGTTGCACCACCTACTTCTTCTTCTTCCTCTTCATCAATTCGGTGTTGGCCTACTTTGGCCTTGCCCTTCCTTTGTCTCGGCCTTAGTACCGAGGAAGAACCATCTCCGACTTCCACATTTTCACCCAAAATAAGCAAAGCCGTTCTTTTCTCATACGACTTAAATTGCCTATCCTTAGTCAACAAGCCACTATTCTTCAAGAAACTCATATCAAGCATAGGAAGATTAGCATGCCTACTACTTTGAAAACGGACTAAAGTTCCTTTTACACATTGAACAAAACCCGTAAAGATATTGGCATAAGGGAAAGTAGTAGTCTTCCTAGCATATAGTCTCTTTAGCACATCAAATATCAAAGTAATACTATCCACTTTAACATCATCAAGCAAGCATTCAAGAACCCAAACGTCCTTAGCACTAACCTTGGAATACTCAACCCGACCAAAAATAGCACCACAAAGATATTTATGAAAATATAACAAACATTCATCTCTAATCAATTTATTAGAGCAATTCTTAACAACGAACTCATTCATCCCCGATATTTTATTCCATCCCGCATTCACATCATAATCATCGGGATAAGTAGCACCACTATTCGGGATTCCAAACCATTTTTGAATATCCCTCCTAGAAACCGTATATTCTTCACCATCACACCTAAAGCTAAAACGATTTTTGGATGCATCAACGGTTAAAGTACACACAAATTCCATCAAAATTTCCTCATTCAAATCAAACCTAAGTTTAGCAAACTTAGTTAAACCCATAGTCTCCAAAAATTTCTCAATTCTAGGCCTAAACTCGAACCAATCTAAAACTTCATCATCAATATAGTGCATAGGTTCGAAATTTGCCTTACCCGATAGACGAATCCAATTTGAACCTTCCTTACGATCTATGATGCGGAAAGGAGCTCCATAAGACTCTCTCATGTCTACCTCGGGTGCCAAATTCCGTTGAGCGGGAGCCTTTCTCCTTGACATTTTCGGATTTGGGGTGAAAGAAAGGAAGAAAATTTGGGTGTTTGTTAAAGGTTTTGAGATTTTGGGTAATTTTTGTTATGGAAGAGAGAAGGAAAAATAGGAATATTTATGGTGTTAAATGGGGTAATGAATGTTTGTGTAAGAGTTAAAGTTGTTTTGGGAAGAGTAAAAGTTGAATTTTTGAATTAAAGTGGGTTGGGGTTTGAATTTAGGAGGCAAAATTTGGATTTTAGGGAGAAATTTCGGACTTGTAGTGATTCTGCTTGTCTCGAGCGCGCCAGAGACAGAAATACGCGCGCCCGAGACAAGGCAAAATGTTTGCCTTGCGCGCCAGAGACAACTTCTGTCTCTGGCGCGCCCACTGTTACAGAAACAGTGAACCCAAATTTCGATTTCTAATTTCTTGATTCGTTTTGCGACGTTCCCGGACCCTACTGAAACTTCAAAAATATATTCTAAGTGTACTGAAACTCCACAAAAAAAACAACTAAACATTAGTAAACACTCGGATTAACCAAATGGTTAACCGAGAAACAACAAAAATAATAATAACACAAGTATATTAAAGATTCGATCTTTTATTTATATTAGTATGTGGGTGATCGAATACAATTATTCAAAGCATAAAAATAACAAAATAAAAACAGAAAATTACAAAAACAAAAACAACAACGACTAATTTAAAGAAAACAACAATCATAAAATAAAATAACATAGACTAAACTAGGCGTCTAAATCTATGAAGCGACTTCCATTTGACGTTGGCTTGGTAAGGATCGACAAAACACGATCTTCATAAGGAAGAAATCGTGCCCCACGACGAAAGACCCTTTTCACTAGTCCTTCCTTAGCCATAAACTCGAAATCAAGGACCGGAAAATACTCCTTATCGGACCAAGGTGCTTCAATAGTTCCTAGACCTCCTAAGATTAGACCACATATAACATTCCCATATCCTATGTTCTTGTTCTTTGATCGGGAGGCTTGAAAAATTCCATCCATCAATATCCGGCTTGAATCAACTTCCGTTCCTTGCATAACATCTCCTATGAGATTCAAGTCTTCATAACGGACCTTATGTCCATTAGTTCTTCCAAAAATGGAATAGCAAAGAAACTTATGGAAATACAAGATTGACTCCGAAGAAATCAACTTGTTAAAAGCAAGCTTTGGGATGTATCGTTCTTGACCGGTAATGTTTGTCCACACGTCCAGCGACGTCATATCACGGCCCGGGGGTCTCTCGGCATTCCTAACGGGAAAACCAAACCAATTATGGAGTTCCGGATAGCCAAAAGTATAATCTTTCCCGCCATGGCGATGACGCATGCGGACTCGACGCTTATCGGTGAAACGCACGGTAGAGAGGAATTCCAAAATCCAATTCCCGATTATGGGAAACCTCATAGCAACAAACTTGTCCCAACTAAGATGGGTGATGTATCGTGCAACACGATCTTGAATACCGAGTTCGGTATTGAAATACTCATCCATGTACATCATTCCATAATAGTTACACTTTTTAAACTTCTTGTATCGGCGCCCCTCATCTTCATTATAGATGGGAAATGGGGCATCATATCTACTGGATATGTCAATACGACGTTTACGAACCATAGAACGGGTTTTTGGAGGCATTATGACACTTACTTGTTTTCTCTCTTTTGTTGTATACTCAAGTAAATTCAATGTGTTTGTAAAGTTCTAAGGCTTCTAATCTACTTAAATAGACTCAGAAAAGAAGTTAAAGGAAGTTATGATACGAAATGGTGTAAGTTGGAATAGGTATACCCGTTCAAAATGACCATTGTTCGCGAAGAGTTGCGTAAATAACCGAAAAACAAGCTTATCTTGTTTCTGACTATTGGCGCGCCAGAGACAACTTCTGTCTCTGGCGCGCCACCTTATTCCATCAAAGGGCGCGCCAGAGACAACTTCTGTCTCTGGCGCGCCACCTGTAAGGTGGAGCTCTTCGAGATTTTTCTATCCTAAACTACCCAAACTTATCTAAACGTATACGGACTTACTCTCACATCAAAAAGACTAACTATACTAACTGTGGTAACATTAAACTAAACATATAACATTAAACTAATCACATAGCACATAAAATAACAACACATCAAAAATAAATTAACTAATATACTAGGCATATTATACTAAATAAAATAAAAGATGAAAACACTTAAGATTTATGGATGATCGACAATTGAATTGCCTTGGAAACCTTGATAATAAAGTTTACATCTATGTCCATTAACCTTAAATTTCTCTTCTTTCTTATTAGATAACTCTAAAGTTCCATTGTTAAAAACGTTAGTGACTAGAAACGGACCGACCCATCTAGATTTTAATTTTCCGGGAAAAAGTTTTAAACGTGAGTTAAAAAGTAAAACTCTATCCCCCACTTTAAATACTTTTTCACGGATTTTGGAATCATGCCATTTCTTAACTTTATCTTTATACAACTTATGATTTTCATACGCACTATGACGTAATTCATCTAACTCATTAAGCTGTAAAAGACGTTTTTCACCCGCATTTCTTAAATCATAATTCAAAGCTTTAATAGCCCAATATGCTCGATGTTCGAGTTCCACAGGTAAATGACACGCTTTTCCATAAACTAAACGGTAAGGAGTCATACCTATCGGTGTTTTGAAAGCAGTTCGATAAGCCCAAAGTGCATCATCAAGCTTCATTGACCAATCCTTCCTAGATGATGAAACTGTCTTTTCGAGGATCCATTTCAACTCTCGGTTGGAAATTTCTGCTTGACCATTCGACTGAGGATGATACGGAGTTGCCACACGATGATGTACGCCGTACTTCTTCATTAAGGACTCAAACAGCTTGTTAATAAAATGTGTGCCCCCATCGCTTACTATAGCACGAGGAACACCAAACCTTGTAAAAATAGACTTCAAAAATTTAATCACAACTTTTCCATCGTTAGTTGAAGTAGCAATAGCTTCAACCCACTTGGAAACATAATCAACTGCAACTAAAATATATTGAAAACCACAAGAAGGTGGAAAAGGACCCATAAAGTCAATGCCCCAAACATCAAATATTTCTACTTCAACAATGTTCTTAATAGGCATTTCATCACGTCTCCCTAAATTACCAACTCGTTGGCATCTATCACAATGACTAACAAAATCACGAACATCTTTAAACAATGACGGCCAAAAGAATCCACATTCTAATATCTTAGCGGCCGTTTTACTAGCTCCATGGTGACCACCATAAGGACTAGCATGACAATCATTCATAATATCATTAAACTCTTCTTGACTAATACATCTCCTAAGCATGCCATCACTACAAACTTTAAACAAATAAGGTTCGTCCCAAACATATCGTCTAACATCAGAGAAGAACTTCTTCTTTTGATGATAATTCAAATTATCGGGCACAACATTAGCAGCATGGTAATTAGCAAAATCCGCATACCAAGGCTCAATCAAGTGTGTAACATGCATAAGTTGTTCATCAGGAAAATAATCGTTAATGCCAAAATTGTCACCTATCGGACCATTATCGTCCTCTAATCTAGAAAGATGGTCGGCTACAAGATTCTCAACCCCACGTTTATCTCTAATCTCTAGGTCAAATTCTTGCAACAACAAAACCCAACGTATTAAACGAGGTTTAGCATCTTTCTTAGCAAATAAGTAACGCAAAGCAGCATGATCAGTATAAATAATAACTTTCGAACCTAACAAGTAAGAACGAAATTTATCACATGCATAAACAACAGCTAACATCTCTTTTTCGGTAGTTGTGTAATTCAATTGGGCACCAGACAAAGTATGACTTGCATAATATATAACATGCAATTTATTGTCCTTACGTTGTCCTAACACACATCCAACAGCCAAATCACTAGCATCACACATAATTTCAAAAGGTAAATCCCAATCGGGCTTAGTTATTATGGGTGCACTAATTAAAGCAGTTTTCAAAGTATTAAAAGCCTTAACACAATCATCAGAAAAATTAAACTCATTCTCTTTAACCAACAAATTAGTTAAAGGTTTTGCAATTATGGAAAAATCTTTTATAAAACGACGATAAAAACCTGCGTGTCCTAGGAAAGACCTAACTCCACGAACTGTTGTTGGTGGGGGTAAATCTTCTATAACAGAAGTTTTGGCCCTATCAACCTCAATTCCTTCCTTGGAAATTTTATGACCTAAAACAATGCCTTCATCAACCATGAAATGACATTTTTCCCAATTCAAAACCAAGTTAGTCTCTTCACACCTAGCCAACACTCTATCCAAATTATTCAAACATGCATCAAAAGAATCTCCATACACAGAAAAATCATCCATGAAAACCTCCATAATGTCTTCAATGAAATCATTAAATATAGCGGTCATACACCTTTGAAAAGTAGCAGGTGCATTACACAAACCAAAAGGCATACGTCGATAAGCAAAAGTTCCATATGGACATGTAAAAGTGGTCTTGTCTTGGTCATCGGGATAAATACATATTTGGAAAAACCCAGAATATCCATCAAGAAAACAATAATATGCATGCCCAGCTATACGCTCAATCATTTGGTCAATAAAAGGAATAGGAAAATGGTCTTTTCTAGTTGCTGTGTTCAATTTCCTATAGTCAATACAAACTCTCCAACCGGTGGTTGTGCGAGTCGGTATTAATTCTCCTTTGTCATTTTGAACAACAGTCATACCACCCTTTTTCGGGACACAATGAATAGGACTAACCCACTCACTATCCGAAATAGGATAAATTATACCTGCATCTAACAACTTTGTTATTTCCTTTTTCACTACTTCTTTCATGTTGGGATTAAGACGTCTTTGCCTATCGGCCCTAGGTTCAAAACCTTCTTCTAAGTGTATCCTATGCATAACAATGCTAGGGTTAATACCTTTCAAGTCCGAAATCTGCCAACCTATACTTTTTATCCTTTTTCTAACAACATGCAATAATTTTTCTTCTTGGTCTCTACTCAGTTTGTTAGAAATAATAATAGGAAGACATTCCCCATCAGCAAGAAAAGCATATCTCAAGTGATCGGGTAAATCTTTCATATCTACGGCCGGTGGAATTTCGGTCGACGGTGGAATAGGTCCATCCTCCCTTAAGAGAGGCTCCGGATTTATTTCCTCCGTTTCTTCTTCAATTAAAGGTCGAATTACATGTTCTTCACTCATCAAGTCGACAACACATTTCTCAATTAAGTCAAGTTTCATGCAAAAATTCTCATCCATAGGGTATTTCATAGCCCTATTCATATCAAACTCAATTTTATCATCACCAATACGCAAAATTATTTTTCCTTCCGACACATCTACTAATGCTCTACCGGTATTCATAAAAGGTCTACCTAAAATCAACGGGCAGTTAACATCATATGCAAAATCAAGTATCACAAAATCAGTTGGAAAAATAAATTTGTCAACTTTCACAAGCACATCTTCAATAATGCCATAAGGCTTTTTAATAGTTTGGTCGGCAAGCTGTAAAACCATACTTGTACGTTTTATATCTTCCTCAAGACCTAACTTTTTAAATATAGACAATGGCATCAAATTAATACTTGCACCTAAATCACATAAACAACTAGGAAATTGTACGTCACCCAATTTGCATGGAATAGTAAAACATCCAGGATCTTTAAGCTTAGTGGGTAAATTACTTGTAACTATTGAACTACAATCTTCGGTCAAAACAACCGATGAAATACCTTCCCAACTAGTTTTCTTAGAGAGCAAGTCTTTAAGAAACTTATTATAATTGGGAATCTGAGTAATAGCATCAATAAAAGACAAGTTGATATGCAAAGTTTTCAATTTATCAATAAAAGAGAGAAGTTGCTTATCGTAATCCTTGTTGCGCATGCGTCTAGGAAATGGAATTTTCGGCTTGTATTCCTCATCGGGATCCTTTGTAGGATTTTTGGCTTTAGTCGGATCAACCACAATAGGTGTACCAGAATCTTTAGTCAGATTCTCTTTAATCTTCTCAACTCCATCCTGCAAAATATCAGTCAAAATAACAGGCATACTAGGTTCATCATATTTCGTCCCCGACCTAAGAGTAATTGCTTTCACATGCTCTCTAGGATTGCTTTCGGTGTTACTCGGAAGATCTCCCATTTGTCGAGACGGAATAGATTTAGCAAGCTGCCCAATTTGCACTTCTAAATTATGTATAGACGAAGAATTATTTTTAATAAGTTGATCAAACTTGTTTTCAATCCTCTTAAAATTTTCCTCTTGGGAATTCATTTTACCGCCAATGCCATCAATAAATTTATCAATTTTAGACGATAAATCTCCCAATGGATTATTATACCCACGGGATTGAGATTGATTATTATAACCATTATTATTACTATTATAATTACTACTACTATTACTATTACTACTACTATTATTATTACTACTATTATTATTATTATTATTATTGGTAGGCCTATCTTGGTTAGAGTTTGTGTTGTCTCTCCAACCAAAGTTAGGATGGTTACGCCATCCAGGATTGTAAGTACTCGAATATGGATTATTATTGCGATTTTGCCCTTGGACATAATTCACTTGTTCCTCCATAATCGGGTATTCACAATTCTGAGATTGCGGTCCTCGAATCTCCTCTTGCAAAATATCAATTTTATTATATAACTTCGAGAACTGAGCTTCAATCTTAGTTAAAGGATCCAAATCAATGATCCCTTTAACCGATCCTGAAGACGACTGCGGCGAACCTGCACTTCTAGAAACTTGGACACGTTCAACGGGCCACATGCAACTATTAGTAGACATTTCCTCCAATAATTCAAAAGCTTCATCGGATGTCTTCTTCATAAAACATCCACCTGCCATAGCATCTATTTGACTCCTAGTAGACGGACTAACACCGTTATAAAAAGTTTGCAAAATAAGTTCACGAGCCAAATTATGGTGAGGACAAATTCTTTGAAGTTCTTTATATCGTTCCCAAGCCTCATAAAGCGACTCGGTCTCATGTTGAGCAAACAACGTTATCTCCTTTATAATTTTAGCGGTCTTAGCCAATGGGAAATACTTGGCCAAAAATGCTCTAGCCAATGCTTCCCATGTGGTGATTGAATTTTGCGGTAGCGAATTCAACCAAGACTTGGCCTTATCTTTTAGCGTAAACGGGAAAAGACGAAGCCTTATAGCCTCTAAGGACACATGATGAATTTTAAAGGTATCACAAATTTCAAGAAATGTACTCAAATGAGTATTTGGATTTTCACTAGGCATACCGAAAAACTGGACATTATTTTGAATCATTTGCAACAAGGCGGGTTTGATTTCAAAATGGTCGGCGTTAATCGCTGGGCGACGAACACCATCCGTTAATCCATCAAGGCCAGGTGCGGAATAATCCATAAGCCTTTGCGGTGGAACTGCCATGTCGTTAAAAACCAAATTCCCCTCTAAGTCTAATTCTAAATTAAATCCTAAATCTATATAAAACTCTAATTCCTTTTTATTTTTATTTTTCAAAAACTTTCTTTTATTTTTCAACTTTTTCTCAAACGAAAGATCGCAATCTACAAGTTTAGGCTTTCGACTACGAGTCCCACGCATATAACATCAAAGTACCTGAAAAACAAAAATTTAAAACAAATTAGCCCTATAAGTAAAAATTCGGAACACAAATAATCATACAAAAATTTAAAGCACATTAATTGCCATCCCCGGCAACGGCGCCAAAAACTTGTTGCGTTATTTCTGCAAGTGCACAGTTTCGCATATAGTAATAAAAAGATCGTACCCACAGAGATGGAACAATATACTTAGACTTTCTCTTATTCGCGTTCGTTTTCTTTTCACAAATAGTTAAAACGATAATCCTTATTGATTTGGTTGATAAAACACAACTTACTGTACCATTCACGTATAACATATACTCCAAGTCACCAAACGCACATGTTTGGATCTCTATTCATTCTAAGGCAAAGACAACAATTCATTTAAGCACGAAAACACAATATTGAGTGAACTTTATACACTTAATCTAATCTCGATATAACTTATTCCGATCTCTCGATACATGCAAACAAGTTAACCACATATGAACATCAATTATATACTAACCGAACCTATTCGTATCAATATTATAACGACTACAATCACACATGTAAAACTAGATTATAACCTAACTAACCGAACCTATTCGTATCACTAGATTATAAGTTAATGATAAAACACAAGTTATTATACTTAGCAACTATTCTTGATCCAAATTAGTTACTTAGCATGCAAACTATCAATTCAAGAACATAAGCATATGAAGAACATAAATCTCTTTATAAACTCAATATCGTATTCATACAAGATATAAACAGAAAATCTAAGTTGGACAGAACATAAACAAGTAAAAGAAAGCAGGAGCGTCAATCCTTTTTACTCTACTCGTAAGGCGTGTCAAAGCCTCGGGGCGTTCTTGCTCGGATTTCCTTCGATGAACGGATGAACAAAGTTGATCTCTCGATCTAACTACAATGCCTTATGAAAGGAACGAAATCTTACCGTGTTTCTGATCTGAATACACGGCGGGAACAATTAGTTAACGAAGGGTGAATTTACGGGTAAAGTTTACGGGAAATGTAAGTATGTATTTAGTGTTTCGTTCTTTTGTAAGATTTTGTCAACCCCAATTTCAGAGATCAAGGGTGTATTTATAGGCACCAAAGGGTACAATTCGAAGGGCTACAATCCTTAGTGAGTTGTCATGTCCGTTGTGAAGATACACGAGCTTTCGGAAGAGTTGTATGGATAAGAACGAACAATTCAGATTCTTGGCGAATCTGTGTCTCGGCGCGCCAGAGACAGAAAGTGGCGCGCCAGAGACAACCTCTGGTTTGCCTTTGCGCGCCAGAGACAAATGTTGTCTCTGGCGCGCGAGCTGTACAGTGGGAAATTCGACCATTTTCTTCGTTTTTCCAACTATAGCTTGCACAAAACTTCTCCGCACGACCTTGCATGAACTTGCATGAACTTGCACGACTTCTTTTGCTCGTTTTCATCTTGAATTAACACCAAATTGCTACAATTTACTAAATTAAGCTCTGACCATCAAAACAAACACAAAGTAGTTAAATTGCCCCTAACCTAGATATTTCTAAGCTAAATGCACTAAAACCATATGAAATGTTATGAAATTATATACGAAATACATAGCTAAATTAAGTACATTTTGGACTTAACATCGACGTTCTTCTATGTTTTATTAATTAATAGAGATTAGATTAATATACGACCGGTTGTGGTAAGGACCTAGTGGGTCACACACTAAGAGTATAGAAGGATAAAATGGTAAATTGGTAAATATACCAAATATGTGTATTTGGTAATATTGGTCAAAATATGTATATATAGTGTTGATATATATAGTTTAATTGAATTAAAATATAATGTGTTATAATGTTAATTAATTAAATCCTACTAGTATAATAATTGAGATTATTATTTAGTTAATCGAGTAATTTAATAAATATGGATTTATATAAATTATTAGTTTAACTAGATAGGAATACTAGTATGAGTAGAATTGTTTTATTAATTAAATAAGAGTTGGTCTAGTCCTTTTGGGAATAGAATTCTTATTTAGGAGAGACAATTCTAAACACTATAAATACAACCCCCTATGGGGTATTTGATACACACATCTAATTCTCTCTAGAGAAGCCGAAATTCCTAGACCAAAATTGGGGTTTCATTTACCGTTTTATTCGTTCTTGCTCGTGTGGACTTAACGCTAGAGGTGTTCTACTTTGGGCACTCGCGAGATTAAAATAAAGAAGACTTGTGGGCGCGACAACAACGTTAGATAGTAATCTCCTAGAGGTATTTTATCTAACTAATCTTCTTAATTGTTATTCAATAAGCTAACGGATCTTGGTTTAAGAAATTGAAAAATTTTAATTCCGCTACGAACGTCGTAAATCTTCAATTTCCAACACATATCAGTCGGAAAATGATCCCAGTTCATAACTGTTGAGTTGAGTGTTTCAATTGTAACCTGCTTTTTACTTTTATTAAGTGCTTGCAGCAACAACTTTGACATAGATTTTAGATGCCACTGTGTGTGTGTTATGTGCAAATATAACGATTAGATTCACCACATTCTGCTTGGTTTGTCCAAAAATCAAAATACCCTGTTGTTTCAACAAAATACTCTGTTGTTTCAAATTAATACTCGGTTTTTCCGAAATAATACTCGATTGTTCCGAAATAATACTTGGTTGTTCCGAATGAAATATTTGGATAATGTGCTAACTTTATAAAATCTTCACAATAAATCCACATCAGATTCTGGATCTTAAGAAGAAACAAGAGTACCAAGTTCAGCTTCTAAGGCAAAAACAGAAGAGTGACGAAGCAGCAAAAAGATTAGAAGATGAAATTCAATCTATAAAGGCACAAAAGGTATTATCTCGTGCGAATGAAGAAGTGAAGAAAGAGTTAATTAAATAGTTAATTAAAGAATGGAAGTGAAGAAAGAGTTAATTAAAGAATGGAAAATGAAAATTCAGTGTAAAGAATAATAAAAATGAAACAAAATGCTGCTCTTTTGCTCATCACATGTTGTTTCCATGGAGTTGGAAGGGGAAGTGGCGGCGGATTTCCATGGAGAAGAAAGGGGAAGTGGCCGCGGACGGCGGTTTCCAACGGTAAAAACCTCTCCACGCCGCTGTTTCTTCGTCGTCCCTACCCCTCCGTCTTCTTTTCCCTTCGACTCGCAACCCATCAAAATCACCATGAAAATAGCACCCAAGAAGCAAGCTCCGGCATCCCACCCTAATCTCGCCGTTAGAGCCACCGCCAAGATCGCCGTTAGAGCCACCGCCATTTTCGCCGTTAAATCGCCAGACCATGGCAACAATAAAAAATTGTCTTCCGGCAGCTACAGGAAAAGTGAAAACAAATATATTGGAAAGTTATTTTTATAGACCTAATTAATTACACGATTGGTACATGTCTCACCATAAGAGGGCTGTCACACCATAAGGGGTGTGTCTCACCTGAACTTGACTCTGTAGGCCTATACAATAGGCATATGATTTTCAATTTTTTTTTGAGTGTTGGACATTTTACTTATTAGGGCATTTATTAGTTCATGATTTTTATCAAAATTCAGTGTTTGATTCTTATATTTTGAAAAATTCACTACAAGATTTTCATATTTTGTTATAATATCTTTTTTGTTGCAGTATGAATATCTTGAAAGTTAAAATATGTCATGTTTAAAATCTAAAAAATGAACAAAAATAACTAAAAAGTTAATTATAGCAAAAGATGAAGACGTTGTAATGAGTTTTAAAATACGAGAACTAAACAGTGAGTTTTGACAAACGTCGAAACTAATAAATTATTTTTCCTTTTTTTTGTTTTATTTTCTCAAAAGCCACCAACAACCTTTTATGGAAAATTTGTGCATATTATTGACTACATTTAAAATATTTAAAAGATGTGAGATTATTCATGATTATCCTGAATGTAATTATGCAGTTGGCTAGATGAATTTTTATGTTAGTTCGTGTTGCAATGAGTTTTGTATGTCAATTACAATCCAATAGGTATTGTGATACATGATTTATACCCTGCACTTTTTAGCCCTTTTGGATTCGGATAAACTCAAGAACAAGAACCTCTTCGATCTCTGAAACCAATTACGAGAGATTTTATATACACCGCAGTGTATGGTTACATAGTATACCAAACGAATAAATGATTGATATATATATACATCCAACCAATAAAATTTTTACACCGTGTAAATAATTATAATATCTTTTGTAGTTAATTATTTATATAAAATTTTAGATATCAAAATAAAAACTCTAGACCCTAGAAAATGAATCCAAGACTCTACATATCATTAAATTATTGATTCGATGTACGAATAACGTGGTACACTGAATAGATTATAGAAATTTTCAAGGACTACATGAAAATACCGAAATTCTCTCAAGTTTTAACATATATAGGATTGCAATGACTGCAAGTTTCTTAGAATTATTAATTGTCAAATTATGTCGCTGATTAATAAAATCCAATTAACTGTACAAATCAATCTCATTCTCTTTGTCCTCATCAAAGATAACAGTTAATAGTAAAAGCTATCAAGCTCGAGAGATTGCATTCAAAACAAGACAAATGAAAATTACATTGAACATAAGACAAGCACCATCTATATCAACAGCTCATTTAATCGGCATTTGAAAACGAAAGTAGAAGACAAGACATGGAAAAAATTCCGTGTGTATATATATAGAAAAAAAATTCAATGCACGGGTTTTTTTAATGGAAGATTATATTATAGGGTAAACTAAAAAAAAAGATTTCGTGGTTTTCGTGTATTGTATTTAAAATAAGTTTTGAAATGAAAGGTGTATACTGAGTCCACTATAATTGACTTTGAAAACTATATACTAAATTTCAAAAGTTGAAAAATATTCATTGAAGGGGTAGGAAACTTCACTTAAGGTAGTTTGATAGTAGAGGACCATTGATGAAGAATCTAATTCAAATATTAATACGTAACCTTGAGGTTGTGAAGCATCCTTTTGAATAAAAGTTTGAGGCAATAAAAGTACACTTTACTCAAACTTGTACCCAGAAAACAAATTTGTGGCAGATATGATATCGTACTGGTGGAATTTTGGTCCAAGCAAATATATGGATCAATTACGTTACGTGAATAAATAGCAAGTATGGCTATAACTTTCATTACTATAAGGGATTGGACTATAGCTTGAGTTGAAGATACTTATGGATTAAGACACTATAATTGAAATGGAGATAGATAGATTATGGTTTTGGTGCATTGTTTCATACACTTCGAGAATCACGTGTTCTTTTAGACGTCCAATTTATATTGACCTTTGACATACCACCTCATGTGAAAATTCATTGAGCTTGAAGCATGCAGAAGACATGGCGCCCATTCCACACTTTTTTTTAATTCACCAATATATGAGGTTGATAGAATTCAAACTCAGAACCTTTCAATCTAATTATCACTTACGATAAAATACCACACCATTGATTTTGTGGATATCATGGCAAAACACATATGACAGAGCACTCTTATCTTTTTTATAAGAACATTCCAATAAAAAATCTTAGAACATATGTAATATTCTTATAACATTGTATTTAACTTTTCAAGAAATACATGACATAAAAATATAAAACATATATTTCAGCGGAGTCAAGTTCAGGTGAGACACCTCCTTATAGTGTGACAGCCCTCTTATGGTGTGACAGAGACCAATTGTGTAATTAATCAGGCATGTAAAGGTAACTTTTCCAGGTTTGTTTGTGTTCTTCTCGAAAGCCTATCTTCTTCTTCTTTTTAAATTGTTGCTGCCTCCGTCGCCCACCTCCAACGATGTCGCCGGTATCTCACCACCGTTTGCTCTCCCTTCCCTCATCACCGACCACCACCAAAATCACCTCCGGCTAAGTTTAACCACTCACAAATTCACTAAATAGTTTCGTCGGAGACTCATCAACAAGGTCCACTCTCGCTTACCTTGGGAGATAAAGAAGCTCTTTTGGTACAGCCGAGCGGCAAAAAAGAGAAACTTCACCCAACTTGTTTTGTACAATTTGTTAATATTTGGTCTGTGTGGTATTATAGTTTATGACATTCAGCTCTAGCATTTGGTTTTGCGGTATGCTGCTTCTTGCACTTAATTTTCTGCAAACAAATTATCTCTTTTGGTCAGGCTTTGAATGGTCTACTGATGGAAAAGAAAAAGTCTTGTTGGTTTCAATTGTTTTTCAATTGTTTATTGAAGTAATCCTTGCATTCCACTGCTGATTGAAAACATGCTCATTAGCGAAATTCTTAATAAGATGAAGAGGTCTCTATGCATAATAAAAAGGTGAGAGTGGCAGTAGATAAAGATGAGATGAGATAATCATATGATAATAGTTGGAACAACCGAGTATTATTTTGAAACAACAGAGTAATAATTTGAAACAACCGAGTCTTAATTTGGAACAACCGAGTATGCTACTTTGGATTTCTGGAATTCTACTGCTGTATGCTACTTTAACTTTTCTAATTTGTGTAGAGAAAAAAAAATTCATTGCAGAACCAGGTGAGTTTAATCAATTGAAAACCCATGATGCTTGGAAAATGGCGGTGGCTTGAGCATAGTTGCATAGATTAATATAAATTAATTATTCTTCTTCATTTCTTTTAGTGTAAGAGCTGCATGCTTTTGTTGGGAACAAGACGGATTTGCAGCAAGCAATTGATAATGTTGCTAGTTTATGTTTAGTGATTTGAGCTTGTAAGAGTTTATTTTCTTTAGTTCAATACCAAACCAAGATCACCTTGCTGCAATCAATTTTTATATTAATGTTGCTTTATTTTCATTCACCTTGTTCAATACATGTGGTTTTAATCATATAAAAATAATACTGAGTTCGTGGAACAACCGAGTATTATTTCGAAACAATCGAGTATTATTTCGGAACAACAGAGTATTTTGTTGAAACAATACAGCATATGGAACAACTGAGTATTTTGAAACAACACAGTAATGTTTTGAAACAACACGGTAATGTTTTGAAACAACACGGTAAGTTTTAAAACAACACGGTAATGTTTTGAAACAACACGGTAATGTTTTGAAACAACACAGTTTGGGAACAACACGGTAATGGTTTGAAACAACACGGTAATGTTTTGAAACAACACGGTAATATTTTGAAACGACACAATATGTTTTTGAAACAACCATAGAAAAAATTAAAAAAAAATAAAAATCGCTTATAAATAGCAACAATGGATCTCAAAATGAACGCCTAATTAATACGAGTTCAGTGGTATAATTGTTTTTTGAAAAATGAGTTCGAGAAGAGCGGGAAAATGTATTTTAAAGAAAATAATTAAAACTTTTTTCTCTCTCCAGAGGTGACATCAGCGCTGACATCACCTCCTCTTCCTTCCCTCCATTTTCCACTCATAAGGCTTTTTCCTTTAATTACAAGTTTGCCACCTTCCCATGTTCAATTACAAAATTACCCCCACATTTTTCTCTTGTCACACCATAACTGGGCTGTCACACCATAAGCCCATTGTCACACCTGAGCCATTCTCTATTTCAGCTAATACATTATATTATGTAACTAATGTCTTATTAATATTATATATATAGAATACTATACTTAACTTTTAGAGCGCATACTATAAAAATAAGAACATATCTAAATTATTTAAAGCACCGCGCCTAAGTTTTTAAAATCCAGTTATAAAATATAGATATATACTCATTCTACAACTTATGCCTTATCCTACATTATTTAGAACATTGAACTTAACTATTAGAAAATGATAAGAAATTGGATACAAATGAGCTCTAAATCTGAGTTTGGTTAAAGAGATCACCGGAAGAATGTGCCCAGATTGATTGGCCACACTCAAGTGTTTTTCCTTCTCATTATTTTAGACTACTATTGTTTTGATTCCCAAAGTTCCGGATCCTGAATCGATGAAAGATTTAAGACCCATTTGTAATGTTATCTATAAATAATTGATAAACTGATTGCAAATCCATTGAAATTATTCTCTTAACAAAGCCTAACTAACTCGAAAAGGCACCTCGAGGGGTTAGGATTGCTTGCTATATTTAAGAAGTACATATAGCTTCCAAGTTAACAATGTGGGACATTCAACACGCTTCCCTCACGCCCAAATCATAGGTGCGTGACGCCAATATAGCAGACGGCTTCCACATTGCTCAACCATGGCTCTGATACCATCTTAACAACGCCTAACTAACCCCAAAAGGCACCTTGAGGGATAAGATTGCTTCTTATATTTAAGAAGCCAATATAGCTTCCGAGTTAGCAATGTGGGACATTCAACATATTCTTCCGGAGATTATCTCTCAGAAGCGATCAACTTTTGTGCCCAAGCTTTCTATTACAGATAACATTATTGTTTTGTTTGAGCCAATCCATACGATGCAGACGAAGGTTAAAAAAAAACATGGTATGGTGGCGTTTTAAGATTGATAAGTTGTGTTAATTCGATTAGAATTTCACACCACTTTTGTCAATTGGGTTATGTTGTGTGTTACCTCAATTCAGTATAAAGGTGTTGGTGAATGGCGAGATGGTAGGGTTGATTGTTCGAACTAGAGGGCTAAGACAGGGAGATCTTTTGTCACCTCATTTACTTATTTGTGTGATGAACGATTATCGGGGCTTATAAAGGAAGCAGATGGGCAAGGAAATGGGTGTAAGGGTCTCAATTGTGCTCCGGAAGTTTCTCATCTTTTTTTTTTTTTTTGCTGATGATATAACTTCTTTTTCTTTCAAGCTAATCTGGAGAAGTGTAAGGTGACAAAGGAGATTCTTAGTAAATATGAGGTGATGTCAGGTCAAACGGTTATTATGCAGAAATCTAGGATTATGATAAGTACAAATGTGCAAGATGTAGATGAAGAGGACATTAAACGAATTCATGGTGTTTCATTACCTCTTAATCTGAGCAGATATTTGGGCTTGCCTTCTCTTATTGGCAGGAAGATGTGTCAAGTTTTTAGGTACTTGAGGGATCGGCTTTGGCAGAAGGTATTTAGTAGAGCGGTAAATTTTTGTATCAGGTAGGAAGGGAGGTTTTACTCAAGGCGATAGCTCAAGCCATTTTGTATTATTGTTAGAGTATTTTCAAGCTTCTCGTGTCGCTTTGTGATAAGCTTGAGAAAATGATGAACTCATTTTGGTGGGGTTCTACGTCCGAGAAGAAGAGAATAGATTGGATGTTGTGGCCTAGGCGTTGTATTAGGAAGAATACGAGAGGTCTTGGGTTCCAACATTTAGAATCGTTTAACTTGTCCTTACTGGCAAAACAAGCGTGGAATCTTGTTACTAATCACAATGCTCTAGCATGTAGGGTTATCAAAGCTAAATATTTATGTGTACGGGACTTTTGGTCGGCTTAATTGGATTCAAATATGAGCCAAATGCGTTCTATTCTTGTTCAAGGTAGTAGGTGGAAAATTGGTTCGAGTGAAACAGTTAAGGTGTGGGGTGATCCTTAGAATCGATTCTAAATGTGGAGGACTATAAACCAAGTGATGCTTTACCAAATGGAATGGAGAATTTGAATGTGGCAAATTTATGTAATCACCATGCTTCTTGTTGGAATATCCCACTTTTAAATCCTTTGTTTACACGAAATGAAGTGGACCATATCATTAGTATCCTTGTTTTGATGAGCGTGGAATGTACACGGTAAAGTCTGGTTATCGGGTAGGTTTCAATTTGCATTTTGACGAAGAGGATGATATGGAGGTTAAGGATTAGACTAAGTTTTGGAATCTAAATATTCCACTGAAGATAAAACATTTCATGTGGCGATTGTGTAATAACTCTTTACCGACACGAGAACGTTTGTCCCTAAATGGTGTTTCGTTGAAAACAAATGTGTTTTTTACTTTTTCATTATCAAGTGGGAGAACAAGGCTTGCATATATTTGTTGACTGCTCATTTGCGATGGAATGTTGGCATTCGGTTAATTTTACTCTAATAAACGTCCATGTCGACGATATTGCAGATTGGGTTGCTGAAATGTTATGTCATCTTTTTTCAAAGGAGAAAAATGAGAGGTTTTGTGCTATTTTGTGGGCTTTATGGCTTCAACATAACAACCTTTGTGGAACAATAAAGTTGTCTCGACGAATATTGTGGTTCGAAATGTTTATAATTGTTTGCAGGATTATAGATCGCTAAATTGTTGTGGTGTTGTTGACTGATTCAAAATCGGTTAATTAAAATAACCATATTTTTATGCTATCAATTTTGTTTTTCAAATTAGTTTGTTAGCTTGATATCATAGCTGATTTTTCTAGTTTATTTGTTAGGAGTAAGCCTATATAAGAGGCAGAGACTTATAAATCTGTACTTCATAATTTCTAGAATTAATAACCGTGTTTAGAGTTCAAAAGCTTTTATGTTTTTGTGTAGTTTAAAAACTGGCCAACAATATTTTTGTCCATGTGGGTTCAGGTGGTAGTGGCAATGAGGTTTGGCATCCTCCGGTTGGGATGTTGAAAGTTAACCTCGACGCGTCGGTTAGTATGGAGGAAAGGCGAGTTGGCTTTGATTGTGTTTGCCATAATGAGCAACGAGAGGCCGTGGCGTGCTGGAGTAAGGCCCTGTTCTTTTTGATTGAATTGAATTGAATTGAACTGAATTGAATTGAATTGAATTGAACTGAATGATATTGAATTGAATTGAATTGAACTGAATGGTATTGAATTGAATTGAATTGAATTGAATTGAACTGAATTGAATTGAATTGAATTGAACTGAAATATATTGAATTGAACTGAATTTATTGAACTGAATTTACTGGACTGTATTTACTAGACTGAGTTAAAAATTTATAATTTAATATTGTATTATATATGAGACTGAATAATTTGATAGAATTTGATAGAATTTTCACATTTATTAATGTGGGATGGGAAGGGAGTGCTCATGATATCACCGTGTGGAAAGATTCTTTAACTAATTCAAGATATGCTTTTCCTCATCCACCTGAAGCCACCTGAAGGTAAAATTATCTTTATTATTTTTTACTTCCATAAAAAAGTAATATTGATTCTAATTTTATGTTTCTCATAATTTTTAGGAAAATATTATTTAGTAGATTCAGGATATCTAAATACTCTTGGATATTTATCTCCAATTAGAGATGCGGAAACTAGATATCATATGCCGGAATTTAGATGTGGAAGACCTAGAGGAATGGAAGAACATTACAATTATTTACATTCGTCATTGAGAATGAAAGTAGAAATGTCATTTGGACAATTGAAGAAAAGGTGGAAGGTGCTCTACAATATGCCTCAAATGTCAACAAAGTATCAAATGTCGATCATTGTTTCTACATTTACGCTTCATAACTTTATAAGATTGTGCACACTTGGAATACCAATTACACAATATGGTCCAAATGTCAATGGAAGAGTAGATTCAGATATGTTTAGTACAAACCGAAAAAATGCCATGTTAGTAGTACGGAATGGTATAGCGCAACAAATTTGGCAATCACGACGGCTAGCGGAAAATGAAGAGCAATCAGATGATGAAGATATTGAATAAAATGGTTAAAAAAATATATTTATGAAATTTACTGAACTGAATTGAATTATTGAAAAATGTTGAATTGAATTGAATTGAACTGAATTGAATTGAATTGAATTGAATTGAATTGAATTAAATTGAATTGAACAGTATTGAATTGAACTGAATTGAATTGAACGATATTGAATTGAACTGAATTGAATTGAATTGAAATATGTTGAAATTAAATCAAAAAGAACAGGGCCTAAGCATTTTGAAGAAAGGTGGGCTACATTGTGTTTGAAGGAGTTCTTGAGTTGGCTTCAGATTAATCAACTTCTTAATGTCGTTACTGAGTCCGACTCCAAAGTGGTGGTTGATGTGTTCAAAGGGGAGAGGAGAGATGATTTTGAGCTAGGAAGTATTATTCCATGCTTGAATTGTTTTGTCTTATCAATGTTAAAATGTCATTGTTTCGATTGACCTAGTTCGTATATTTGGAACTGAACTCTTCATTTTGTGAGAATTTTTACTGAAACTCGTGTAATTCGTTGAGTTTTATATAAATATCTTATTTGCTTTTAAATAATAATAGTTTGTCTAGTGGTAAAAACTAAGGTAAATAAATTAAAGTTCACAAGGCATGTCAAAACACACGGTTTAGTTTTAGTATTTTTCATAATACATTACAAGGCTCTCAATTTTTATATTTAACAGTTTAGTCCCTCTATTCATTTTAATTACGCTTAACCCTTCTTGGAAGCCTTAAAGTTGACACTTATTTTCACTTGGACACATAAAGTCTGTGCTTTTTCACATAATTCATTCAACTCTATAAAAGCACACCATTTGGCCACATTTTCATTTAAGACCATTTTCACTTAGAGAGTGTACTACAGTCTCTCAAAAAATTATTCTTTTAGTCCCTCCAAATTTCTTTTATTTCTATTTTTTTCTTCTTCTCTTTTTTTTTTTTTTGGTTTTCCATCCGGTTTCCGAACCACATTGGGCCGACTAATCAGGATTTGCAAGGATTATGGTATTTAAACCCTCCCAGTCGGGGTTGTGGGAGATCGATCCGCAGACCTCCCTACCAAGCGCAGCCCCATGCAATTTCTGAAATTTCTGAAATTTTTTTCTAGAATTTTGAAAAAAAAGATTCTACAAATGATATTTAAAAAAAAAAGAAGAAGAAGAACACGAGAAATTAAGGGATGGTTTTGGAATTTTTCAAATTCTTTTTGTCCCTACTACATCTCTCTCATTCTCTTATTTTAATATATATTTTCCACATCAGCGTCACGTAGGATTTTTGTGGTTAAGTAACATACTTTTATGGAGTTGAAGGGGCTATATGAAAAACCACAAACTTTATGGGTCTAAGTGAAAATGAGTGCCAACTTTAAGGGTTCCAAGAGGGGTTAAGCCTTTTAATTACTGATTTACACTTCATTTATTAAAATTAAACTATATTTTGATACTTGAAGTTTAATATTTTTACAATTTGATACATAAATTTTTATTTTTACACCTAAAACTATTATTTCAAATATAAAGATAAACTTATGAAATATCATGCAACATATATAACCATTTTCTCAACTAAATCTGGAAACTCATACGTAGTTTATATACAAAACATGATTTTATAAAAAAATTAAAAATGAAACACTTAAACGTGTATTTTTAGTATTAAAATAATAATTTTAAGTATAAATATAAAGTTTAGGGACAAAAGTTTAAAAAAGTAAAAGTTCATGGGCCACAAATGTATATTTCGCTTAATATTTAAAGGCCATATATATAGTTTGAATGGATGAAAAGATTTAACTATTGAATATATCAAAAGTCGAAAACCTTGTAATATATTATTTTCAATAATATATTATTGAAAATACGAAGATTAAATAATGTGTTGTTACATAATATAAAGACTATTAAATTAGACTAAATAATTATTTAGTCTTTATATTTTGACCTAATTAATTATATAGTCCATCACTTTACTATAAGATCCTTTAGTTTTTTGATATCTAATTATTTAGTCTTTCTGGTTGAATAAAAAGACTATATTGTATATTATTGTTATCATTTCTTTCTAATTAGTAATTTTGAAGAAAATTTCACTGAGATTTTTCAATCTTCTTATAATTCTCACTGAAGTCATTTCTTTTTTGAGTTTCCCTTAGCCTTTGTTTGAAAGTTTGGAGGTTAATGGAGGTTCGAGTTAGAAGAGGTTAATGGGAGTAACTGAACGGAAAGGGAAGTGACGGAAATGAAAATTAAATGTTAACCTTGTTTGAGAGTTGGTGTAATTGAATTGGACGTTAATGGATGTAAATTAGTTAAAATGTTTACGTTACTTCCACTAATCCCCCATTTGGAGGTTAAGGTTTCGAGGTTAATGGAAGTAAAATGTTAACTCTCGTTAACCTTCATTCAAATTTTTAAAAACTCCCAAACGAGGTTAATTAAAAAGTTTACATTCCGTTACCTCCATTAAGATTTATTAACCTCCTCCCAAACAAGGGCTTAGATTAGAAACAGTATTAAAAGCTAACGAACGCCTCCAGGGCACTAGATAAGCTATATATTTTATTATTTTTTACATAATATACATTAAATGGTTTAACACAAATTACTTAATAATTGTGCCAAAATGAATTAAAAGCTAATAGCTTAAATAATTGTGCTTAAATAAGTGTGTTAAACTTAATTAAAGTAAGTGATGTAATTATAAGTTAATTATTTAATAATTTTATGGTAATTCTTATTGATTTTTGAGGGTTTATGATTAGATTCGATAGGGTTTAAGTTTGGGTTCATGGGTTAGGTTCGGGTATAGGGTTTGGGTTTAGTAGGGTTAGGGTTTGAATTTGGATTTGGGTTACGGGTTAGGGTCCGGGTTAAGGTTTCCGGTTTATATGCTGGTTTGGGTTAATTTTATGGTTTTAGGTACGGGTTGATTATTTAGGTTCGGGTTTGGATTTGGATTTCGGGTTTATATGTTTGTTTGGGTTAATATTTATGGTTTTGGGTTCGGGTTGATGATTTTGGTCCGGGTTTAGAGTTGTGTTTGAGGATAATGTTTAAGGTTTAGGTACGGGTTAAGATTTATGTTTAGGTTCGGGTTTAGGTTTATGTTTAAGTAACTAAATTAATTAAAAAGAAGAAAAAAAAATTCAAATTAGAAACGTTGTGCATAGAGAGAAGAAGTAGATTGTCTCAATACAAACTATTTAATGCATAGAATTTACTAATTACAATGCAAACCATTAATGAAATTTTATCATTTTCCAATACAAACTACTTAATGTGTGTTATACAAAAAATAATAAAATATATTCCTTATCTAGTGCCCGGGGCGTCCGTTAGCGGGATCGTTAATTCTAACTTAATTTTGATTGTATATATGTATTTAATGGAGAAGACTGCACAAAGCATGAGAGGTGGAAGGGAGTATGCTTCTCTATACTGGGCATGAAGTATTTGAAGAGAATTTCAATAGGTTTTCAAATAATCATCATATATTACAAATGTTTTGGTCTTGGATTGAAAAATTGCGAAGTGGTGATTCGGGATGATACCAAAAGAAATATGGAGGGGATATTTCATGGGTTGAGAGCATGAGCGGTGGCGGCAGTCGGTCTGGAATTTGGTTGGATTCTGAACTACAAGGATCTGATACCTTATTCCCTTGATTATTTAAAGAAGAAAGGAATGGTGAAAAAATGCAAAGTTTGGAGAAGATGAAGTAGGGGTAATTCTGGTATCTTAGTATTTAATATTAGTTTTTTTTACGTTGACACGGAATAATAGACGAAAGGACTAATGAGTTTAACGAGACCAAACATTAGAAATTTTATAATTATTTTGAAAAACACAAACACTAAATAATTGTTTACCCTATTAAATTTTACAATTAAAACTAAAACAAGAATAAATTTGATTTCTTCTTCTAACAAGAAAATGGAAAAATGAGGTGTACATAAGAACTGACCGTACAGTTAAACCTCGGTAAAGTAATGTTCGATAAAGTAATAACCTCGCTTAAGTAATAAATTTTGTCGGTCCCAACTTGGGCCAATGTAGTAAAGTAATATTTTCGTTAAAAACATAAGATAATAAAAATTTAGAAAGTCCTAAAGTGTCCAAGCAATATATGTAAAGTAATAATTTCAGAATTATAGATATATATAATACGTATGAGGTACAAAATTTAATTTTTTTAGAATATGAATGAATATATAGTATCTTGTTTCTTCTTTCCACCACAGCTAAAATTAACATCATCCTTGACTTTACGTAAAGAATAAACAACTCTTGGTGTGTTTTGCTCGTGTTGTAACAAGTAATTGTTCAAAGTGTTGATTGCTTGAACTGCTTTCTTTGATGACATACTTGAGATGACATTGCTATCGTCTTGTTCAAGATCAGTCTTTCATCAATGTTCATTACAGACTCAAATATTTGTTCATCCGTAGGTGATTCTATTGCTATTGTCTGGTTTAGGACTAGTCTCTTCATCAGTGTTCTTTATCGATAAAGTAATAAATTTGGTAAAGTAATATTTTTTTCCGGTCTCAAGAGTATTACTTTAAAGAGGTTTAACTATATATGTTTTATGGAAGGAAGATTAGTAAGAGGATAGTTGACGAGGAGGGGACAAAAGGCTTGGAAATTCTTGATTTTCCATTATGACTAAAAAGTTGTTAGAAATTGAATTCCCAACTAATTCTTAGTCTCTTCAAACCATTTCATTATTAATTTCGTCTCAAATTCCTTCCAACAACTATTCCTAATTATTTTTATATATTTCATTTACTAACTAGTATGGAACCCGTGCAAAAGCACGATTGGTCAGTATTATTTATCCAAGACATTTGTTTTATCGGACAATTCAATTTATAATAAGGTATTACTATTTACAGTTCACTTTTTTCTTGCTATAGCCCATTTTGATAAATTTACTATTTTCATTAAAAATCTATTTAGACTTGGTCATTAAATTTACAGCCCACTTTTTCCAAACAAAAAAAAACAATTTTTGAAACTCGAACATTAAAAATCCGAAATTTGAGATGTCGAATGAGCCAACAAATCCGAAATGGAACTTTTTGTCCTATGTTGTTTCCCGTTATTTTTTCCGCTTCTATCACATGTTTGCCCAATAGAGTTAATACTAATCGGATTCCATTACAAAGTCTATATTTATGAGTAACATTATGGGGACGCCAATCTTCAATATCAGTTTGTGATTGAGCATACCTGAAGATCTGTTTGTACTAAGCAATTTCGACGATCTCGTTATCGTGGTATAAACAAATTTAAATTGATACAAAACCTATAAACAAACATTTATAAATCAGTTTTAATCTATTTCAATATGTTGCTAAGGTTATACAAAATAGATTAAACAACTTACCGTTCCAAATTCCAATTTTGGCATTCTGAAGAATAATTACAAACGGTTTATTTTTTCTTGTTCAACTCAACATATATTGTTATATCCTCATCATAAACGTTAAACAATGTGCAGTAAACTGCAAAATTTTAAAAAACAATAGAACCTAAATTACAGCTAAAACAATTTAATTAAGCATAAGAAAAGACAATAACTCTCGGTTCATTAACATGACTCTAACTCTTTTGCATTTTTTCTTTTGGCTTTGTCAATCGTAAGCATAATTTCTCCAATAGATGTAGCCTCTGCAATTATATCTGACAAACAAAATATTGTATAAACTATTTAGTTAGAAGATCTTAAGACTTTGAAAAACGAATACACAACAATGCATAAAAATACGTAGTTTTAAAAAGGCCTTACCAACCAAAAAATTAATATCAACCAATTTTGATAGGATTGAATCAATTGGTGTGAATTGAAACTGTTTTTTTTTTTTATCATATTGCATTCAGTCTGTTCAACCATTGTTTGCAATTTGAACAACAACTTGTATTGATCTTTCAGTGCCTTGTAGCTTCCATAATTTGTCACTACATTAAAATCTTCGAATATGTAAGCTTTTTTTCTCCTCAAGCACATCAATAAAACTGGGTACAAAGTCATCATTTACATATGCTTCAATGGTTTTATCCTATTAAGGAAAAACAAAATAAAATTAATAATAGATACAAATATATAGTATTTGTTTTTTAAGAATGTAGAAAAACACCATACCATGCACCTATTGTATCATTCTTTTCCTTGTGCGGATTTTTCGTAATTGAAGAATTCTTGCTAAAACTTTCCAAATTTTTTTAGAAGCACAAATTTGTTTGATATAATCATATGTTGAAGACATAGTTTTTTAGCTTCTCAATAGACTGGTGATGCTTCTCGAGATGATTGTGGTTCTATTATATAACAGTACAATCTAAAACATATAGTTTATTTCAAGTAGAATTTAGATCATATAATTAAACAATTCAATTTGAATATATTGTAGTTTATAAACACAAAAAGTATAATTGTAAAAGTATGATTGTAAAAATATAATTTTGATCATTTATAAAAATATGTTGTAGTTTATAACACAAAATAAAGTTGTTAACGTGAGAATAAACCTAAGGAGACTAATTTAATTTGAATTAAAGATGGACCGTGAGGATTAGAATCCCAAAAATTTAACACTTCTTAATAATATAGGGCGGGTACATATATTAAACTTAAATGTAATAAAAAAGAATTTTTTTATTATGAATTAATATGAAAAAAAATATGAGAAAAATTCTATGATTGACACATAAACATTCTTTCCTCAGATTTTAATATAAGTAATAGATACTACTCTCATTCAATATCTTCCAAACTTTTTCTACAATTTGTGTATTTGAATGTTTGCTAGAGTAATTTACTTCCAAACTTGTCACCTTTAACATAGTAGTATGATCTACGGTGCCCTTTGATTAAACAAATTTGTCATCAGTTTTATCCAAGTTGAATGTTGTGAACTCGTAAAGTTCTCGATATGCTTTTTTTCCTCAAATGATAAGAAACAAAAAGTAAAATAAAATAGATAACACTAAATTATTTGGTTCCATAACTTGTGTCACGACAAGAACCCGTTGGATCATATTGGATGATATATAGTTGTTTAGATGCATGGATCATTTTCAAGGATGGTAACTCACAAAGTTGTTACAATTAGAATAGTATAAATTGATAGAGATTAATATACAACATGTTGTTACTATCAGCTCGAACTTTTGGTTCAATCAGTTAAGTAACATGATCAATTCAGGCTTTGTTCTTTTTTACTTAAATTCAGTAAAATTTATTAGGCAATCGATTGATAATTCAATTCAGTTTAGTTTAGTTCAGCTTTTTTCAGTCGAAAAGAACAAAACCTTGTTGGTAAAAATAATTAAAATTTCACAAGCCCAACGGTGTGTTACTTATAACTGACTGGACCAAAAACTCGAGCTAATAGTTAAGGCTAACAACATCTTTTATATTAATCTCTGACACACACACCACCTCATGTGAATGCCCCTTAGGCCTAAAACATGCGTACGACACAACCTAACTCACCATATGTTTTTAATTCAACAAATATAGAGATTGTCAAAAATCGAATTCATGAACTTTCGAACACAAATACTTTAATATCAGTTACTTAACCGATTGAATCAAAAGCTTGAACTTGTAATTAAAGATAACAATAGCTTTCATATATGGCTGAATATACAAATAACCCCCTGAAATTGGCTCAATGTTGCTACTGACCCCCTCAACTTTTAAATGTAACAAATACCTCCTCCAACTTGTTAATGTTAACAAATAACCCCCTGAACTTGGCTCATTGTTGTTACTGACCCCCTCAACTTTCAATTGTAACAAATACCCCCTTCAACTTTTTTAATGCTAACAAATAACCCCGAATTACTGAAATGATAGCAAATGTATGACTTAAACTCAAATCAATTTAAAAAATTAAAAACCTAAAAAATAACCTAAATAAAATAAAAAAAATTCAAATTTTTCTGGATAAAGGCTTACTATGGAGTTTTTATTGTATTTAAAATTTAAGCCTTTACAAAATTTCAATTTCATTTTTTGAATTGAGAATTTGATTCTTAAATGGAGAATTTGATTCTTGAAGTAATTAAAAAAGTAGTACTTTTCAATTATTTGGAATTTAAGCGTTTATAGAATTTCAATTTCATTTTTTCAATTTCAGTTATTTGTTAGCATTTAAAAAGTTGAAGGAGAAAAAATTTGAATTTTTGTATTTTATTATTTTTTATGTTTTTATTTTTTTTAATTGATTTTTCTTCTTCTTAAAACCATTTACGCAACTATAAGAGTTTGAGTCATACATTTGCTATCATTTCAGTAATTCGGGGTTATTTGTTAGCATTAAAAAAGTTGGAGGGAGTATTTGTTACAATTGAAAGTTAAGGGAGTCAGTAGCAACTATGAGTCAAGTTCAGGGGGTTATTTGTTAGCATTAACAAGTTGGAGGGGTATTTGTCATAATCGAAAGTTGAGGGGTTCAGTAGCGACATTGAGTCAAGTTTAGGGGGTTACTTGTGTATTCAGCCTTCATATATTAATCTCGAACACGGTATATATACTCTTTTCATGTCTGTAGCGTGTTTTTACATTATATTGAGCACAAAAACTAGTTGTAGCCCCCAAACTTTCATTTGTATCTTATAACAAGATTTCTGAGATTAATTAATACAAAAAATTTCATTCATCTTCACTATACTTTTAGTTCGATCGGATACATCTCCGCAAAACACCTAAACCTTTTTGTTCTATCTCCATTCTATTAATTTAAACATCATAATGTGATCACCAATAAACCATTTTTAGTCCTTTTATTTAGGCATAAAAAAGTCTAAATCACATGTAGAAGACTCTTCACATGATATAGGTAGTGGTTAAGTTCTTCGCATAATGGTTAAAACTCTTTTTAGGACTAAATGAGATTATGAATTCGAACCACAATCGGGATGTAAGGAGATTTTCTTTGTTATTATTGTAAGCATATTAATGAAAAAAAAAAAAAACTTTTAAAAAAAGAACTTCTTTGTTATTATTAAGGAGTAATTACTTTTAATAAATTATCTCTTTTTTATATTTTTTTTTTTGGTTGAATCTCTTTATAATTTTGTTAAGGCAACACACAAGTGATGAGTTAATGAAATAGGAGTCCCCGTGTTTAGAGTTGCAACTTGAATAGGAAATTCCTATCTTCATACGGGATTTGCTCAATTGGTTTGGAAAAATGTCCGTTTATTTCCTTCATGGAGTGGGGATGGAGGAAAGAAAATCTCTAGAGACAGGAATAGAGCGGAGACGGGACCCTTTATCTCCACCTCACGGTGATTCCCATCCTCATTCCCACTATTTTCCCCACGGATTTTTGTAAATTATACACTAAATATACATATATAAAAAGAAAATTCATTTTGTCTAATTAATTAATATATATATATATAATTGAATTATTAGAGAGATATTATTTTTAATTTTCTATTTAATGAATTAATACATTACTTATTGTGTTGATGAATTTTTTTCTTATCAATTAAACTAACATTTTATAGTCTGCATTTGACGGTCTCATCCCCTCTTTGCTCCATTTGCAATCCTGCACATATTTATTAATTAAGTTTGTTAAAAAGAAATGAAGCCAATTTAGATTCAAACCAAGTTGTTTATTATATGCCATAAGTGTAAATGAAATAAAATATTCCCTAAAAAAAAGAGTAAATGGAATAAAACATACACATAAACTCACTGCCAACATGAGTACAGCTTTCGTAATGTACTCACCAAAAAAAACAAAACAAAACAACTTGTCTTTTATTTTATTTTGTAACAACTAGGGTTATAAGCCCAACAAATTAGAAAAGAAAAAGAGTGGAAAAGAAAAGGTAATAAAACTAAGGACATACGAACAAAACACTAAATGTACGATATACAGATATGCCGAGAGGTGTTTGAACTTTATTATGTATTAACTAGAAGATTTAGAGGCTACAAGTGACACAATACTTTCATGATGACGCAATGAGATCATGTGAAGTTCGTTATCTAATCATCAACTCTTTGTAATTTATGTAATAGCAGCAAAATCTCTTTCGTTTTTCTACAAAATAAAACATAAAATGTTCATAAAAGGAGACAAACGAAATGAATGCTTTTTTAAATAAAAAACAATAAATAAAACTATGAGACTTAACTTCTTTCCACTTATTATTTTATCTTTTATAATAACTTTCTTTTATTAAGGACTTGTTTTTTTTATTTAAATTTAATAAATTGGTGCAAGTTAGTAAATTTAGTAAAATTCATTAGACAACCAGTCAATAATTCAGACCAGTTCAGTTCAGTAAAAAAGAACAATATCTAAGTATATTTACTCTAAATAACAATTATTCTAATAATTGTCTTAAGCGATTAAGAGCATACTATTTTAGAGTAAAAGTATCTTAGAAATGCACTTAAATTTACATTTGCTTATAATTGCAACAAATGGTATAAAACTTTAAGGTAATTATGTTAAGATTCGAACTTCGCAATGTTCCGAAAGGAAAATATGCATCTTCCACCAAAATCTCCAGCTCAAATCTTGATTGAATGGTTGAATCAATCTAAGACCTTAACTACATGTATGAATTGTGCTTGGAGGTATTATAATTGAAAACATTTAATTCCTAGCTAAGGTTATTTTTTTAATGCAAATACATTAAATGGTAAACGATATGTACGATTAGTTAAATATGAAACTATATTTCTTTAGAGTTCTCAAAATAACTTCATTTTTTTCTATAACCATATTAGATATACATTAAGAAAAAGAAGAAGATACGTGAATGTTTATTTAGAATTGTGAAAAATGTAATTTTTAGTGGAGATGATACGCATTTTATAATTGTTGTTGCAGTATAAGCTTTTATATATAATTGAGTAACAGTGTGTAATAAACTGAAAAAAAAAATAAAAAATCAATCATAAAAAATTGAAATGCAGTGTTTCTTACCTGTCAGACCCATATATAAAGATTTATTTAAGTTCTTTCAAAGAAGAAAAAAAGAATTTATTCAAGTTGGTTTGGAAAACATAAATTAAAGATTTCTAACATTTTCGTCATAATTTAAAAGGAAACACGAAGAAAAGATGATAGATTATTCTAATTGAAATCTAATGGTTGACAACGTGATTGCGATATTTGGAATATTCTTTCCTAACTTGTATACCACGGGACACGAAGATTTTCATAAAAATCAATTCAAAATTATGAAGTTTTACTCACCTTAAATAAAACTACATTTCTAAATGAAATTAAATATAATATTACAAATACGTGACAGTAACTTGAGTAGTTTTAGTTCTTTTTCTAAGACAGTAACTCTCAATTTAATATATATATATATATATATAGTAAGAGGAAAATTTTTAAAATACATCTGACATACTACGTCGATTCTATGTTGTGTGTAACTAGTACTCTAGTAATTATCAACTTAATGCATATATAGTTAAGAACATGAGCCAATTTAATTAGAGCTCATACAAACCAGAGCCTTCTCGGGCAAGAGAGGTGCACGCACACGGTCCAAAAATGAAAAAAAACCCCATATAATCATATATTATAGAAAATAAATGCTCATAATGAAAGGTTTGAATCTTGTATAAATATTGTTAAATTTTTTGCACTTGACATGGGTATAAAACCAAAACAAAGCTTCATGTTTATTGAAAAAAGTAATTTGATGAGAGTGATAGTAATACTGATGAAGTGATAGAAACGACAAAGGAATCCTTTAGAGTTATATTTTCTTTAGTAATTTGCTAAAAAATTATTTGTGTTTAACAATTTTGTCAAAATGGTGTTTGTGTTTATTTGTTTGACAAAAAAATGATTGTGTTTATCACCGTTACTCAAAAAGCAGAAAACTTATTAACGGTGTTAAATGTGATGTTGTGGCAAGGGGTTTTCGGTCTTAATTTATTGGTAAATTCCTAAAATATTAATGTGTCTACAACTTTAAAGTATGGGATTATAACATAACCAAGTATTTTTGGATCATTCATTGACAGGTGTAGGAGGATCATTCGGCAAGAATGGGACATCCGTTTTATATATATTTTTTGTGAGGGTAATCGAGCAGCGGACTAGATGGCGAACTTCGCTAGATCTTTTCTTTTGGATCATCATGAGAAGTGTCGAATCCAGAAATTCGTATACGGAGGCACGTTTCTAACCAACTTTTTTTTTTTGCCATGCACCTCTAGTTTTGCATAAAAATATGAAAATTAACGATACACGACTCTAGTTCAAAATAGCAAAATCAGTCAATATTGAAAAATATTAATAACGCAAAATAATGGAATTGGAAGAAAAAAACAAGAAAAAATATATAAATTTACATTTAAATTCAAGGATAAAATAAAATTAATAAAAAAAATTTGAAAAAGTAATAAAAATTAATAATAATGTGAAAGAAAATGCATATAATGTGTTAATACTAATGAGTGAACGAAAAGATTTAAAATAGGAGAAAGAAATAAAAAGTATTAATGAGGGATTGAGGATTTGAACCCAAGACTTTTCAACTAAGATGTGAGGAGGCTAACATCATAACACCATCTCTGCTAATTCTTTCTAATGTTCTCTAAACACATTTTATATCTATATAAAGCATTTAACGTTCTCCACATCGAAAAAATATTTTTTTTTTTTTGCATTTTTCTCGGAACGAGGGGGTACGTGCCCCATGTGCTCCCGTGCATTCGCCCCTAATCACGAGTAAGATGTCCCTCCTACGGGCATTCATAATATTTTCTTTGCGGAGCTGAAGCTTCACGGGGGGAGTGTGATGCTAGTTTTGTTTTTTTTTTTTCTTTTATTTTCTTTCTTTTTCTGTTCTCGTTTGGTCCCCCGGGGTTTTAACCCCTCTCCGTTACCAAAATATAAAATTGAGACCTAAATACATCTTGCCACATCATTACATTTAACACCGTTAATGAATTTTTCACCTTTTGAGTAACGAAAATAAACACAATCATTATTTTGTCAGGAAAAACAAACACATACACCATTTTGACAAAATTGATAAACACGGATTTTATTTTTTTTGGAAATTACCCTATTTTCTTTTGTTGTTAATAAGATCATATTTTCTTTAAATTCTCGTGTGATTCAAAACTGTTAAATTCATTGGATAATGATAAATTAAGCAACTCATCAACAATTTTTACGACTACATTTTCTTATAATGAATTTGCATGTTGATGCATATGTTTTTCTTTTCCAAAAATGAAACTGTTGTAGACAGCTTTTCCAAACGACTTGATATCGGCCCTTGAAATACTCAAGTTTGTCATAACATTATCCAAATATTTTCATTGCTCTTCGAATTCTTTTAACGATGTCGGTGACTGTTGCATCTACTGAAAGAAGATTTTCGAAGTTACAATTATAGAAAATTATTTGAGATCGTCAATGTCACAAGAAATGTTGAATGGTTTAGCTGCTATATGTACTCGGAGAAATATGTTAGAAAAATATTGATATAGACATTATTAGTATTAGTGATTTTGCATCTAAAAATGCTCATAGCATCGATTTGTATAATAAACTCGGTACTTTAATATACTGTGGTTTTCATGTGAATTTTTTTTTTTATTTATTTCATTTCTTTAGTGAATAAATATATTTGTGGATTCGTATTTACTTACACTTGTTCAATAGGGTCCTATTTGACGTTTCGCCTGGGGGCTTCCAAAATCTCATGATCGACACTGATACAAACATGCAAGTTAATTCGTATAGACATGTCTACTATAGATTCAGGTGCAATAAACTCAACCAAAATAATTTCTACTTATTAACATGGTTTTGGAGCTTCTAAGTGAGGCCATGAATATTCTTCTTATGAATTTTAGATTGTTGCAATTGTCAATTGCTTAGCGACCACCTATGATGATCTCCCAAATATTCATGTTACTCTTCGGTCCTTTTGACAAGGAATTCGAGAGGCTAACTAATTTTAATCTAGGAACCATGATTAACACTGTTCAGAAACATTGAGTTTTGCATGGTCGTTCTTCTAAGGCTCCAAGGTTAATCTTAGTTTGATGGAGGCCTTCGGGTTGGATGCAATTAAACTCAGCTTCAAGTTCTGCGGATCCAGGTGGAGCGGGTGGAATTTTGAGAAACAAGTCGAGACTTTGCTCATATAATCTTTATTTTTCTATTGATTCGACTCATGCTTATATTTCTAAATTTCAAAGTCGCAATCATGGCTATTCACATCGCTCGGGAATAAAAAATGGACAAACTCAATTAATTTATTAATATTGGAAATATTTTCCTTGATTAATCAATCACTCATAAGGGTATATATACAAAGAATACAATCAATGGTCAACCTATACAAAAGGTAATAATATAAACACATTCAATACATATTTTGACTAATCTAATCTAATACACCCCCTCAATCGCAAGTAGGAGGAGGTCGAATACTTATATTGTCTCGAAAGTCATCAAAGAGAACGGAAGGAAGACCCTTGGTGAATATGTCGGCAATCTGATGGCGAGAAGGAACATGTAGAACACGAACCTCACCGCGAGCAACCTTTTCACGAACAAAATGAATATCCATCTCTATGTGCTTTGTGCGTTGGTGCTGAACAGGATTCCCGGAGAGATAAATGGCACTAACATTATCACAATACACAAGAGTTGCCTTGCGAATAGGACAATGTAACTCAAGCAAAAGATTTCGCAGCCAGCAAGATTCGGACACAACATTGGCGACCCCTCTATATTCAGCTTCGGCACTAGATCGGGATAGAGTAGGTTGTCGCTTAGCGGATGATGCGTTTGTTTTAGCACAGGGGTATAAAATAATCAGAATACACACGGGGTCATCAATTACAGTATCAAACGGAAGTACGAGTATCGATCCACAGAGACCTGTGGTTAATCGTTTCAAGGTTTGAGATTTGAGAAAAGCAAGTAACAAATGGGGTTTTAAAACAGGAAATGACAAGAATGAAAAGAAAGCAAGTAAACTAATTGTAAAAGCAGGTTTGGGTGAGAACAGTGATGTCCTCGAGCACAAGGCTGAAAGAAGGTTTGTGAAACAATAATAAACGGGCACATGGAATGAGCACAGGGGGTCAGCAAGCTCAGATCTCTTGAGTCTGGGTTAAACTTGTCAATACGTGTTAAGTGGTTCCCAAGGTATCAATCTTTCACGTCTCCATGACAAGAATGAATAAAAGATAGATAAAATAGCATCTCTGCGGACTCTCATCTAACTTGCACAGGCTTAGGTGCCGGAACAGGGTAACTTGGATCTCTCACAAGTTCCGTACACATCAAGCAATGATAACAGCCATCTCTAGCATATTATTTGCTTAACCTTGCAGTCTAGATCCAGATCTTACTTATTTTCTCTCAAAACATAAGCAAATCATGCATATAAATCAAGGCCTTTGACTTATAATGATCTATTAAGCACAGATCTACAAGTTAACACGTAAAAACATGAATAACAAAGATATTTAGAGCTCCAGCTTAGCTTTCCCAGCCCATTCCATGTAAATAAGACTACTCACTACTCATAACAAAAGATCTATATTATAAACACCAAATAACATCCAAAGTACAACTTTTGTATTAAAAAAGGTTAAAGGGAAAAGAGCTTCCCTCCTTCAATGGCAATGAACAACCAAAGAAGAAGAGGAAGACAACCCCGAAAACCGTAAAAAGAAAGAGAGAATACAAAAGCTACTAAGGAAAAGTTGGTGAAATGAAAAGGAGTGCAAAAGAAAAATAATAGAGAGTGCTTAACAGCAAGGGGAACATTCCCTTAAATAGACAAACAAAGGGGATGACCTAATAAATGGCAATCCCCAAAATACCCAGAAAACTACAAAAGTTCTGACGCTTAACAGAAAGCAAAACAGGTGAGCGTCCTAGTGACGTCACCAGAGTGAAAAAGGTTCTTCAACAGCAAACTCCTCCTAGCACAGGCCTCCCTCCAAGCACAGACTGCTCCCTTCCCAGCTTAGACTTCAAATTGGTTCTTTTAAGCGCAATCTTCTCTCAACAAGCAATCCAGACCTGCTTCAAAACAATTGTAAGAAAACAATACGAGGCAAGAAGAAAAGATGCAACAAATGCAATGGAACAGCCCTAAATACTATCAAAATACACGCACAGTCTGTGCACATCAAAATCCCCCACACTTGAGCAATGCTTGTCCTCAAGCAGAAAGATAAAGACTAACTTAAACGCAAGGAATTTAAGCAAAAAGATCTTGAAACTGCAATGCCAGTCATACGAACCAAGTCAACTAACTTTACCCTCTAACTAATTAACAGCTTCGATAAGCGGTTGTCTTGTGCTTGTGGCACATACTCCTGAACCTACAACTATTAACTAAGTTAGGTAGCATTTAGCTTTAAGATGGTGAAGGGAGCCTCTGAGACAAGTTACCTACCCATTTAAGAATGCAACCGGAATCTAATGATTAAGATGGAAGCTTAATTGGCTAACCTAGCAGGCTTATGTACCAAAAGATTTTAATTATAGTTTCGAACACAACCTTGTTCCAATTCAGCACATCCTTTCACAATTCAAAACAACAACAATTTTCTCTCATCCCCAATCTAGTTAATAGCTTTCGATAAGCGGTTGTCTTGTGCTTGTGGCACATTCTTCCGAACCTACGACTATTAACCAAATCAAAGAGCATTGGCTTACTCATACCAATTGGCATAGGAGTAGAATGAGAATTTAGCACAGATTTAGCACATTGGCTTTGATTTTGGTTAGGATTTTGATTTCACTTTCACTTTTAGCACATTGGCTACCCTTTTCAAATAGAATCAGTTTCAAAATTTGGGTCTAATGGCATTAACCGAACACAGGCTTTGCTTTTTGGGCTTCCACAAACTCATTAGAGACGGGCAGGGGGTTTACTTGGCAAATCAACTACCCTATCAACATTTATATACGGAGCTAAGGTAAAGCTGGTTGCATGCAAACATTAGTCTATGGCAATTGACAGAGACAAAAAGATAATCGATTAAATAGGTTGCAGTTAAATCTTATCAATGAGCGAGGACAACAAATTTACAAGCTCTCACGCACAGGCTTACTCTAAACAACCTAACAGCATGCAAAATAGCTAGAACAGGCAACAAAATTGAAAAATTAAACGGCCTCATTCAACTAACTAACTCCCTCCCCCACACTTATTCCATTCAGTGCCCTCATTGAATGCAAAACATCAACAATTAAACAGCAAGAGGCACAGGGCAAACCAGCACAGCTCCACAGCAACAAAAGCAATAAGTAAAATAGAAATGCATACCTGCTTGGAGAGGCATAAACTACTAAGCAATAGGGGAAGAAGTTTCCTTCTGATCATCAAAGATGGAATCAGAGGAAGAAGCAGCTGCTTCGGGTTCAGAGGAGGCTTTCCTTTTAATACCAGGGACTGATCGCAATGGCACAGGGTTAGGCAGGGCTTCAGATTTCAAGACAGAAGGAACATGAGTTTATTCCCTTTTAGGGTTCACCAGAGGTGTTTTAAGAACCACCTCAATCTCTTCATCAGAGATTTCCTGCTCAACAATTGGCTTCTTCTTTGGAAAGAGCATTTGATCATGCACCTCAACCTTGTGCTGCAGCTTAACAAAAGCCTCTGCAATCTCGCGCAGGGTCATGGACATCAAATCTTTCACAGCAGCAGGGACATCAACTTCTCCTTGAGCCATCTCCTCAATGACATCCTCCTCAGGCACAGGCTCACAGCATTCCTTGTTCAGGACATACCGTCCTTCTTATTTCCTACAGATGTTAATGGAAAACATCAAAGCACAATCAAATGGGGACATTTCACATCTCTTAGTCAAAATGTGCCTGCTTTGAGAGAAAAACTTCCGGTTCTTGATTAGAGCAGTCACATAAGGAGCAATGGTCAGAGATCCACCCTCCTTGGCAGTCATGCTATTCAAATGCTTCCCAAACCAGTACCCAACATTAACTCTCCTGTTGTTTTCAACACACCACAACAGGAACAGGTCAGACAAGGGCACAGTGCTGTGGTTCAATCCTCTGGGGAACAGGGTGAAAGAAAAGAAGCGCTGCATGTACTTCAACAATGGGGTCTTGATCTGGCTGGACTTAGAGACTCTAGAGTTGTAACGAGACTGGTCAGCAGAGATATGTGCCCAAAACTCAGCAGGTTTGAACTCAGGTGGAGGTTCGCACAGGCTGTGCTGGAACGACTCACTCATGGACTCCTCATCTGTCACAAAGCCAAAATCACAGTTGAACTCTTCTAAAGTCCTCATGCACTCAAAGTTCATCACTTTGAAACAATACTCCTTCTCCTTGGTGTGCTTATTCACCACAATCTCAAAAGTGGACACCAACTCCACCGTGGGCTCCCAATAACCGTCTTCTCAAATGGCAATGAAGTTCTCAAAGCCCAGCACCTTCATCTTGCCTAACATATACTCATCCAAACCCAGCTCCTTTAATGAATCAACACAGACAAAACGAGGGTTAAGGAAATCATAAGATTTGTAAATTTCAAATTTTTCCCTATGGACATCGGATTGAAAGGTGAAAAGGGACTGTTGGAAAGGGGTGAGGTCATTTTGGTCCTGGATAAGAAGGGTTTTGGATTTTTTCTTGGGGTTACCCTTAGCAGCAAAAGCTCTAGTGTTTCTTTTTGAGGTACTCATGGTGAAAAACAAGGGTTAGGGTTTTAGAGAGAAAAGAGAAACGAAGAAGAAAGAGTTTTAGGGTTGTGAAAAGTAAAGTATGGAAGATATAATCTCCTTAAATAGCAAAATCAATCACACACACAACCCACCCTTCAACCGGTTAAAGCAAAAATCTAATCAAATCAAATTTCAAATTTGAAAATTAAAAAGGAAATAAAAAATTAACCTCACTTACCCACTTACCACATTTCTCGGACACGTGGAGAACAGGGCAGGAATCAACGGTAACTTACCAGCGCGTAGAGACATTGATTCTGCCACGTTTCCCTATTAGGAGGGTTGCTTTTTAGCACGCCTCTGATTTTCTACCATATTTAGCAAAATTAATCCAATTTTAAAATTGAATCACCAATTTAGAGTCTTTTGTCTTCCTGAAAAGTGGAACTCAGCAAAAGAGGTAAGTTAAATTGCCTTAAACAAAATTCAAAATCAAAATTTTCACTTAACAAAATTTCGCAAAAACTACTAAGTCAAAAATTCAGCACAGGCCTTCCCCCCACACTTAAAACGAAACTGTCCTCAGTGGAGTAGGAAAGAGAATGAAATTGAAGACCATACTAATAAAAACTAAAAACTAAAAAAAAAAAGAAAAACAAACATTAAAGAAAAATATTGAAGTAACCTTGCTTCGTTTGGTGACAGAAGCTAGACACAGGGCTCCATGGTTGTGCTTCATGGAGGCTCAAACAAACGGAGTGAAGCAACCACAGCTGGCACAAAGGGTCCAGAATACACTTTCAAACGGTGGCCATTGACTTTGAACTGACTTCCATCTGGATTAGACGGAAGCACAGCCCCATGCAGGTAAACTTGCACAACCTCAAATGGACCAGACCATTTGGATTTAAGTTTTCCAGGAAAAAGCTTGAAACGAGAGTTAAAAACTAACATCTTTTGTCCAGGGGAAAACTCTTTCCTAGTCAACTTACTATCATGCAAAAGTTTGGTACGCTCCTTGTAAAGTTTGGAATTTTCATAAGCGACCAATCTAAACTCTTCTAATTCACACAACTGTTTTTGTCTGTGCTTTCCAACACAATTTGGATCAAAGTTTAGAAACTGCACAACCCAATAGGCTTTGTGCTCTAATTCTACTGGAAGATGGCAAGCTTTACCAAACACAAGCCGAAATGGTGACATACCAATAGGAGTTTTGAAGGCTGTGCGATAAGCCCAAAGAGCATTTTCTAAGTGCTTTTGCCAATCTTTTCGAGCTCTACCAACAGTCTTTTCCAAAATTCTCTTAAGTTCTCTGTTGGAGACTTTCACTTGCCCACTTGTTTGGGGGTGGTATGGAGTAGCAAGCCTGTGCGTGACTCCATATTTGGTCATTAACTTCTCAAATTGAGCATTTTTGAAATGAGTACCATTATCACTGATAATTGCACGGGGTACTCCATATCGAGCAAAAAGTTGCTTCAAATGCTTGACAACTATCCTAGCATCATTAGTGACAGTAGCAAAGGCTTCTACCCACTTAGACACATAGTCTACTAGACTAGGATGTATTTAAAACCATGGGAATTGGGAAAGGGTCCCATAAAATCAATTTCCCACACATCAAATACTTCACACACAAGGTTACCATGTTGTGGCATTTCATTTTTGCGTGAAATAGAGCCTGTGCGTTGGCAAGCATCACAGGTTTGCACAAACTTATGAGCATCCTGAAAAATAGTAGGCCAATAAAAACCAGATTGTAAAACTTTGGCAGCCGTGCGTGAAGCACCAAAATGGCCACCAGCTTCCCTAGAATGACAATGTTCTAGAATGGAAGACACTTCTTCATAAGAGACACATCTCCTAATGACTTGGTCAGCACACAACTTATACAAATAAGGGTCATCCCAAATAAAACTTCTAACATCAGACAAGAATTTCTTTTTCTTATGATAAGGAAAATCAACAGGCATAGTACCACACACAAGGTAGTTTGCAAAATCAGCATACCAAGGAGAAGAAAGAACCTGTGCAGCATACAATTGCTCATCTGGAAAAGTTTCAGTTATAGCAGGCTGTGCTGTTTGAGTAACACCTTCAATTCTTGATAAATGATCAGCAGCCAGGTTTTCAGAACCTTTCTTGTCTCGAAACTCCAAATCAAATTCTTGTAAAAGTAGCAACCATCTAATCAATCTTGGCTTAGCATCCTGTTTAGCAAAAAGATGGCGCAGGGCAGAATGGTCTGTGTACACAATGACTTTAGATAACACCAAATAAGAGCGAAACTTATCAAATGCAAACACAACAGCAAGCAATTCCTTTTCAGTGGTAGTGTAATTGAGTTGTGCATTTGTCAAAGTTTTACTAGCATAGAAAATTGGGCGAAAATGTTTGTCAATGCGTTGGCCAAGCACAGCCCCAACACAATAATCACTAGCATCACACATGAGCTCAAAGGGCAAATCCCAATCAGGAGTGATGAGCACAGGGGAAGTAATCAACTTCTCCTTGAGTTGTTTGAAAGCTATAAGGCAAGACTCATCAAAGGCAAAGTCAACATCCTTATGAAGCAAGGCAGACAAGGGTTGTGCTATCTTAGAAAAATCCTTGATAAAACGTCTATAGAAACCTGCATGCCCTAAGAAACTACGAATATCTTTAACACAAGTAGGGGGAGGCAGCTTTTCTATGACTTCTATTTTGGCACGGTCCACCTCAATTCCTTTGGCAGAAATTTTGTGACCTAGCACAATGCCTTCAGTGACCATAAAATGACACTTTTCCCAGTTTAGCACAAGGCAAGTCTTTGTGCAGTGTTTAAGCACAGACTCTAAATTAACAAGACAAGACTCAAAAGATTTTCCAAAAACAGAAATGTCATCCATAAAAATTTCTACAGTCTTTTCTATCATGTCATAAAAAATGGTTGTCATACACCTCTGAAACGTAGCAGGTGCGTTGCACAGGCCAAAAGGCATGCGCCTATAAGAAAATGTACCATAAGGACATGTAAATGTTGTTTTCTCTTGGTCCTTAGGAAAAACAGGGATTTGATAATATCCTGAATAGCCATCCAAAAAGCAAAAGTAAACATGACCAGCAAGTCTTTCTAACATTTGATCAATGAAAGGTAAAGGATAGTGATCCTTTCTAGTTGCTTCATTCAGCTTTCTGTAATCAATACAGACTCTCCAACCTGTAACAGTACGAGTTGGAATCAATTCATCCTTCTCATTCTTCACTACAGTGAAACCACCCTTTTTAGGTACAACCTGCACAGGGCTAGTCCAAGTACTATCAGAAATGGGAAAAATAATACTAGCAGCAAATAATTTCACAACTTCAGCATGAACAACTTCTTTCATTTTAGGATTCAACCTTCTTTGAGGTTGGACAGTAGGTTTATTGCCTTCTTCCATGAAAATCTTATGTTCGCACAGGGCAGGTGATAGACCTTTAACATCAGAAATTTTCCAAGCAAGAGCTGGTTTATTAGCTCTAAGAACTGCCAATAATTGTTCCTTTTGATCTAAAGTAAGAGCAGAAGAAATAATTACAGGTAATTTCTCATTGGACTCTAGAAAAGCATATTCTAGGTGAGAGGGTAATGGTTTAAGCACAAGGTCTGGTGGTTCTTCTATAGAAGGCTTCTGAAGTGGGGTGAGTTCCCATTTCATGTTCTGTAAAAAGGCACAAGTAGGTTGCACAATTCTCTGATATATTGAAGAACCAAACTTATCAAGGATAGGTTTAACTTCAGTAATAGAAATCACAGGTTGTGTATCCTTAGACTCCAACACAGGGTGTGCAGAAGAACTTTCCTCAGGAATTTCCTCAAAAGTATTATAATCTTGAAGTTGATACCAAGGGAATTCAGTACATGCATCAAGAAAATAACATTGGTCATCACTAGAAAAGTAATGCTTAAGAGCATCTTGAATCCTAAAAGTGACATGTTCTTCATCAACCTTCAAGGTGAGAGAACCATGCTCAACATCAATGAGAGCTTTGGCAGTGGCCAAAAACGGTCTACCAAGTAAAATTGGGACTTGAGAGTCCTCAGCAATATCCATAATAACAAAGTCAACAGGAAAATAAAGCTTATCAACCTTGACTATGACATCTTCAACAAATCCTCTAGGATATTTAACAGATCTATCAGCCAATTTCAAAGAAAGTTTAGTAGCAGGTGGTTCACCTAATCCTAACTTCATGTAAACAAAATAAGGCATCATGTTAATACTAGCTCCTAGATCACACAGGGCATTCTTAATATGTAAAGAACCAATACAACAGGGTACAGTATAACTTCCTGGATCTTGGAGTTTGAGTGGCAGATTCAAAAGAATAGAGGAACAAGCATTGTTGAGTTGCACAGATGCAACATTCTCCATCTTGCGCTTGTTTTGCAACATTTCTTTCATGAACTTAGCATATTTGGGCATCTCCACCAGCATCTCAGCAAATGGGATATTGATCTCAAGCTTCTTCAATCTTTCAAGGAACTTGCAGTAGCTAGTTTCCAACTTACTTCCTAGCAAACGACCAGGATAAGGAGCAGGCTGCTTATAAACAGGCACAGGTGGTCTAGGTACAACCACGGGAACAACGGGTTTGGTGGGAGGGCTAGGTTGAACAACAACAGGAGGTTCAGAATGAGATTCCTCATCAAGTGAGATGGGAACAGGGGTAGGTATTGCACTATCAACACAGGGTTGTGCAAATAATGGCATAGGCACAGAGGGTAGCATAGTACCACTACGCAACTTAATAGCGAGCAAGGTCTGCTCCTTAGGATTATCCTCAGGTTTAGTAGGCAAAGCATTCTTGGTACGAGGGTTAACCATGTTAGATAACTGGTTCATTTGAGTTTCCAAACCCTTGATGGAAGATTGGGTTTGTTGCATGAATTGGGCCATCATCTCTTTCATAGATGGTTCTTTTTCAACAGGGATATGATTGGAATTTGGGTTATGGCGATTTTGGTTAAATTGCTGTGGGTTTTGGAATGCAGAGGGTTGTGCAGCTGCACTGTTTTGGTGAGGATTAGGCATCCATTGGTAATTAGGCTTGTTCCAACCAGAGTTGTAGTTGGAAGGGTTGTGATGGTAAGGACGAGGGTTACTGTTGATGTAATCAACATGTTCAGGGTTAGGTTCATTAGCAACACAATCCACAGATCTATGGTTTTCACCACAGTATGTGCAAACACAGGGTTGTGCAGAAGACACAGCCGCAGCAGTTTGAGTACCCATACGAGCAATTTGCTTAGTAAGCTCAGCCATTTGCAAAGCCAATTGTGAAATAGCAGGGATAGAAACAGGACTTGGGCCAGCAGGCTCATCCTTCTTATCAAAGTGCCATTTGTAACTTTGAGAAACCATTTTCTCAATGAGAGCATACATCCCCGTAGCGGACATAGAATCTGGTTCACCATTAGCAACTGATTCAAAAACACTTTTGTTAGCATTAGTTAAACCATTATAAAACGTCTGCACCTGCATAGATAAAGGAATTTGATGGTTAGGAGCACGTCTTAACAAATCTTTAAATCTTTCCCAAGATTCAGAGAGAGATTCATCAGCTCTTTGCTGGAATCGTGAAACTTCATTCCTAAGTTTAATCAATTGCTTAGGAGGAAAAAACTTGGTCAAAAATTGTTTCTCAAGGGAATCCCAAGAATCAATAGATCGAGGTTGACAGTTTTTCAACCAACTCTTGGCACGATCTTTCAAAGTGAAAGGAAACAACTTAAGACGCATGCAATCATCCGACACAGCCCTGTTCGTTTTAAAATTATTGCACATATCAATGAAATCATGTATATGGTTGTGTGGATCTTCATGAGGCAGTCCACTGTATTGCACAGCTGCTTGGATCATGTGAATCATGGAAGCCTTAATTTCAAAAATATGAGCACCTTCATCAAGCACAACTATAGCAGAGTTGTGTCGATTAGCATCAGGAGCATCTGTGTCCATCCATGGTCTAGCTTGAGCCATGAGAACAGGTTCAGGTTCAGAAAAGTTAAAATCTAAAATGTTATGGTCAAGTGAAATCTCAATATCCAAGTTCGAGTGATTCTCAACGAAATGATCAAGCGTATTAGCATTGGTTGCCTGATTCAAGTTTCTTTGTAAACGTTTAGCACGACGACCAGCCCCACTACGTTTCCTACAAGTCTTTTCAATCTCAGGATTGAAAGGAAACTCAGGTGGAACAGATCTGCGCATAAACAGACAAAAGAACAAGAATAGTATCCACCAAACGTAACACACAAGTCAAGTTTTCAAAAATCTCAAAGAATAAAACGAAAAACAACAACAAGATCTCCGGCAACGGCGCCAGAAATTGATGCGTTTGTTTTAGCACAGGGGTATAAAATAATCAGAATACGCACGGGGTCATCAATTACAGTATAAAATGGAAGTACGAGTATCGATCCATAGAGATCCGTGGTTAATCGTTTCAAGGTTTGAGATTTGAGAAAAGCAAGTAACAAATGGGGTTTTAAAACAGGAAATGACAAGAATGAAAAGAAAGCAAGTAAACTAATTGTAAAAGCAGGTTTGGGTGAGAACAGTGATGTCCTCCAGCACAAGGCTGAAAGAAGGTTTGTGAAACAATAATAAACGGGCACATGGAATGAGCACAGGGGGTCAGCAAGCACAGATCTCTTGAATCTGGGTTAAACTTGTCAATATGTGTTAAGTGGTTCCCAAGGTATCAATCTTTCACGTCTCCATGACAAGAATGAATAAAAGATAGATAAAATAGCATCTCTGCGGACTCTCATCTAACTTGCACAGGCTTAGGTGCCGGAACAGGGTAACTTGGATCTCTCACAAGTTCCGTACACATCAAGCAATGATAACAGCCATCTCTAGCATATTATTTGCTTAACCTTGCAGTCTAGATCCAGATCTTACTTATTTTCTCTCGAAACATAAGCAAATCATGCATATAAATCAAGGCCTTTGACTTATAATGATCTATTAAGCACAGATCTACAAGTTAACACGTAAAAACATGAATAACAAAGATATTTAGAGCTCCAGCTTAGCTTTCCCAGCCCATTCCATGTAAATAAGACTACTCACTACTCATAACAAAAGATCTATATTATAAACACCAAATAACATCCAAAGTACAACTTTTGTATTAAAAAAGGTTAAAGGGAAAAGAGCTTCCCTCCTTCAATGGCAATGAACAACCAAAGAAGAAGAGGAAGACAACCCCGAAAACCGTAAAAAGAAAGAGAGAATACAAAAGCTACTAAGGAAAAGTTGGTGAAATGAAAAGGAGTGCAAAAGAAAAATAATAGAGAGTGCTTAACAGCAAGGGGAACATTCCCTTAAATAGACAAACAAAGGGGATGACCTAATAAATGGCAATCCCCAAAATACCCAGAAAACTACAAAAGTTCTGACGCTTAACAGAAAGCAAAACAGGTGAGCGTCCTAGTGACGTCACCAGAGTGAAAAAGGTTCTTCAACAGCAAACTCCTCCTAGCACAGGCCTCCCTCCAAGCACAGACTGCTCCCTTCCCAGCTTAGACTTCAAATTGGTTCTTTTAAGCGCAATCTTCTCTCAACAAGCAATCCAGACCTGCTTCAAAACAATTGTAAGAAAACAATACGAGGCAAGAAGAAAAGATGCAACAAATGCAATGGAACAGCCCTAAATACTATCAAAATACACGCACAGTCTGTGCACATCAGCGGACCAAGAAACCAAATTATCACCCAAGAACACACAATAACCAGAAGTGGATCGTCGAGTATCGGGGCAACCCCCCCCCCCCCCCCCCCCCCCCAATCGGCATCAGTGTAGGAAATGAGTGTGTCAACAGAGGATGGAGCAAGATGAATACCATAGTGCAAAGTGCCTTGGAGATAGCGCAAAATGCGCTTGAGAGCATGTAGGTGATCCTGCATAGGAGCATGCATAAACAAACAAATTTGTTGAACCGCATAAGATATGTTAGGGCGAGTGAAAGTCAAATACTGGAGGGCACCAGCAAGGCTACGATAATGAGAGGGATCATCCACCGGAACACCAGTGTTAGCAGCTTGCTTTGCCTTTGTATCAACCGGAGTAGCCACAGGTTTACACGAGGACATCCCCGCCCGTTCAATAATGTCGGCTGCATATTTCTTCTGAGACAGGAAAAGACCCGAGAATGACGAGTAACAGAAATTCCCAAAAAAGAACTGAGGGGACCAAGATCTTTCATGGCAAATTCTGAACTGAGAAGACCCATAATAGACTGATGAAGCTGATCAGACGAAGTGGTCAGAATAATATCATCAACATACAATAATAAATATGCCGTATGAATACCCTGTCTATAAATAAAAAGAGATTGATCAGCTTTGCTATTAGAGAATCCAATGGAAGAAACATAATCAGCAAAACGTTTGTACCACGCCCGTGGGGCTTGCTTAAGACCATATAAAGACTTCTTGAGAAGGCACACATGATCAGGAAAACGTGGGTCGCGGTAGCCCACAGGTTGATGCATATAAACTGTCTCATTCAGCTCGCCATGAAGAAAAGCATTCTTTACATCCAACTGATGTAGAGACCACCCTTTGGAAAGAGCAAGACTCAACACAATTCGAACAGTAGCAGGTTTAACCACCGGACTAAAAGTCTCTCCACAATCCACGCCAACCTGTTGAGTTTTTCCATCACCTACAAGACGGGCTTTATGCCTCTCAAAAGAACCGTCAGCTCGCTCTTTATGAGCAAAAATCCAAATGCAACGAATAACATTAGTATTGTCCGGTCTAGGTACCAACACCCAAGTCTTATTATGCATGAGTGCTTGGTATTCGTCATCCATGGCCAATTTCCAATTAGGATCACGGAGGGCTTGGATGGGAGATCGGGGTAAAGGAGATTTGGTATGAGCATGAAGGTTATATTTGGGGTTTGGTTTAAAAATCCCCCGTTGGGCGCGGGTTTGGGGTCGAGGTGGGGGGGATGGCGATGAGGAGAAAGGTGAAGGGATGGGGGAATGGGATGCAGTAGGCGTTGGGGAAGGGGTGGGAGTGGGCTGTGGTGTGTGGGTCGGTGAGGGAGGCGGGCTGGTGGCAGGAGAGGGGAGGGGTAGGGGACGGGCCGGGCTGGGGTGTTCGCTGCCAGGTGGGCTTGGTGGAGGGGGGAGGGATAGGCGACTGGGCCTGGGAAGGGGAGAGGCCCAGGTGGCGGTGTGGGTTGGGTTGCTGCCCAGATGGAGATGGGCGTGGCTGTGAGTGGGGTGTAGAAACAGGAGCTGGGTTGTGCGAAAAAAACAGAGGTGAGATGGGATTGTCCAAGTTGTGAGATGAAGTTACAGGAGGAGAAGTGGGAACGCGAAAAGGAAAAATGGTTTCATCAAAAAGGACATTTCGACTCACAATTATTTTCTTTGACACTAAATCATAGCATTTATATCCCCGGTGATTAGACGGAAAACCCAAGAACACACATGACGTAGAACGAGGTTGAAGCTTATTAATCATGGTGGAAGGAAAAAGAGGGTAGCATAAACATCCAAACACTCGGAGATGAGAATAGGAAGGAGGACGTTGATATAAAATATGAAGAGGAGTTTGGAAAGAGAGACGTTTTTGAGGACGGATGTTAAGAAGATAAGTAGACATACCCAATGCATGATGCCAAAACGACGAAGGAATAGAAGAATGTGCAAGTAAAGTTCGGACAATATTGTTGATAGACCGAATGGTACGTTCGGCTTTGCCATTTTGAGACGAAGTATATGGACAAGAAAAACGAAAAGTAATTCCCTTAGTCTGACAAAACTCATGAAACGACGAATTATCAAACTCTTTCCCATTATCACATTGAAAAGACTTAATTTCACGTTCAAAATGTGTACGAACAAAAGTATAAAATTGTATGAACGTGGGTAAAACCTGTGATTTCCTAGACAAGGGAAAAGTCCACAAAAAATTGGTGTAATCATCCAAAAACAACATGTAATATTTATGGCCACTAGAACTCAAAATCGGAGATGTCCAAAGATCACAATGAATAATATCAAAAGGCATATTCGTACAAGTAATAGAATCACCAAAAGGTAAAGAAACATGTTTTCCCAAAGAACACGCATGACAAAGAGTATTAGTTCTAGTTCTATTACATGAGATAACTTTATTCTTGCAAAGAGAGTCTAAAATATTCCCGCCGGGATGACCCAAGCGTTCATGCCACAATGAAGAAGGTAAAACAGCAAAAGCAGAGGGTGAAGAGTCTGAATGTAAAGCAGCAGAATTGGTCACGGGATAAAGATCTCCCCGACTATTCATCTCATTAGTTTCATGCCCGTCTTTAAATCCTTCACAGAAAACCCACATGGATCAAATTCAACAGAAACACTATTATCTGTGGTAAACTTACGTACAGAGACAAGATTTTTAATAATTTGTGGTGCATGCAATACATTTTTTAAGACTAAAGGTGAAGTTGGGGATTTTAGGTTAGAGTGTCCGGTACCCTGAATTGTAATAACATGGACATTTCCTACTATTATACCATTAGCATTTCTCAATACAGAATAAGACGAGAGGTTACCTGAAGACGACATATGCGAGCTAGCCCCAGTATCCATGAACCAATTCAACTCTGGAGGTGTGAATTCCATAGTATGTGACCCATCAGGAATTTCAGTGGGAGTTGAAATAGAAGCAGCATAGGCGTGTTTAGCAGGTCGCGGACCAAGAAGACCCGGCTGAGATGAAAAACGAGGCTGCTGCGGGGTTCTGGAGTGGGCTGCCGTGGGGTATGGGCATGGTGGAACTACCCAAGGCTGCTGCCAGGCCCATGGGGGAGGAGTATATGGGCCTGGCGGCCAGTAGGCCTGGCCAGCCCAGGGTGCGCTGCTGCTGCCTTGGCTGTAGGCAGGCGTACTGCTGGGTTGCGCACCCCGACCACCATGCCGTCCGCCTTGTCTGCCACCGCCACGGGAGCGGGATGAGCGGCCGGAATTCCGCCGGCCCCGGTGATGAGGCAGAGTATCAGCAATGTGAGGGGAGTCACCGGCCGGCCGAGAAGAATGGGCCGTGACAAGTGCCGCATTTGACGTGACCATTAATCGTTTCGTAAAACCAGCTTCTTCAAGAACAATCATGGAACGAGCATGGTAAAACTCAGGTAATGGATCACTTTGGCGAATTAAAAACCAACCCCACTATACGCATCAGTTAAACCGACAACGAGCTGAAGAACCAGGCGATTGTTATTAACAGGAGCCCCCGCATTTTTCAATTGATCGGAAATAACCTTCAACCGTTGACAATATACCGACGCATTCGGGAAATCAGACATGTGGGTGGAAGAAAATTCTTGTTCAAGCGTTACCGCACGAGAATGTTTATTATCCTGAAAAAGTTTTTCAATACGAGTCCATGTCTCGGCCGCCGTCGAACCAGGAACCATGGCCGTTTCAAGAAGGTCCGGGGAGATTGTTGCAAAAATCCATTGAAGAACCGCGGCATCCAAAGCCGCCCATTGATCATCATCAGAAACGGTTTTTCCCTTATCCGAGGAGTCGGGAATGATGTGAGAAAGAACATGGTGAGAAGTGCAATGGAGTTTGAAAAGTTCTGCCCACGTGGAGTAAAGGACATTCTGCATTTCAAGGATGATAGGGATATGGGATTTAATGTTAGAGACCGTGAGGGCCGGGTGAAAAGAAGATTTGGTAGAGGAAGAGGAGGTTTTAGGATCGTCTCCCATGGTGGAAAATTTCGGCCAAGGGAAAAGTGGAGGCAGGGAAATTTTCGGCTGGGAAAGGGAGGAGCGGAAGAGAGAGAAAGGATCTTTTAGGCAAATGATACCATATTGGAAATATTTTCCTTGATTAATCAATCACCCATAAGGGTATATATACAAAGAATACAATCAATGGTCAACATATACAAAAGGTAAGAATATAAACACATTCAATACATATTTTGACTAATCTAATCTAATAATTAATTTAAAGAGGTTTTGCATATAACTTTTAAATTTCCTAATCCAATAAACTAGGTACAACGTATATTTGTTAGATATGAATTTACATTGACAAATTCATTGTTTTTGAATAAGTATAAAAAGTCGGTTCATGGTACGAAATGTATTCACATTATCTACCAAATGTAGCTTTGGAACCGGTTACTCGGAGAGAAGCATTGCAAGCGGCAACAACTCTTCACAACTTTTGTTGCAATACGAGAAGACAATACTCCAAGTCTTAAGTGCAATGAGGAGATTTAAAGATGAAATCAATATAGATTTGAAGTTCAACAAAAACAAGTGACTATAGATTCATTTTTTACTAGACAATTATCTTAGATTTTTTAAGCGTATCACACACATATGTATATGAAATCTTTTAGTAATTATTAATTTATAGTTTCGTTGGGACTGATATATACACACTGAAATTTCAAAAAAGTTATTATCTTATTATTTTATGGATTGGGGTCCAATTTTATACTGGTCTCAAGTTGGGACTGGACAAATTATTAATTTTATCGAGTTATTAATTTATCGAGTATTAATTTATAGAGGTTTTACTGTAGCTTCATTTTTGTTAAATTTTTGTGCAAAATAGTCCAAAATACCCCTATTTTACTCTTAAATACCACTTAAAAATAGAAAAATGCATATGTTATGGGACAACCAAAATAGAAATATTGCCTATCAATATGGGACAAAGGGAGTAATCATTAATTATTTTTATTTTTTTTAGATTTTTTCTTTCTTTAATATCGGAAGAAAATCTTCTGTCCTAAACTTTCTATTCCATTTTCTTACCCCCTATGAATTTTTGACATGTGTAAAAAAAATCTTATGTTTTTTTATTATAACCTAAATAGTCCCCGTATCAACCTGTCGTTCTTTATATTTTTAACATAAAAATTATTTTTTTTGCACATGTCAAAAATTTATAGGAGGACAGAAAAATGGAATAGGAAGTCCGGGATTATTTTCCTTTAATATCATCAAACTCTTAAGAAAAGCCATTCTTTTTTATTTAATTGAGTATTTGATATATCTGATTTTGATTAACTCATACTAAGAGAAATTTTAGAATGCATTCGGTGTAAAACAGTAATAACACGCGGAATCAATAATTTAATAACATGTCATATATATTAGCATTTAGGTTACATGATTTAAGATTTAAGATATTTTTTAGGGTGTATAATTTTTATTTTAGGATTTAAATGCGCGTTACAAATCGTGTTGGATAAAATAACACGTGCAATCATTTATTGATCCAGAGTAGTACGTTATTCAGACGCCAATAATACACTAAAATCTCTCTCCATACTATTGTTGGAAACGGCAAACAAATTAAATAATATGTAAATTTTCTATTTCTTGAGGTTTCCTAATTAGTGTTACCAATGAAGTCTTTCTATTTCTTTCGTCAAATAAAAATAATTTTATTTATATTGTTTGTTGATGAATGAATTAAGGAAGCCCTATATTACGTTAGGGGAAATTCTATGGTTACTTTGTTTTTCACAAAGTAATCATTACTTTGTTTTATCTACCATTTGATCATGGGTTAAAAACTAATCTAATGGTAAATATGACAAAGTATAAACAAAGTAAAGGAAAAACAAAGTAACCATAGCCTACACCTTACGTTAGATTCCATTGGAGCATTATTCAAATGTTGCTTTAAAATAATGAATTTATTAAATGCTAAAAAAGATTGATTGTGTACATATGCACTTTAAGCAAATAGCCCCAACACAACAACCATCACATAATCGCTTCCCCACCATCGAACTCTTTGTTGTCTGAGGGATTTAATATCCCCTTCAATTTTAACTACCAAATGACAGTAATTTAATGGGCAGCGATTCTATTGTACTTGTCTACATATCCAAATCATAAAACCTAAAAGTATCATTTCATAAGGAAAATAAGAAAAGCATCCATAATTTTTATAGGGTTAATTCTTCTAATACTATTTGTCAAATCTTATTGTGAACTAATTTATTGTAAGAAAAATCAAATTATTATATCATCAAATTAATTAGTATATAGGAAAAACTATAAATTTAAGGCTTGTGGTAATTCAATTTGCAAACAAAAGTTGGTGGTTTAATTATTTGTAAATAGATTTACCTGGAATGAGAATATATACAAATATGTGGTATGAATTTTACAAAATAGAGTATCCGAAATCAAACTATTAAGTTCTGATAATGTTTTTATCTTTTAAAAAACTTATATTTATATATTGACAAAATATTAATTTCCACAAATGAACTTCAACATAAATTTTGTTCATAAATCATCAAATTTAAAAAACATTGGAAATGTTCATAGTAAGATACTTTATTTTGCAAAAAAAATTATACCACGTACGTACTTTTATTTGTAAATTATTTAACTACAAATTACTAATTGCAAATTGAATAAGACCATGTTCTCTATAATTCAAAAAATTAAATTGAAAATTAACAAGCTGATCATTTAAGAGTATTTGTTAAAGTGAAAATTATTACACTTATCTGAAATTAATATTATAAGTCATAAAGAAAAATTCCAAAACCATAATGATGATGACATAACAAGTATATTTAGATATTTATTAAACTAATTACAGCTCAATAATTATGATTTATACAGATCCAGTCATAATGATACTTTATTCCTTTAGGCAAAAGAACAGTTTGAGGCCCCTTTTCTTTCAGTTCGGTGCATTAAGTCTTTGATCTTTTATTTGGACACATTAATCTATTGATTTTTTATTTTTGATTCTATCAAGCCCCCATTTAATAAAATTGGATGATTTATTAATTTTGACAAATTAATAAAATTGAAATATTGTGACATAATTACAAATCTAGCCCGTTTAGAAGGGTTCATTAATATATGTGATTCACTTTGCTTTCTACTTACATTTCAAGACAATATTGTCTTTTTTAAATTGACAATTATTTTTCCCGCCTATTGAAATGTAGTAACGCCGCACCTTCTTTCTCAAACGTTTTACTTTGTCTCTCTCCAATTTGTCTGTCAAGTTCATTTCTGTAATCGTTTTTTTTTCATCATTTTTGCTCTTCTTTTCTTTTTCATCTTAGTTATTCTCTTCAATTCCGACCCCACAAATTAAGGCCAAATTCTTGATGACTGAAAATTACTGAAGCACATTTACTTAAAAGAACTTACTGAACTGAAATGAACAACCGATAAGTACTAATAAGGCATAAAGAACATGGTCAAACATCACTCATTAAATTTCATCTATGTTTTCATTCTCCTCAATTTCACTTTCGAAATGACTAGAAAAGGAGCAAGACAAGGCTTAACTGGTGTCAAGCCCCTAAACTTGACAAACTTGAACAACTAGCCCCTTCAACTTTGAAATGTAACAAATTACCCCCTAAAGTAGACTAACTGCAACACATAGCCCCAAATTTCAAAATGTTATGATTATATTTGTTTTATTGCTTTAAAGTAAAGGATTCAAAAGGGGGTGTAAGAATATTTATTAGGTTAGACGCTTGTTTTCTTAAGGGAGTTTGTAAAGGAAAATTTTTGATAGTTATGGCAAAGAATGGTAATAATCATATGTAGCCAGTAACTTGGGCTGTTAATGATATTGCCGAAAGTAGACATACACGACACGATGTTGGTTTCTAGATCATAATATTTTGAAATTTGGGGTTATGTGTTGCAATTAGCCTACTTTAGGGGGTAATTTGTTACGTTTCAAAGTTGAGGAGGCCAATTGCACATGTTTGCCAAGTTTAGGAGGCTTGGCACCACTAATGCCGCAAAACAACGACAATAACTATTGATTTTTTGTTCATTTTTAAACAAATTGAATAATTTATTGAATATTTAATCAATTGCAATTAATTAGGAGTCGCAATATTTCAATTGGTTTTATTAATTTGTGAAAGTTAACAAATCATCCAATTTTGTTAGATGAGAACTTGATAGAACCAAATATAAAAGATCAAAGACCTTCTGTATCCAAATAAAAGATCAATAACTTAATGCACCGAAAAAGGAAAGATCAGGACTTCAAATGCATTTTGCCTTTTTTTTATATTGCTAATGCTTTTTTGAAATATTTTCTCAAATTTCCTTTCTTCACGATAAGAAAGTAGTTCAATTAATGCAAATAATTTTGTTTTTTTTTTGGTAACATAATTTTTATTTCTTTAATTAAAGGTGGTGGGTCATAGCAATTTGAGAGGCTGTAAACTCCAATTAAGCAAAAATCTAGAAGAGTGAAAAACAACAATTAATTTAACAGCTTTGACGTTCAAATAGAAAACAAACTAGCATGTTTGAGGAGTTTTGTGATATACATTAATGTGAATTAGCGAAAGGATAAAGAAACTTCAATAAGGGCCTGTTTGGTGCAGCTGTTCATGTTTGTTGTTTGCTGCTCCTGGTTGTTGTTTGATGTTCCTAATTACGGTTTGCTGTTTTATTTTGTTGTGTGCGTTTTACTGTTTGATTATTAGTGTTTGGTAAAATTATAATTAATTGTTGTTGTTAGAATATAAAATGACTAATTTGGACATATTGAATTTTTTTATTAATGTAAAACACAAAGAATGATAAAGTAAAATAAGATCTGCAGTATTTTTTTTCGTAGAAAAATAGTATTCTCTAGCTTCTTGAAAAAGCAGTTGCTTTTTACCTAAAAAGTAAAAAATTTCTATTCTAACCAAACACCAAAGCGACTGCTTTTTGGAGTGAAACCAAAAGGCAACATCGAAACGGAGAAACAAACACAATAGAGCTACCCGTTGCTCAGAATACTCGTACATATTTCGAGTTGGTTCGAAAAGACAAGTCCGAATTTCTAAACGCTTCTCATCTTGACTTGATTTTTTTTCTCTTTTTTTCTTTTCTTTTTAGTTTCTTTTTATTTTATTTTTTTATTTTTTTTGTTTTTTCTTTTCTTTTGTACGTTTTTGGTTTGGATTCATCTCATCTTCCGAAAGTGAAAAGCTACAAAAATAAATTATTCCCTCATGAATAAATCAATCGAAATAATAGTATAAAGAAAACTATAGAAAATCAGAATTTGGAGATGATCTGAACAAAAGTGCACTGCTGATCAAACTTAACCCATGAATAAACATTCTCTAAAGATATGCAAAACAACAAAATTCATATAAGAAATCAACAATGGGCGATGACTACAATAAACGAAAGTTTAAAGAGTAGGGCCTGAAAAATATAGAGACTAGAGTAATTACATCATTAGATGAGCGGATATGATATAAAATCTAGAACAATAGCTTGATTAAATTGTTTATTAGTACTATATAAAATTAAATTGTTTGTTGTTGTTTGGTTAAATAATGAGGAGACTTGAACAAACCTTATAAAAAGTCAGTCCAAACTCAAAATTGAAAACACATTGTGCTATTAGAATCCAAGAAAAGAAAGTATCCATATATGGTTGTTGTGTTAATAAGTGGCAGAGTCAAGCAGCCCACAAATGTGAAAAGAAAAGCCATGGAAATAGCTTCCACCATAACATTATAACACCAAGAAATTCAATTAGAAACAAGGAAGAAAATCATAATCAAAGGGTCAACAGTCTTGTTGTTCAAACTCAACTAAAACTATGCCCATTTCCCATGTAATTTAATACACCCTTATTAATTTAAATCACTTCTAATTTCTAGTTTACCCACCCTTAAGTTCTCCCTCTATTTAAACCCACTTCTCACCTCCCTTCATCTTCACTCCACTTCCAAACCCCCTTCTCTCTCCTCCATCAAAAATACACACATCTTTCTCTCTCTAGAAAAATAATGGACAACCTTATGAAATGTGAAGCAAATTATGTTCCATTAACACCATTAACATTCCTGAAAAGAGCTGCTTCCGTTTATGCAAACCGTGCCTCCGTTATATACGAAGGCACCCGTTTCACTTGGTCTCAAACTTATACCCGCTGCTGTTCTCTTGCCTCATCACTCCGTTCTTTAAACATCGTTAAAAACGATGTCGTTTCTGTCTTGGCTCCCAATGTTCCAGCCATCTACGAGATGCACTTCGCGGTCCCTATGGCTGGAGCTGTGTTGAACACGATCAACACAAGGCTGGATGCTAGGACCATCGCTACCATACTCCGCCACGCCGAAGCTAAAGTCTTTTTTGTTGACTGCCAATTCGTGCCTCTTGCTAAAGAGGCACTCAGGTTACTCATGGAAGAATCCGCCTTACCTTTGGTCATTGTTATTGACGACATTGATTCTCCCACCGGGGTCCGGTTAGGAGAGTTGGAGTACGAACAACTAGTACAGAGAGGCAATCCGGCTTACACCGGGGAGCCGGTTGTTGACGAGTGGGACCCGATATCGTTGAATTACACGTCGGGAACCACGTCGGAGCCGAAAGGAGTTGTGTACAGCCACAGAGGAGCTTATTTAAGTACTCTCAGCTTAATTCTTGGCTGGGAAATGGGAAGTGAGCCTGTGTATATGTGGTCTCTTCCTATGTTCCATTGTAATGGCTGGACGTTCACCTGGGGGATCGCTGCCCGCGGTGGCACGAACATCTGCCTCCGTAACACCACTGCTCTAGACATGTATAGAAATATTGATCTTCATAAAGTAACACACATGTGTTGCGCTCCAATCATTTTCAACATCATCCTCGAGGCGAAACCCGAGGAACGCCGGAGGATTACTTCAACGGTGGAAGTACTCACCGGAGGTGCACCTCCTCCGGCTTCCTTACTGGAGAAAATTGAGCCAATGGGGTTCCATGTAACTCATGCTTACGGGTTAACCGAGGCGACCGGACCAGCCTTGGTGTGCGAGTGGCAGACCAAGTGGAACAAACTTCCGGCAGATGATCAGGCAAAGATAAAGTCGAGACAGGGGATTAGCATTCTCACACTTGCTGACGTGGATGTGAAGAATCTGGATACGATGGTAAGTGTCCCGAGAGATGGGAAATCAATGGGGGAAATAGTTTTGAAAGGAAGCAGTTTAATGAAAGGATACTTCAAGGATGAAAAAGCTACCCTTAAAGCTTTCAAGAACGGCTGGTTCGCCACGGGAGATGTTGGTGTGATTCATCCTGATGGCTACTTAGAGATCAAAGATCGATCCAAGGATGTTATAATCTCTGGGGGAGAAAATATTAGTAGTGTCGAACTTGAATCTGTGCTGTATCGACATCCTAGGATTCTTGAAGCAGCTGTTGTGGCAATGCCTCATCCTGTTTGGGGAGAAAGTCCTTGTGCTTTTATTTCTGTTAAGAAGAATAGTGACGGAAAAACTGATGATGTTACGGAGGATGATATTGCTGCGTATTGTCGGAAAAATGTTCCAAAGTTTATGGTTCCCAAGAAGGTGGAGATATTGCCGGAGCTTCCAAAGACGGCCACCGGAAAGATTCAGAAGTTTCAGTTGAGGGTTTTGGCGAAGACTTTCGAGGTGCCGAAAACGAATAAGAAAAAGGTCGGGAAATCTGAGCAAGTGATAATTAAGAATGATAAATTGCCGGGATATGATGCTCATCCACATGAACATGTTCTTGCAATGTCTCGACTATGAAGTTGTTAGTTAAATTAAGTAAGTAAGAGTATTAAATTTTGAATGTTGAATAATTATGATTATGTGTACATAGGAGAAAGAAAAAGACAGAAAGTGGGTGTATCTTTTATTGGTATCTTCATTGCTATACTTGTAAGATTATAAAAACGAGTTTTCTTTAATTTGGTGTGCTTTTCTCTTTTCATAAGTTTTCTCTTCTTTTTCTTTTTCAAAGTTGAAAAGGAAGATAAATAGTTTATGTTCATTATTAGTAACCAAGTATAAATAGTTTATAAGCTGAGATTTGGTTTTTCTCAACAAAAGTTAATTGACTATGGTGTGTTAGTATTTATTATTGAGAAAAGATTTAGGTCTTCTCTACTATTTTTCAAGTACAGTTTTCACTATTTAACTGTTATTTTTAGGCCTAAAAACTTTTATACCTTTTTGGTATTTAAAATGTTGGCATTCGTCTTCTGTGATTTATTTCATAACATTTGTTCCATGTGTTATCCTAACTTGTCACATCTTGCCCTTGAATGGATGTAAAGATAACAATTTTGTAATCTCTTGACACATGTCACTGTTTGATGTGTGAACATACCACATAATAACTCAAATTGACAAAAAAAATGAAATTTTTTGCAACGGAATTAAAAAATAATAAAATGTCAATTGATAATGCACTTAAATTTTTAATTAAAATTAAATTTTGTGATATGTGTATATGTCTAAATAGTTGCACGTGATAATAGATAACTTAATTGCTATATTTACATCTAGTGAAGGATCAAATGTGACGAATTAGGTTATCATAAGGGGCAAATATGATGAATTGAGATACCACGAAGGGCGAATGTTATAAAATAATACCACAATGGGTAAGTGTAAACATTCTAAATACCACAAAGCGGAAAAGTTGTTTAATCCTTATTATTATTATTATTATTATTATTATTATGATTTCAGTTTTAGCTATTCTGCAAAAAATAAAATAAAAGTTAGAATAGAGCACCTGCAGGAATAGAAATTTCCTACTGCGTGAAGATGGTTTGAATTTCATCTCCATTTATTTTGTTGATATATATGAGGCTTACTCGTTTAACTGACTGGAAATTGCAATAGCCTCTCCATTTATTTTGTTGATATATATGAGGCTTACTCGTTTAACTGACCGGAGATCGCAATAGCCTCTCCATTCCGTCCCGTTTACGTTCCTAGTAGCCAAAAAAAAAGCTAAATTGATTCGAAATCAGTATCAAGTCAATATAGGCGGGCTTACTAATTACAAAATATGGATATCGCATGTTACATTTTCATTTAAATGAAAATGTAGTCCATTATGTTATTGGAAAGATAATATCGTAAAAATATCATAGGCATAATGATGATATATTGAATCTGTTGTGAAAAAAATGATATATATACTGAACCCAAACTTTTGTTATTAATTTATTTTAAAAAGTTGTTATATTTATATCAAAACATAAGCTGGTAAAATTTTATTGTCTCTTATTATCAGAAACAAATTTATTGTCTCTTATTATCAGAAACCAATTTATTGTCTCTTTGTCCAGCTCTTTTGGCCTATTTTTTAATCCTAGCAGTCTTTGTTTGACTTTATTTAAGCAGCATATAATATAAGGTCCAGAACAAGTTATATATGCGATTGCCAACATTTTTTTATGACAAATATGGCTTTATAAAATGGTAACCTAACTAGCTAAATTGTCATTCATCTCTTAATGTGTATTATACTCAATAAAAAATGAACAATTTGATTCAAATTGATTAAATAAATGTGCAACAAAAAATAAATATAAAACACGCGTTAATCAAATTATTTAGGAATTTGACGTTATGAATCAAGAAGACTTTGAATCAGGGGCGGACCCAGGGGGGCTCGGGTGGGCTCGAGCCCCCTTCAGTTCCGGCACAACCCTTAGAGGTATGCGATAAATTTCGGCTAGCCCCCCTAAAATAATATATATTAACAGTAAAAATGATAAAATAGACAAAGTGAAAGGATGAGAGAGTTGGTAAGAAGTATGTGTTTAGATGTGATGACTAGGGTTCAAATCTCACCATCTACATTTTTTTTTCTTCCAACATTATTAATGCTTTTCATCAATTTTTTTCCCCTAACATTATTAATGCTTTTTATCAATTTTTAATTTTTTTTCACCCAACATTATTAATGTTTTTTATCAATATTTTTCCCCTAACATTATTAATGTTTTACATCAATTTTTAATTTTTTAATGTTATTTTGATCGAAAACTCTACTATTTTGTTTCTGCTTTCTATTTTTAATAATTTTATCAACAATTTTTTATTAGATCATTAATTTGTTTCTCCTAATTTTATCAACTCTACTTCATTTTTGTATACACATATATATAAAAAAAATTTAAGCTAGAGCCAAAACTAGCCCCCTCGATCTTCAAATCTTGGGTCCGCCCCTGCTTTGAATAGAAGATTTGGATCCTGAATTGGAAACTCAGCATATGATTCTAAAATTAGATGCTACTCAATTTATAAATAATTTTGCTTATCATGTGCAGTTTGTGTTTGGAACACGTGTTTCGATTAAAATGACATGTAGCACGTAAAGAGAGAGCCGCTAAGTTTGCTGATGGAGTAGGGGGTAATTTTGAAAGCTCAGCCCAGTAAAAGCTTGGCAAAATTATTTGGATGTCCATCAATCCAAAACTTTAGTCGTTTTAGTGTGCTGATGAAAAATTGGAAGTGTCCATCTCAAAAGGAGAATGAAAAAGAAAGGAGCTTTATGATATTTGATGGATGATCTCTCACATAATTTAGATGTATCATGAACCAACCTTACAACCACTTAAAGTGTAAAAAATGACACTACAAAAGGGGCACCATCCTAGGTCCATAAGGGTCTTATAGTCCTACTCAACCGAACAGCCCATAGCAATATTCAAACTCTGGATTGGCTCCACCACTGCATATCAAGAATGTTAATATAGAATATTTTGGGGTTTCAATAATCAGATGTGATGCTCATAATTAATTACTCAACATTCAAATTATATTAGTAATGATAATTAGTTGGCTGTGATTTTTAAGAAAAGTAATAAAATCGTGGTTTACTCCCAACCTAAGTAACATGTGATTCCCCATCAAACAAAAAACTAATTAAAAAATTACATGTGATTCTTAAGGGGAAAAAACTATTAGCATAGAATTTTTCACTTATTAATAAATATAAAAATATGATTCTCGGTATAAATAGCTAATTTATATATCTAGATACTTTAAGTTCAAACTTTGGAAGAGGTTGAAGGAATAATTGATGAAAGTAAATCACGTGATAAGCATGTGATATGTTTAATTGAAACGACGTCGCAGTGTTTAAGCAATACGACACCGTTTCAATTAAGTCTAATAACATAATTGATTTTTGGCAGGAAGAGCAGTTGTTACCTCTGTTTTCTAGTTAGAATGTTGTTAGGAAGTTGTTAGCGGGTGTTGACTGAGGTTGGACTCAGATTGTAGTATAAGAACTAATATGTAGCTGGTAATTCATTAATGAAAATCGAGATTCATCATCTTATCATGGTATCAGAGCATCTTGGTGATTGATCCATCGAAATTTCGCAAAAGTTATCAAGTTCATGTCAGCTAGAAGAACTAGATAATATGCAGAGATCGTTCGAGAAGAGACAAAATTGATAGAAGAGGTTGAATCCGATTCAAGTTCATTCGTTGAAGGAAGTAGCGATGATTCAGAGCAGTTATCATTTAGATCATCAAGATTATCAAATTCTGAAGGAGAAGTCATGAGTTCTGTGCAGAATCAAAATGATAATCCAGGTTTGGTGCTTGTATCTTCTGTGTTAACTGGAGGAAATTATATTCCATGGAGTCGTTTTATGTTACTTGCTATAAATGCTAAAAGAAAAACGAGTTTTATACTCAGCAATGAAAGGCCACTAGATCTAAGTTCAGCAGAGTATAGAATATGGAAGGAAATTGATGATTTAGTCTTTTCATGGATTCTTAATGCTCTTTCAAGTGAATTGTCTAGTGTATTCATGTATGCTACATCTTCTAAGGCAATATGGGATGTATTGAAGGAAAGATATGGTCGCAACAATGGTCCAGTTATTTTTCAACTCAAAAGAGAAATTAGCAGGCTTAATCAAGGAAATGCTCCTTTAGTTGATTTCTTTAATCAATTGCAAAAGAAGTGGGATGAATATACAATTGTGAACCTGCAGCTACATGTAATTGTGGTGGATCTTTGAGTAATTCTCAGGCACAAATAGAGGAAGATAAACTCATGCAGCTGTTATCTGGTTTACATCCAGATCTAAACCATGCGAGAGACCAAATTCTCCTCACAGATCCTTTGCCTTCTCTCAACAAAGCATATGAAATGCTTATCAGAATTGAAGATCAAAGAACTGCAGGGCAAGAAGTTCATAATGAGTTTGTTAACTTGACTCTTAGCAACAACACAAGAAACAATGGTGGAGGTCAAAATACACAGATGATGGGAGGCAATACCAGAAATGGTGGAAATTCTGGCAATGCAGTCACTTTTAAAAGCAACTACAAAACTAGCCAAAGTAACAAAGAAGAGAAATATTGCACTCACTGCAAAAGAGGTGGTCATAGCAAGTCAGGATGCTTCAAGATTATTGGCTATCCTAAGTGGTTCAAGAAGAAAGGTGGAGTTGTCAAACATCAGGCTCATATGAGCAAAGAACAAGTATATCCCATGGAAGACTACATCTCTGATGATGATAGTAATGCTCAACCAGATATGATACAGCTTCTCTTATAAAAAGAAGTACATAAAGAAGTGCAGAAGTTGATGAAAGCAAGGCAAAATGATCACAAATCCACCAATGATTTCTCAGCTTTTGCAGGAGTCTGTTCTTCAGGTATACCTAATAACTCTATAGCTGCTACCACATGGACTATAGATTCAGGAGCCACTATTCATATGACTCATGAAAAACAAAGCATGAAAAACATTTGCAAGTTGAGTGAGCCTAGGCCAGTGTTCTTACCAACAAGAGAAGCAGAAATAGTCAAACATATAGGTGATATCCCCATTACACCCAACTTCACTTTGAAAGATGTGTTGCTGTTACCACAATTTAAGTATAATATCCTATCTGTTAGTAAACTTTTACAGGATCAAGGTTTAGTGGTACATTTTTGTTGGGCGATTTCCACAAGTGTACGGAGTCACTCATGTAGTAATAAAAAGATCGAACCCACAGAGAAACGCTAATTACTCATTTACTTTCATTGTTTACTTTATTCGTTTTCTCGAGGTTTATAGAAAAGCGATAATTTGGATTGTTGTTGATTAAACTAAACTAGTTCCTAAACTAACATTTATTCCTACACTAACATCTTTAACCAACATTCTTCATCCAAGCAAAGACAACGATTCATTTAAGCACAATGATCACCATGACAATTTATTCATATATACTCAACCAATTCTAGAACATAACTAAACCCGATCTCTCGATTCTTGCGATTACGTTATCCTTATGTGACTTAACTTAACAAGATTACTAGACCTATCCTAGACAACCTTATTAGATTAATGATTATCACACAAGTTAGATTGATTACGGTTTACTAACTGGACCTATCCTAGATTAATAAAACATAAGTAATGAACAATTTAATCATTCAATAACATGAACATATATGAAGAATACTCATTTCATAATATTGTAATTGTCATAGCATTCATACAAATGTAAATGGAAATTCAGAGAATATGAACTATAACTAAGAAGGGAAACAGGGTTGTCAATCCTTTTACTCTTCCTCGTTAGGTTTGTCAAGCCTCGGGGCGTTCTTTCTCGTCTTCTCCTCGATGAACCAATGAAAGAAGTCTATCTCTCGATTAGCACTACAATGCCATGGAATCTAGAATGAACGGTAAGGTGTATGGTGTTTACGAATTCCCCGAAGGGAATTCGGTGGAACAGATGGTAATAACTACGAATGTGATTTCTTGTAGATTATTCTATGATTGATGATTCTTTTCGCAGGAGAATGTCATATTTATAGCCAAAAACTCAAGGATTACATAGCTTGATGAAAGGATGAAGCTATTGGGTGATTCGGGGCGTCATTTGGGCGATAAAATACGACTTTCGGACGAAGAGACAAGTTGGTCGCAACCCGTCTCGATCGAGACACATATGTCTGGATCGAGACACCTAAAAATGGTGAAACAGAGGCCTTGTCTCGATCGAGATGGCCTATGTCTCGATCGAGACACCCAATGTCTCGATCGAGACAGCTCCCGTCTCGTCCGAAATTGCCTTCCAACTTCGAACCCTGTTTTGACCACTTTCTGCTCCGAATTTGGAAAAACTTAAAACATGAAAGTTGTTTGTCTATGTCTTAGCTTTCCAACGCAACATGCAAAGCCCAAAAATACGTTTGTACGAGGACGTTATGGCCAAAATACTTCAAGGTGTCAAGGCTGCCTCGTTTGCTCGAGTAGAACCATATTTTAGCAACAAATCAACTCGATTTCTTCAAACTTGATCCCTACACATGAAAACACAAATACAAAGGTAAAGTTGCCTCTAACCTATGTAAATGTAAGCTAAATGGATCAATTTCTTATGAATACATCAATTAAATGCCTTGAATTATAAGTACATTTTGGACTTATCAATTTTGCTGCTAAACACTGTGTTTTGCAGGGACGGAATGGTGAAGGGCCAGTGGCTGTGGGATTATTGCAGGAGGGATTATATTACTTGACTGCAGAGTCTTTTGTACCTCATGTAATAAAGAAATATTATACTGATGTTGCTTTAGTAGCTTCAGAAAATGAAGAGAAGGAAGTAGATAAGAATGATTTGTTGTGGCATAAGAGACTAGGTCATATTGCTTTGTCTAGAATGCAACATGTATCCAATTTGAACACAGATTTGAATAAATGCAAATTACATTTGGATTACTGTGATGTTTGTATTAGAAGTAAACAAACCAGATTACCATTTGATAGTAGTACTCATTCTAAGCATTTATTTGATCTAGTTCATATTGATGTCTGGGGGCCTTACAAACAATTAAGTTTAAGTGGGGATAGATATATGCTCACTCTGGTTGATGATTATTCCAGAGCTTTGTGGATAGTACTCTTTAGAACTAAGGATCAAGTCTCCACATTGTTGGATACATTTTTTGCTTATATCCACACACATTTTGACACTTTGATCAAAAACATAAGAACAGATAATGGCACAGAATTTTTGAGTCACAAAACTCAAACTGCTTTACATCAAAGAGGCATTCTCCATCAAAAATCTTGTGTGTACAGACCTCAACAGAATAGGGTGGTGGAAAGAAGACACAAAATTTTGACAAATGTGGCCAGGGCTCTTCTTAAACAGGGAAATTTGCCTATCACATTCTGGGGAGAAGCTATGATGCATGCAGCTTGCATTATCAACCTATCTCCCATCCAACAACTTGAGTGGAAGGCACCACATGAACTGCTATTTAAGAAAAAACCCACTTATGAGCATCTTAAATTGTTTGGATGTAGTGCTTACATGCTTAATACTTCTGTGCAAAAAGGAAAGTTTGATGATGGAGCTCAGCATTGTATCTATGTGGGTAGTTCTGTAGGCCAGAAAGGATGGAAATTGTATAATTTTCATGATCACAAGATTCATGTATCCAGGGATGTCAAGTTCAATGAGGATTTCTTTCCATACATACCACAAAATAACAGTACTTCTTCTCTCCCCAATTCCCAAGTTCTACCTATATGTGATGACCTTATTTCTCACACAGATTCCACAGATGAGTTTTTCAATAACATACAACCTCTTCCCCAAAATACACCTTGCCTTGAGTCACCATTACATTCACCACATCATCACACTCCTACCCCAAATCCCCCTTCTAGCCAAATAGCCACCAGAAAGTCTAGTAGAGTTAGTCACCTTCCCAAATGGACAAATGATTTCATCCCGAATCATGTTAATGCCAACCTGTTCACTTCTCCATATGAATTCACACATACACCCCATTACTATGCTTTTCCTCAGTAATATTGACAAGATCCCTGAACCTAGTACTTACATTGAGGCCAGTAGAGATCCCATGTAGGTACAGGCTATGGACAATGAAACTCAGGCTTTGGAGTTAAATGGCACATGGGTTTTACAGGATTTACCTCCTGGGAAGAAAGCTATCTCCTCTAGATGGTTGTTCAAAGTTAAATACAATGCTGATGGCAGTGTAGACAAGTACAAAGCCAAATTGGTAGCTAGGGGATATAATCAAAGATGGGGCATTGACTATCATGATAGTTTTTCACCTGTGGCTAAAGTGGTTACTGTCAGAATTTTTCTTGCTATTGTTGCTCATCATCAATGGGAAATATACCAGTGTGATGTGAACAATGCTTATTTGCATGGTTACATAGAGGAGGAGCTTTACATGATACCACCTGAGGGTTACACCAAGGCAAAGCCAGGCCAAGTTTGTAGGTTGATCAAGTCCCTTTATGGCCTCAAACAAACAGGCAGACAATGGAACAAACAGTTTATTGTTCTACTTGTTCACCTTCAGTTTATCAGATCAATGCATGATTATTGTCTTTTTACAAAGACAGAGGGGACAACATTCATAGCATTAATAGTCTATGTGGATGATGTATTACTCATAGGCAATTATGTTCAACTCATCAATCACACAAAAGAAGCTTTGCATAAGGCTTTTACTATCAAAGACTTGTACCAAGTACTTCTTGGGAATTGAGGTCTTAAGATCTGAAGCTGGATTATTTTTGTCTCAACATAAATATATCCAGGACATGTTATTGGAAGCAGGGTTGAATGAAGCTAAAGAAGTTGCAGGTCCTTCACAAAGTGGTGTTGCTCTCAGTGATCCTAGTGTTTATATCACAAATGATGAAGATTACAGGAAGATCATTGGCAAATTGCTATATTTGGGTTTCACTAGACCTGATATAGGGTTCATAACACAACAACTTAGCCAATACTTGCAACACCCCACAGAAATACAATGGAATGCAGCTTTACATGTGTTGAAGTATCTCAAAGGAACATCTCATTTAGGCTTATTTTATCCTAGCCAAGATGAATTACAAGTTATAGCATTCTGCAACAACAATTATGATAATCTGGTGCAAGAGCAAGAAAGACAGATGAAGCTTTGTGCTTATAGTGATGCTGACTGGGCCAGGTGTCAAGAAACTAGAAGATCAGTTGGTGGATATTGCATCTTTCTAGGCAAATCTTTAGTCTCATGGAAGGCTAAGAAACAATCAACAGTCAGTAAATCATTTGCAGAGGCAGAGTATAGGGCTATGGCCAATACTTATTGTGAAGTGAAGTGGATTACTTATTTGCTGGAAGAGTTTAAAGTTCAAGTCCAGAAACCTATCCCTTTATTCTGTGATAACAAGGCTGCAATGCATATTGCTGAAAACCCAGTGTTCCATGAAAGAACAAAACACTTGGACATTGACTGTCATGTGGTGAGGCAACATGTTCAAGCTGGATTACTCAAGACTGATTTTGTTAGTTCAAAAGATCAACTAGCTGATATTCTCACGAAGCCATTAAGCTATCAGCAAATGTATCCAGTATTGAAGGAGATGGACATGGTGGAGCTACCTTCCAGAATTTGAAGAGATTGAATTGAGTTTATTGATTGTAATTTTCTGTTTTTCTGGGTAGTATTAGCATAAGAACATGCTTACTCGCGAGTAGGGGATGATGAAAGTAAATCACGTGATAAGCATGTGATATGCTTAATTGAAACGACGTCGCAGTGTTTAAGCAATACGACTTCAATTAAGTCCAATAACAGAATTGAGTTTTGGCGGGAAGAGCAGTTGTTAGCTCTGTTTTTTGTTAGAATGTTGTTAGGAAGTTGTTAGCGGGTCTTGACTGAGGTTGGACTCAGATTGTAGTATAAGAATAAATCTGTAGCTGGTAATTCATTAATGAAAATCGAGATTCATCATCTTATCAATAATAAATGTATTTGAACTTGTCCGCCCTCCTACCTTTTAAAAAAGTAAAAATAAAATAAAATAAATATAAATAACATAAAAATTGAAGATGATATATATATTGATGGATTTGGAAATAGCAGTTATGTGCATATTAAGGTTGGGGTTGAGGTTGGATGTGTATATCTAACATCTAACATGTATGACATGATATAATATAATATAATATAATATAATATAGTAGTAATACACATGATATGTTATGTTGTGCTGTTGGTAACTAGCTTAAAGAAAGAAGGGGAGAAGAGGATGGTGGGAATTGAATTTATGCAGAATGAAATCATCCTTTCATTTATAGAGTTGGCATTTAATTGTTATTGAGATTTGGTTGGATAAATAGCAGTTTTCTGTTGTGACTGTAATTATTAAAAGAGACAGGAATACATATTTGGTTTTGGATATCATGTGCTCGCATCACCCCATGGAACATCTATACAATTCTCCAATACTATATCTATATCTATATCTATATCTAGTCAATTAATGCAACCTCATCGAAATTAAGGGTGTCATCTTCTATATCAATCCATTATCCATCTAATTGGCTACTTGAAAATAATCAAACAATAAAATAAAGCCAATTCAATTTTTTATAACTTTTCTTATGTCATCCATCAATTTACCAACAATTTATTAAAACGTATGAAATTCTTTTGTAGAGCGAAGCACTTCAATTAAAATGAACTTTTGTCGTGAATAATGAGACACTCTAACTAATTAGAAGCAACAAACAAAACAAACAAATTAATATTTGAAAATGTATGTTTATCTGAGCTATTTGCTACTATAATTCACTAATTTAGGTCTAAAATTCACCTAAAAATTGGATAAACGAGAAATAAGGTTTTCCGTAAGTTGAAACTCAAAATAATTCATATGGTTGTTATGGAATGTATTCACTACCACTTTAAAACGTCAAAATCAGAGATCACATGAGAAAATTTGAGACTAGATCATAGCATGTAATTAGATCCAACCAATTTCACGTTTGAGTTTGTTCCAAGTAACTCATAAAGTAAAATAAAAAATGATATATTAAGGATCGTTGAGCAGAGACTCCTCTCTGATAATTAAGTCGGTATAGGAACGCAAATAGAGAAAATAGATTAAAATTCGTATATTATTTAATCAAGAAGAATAATAGTAATAGGTTAGTAAAGACTTATATAAATGTAAGTAATGTCCAGGGGCGGCCTAGTATTTTAGGGGCCCTAAGCACCTTTACACATAAAATTTATATAGTTATATAAGATCGTGTATGTGTTATCAGCATAATTTATACCTAAATTCTACATAAATTAATTGAGTTATAAAAGCATAAATAATTACCTTTGTTTTAATCCTTTATAAGATTTCATTTAGTGGTATCTTATTGATAGGTTTGGAGAAAATAAAAATTAGGGCTAATAATAGATTTGAGTTTGTTGTATGGAAAAAGAAAAAGAAAAGGAAGAAAAGAGCATCCTCCAAAACAAGATAATTATAAATTATCAGTTTTTGGCTTTAGTTATAGAAAGAATGATAAACTTCAATTAAGTACCCTGTGATTTCGCAGTTTTACAAATAAAGAATTGTGGTTTGCCTTTGAGCAAATAAAGGACTGTGGTTTACATTGTTTGCAGAATTAAGGCGATAGTCAATTTTGTTAACGTGAACGAGAACATTTTTTGCGCGAAATTTTTTCCTGACCTTTGAGTTTTACTCTAACTTGACTCGTCAAAGGTTAGAAAAACATTTCGAACAAAAAATGTTCTCGTTTATGTTAACAAAATCGACCATTTCCTTAATTCTGCAAATAATGCAAACTACAGTCCTTTATTTGCTCAAACGCAAACCACAATTCTTTATTTGCAAGATCACGAAACCACAAGTCACTTATTTGAAATTAAGTCTAAAAAGAAATACAAATGAGGACTTATAATAATATAGGGACAAAGAACTTAAACATTGAACTAATGTTATTGGGCCTTTTTAAAATTCTAACTCTTGGAAAAATTTCAAAATATGGGACGTCCTCAAATTGGACACTTTAAGTGGCTGTCTAGGGCAACTCCCCTTTAAGTCGGTCCTGGTAATGTCGTCTCTCGAACATACCTTGAAGATATGATAATATATGTATTTATAGGAGATTTGAAGATTACATTGCTTGATTATGATTTTGGCTAATTAAAAACCTCCGAGGAGCAAGGAAAGTCATGTGACAACTTGTGATTAGGATTGCAAATCCGGCGGGAAGAGGATGTGGACTACTTCTACCGTCCCCATCTCCATAGGGATTAGGATCTTTGTGGAGATCCTAGTTCCCCATTTCCGAAATTTCAAATAATTTTTTTTACACATAATAAATTCTGCAAGTCAATACTATAAAAAGTTGTTCTAATTGATGAAAAAAATATACATCAATAAGTAATATATTGATTCATCAAATATAAAAATGAATAAAATTATTAAATTATTGAACTTAAACATTTAAAAATTCGTAAATAACAGTTGTCTAATGTTCAAAAGCATATTGATCTACTAAATATAACAATAATTTAAATATTATATATATCTTAACTAAATTAAAATAATTTTAATGTATATATTTAGTATATTATTCAAAAAATTAGTAAGAAATAATGGAGATGGGGATTACCATGGGTGGAGATAGAGGTCCTCATCCCTGTCTCTGGAAAATTTTTTTCTCCCATCCCCACCCCGTAAAAAAAATACATGGGGATTCCCCACCCCATTGGAGCGAATCCCCTAGGGGGATGAGAATTCTCCGTCCAACTTGCAACCCTACTTGTGATAGGCTCGATCAAATATGGTAGGTTTCTAGTGTAAAGAAGATTCATGATCTGTAGAGATCTTTATATTGGAAGTAGAATTTAAATAAGAGTTTCACGATCATGCCATGTGTTGGCGTTTCATTTCGACGTCCAATTGTTCGCCCATAAATCGATTCCAAGGATTTTTAGGGTTGTCTGAGCCTTTTAGTCATCAAACCAGAACTCTTTGAATGACCTAGTGTTATAGCAACCAAGTATATTTGCCGAAGAAATCAATCTCTTAATATTTTTTATCATTCTTCCAGCAACCGAACTCATGTTGCCGTGTCATTTTATCTTGACGTATGGTAAGGGATATGATCATGCACCATCCTTTGGGTATTCGATCATGTCTCAATGTAGTTATAATTAACTGGATGCCAAAGTTCAAATGTCCAAGCTACTATGTAAGGTGTTGCGCGTACATTGCCATGTCATTTTTCTGTACAATTATCTTGTTGGTCCAAGTGGCATAAATATTGGTTAAATGATGAGAAATAATTTGATATCATCAATTTTGTTTCTCTTTCCATGTTCCAGTCACATAAAATGATATATATTTATTAAAAATAATATATTGTGTAGGCCGGTCTAACTTTATACATTAAAAAATGATTTTCATATGGGAGAAACATGGAAGAGTACACCAATTTAGAATTGCAAATTATCTTCCTCAAATGATGATTGTTGCATTGTCTCTCGGTCTTTCCGTCGGAAAATTATTAAGGGATTTAAAACCTTAAACTTCATTAAAGGACCTCTCATTGAATGTGTAATAAGTCTATTACATATCTACACCTTTTATATATGTGATGGTCCAAAATACACTTGTCACACATTCAATGAGATCCTTCTAAACCCCTTAATAATTTCCCTTTTCTGTCAGTCCATGGTATGTCGCTAGACAAATCCACAAGTATAACAATAATTTCTTTTCAAACAAATATCCCCACGTGACTTGGCCAAGACTATTTAGGACACTACCCCTAAATTATTTTTATCAAATGATAATACATAAGAATATAATATAATTTGGATAAATAGTTTCTTAGTTCCAAGTATATATACATCACATAATTTTAAGATCACATTAAAATATCCCAAAGTTTCGACAAATCTAACTATTTGGTAAGGAGAAATGGCCACCTTGGCCGTTCCCCCATAAGGAGAAACAACCATCAAGACCGTTCCTCCTTATGGCGGAACGGCCTAGGAGACCGTTTTTCCATAAAACAGCCTCCAAGACTGACACATGTCCACTTTTTGAATTTTTTTGTTCAAATTAACTATTTTCTAGTTTGTTTTCGTACTTTATTCGTGTTTTTGTCCATAATCAAGAGCAAAAAGAGTGAATTTGAAGTTAGAAAGTTCAATTTTGAAAAAGAGGTTGTTGAGAGATTTTAGAATTTCAAAATCAAGAAGGAAATTATGGCAATGGTATTTTGAAAAAAAATGGATGTAATTTGAAAAAAGTAGACTGTAAATTTATTATATCAATGAAAGCACGAAACCATATTTCCCGATAAAACTAAATCAATAGTCATATTTTAATTAAAAATTTGCAATCAAGTTCATAATAACTTAATAATAAGTTCATCATAATAGCTTAAAATTTAATTTGAATGATAAACATATTTTTCATATTTTATATGTTGCTTGAAATATAAGAACTGGTAAATTAAAATCTATTAATTAATAATCGATTGAAGAAACCGTAAACTAGTCATTGATTTTTTATAAGCTAACTAATAAAATTATAATTTCTGAAATAAGTATAAATAATCTTAGTGTTGTCAAAAGGTATAAATAATCTTAGTACATACTATAAACTATTTCAGTGAAAAATAGTCCAATGTTGAACTGTTATTATTTTAATATCCATCCTTATTCAATACAAAATACTATGATTATTATAGATTTGATAACCTAAGAACATACAAACTAATAATTTCGTTTTATCACTAATAGTAATTCTCATACTTGTAGAAGATTGTATAAAACTTAATTAAAGAAAACATTTGTTAAGAAGGGTGAACTTATCGTTCATATAAAATATGTGCACGGAGGGACCAAGTGTTAGCTTTATAAACTTCATAGAACATACATAATGCTTGAAAATCTCATACATGTAGCACAGAATAACTGAATAACACTACCAAAAAAATCATGGGAAAAACAAAAATAAGTTTGACTTTAAAGGGTCAAACACGAATTCAACAATGTAATTAAAAAGAATAAATCATAAATCAGATATTAACAGTTGATAAAATTGCAAATATAAAATGACTTACATCCTTGAGATCTGTAGGGGAAATGCAGTTTCCTGAATTTCACTCCTAAAGGAGAGTAGCTGAAGTTTCTCCAAGTTACCCGGTCTTTCTAATACTTGTTTCTGACAGTTCTCAGCAGCCATAACCCCTGCTGCGTAAGCTCCATGGACCGACCCCTGGTGCTCTATACTAACAGCTTCTCCTCCAAAGAAAAGATTGCCCAAAGGCGCACGAAGCCTGTCGTATAAATCTGCTGGTTTTCCAACCACATCGTACGAGTAACAACCAAGTGAGTTTGGATCCGTTCCCCAACGTGTCACAAGATATTGAATCTGCACCAGGCACACAAAATAGCAATAAGTTCGCTTCAACTTCAGTTGCAAACTTACTGTGCATTATACATAACAGTGTACATAAATATTACATTGAACAAATTGCAAGCAGCAGTGATAGAGATAGCTGCTAAGCTCCCACATACAATACAAGACTTGCATTTAAATTTAAATTGGTTGACACCACAAATAGGCTTATTTAACGAGTCGTGAATGAGTCAGAGCATACGAGTTAATAAGACTAACATGAAATGTAATATATATTTATATATGGATTGACATGACCCAACATGATTTTTTAAGTTGAGTAAGTTTTACATGGGTTCACTAGTAAACCAATTTACAGAACCCTTTTAGAATATATAAAGTCGTTTCAAGGATAAGTTGAATATTTCAATCAAATGGTCAAAGCATATAAAATATGATAGAAATAAACAACAATGGCATACCGGCTCAGTCGCATCAGGGAACATCTTCTTCAATTGTAACATCACAAAATTTGCAGCAGCCTCATCAGAAAGCTTCTCAAGATCGTAAGCAAACCTTCCAGCAGCCATATAGACAAGTACAGGGTGACCAGTAGCTTTGTGTAAATTAAGGAAATAACCACAAGCATAAGAATCGGGTGCAACAATGCCTAAGAGTTCCATATTTGGCCAAAACGCTTTATCAAATTGTAAGGCAATCTTATTTTCACTGCCAACGCCCAAATCTGAAATTGCAGTAACCTTCCACTCTGGTAACTCGGGTTCAAATTGGATCAAATTTGCTTTAAGAACCCCAACAGGTACTGTAATGATAGCAGCATCAGCTATAAGATTTCTCCCATCCGCAACAGTGACTATCACTTCATTAACACCATAGCATACTTTAGTAACCCTACAAAAATATTCAGAAATTATGAAACCTTTTACTGCATTCTAGATATGCAACCACATTAAGTCATAACAGCAGCAGAACAATCAGTACATAAAGGGCATTAATATGTCAGCAAATTCTCATTGTAATTGAACAACTGTAAAATAAATATTTATAGAAATATTGCAGAAATAATTCCTACAAATGATGATGACCATAGCAGAAAATGTGGAAAGAAACCAGCTGAAGTACTGAGCAATTAAAAATCTGGCCTTAAATAAACGGTCGCATGGAACCCTTAAAATTTCATGGAAGTCTGTCCAGTAATTTAGCATGATCAAACATATCTACTTCATTCAAAGTAACCTATCTTTGACTAAGATTTCCAATAACTCCTTCAACAAAAATTAATGTTTCCTAATGTAAATATCCGGATTATTCTATTTAGCCAAAACTGAGTATCATAGATTCATAATGAATGGTAGAACACTTTCGAAAAAATTTAGAATATATTTCAAAGCCATAATTCATATTTCTCCTACACGTCCCGCTTCATTTTGGCTATGCCTGTTTTGTAGCATTTCTAGAATTTGATACAAAACAATTAAATTATTTAGGAAAAAGCAAGCATACTTGTGATTCAAGCGTATGTCAATGTCTTTCGCAAGAGCTTTTATTATTGGGTCATAGCCTTGTACCATAAGTCCATGACCACCAGAAAGTACATGTTCCTGTACACAAGAACAATTTCAACCATGTAAGCACTACATGATCAATCTGAAAAGCTTCATACTGAAAACTAATTTCCCCTTAAAAGCACACACATATAAATATATAAGCATGTTAGTTAACCCAGTTTCTTATCTCTTAGTTGATTACGCACATTTTGACAATATATCAAATAATGAAATATTTTGTCTTTCGAAAAACAAAATTGAGACAATAATGCTAGAAAAATAGCAAATTGAGGTCTATATATTGATTCTACAACATTTGAACTTCTCACATCCTCAAGAAATCTCAAGCATGAAATTTTTGGAGAAGTGTCTTGTGTCCTTATATCCAAGTGTGATAATTATGTTTCAAAAGTCTACCATACTCAGCAATTATTATGTGCACTTGGCAGCCATGTAGAAAAGAGAACAGTATTCATGCTCAGCTTAATTTTAGCAATTTTATATCATAAGTTCATCACCCAGTTAATGAAATGATAAACGGAGCAGTTGGAATGAAATAATGGTAAATTCATGGAGGAACTGCCAGAACTCCTTGCTGTCACTTTCTGAAGTAGAATCATGGATCTCAAGGAAGTGGCAGCTGCTAGGTGTTCCCTTTTACTCAAGGATGGACAAATCATATTTCATCTACACAAATATGTTTATTTACGTTATACTTATAGGTGTTCCACTTTTTAATATAATCAACTTTAGATATCATAATGCAATTTACCAACAGAGCTTCTATTCCTATCTATTTTGATAACAGTGAGTGAAAGGATGGTTTCTGTTAGTAAAAGGATGGTTTCTGTAGTAAAAGGATGGTTTCTGTTAGTAATATAGTAAGTGTTTCAAATATTTATGTAAAACAATATTTACAGTATCTTTTGACTATAAATGTGTTACCTTAAAACTTTTAGTTTTCAGTAACCAAAGCTGCTCTTTATTCACTAGTCACATGTCAGGTGCAAGGTTTGGATTTATCAGTTTGAATTCCCAATTACACAGGAAGTTTATATAACTGTTACGGGACTGCTATTGACAGAAAGAACAAAACACTCACAAGATATTATGATTGCTTCCAGTAAGAACTCGCAAAATATTAAGATCGTTTATTCCCAATATCAACCCAAAAGGAGCATGCTCTCTTGCCTATTCTTTCAGTGAAATTTATCCATATTAGCTTTGTGGTCTAATTATATCCTCATACCAATTAGAGGTACTACCAACTTTATGATAAATCTAATAATTTCAAATAGTTCACTTGCCTGATCCCACAATTTCAGTGATATCAAATCTGCGTCTACTGCAAACCAAGCTTCCATTCTACAAATGTACCATTGCAGCACTTCATTCGCAAGTCCTTCCTGCCTGCAGAGCAGAACCAGAAGTTGCACAAGCAATTACTCAAACTCACATACTAAATGCACCTTCAAGGATCTAGCATAAAAAATTATCTTTCTCATGTACCTTAGTTCTGGGTGACTATCTAGCACAAGCCAAATTGCTTGAAGAATGGACATGTCATCCATATGTTCATCTCTTACTTTCTCTGTCTAAAGGATTAGACAAAAGAACTTAGTTTCTTAATCGTAATAGACCAAAGCTCATGGCTAAAAAATGAAAAAGGAACTTAGAATGGTGATCATGACAAATTTATAACTGAAAACATCTCCTTCCAGTGGCTTGATGTTATAATACCTCGTTGAGAATTTTCTTGAATATCTCTCCAACTTCTATGACCAGATGTTGTGGAACTTGATGTCCATCCGCACCAAACAGCATACAACTGAAACACAAGCCCAAATCAGCAAGATATATTCAAATTCAGTAAGTAAAGTACAGTTCAATATAAATTGAACTAAATTAGAATCCGATCCAATATTGTACAGTTAACAATTCCATCTAAAACTACAAGCATCCGGTTTATAATAATCTTATTTATTTAGCTTTCCTCACTAATCAAATGCTACCATCTTATTTCTCCATTGCAATATCCAGAGATAAAAATGACGTTATTAAACAGAAAACAGAAGAAAATTAATAAATAAATAAGAAACGAGCAGAAATTGGCTCCACTGGAAGAGTCCAAGTTCTATAAAATGAAAACAGAACCCACTCTGAAGTTACCTTTCTAGGTCATGGTCATATAATACTGAGTCGTCACCACTAGTCCGGTATAGTGTGAGCCCCAAAGAGCGTATCAGTGGAGCTAAGGGATTCTCATTGCAAACACCGTGTAGCCTGAAGAATATTCGCAAAGACAGTTGTACACGATCAGTAATTTACTTCAAAGTTGGTAAGCAAAAGGCATCTCATTCATTACTTACAGACAGGTAAATTATGGCAAAGCCAAAATGTATAATAAGAAACAGCAAAAAGTTCATCAAAAAAAAAAACAAATACATGAATCACAATGAAAGAAATAAAATCTCTTTTGGGTGGTGTGATAAATAAATCAGGTTTCCACTGAACAATTAATATGCAAATTCATATCCCTTCATAAAATCTTAATCAATAATATCATCTGGTTCTATGCTAACTTAGCTCAGTATGTTCTCTCTTAATGTTATATCATTCAGGTCAAAAAATCATATGCATACATCTGATCTATTTTCAAGAATTTACTTATTTGAAACATGGGGATCATTCGAAAATATGCAAGTAGGAATTTGGGGTCAACTAAGCATAAAAAATCAGAGGTGAAAATATTTTTATACCATGAAGTCAACATATCCACTTGAGGACGGAATTATCTAAATATCAGTGTGTAGTATTTGTTATATAAACTTATCAAGAAAGTGAGAAGCGTGTGCATATTTTTAACTTTTACAAAGGGATTTTGCAAGGCTTAAATTGGTAGGTAAAGATTAGCTTGACAACCACTTAAATTTCGGGATGCAATCCAAGCTCTAAGGTACATATCCAATATATGAGATATGGAAGACGAAAAAGCCACTGAAAATCCATGTTCATTAAAAGTTCCTAAGAGATTAACTACTGGTGTCCAGACTCTGTTTCATAAATAAATACCAGCTACAAAGAGACATTGTTTTGCTAAACACACAAAGACGCACAAAATAAGACCTTTATTCCATGTTTGGCTGATAGAATGGCGTAAGAAACAATATAAAACTGCAACATGTATCAATCACAGGCAACAACCACTACAAATGATCAATACAACATTGCCTCTTCTCACAGGAATCTGTTTACAAATACAAATTAATATTTGACAACGACGACCATCTACAAGCATATAAAATATTTCTAAGGATTCTTTCTATATATTTGAGCTGAAGTGAGAAAAAAGTAGAAGAGAATCAACTTTCAGCATAATAAATAAACTCCTAAAATTTCCTCCCGCAGTAATGGTGATTATGTAACTTCAACAGCAAGGAATTTCCAAACAGCTCACATGAGTGAATTTCTAAAGTATAATATTATCATACAAGTGGGGGATATGAAACACAAAGCACAGAGATCGACATGTACATTCAAGAAATTTTTTTGTATCATCTATAAAAAAAATGAACTGATAAACAAGGTATTGAATGGAAGGAACATAGAGAAAGAATCTGATGAGGGAGAATTTATTTACCATGATGCTCCCAAATCCACAGGATAACCAAATGAATAGTCAGTATGAATGCGTCCACCGAGTCTATCCCGTGATTCCAATAAGATGACCTTAACAAAATGGCAAGAACACAACTGCAATTCAAGCTCTATATACACATACATATAACATGTCGTAAAACGTTCATCAATTTGTAAAATCTACATGCTTTGCTATGCTGACCTTAAAAGATGCTTCATGGAGGACTTTGGCAGCAGCAAGTCCTGAAATGCCACCGCCGATTACAATGACCGAAGGCGGTGAGGCATTTTGGTTGTCGAGGTGAGAAGGAAATGTAGCTAGTCAAGAGTATTACCAAAAAGTTACTACAAACATAGTTGTTAAATGCGCAAGGCTGAGTAACACGAGACGCATAGCTTAAACCATATATAAATATACATATAGAATCTATTATCAGTTAATCATATGTATATTTCATATCATTATCAAGTATAAACCAAGAAAACACACATATGACCACACAAACAAGGTTAAACCACTTGAAAAAACCAATCAACTCCAGAAAAAAAACATTTAACATGTGCTAAAGTTGTAAACGTCTTAGAACTCAAGTGTTAACCAAACCTAAATGTCATAAATCTCAAGTTTCAACCAAAACTAAATGTCTACTACCTAAACATTGGTGGTTGGCTCAGTCGCAGACTCTTAAACAATCCCTATCTCTAGTTTTCTATTTGTCTATATTCTTCTTTAGGAGTCTGGTCAATTTAAGTGTTCTTATATCTGACTCATCATATTCTTATAAGGCTGAGGCGAGGCGCACAAAGCGTGGGCTTTTGCAACATTGCCCCGCCTGGCTCAAGCAAGGCGCACTAGTGTAAACCTTGCTTGAGGCGCGGTTTTAATAGAACGAAGAGATATCAACAGAATATGTTTGAATGCAGGTTGTTCATATACATGATAATGGTCAATTATTGATCAAATTCTCTTGTCCTTGGTATGAGCAAACAAAAATAACGGAAAAGATAAAAAGAAAATACTAGTAAAATGTAAGAAATGGAATAATTAAAATAAAACAAACGGAGAATAGCGAAAGACAGACTCACCATGGAGCAAGAAATCATCAAGAGGCGAAGTGTGGTTGGTATCCATTGGATAGAAGAAATGGAAATAGAATCAAGATGATGAGATTAATGAATGAATGAAAGAATGAAAGAATAGGAAAAGGAGAGGGAATTAAGGGTGTATAGGGTCAGGGAAATAAGAAATCAATAGAAAGGAATGATAGAGCATGAAGAGGAGAAGCCCTGCAATGAAGCGGCTGAGATGAGAAGAACACCGTAGCTTGTCAAACCAGCTCATAGGAGATGCAATTTTCAACCACTTGGAACAATCCAAGCGTCGCTTGCATAGATCGATCTCAGATTTTGAAGAAGAAGAAGAAGAAGGAATGCACAGCAAAGCTTATTTTGTCGTTATGTGCGTACGGCTGTCTGTCTGTTATGTATGTATGCTATTCCTAATAACTGCTCTACAATACAACACGGAGGACGACCATACTTTTGGCTGCTTCCGTGTTTTTTCTTTTTATATTATAACCTCTGCTCTTTTTTAGACAAATTTTACTGTATATCCGCGTGATGTACCGAGTCTATAATTTTTTAAAGGTGTCATCCCAACCAATAACAATTTAATATTATATAATTAATTGATAATTAATTTTTCAGTTAATAATTTATAAAAAAATAGAAATGATTTTCAAATTTTATTTTAGAGTGATTTTCGATTTTTAAAGTTTTTTAAAGTGCATTTTGCAAATTTGAGAGCGAAGATAACGGTCAATGTAACTATTGATGTAATTATTCAAAATTTTAAATCCTAAAATAAAAACCATAAACACTTGGCATGTACTATAATTTTTCTTTTATTAATTACTGTACAAATCAAATTATATATTTATTTCAGTATAAAAATAACGTTTTCATTTAAAAATACAATAATCAAAATTTGTACATTAAAAGGCATATATTTTCTTTTCTTTTCTTTTCATTATAAGTGACTCTATGACATTTCACTATATGTGCTTACTGTTCTCTATACATAAATTTTGAACAAAAATAAAATTTAGTCTATTTGCATCATTTATATATACAATTTCATATGTTTAAAACGGTACAAGTGATAATATCCGAAAATAATTGTTAGTAAATGAGTTTCAAAAAGTCTAATAATGTTGAAAAAGCATAAGTTCTTTTAAAATAATAATAAAAAAAAAACATGCATCAAAAGGTCATTTTTTTACATGTACTTTTCATTTGATGGAATGAGTTTTTTTTCTTTTAATTTCATTGAAACAAATATCCAATTAGTAACATTTCGGATACAAAAATTGTTTTTCAATAGTTAAAATTGCAAAAATTTTGTAACATAAGAAATCGATTAAAAACATACGTTTACTGAATTTTATGATTTAAGCCGATAAATAACTACTTAACATAAATTATTAACACAATGGAAGTGGTTTACTGGTTTTTGTGGTTTGAAGCTTACCGAACAAGTGGAATAAAATAAAATCATCAGCAATATGCCAGTTGTCTCTCCACTTGTACATTATTGGATTCCAATGTGAAGCTGACTGGATGCTGATGGGATTGATTTCAGCTTTCCAAATTACAACCTTCATTTCCAGTTGTGGTCTTGATTTGTTCAAAATTCTCATTGATTTCAATAAACAAAACTTTAAATAATGTTTACCAAAAAATAAAGTTGAGTTCTTTTTCTTCTTTTAATAGAAAAAAATAGTGGAGTTAACAACGGGTGAAATGTTTCTTCTATCCTAATGCAAATTTATAGATTTAAATTACTTAAACAAAAATTATCTAAATTTACATATAAGAGAATTATGAAATAAAAATTGCAATTATTATTGCATATCATATGTGGTTTAACAGAAGGCATTTGATATCCTTAACAGAAGGCATTATTCCTAAATCTCCTAATCCTAAGGGGCTACCTTATCATACTACTCTAAACTCAACTACTGATATCCTAATTTGTGCAAAAGTATCTGGTAATGGTAGTCATAATATTCGTTCTATTGGTCTGGTCTTCCACCTACTATAGACAACGTATATGGCCAAATTATCTTTGAACTGATTCTTTGAGCTCCATCACAAATATACAAAGCTTAACAATTTGTAGAAAGTTATACAAATCTAAAATTGATTTGAAATTGCAGATACAAATTCGGATCACATAGCTAGAATTTGATAGTACATGTTATCTGATACAGAAGAGCATGCATGAAGTTTAAACAGAGACACGGAAACTAGAATGAGACCTTAATGCCAAGCAGCGCCATCAATTGAGAGATAAACTCTGGATGCCCTGGCCATGCAGCTCCAGTAACCAAGTTTCCATCAGTAAAGCAACGGTCTATAGGATCAGGGTCCAGCCATGTCGCGCCTGACAAGACAACATTCAGCTTCACAGCAGGGTATGCAGTACATTTCTTCCCCTGCAAATTTATTCACATGAGAGTTAAATGACAAGGTAACTTGACCAAGATCAGTATTTGCAGATTCATAAAAAAAGAACAAAATGATCAAAAGGAGTTTTTAAATGAAAATATCAACATTTTGAGACGTATAAAACAAGAGCATTTCTATTGCCACATTGTTCAAACTTGAAATGCTCTTCTTCCCTACTCAGAGCAACTAAGCAGACACAGATGAATAGGATAAAAAGTTTAAGCTCTAAAGTCAATGACAACTGTGATTAAATAAAAACAATGTATCAATCACTCCATCTCAATCTTTATGCGTGAACAGCCGGGAGGAAAGAAAGGGCAGTAGGTAAGCGAAAGGTGCCATGGGGTGAGGAAATGTAAGACAACTAAATGCATTATATCTTCATTCATAGATTACTCGAGTTATTGGAAGACCCATAGTTTGACCAAAACACTAGCTGTGTAAGCAAAAAGGCACTAACATACGAAACATCTTACACGGCAACAGATGTTTCATGCTTAAGAAAGTGCCAAGGAAAACCTAGTCAAAAAGAAAGCAAAGGAAAAAAACTGCTGGACAGCTTTTAAAAGTTGCAACAAACAAATATCTATAAAACATATACCATTGGCTAAAACACCACCAATCATGAATGTGTTAATGACCACCATGGATGTTGCTTCACAAGCATCAGTTATTATATAACAAATAACGGTTCAATAATACTACATGAAATTGGAAATTCTTTTACCAAATGATATATTATTTATATACTTTTGACTGCTAAATATTTTTTTATCAACAAATTTTGAAAATGAAAAACAAACAAACAAGTCAAGCTTTTAGTAAGGATATGCATCCAAAACACGAAAAATGCAAAAACTACCCCCCAATATCAAGGAAAATACCTTTAGAACACCCGCAGCAGTTAAGATCTGCTGTCCATGGCAAATAGATGCAACTGGTTTCTTGGATTCCATGAAATCTTTCACCAAGGCAATCACTGTTTCGTCCAATGCCAAATATTCTGGAGCCCGCCCTCCAGGTATAACAAGAGCATCATAAACAGAAGCATCTAACCCTTCATAGGTTGCTGTTAAAGTGAATTTATGGCCTGGCTTCTCACTATAGGTCTGGTCACCTTCAAAATCATGGACAGCAGTTGGGCAGTAATCCCCAGCCTTTTTCTTGGGGCACACTGCATCCACATGGCTCCCAAGAGCTTGCAGAGACTGGAAAGGAACAGTTACCTCATAATCTTCCATGTAATCCTGCAAATAAGATGGAGGAGTATCGAATTTAGCAACCGTAACGAAGTATGTCGTTTCAGTGGCTTGACCTTAGTTGAAAAGTGAAGACCAATGCAGATACAGTTTTTTCGTCATTATTACTTTTTTCTTAAGGAGGATTAACACTGAAACGTTGAAGGGACAAGTAATGTGTGCCGACATCTTTGCACAAGTACTAGAAATAATTCTGATAGATGATTTAACAGTTCTAGATTTTGAAGTGACTCAACTTAGCCTTGTTTCCAATTTAGAGTTCAAATATCAGACATTCAAAATTTGTCCAAGCAAGGCAGGGTTGAATTCGGTATCTTTGACATCCACCATTCTTATCATCACATTGACAATACATTTGGGAGCTATAAACCTGCTACTACAAAATCCTGCAAATAATTGGAGCCAGAACAATTAGACCTAGATGCAAAAGAAAGCAACGGTGAGTAACTTAGCCATCCTCCATACCTAAAGCTAATTCCTATAGCATACAAGTTTTAAAAACAAAAGGTTTACTTAATTAATCATCGAACTTTATGACTATTAATAATTCATCCTTGTTTCAGGTACACGTGAATTAATTCCAATAAAAAAATTCCATTGGCCAGCATTTTGAAAAGAAACTTCTTATAACGTATTGGGAATTCATTAAATTTGATTTCAAGAAAGACCAGCATGTGGACAAGATTGCACTTAACAATACACCCCATTAAAAAGCTTTTAGCAAGACTTTGCTTCACTTAGCAACAAAAGTTCACGGACAAGCAAACAAACAGAAAAGAACAACATAAGCTCCTGAATATATAATTGTAAAGAGCATTTGCAGAAAGAGTAATGAAGAAAACAACAGAGAATAATGAATTGAATCCCCAAAGTAAACCAGCCATATCCTCTATACTATACTGGTTTGATGCAATTACTGACCTCACTTATCGCGTTCTCAATCAGTTTCAACTTCCTGTGTCATAATTACTTAACAGAAAGTTCTGGATAAAAATTTAGTTTCTAATTCCTGAGCAAAGATAAAGAAAGCATCGGCATGATCGATATCACGCCTCACAAAGACCATATGGACGAGTGACTTATTATTATTATTATTTCAATAACAACTCCTGTGTAATAATAGAAGGGTATGATTTTGCATCAAGCATATACCTTTAAAGTAAATAACCAAATAAATAGAAAAGGTGAATTGCAATATCGATAAAGCACAGAAACAAAAATCCATAGCACATCCATCCTTCAAATAGTAGTATACTATGGAGGGGGCTCCAATTTGCAGCCCCGCGATTTTATCGTACAGTACAAAAGCATTTTTTTCTATGTAAAGGACAGATGGTAAACAGGCTAGAATTCCATATCACTTATCCCAAATACTTAATTCTTGACCATTAACACAAGAAAGTCTCTTATGTGGTCTGCTAATTATTTTTAAATTGTGTATCAGCATAAAAATGTCAAGAATGATGCGAATATGTCAAAAGAATTCTGTAAATGTTCCCTTTATCTACTGGAACCAAAGCAAGTAATTATAACTTACCCCACAGAGAAACAGAATCCTTTTATCTGACCCAGTTATGGCACCACCAATTGCCTTAACAAAAAGCTGAATGAACTCAGGATGCCCCTCATAGGTAGCCGCCGTGATAATATTGCCATCAGAAACACATGCTGCCATGGTTTGTGGTTCAACCCAGTGGGCACCTGCAGCAACAAGTACAGGTCTGACAGGAGGGTATGCAGTACACTTTCGACCGTTCACTACGCCTGCAGCAGCCAAGATTAACTGTCCATGGCAAATCGAGGCAATAGGCTTTCCAGCATCAGACAATTTCCGGACACAATCTATCACAGATTCATTCATGGCAAGATATTCTGGTGCACGTCCTCCCGGGATCACCAGTCCATCATACTTAGCAAAGTCAATTTCATCGAATGTTGTATTAAGGGTGAAATTGTGGCCACGTAACTCAGAATATGTCTGCATTCAGAAAGAGGAAATCAGAACAATATCTACATGTATTCCCACAATTCAATTCAACTTAACTTCTTTTTCTTATTCTCATGTTTACCGCAAAAAAATTGGAAGAATGTATTCAGTTATATTATAACAGCCACGCTCATCTGCACCTCAGTGATCAAACTATATTTGGTTTATTGACCATATTTAAGGTATAATAAAAAAACATAAACTTCTATTTAAGGCTAAATGACCAAAATATAATTTGGTCATTAGGTGATCGGGACTCTATATTATAATTTAAATCTAGTTAAATTGTGAAAATTAAGAATCATGCCAAATTTGGAATGATGTTGAAGGAAATGACCTCATTTTAGTTTATGTGTTATATAATTAGACTACCTAGTCTATCTATGTACTTTTCAATGACAATTTATTCAAACAAGAGAGAATGAATTATTGATTAATTAAAATTATTTCTCATATTGAATGTTACACGTTACTAACTTAGAAGCTATATTTGATTTTTATGCCCTGTTCTTATCAGTAATTTTCTTTCAGCACTTCAGTTCGGTTCAGTAGCATTCAGTTTAGTTCAGTCAATCCCATTCTAAGGTGGCTTTGGGAGTTAGTTCGGATTTGCTAACAAATAATAAAGAATTCGGCGACCTGATGACCAGAAGATTCGTGAATGGCAGTGCGGCAAAACTCGCCAGACTTCTTGCCGGGGCAGGCAGCATGGACAGTTACTCCATATGCCAAAAGAGCTTGGAAAGGAACCATCGCCTATGAGAAAGTAGGGCAGTGAGAAAGATAGAGAAGGATGATCTTAAAAAGAAGGAAAGGAATCAGGGAATTAAAACCTCATAATCTTCCATGTAATCTCCGCATAACAGTAGAACAGTCTTTTCTGAGCTAGAATTCGCCATTTGAGATTCACAAGAAGATGATGATGATGATGATGAATGAAGGAGTTCTCTAGATGTGTATACTACTTAGTGAGAACAGATAGCAATGCTTGCCGATGACATGAGCTGTTTTGACATTACCCATCATTTTTCTTCTTTTCAACAATTACCCACAATTCAAGATATAAATAACAAAGTTTTTTTCATAAAAAAATTACTACGCATTTATATGGGTTTAAATAAGAGTAAATTCTAAAAGAAATAAAAAATAAGTTTAATCATGTTAATAAGTGTAGTTTACATTTTAGTTGTGAGAAATTTCTCCTTAAATCATTACGAGTGTAATGGCCTCCTGCAGACTTTCGGAATATTCTAACAAATAGGCAAGGGGATTGGCACACCTCAGTTTCTTTGTTTATAATGCTGTTTTTTTTTTCTCGTTTGTTCTGCCTTTCTCTTTTCTTTTTTTTCTTAGTGTCTTAGCCCTTTTTCTTTACCAAAACAAAATACTATACTAATCTAATTTGGATACCCTTTCCAAAATTGCATCAATAATGACATGGAACAATGAAAACAAGGCCATATATTCGTTACGAACAAATCCAAAGTCTATATAATTAACAACGATCATTAATTCCTAACTATGGTAAATGAAATTTTATACATAATTCTTATCAAAAAAGGAAATCTATATATCTATATAAAAAGGTGAGCTAAAACAAAGCTCTCACATGATGCTACATCATATTTTGTTTTTAGAATGCATTTTTTTGTTGTGATTTATTGTCTTTTACACTACCATTTCTAACGTTTCACTATACTTATTGTAAACCGTTATATTGACTATAAATAGCAATTAATTGAAATTAAATGTTAATAAAACATAAAGAAGTTACATAACAAAAAATGTTAGTATAAGAATCGATTATTTTTTGGACTTCATGTTCAACCTCCAGTAAGAACTCGATTAGTTGTATTCTATTTTCCCATATTACTATACAAAAGAAAATTAAAAAAGTGCAAATAAGCTAGGGGTTTTTCTATGGTTACTTTGTTTTTGTTGTTACTTTGTCCACTACACCATTGGATGAGTGGGATAGAAGTTGATCCAATGGTGGAGGGGATAAAGTAACAACTAAAACAAAGTAACCATAGCCTTCACCATAAGCTAGAGATTTTTTTAAGAACGAGATTTAGGCATGTTAGGCATAGAGAGGTCTAAGGTTTTCTATTCCCCCGTATTACTATACAAAAGAAAATTAAAAAAGTGCAAATAAGCTAGGGGTGTTTCTATGGTTACTTTGTTTTTGCTGTTACTTTGTCCACTACAGCATTGGATGAATGGGATAGAAGTTGATCCAATGGTGGAGGGGATAAAGTAACAACTAAAACAAAGTAACCATAGCCTTCACCATAAGCTAGAGATTTTTTTAAGAACGAGATTTAGGCATGTTAGGCATAAAGAGGTCTAAGGTTTTCAATGGTGTATGCATGTGTAGAAAGAGTGTTCAAAAGAATAGCGACTCTAATCACTATTTTGGGTAGCAAAAGCTGAAGGTCTTGAGGGATCACAGAAAATAGCATCGACTACTGCAATCTCTCTCTCGGTTTTCGCAAGTGGTCGAGATGATACGATTGTCTGGTACACACAACATCTTCATACAAATGAACTTTGGTGTTCAAGTCATTATCCTCTCAATCGGGTCTATTACAAATTTCAATGTATATTTCATAACTATATTTTATTTATTAAATAATTGTTTGTGATTGTGAGCTTTCATCTACCTATATATCTCATTAAAATTGAGTTGTTTAACCTATTTAAATTAATATATTACATGCATAATTCATCATTAGATATTTTATTATATGATTTACAAAACAAATTTTTCACACTAAATTGAATGCGTACTTTTTATTATTATGAATTTGGTGTATTAGTAGTATAGACGATAATTATCATGTGTCATTTCAATTTAAATTAATTTTTTTTATAAATTTTATAATGTTTTATTGTATTACATAAGTTTAATAATCTAAAATTGATTTTGTAAACAATTTAGATTTTTTCTATATATAGTTTTGAAGAAAAAAAGTTTAATTAAACAATTTAATTGAAATCTGTGCAAAGCATGGGCATTTGACTAATTCTATATATAATTCAGTTAATAAAAAAATGAAAAGGAGTTTTTATTGTGTGACTTAATTTATATAGGAATTCTTACTCTCAAAAAAAAAAGATATAGGAACTCTTGAAATCAAAAATTAAGAAAAAAAGTCTTCAATATTCATAATAGAATAACCACTTAGAATCAATTATATTTGTTGAGAAGCACAAAATCGCATTGGATGTAATTCTCAATGTGTAACTTTTATCGACTGTCAGGGCCGGTGTCAGGGGGAGTTGATCTAGGCGGCCACTATTAGGGGGCCTCCAATTTTTTCGATCATTTACGATGGATCGAATGTAATAAATTCGACTAATGAAAAATATGAAACATGTCATCTTATTACAAATTATTTATGTAAATAAAGAAAATATACACTTGTTATATTTCTTTTTATAACGTCAATAAAAACAAAGTCATAATAGGTCATAATATAACTTCTTCTAATATAAGAGGTTTCATTCCAACCATTTTCAAATATTTCAATATGAATTCAATTGTTAAAACTTAAGTTTATATATAATTAATATTTCTTTTGAATTGAATAACCATCATATACAGAAATAAGAATTTAGATAGTCAATTAAAATAGAATTGAGAATTAACAACAACGGCATACTTTGACTATAACTATACAATGTGAGAACCTCCATAATTATTTCACATCTGATCCATCAACAATAAGAGTAATGTAAATGTATGATTTATGTGTATCTCAAAAACAGTTCCGCAATTTAAAAACACAAAACAAAGGTCATTGAAATATTTATTTTGCAATTAAATTGTGAGTTAATTTTCATGTCAAAAAATTATTAGTTCAATTAATTTGAAAATTCAAGCTTTCATGTTTTTCAATAATTAGTTCAATTAATTTAAAAATTCAAGCTTTCATATTTTTCAAAACTTTTATATCAATTCTTTAATGTAATATCTTAAAATATACATTGTATTTAATCTGATAATATCTACCCAATAATTTTTTCTTTTTGTGTAAATTTTTTAATTGAATTTTTTGTCTAATGCCTAGGGCCTCCTGTATGCTGGAGCCGGCCCTGTCGACTGTATCATTTGTTTTTGGATTCCAATAGGGAACATTTGTAGATTTTTCAAAAATAACAATTAACCATTAAATACGTAGTATTTTTTATGGAGTATATTTTCTCATAAATACTCTTTTACCATCCTCGAATATCATTGAGTTGGTTCAATAAAGTTTTGTTCAGTGATGCTCACCTAGTCGATAATGTATCATATACAATTTGATTAATCAACATTAGATTAAAATTTAAGAATGAAGATTAAAAACTAATAACATACAGTATTGTATTTGGTCAGTTATTAACTACGTGATCGCAACTAAAATTTTCTGAGACTTAAACCATATGCAGCCCCCTAAACTTGGTAAAAAAAATCACTTTACGCCCTCAACTTCTAGGACGTCCTATTAGCCTCTTCAATTTGTGAAAAGTGATACACTTTGCCCCATTAATTTGTATAAAATGATGCACTTAGTCCATCATGTCCTATGTGGCGATGATGTGGCGAAAATATTAAAGTTAAAGTGAGGGGTGAAAAAAAATAAAGAAAATATCAAAAAAACCCTTAAATTTACCATCTCCATCTTCTTTCTCTCTTTTTTTCTTTTCTTTAAAAAATAATCAAAAAGCATTCCGATAGCCGAATTCTGAAATTCCAGACGACAGTCGCTGGAAATTTCAAAATCCGGCTGTCAGATTCTAGAATTTCAAATTTCGGACATAGAAATTTAGCCGCCAAATTATGGAATTCCAGAATACGGCGGATTCCGAAATTTCAAATGAAAGAAGAAGAAAAAGAACATGCAAAAAGAAAAAATAAGAGAAAATAAAGGACCAGTTTTGTAATTTTTGTAAGAATTACTTTTGTTATTTTTAGGAGAGTGTAGTTCACTCTCTCTAAAAGAGTGAATATGAATGAAAAAATGGTTAAAGAAATAAAAGAAATAAAGTGACCTTTTTTTGGACAAATAAAGGTGCTGCAATATGCTTTAAGCCATTTTCTCATATTCTGATTCACACTCCGCAGCTACACTAACTCCTAGCCACTAGGACACCTTTTTTCGGGGTTTAACAAGCTCCATCATCCCCCCGCCGGGAAAGAAAAATGGAAGTCCCTAAACCTAAACGCAAACGCGACGCCTCTTCTTCCCCGCCCCACATCGCTAACGGCAATATCATCTCAGACATCGACCTCTCCCTCCTCGAAGCCCTCGAAAAAACCCAAAAAGAAACCCCCGTCGAAACCCTCGACCTCCGTACTCTCAAAAAACTCGTTCTCTCCTTCGAACGCCGATACAAAGAGAACATCGAAGCCCGTCTCAAGTACCCGGACCAACCCGACCGGTTCGCGGACTCCGAGATCGAACTTCATCAAGAACTCGACAAGCTTAAAATCCTCGCGGGCGGCCCCGAGCTGTACCCGGACCTCGTGAGTCTTAATACTATTCCTTCTATTATCGGATTGCTTTCTCATGAGAATGTTGATATTGCTATTGATGTTGTTCAATTGCTTGAAGATTTAACTGGTGAGGATGTTCTTGAGGATAATGATGAGCCTGCTAGGGTTTTGGTGGATTCTCTTGTTCAGAATAATGTGTTGGAATTGTTGGTTCAGAATTTGATGAGGTTGTCGGAGTCCGATCCTGATGAGATGGCTGCCGTGTATCATACTTTGTCGACGATTGAGAATTTGGTTGAGGTGAAGCCGGGGGTTGCGGAATTGGTGTGTGAGAGGACTAAGATAATGAGGTGGTTGTTGAGTAAGATTAAAGTTAGGGAGTTTGATGGGAATAAGCAGTATGCGTCCGAGATATTGGCTATTTTGTTGCAGAATAGTACTGCTAATCAGAAGAAGTTGGGGCAGTTGAATGGTGTGGATGTGGTTTTGCAAGCGGTGGCTATGTATAAGTCCAAGGATCCGAAGAGTTCCGATGAGGAGGAAATGGTGGAAAATTTGTTTGATTGTTTGTGTTGTTTGTTGATGCCTTTGGAGAATAAGGAACGGTTTCTTAAGGCTGAGGGTGTTGAGTTGATGATTATTATTATGAAGCAGAAGAAATCTGCTTATGGTTCTGCTATAAAGGCGCTGGATTTCGCCATGACCCAATATCCACCGGCGTGTGAGCGTTTTGTTGATGTTTTGGGGCTAAAGACTGCTTTTGCTGCTTTCATGGGTAAGGCAAGTCCTTTCTCCAGCTTTGCTGCTGTTTTTTCCTAATATTTTTAGGTTGCATTCTTTTTTTTTTTTTTGGTTTACATATTCAATGCTATAATTTACTATATAGTCTTTGTTAGGACGTAGAACATAAACATGCATGATGGTTTAGATGGCTAGTTATTTTTCAGTTTAAGTTATTAGGATGTTGGAGATGATTCTAACGAACTAGTAGTATGCAATATTTAGCTGACCCCCTTCTACCATCTTACAAAATTTTGAGGAATGGGATTGTATAAGCATTTTTTAACAGAACTTCTCGATAGCAGAATTGTCTACTATATTGCTTAGCATGTGATGAATTGTCAGAAAGAAAATATTGGTACATCTCTCATCGCCTAATGCAAAAAGCTCAATGAATTTCCCCCTGTTCTGGTTCAGTCTTCTTAGAAGTTGATAAACTAGTTTTTTTTTTTTATTTTTTTGAATTATTTTTTACTTTTTTATCTATTAGATTCCCATGAGCAAGAAAAAGAAGGTTGAAAGTTATCAAGAGGAGTTAGAGGAGCGCATTATATCTTTGATTGCGTCATTATTTGGTAAGCAGGCAAGTTAATTGTTTTAAGCATTATGCACCTCGTCTTTTTGGATTCGTTTTCCACTTCCACTCTCACTTTGCATACGTTAGTCAAAGATGGAACATATTTAAAATGCGCATTGAAAATAAATTAGTAATTTGTACTTGTATTGTACTTGTGAGGTTTAGTTGATGTTTGGCTGGTGTTGGTTGTAGAAACTAGAGTCAATAAATGATCAACCATGGCATTGTTTATGTTGAAGATGCTGTTCTCTCTTGTATGTGTAATTAATGAAGTTGAGATGAAACAACATTATGGTCTTAAGTATATTTCTTTTTTCTTTTCCATCACATTTGACTTCGTGTTTTCTCTTTGAATGGTCAAAGATCAAATAGAAGAGAGGGAATATATATCACTATAAGTCATGAGGTAGAAGAGAAATTATTTTGTATCATCAAATTTAGCTCGCTTGATAATTTATATCTTCTTATCAATCAATGATGGATTTCAAAATGTAATTGAAAATTTATTTACCCTTTCATTGATTAGTGCAGGCCCAGTTACTGTAATTGTGTATATTTCCTATTTTTGGAACTTGTTATATATAACTTTACAAAATAATGTTGATTATAGTTCATCCCCTACGAGATCTTACTGCATTTTATTTTTGTCACGTGGTACATAAGTTTCTCACTTATTCTGCTTGGCTTCTTTCTCTTGGTCAGCTGGAATATTGAGAGGTTCAAGAAGAGAAAGATTACTAAGTAAGTTTGTGGAAAATGAATGTGAGAAGATAGACCGCCTCATGGAACTCTATATAAGGTTAGTTTCCGTTCCTCCTACGTGGAAAATACTGGCACTAGATTTTCTCTATAAATTGGTATTCTACATCCGAGATGTAGAACACGGTCCTCTCTTCTTCAGTTCTTCCATTCCATCTACTTTTAATGAACTACATGAAAATATTCTGGCTATTCTTGTATTACACCTTCAGAAGGGTGGGTGTTTTGATCCATTTTAAGACTTTAGTTGTAATATGCAGATATTCAGATAGAGTAAAAGCGGAGACTGAGCGGATGGACCAGATTGAACTTGATGATTTAGAGGTATTTTATTTGTCCAATTTTGTTGTCATGTAGTGTTTATATTTGATTTTGAAATCATTAATTTACAGTAAAGTGGATCTTTTGCAGATGGATGAAGATGAAAGATACAATAGAAGGCTAGAATCTGGCCTTTACACCCTACAGGTAAGATTTGTTTTTGTTTCTAATTATTGTCAGTTTTGACCTTAAAATTTGATCCTTAGATAGGCATTTGGGTCATATGTCACAATTGTATGTGGCTTGTTTCTTATTATTGTCAGTTTGGAATTTGGATGTTCTTATCAATTGCCCATAGCTCAATAGATACACCTGCAACAAATGCACATAGGGGGACTTGCATAGTTTAAAAAGGCGGCGCCTTTTCTCGCCTCAGGCGAGAGGCGGCCCAGGCGACAGGCCTAGTGCCTTTTTCATTTCTGGGCGGTTTACCTGCAAAAGCCGGTCGCCTTTCCCGGAAAGGCGCCAGGCGACGCCTTTTGCAGGTAAGGGCAACTTTGCAATTTTTTAGATGGAGAGTATTTTTGTGTTTTTGGACAAAATAGGATCCAACAAATAATAGTAAAATAAAAACTAGGGTATTATATTGAAATATGAAGACAAATTAGTCTGCCTCCAACCAAAAATCCACCGATTCTTCTACTGCTCCTCCACTCTCTATCTCTCCATCATCTCCTCCTCAGCTCCTCCACCAGTAACCGGCGGCCGGAAAACATCAGCTCCACCAGTAACCGGCGGCCGGGAAACATCAGGAGTTAATTATGATGATGTTTGATGTGTTATTTTGAGTTTAGTTTTATTCTAAGATTAGTATTAGTATTAGTATTAGTCTTATTTAAGCATTAGGAGTTAATTATTGAACTTTTATTAAGTTATTTGTCTTTGAGTTTAAGTATTAGACTATTAGTTTTATTGTGGATTATGCTAAATTGAATTATTTTTTTATTTCTAACTTTATTGGCGCCTCACGTGCAAAAGGCTCTCGCCTCGCCCGTCGCCTCGCCTCGAGGCTAAATTTTGACATTTCGTCTCGAGTCGCCTTTCGCCTTTTTAAACTATGGGGACTTGGGTTCAACACCCAATGCCTTCATAACCCAAAACGTGGTTCGGATGTTTTTCACTTATGTGTAACAGCTCTTATTCATCATTGTAGTTTTCTTTCATAGGCCAAATCTGACAAATGATTTAGTATCACTATTCTCAGCCTTTCTTATATTGAAGTTTAGCACCAAGCATTTATACTTCATTGCAATCTCTTTGTTTTCTTTCGATCATAAAGCTTAATGACATTGCCAATTGCTAGATTAAGATTGTCAAAACTAACAGTTTCCAATATCAACACTGGTGGAGGATGCCTTTGCAAGTAGTGTAAATTGTAGAAGAAACTATTTTCACCCACAAATCACACTGAGAGCTTTTAGAAGATTTTAATAGTGTCTTGTGTTTTGCTACTAAACTCGGAAGTTCCACTTAAGCGAATTGTAAAGTACCGCAAGTGTGTATACAAATGCATAGATTTGATTAGATATATTGCAGCTACAGTAGATTCTTACCTAGGAGACTGTTATGAAGGGGCAATTAGGTCCACAATTACCATCACTTATAGAAGTTCATCTTTCCTAGGTAGTTTGTTGTTTGTGCGTTTCTTCTCTCTCTCTCACACACACACACACACACACACACACACACACACACACACACACACACACACATCTGTTTAATAGCTGGATAGTTACTTGATAGCTCTTGTCTTATGTGTTGGTTAAGAATCCTGAGAACCTTTTTCAGACCTCTCCCATATTTACCTTTGACTAATCTGTGAAGTGAAATGATTTCAAGTCTCTTAAAAGATGTTCTGAGAGCCAATGGATCACAAATCTACTAAGAGGTAGCACAATGCCGAATGTCCTAAAAATGCCCCAAGCAAAACGTCAAACAGCCTCTGCAACCTCACTATATCGTGGGGGTATTCTTTCTAGTTGTTAATGTTAGGAGTCCAACTTGAGTTTGTACAATGATAATGAAATAAATGGTGTCATTGTTGGTTTGCTCAAGGATTTGTTTCCTTTATCACACTGGTTAGCATCCTTGGAATTCATTGTGCCTTGGATGATTTTGTTGAGTGTCTTTCACTTTTGCGACTTTGATTTGCTACATGAAATCCTCAGAGATTGTATTCCACGTCAAATTGGTGAGGTTGACATATTGCAGAGCTGATTATTCGACCTTGGTTTTGGGTTTATTTGGAAGAGATTGATGTCCAAAAATTTAGATGATTGACTGATATCTCTTGTAAGACTTTAAAATGAAAAGGACCCCTAAATCTGCAGTATTCCTACTATTCCTTCTAGAAGCTAGACTGCTTGATATGCAAAACCTATTATTAGCAACTAATTACATGGGCTCAGAGTTAAGTCTGGAGGACTGGCCCAGTATTGCATTATACTCCACATCTTGAAGTTTTTGATTATTTTTATTTGTCTTTTAACTTCAAATTTCATTTGAGGTTTTACTAAATTATAGAGAATGGCTAATGAATTGAGGGTTGCTTTTGCAAATTTTCGAAGTGAGGATTATTTTTAAATGGTTTTTGGTTTTTCTTGCTTATGTATGCAGTTTTATTATCTTTATTCCTAATCTCTATCTTGGAAGCTCTATTCCTTTCCTTGGCTATTTTTTTTAGTTCATTTAAAGTATTAGGACCTCCACACCTTGTTTTATGAGTATATTAGATAATCATTTTATTGACAGACATAGACCTATCAATGCTCATGCTTTAAGTCTAAAGTTTTCTTGGACTGGGGATTCATGCAACTCTTCTGAAGCAATTGCGATTGACAACTTTTCGATTCTAATGAATCGTGTCACAGTGATGCGATAACCATCCTGTTAGGAATAAGATGTATGCAGTATTAGAGATGTCCTGAATGTGAGAATCTTTTGAGGAAGCTGTTCAAGATTTAGGGCTGAAAGTTTATGTTATAATGGCTGAGCTCGATGATGTATATCTTCTACCTCTTTATTTCCACTTGGCAATTTATGTGGAATTGTTTTAGCTCTGAAAGCCATAATAACCATAAGTCCATTCAAACGGTTTTCCAATGTCAGAGGTTCTTGGTTTTATAATGTTGCATCCTATGAGGTCTGCATATTGGTTTAGATGTTCTTATCAATTGGCATAGCTTAATAAATGCACCAGCAGAAAATGCACATAGGGGATCCTGGATTCAACACCGGTGGAGGATACCTTCCCTCGCCTTGTCAAGTAGTGTATATTGTAGAAGAAACACTTTTTCACCCACAAATCACAGTGAGAGCTTATAGAAGATTTTAATATTGTATTGTGTCTTGCTACTAAACTAGCATATTCCAGTCAAGCAAATCACAAGTGAGTGTATATAAATGCATAGATTTTATATTGTAGCCACTCTTAGGTTCTTTCCTGTAAGGCAGTTACGAAGGGTCAATGAGGTCCACAATTACCATCATTTTTAGGAGTTTAGCTTTCCTAGGCAGTTTGATTTTCTTTGTTTTGGTGTTCTCTCTCTCCCTCTCCATCTTCTGCTGAATAGCTGGATAATTTATTGATAGCCCTCGTCCCATGTGAGGGGTAAGGATCACTTGAGAACCTCTGAGACCTCCCGCATATTCACCTTAACTAATCTGTGAGTGTGAGAATTTCAAGTCTCTTAAAAATGTTCAGACAGACAATGGATCACATGTCTCCTAAGAGGCAGTACATTCCCAAATGTCCTGAAATACCCTGACTGTGAGGAGCACATTTTTGAATGTCCTAAAATTTTCTCATCATCTGTGTGAATGGTCTGTTTAGAGGAATTCCCTTTTGCTAAATATGCAAAAATATTAGAAAAATCCTAGGTATTCTGGAGGGTATATTTGAATTAGCTTTTACCTTCCAGGAGGGTCTACTATTTTCGAAACTGCTATTCATGGAAGGTGCTCTTGGATGGCATCTTACACCTTAGTATAAAGTACTGAAGATGAGTGATTTACGAGGAGCTGGATTGTTTTATTGCACAAAATACTTCTACTTTTCTTTGTTTAGGTTCTTCATTTGTTATTCCTAAACCTTGTATCCTGCACGTCCTCCGCAAGAACATGAACTTGATACAAATTGGTTCACTTGATAGTATATTCAGACATTTTGTTTTATTTTTATTTGAAATTGAAACTGTTCTCTTACATCATTGTTTTTTCTATAATTGTACTTTTATTATCCTTAATATTGTTTTACATGATTATTCAGCTGGTAGCTGTGATTCTGGGACATCTTTGGTGCTCCGAGTAAGTTTTCTTCTGTTACTATTGTGACGTATATAATCTAGACGACTTCTGTTTTAGTTGTTCTTGTCTTTTCATAGTCTTTATTCGAAAATATTAATTCGTTCACTTTGTAAAGGCACTCTGGGATCAAAGGAAGAATCGAACTATTACTGAAGCAGCACAAGCTTACTAGGAAGGATGTAAAGGATATACTCCAGGTATGTATTTTTTAACAAGTGCTATTTTCTTTGAATTTAGTATCCTTTGTGCTATTCCTTTAACTCAGTTCTATTAAGTTCATGAACTATTAAACTCCGCAACTGTATTTTTCTTTCACTGAATCGTGAATTTTATAGTTTAAACATGTTGATTCCTACTTTTTCCCTTTTCAATTTTGTGTCGGTTTGTCAAGCCCTCTTTTGAGCGCACCTGCATTTGAGTTAAAAATTATTTTATTAGCTCTGTCATGTGCTTTATTGTAGTGCGCACTTTGTGGAGGCTCTATGAGTTGTAATTATAAAGTTAGACGCCAAAGAGATCATTTTTGAAATAAAGGGGCTCAATAGTACAAATAACTCCTCAAGTAGAGGAGGGGTTTAAAATTGTGTGTTTCCTTGTAAAAATATGATGACAAAATGATATGGTAATGGTTATGATGATGACAGGAATATCATGACAACATTGGGGATGTAGACGGGCCTGAGGAGAAAGAGCGATCACAGGCAAGGATTGAGAAATTTATCTCAGCTTTTTAATTATTTGATGCTTTCTCATTAGAAAGAGGCATAGAGTAGTCTTTAGTCGTGTACAACGGGACTCGGTACTTGTTCAATTAAGTCTTCTTTTGGTGTTGAAAGTACCTAGTATATGGGTTAGTATCTCTTTGAAAGTGTTTTCCTTGTGGGGGCAAAAGTTCTTTGGACAAATACAAGGATAAGAAACAAAGAAAGAAAAAACTTTTGGCTCCTTTTCAACTTTTGTTTATCAAGCCCCTTAAGTTTGCAATTTATTATATATTTAACTCATGATCAATTGCAATCGCACATGTTAATTTATTATAATTATCAAATTCTTAAAAGTTATGTAAATAACAAATTCTCTTAAATGAGTTATTTATTTCATCTATGAAAATTGCTCGTTACAGTTCAAATAAGCCCTAGCTGACCAATCACAGCCAATTCTAGTTCTCAAATGTATCATTTGAGCTCTAAAAGTTCCCCAAAACCGAAGCCAATGCCCAATTCAATTTAATTTCTACTAATGGTAAGATCAAATAAATCTTAAAATACACGGATACCCCCTTTTTTTTCACGCAAGCTGTTAAACTATTGATAGGCGAGACTTGTGGGATGAATTTCTAAAAAATGACTCTAATTGCTCTCGAAAGCTGCTCGACTGATAAGGAGAGGAGCTATGACATGAATGGACCTCAGGCGAGGCCAAATGATCAGTTAACACCCCAGTCCCGAAGTCATGCTCAAATCTGTCTTTCCACGCCATCTTGCTGAGATCGGTCCACCTCTGTTACTACGCTAATGCACTGTCTGGTTCCGTACGTGTTAAACGCACTGAGACAAACGTGTTAAACGCACTGATATGCTCTTCAAAGACATTATTCTCTTTAGTTTTCTGTCTTTTTTTCGTTTTACTTTATCTTATCTTTTTATCTATCTATTAAAATATATATACTTTTATATAAAAGTATGTTCAAGCTCTCGTTACGAACTCTAAGCACAATTGAAGAAAAGAACGAAGAGATAGTAAGAGATAGGATCGTATTTTTTAATATCTTACATCATAGGAGGTCATGATTGCCAATTACAACCGGGGTAGGGATTTTTTCTGTAGATTTTTAAAGAATAAGCTTTAAAGGTAAAACTATTTACAATAAAATTTGAGAGATAATCACCAAATTTGCAAGTATTTTTAATCTGTCTTATGAAATTAACATAAAAAAAACAATAAATATAAAAAATAAAGAATGGTCATCAGAAATCAATTCCACGCATAAAAATGACAATGATAGGTTAGGAAGAAAATTAACACATCCCGATTAAATAAATGGAATTTGTTTGTTAGTGGTTCACAAGCACTCCATCACAATATATGTTTATGATTAAGTACATTGTGAAGGTGACAACCCTATATTTCAGGCTATCAATAAGAATTCAATCCCAAACAGAAAATAATTCACAAGAGAATAAAATTAATCAAAAGATTAACAGGGATTGGATATATTAATGGTTGGATGAGAAACGAAAATTGCAAACCTTTAAATAGGTGACAAAAACTTTTTCCTTAATGTTAAAATGAAAAACTAAAGATAGTCATAAAGAGAAAAGAAAAAACTAACTAGACAAGATCGAGTCAAGTAAGGAAAAGCAAATCTGTACTCATTAAACAAGAGTTAATTACGCTTATTTACCATCTCTATTGATTTCAAATATAGTGTTGTGATCCTTTTAGTAAACATAAGACATATCCAATAACCGCTAGTTGAACTTTCTTTCTACGACTTCTTGTCATGGGTCCAATTAGCAACTCGAGTGATTCTTTACGTTTCCCCCCTTAGCTCTTTAGCTTCAAACTCTTATGCTCCATGCTTTGGATTGTCCATATCATATCATTTTGTAGCCTCACTCCCCATTATTTATAGAAAAAAAGCCACAAACAATGATTTGTAAACAAAGTTTTTTTTGTTTTGTTTTCATACTTACTCTTTATAACACACGAATGCATTGCGCTAAGCGAACCTAATTTGTGAGACAAATCATGTAGCTCGGACCAAATTGGGCTTAATGTCGCGTAACATGTTCAAACTAACCAACCCACTATATAAGGACTTACCGACTCACCGACTCATAAACAAGTCTAATTTTAGCATTATATATTATAGGTAATAGCTTTATAAGACCTTTTAATTAACTTGTCCTTGATAATAAGTCGACATAGTAAATTCCTGAACTAAATCATATGAAAGAAAATGTCGTAGTAGTTGAAGTCTCAAGTTTCATTAATTTATTGTATATGTAAGAAGTTGTAATCAAGAGGAGAGATTACAAGTATCTTTTCAACCTTGCATCAATTAATAACAAGCCCTATTAAAATAAGTCTTAAGTTGATATCAACTTTCAAATCCTAAAAAAAATATACATTTTGATGTATTTATGTCCTCTTATCAAATGATGGATTAAAAATATAAAGCACGAAAAGTTAATACATGAACTATTTAGAGTATAATAGAAAACGTAAATCTCTATTTTATATAAAGGAGTACCATACTTTAGGAGTGTTCTATAATCTCTCCAAAGGATGACACTAATAAGCAGAAAAAACTTGATAAAAACCATCTTATTTTGAAATTGTTAGGAAATGAATCTAAATTTAGAAATACAATATACAAGTGATATCCGTGGGGCAGGAAATGAAAAGAAAAAAAAGGTGTAACAAAGTATGCCTAACTTTTTCTTAACTACAATCTTGGCAATTAATCCGAAACAATAAAATTATAAAAATAGCATGGTTGTAGAAATTGTTGCCGATTGATATCTCAGAAATAGAGGAGTATGCAAGTATAAATACATGTAATAGAGTATGTAAAAAATTTAAGGGAATTGGAATATCATTAAAGATGAGTCCAATCATCAATTACTTGACAATTCCCTTCTTCCTATTGTTTTTGTTAGGTGCAATTGTAGAGGGTGTTGTCCCAATCCCTAAAAAACATGTCATTGATATTACAAAATATGGTGGTACACCCAGCAAAACATCTTACATTAACCAGGTTATTAATCTCTCACTCTACCTTAATTGCATGCATCTTAATTTTCACAAGTTGTCCTTATATATTTCTCTACATGAAAAAGCTACAATCTTTTATGTATTAATTTAATTGCTTTATTTACATTAGATATATATAGTAGAAAGATGAATTTTTCCATTATTATTGGAACCATTCTATGGTAAGCAAAATAATTAGATTAGAAACAATGTAACACATGATGGTGATATATAGAAAATAAAATTAAAACTTAGAATTGGCTGACTAGATAGAGAGAATTTCTATTACTTGTTATTAATAAATAAATTTGAAGAGGAACATCTTAGATATATCACTTTAATTATATCATATTTTGGTCAAAACCAACAATTTGCTTAAATGACTTTTGAATTCTATGTCATTTTTTACTTTGATTTTGAAATTTGTAATATGTTCAACTTGGTTTAATACTGTACAATACAAGCTCACACTTTGACAAATACAAATATTTGATTGATACTTTTTTTTTATGTTGTTAAGGCATTGATGAAGGCTTGGAAAGAAGCTTGTGCAAACCCGGTATACACTGAAATTCTGATTCCAAAGGGAGATTATTTATTAGGGGAGATAGATTTGTCAGGTCCTTGCAAGGCTCCTATAGTTCTTGTGATTAAAGGAAACCTGAAAGCCCCAAGAGACCTTAAAGCTCATACTGCAGACTATTGGATTAGGGTGAGATATGTCAATCATTTCAGAATCACAGGAGGTGGTACTTTAGATGGTGATGGCTCTGATGCTTGGTTGCATAATGTTTGTCAAAAAAATCCCAATTGCAAGAATCTTCCCATTGTAAGTCTTTTCTTTTCAGTTTTGGACTAGGCATGATTTCTTAGCAATAACTAAAGTAATAATCATTATATTGCATATTTCTAAAATGAAATTTCATTTTTCAGAATCTTAGGTTGGATTTCGTTGACAATGGTGTGGTCGAGAACATAAAATCCGTGGATAGTAAGAATTTCCATATCAATATATTAGAGTGCCGTAACATAACTATCAAGCGTGTTACAATACAAGCACCAGCAGATAGTCCTAATACCGATGGAATTCATCTTGGTCGTTCTGAAAGAATAAACATTGTGAATACCACAATTGGTACTGGTGATGATTGTATTTCAATCGGGGATGATAGTTCAAGAATTAAAATTGTTGATGTGATATGCGGACCTGGTCATGGAATTAGTATTGGAAGTTTAGGAAAGTATAAGAATGAAGGGCCTGTGACTGGAGTAGTAGTGAAGCGATGCACTATCAATAATGCGGATAACGGTCTTAGAATCAAAACTTGGCCAGGAATGTATGCAACTACTGCATCAAGTATGTTGTTTGAAGATATTACAATGAACAATGTCTCCAATCCTATTCTTATTGATCAAATGTATTGCCCTAGCAATCACTGCAATAGAAAGGTAACTATAAATACATATCATATTCTTTTAAATAACTATACTTAGCTTTTAGGTTCTTTTTTTAAGTCCTTAGCAACTTTTTTGAGAGATTGTCCCTAACAAATTCATATTAGCATACTCATATCACTAACAATACTAAGGGTACAATTTTACCTTTAAACCAAATACATAAATTATAATTTCCAATGCAAACATCTAACTTCTTTAATTTGCCTGTGATTTTTGGATGATATTCTCAGACTCAATCTAACGTCAAGGTGTCGAAGATTTCGTTTAAAGGTATAAGAGGCACTTCTTTCACTCCTAAAGCTATTCAACTAATTTGTAGTGAGAAATATCCATGTGAAGAAGTGGACTTGGGTAGCATCAATCTGAAATACATCGGGAAAACACCAGGTCCTGCAATAGCAGAATGTGTCAATATTAAACCCAAATTTACTGGAAAGGTCTTACCAGCTGGATGTTAGAATATTTAGTTTAAAGGAGACCTGCAATTAAGGTTATCAAGATTCTTGTAATGTATATGTACACCTGCAATTGCAATCTTAATGAAACAATTTATTTTCATTTGTTCATAAGTAACTTGTAGTCTTTATGCATTAGTGAGGATAATTAATTACTTTGACATTAAAATTCCTCAACAAATACTATGAGCTAAGTAGATAAACATATCACGATGTACATGTGTTAGAATCGCGTTTATACACTGTCAGTTGTTGACTTAATGTCAAAAGGATCAAATATTAAACCAACACCAAGAAAATGTAATGTCAAAAATAGAATGGGTTGTAAATTTCTTGTTGTGTTGTTTTTTTTTTTCTTTTTGAAGGTTTGGAACTCTTGCTGCTTATCATTCATTAGGGTAACGTATAAATACAAGGAGTATATCCTACAAATATGGAAAGATAATTACAGAGAATCAAATCAAATATAACTTTCTTAAATACATAAAACATATCTAATCCACCCGTAGTCGAGACGGGAGGAGGGCGAATGTTGAGACTAGTGCGAAAATCTTCAAAAAGAGGCAGTGGAAGACTTTCAGTGAAGATATCTGCCATTTAATACCGAGAAGGGATGTGAAGAACCCAAACTTCGCCCTTTGCACTTTCTCACAAACAAAGTGAATATCCATTTCGATATGTTTGGTGCATTGATGTTGAACCGAATTTTTCGAGAGATAGACCGCACTAACATTGTCACGGTACACTGACGTGGCCTTTTGAGGAGGACAATGAAGCTCAAGAATAATATTGCGAATCCAGCAAGTTTCATAGACGCATTTGCAACACCCATGTACGTACTCTGCCTCGGCGATGGATCGAGATAAAGTCGCCTTCCTTTTAGCCGACCAAGACAAGAGATTATCGCATAGAAAAACACAGTTTCCGGAGGTGGAGCGACGAGTGTCAGGACATCCATCCCAATCAGCATTTGTATAAGAAACCAAGGAGTCCAAAGAGGAGGGAGAAATAGTAATACCGATATAAAGTGTGCCTTTAATATACCGAAGGATACGTTCGCTGATAAGCGTGGTTTAGCAACAAAGACATGACCATGACAAGGGAATGGAGATATTTGATAGAAAAATGAGCAAGAAAAGACAATGCTCACCAACATTTTGATATATGTTATCCCCAAAAATAAGACTATAAAGAAAAAACTTTAGCACGTGGATATCATAAGCAAGATGACAATAACAGTTAAATATAAAAGAAAATAAACACTTAGATCTAACATGCCTCTAGGAAAACAAACAAAAAGGTGCCTTTAAGAGAATCAATATCGAATCAATACATACCTAGCACTCAAGTTGATTCTAGTAACATTACCAAAAAAAAAGTTGATTCTAGTAACTCATGACACATAACTATATTATCATGTCATGAAAAATTATTGGACTATCAAGTTTAGATACAGGTAATTAAAGGAAAAGAAATTCAAACAATTATGGGTGGATTAAAATAAAAATTTAGTCCAGTTAGGGATCATTGACTAATAGTTTGTATTCAATTTTCATAACACAAATAAAAAGTATGTAAAAGAACTACATGTACTCTATAGTACGAATTGAATTCCATCAATTAATGTTGATGGAGGAGTTAGCCGTTGATGCTCGTGATTGAGGTTGGTAAAGTTTATTCACTAGTGGGCATTGAAGAAGAGATAAATGAAAAAAATAAAAGAAGGAACCATAACTGAAGAATGGGTACATAGAAGAAAGAAGGAACGACTGAATTGCTGTAAAAAAATAAAACTGGCCACTTTCACAAATATAGAATTAAATCTATAAGTTTTGTTTAATTTTAAAGAATTGGACTAGTAGTTAATTATCAATTGTAGAAGCATTAGAGAAAACTGCTCCTTTTATATTAATTTTAGTATTATAGTGAAACCTTTATATAAGAATACACTTGAGATTGGATTATTGTATAATAATTGGGAAATATAGTTTGGCATATAACAAAATATTTCAATGCCTAGAAGTTTAAATTTTTAACAACAGTATGAACTCTCCGGTTATTATTATTCAAAAAATATTTATGCAGAATTGTTTGACATATTGATTTTATTTTTATTTTTTTGTGTTTGTTACTACGTATTTGAACTTTCAACTATTTAATTACTCACTTGCATGAACACATTTTTATTGAATCTAAAATGTTTTGACTTTTCAAGAAAAATGAAAGCTACTTGACATGTAATATTTTTTATACATTATCACTAATCTGGTAGATTATTTTATGCTCATTTTGTCTAATTATTGCTATATAGTATAGTTTCTTAAGTTGAGACTTGAAAAATGTATAACAAATAACAATTAGGAGTTTATTCTTATTTATAATTGGCTTAAGTTGTGACCGAAATATTTTTTATAACAAAATAGAAATTATTCTTATATAGAGTATTCATATATGGAGATTTTACTGTAGAATCAGAGACAAATACTATGACTTGTCCGTAAGCACTTGTACTTTTTCGTAGTGGATATAATATCAAAGTTAACTTTAAAATAGTCATACTAATATTTTTTAACTCACTAGAAAATGAATCTTCTTCATTAAGTAATACAGTCGAAAATGATATATATAAAGGAATAACAAGAAAAAAAATTTGGTTAAAAACTAAAACAATTATGCCCGACTTTTTCCTAACTAAAATCTTGCCAATAATTCGAAACAATAAAAGCCTAAAATTATAAAATAGTATGGTGGTAGAAATGTTTGTATATTAATAGATCGAAAAATAAGGAATTTGCAAGTATAAATATATCTAGTAGAGCAAGAAGAAAATTAAGGGAATTGGAAAATCATTAAAGATGACTCCAATCATCAATCACTTTACAATTCCCTTCTTATTACTTTTAGGTTCAATTGTAGATGCTCAAACATTAGGAAAAATTATCTTTGATATTACAAAATATGGTGGTAAACCAAGCGAAACATTAAACATTAACCAGGTTCTTAATCTACGACTTTACTTTTATTTTATCGTAATTTCATCAAAGATATTTCTTCATACCAAGCATTTACCAAGTTCTTAATATTTATAGAGAGAGAAGTTGTATTAGATAGGTTGTGTTTGTAAATCATGTTGTGTAGGGTTAGGGTTAGGTTGTGTGTCAAATCTTAATAACTTTAATTTTTATAGGAAGGTATACAATTGTCTAGATTCTAGAATTAGTTTTGATATGTAATTTGATTATCTCAATCTCCATTGTATACTTTTTTATGAAATGAGATAAAATCTCTCTAATTTTGACATGTAATGTGCAACATCAACAATTTACAACAATGATCTTTGAATTTATTGCATTTTTACATTGTTATTAGAATTAACAAAATCAATTTGAGGTTATTTGTCATTTTATGCATTTTATGAGAATTTTCATACATGTTTAACTCGCGGTTTATACTGAATAAGGAAAGCTTGTATTTAATAAATACAAATATTTGATTGATAACATTTTGATATAGGCATTGTTGAAGGCTTGGAGTGCAGCTTGTGCAAGCCCATCATATAGTGAAATTGTTATTCCACAAGGGAATTATTTGTTGGGCGAAGTAGATTTGGCTGGTCCTTGCAAGGCTCCAATAGCTCTTAAAATTATAGGAAATTTAAATGCCCCAAAGAGCCTTGAAGCTCATACTGGAGACCATTGGATTAGGGTTGGAAAAGTTAGTAATATCCTAATTACAGGAGGTGGCACATTAAATGGTGAAGGATCCAGTGCATGGCAACATAATGTTTGTCAAAAGGACCCTAATTGCAAGAACCTTCCCATAGTAAGTTTTTTGTTTTCTTTTTTTTTTTTTCTTTTTTCATCATTGTTAATTTCTTAACAAAAATAAGAATTACAGTCGATATAATTATTTATTTACTTTTTCAGAATCTTAGGTTGGATTTTGTTCAGAATGGTATAGTGGAGGACATAAAATCCATAGACAGCAAGAATTTCCACTTCAATATATTACAGTGCCGAAATATAACTATCAGGCGTGTTACGATACAAGCACCTCAAATGAGTCCTAATACCGACGGAATTCATATGGGACGTTCTGAAATGATAAACATTGAGAATACTAAAATTGGTACTGGGGATGATTGTATCTCAATTGGGGATGATACCAAAAATGTTAAAATTGTTGATGTATCATGTGGACCTGGCCATGGAATTAGTGTTGGAAGTTTAGGGAAGTATGTAAATGAAGGACCCGTAACTGGAGTAACAGTTAAGAGATGCACTATCAATAATGCAGATAATGGTGTTAGGATCAAAACTTGGCCAGGAATGTATGCAAGCACTGCATCAGCTATGGTGTTTGAAGATATTACAATGAACAATGTCTCCAATCCTATTCTTATTGATCAAATGTATTGCCCTAGCAATCACTGCGATAAAAAGGTAATCGTAAATGTATATTTTTTTTTTTCTAAAAGACAATACTTAGTTTTAGGTCAATAAGCCAATACATATATTAGAGTTTCTAAAGGTATAAGAGTCCACATTTAACTTTTTTTATGTGTAACTTTTGAATGATTTTTTCAGACTCAATCTAATGTCAAGCTTTCGAAGATTTCGTTTAGAGGTATAAGAGGAACTTCTTTCACTCCTAAACCTATTCAACTACTTTGTAGCGAAAAATTTCCATGTGAAGAAGTGGACCTAGCTGACATTAATTTGCAATATATCGGCAAAATTCCAGCACCAGTAACGGCGGAATGTATCAATATCAAGCCCAGATTTACAGGGAAGATCTTACCAGCCGGATGTTAGAACTAAATAGATTTGTATTTATCTCTCTTGTGATTAAGGATGATTAATATTCTTCTAATGTATATATATCTACAATTGTAACCTTAATGAAACCTTTTATTTTCCTTTGTTCATAAATGAATTACAGCTTCTTATTCTTGTTGTTATTGTGATTTAATAATTCGTACATTCTTTTTCATGTTATTGGGAGCTATGTAATTAATAGCTACGCTAACCTACACCTTAAGGATCATATTATATCTGGCCATTAAGCATTAGATGATAGATTTTTAAGTACAACATTTTGACATAGAGTTGAAATAATTGGGTTAAATTCATAACCATATTGTGTTAATTATCGATTAAGTCAGCTGTAAGTAAAACCCGAACAAAAGTTGGGTCATGATCGGTCTGAGCGGCGTGGATAAGCTACTCGTTTTCTAGAGCAAATTGAGGGATATGAGTGAGCCTCAATCTAAATATTGTTTTCTTTCGAAGAGTCGTGTATTTTAACATTCGACTCCTCTGAGAACATGTGGCATAGTTCGTATTGATCAATGATTCGAAACTATGCATTTATAAGAACAATAAGAATTGCCATCAGGATTCCACAAAAAATGGGGAAAAAATTTGTTCAGTTGCCACCAGAATATGGCCCTGGACTGCTACAAGACTTCCCTTTGGATGGAACTCTACGAAAAGGTTATGCTTGAGCTAGTCAAAGGGGAGGAAGAAGAATACAATCCCACTTCCAGCGACTGATCGAAGTCTACCAGTTCAGACAATTTATAAAGCGGATAAGTATTCTATATTTATGCTTTCATGTTTTTAAGCTTTAATTGCTTTCAATTATATTTTTGCATGTAGTTACGGTGCTACATATGTAACAAGGCTAATACCATTAATAAAATAAGGTCATGTTCTTTAAAAATGAAAAAAAACTAAACTGGATTGAATTGAATTGAATTGAATGTTGCTAAACTGAACTGAATGTTACTGAATTAAACTGAATTGAATTGAATGTTGCTAAACTTATTTTGAACTAATTATATAGTCCCTCAATTAGGTTATATTTAACTGTTTAGTCCATTTGTTTAATCCAAATGATCAAAATAGTCCATATTTTATAATAGGTAAATAACTTAATAGTCCCTATATTATTCTAAAACACATTGTTTAGTCATAGTATTTTCTATAATACATCATAAGGTACACATTGTTAAAGTTCAAGTACCAAAAAGTAACTTACTCTTAATAAATAAAGGGTAAATTGGTAATTCAAATTGATTGAGGGACTAAAATGTTGAATGCAACAAAAGTTAAGGAATGATAATGTATTATTAAAAATATGAGGACTAAACAGGTTATTTTGATATAATATAGGCACTATTAAATTATTTACTAAATGTTATTGAACTAGACTGAACTGGATGTTGTTGAACTGAACTCAACTGAATGATGTTGAACAGAACTGAACACTGAACTGAATAAAACTGAAAATAAGTACTAATAAGCTCAAAAGAACATGGCCTAACTCTCTTCCCTCATATAAAGTTTTATTCATAATGGCGTTTACAATCTTACTTTAAAATAAGTAATTGATTCCAAACCTACAAGTTGCAGGATAACATTGAAGAGATGGGCCTATGAATTACCCAAAATCAATCTTATACACTAATGATATTTGATTAAAGTCATAGCTATGTGAACTACTCCTTGCGGAACTCTTATAACTTCTTGAATGATTGTATGTTTGAATAGCTGGACCACTCAAAGGCCATAGCCTTATGGCTCCCCATTGAGGAATTACTCAAACATTACTTACCCTTCGAGAAATTGTTTCACTCCGTTCTCTAAAAAATGACCTCAAGAAAAAATTTCGTTTAACTATGAAAATTACAATAAGCTAGAGGGAGTACCAGTTATATAAATAAACAACATATATTGTATCATAACAAATTGTAATACATCTGGATCAGAATCTTCTGAACCTTGTTCAGGGTCCAAGTTAAGTAGCTCTACGCCTCCTCCACCAAATCAAAAACACAATACTCGACGGTGGAGTGAGGAAACCCCTCCTCGATCAAAGCCCATTCAGTGGCCACCTCTTCATCTTGAGGGGGAAGGAAATCAGACCAAAACTGAAGGTCCTCATTTGGTTATTGGACCTTTATCTCCCTTATCATTTTTTGTTTTGCGAAATTTCAAGAATCAAGAGTCCACTAATTGTTGCGACCTTCTTACTCGGAGAAAGGCATTCAAGGCGTATTTTTTTCTTTCCAGTTGGTATCCTTGAGCGTATCATGAAGATCCCTTTCTAAACTCCCTCTCTCGTGGAAAATGGAAGCCTTCATTTCCTGGCACTGCCTCATATAATAGGAGATATACCTCCCGGTCTGCCCGATCTTGTTCTGATGGTTATGAAGTTTCCTTTCTACCTAGGGTAAGCGAGCATTCCTTTTTAGCACCCACTTGGAGCACAACTTGATCCATTTCCGCAATTAGTGCATATCTTTTATATGCCTAAACTCCTCCAACTCTTTCTGGTCCTTTATAGCTCATTCCAGCCAATACTCTTGTAGGGAACAATTAACACTGAGGACGAGCGAGCCAAGAAATATTGGAGTTCGTTAATGGACGTAAGGGCTTAGAAAGGGAGGAATTGGATAAAACACTTACATTAGACAATTGAGTCTGAGTAACTCTCTCTGCTTTATCAAGGTGGAGAACTCAAGTTTGGCCCTCTGTTCGTTAGGGCCTCTTTTGAGGCTCATTTCTGGATAAGGAATCAAGACTAGAAGGTTTGTTGACCCCTTGTGAAGTCAAAACTAAGGGTTAAGGCGTTCTTTGCACACCGAGACTTGTATACTCCTTATCTTCATCTACTTTCTCCTCTTCTATGAGGGAATACAAGTTGTAATCTAGCGAAAGAATTAGGAATGGATGAAAGTTTTAGTATTAAATACCAAAAGGATTGGTTGAGGATGCATGAGCTCTTCTTATTTTCATCGAATGTTTCACCATTAAGGGTCATAGTAGATCCCTTTTAAGGTCTACCACATATTGCTTGCCTGGTATATGCATAAGTAATTTTTCATGGAGTTACCAAACAAGTATTTGGGCATACTCAAGTACTTAAGATATATCACGATGGTAGTATGGGCTTACCTTTACCTTTCCGTTTTGTTGAAGAATGCATAGTTTGGTTCATGGGATAGACCACTGTCTCATCCTCTTGTAGTTGTACAATTGGCTCACCGAAACTCATGGCTTTCAGTAAGGCTACTTGAGAAAATTTAAAGTTCACCTGGGAAATTAGCTCAACATGTGCTTTTTCATCCTTTGTCGAAAGTCGTTGGGTTTACCAGGTCTTTTTATTTTTTAGCTTCGCATTCCAGTTTGATGCGAAGGGTAGACCGGTTTTGTATAAAACCTCTTTCTCTTCCGCTTTCCCGCTCATCCAAACCATTTGTCCTCCCAGTCTTTCCATGATGATGTCTTGTCATGAATTAGAAGTTGGTACCCACTCTGAGCCACCGAGTGGAAAGTTCCCCAAATTTTCTAGCCAAGAGCTTATATCACGCCCCAAAGAGAGTGCCAGATAAGGGGATATTCAAATCCTTACAGATTTTGGCGAAGATCAACAAATCTTGCCACCTATTGGGATAAATTTAACTAGGGGAAAGATGTTACTCATTTAGTATGGTAAGTAAAGCGGAGGATAAGCGAATAGGAGGCCTATCTTGAAATAGGTTGTGTACATCCCCACAAAGGCCTTAGAGGGATGAGGGGTTTGTTGCTCTGCATACGGATATTCATTGCTTACATGATTAAGAGCACCGCGTATGCTCTTGCAAACATCCATCTCCTCCACTAATAATGTAAATGTCGTTTCGGAAGGCAATTTCTTATCCTTTGTAATGGTTAGGATATCCTCCACAATGGCGCTAGAGGAAGCAATCTGGTTTTGTTGGTCAGATTTTGCCATGATATGGTATTAAAGAAGTTTGATTGAAATAGTAAGACAAGCGTTAGAAGTTTCAGAGTGCCAAAATTGTTGTGGTAGCTTTTTAATCGCAAATCTAGTTTCTTTTAAAGGTAGCGTTGAAGATGAATTGTCTCCTTTTCAAACAGCTTAAATTCGGGTAATTCTTTTCTCTCCTATGAATTTTTTACGTGTGTTCTATGCCAAAATGTTGGGATTGTTGGACATGTGAAGTCCTATTTATGATGTCACAGTTTCATTAAGAAACTTTGATTAGCTGAACGGTTGGCTTCCTGACACAATTGTTTCTTCGCGGCGCTGTTTTGCTAAAAGATGTCTTTTCATTGAGTCTCGTTGGTTATACCAGAATGCCTCGGCTTGAAAGCCCTGGTTGCTCGGCTCATTTCACTCTATAGAGCCAGTGTTACATGCTATGGGGACATATGATGTCCGATTAAATGATTAGTAACACGCGACATCATGCGGGAGCATTTGATATCTCGTGTAGCCCGTGTTGACTTTCTTTAGAGCTCATCTATATAAAGGAATCATAATCCTTCTAGGATTAAATCGTCCTAATTAAATCATATACGTGACTTTCCTCATTCAACTCTGATTCGAGGGTTAGAAAACTCCTAATCAGTCTTTTATTGCATGTATATAATTGAATCCTACCTCTACAAGATAACCGACTATATTTCTTATACAGAGTAATATTCATAAGACATTAAGGTACACACACAGACAAAGTACTCAAACTCTTTACTTTCTTTCAATTATATCTTTCTTTATTACCATTACTAACTTAGACATCGGATAGAGGTTGTCGTTCAACAACCTCGAGTCCAATTTTTTTCTATTTTACAAAAATTGCAAGATTTCTCAACCGTCTGATAGCTCTACTCAATTTCTAAGCTATCACTTACCTTTAAAAAATTATATTAATTATTTTTTCTGGAAAAAATTATATTAAATATTAATGATCAAAGTATTTTTTTTAACAGAACGGCCTCTAAACTTAGAGATGGGCCTGGTCATATTTGTAAACGGAAACCATAAAATCTATGCACATGTTATGAGTGTAATTTAACTCATATTGTTATTGTAAATTAGCTGTACCACGAAACAAGTATGTGGACAAGGCAAGTTACTTGCATGATTTTAAAATAAAAATACGATCATACAAGTGTTTATATAGTTATTTTGATTTACCATCCACCATGAGATAAGAGTTAATCAAACAAATAAAAAAATTTACATACATTTTTTTCATAGTTTACCTATGAAAAAATAGTAATAATAAACATATTTTTGTTGGTATAGTAAAAGTTTAAAAGGATAAGGTATAAAATGATATTAAATTAGTCTCAACGTTTAGAAGATGACAATAACTTAAACTCAACACAAAAGACGTCAATTTGGATTTCGATAATAAATTTTGACACGTCATATATACACAATATGAAAGATACTTGTCTGTTTTCGTATTATAAGTATATACTGAAAATAATATGATTGACACTATTAGTCGGAGCGTCAAATTTTGTTACTAAATTTTAAATTGACACGAAAATTTTGACACTATCTTTTAAGTGTTAAACCTAATTCAGCACTATTTTTATTTCAAACTAGATAGATACCCTCGCTTCGCTTCGGGTCAACATTAGTCTATCCAAATTATGTTATAATAATATTTTTTTGATAAATATAATTTTTTTTAATAAATATCACTAAATATTATTAAAATTTGATAATAATAACTATATAATTTCCCTCTTGAAAATCAAATTGCATATATAACTTTTTTTAGATGGATACAAACCTCAAAGTTTGATGTTTCATTGATAGACTTTTAACTTTAAGATCCAAATTATAACTTTTTAGAAATCACTAAAAATAAAAGGAAAATCTACCAAACACGTTTTTGAATGGATTTTTATTATTAAACACATTTATTATACCACCGAGTTATTGTGAATAAATTGTGTAACCTTCAAACTTAAAGTCTGTAAATTACAAATTCAGAAAAATAACATTGTAAGTTTTCTATTCATTGAGGAAAACAAATGAATAAATTGGAGGACTCTTCCATCTTATCCCTTCCCTTAGATTTCCTCTACCCTACCTCATCTTGTTTCATTATCCTTCAATTTTTCCCATTTGCGACTTTTCAACGATATACATATCTTTTTCTCGCCACTTTCCACCTTTCCTACCCTATTGCAAAAACAAAATAAACTAAGGAGATTCTTCAACAGATATAGAGCATATGACAACTATAATGGTCATTCACAAAGAAAACTCATATTGAAAGCAAAAACCAAAATAGTCATTTAGTATATTGAAGGGCTTTTAACACATCAACAATTACGAAAGCCTACTACTACTATAAACTTTCATCTGAATCTAGAGATACATTAGACAAAGGGTTAAGCAAAAAACCACACTAAAAGTCTAACTTTTGAATCATTAAAATTGTCAATATCAAAACCTGCACATAAAAGAAGCATAATCCTAATAAGAAATAAAAAGAACTGAAAATGCAAACCATAAGAGATCACTTATTAGAAACCACCAGATTTACACATGATAAGAAAAAGAAAACACAAATATGATCCCAAGAGAAAGGGAAAAAATAAAGGAAATGAGATCATAAGAAAAAGAGAAATGAGTAGTGCAGGATGTTGGATTTTATCAAATAATAAAATAATAGAAGTCCAACAAAGAGAACACCCTAAATATTGCAAATGCATGAGTCTCACTTCCAAAACCACAATCATTAAGGCTTGAATATATTTGTGAATTCTTCATTCAGCTGAATAAAAGTGGAGTAGATCACAAAACTTAATAAAAAAAAATTAGAACTTGAGGCAATATGAAAAAAATTATGTATACATATATAATATTGAGAGCAAAAAGCAAATATTATACAACTGGTTTTGGAACATTACATTGGATATCGAGTAATCCACTTTTGAGAGAACAATTTAGTGAATTACGGTATCAAATTCCCTTTCAATGGTGATAGTGGGACTCAAATCGTTGTACCTTTTCCTAACTCGGATCACCATCTACCACCGACCTACCAATCATTGGTCAAGAAAGCAAACAGTGAAATTCTGTGAAACGATTACAAAAATAATGTCATTACAAATTGCAAGAAATCAACATAGAGAAAAAGACTATTTGACATATGAAAAATTAACCTTCAACCAAAATAGATATAAAAATTAAATAAATTACCTTCTTGAAGATAGAACAAATAGTAGAACCGTGTAAATTAAAGAGAGATCTAATCTCCATTGCCACACTATCACACCAACAGAAAACACACAATTGTGTAGAGGAATTATAAATGAACAATATAAAAGATCTAAACCAAAAGCTGTGAACAACAAAAGGCGGGAAATAAACTTACCAAATCCAACGTGAAAGAGGATACAGTTAATAGGAAGCTTGTTCATATGGAATAAAGAAGAGTGGGTGAGAGAGAGAAATGTTTCCATAAATGGAATATAATGTTTTCTAGAAAGCCACATAAATGGACACTGTAACATGGGATGAGATGTGGGCCTTTACAATTCTTGGTACATGTGAACTAAAAGTAAAAAAAATAAAAAGTCATACCAAAGATAAAGATGAAGGAGACAAACTGAGTTGGCTTCGTATCTATCATGCATGTGAAAAAAGTATGTAAGTAAATAATTCAAACTTAAAAACCATAATTGAAAATTTTGGACAAAATTACTGTTAACCCTTTCCATCTTTATATTAAGATATATAGATTTATTTTTTGTGGAAAGGCAATTTTGGTAAGTTATCCTAATTAAAAATAATAAATTTAGCATTGTAAGTATAACGAAATAAGAAATAACGAAGATGTTGAAAAAAGGATTGGCTTGGAGAAAAAGCTAGAATCAAGTGGAGAAAGTCAAAGAGAAGGTTATATATAAAATGAAATGAGAAAGATGAGATTGAATAATTAGAAATGGAGATGATCCCTAAAGAATACGGTTACGTAGCTCTGGTTCTAGTAGGCTACTGCTGTCTGAATTTCTGGATGGCAGCTCAAGTTGGTAGGGCTCGTAGGAAGTACAAAGTCCCTTATCCAACTCTTTATGCTACTGAACCTGAATTCAAAGATGCTAAGCTCTTCAATTGTGTCCAGGTCTCTTCTTCCTCTTCTTCTTTTAATTTTATCATTTGGGTCACGTTTGGTTCACGGAATAGAATACCAACTGATAAAATAGGTATTCGTTACAAATATCTGTTACTAGGTTTAAAATAACTATTTCTAACTTCAGTTTCTTCCGAAATAGTTATTCTATTTCTTGGGTTTTAGATTATGAATTGATGGTGTTTGATGAAATGTTGAAACAGAGAGGGCACCAGAATTCGCTGGAGATGATGCCGATGTTCTTTGTGCTGATGATGTTAGGAGGGTTTAGGCATCCATGTATATCTGCTTCTCTAGGATGTCTCTATATTGTCACTCGTTACTTTTATTTCACTGGCTATTCTACTGGAGATCCTCAGAAACGTCTCAGTGTTGGGTAACCATTTCTTTCTTCCCTATCCATTCATCATTAATTTCCCCTAATTTTGTGTTTTTCTAACTTTGTCCGTCGATATAGGCTCTTTATTTTTTATGTCTGAAGAACTAAACTGAACTGAACTGCATTTACTGAACTGAATGCTATTGAAGAATAAGGCCATAGTCCTTTTTCTTGTACTGAAAATTTGATTTTGTGGATGTTGAGTGTGGATTAATGTTTGGTTGTTTCTTTTGAGGATAGATGTTGGGATTTATTTTTCTTTTAATTTATCTCCAAAAGGATCAATTTATCCTAAATTGAACTTTGCCCATCAAAATTTATTTACAATTTGGGATTTTTGGTCAAATTACTCTAGTGGGTGATTGACAATTGTCCATTGTGGATGCCAATACACTATGTTGTGCTAACAGTCATCTCTTTGTTAGTGTTTCTATGTGTCCATACTGGTGTACGGTTCGTTTTCATGTCCATTTTTCAAGGCTGTTTTACTACGGTTATATTTTAGAAATAATTTTACCAGTTCCATATCTTGCACGACAGCTAATACATTTCATATTGACCTTCAAATTATAACTTGAAGGTCTGAATACAATATGTAAGTTTATTTTGCAGCAAATTGACTATGAAATGCCAAATTTAGGCTTTTTCTCTTCTTTTCACATAATATTTTTATGGATGATTGGATCGTAATAGAACACTTGGAACATCTTTGGACGGAAATTTATAAAATTATAGACATTTTGGAAAAGGAAATTTAACCAAAAGGAGTATAAAATAATAAGATAAAGCACAAATAATAATGTTAAGGTCCAGTTTTGTGTGCTTTTTAATTATTCGTAAAGTATATTATTGATTTGTGGAGATGCTTTTGATCTGTTTCTAGAGAGGTTTGATTTAAATGTTCTTACTTGAGTAAGTGGTTACATACAGGAAATATGGTTTTGCGGCAATACTTGGGCTGATGATATGCAGTATCTCATTTGGAATCAGTCTTCTTCGGGGGTAATTTTGTTGTTTCGAGTTGCTGCTTTGGCTTTCTGTAATTCTCTCTGGATACTCTCTCTGCAGTTTGTTAAATTTTTAAGTGCTAGGCTCTTTCCAGATACTTTTTATTGTTCTTACTCTTGGATCTATATATGTTTTCTTGAAATAAGATATTTATCCTTTGGCTTTTCTTTTTTCTTTCAAGTTTCATGTTATTTTCTGTTTCGTATCTCGTTAATAAACAACATGACTTTGGCTTACAATTTTAGAATGTTGATATTCCGAATTATAGTCCCTTTCAGAATTGGTGGGCTTCTGAAACATTCATGTATCAGCCTATGGTTTACTTTTGTGATAAAACTATGATGGGATAAAGTAACAAAATAATCTCTAGGTTTTTGGAGAAGTGTTAATTTCGCTCTAATGTACTAATAATAGCACTGTTTTAGCTTTAACATTTGCGAAAAGCTGCAGTTATTGCCCTGGATAACGGTCTTTGATGCTTCAATGCATGTGAAATATACCAATATCGGTTCAACTTTAGTTATATGAGCCTATAGTTGCAACATTTCACAAATGACATGGCTAAAATGTTGTTATTTTATACCAATTTTTTCAAAGTGATTGGTATTTTTTTCCTTCTTCTAAATTGGCTCTTTTTCAAAAACCTTCAAGTAATTTGGATATCATTTTGATTTTGGTACCTTTTCTCAGTTTTAATTAACTGCATGTCCATGCTACCATCTCAATTGCCAAGTATAATTTTTTTGTTTTGAGAATATCAAACTAATTTTGAATGTCTTCTTTTCCCGTTTGTCTCAATGTTAGAAATTGTGTCCATTGTGAGTGAACCGAATTCTATTAGTTATTATTGACAAGGTTTTCATTAAAAGAGGGCGCAAGGTAGAGTTCAAAAAGGAAAAGGCTTTTACGTGAAAAGAAAGAGAATCTATACAATTTTGATACACAAAAAAATGTCAAATGGTAAAACTGAATATTAACCCTTGAAGAAAAATGTTCGACATGATTGTGGTCATCGAGATTTTTGTTTCGGGTTGGGCTTTGATAGTTTGAGATTAGGGCTGAGTCAAGATATTTGCCTGGCTTGTATAAGCCCATATCTCTAGACCGGTTTTGGATAAGGAAAGTTGACCATAGGCCAGTGGTCCAAGCCCATTAAAGCTGCCGAATTTTTTAGGTAAGTTACATAGAACTCATGTATAGAGTAAATATATGTAGATATGTCAGAAGAGTTTTTCTTACATTAAAATGATCAAATATTAGGAAAGTCATATTGTATTTGAAATCTAGACTGCCACATCCCTAATGTTGATGTGGTTGATATCTTTTCTTTTACGTTTTTTTCTTCTTTTTCTTATGTTTTCATTATTTTGATTGAACCTCCTCCTTATTCAAGTTAATTAGATTGATATTATGCAATTCTTATGAATTTTTTTTCGTCTTTTTCCATGATCATTATACTAAATTTTCCAAATAAAATTCTTAATATTTTTTATGAAAATATACGAAAAGGAAATAAAAAATGGATGTGAATATGAAACGAAATTGAAGAAAGAAGTTATAGGAACAGGATAGAAAGACAACAATATAGGAAACAAACGAAAAACAAAATGTAAGAAAATTTCAATTAACTTTACAATTATTAATGAAAATATGAACGTTGTTGACAAAGGAAGAATATAATGAGCAGTTATCACTTTTTCTTAGTTGATAAATAATTAAATGGATTTCCTCATCTCTAAAATATTGTTTAGCCCAACTTAGTCTTTTTTATTTTTCAGAGTTCAGCTTGAAGCTACTTGACCTTAGTAAGAAAAACAAATATAAATCCCAAATTAACCAAAGAGCATTTTTACATATTGCTAAAGCTATTTAGAGATTATTTTTGTATAGAACTTTTTGCTTGCTTTTTACTATATTTTCAAGCATTTTAAGGGAATTTTTAAGCTCAAGAATGTTTGTCTTTTAAGCCAATAATAATCCTAAATATCCCGATGAGCTACTCTTTCTACAAATATGCACTTAAGTTTTATAAATGTTCAAGCTAAGGGGGGACTTTTCAAGCCAAAATATAATTCCATAAAGGGGTTGTTTTAGTTTGCATTAAAATTATTTTGTTCATGATTTAGTCTTTAAAGAACTAGAATTGGTGCAGTAAAGTTTGTTAATAGCAAGAAAATCAAATTGGCCTAAAATCGACTATAATATTAAAGTTCTTGACTATAAATGAGTTTTTCCTTCAAATGTTCTTTATTTTTTAAGCCACCTAAATGTCGTCTTAGAGGTATTTGGGTTAACTTTAAATATTCGTAGTTTTGTAAGAAAGATTGTGGTTTGTCTTTAAACAAATAAATGAATGTGGTTTACATTATTTGCAGCATTAAGAAAATTGCCGATTTTGTTGACGTAAACGAGGACATTTTTTGCCCGAAATGTTTTTATGATCTTTGAACTTAACTTTAACTTGACTCGTTAAAGGTCAAAAACATTTCGGACAAAAAATGTCCTCGTTTACATTAACAAAATCGACCATTTTCTTAATTCTGCAATCAATTGCAAATCACAGTCATTTTCTTGTTCAAAGGCAAACCACAGTCCTTTATTTGCAAAATCACGACACCACAGAGCACTTATTTAAAATTAGGTAAAACTATGATCAAATTTTGAAAACATGGGAACATGAATTTCAAATTGTTTGAAGTAGAACCTATGAAGCACCAATACTCCTGAGAGGTCGCCGTGCCCGTGTCTAATCCGCCGGATACGGGGATTCGCCCTTTGTCTTTTTCTGTGGCAGGATACGGCAAAATTAAAAAAATTGGACATAAATTAAAGATCAGTTGGGCTTAAATTGAGAACTCAATCTTCACCCCCAAATTGAGAACGCATCTTTAGCCTTAAATTGAGATCGCAGCCACAACTCTTCTTCATATCGATTCTTCATCTAACATCAATATGTTCTTCTCATTGATTCTTCTTCTGAATTTGGTCATACTCTGTTCCCCTTTTTAATCATCTTCCTTGCTCATCTTTAATTCCAAAACTTTCATTTTTTCAATGTCATCTTCTTCTCCAAGTGTTTGTGATCTGTGATGCCTTTTAACTTTTATGTGTTATCTATGAATTTTATATTGTTTAAAATTATATATAAATCGGCGTATCCTGCCGCACCCATATTACACGTTTTCTAAAAATATCGAATTCCGCATCCATCCGTGCTTCATAGAGTAGAACATTTCGAGTGCATCAATACATGAGTTAAAAGTACGAATGCTCACCAAAGTAGATAATAATACAACCGTTGTCAAGAAAGTAAATTTTGAGTCGATACAGTCACCAAAATAATACATGTCCATTAATAAAATTTCTATGAGATACTTGCCCACCAACCCGACTAGAATGATAAAGTCAACACTAACCTCTTTTTTATTTAAAAAAGTTAAATATTTATTACCCAGGTAAAATGAAATGCTTTAAGTTAAGAAAAAGCACAACTATTATTTTCAAATTTGTTATTACATTGTAAATGTAAACTCTTACATGGCAGCAAGAAGTAGATGCCTATTTTTTTATACTCTGTAATTAACAGAGAATCACAAACATTTCCCTACCATTATTATAAATATTAATATTATTTATTATTAAAACAAAAATAAAGAATCAAATGATTTAAAAAATAGAGGGAATGAAAATAAAAAAGATAAAAAAATAGGAAGAGCGTGGGAAAAAGAAATGGAACAGAATGGGAGGAACGGGATGGGAGTCATCACACGGTCTCTCTCTGGTCAATTATTTTTAATTAAATCAATCTATTTTTATTTTATTTTTTTACATAATCCGTACTCTGACAACGACCACTGAAGGATGGTGGCACATGCCTGCTGTCATTTCAGTACTAAACCAACGGTCCTGATCTCCCCGTACGGATTTTTCAACGTTCCTGATTCTATTTCCCCCTTTCTTTTTCTTTCTTTCTTGGCTTACTACACATATAGCGCCTTTAATTTGTTCCAAAACTGCAATTATTTTCTTCAACTTGAAACGCTATCAATAACTCTTTATATTTCTCACAACGTAACAAATAAACTTTTAATTTTAAAATTGATGTACTAAAACATACAATTTGTAAGTGGTATATAGGTGAAAACTTATAATAGTTTCTATATTTTAATATGAATAATTTTGAATTAAAATTTTACTGAAAGCAATTGGACAAAATTAAAACGTCATATATAACTTTTGACAAGAATAAAAGGTTATTTGTAATAATTAAACAACAATAAGAGTTACTTGTTACGTTGTATGTAAGGTTATTTTTAACGTGTAAAACTTTAGAAGATCGGTTGAAGTTTTTAGACAAGATGAAGAGGTACATATGTAGTAAGACTTGGTTGTTCCTACATTGTAAGTATTTCTCTCTCTACTGCAACCAGGTCCAGTTTGGTCGGGTCCCTTATAAGGCATAGATAGAATTGACCTGCCCTTAAGCTTCTCACCTTCTCTTTCTCTTTCTCTTTCATTCTCAAATCCAAGATAGTGATAGTTTACTTTAGATTTTCTTTTCTTTCTTTCTTTCTTTCTCTTTCTTTTTTTCTTTCATGGCGATCTTCAACTTCTGGGCCGTGCTGCTCTATTTCTGGGCTTGATTTCTTGTGATCTGATTTGGGTTTCATCTGATTTCTTCAAATTTTTAAGCTTTAGGGTTTTTGAGGGCTTTTTGGGAAGGGTAGGGATGAGGGAATGTAAGGTTTTTTTGTTGGATTTTTGGGAGATGCATCAGATGATTTTTACTATTATTAGTATTCTAGTAGCTGTTACTGACGGTTTTATATAGCTGTTTGTTTTTTTTTAATTTAAAGAATTAAGTAGTAATATAGTATTGTACTAAAACAAAAAGAGCTACTTAAAAATAAAAATAAAGTGGAAGAAGATGAAGCTTTCAACATCTGGGTTGGGTCAGCAGGGTGGTGGTCATGAAGGTATTTATTTATTTATTTTATTAGTTTATTTTTGTTTATTTTATCTTTTCTTGTTTTCTTTATCCCCTGTTTACCATTTTTGGCTAAATGCTCAATTCTTGAGCCCTATATGTATATATATGATCAACACTTATTATCCATTCAATGTGTATGATGATATCAGGGGAGAAGAAATGTTTGAATTCGGAGCTATGGCATGCCTGCGCCGGACCACTTGTGTCCCTACCGACTGTTGGAAGCCGAGTTGTTTACTTCCCTCAGGGGCATAGTGAGCAGGTATTCTTTCTTTCCTTGTTTCAAATTTTCGTTATTGTTATAGCTTCAGAATGATCAGAACATACAGTTCGTTTAAGGTTTATTCAAATTTTTTTGGTGACTTTGTAGGTTGCTGCCACTACTAATAAAGAAGTGGATGGGCACATACCCAATTATCCCAGCTTGTCCCCCCAGTTGATATGCCAACTCCACAATGTCACCATGCATGTGGGTATTATTTCTCTTTTTCTATCTGCAATTATTTTCTATGCTTCATTTCATCTTTTTAGTTCTGTTCGTAAAAGCTAATCTGAAAACTCAAGAAATAATATGTTTGATATTTCAGGCAGATGTTGAAACGGATGAAGTGTATGCTCAGATGACTTTACAGCCTCTTACACCGGTAATTGTGCACCTGATTGCTTACAACTTGAATTGTTATAAAATCGTATTAGAACTTGACAAAAATTTCGGTTTGCCTATATGGATTGTTTCGAAGTCATCTTTTTGTTATCATTATACATGCAGCAAGAGCAAAAGGATACGTTTCTTCCCATGGAATTGGGAATGCCAAGCAAGCAGCCCACTAATTATTTTTGCAAGACATTGACTGCAAGTGATACTAGTACCCATGGAGGCTTCTCTGTGCCTCGTCGTGCTGCAGAGAAAGTTTTTCCTCCTCTGGTAATCTTTTCCTAGTGAGTCAGTCACCTGCCACTTGTTTCAAGTATTTATTTAATGCTAATATTATTGTCTATATATGTATATTTGTCCCCAGGATTTCTCACAACAGCCGCCAGCTCAGGAACTTATTGCAAGAGATCTACATGATGTGGAATGGAAGTTTCGGCATATTTTTCGAGGTGTCTTTCTAAGCTTGTTTTGGCACAAATTTTCTTTTTGTATTTTTCTAATAAGAAATCCTGATTTATTTCATGTTGACCACATTAATCTACTTGCTGGCTCCAATCAGAATTTTGAACTCCATTGCTTTAGATGTTAATAACTCTTTGGCATGATAAATCTATGTGCATCTGGTTCCATTTAGTATTTCGTATCATATATGATGCAATTGACGGTGATCTAATTATTCAGCCCTTCTCAACCCTGTCCCATTTTGTGGATATCCTGGAAGAACGCTTCAATTACTTTTTCAGGTTATCACATTCATATTATGTGTGTGTTGTGGCTGTGCTGGCACATGCATAACCGTGTTATGTCCTTCTTTTGAATTTTCAGTAGAGAATAATTTAAGGATGCCAGTAACTATAGTTTAGCCCTGCACTAAGCAACAGCTATAAGATGTGGACTCATTTAACTCATGTACTTCCTTTCCTTTTACTAAATATACCCCCATCAAATTTTAATCTGTTCAATTCATGAACTCTTAATTTCAGCTTAACATTGCAGCATGTCGTGTGATGGATTGAAACTGAGGGATTAAAGCATTAAAAGAACATAAAAGAGTTGGATAACAAAATGATGAGTTGAAGCATATAGTAGAAGATTACTATTATACTGTTAGTCCTTCATATACATCTAAGCTATCATATCAAGTTGGGATTAATATTAGTGTCAGTCAAGGGCTAAATAGCATGAAAAATTGAAGTATACGGGCTAAAAAGCCCAAAACAGAGTACATTGGCCAGTTGAAGAGATATATCAAGTGAAGGTGGCTAATAATGCCTTTTTTTGCATTTATGGACTAGTTAGATGTATGAATTTGCATCAAATTTTGGCATTTTTAAGACCTGGAAAGTATCAATGCCTAGGTCTTTTGTTATTGGTGACGATTCTTGTTTGTTTCTGCAGTTATATTAGACAATGTGTATAGCTATGGTAATATTAGGTGCTTCTACTTCAGTTAGATTTTTGTCAATATTCATTTTATATATGCAATATAGAGCACGGAATCCAAATACAGAACAGCCTGAATTATCCTGCTAGGAAGTTAGTTAACAAGTAACAACTAAAGATATCAAGTATTGTCATTTGAAATAAAAATGAATAAAACCTGAGTTTTCAATAATAAGTATTCTTTTCATTTTCTATTTCTGTTACTTCATCTCCTCTGCATGGAGATCAAAGCCTCTAATGCTATTGAGCTAACGGGTTTCAATGATATTGCAAGAACAATAAAAAGTAGTGGCAATTTCCCCTAGAAGACCAAGAACCAAGCTTGATATTCAAAGCCCCGTCATAGCAACGTTAGGATTGGCTTGATTCTCAAATTTATTAGGGATTCCTAGAAGATAAGTTGCTAAGCTGGTTCAGTTTTTATTAAGCCAAGTTAGTTATCCATAACATGCAAAGATTAATACAATACACACACATCATGTATGATAAAATAATAACCTTTATGGGCAAATAGTCATTGAAGTCATTTTCATCAACAACAACAGCAACAACAACAAAACCCTAGTCCCGAAATGATTCGGGGTCAGCTAAATGAAGTCATTTTCAATCACGTGTGTTACAGAGCCCGTGTCAAATTTCGAACTTTAGGAGAATGACAGCCACATTCTGTTCTGTCTTATGATTACGTTATACCTAATAAAATAAATGTCCAAACACTTAATCAAAAGCCAATTAAGAGTGAATTATGAGAAATAGAATGTGTTTTTAGTTCAAATTAATTAACAGTATTTGAAATGTGAAATCTTGCTCCCAATCATTATGTAATATTTGGTTGAAGTCGCTTTCACTCAAACCTTGTGGCTGATACAAATTTATAGTATATTTTTGTTTTTGTTACTATCATTCAAAAGTACATTCATTTGCAGGAAAAAATAATATATGGTTTTACCTTCAACTTTTAAGCTGCTGGAAAGTGTTCCTAATGCATCTTTTTATGTTTATCTATCACTTGTCTTTCAAATCATTAATGTTGACTTCTAAATGGGCATATTATGCAAGTAGTGGCTGTGCAAGTAACAATTGCCATCCATGTTCATTTCTCATTATTTGGTTAGTAAAACAGTACGTTGTTCGTTGCTCCTTGGCATTCTTCAGCAAATTAAGATCTTTATTTCCTTTCACAACCACGAAAGATTTGTGTTGGTGTGTTGCAGCCTTTCAAGTTTTCAAGGAAACTTTTTGTAGGATTCTATGCCATAGCGAGATAGGTTTAAGTGGTGAAGATTTTGTGAACTTTGAAAGCAATACCTGTAAAACGAAGACTCAAAAATTCTGAACCAGAGCTGCTAGTTGAATTCCTACTGAGAGTAAAACAGAGAACAATAAACTAATTAATCGGGAAAAACCCAATATGAAGTGAAAGAAGGCTGGATGCCTTGTGATAGCAATGTGTTAATTGTGCAAATTGAAATAGTTGACCCTTTAAACTAATTCCTTCTTGAAAATTGGTAAGACCACATGTGATTTTCTGAAAAAGTATTGAAGCTTCATTTTTCAGGCTTTTTTACTGTTCATGAATTGATGCAATGTAAATAATGGCTGATTTTGCATTTTGCCATTTGCTGCGGGTTGAGATGTGTAGCCTTTGGAGATGCTTAAGGGAGATAGGCAGGATATGATTTACTGATGCTTCTAACATTATTTATCAATTGACAGTTTTAATGTTGCCATTTGCATTTTCTAATGTTCCTTGTGGTTTGACTTACTTTTGATCTGCTTTGTGGTATTTCGGGAATGTGATCTTAGCATTGTTCTGCTTTTAAATGATTTAGTTTCATTGATACCTATCATTTAATAGGTGTTCTAGTGTCATGGATTTTTTAAAGTTCGTTTATGATTTTCCCTGCACCCTGCCGTAATTTATTCTATGCTCCTATTGCAGGACAGCCCAAGCGACATCTGCTGACTACTGGTTGGAGTGTATTTGTTAGTGCAAAAAGACTGGTGGCTGGGGATTCTGTTCTTTTTATCTGGTATCTAACTTTTTACTTGTTTTTGTGCATAAGTTTTTGGTCAATGTAACTAACAGGTTGATTGATGCCTATAGGAATGAGAAAAATCAGCTTCTTTTGGGAATTCGCCGCGCTACTCGACCTCAAACTGTAATGCCGTCATCTGTCTTATCTAGTGATAGTATGCACATTGGACTTCTTGCTGCTGCAGCTCATGCTGCTGCAACTAATAGCTGTTTTACAGTTTTCTATAACCCGAGGTGCCACACATGATTCGAGTTTCTTTTCTATCGAAAATTCAACATTTTATCTAACTTTTTTATATTTTGCAGGGCTAGTCCATCTGAGTTTGTTATACCACTTTCCAAATATGTCAAAGCTGTATTTCATACACGTGTTTCAGTTGGGATGAGGTTCAGGATGCTCTTTGAGACTGAAGAATCAAGCGTCCGTAGGTATTATGGGGGTCAATAAATTGCTATGGTATTTATAATTTATTCACCTGGGCGCTTTTATCATATTATCAGATATTGAATTCTTGTCATATAGTTGTTTTTGTTCATTGTTTTTGTCGAAAAGTTCTTAAGGGATGTGGAAACTACTATGTTGTTTCTGTGAAAATTTTATTGCATGTATGATGATGTGTTTATGTATCTCCAATCTGTCAAACCGGATGTCTGTCCTTCAGTTCTTTGGAAGTGAACCAAATGATACTGAGGTAATTTTCTAATACATGGTACTAAGGGTTATATGAGATGTATAATTGCATATTCGTGCTACCTTTTGGGTCATTTTGGCCCTATCAAGTTGTGCTATTTATTGAGTCGTTATTTGCTAGTGTTGAATCCAATGTAATAGATAGAAATTGATGGATGCTTTGCTCAATTGTTGTCTTGTGATTTAGATTGGTGATAGATTGATACTAAACCTATTTGAAAGGGGTTGGTTGTGGTGCTATGGACTGCTGCCTGAAGATTCCTCATTCTTTTACACTATATGCATATGTACAATCCAATTTATCATATAGCTTGGGATGGACAGGTACATGGGTACAATAACTGGCATAAGTGATCTTGATCCTGTACGTTGGCCTAATTCTCACTGGCGCTCTGTTAAGGTAACTACTCAATGTGTATGCTTTGCCTCATTAAGTAGCATCCCTGTTCATGACATTATATTTTCAGCCCCCATACAATATGTATTATCTTTTTTGTTTGTTCGTTTGAGTAATGTGCTCCATTACACTATGTATAATTGCTAATTGAAAGGGGCAGCTGACTGGGAGGAGAAATGGAATATGGAAGGGTTAATTAACCGTAAATTGCTTTTTAGAACTTTTATTATCACCGTTTTGCTTATCTGTGATGCATGGTTTTTCATTCTTCGGGAAGGTAATCTCATTGTATGTTCTCTTGTAAAAATCTCACAAGTGCCCTTGAGAATTTGTCATCATCTATGATATGCAGCACCCCTATTGTGGTTTCACTCTGGCGTAGATATTGACTACTAAGTCATGCATGACATAGGATAATCGAGCTTTAAACTTATGTTTTGCGCTAACTAATATCCGTAATGATGGTTTAGATGGTAACCAGGCTTCTTAATATTTTGGTTCTTTTGATTTCTTAGCTTGATTCTGTTACCTTTTTTGTTTTATCTCATGAACTACTACTGTTTCTCAAAACATAAAGTTCACTAGACAGCATCCATGGTTCAAAAGATTCTCAAAGTCTTATTAGTTTGTTTGGGACTTCAGTAGTCCTTATTTGGCTACAAACAATTTCTTCTAACCTGTAAGAACTTTCAAGTTTATTACTAGGTGGGCTATTTTATTGAGTGAGACTTCCTACTTTTCCTACCAGCCTGCATGTGACTGTGCCTATTATTCTAAGGTACTGTTTTTTTTTTCACAATATTCAGTTTTGCTTGTAGGTTGGCTGGGATGAGTCAACAGCAGGTGAGAGGCAGCCTAGGGTATCATTATGGGAGATTGAACCGTTAACAACTTTCCCAATGTATCCATCACTCTTTCCTCTAAGACTTAGACGGCCTTGGCATCCTGGACCCCCGTCCTTACATGGTATATATTCTTTGAACTTCTGTAAGCTGTTTGCATCTTTGGCTTTGTTTTGGAAGGCTTAACTTAGTTAACAGTTGGAGAGTCATGCTCAGTATTGAATTATTGGATTTGTTTAATTAGAAATTAAATTTTGTATAAATTTATTTTGATGTTATATAGGCAGCTGGTGGAAATTTATTGTGAAAGGGAAGTAGGTTACTATAATCTACATGCGTTGTCTGTCTTATTTAGAAATTCAAATTAAAATATTTGACTCTTTGAGTTGGTACTATCTCATATCGGCAGTTAGGGTATTTCTTTTCTTCCAGAAGCTTGGCTGTAGAAGACATTTTATAAACTTTTTCCTGTTAAAGGTTAAAAAAAATGAAGTTCCTCATGAAAACATTGTATTTTGCATGAATACAGTGGAAGCTAGTACAATATTATGTTTAAAATTTTCTAGTGCACAAGACTTAGGTTTTCTTTTTCTGGAAAAAAAAATGTATTTATGTAAAATCAATAGTGTTGATTAAATGGGGATTTCTGCTGTTTTCTATTCTTTTTTGCTTTAGCTGCCCAACTCCCAAAGAAAGAGCAACATAGAATTTCCATTGAGGACTGGGTCTAAATCATCATTTAAAAATATCTTTTAAGAAACTTCAATAGAGTTAAACTTTGATTATCAGGGTTTGTGTTGTGCACTGTGCAGTTTGGAGTTCTATTGTTTTGATCTGCTAGAAATTTTTGGTTTGAGCAATTCTTTAATGACTACATTTTCTGAAGTCCTGGTGAGTACTTGAAGCCAAAAGTTTTTATAGGTTAAAGTTGTTTGTTTTCTTATTCCATCAGCGGTCAGCCTATCTTAAGTACTTTATTTTTAGGAGTTATACAGACATATCTATAGTTCCTGGTAACTTATTCTTATATGATTATATTATTCAGTAATTAGTTTCTAAGATGAATTGAAGACTATGTTGGTCCAGATAAGTTTTCTCTTCTGCATCATTTCCTTTTCTTAATTTTAATGGCATATTAGGGTATTTCTGAGCTTCTCAAGACACATGCTTTTTACTAAAACGCAGTTGGATTGCATTAACTTTCAAACCACGGCTATAGTTTCAGACTTACTTATGCCTTTTTGTTAAATTGAAAAGGTCAAAATTTGGATATGAAGTCAAGCAGAGCAAAGAATTATAATTTACTAGTTCAGTTGCAAAATACTACTTATGACATTTCTTTTCAGGTATCATTTTCTCCCTGTTTATCTAAATAATCTTTTTGCAGACAACGGAAATGAAGCTGGTAATAGCTTAATGTGGCTAAGGAATGGGAATGGGGAACAAGGTCTTCACTCTATGAATTTTCAAGCTGTTAACATGTTTCCATGGACACAGCAGAGAATAGACCCATCATTGCTAGGAAATGATCAGAACCAATTGTATCAGGCTATGTTGGCATCTGGTTTACAGAACGTGGGAAATGGCGATCCGTTAAGGCAACAATATATGCAGTTCCAACAGCCTTTTCAATATGTTCAACAGCCCAGCAGCAATTATCCCATGTTGCAGCAACTACAGCAGCAACAACAAGCACTTCACCAATCAACCTCTCATAATCTTCTCCAGTCCCAGAACCAGATTCCAAGCGAGGGCTTGCCCCGGCATCTTCTCGGGAACCAGTCTGATGATCAGTCACACCCACAGCATCAGAATTACCATGATGCACTTCAGATGCAAGGTGAACAACTTCAGAGACAGCACTCAAACGTGCCTTCTCCGTCGTTTTCTAAAACAGATTTCATCGATTCAAACAACAAATTCTCTGCATCTACCACCCCTATGCAAAACATGCTGGGATCTTTATGTGCTGAAGGAAGTGGCAATCTCTTGGACTTCACCAGAACTGGTCAATCTACATTAGGTACGTTAACCGAGCAGTTGCCCCAACAGACTTGGGCCTCAAAGTATGGGCACTCTCAGATCAATGCTTTTACCAACTCGTCACTCCCACGGTCATATGCTGAGAAAGATCCTGCTGTGGAACAAGAACATACCAACTTGGATGCTCAGAATGCTACTGGTTTTGGTGTGAACATTGATTCATCTGGACTGTTACTTCCTACCACAGTACCAAGATTTTCCACTCATTCAGTTGATGGTGATGTGTCATCCATGCCATTGGGGGAGTCTGCTTTCCAGACTTCTATGTACAGTACTATGCAAGAGTCTTCTGAATTGTTGCATGGTGCCGCGCAAGTTGACACTCCAACCATGAGCCGAACATTTGTGAAGGTATAACATGAGAGCAACCGATTGATTATATATAGTACCTTTTGTTTGCCCAAATGTTTATAGGCGTTCCCTCTCTTTTACTTCAGGTTTATAAATCTGGATCTGTTGGGCGCTCACTGGACATCTCCCGGTTCAGCAGCTATCATGAGCTGCGAGAGGAACTGGCTCAGATGTTTGGGATCGAGGGAAAGTTGGAAAACCCTCATAGATCAGGCTGGCAGCTTGTATTTGTCGACAGGGAGAATGATGTGCTTCTCCTTGGAGATGACCCCTGGGAGTGAGTACTCTTTTTATCATTGAATAAACTTAGTTTTTCTTTTTCTAATTAAATCATGGACAGCTCATTCTGCTTTTTTCAGTTATAGCTATATGAGGTTAATTTTCATATGCAGGGCTTTCGTGAATAATGTTTGGTATATCAAGATACTTTCGCCGGAGGATGTGCAGAAGATGGGTGAGCAAGGGGTGGATTCCTTCAGCCCAAATGTGGGATGAAGGACTCGAGCAGCGGTGGAACTTCACAACTTTGCCCCCTCCAACTCGCGTTTCAGATGACTTCCTTCCACGTATTTCACGAATTCCCTCTCTAGGGTTAAGATAAAATCTATTCAGCTTTATTACGTAGTGTGTGCACTCTTTCTGTTTCTATGTATCCTATCGAAATTTGTTATATTCTAGACTAGTTATGAACATTGTCGTGGATAAAATACATGTAAGTTGACCACGTCATTTAAGAGAATTAAAAATTGTCAGACTTTAGCATAATGCAGTATTTGTGAGGTATCATAACATGTTTATTGTTATGAATGTCACGGTTCCTTTTTATTCATTTAGTATAGTGCCCGTTTGTATTATGATGCATCCAGGAGGGAGGTGGGAGGTTTTACATGAAAAGATTTAGGCTCTGTGTGTAGTTTTTGAAGAATGTAGATAACGGCAAGTAGTGCTAAGATAAAGACTGAGGGTTCATAATCAATAACCCGATCTTACCTTATTTACGGAGAAAGTAGAGTTATACAACAAATTTACTGAAACTACTAGTAAAGTTGTAGATGGGAAACATACAATCACAAGTTTTTGAAGTATGCGCACTTATGGTATTGACTTTCCCAGCTTTAACTTATGTTCAAGCATTATGCATTCTTTGGATGTGTTTAGTATTGCTCTTGTAGAAAGAACAACTTTTGGTCCAAAAGTGGGTCTTAAAGTGTTTGGCTAATATAAAAAACTGCTTTTAGTAAAAGTGATTATTGGTTAAAAGCTGCTTTTGTTCGAAGCAGGGAGATTCTATGCTTTTGCTTTTGGAAAAAGCACTTTTTTTAGCTTTTACGCGCAGCAGCATGTTAAAAATTTATGGACAAAAATATCCAAGGATTTTGTAACATATTACAATTTAGCCATATGAAAGCCTGCAATCTCTATAGAATGATCTCATGTCTCTTTATGGGGTGTTTGTTTAGGGGATCGGATGGGTTTTTTAAGGATGAGATGACAAAAAGAGTTCATCCCATGTTTGTTTGAGGGGATGAAGCATGGGGATGAACTTTTTTTTCCATCTCATCCCCCAAAACCTATACCCAAGGGGGGTGTTACAGGATTTTGGGGTTGAGATGGAAGTGGGCAAACCATGGAAATGACTAAGTTATCCTTATACAATTAAAAGAACTCCCTCCTTATCCCTTAGCAACAAAACCCCCCCAAATACATCATCTTCTCCATTTTCTCCCTTGCATCCATTGCAAACCATTTTTCCACCTCCTCCCTTCCCCGTCAAACCACCACAGCCGCTACTTCCTCCGCCCTCAATAAATGACTACTGAAAATAACGTCCTAATTCTTTCATCTCCTCTCTTCCCCGACCTAAGTTTTGGCCCAAACCTCGCTTCACCTTCGTGATTCCTGGCCGCCAAACCTCGCCTCACCTCCGTTGTTTCTGGCCGCCAAACCCCTCCTCACCTGAAACGCCTCTCTTCAAACGCCACAGAGTTTGCTGGAATTGAGATTTAGGTCATCGAGGAAAAAAAATGGAAGACGGAAATTGGGGTTTCGATTGAGATTGTAAATTGGGGATTTCGATTTATTAGAGTTGGAAGGATGATGATGAGGAGATGCATGAGAAGATGGATACTGGTGCGCCGGTAAAGGTCGCCGGAGACTGTGGCTGCTGAGAGGAGGTAGAGTTTCAATTTGCGTTTCGCATCGTATTCTGAGAAATGCGATTCAATACGAGCTGTCAATCGTATTCTGTGAAATGCGATTCAATACGATATATTAATTTTTTTGGGGTCGATTGCATGTTGTCGTTTCCCCATTCTGAAGAATTAATCGGGAACAGTGGATTTAGAGTTTGCTTGGGAAAAAATTGGCCGCCTAATTCCGACGTCGGAGAAGGAGGAACGGTTAAGCAAATTTTTGTTTTATATTTTCATATACCCATTTTAAAATGAAATTGGGGTAATATGGTAATCTCCATATTTTTAACTCCCATCTCATCCCTCCAAACAAACAAGTCCCTAAGCAATTTTTGTTTACCATTTAATCTCAACTTCCTCATTTTAAACTCATCTCAACCCCTTTCTCCATCTCATCTCATCCCCAATTCTAAACAAACACCCCGTTAGCGCAGCCGTCTCATATTCCTTACTTTTGATGTCGTCGTTCAGTTCATCTAGATTGAGTTCATTCTTCCTTTGCAGCAAACTCTGTTGCGTTTTTCTTCAATTATATATCCTTTATTCTTTCACTAAATTGGATTTCTTGAATTGTGTGCTTCACTAGGGTTCTTGATTGAAATTTTATTTTTATTTATTTGGCATCACGATTAGCATTGATGATGTGTTTGGGAATTGAACATAAAATTAATTGGATAATCTGGTTTTCTACTTTTTCACCTGTAATGAAGCGCTAGCTTCTTTAATGTTTAATGGAAGCAAATAACATATGAGATGAACCCAGAAGATAATTATGAGAAAGAATGATGAAAATTGCAGGAAAAATCAAATAGATTCTTTGGCTGCGATTTTTTAAAATCAATCAAAGTAATATTTAAAACAAGAAGTTTTGATATTTGTAGAAAATGAATTTTTGATATTTTCATGAATGAATTTAAATCCTTGTAATTTTACACGTTAGTGTGTTCCAAAATTATGGTAAAGTCTTTGTGAATTTAAAATAGAGTAAAAATGTATTTTATTAATAATTATTATATAAAATAAAATAAATAATTAAATCATGTACATTTATGACCTTAACCATTAAGTAGCTTTTTCAAAAAGTTATTTACCAAACACTTATCAAACTGTTTTCACGCTAACCACACTTTTATTTTTAATTCACCACACTTTTATTTTTAATTCTACCACACAGCCATCTGCTTTTTTAAACAACACTTTTTCAGATAACACTTTTTCCTACAGCTACAGCAGTTTTGAACAGCAATTCCAAACTAACCAAAAAAATTAGTATTAGATAATTTCAACCATAAATGCCAAACCTCTTCTTTTAGTGATATTTAATAATGAATGCCTTATTTATGTATATAAGGATTTATATGTTTCAATTATAGGACGTGATAAAATGAAGTTGAAGTTGTGATCCCAGCTCACAAATGAGGACTTGTTCTTTTGGACTTATTAGAACTTATTTTAAGTTCAGTTCAGTTCACCAACATTCAGTTCAGTTCAGTTCAGTTCAGTAACATTTAGTTCAGTTAAGTTCAATTCAGTTCAGTTCAGCAACATTCTATTCAATTTTCAGTAGCATTTAATTTAGTTCATTTCAGTAATATTCAGTTCAGTTCAATTCAACAACATTCAATTCGATTCAAATTAATAAATTACAAATAAATATTTATTATTTATATAATATGTTAATATTTATTATAATTTTAACTAGTTGATCCAATTTGTTTTTCAAAAGTTTCTGGATGTAAGTAAATATTATTACCAATATACGTTATAATGTTCTGCTGACTTAATAATTTGTACTATATAAATTTAAGTTTAATATACAAAAATTTCCGATTTTGCTTATGTATTGTAATAAGAAATTCAAAAATCTTTTGTAACAGTAATATGGAGTATTAGGAGCAAATTAGCATCAATTAAAGAAATTCAAAAATCTTATAATAGTCAGTTATATAATATTAGGAGCAAATTAGCATCAATTAAAAAAATCAAAATTTTTGTAAAAGAAATTAAAATTAGCAAATTAGGAGCAAATTCAAAAATTCACTAATAGCATCATCTCATTCTATTATTGTAATCATCTTCTCCCATATGATCCATTATCTCATCATTTTGTTAAGCTTCATCATCATTATCGTCGTCATCCTCTCCGATCTCATTATTAAAAACTAATATTATTATTTATTCAATTCAGTTTCAATATTTATTTTTCAGTTTTAGCAAAATTCAATTCAGTTCAGATCATATCAGATCAGTTTAGTTCAGTTCAGTTCAGCAACATTCAGTTCAGTTCAGTTCAGCATCGTTCAGTTCAGTTCAGTTCAGATTTTTTCAGTTCAAAAGAACGAGGTCTGAGTGTTGATTTACGCACATGAATAACCTATATTATAATCTGTCTAATATCTATTGGTCACATGCTATTAGTTGGAACTATCATGATATGACTCAAATCTTATATGATAGATCATGATCAATCTTATGTCATACCATCTTTATAATCCAATTTTTGTTGGATTCATAATCACCACTTCCCTACAAAAGAAAAAGAAGACTCAAGCAAAATGAAGTAGCAAAATGAAGTGATTGTAGTTTTATTTAGATCAAATTTTTTCTACGGAACTAACTTGAAATGAGTTTATTAAAAAGAATTATTGAATTAAATTGGATGTTATTGAACTTAATGTATGTAAAAAAAGAAGAGGGTACTTATCATTGAAAAGCAGTAAAGTTTTATTAGTTTAACATCCATTATCAAGTGATAACTTGTTTAAGTTGGGAAAGAAGGCTTAGGGTCTTATGAGAAAGGATTAGGTGTGGCAATGAGCTTATGGTGTGACAACCTACTTATGGTGTGACAATGGAAAAATGTGGGGTAATTTTGTAATTGAACATGGGAAGGTGGCAAACTTGTAATTAAGAGAAAAAGTCTTATACGTGTAAAATGGAGGGAAGGAAGATGGGGTGATGTCAGCGCTGATGTCACCCCTGGAGAGAGAAAAGATTTTAATTATTTTCTTTAAAATGCATTTTCCCGCTCTTCCCGAACTCGTTTTTCAAAAAAAATTATACCACTGAACTCGTATTAATTAGGCCGTCATTTTGAGATCCATTTTTGTTATTTATAAACGATTTTTAATTTTTTTAATTTTTCTATGGTTGTTTCAAATTAATATTCGGTTGTTTCAAATTAATACTGTGTTGTTTCAAAATAATATTCTGTTGTTTCGAATGAAATATAATTAATGGAGGTCTGTAATAAGTTGATAATGTTTTAACAAAATACTCTATTGTTTCAAATTAATACTCGGTTGTTTCAAATTAATACTATGTTGTTTCAAAATAGTATTCTGTTGTTTCGAATGAAATATTCAGTTGTTCCATATGCTATATTGTTTCAACAGAATACTCGGTTGTTTCAAATTAAGACTCGGTTGTTTCAAATTATAATTCTATTGTTTCGAATTAATACTCGGTTGTTTCAGCATCAAAATGTCCCTTTTTTTACAGCTTTTCATCTCAATATTTTTTTCTGTTCGTGTGAATGTATGCAATGAAATCTTTTAAGGTAACTAGCAGCAGCTTATTTTATTTTTTTTAATGAACAAAACATGGAAACAAAAACTACATAGAAACTATTCTACCAAAGACGACACCTCGTAGATCATCTTGGATTAAACTAGCAGCAAGAGGAGGAGGTGAATCCAAAATCAAAATCAAGAGCAGCAGCTTATTAGTTCAAAAGAAATGTTTATTAATCCCTCTGTTCTATTTTCAACAATATCAAAGCCATGTCTGCAACAATTTTAATCCCTCTCCTCACTATCTCCCTCCTTATAAACTCATCATCTCCCTCCCTCCCTCCTCACTTCTCTAGTCAACTCCGCCACCTTCACCGTCCAATCTTCCGCCGCCACCGGCGGCGCCGAAAACCCTCTACGACCCATACCAATGTCGCGGCGATCTCTCCTCCCCGGACTGTGCTTGCTGCGTCGCCTCCTCCATAACCCAGCTCAGGTCCCTCTGCCTCGGCTCCTGCGGCGGCGCTTTACCGCTCGACGACTGTTTTGTGTTGAAGAAATGTGTTAGCGCGCTTTTCTTCTAAATTTTTTGCCTTCAAATGTTTAGAAAATTACCAAACTGCCACCCTTTCTTCCTATTATCACACCTTAAACAACTTGTCACACCATAAGGGGGTGTCTCACCTGAACTTGACTCAGGGTCTTATAATGTTTGTTTTCTGACTATTTGAGTATTCATCGGGGTTCTTAGGAAGTCTGTATAGGCAGTTTTGATGTCTTAAGCCATCCTCATCATAGATACATTAGTTGTTTTGTTTTGCATCCACTATATCAAAACTTTGTTTTGATAGTTTGAATAAAAGGTTAATTACTTCGTTGCTCATGAGAGTTCCTCTATTTTATATAAACAGTCACAAAACTTTAATTTGTTCCAATTATTTATTGAAGTTACAAACTTATAGATAATTTCATTATCACTCTTTAGTCGTCAAATTTAAAATAGTTACCTCGGTAATACTTCTTTTTAACTATGGTTAAAGTGAAATTGGTATTCCAAAAGTTGGTCTCAAAATTTGCACAAAAACCGATCCTAGAGGAACCTATTTCAGTGCCACGTCTACAAGACATGACTCCCCCTGGCTGATAGCCCGACCACCTCTGAAATAATGTTGAGACAAAGACAAAGGGTTAGCTTGTTCAAATAATTTTGAAATAATGTTGCCTCCAAAATACAAAGCATCACATAAAATTCTAATCCTTTTAGAACAATGCATCACCTTGTTCCAAATCAAGCAAATCCAATCCTGTCTAACCATCTCCGGCACCATCAACGACCCTTTTGCTTCTTCCAAAATCATTTCTTTTTGCGCTCTATCACCTTCCGGCAACCTTAACCATGCTTACAATCTTTTTCTTCGTCTTCCTCGTCGATCCACCTTCATCTGGAACACCATCATCAGAGCTTTTACCGACAAAAACCAACCCACATTAGCATTTTCTCTTTACAAACATATGCTACACTCCAATATCTCACCCAACAACTACACCTTCTCTTTTCTTCTCAAAGCTTGCTGTGCATTTCCTGATTTATCCCTTGCTTTATCTTGTCATGGTCATGCACTCAAATTTGGGTGGCTGTGTAATGAGTTTGTTCAAAATGGGTTGGTTAGTTTGTATGTGATTTGTGGTTGTATGGGGTCTGCTCAGAGACTGTTTGATTCGAGTTCTAATCGAGATGTGGTTACGTGGACTGTGTTGATCGGAGGGTATTTGGAGGGTGGGGAACTGTTGCTTGCTCGGGAACTGTTCAATGAAATGCCTGAGAAGAATGATGTTTCGTGGAGTTCGATGATATCTGGGTATGTGAGAATTGGGTTGTTTGAAGATGCTCTTGAGCTTTTTAATGCTATGAATGCTTCTGGGTTTTCCCCAAATGAGGGTAGTATCATTAGTGCGCTTAAAGCTTGTGCCTTTCTCGGGGTTTTGGATCAAGGGCGGTGGATTCATGGTTATGTGAAGAGGAATAAGATGGAATTGGGTAGTGTTTTGGGCGCGGGGATTATTGATATGTACGCGAAATGTGGGTGTATAGACACGGCTTGTTCTGTGTTTGACGAATTGAGAGATAGAGATGTTTTTGTTTTCACTTGTTTGATATCGGGATTAGCAAATCACGGACGGAGTTTAGCTGCAGTTCAATTGTTTGAGAGGATGGAAGAGGAAGGAGTTGTCCCGAATGAAGTTACATTCATAAGTGTCCTAAATGCTTGCAGCCGGATGGGAATGGTTGATCAAGGGTTGAGAATTTTCGAAAAAATGAGTAAGATTTATAGGATTGAACCAGGAGTTCAGCATTATGGATGTCTGGTTGATCTATTGGGAAGAGCTGGGAGGTTAGAGGAGGCAAAGGAAGTGTTAAAAGATATGCCGATGGCACCTGATTCATATGTGTTAGGTGCATTGTTGAATGCGTCTCGGGTTCATAATGATGTTGAGTTAGGGAAAGAAACAGTTGAGAGGTTTATTCAACAGGGTCTCGACCATGAAGGTGTACATGTTGTTCTTTCAAATATGTATGCTGATGCTGATAAATGGGATGATGTTGCACGGATACGAAAGGGAATGGACGATAAAAAGGTAAGAAAAACACCAGGTTCTAGCCTAATTGAAGTCAATGCAGGATAAAAGAGCATTCATCAAATGAGGCAAACCACGATCGTCCAAATTAGAGGTGATGTATAGAAAGTGTCAAAATTAGAGGTAATTCACGAGTAATTCATTGGTTAATTGAACAAGAGGTAACTAGGTACCTTAAAGGAGGTAACCATGATCCTCCAAATTAGAGGTGATGTTCGATAGATCAGTCGAGGCTTTTGATTCTTGTGGTAAGGCTTCTTAGTCACCACTTATACTTCAAATCAAGAACAACGCCGCTATTCACGGCCTGTAGTCTTTCATCACCTCTGCCCTGACCTCCATTCTTAGTTCTGTTTCAGTATCTTAATTGGTATTACCATCTTTGTCATTCAGTTTATGATGATCTATGCACTGCTCTATATTGTGCAAGCCTGTCTGAACTGCTCCATTTTCACTAGCACCGAACTGAACTGCTGTATTTTTCATGTGTTGCTCAAATAGTGTGTTGTTTAGATTTTCTGCCATATATTTTTGGTAGTGAATAGTGAAACTGAAGCTGGAAATTGAAAACTGAAATTCATTTTTGCTACATAAGTAATTCATGATTGCTATTTCATATCGAACGTTCTGTGATGGTTGCAGATGAATTATGACGAGGACCTTCAAGAAGAAACAAACATAGAGCATGATCTTTCAGATGTACTTCAATATCCTAGAGAAGCTTCAGTTTCTTACTTTAATCACACCAAGTTGCAAATGCATTCAGGCATTCAAAAACTAGAAATACCAGTCCCAAAGGTGTGTGCATTATTGTGGACCCCATTCATTAAAAGGCAAATAACCAAGTGGGTCCAAATGTCATACTCTCTATCTACCAAGGGAGAGTTCTCCTAATGTGATTAAAAATAACATTTTTTGAAAGAATAAGTTAAGAGTTAACCTAAGAGATGTAAGATTATTAGCGAAATTTAACAACTTTGCATAACTTAGAATATCTCTAATGCCACTTAAAAAATTAAGTACTCTTGAAATTGAAAATTGCATCTCCAGCATAATTCAAAACATTACACATGATAATCTAAATATCAAGGGTCAAGTCATTTATTCTAAAAATGGAGTAAAGTCATTTTTTGGCTTTTATTATTAAAATAATATTGTTTTAACACTTTTACTTTAATACTTTTTTATTCTAAGAACAAATTTTTTTAAAGTTACTATCTTGAAAAAATATAATTTTTAAGTAAGAAATGGTAGATGGTTGGATAACTTTTGCCGTACAAACTCCATACTTAAAAATAAAGTAGAAGAAAATGAAAATAGAGTAAATTAAATGAAGTAAATGGTTCAAAATATGGAAAATTGTTTCCTAAAAAGCTACAAAATGTACTTTATTCAAAAAGTAGTTTTTATAGTTTTTCTTAGTTTATAAGGACAATTTTTCAAAAAGAAAAAAAAATTATAAGCGCAATAATATTTCATTTGTTAAATATTGCTTTTAACTTTCTCAACTTTTTCATCTTCTAAAGAAAACAAATTCACATTTACCAAATGCTGCTTTTAGGTGGAAAACTGCTTTTAAAGCATGCGAAAGTAACGCTAAACTGCCTCGTTGTGGTTATGATTTTGCACTCTATGTTCATGTGATCGACTGTTCCTAAACATTCTAATTTGCTAATAAAAGAATGTGTTGCTTGTTCTCTTTCCCTATTATTGAATAGATTATTTGTGAATTCAAAATTTACTTTTACAGACTTTTTATGTGAATAAAGAAAATTATTTGATTATCTTAGTGGAAGAGCTTATAAAAAGCAAACAAAATCAGAGATTTAATAGAATATTCGTTGAAAGAGTATAAAAATAAATTATGTCGTTTCAATCATTTTCAAATAGGTATTATGTGCTTTTAATTGTTAGAAATTAGAGTCTAGTTGGATAAGAATAATGTTAACTTTTTCTGGCATATATTAACTTTTTGAGAGTAAAAAATCATTATTGTCAACAATTTAAAACCGATATGTTATTTAAGTGGGCTGATGCTCACCTAGTCAATCACCATTAGATCGGAATCTAAGGGTGGAGATTAGAACCTAAGAAAATCACCAAACTAATCTCCACCCTTAGATTCTAATTTAAGGGTGATTGACCAAATTGTATCTAGTCAATCATTGACTAGGTGAGCACAACTGTATTTAAGTGATGTATGTTGTTTATTAGCTACACAATAAATTTTAACGAACTGAAAAAAAAAAGAATGCAGCAAAACGTCAGTCAATCATAACTAGCAATATCACTATTACAAAGGGTTCAGACTACTACTGGAGCATATTAGATTTAAAATGAGCTCATAGAATTAAAAGGGACCACTATTTGGGAGCAAAAATTGACATTCATATCTGATTAACGAAATACATGTTTGCAAACATTAAAACTACACAAATTTCATTTGAAAACAATAAAAGCACACAATTATCTACTCCCTCTATTCCATAATATAAGGCCTTTTGGCTTTTCTATTTTTTCCAAAATATAAGGCCTTTTGGCCATAAAATGAATAATTATTTGAGGAATTTTCATTACTATCTTTTTCATTTAAAGAATAATATATTATTAGAGAGAATGATGTAGATATTTTCAACAGGTAAATTAGTATTTGTAGTGACATTCTTATTCTTACTCTAAATGACAAAAAAAACTTTATATTATGGAAAGGAGGAAATATTACTTAACCCTTAAAACTAATATAAAAGTAGTTACAGCTAAAACTATGGTATTTTTTTTTTTTAGCATAAAACTATGGCATTTTTAATTAAATCTTTCTAATAAAAATTGGACATAAAGAATTATAAAAAAAGAACAAAATTGGACATAAAGATTTTTCTCCCATAAATTGAATATGTAACCGCTAGAAATTTTCCTTTCCATTTATCAAAAAAAGAATTTTTCCTTTCCTTATATTTTTGATTTATTAATTATTAATTTGAAAATATATATATATTCCGGTAATAACCATATGAAGAAGTACTTATTATATGTTGGAAGTACTTATAATGTTGGATTGGAAGTAAAATTGAAATAAAAAAGAAGAAAACAAAACCCTAAAAGTTGCGTCTTTCTTATTCTGGTCAGATCTATCTCCTCGACGAACGAAGATCTGCATCTCCTTATCTTTTCCTTCGTTCTCTCTCCGCCGCTCATCTTGTTCCGTCGCCGCCGTTCTCCTCCGTGTAAGCTCTATTCTAGGTTTTTCTTTTCTTTCGATTTCTCTTTTTCTTTCTTCCATTAGATTAAAATTTAAACAACTTTTGATGCGCAAATTGATACCGTTTATTTGATAGAGTGTCGTTCAACAAGTTAGATTGAACGAGTGGTTGTTGATTTTGTACCTAGGGAGTCTGCATTTCATTCTTCATAACGTAATTTGACATTCGTATTGATGATTCGATTGGTTACTATCGACTTTTTTTTATTTGTTTCTGTAGTTTTGTTCGTGGCGTTTCCTAATCGTGTTGGGGTTTCTTTTTGCAGAATCATTACTACATCTAGGTTTTTAAGCATTGTTTTTTCGCTCAAGGTGAATTACACCCTAGTATTTTGATAAGAGCTATGTTTGGAGTATGAAGAAAGTTCACTAAAAGACTAATAAACGATATATTTTCTCTCTTACAAAAAGGTACAAAATGATTTGGAATTTTTGTAATTTGTCTTCGTAACAACTGCTTGTAAGATTTGTTCAACTTTTTTCTTTCGATTGATTACAAATACGTTTAGACGCTAGTATTTTTAACATTTAATCTATAATAAACTGTAAGTTCTTATGATTCCCTGTAATAAAAAAATAAAAAATCCAAGCATTTTTCTAGGATTGAAGGGGAAAAGCTGTTAGCCATGTGATTGTTTCAACTTCTTATGATGAGAAAAGAGTGAATAGTTTATTTTTTCATAGGTTTAACACTTCTTGCCGTTCTTTTACCATTGCTTTTAACATCCCTGGGAGCCCCCTTTTCCTTTTGTATTTCTGCTTTTGGATGTTTGTGGTTCTTTGCTTATTCACCTTCTCTCAGTTTGCAACTTGAAATAAGCTGATTTAGTTTTTGTAATTTTATAGAGAACCAATGGTTGGAGCCACTCCGCAACAGCAGCAGCAGCAGCAAGCAAGCACAACTCCACTATCTGCAGAGGATGAGGCCTTGAAAAGAAATACAGATTGTGTCTACTTTCTTACTTCGCCTTTAGCCTGCAAAAAGGTTTTTATTCCTCCCCAGTGCCGTTTCCTTTTTTTTTTTTTTTTTTTTTTCCTATTTTGCTTCGGTTAGATATCTTTCCGCTTTTCGAACCTATGTTCGTTTTCCTAATTGTGGTTTCAGATTTACATGTTGGCTCTTATTACAAGTTTTTTGTGATGTTTGATCCTTATATGGTTCTTTAGGAGTTACCCTAGTGAATTTAATGAGGAAATCTGGTCATTCATTGTTGCAATGCTGTGATCTGAAGAGGCATCTATTTTATGTGCGGATGGCTGGTTAATTTTGTCATATGGAAAGTTTGTTGAGGTTTATGACTTTTTCAGAACTGTTTGCTTTCTGGTTAATTTCGAGAATCAAATATGAAACCATAATGAAAAATGTGATGGCATCATCGTTATTGTAGAGTTGTGTGCTTTCTGGCGATTTTTTGATCATAAATTGGATTTCAGTTTGCATGTTGTATTGGCTGATTTTTTGTTAGAAGTATAGAGTTTCTGCTCATTGTGATTATCATAGTTGATGTATTGTTGAATCGTCGTATCATGCTGTCTGCTCGTGTTTGAGCGAATTATGTGTAAAGTTATCACCTTTCTGGGAATGTATATGAAAAGATATGCTTTGCCGAGATTTGGACTTTCTAATGAATTTGTAAATACCAGTCCTACTCCATTTCTGGTGCTTTCAGTTAATATTAATAGCCTATTTCTACTTTTTAACAGGGTGCTGAATGTGACTATCGCCATAGTGAATATGCTCGGGTTAATCCAAGGGATTGTTACTACTGGTTGAATGGAAGTTGCTTGAATCGAAAGTGTGCCTTTCGCCATCCAGTAAGTGGTTACCTTTGTCTTGATTTCACCTTTATGTTCTTTCTTGATTTTGCTACTACATTTTGAAGTTGAAAGGAAGGAGGAATTCTTTGTAATGATTATGTGTCCTTATTTGTCTCGTTTTTACTTACAAAAATATTATTATGGATCAAAACTAATGGATATTGAATTTTCCTCAGCCTCTTGATGGCTTGTTTGAATCCGAAACAGAAGCTGCTGCTGGATCGTTTTTGCCTCCACCACGGATGGCAGCGCCACCTGCTTTTTATACGCCTCAAATTCCTGGTAAAGCGGCAGTGCAATGCTTTTATTTTCAGAAGGGTGCCTGCGGCAAAGGTGATAGATGTGGTTTCTTGCATGGACCAAGTCCTACTGGTGGCAAAAGTTCTCAGCCTATAGTACCATCACCTAGTAGTGAACTTCCCCCTCTTACAAAGACGCACACTAGCCATCAAAAATTTTCTCAAGAGGTAAAGATCCAGCAAGCAAATTTCCCGAAAGCAGTGGAGCCACCTGCGCAAACTAAACCTCCTCCAAAACTTGAAACTGGTTCACGAAGAAATGGAGTTGAACGGGACCCTCCACCATCTAAAAAATTGCATGATGAGGTTCCTAAGTACAAAGCAAAAAATCCCCAACCTGTGGTCAATGGAAACCCTGGTCGCTTCAATCGTATGCATCAGTCACTAGTGCCCGATGATCATGGTTTCCTGAATGGTAAGGAGGTGGATGAGATTATGAGGGAATCTTCTCCTGGTTTTGATGTTCTTGTGGATGATGAGTTGAGAAATTCTGATTTTTACCATGGTGAAGATCAATATGGAACAGCGGGAGGTCAAGAAGGAATGAATTCGAATCCTGTTAATGAGTATGATATTGGTCATTCTGTTGATTACAATTCAGTGGGTGATATGGACCGTGAACCATATCGTGATTTGCGAGGCTATGACAACTATGAGGACGGTCAACTCCAGTATGGTTGGGAGCAACATAGGTCTTCATCAGAGAGAAAGCTATTGGGGCAATCTCATTCGGAAAGCAGAGCTTATTCAAAAATTGATAGCCCTGAGTTAAGTGATGACGTAGATCTGCGATATCGTTTATCAAAACATAGGAGAGGTAATGGCTTGAGATCAGTTGTTAGCCATGATTTTGCATCTGACAAAAATTCGGAGGAGAGAGTTTATCGGGGTTCTTCCGCGCGAGAGAGCTCTATTGGTGGTCGCCTTCGCGGTAGAATAAAGCTTCCGAGGTCTCCCAGTGGCAGTGATTTGCGTGTTGAAAGGGAAAGGAGTCGAGGTAGATTGTCACCCGTGAGGTCACAAGTGCCTTCCCATCAAGGGAGGCTTCGTGACAGAATTAGGGATAGGGTTGAAGGGGATTATGATATTGAAGGTAGAAATCCTAGAGGTGCTAGAATGAGAAGAGAAATGATGGATGATAGTGTTCATTTTGCTGGTCCTAAACGTCTTTCAGAGCTGAAAGGTTCTGCAAGTTCAGAGGAGAGAATGCAGCAATCTCTGAGAAAGAGAAGACATTCAGAAGATAATCAACCATCTGAAGGTGATCTTTCATTTGAAGGCCCAATGCCTCTTAGTGAGATTCTTAAGAGAAAAAAAGTCTCTGAAGCAGGATCTTCTGGAACTCGAAGCTCTTCTACCAGAAAACATGACAATAATCAGAAAGCGATGAAGGAAGACCTGGTAGGTGGCTCCAATATTACAGTTGTTGCGGAACCTGAAAGTGGTCTTTCATCTGTCAAGCAAGTGGTTAAAGATGAAGACGAGTCCAAGTCAGCAGCGGTAGAAAATGAAGTTGCTCCTGGTCAGGATTCTTCTGTACCAAATGAAGGTGAGCCTGACATGGAAAGCGGGATGATTGTTGATGATGATGGTGTGGAATATCACGAGTATGAAGGGGACGACCAAAGAGAGGGGGAGTATGAATATGAGCAAGTTGACGAAGAAGGGGAATATTATGAGGGTGAAGAAAATGCAGATGGCGAAGAGGAAGATGTAGATGACGATGATGATGATTTTGCTAAGAAAATTGGTGTAACTTTTTCGTGAGGGCATAGGGAAGAGTTGATTCGGGGGAGAGCTCATTGGGGTTTGCTTTTTCTGATCAAACAAAAATGGGGTTGCCATGGGATTATCTTAATAGAAAGTTGTTAGTAGAGATAATCCTACTTGTTGAGCATTAGTTGAAGTTTTATTGTATCTTAAAAGGTTGATTGAATTGGAATTTTTCTTGTGCTTGGGGCTTTTAGGTTTAGCCCAAGGTTCTGCTTGCGCAATGGCTATGTAAGTGTAATAGTAGAAATTTAATAAGAAAACTGCTACTTTTAACTTTTCAATTTTCAGTCTAGATGTATTCTTGAAATTTTTATGATGCACTTCTCTTATTTTAACATGTTAGTTCCCATTTTTTCTTTATTCAGGTTAATATAGTTTCCTTTGAAATCCTATTCTGAGAGGTCTAGATTCATATTTCTTTTTTTTTAAGGATTTTCAAACGCTACAATTCTCTCTTCATTTTGCTTTTATCGTTTTTTTTTCTTTTAAGGATCTTTAAATGCTACCACTCTCTTGTAGGGCCTCAATTCTAAGTACCACTAGAGACCAAATTTTACTCAAATCAAGGGCAAAATACAGCAAGAATTTTTGAGCCTGAGTATAAAGGATGTCACAATTTGAGCAAGGTGGTAGGTGTATCGCTTTAAGCAAATGGGTCAACAGAGCATTAACAATAAATTCATAGGATAAATACATTTGTAATTTTTGTGGGGAGATAAGCATTTTGGCCAAGTATGGAGTGAGTTTAGTGATATTAAACTCAGTTTAGACGACTTTGCAACTTACAATTATATTGGTGTCACATCATCGAGATGTAACATTCTTATATTTTTATTAATACATAAAACTTAAAAAAAAAACATATGTCCATTCATATAAATAAAACAATTTCCTTAAGATACGCGTTGACTTGTTTGCTACTCATCAAATTAGTAATCATATCATTACGAACTCTAGCCATTTCATTTGTATCCATTACTTCCAAAAGCCCTCACAATTATTCAAAAATTAATACGTTACTTGTATCTCCTAAAATGTTAATGACAAAAAAGCCTCCAAGAATAATCTAATTTGCAATACATAATGGACTTCTAAAAGTTGCATATTGTGTCATCAAGTCACAAAATTTGGATATGGTATTGTATTTAATACACATATATTTATTAGTCAAAATAATTGAAAAGCTATACATATTAACAAAATAATCAAAATTCAAAAAAGCTAATACAATATAACGTACCAAAATAAAATATTCTACATTATATATAAAATTAAAAATTAATATAAACCATTTCCGTAACCCTAAACCCTGACATTGACCCTATCATTGAATCCTGATCCTAACATTAACTGCGACCAAACCTAACATTGAACCCTGTGATGAATCCTTTATATTTTGGAGGTTAGTCCAAAGTGTTTCGAATGATATTTCAATATATACGCTTATGTACTTGATGATTATTGACTAACAATTTTTGTTAAGTTCTATATAAGTTTCTCAGTAGGTGCTAAATGAAATCCAGTCTGCTTCTTAAAAGTCAACTCAAAAGATAAAGCAAAGTCAACCAGAAGACTACTCTCGGAAGCGTCAAGCAAAGTTCTGAAGACTTGTCTCAGAAGTTGATCGAGCTTCATCACAGAGAATCAAGACTCAAAAAACAAGTTTCCATAAAGTTATGAAAGGTTATTTCAGAAGAGACAGAAAAGAAGTTAAGTGTTAACGGTTTCAGAGGACAGATCATATATGTCTTGGAGCATTTAATGCACATGCAACTGCATTTAATGCTAAGCACCAAGAATCAAAAAGCTGTTATTTGCGCGCCTGGACTGTACACTAACAAACAAATCTTGTTTGTTCCATGTCTACCATTTATTTAACTTAATTAGGAATCATTCCAACTATCCTTATCCTAAATTCAAATCTGGTGTATGATCTAGATTAACAGATCATTCCATTTTTTTTTCTTTTCTTTTTCCTAATTTGTGAAAGTGAGAGAGTGAAAAAAATACAAGTTCATAATAGAAATTGTACACTGATATCGTTTGTGATATTCAGTTAGGTTGATAGAAAACCATTTGAGGTGTGAGTTGGGTGAGAATTCTAGAAAATAGAGTATAAGTTTTCTAGAACTTAGTGAGAAATTAGCTAGGTTCTGTTGATGTAAAAGAGCTTTTGTACTTGTCATAAAAGTACTGTATAGTGGATTTGAAATCTTTGCTGAGTAATCTCACATGGGACATGACGTAGTCACAGGACTTCTGTGGTGAACCTGGATAAAACTATTGACTCAGGATCTTCTGAACTCTATTTCTTTATTTCTATTTGTTTGTTATATTTGCTTCTGTATTGTGCATCATAGTCTAAGTGCTGAAACAAATTGTCTCTCTACCTTTGTCTTTGTTCAGAAGACAAACCTTCCAGAAGATCTGTCAAACACAACTTCTTTTGCTGAAAAACACAATTTATCTTAAAGCAAAATTTGTCTTAGAAGCGATTCTCGGAGGCTAACTTAAATTAGAATTTGTCCAAGTTTTTTTAAAACTTGATTTTGGACGAGAAATTTATTCACCCCCTCTAAGTTATTATGATCTTGTTAGAGCCAACACATTGACCCTAAACTCTAACGTTGAACCTAATCCTAACCCTAACATTGAACCCCAACCCTCTAAATCAACCTTAAACAGAACTCTTTTAAGGTTCTCAATATTTGAATCGCTACAAAATATCAAATTAATTTCATAACAATATTTTTCAATTATAGGATTTTATATTTAAAATAGTATTTAGCCTTTATTTAAGTCGTTAACATATATAACACTTAATCAAAATTAATTAAAAAAATTAAAAATATTTAGGATAATGAGATATGTATTTACATTAAATGGTTTTAGGGTATGATACATCAAATACACTTATTTCTAAAGTATAAAAAGGGAACCCAACTCCTTGGGCGTATGCTGCCTTCCTGCTGTTACTCATATCTCCATCAGTATGCAGGTTATCTTCGATGTGCTTGACATAAATTAGGCCTTTATGTGCACTTCGCATCAACTGCTTATACGAAAAGTAATCCAATTATCTTGTTTCCCACCACAATTCCAATCTGCATTCCTATACATGAGTCCAAAATTCGAGTTTTTGTATCCTGTAGTAGCTTCTAGAAATGGCGGTTCTTGATCCGTATGGTAAATGGGCAGTATTTCATCTCTACCAAAACCTGGGTCCAGTAACTTTCCACCTTCAATGTACACTCGCGCATTTTCTTTTGTCTTGATGGACACCTGAAATTTACAGCCCTGAACCATCTAATAGCAGGACAAATGGTGCCAACTCCTATTGCAATGGTCTGTGCAATAAGAAGCAAGGTAGTTGACCACTTATAATCAGATTCCCAACTACAAAACTCGAAAGACCATGGCACCAAGTAAGATCTTAACATAGCCTCGGCTAAAGTCAAGGCACTAACAAGGCACAATGCACAATGCACCCGCAGTAGTGCGCTTAACTAATGTCTGATCACAAATTGAAGACTCCAAGTATTAGCCATCATCCAAAACGTCATTAAATCATGTCTAAGTTTCTTTTCCACTTCTTTCTCCGTTCCAGTGAGCATTCACAGAGAGCCATTTCATGTTTTTTTCTTGTACTTGAACTTTAAATGTTTCTTCATAGCTGGAACAATCAAAGCCGAAAACAAAAGCATAAGAAACATGATTACAGCATGTTCCTTCCAATAAAGATAACACCAGTTCCTAATTGAATAAAAATATTAACAATAACAATCATTACCAATATTCCTAGAGCTAGAACATTCATCATTAACTCATTGCTTTCCATAGTTCCAAGAGAAGGCATAGAATTACCCTTTACTGTACAGATCAAGGCACTGCTGCTGATCGATTCGGCGAGTCATAGGGGTGTTTACATCCACTAAAAGCTTGATTGCAACAGTTAATATGGTCAATGGGCCATATTTGGCCAGGAAAAGGGAGGTGAGGTGAGAATTGGAATTGTTTCATTTGGGTTTTGAATTATGTGATTGAGTTTTTAGCACAATTACAGAGTACTTGTTAATTAAATTTTCTAATGAAGTTCAGTTTCCTTTAAAAAATAATAATTGATATATCTCATATATAATAAAGATTTAATAAGATTATATATTAAATTTAATTTTTTTTTTAAATTAGACGTAAACAACAAATATTATAGGTACATTATTTAACTCATAGTAATATTCTTAGTCCACTCTCAAAAAGTATGAATGCTTCATACTTTTATACGGGCTTTATTCCGTGAAGTTTATGCAAATATAAGTAATTAGTGGTGACGAAACTTTTTTTAATCAAAATTGCCACTTGTCACCAAACATTTTTTTATATTTTCGAGGAAATTTAACATATTTTCAACATATTTTAGGGACTTTTAGCAAATATCTCATCGAAAATCAGTTTTTTATTAGTAACTTTCTCAAACTGGAGGCTCATAACCGTTATTGTAAGGTTGTTTTAGTGGATTGGAGGATCGAAACGAGCCCTCAATGGGACTTTTATAATTTGAACTCTATTCCCTCTTATATTTGATTTGATTTGATTTGATTATTGAATGTTCTGATTTGATTTATATAAGCATGTTCTTTCTTGCTATGAACAGGAAGGAAGTGAACTCCTCTCATAGATATGAAGCCTTAACTGATGAAGTTTTGGTAATTAATTGATGATAAATTGAATATGTGTCAAATTTGGTACATTTTTTTACTGATTTCTTATGAATTATGTAGGCTGTTTGCAGCTGCAAGGACCTTCTGCTTCGGTTTTAAATCTATTCAACTATCGAAGTAAGAACCTTTATGACCATTGGCCTTATACTTGATATGCATTTTGATAGATTTTGAATTTTTTGTTGGCATACACATAGATACTATCTAGTGGCTAGTTAGAGCTACTTAATGAGTATCAAACGATTTACTAGTAGACTGAATCAATTTCAACGAAATGCTCATTTTGTTTTCTACTTCGGTTTCATTGTGCAATTATTTGGAAATCTACTTCCGTTCTGACTGTGAATGTACTGTAGTTGGAAATGTCAGAGGCAGATCCCTTTGTTGCAGGTTTGAACTTTGCCGTTTAGGTGAAAGATCGATGAGAAAAAGATCTTCGCAAGTTTAACTGTGCTCCGACTATTTCCATTTTGAGTAACTTTTGGCGCTTCTGACTTGTCTCTTCTAGCGCCCTTTTGAATGTGCTGTTGTTCAACCTTAATTGAGTCTGCTTCTGATTGAGCTTTAAGACATCGTTTAAAAGCCGTTGCTTATGATATAATTTATGTCTCATAGGGAGGCTTCTCTGTTATTTATACTAATTTTATACTTTACATTTTCAAAAGATTTGTATCAATTTAAATACATAATAAGTATTTCTGAATTTAGGGATTACATTTTGTTCTGAAATCATATTTTTATCACTTAAACAAAACCTTGATCAAACTAGGGTTTCAACACCACTAAAACTAGACTAATTCTTTAGTGACTAAAGTTCATGCATTTACAAATTTAATTTTGTTTATTTAATTCTTCAATAGCTAATGCCAATTTTGGTTTAATGATAATCAAATATGTAAGATTCTCTCTACATATGTAGAGAAAAGAGAGATATGCCTTACATTTAAGTTTAATTTATAACACAAGTAGAATCAAGAACTATTAATTGGAAGAGAAACCATTTAGAAAGTGTCGGATTATCGAGCTGAGAGTTGAGTGATAGAAGCAGTGGCATTGGATTTGGAGGATGCAGAAGATGTTGAATAGCCTCCATGGCTCTTGCTCACTACGTCCATTTCTTCGGATTCAATAAATGGAGGTCTTGTTGGCGCTCGGTGCTCTATTGAACCTCTACTTTTCAGGAAAACAACAACTTCAGACATAGTTGGCCTTAAAGAAGGTGAAGATTGAGTGCATAACAAGGCAATATCTATGATTCTCTTCATTTCTTCTGCTTCATATTCATCCTTGTCTATGCTTTCATCGACCAAGTCCAGGTGACTCCCATTCTCATGCAACTTCCATGCTCGTTTAAGTAAGTAATCGGATCCCGGATAAGTTATGGTGTCGCTGCTCTTTCTACCACTAATAACCTCTAGAACAACTACTCCGTAGCTGTATGTATCCACCTTTACTGATAATTGTCCATGTACTGCGTACTCCGGTGCTGTATATCCCCTGATGGCATTAATCAAATTTACATTAGATTCAAATTCATTAGTGTTTTTGATTCATGTGACTTGGAGCATATGTAATAGCAAGAAAATCTTACAGAGTGCCAGCAAATTTGGTGCTTAAATGGGTCTGGTTATCTGGGAGGAGCCTGGCCAACCCAAAATCTGCAATCTTAGGCTGGAAATCGTCGTCTAGGAGAATGTTGTTGGGTTTGATATCTCGGTGAATGATGCATTCATGATATTGTTCATGTAGATATGCTAGACCCTGTGCTGTGCCTATTATTACATCGAACCTTTGTTTCCAACTCAGATGCTTTTTGCCTATATGGAAAAAAAAAAACACAAAAGTAACCGAAGGTAAGGAACACATGAAAAGGCGTCAAACTTGTCCAGAATGTTGCCATTTACTCCCGGTCTTGTTGAAATGAAACATTTATATATCCTCTAAGAAGATTCAGTCTACGTTGGAAATATACGTTATGAGCCAAATATGTTTGCTGTGAATAGGAAAAGTTATAAAAGCAGCACTTGGGATAACTTAGGAGCCAAAAAGGGTCTTAAGATGAGAAGTAGTATTACCAAATAAGAATCTGTCAAGGCTGCTGTTAGCCATATATTCATAAACAAGGAGTAATTCAGGTCCTTTGCTGCAACAACCAAGTAACCGCACAAGATTCCGGTGATGAACATTGCTGATTAGTCTTACTTCACTTACAAAATCTTCCATTGCTCTTCTTGTTTGGCTTACAGTTAGCTTCTTCACTGCTACTATTTTCCCATTCTTCAATGTCCCCTGCTTATTTCTTTGATTAGTAATTTAGCTATCCAAATCACACATTTTAACTATAACATATATAAATCATGTTTATAAAAAATACCTTGAATACTTCTCCAAAACCTCCTTCTCCAAGTTTGTTTTCTTCCTTGAAGTTTTTGGTTGCAGATTTCAAGTCACTGTACCTATATTTCATAGGTCCTTGAAGTTCTGTTGCACCCAATATGTCACCTGATACACAATACCAATTTCACTAGACTAAAACATGATATATAGTACAAAGAACGTGGATTGAAATAGTGTACATATGTAATAATTGTTTGTTTTACCTCTATATGATTTCTTCCTCCGAGAAACATTGAACCAGACAAGCAACAGAATGATTAGCAGCAAAAGGAGACCTACACCTCCAGCCACTCCCGCGATAAGAGCCGTCTTTGTAGCAGAACTTCCTACAACCAAAATAGCCAACCAATCAATTGACACAATAAGTTGCAATAAAAAATGCTCAAAACATTCATTTTTTGTTTGTAGAAACGAGAAGGAAAGAAAGAAAAGGAGAAGAGAGGGCGACCTGTTTTCAAGAAAGGTTGAAGATTGATGGTCTGATTATCAGCGAAGAAAGGAGAATCAGAATATCTCATGAAACACCCTGAATCTACAGCTCTACCATTAGTGTTAGGAGGACACCTTTCGAGGTTTTTCACACCGACTTGTAAGCAAGCTAGGCAACCACTCGAATCAATCGTTTGAACGCATTGTGCAATTCCATATACGGATGATGATGAATTGGTAACCCCAGTAAGTTGTCTCTTACTTGCTGCAAAGAAACCTTTAGTCTTCGGGGTCGCGATTTGAAGATCGATCAGCAATGCTTCCACTGCTGCAGTGAAAGCAGCAGCAGTAGGTGCACTACTATTCTGCTTCCCACAAAACTCACGATTAGCATCTCGAGTTGTTTCCCCATAAAAATCATTCGCTTCGTACCTTTCACGAAAAACACTTTGCATTTAGCGGATTGGTATAAAGTATTTATAATACAATGATCTTAGCCGTGATTTTTTTTTTCTCTAAACTAAATTACATGACTATTAATCCTTTAAATTTACACTAATAACTAAGACGTGATTTATGGGAGATGATTGTTTATTGAGGCAACGAAAGTTTATAACGATGACAAAAGATACAATGTTAGTGGGCTACAAAATCAGCTTTGTGTGAGTTCAATTCTGCATTCTACCTCTTTGCCAAATGACTCTACTGCTCTTATTCAAGCAATTTTGAGGTGTGTTTGCTAAGGACTGGCAGGTTACTATCCATCATTCTTACCGCGAGGGGAATCGTTGCGCGATGGCAAATTTAGCGGATAATATGGATCCTGGATTGCATATTTTTCAAAGTCAGTCTGTAATGTTATTGAACAAGATATCCTGGGTATTGCACTCCCCAGGTTATAATGTAGCCGAGTGGTGCATCTTCTTTTCTTACAAAAATAAATAAATGATGCTTGATGAAGCAAGGATAAAAGGCTTAGAAGAAATGGATGCTCTAAACTAGGCCTTTAAAAAATGGATATATATTTTTTATTGTTTCTTTTTGTTTTATATATAAATTTTGTCGATTTTTTCAGTTTGGAGTTTTTCGAACATATTTTAGGTGGATCATCTCTCAATTAAAGTTTTCTGCATACACCAAGAATCGAACTCAAAAACTAATTTAAGCGATTTAAAACTGATTATCATTCAAATTAATCTTAATTTAACAAGTTATTTTTGAACATACACTTTATTTTGTCTTTCACAATTGTCTTCCAAGAAATTTGAATAAAAAAGTATACAAATAATCATGTAAACCAACTAATATGCTCCGATAAACTTCTTAACTTTATATAATAACTTTTCATTTTACTCATATAATTGTTTATTTTGGAGTTCGTTAAGCCAAAATGATTGATAGCGATTTATCTTTTAAATTTAAAAGTGATTTAGAATTAAATGAGGGGGTTTTCACTTTTTCCAAATCGAAAGATATATTTGAAGTTATTCTGCACGTTGTATATAATATCCAATCAAAATGAAAAGATGTATTTGAAATTTATGTGCACCATGTATATGATATCCATAAGTCTTGACCAGTTCAATTGATAGGTGCGGTCGGAATCAATGTTATATAGTCTATGGACTAAACCAGTTCCTTCAACTGCATTCCTTCCAATTATTAATTAGATAATTAACATTAAGCTACCGTATGAGAAATTTACAATAGCTTGGAACCACCACTTGTCAATGGTCCCGTCACTACTAAAAAACATTCCTTTTCACAATGGATTTTTTTGGTTTAGTGCTCAACAAAGTTTTTCTATTGTAATAACTACCAACAGTTTTCAAAACAATTAAAAATCGTAATTACAATGGACATTGTAATAGCTAACAACAGTTTTCAAAGAGAAACGTTGTTATAGTTTTTTTATTTTTTTTTGGACTTTTTGTGTAGCAACTATTTATAAATAAAACTGTTATTTTAAAAATGTTGGTATAGGAATTTTTTTGTAGTGTATGACTAATGTATTGACACTAATATATTAACACACTCACATACTCACTTTTTTCTTTTTTAACAACACATACTCGCCTCTTTATTAATTAATATTATATTGACACGTACTCAAAAGTCAACTACATGTCAACAGAAATTAACAAGTAAAAATATCACTAAACAAAATAAACATGCAAAATACAAGTTAACGTTCTTTCATGACACGCAGTGGCGAAGCCACATTCTTTCACTGCCTCCCCTGTTTTTTTTCTTTTGAGAAAGTTCACTGCCCTCCCTTAATTTAAAGAATTTATGTATAATTTTAACTAATAAAATTAATTAATGATATTCCCCTTGTCGTTATTGTGTTTAGTACTGCACTAGAATTTATTTGCAAACTGTATTTCAGGTTGGAAGAAGGTATCTAATATTTGTACATAATTATTAAAATAAACTTAATATAGAAAATGGTATTAAGTGACGCTCAACATTTAAAGAATGGTATCAATGTAGGTTCAAGGTTAAAAAAGAACCAATTTTGGTTTCAGTAATAAAATTCGACACGTCATACATACACAGTTGATGAAGATAATTTGTCTGTTTTCATATAATAAGTATATACTTGAAGTAATATGATTGATAATGTAAGTTAGAGTGTCAAATTTTGAAACCGAGTTCTAAATTGGTACCATTTTCTAAACATTAAGATTAAATTGGTACCATTTTATACGGTAGATTTATTTTGATATCTCATCTTTTTAATTTTCTATATTTTTTTTGAAGGGGTAAATTTTTATATTTAGATATATAGTACAAATACACTAAATTTACACTACGTTGTGTTCTTTAATTGGCTTATTTTTCATCAGAATTCAATTTAGTTCAAATCAATTCGGTTCAACTTAATTCAACAAAATTCCTTAGTCATTTAGCCCAATTCAGCCAATAATTTTGTTCAATTTTGATAAATTAAATTCAGTTCAGCCATAAAGAACAAAACCTAAATATATCAAATGCTAAAAGTTAATAAATCCACCCCCTAAATCATCAAATTCGACATGACATACAAATTTTAGAAACATAAAAAGTATGATACTCCTTGAGGAAAACACATTACAATGAGTTAATACGATAATACTATTTAAGGTATAACAAAAAAACACAAACGTATTTGTAGATAAGTAAAGTAGAGAGGGAAATAAATGAATACCTGAGAAAACAGCCGTCGTAAAGGACACGGCCACCGTTGGCGGAGGAGCAATTTCGAATTTTGTTAGAAGCAACAGCAAAACAGGCAATACAATCGGCGGTAGACATGTAATCTCTGCATTGGAGCATGACGTGGACAGGGTCACCGCCGCTGAGTCTCTCTGCGGTGGCGAAACTTTTTCCGGTGTTAATATGATTTGTGATATCGGAGAAGGTACCGTTGAGGTTGGAAGTGAAATCAGTAGTATTGTAGACATGGTAGGTGCTGCAACCTTCGTTTAGAAAGTTGAGTCCGGGGTCACAAAGTGCAAGTTTAAGAGTGTCGGAATAACAACTCAACATCCATAATATTGTTACTCTATATACCAACTTCATCTTGTTCTAACGGACATAACAACTCCTTTTTATTTTTAATTCATTCTATGTTCCCATATCCATGCATATATACATAATTATTTTGGAAAAGTAGACTAGTCCATTAGCCGCCGGCTGCATGTCCACAATTTTTAATTTATCTTAATTATATCATGATATGGACATGTACTAAGGCTTCATGCCAATTTAATGAAGGTATATAAACCTACCACAGAAGAGTATCCGTCGTGTAGTAAGGTTTGTAAGAGGTTTTAATAAATCGTTAAAAGTAAAGGAGACTTCTGTAATGGAGGCAAAGACTTTTGAAGTATGAAGCCAACTGTAGAGAAAGTTCAGTGACCCCATCCACCTATATTAGAGTATTTAACTCTATAGTGCAGTTGGACCCTCCCTGTCCCTTATCCACTTTGCTGTAGAGTTGAGTTTAAGCTTGTGTTCTGTTTGCTACGTAGTTTCCTGTTGTAGAATTTTCAAAGCTATAAACACAAGTTAAATACAAGTTTAATTCCTCCAATAAGAGTTTACTAATGTTAAGAATTAGCTCTTACTAGTAGACAATTTATAAATTTCATTGTAAATTTTTATCGAGATGTGTGGTTTGTCTTGGAGCAGCTAGACCTACTTTACTCAAACTTTTCGTTAAAACAAATGGTTTAACAGTGCAGGTTTTTAAACTTTCATTAGATGGTAAGGTTCCAGATAAAGGAATAGGGTTTAGAGAAGGGTGAATAGAACTTAAAGTATTTTAAAAATCTTTCTCTTTTTCAACTCAGAACTTAGAGTCAGAGAGTTAAAGGAAAGACAAAGTTTAACTTACTGAACTGTTTCTAACTCCAGAAGAATATTGACACAAAGAAGAATATTGCTCAAGAGATCTGATTATGAGCAAACAAGATATGACAAATGTTTAAAAACTTCCTCTTATTTAAAGACACTAAGAATGTTCTGAATTAAGATACTAAATAAGGAGTAACATAAAGTAAATCAATTATTCAGTGGCAAATAAAGAGGATAAGATAGGAAGAAATACTCAGCAAATTATATCCTGATTCAACATCTTTTACATCTAGTCCTCAAGCATGATTTCTTTCAATGGCTCTACCAAGCTTTTTACAAGATTAGTTAAGCTTGATGAAGTACTTTGCTTCACTCAGCACTCTTGCTGCAATCTCTCAAACTACCGAAGTAGCTAACTACTAAACCTAATCAAATGATTACAACGATTTCAAACGAAAAATATCTATGGACTAGTCTCTCTGATTAGATTACACAAGTATGAAAATTCAAAGTGTTTCTCTTGTTGCTTTCTATGCTCTGTGTTCGATACAACTATCTCGTGTATATATCTTGTATGTTTGAATATTCAAAACGAGGTTCATTATTTAGTCATTCTTTAAACTAGTCATTAGACTTAGAGGATCTTCAATCTAAAGTTGGCCTCCAACCCTCTCTCATAAAAAAGTAGGAGTGTAGGACACAAAAGAATTTACATATACAGAAAAAAGAGAGATAGACCATGAAATATTAAGTTAAATTTATACACATGCAGAATTAAGAAGTTTTAATTGGAAGAGAAACCATTTAAAGAGTGTTTTTGGATTATCGAGCGGAGAGTTGAGTGATAGAAGCAGTGGCATTGGATTTGGAGGATGCAGAAGACGTTGAATTGCCTCCATGATGGCTCTGGCTCACTACCATTTCTTCTGATTCAATAAATGGAGGCCTCGTTGGTGCTCGGTGCACTATTGAACCTCCACTTTTTAGCAAAACAACAACTTCAGACATAGTTGGCCTCAAAGAAGGTGAAGATTGAGTGCATAATAAGGCTATCTCTATTATTCTCTTCATTTCTTCTGCTTCATATTCATCTCTGTGTATGCTTTCATCCACCAGCTCCAGGTGAGTCCCATTCTCATGCATCTTCCATGCTCGTTTAAGTAGGTAATCGGATCCCGGATCAGTTATAGTGTCGCTGCTCTTTCTACCACTAATAATTTCTAGAACCACTACACCGAAGCTGTATGTATCCACCTTTTCTGATAATTGTCCATGTATTGCGTACTCTGGTGCTGTATATCCCCTGATTAATTTAATCAAGTTAGATTCAAATTTAACTAGTTTTTAAAATTTATGTGACTTGGAGTGTATGTAATAGCAAGAAATCTTACAAAGTGCCAGCAAATTTGGTGCTCAAATGGGTCTGGTTATCAGGGAGAAGCCTGGCCAACCCGAAATCTGCAATTTTAGGCTGGAAATCGTCATCTAGGAGAATGTTGTTGGGTTTGATGTCTCGATGAATGATGCATACATGATATTGTTCATGAAGATATGCTAGACCCTGTGCTGTGCCTATTATTACATCCAACCTTTGTTTCCAGCTCAAGGATCCTTGTTTTTTGCCTATTGAAAAAAAAGAAAAACAAGCTCAAGCAGAAGAAGATATTTAACTATTCGGCATCCATCTTATCCAAAGTGTTGTCATTTACTCCCTGGACTTGTTGAAATAAGAAATTTATATATCCTCTAAGAAGATGCGGTCTAAATTCTGAATATAGCTTATGAGCCAAATGTTTTCACTTTGAATATATGTGAGGCTAAAAAGCATCAGTTGGGGATAAGTAAGGGGCCAGAAGGGGTATAAAGATGATATGCATGTTGAGAAGTAACATTACCAAATAAGAATCTGTCAAGGCTGCTGTTAGCCATGTATTCATAAACAAGGAGTAATTCAGGTCCTTTGCTGCAACAGCCAAGTAACCGCACAAGATTCCGGTGATGAACATTGCTGATTAGTGTTACTTCACTTCTAAAATCTTCCATTGCTCTTCTTGTTTGGCTTACACTTAGCTTCTTCACTGCTACTATTTTCCCATTCTTCAATGTCCCCTGCTTATTTCTTTGATTAGTAATTTAGCTATCCAAACCACACATTTTAAGTACAACATATATAAATCATGTTTATAAAAAATACCTTGAATACTTCTCCAAAACCTCCTTCTCCAAGTTTGTTTTCTTCCTTGAAGTTTTTGGTTGCAGATTTCAAGTCACTGTACCTATATTTCATTGGTCCTCGAAGTTCTGTTGCACCTAATATGTCCCCTAATGCACAATACCAATTTCACTAAACTAAAACATGATACATAGAACAAAGAACGTGGATTGAAATAAATATATTTGTTTGTTTTACCTCTAGGTGCTTTCTTCCTCCGAGAAACGTTGAACCACACAACCAACAGAATGATTAGTAGCAAAAGGAGACCTACACCTCCAGCCACTCCAGCGATAAGAGCCGTCTTTGTACCAGAACTTCCTGCAACCAAAATAGCCAATCAATCAATTAACAATAAGGTGACATGTTCACGTGCTTTTTTATTTTTTTTCAAAGGGTGCAATGAAAAGAATTTTGTAATTCTACATTTAGTATTTCATAATGTTTAAAACATGTGTTTTTTTTTGTAAGAAAGAAGAAGAGATCGGAGAAAGAGTGACCTGTTTTCAAGAAAGGTTGAAGATCGATGGTCTGATTATCAGCAAAGAAAGGAGAATCAGAATATCTCATGAAACACCCTGAATCCACAGCTCTACCATTAGTGTTAGGAGGACACCTTTTGAGATTATTAAAACCGACTTGTAAGCAAGCTAAGCAACCACTCGAATCAATGGTTTGAACGCATTGTGCAATTCCATATACGGATGATGATGAGTTGGTAGCCCCAGTAACTTGTCTCTTACTTGCAGCAAACAACCCATTAATCTTTGGGGTCGCGGTTTGAAGATCGTTGAGCAATGATTCCACTGCAGCAGTGAAAGTAGCAGCAGCTGGTGCACTACTGTTCTGCTTCCCACAAAACTCACGGTTCGCATCTCGAGTTGTTTCCCCGTAAAACTCATTCCTCTCATACCTTTATTTATGCCAACATAAGCATAGCATGTATGAATTGAGTTATTTTTGAAATATAAAGTCCAATGACGTTCTTTTTCGTTGAACAAAGACAAAATATCAAATTACAATATTTAAATGAAAAATTTCAAAAATCAAGATTGTTTGTAATCGTATATAGAACAATGATTTTTCAACTTTTTCAAATCATCATTTTCCTATATATTTCTCTAAACTTGTATTGTCCCTCTCTTAACTAGCAAAATCAAAATGACTTCAAAACTTTCCATAAAAACAAAGCACTTCAAAACCAAAAGGGTTAAGAATTGATTGCTTACAGTATTATTTTTATCAACTCTATAAATGGAAAATATTTATATTTTATTGAAGTAATCTTCAACATTAAAATAAACCATTAAGCTAGATTAGTAGGAAGCTCAAGAATCATCATAATCTGCATACGTATAATTTATCTTTCTTAACACCATCAGCCAAACTAACTATATTAACTGAATAACAATTATTGAGTAAGTAATTTTATGATTATCTTTTTTTGATAGAACTTTTGTATTCATTCAAATGTAACCCATAATCCAACAAAATTAATTATTTGTTTCTGTATTATTTTAAATTTAAGTCTATGAACAAAAATGATTTTATTATATCCTATAATATCTTTATAAAATTAATTTAACATGTCACATGTGATTTGTGATTGCGATATCATTGGTGGGTTAGCACTTCCTATTTCCTTTGTATTAAATAATTTATTTATTATTTTGCTACAATTTGATTAATTTATCTCCACCATATATATGATATCCCAATCAAAGTCTTGAGACTTGACCATTTCAATTTATATGTGCTGTCTGAAATCAATGTAATATATTCTATGGACCATTTTTTTCAATCATTATTACCAGTTCCTTCAACTGATATTCAGTTGCAACTATTTATTTTCGTTTCAAAAGAAGTTGCGTTACTAATTATTAATTTATGTATTCAGGTAAGCCAAATGAATCCTTTATCTTTAAAGGTTATTCAAACAAGATCTATACTTCTAATTTTTTCTCAAGCTTTTTTTTATTGTTAATTTGATCTTTTCAAAGAATAGTTTAAAAAGTCGATTTAAGGATCAAGAGAATATGCAATCGTGCATTGGATCAATTTACATGAACAATTAATGGTTGACCTAATAATAATAAATCTATAAAAAAAATAAAAAATAATAATAATGGATTTTATTAAATATGGAATAGTGTATTTTGTTTTTTTTTTTTTTTTTTTTAAAGTAGGAGGATGAATTAATGTCCAAATATCATATTTGTCTTTTGCTACCTCCTTGCAGTAATCGGCTAGTTACCGTCACGCCATCCTATTGGAGGCTATATTAATTGTATTGACAAGTTGTATTCGCGTTGTACACATTCAATTTAAGTTGTAAATAATTCTTTATTGAATTTTGTTCCTTTGGTCAACCCACCTAAGTTTACACCAAAATGAATTTTAGTTTCTAACTATTATATGTAAAAACATATTTTCCGCCACAAATTCAGCACAAGCACATCACATACTATTCATACTAATTATATTGATGTTGATATATAAACAAACTAATGGTTATACCATAAAAATGTGTAGCGTTAAATGACACTTTAAGTGTCAAAGTTTAGTGACATTTCTGTAATTATTGCAAAGTTATACCCATACTATGGAAGTGCTCTAAATAACCTCCCTTCAACTCTTAAAATACCATATTACAGGAGTGCCCTAAGTTTTCTCGTTTATCAGACAACTGGTTTATAAAAATATTACTATAAAACACTTCTCAATACTAAAATTATAAATGGATTTATCCAAAAGAAGTGGAGAAGTAAATTGTAAGAAAAAAAAAAAAGGAGAGTAGAAATCCATGATCGTGATCGAGTATTCAAGCAGGATTATGTAGAGAAGTGATGAGTGAAACTATGAAAGAAACTAACTAATACCTGAGAAAACAGCCATCGTAGATAACACGGCCACCGTTGGCGGAGGAGCAATTGCGAAGTTTTGTAGAAGCAACCGCGAAACAGTCATTACAATCCTTGGTGGACATGTAATCTCTGCATTGGAGCATGACATAAACAGGGTCAGCTCCGGTAAGCTGCTGGGCGGTTGCAAAACTCTTTCCGGTGTTAATCTGAGTTCTGATATCGGAGAAGGAAGCGTTGAGGTTGGAACTGAAACCGGAAAAACTGGAGACGTTATAGGTGCTGCAACCTTCGTTTAGAAAGTTGAGTCCGGCATCCGAAACTACAAATTTTACGGTGTCGGAATAACAACTCAGCATCCATATTATCGTTACTGTATAGACCAACTTCATCTCTGATGACTCCATTGACTTTTTATTATGTATGTGTTTTCTTTGGGAGAAATTTGATTAAATTTTGGGTTTTATAGGGTAGAATATTTGGATATAACAGAATGTTTTCCATCCTTGTATAAATTATTAATTGCAAAGCCTAATATCATTAGCCGCCAGCTGCATGTGGACAATTTAAAATTTCTCTTATCCCTCGATAATTTCTAAAATACATCAATGTACCACGTCATCCGTACACCGAGCAATAATTTAGTGATATGTATAACTACTAGGTTCTAAAGTTTATAATTTACAGTCTCGAATTCATTTTCTAGGGTTCTAGGGTTTTTATTTTGTCATCTAGAATTTTATATAAATAATTAACTACAAAATATACTATTAATTATTTACACCATGTAAACATTTGATTGGTTGAAGTCATATATGTCAATCACTTATTGGCTTGATGTATCACATCACCGTACACAGATGTATTCGATCCTTACCTCTAATAACATTTGACGAGGATTGTGAGACGGGTCCAACTAGCTCATGAGACTTACTCAAGATACTACACAATCCAGAGCCAAACTACCACAAATTGATCAAACAACGTGTCTGAATAAGCTCACACACTATGACCTTATTTGAGATGTTTGCCCTTAAACGCGCAGGCCCCAAAACCATTCTATCATAAGCTGAGCATTTTGACTCCCTTGTTTGATGCCTTAGACACCTTGGCAGGCACTGACCCCTCATCACCGTTTGCGACTTCAAAAATGACATATTCAAATAAATAATAATGTTTTAAGAAATTTTAGTTCTTTCACACCTTTTTCATTTCGAGATCATTTAGATGGTGTTTGAGGAGGAGAGAGAAAATCGATATTTAGAGAGAGAAAAATTAAAAAATGATGATTTTTGAAAAATATGAATGTAATTATATTGTAATTTGTAAACATAGTATTTAACAACTTTAATTTTTGAAAGCTTTCATTTTCGAGTCGTTAACATGAAGGATTACAACTTTGAAAAAAAATATGAAACCTAGTGTTTATTTTGACAAAAAGTAATCACGATCCTTTATTTAAAAATAAGTGAAACTACAAAATTTGTTTAAAAAATTTACCCTTATTTTTAAGATATATCTTACGCAACGAATGATAAATACAGAAAGTAAATGCAGAAATATTATCCATGTGTATGTTTTATTAAAATTATTGCTTAGAATTTAATTTACTGTAATTAGTTTCTATATATAAACATATAATATATTGATTTCATATATTCAATTAAAGAATTTTATTCATTTAGTTTTTCTATCATTAGTTTGGTTTTACAAAATAGTATCCAATACACATAGATTTTGATACAATAGTGATGAAGATAAAGTAATGTTTATTTTAAAAAATAAGTAATGTTTACTTTAAAACAAGATAAAAAAGAAATGAAAGGCATTTGCTCATTGAATTTTTTTTTAAAGAATTGATACATTTAGAAATAGTTTCAGTAATAATGATATACTCTTAACCCTTGTTTAGGAGAAGGTTAATGGAGGTTAATATGATAATTGAATGTAAAATTTTAATTAACCTCGTTTGGGAGTTTTCTAAAAGTTTAAATGAAGGTTGATGAGAGTTAACATTTTACTTCCATTAACCTCAAAACTTTAACCTCTAAATCAGGGGGTTAATGGAAGTAACGTAAACATTTTAACTAATTAATTTACATCCATCAACCTCCAATTTAATTCCACCAACTCCCAAACAAGATTAATATTTAACTTTCATTTCCGTCGCTTCCCGTTATTCTCATTAACCTCCTCCAACTCTCACCTTTATTAACCTCCCAACTTCCAAACAAAGAATAAGAATTAAAGGAAAAAAGAGATAGCATATATCAGTTTGAAAGAACATAAATTTCCCTTCTTCTTGAGGTTCGAAATCAAATTGTAGGTTCTTTATTGTGGAAAGTTATCATACCATTAAGAATTCTACGCTAATGAACTCATTTTGGGTTTCCATTGGCTATAATCTAACTTGTAGAGTAAAAAGTACTTAATCCGAATTTCTCTCATAAATTTATATATATATATATATATATATATATATATTATAAAAAAAGTGAATTCGTTTTCAGAATATCACATCAACCTAACTACTTTTCAAATGTGGTAATGCGACATTTAGTTGGAAGTTGGGATAGCAAGTTGGCACTTTAAAACATTAAACCCAAATTTGCTCTACTCATTACTGTTACTAGTGTGTATTTTCAACTCCAACTTCATCAGTAATTAGGACAAATTCCACTCTTCAAAAATTTGACGTTTAAAAATGACAAAAAAATAAAAAATCATGCAAATTAAAAAATAAAAAATTCAGAACATAAAATGACAAATACGACGAAATAAATTTCTGTGTGGTAATTAATTTCGAATTTGATGGGGTATACCATACTATTTTAAGAAAATTACAATAATACCTATTGGGTAATTTTATTTTTCATTGTAATTATAATATGTACGCTATTTTATGATACAGCTGAAAAGAAATAAAACATGTGGGAAAGAAGTTTGCTTATTTTCAAGCAAACCTGATCTGCCTTTGATGAAGAATTTGACGTGCAAGACGGGATATTTTATTTTTTTTATCCCCAATAACGGATTCAGAAAGTTAAGGTTCCCAATGACTACTCTTGAACATGAAATAGACTTATACGAACGGATTATAATTTTTTGAAGATTGCTAAGAAAAATACAAAGTGCTCAAATAGACTAACACTACGCCGGTAACTCCTTCATACGATCAGAAAAAATAAAACTATCATGGGTCTTATCGTCATCTGATGATACCTCAAATGGGGATGGTTTGCATACGTCATTTGTTGCTAATTCACATGATCTAATTTTCTCTGTATATATAATCTTGTGTTCTTTATGATGACAATATTTTATTGTATCATGTCAAGTAATGACGTTATGAATTTGTCAAACCTCAACTGAATTTATTTTTGGTTTTTCTAACCAATATCAAGTACAATCTAATAGCTATTTTCTTCTATGATCTGAAATCTTGGCCCTGTGGCTTAAACAACAATAAGAATATATGTGATTGACAACTTCAACTACAACCTTGATTTGGTAAACTCCCCTAGCCCAAGTATCAAAGCAAACTATGACCTTATCAACCATGAATCCCCAAAAGTAAAACAAGGTAAATGAGGAATGATACTTGAAATTAAGTCAGTGTTCTCGTAATTTTAGACTTTAGAGACCAAAAGGTTTTACAAGTTGCTCACTTAATATGCATCATTTCTATTCAGTAATAATTGCAGCAGATTACACATCAAACTAAATTCAAACAAAGGAGTACCAAATGCATACTTCTAACCATTGATTCTATATTAAAGAACTAAACAGTCCCCCATATTTGACATTCTGAACCTTAATGGGTCCAAGTAAATACCATGAAATTTAATTACCACGTGGTTCGCTGAATAGAATAAAACAGCTATTCAATGGAATTGATGTGAAGGAATAAGAATAGGTATTCCTTAAGAATACCTATTCATGTGTTTCCATGATGGTATAAGGTGATAAATAATAGTTAAATTAATTTTGTAGATTGATCGAAATAACTATTCTACAGAATAGCTATTACGTAAAGAAAAAACCAATCAAAGTTATAAATAGGAATAGACAAGAAACAACTATTTTATTCCTTGTCTATTAACGAGCCTTTCAGATTCAATAACCACCATGATTGCAGCAGCACAGTTTCATTCTGTCAACAGAACACTTAGGCTCTAAATTTGGTCAAATAAATTTGTAATCCTGTTCAGCAAACAGTATTTGCTTTATCATTGTGCAACATCAGTTGATAAGAAACAAATTAATCTTCAAGATCATTCATCACAAAATTCAACAACACTAACTAAAAAACTCACTTTAGACTAATATTTACAAATATGTTAAGTGTAACACAATATTTTATTTTTCTATGAAATCGTGTATCTTACTATTTGATTTGATCCAAAAAATGAGATCAAATTCTATCAAAAGGGTAGAATGTATGGCATATAAAAAGGTAAGCAATGAATAACAGACCTACAGTCTGAATATTCCTCAAGGAAGGTGATGTATAAAGTTGAAGCTTTCAGTTCTATATCCTGAAAGAAAAAGTTGCAACAACTGCACTACTTTGAGACAATATTTCCCTTTTATTCCTTGAGGACATATCAAGTTATAAAAACAGCCAGATACTAAAGAACATCTTCGAATCCATCAATCAACTGACTGGAAGGGAATTTGAAACGAAACCAAGATCTTAGGTTCAATGCTCCTCTAAATTCAACCAAGTAACAGACAGAGAATGTATGTCATATTTTAGCATTTTGTTATGGTCCCCGAATCAACCTAAGACTCTGCAGCTCAACCACAAGCAAAGTGACATTATTCACCATAAGCAAATTGACCATGTCAATAAAATATGCATTTGAAGGATAAAACGAAAAGACAACTTCCTCCTATAAACTAATCCTCTGTATATATACATTTACTAACTATTGACATGGTATATGCAATGGCAGCATATATAGTCCAAGATAGGCATATCAACAACCTGTAACGGGATTAACATGAGTACCAAAAAGAAGAAACAAAGAACTAGACTTAGACAACATTGTATAGCAGCAAAAGAAATTATAGGATTCTTGACAATATGACAACATTATGCATCATCAGGTGTTGAACAATCATCCACAGGTCAACACATACATCAACAGAAATAAAATTCGATAAAACCCTAACCGAAAAACAGATTTCTTGATTATATATTACCCTAATAACACCACCTCATATCACCTCTTTAGCCGGTTTAACCACATTATCACCCTCCGGAATCTTGACATATCCCATCTTCTTAACATCATCTTCATCTTCATCCTCATCCTCAAATTCATCGAAACGATATTCATACCGAGTTGAAAAGAGAGACCAAACCAAGTACATAGAAGCGGCGGTAAGAGCGCCACATCCAACCCCAAAGAGCAAAGCCACAACAACGCTAAGAATATCCTTAGTGCGATCGCGGAGAGAGCTCATATCATAAGAGGAAAGACCGAAAGGCAAGAGCGGAGAGTCCTGGCGACGGGCCCGGAGGCCCCCTTGGTCGATCATGATGGGGGCATCGTCGATCACGATGGGGAAACGGCGGCGGTTGAATAGGATCTCGGAGGAGGAGCGGTGGCGGGTGATCTCGGTGACGATTGTGAGGAACCCGGAAGGGGTGGGGGAGTTAGGGTTAGAGTTAGGGAAAAGGGGTTTGACGGAGAAGGAGTAGGAGGAGATTAGGAGGGTTTTGCAGGGTCTGGCGGATGCGGAGGAGATGAAGATGGCGATCAAAAGGGTGAGCAAAAGAGGGTTTGGATATGAAGACGCCATTGATGATGATGATGAGGAATTTTAGTTGCAGGGGATAATTTGTTGAGTATAATCGAAACTGATATTGGAATTTTTAATCTGATGAATGAATTATCAAACGTGGACTTTCTAAGTCACGCAATTATTAATTTTTGTATTTTTCCAACAACCTACCGGTAAAAAATATAATAGATTTTTCTAATAAATGAATTTTCCATTTGAAGATTATCTGATAAACTTCTTCTGAATAGATTCTTTTACATTCATCTACAAAATAAGTAAATTTGCAAGTGAATAGATAGTTAAAAAAAATAAAAATTCATCTAAATTCAAATAGTTTTTAGGGTTTTTTACAAGACTATCCCACTTTCAATAGGCCCATTACATTAGTAACCACTTTTATGTTTCAAATACTAAACTAACCACTCTCAATTTTTCTTCACAAAAATACCCCCAACTAACCACTCTCCCTCATTTATGCTTTCGTCTTTCTCTTTTAAAATATAACCGTTGATTTCTTCTTTCCTTCTATCCCCTCCCTCGTTTTGCATTCTTCTTTCCCTGTTAGCGGCTATCGCTTGATTCCTTCGGTTTCTAATCATTTGTTCACTCTTTTTCCATTTTCTGAATTCTAGGGCGAGAAAACGGCAACTAACGTTGACAACAATTGAAACCGTTCCATGTCTGCGCCATTAACTTCTCCCTCGTTTTTTCTTTCTTCTTTCCCGTTAGCAGCTATCTCGATTCAATTCATTTCTTCGCTCCTTTCCATTTTCTGGAATCCTCAGCAAGTAGCGGTGACCTCACTAAGCAACAACTTCGATTCCGACGTTTTCCATTCATCTTTCAACCTCAGTTTCATATGGATACATTGTATTATGTATTTTGTTTGTAAAATTTGATTGCATGTTATTTTCTTTATGAAATTAGGTATGTAGGTTGTTTGTTGATCAAGTGATATTTGTAGGTTTAAGTCGTTTCGTTATTTGTTGTCCTTATGTCATGATGTTATATCTATAGTTTAATGAGAAAAATGCACGACATAAACTAGCACTACAGCAGTGAGAAATATGCACTCACGTAGTGCTGTCGTGTTGTCGTGCTAGTTGATGTCGTGCTGTTGTGCTGTTGTTTTTTCACGTACATAGTGCATATTTCTCACTGTCGTGCTGTCGTGCAGCACGACAACACGACAGTGAGAAATATGCACTATGTACGTGAGCGCATATTTCTCACTGTCGTGTTGTCGTGCTGAGCACTACAACACGACAGCACGACAATGAGAAATATGCACTATGTACGTGAAAAAACAACAGCACGACATCACGACACTCTTGCCGTTTTCTTGCTGTGGATTCCAGAAAATGGAAAAGAGCGAATAAATGAATGGAAAACGACGGAATCGAGAGATAGCTGCCAATGGGAAGAACGGGAAAGAAGAAAGCAAAAACGATGGAGGGAAGAATCGAGAGATAGCTGCCAATGGGAAGAACGGGAAAGAAGAAAGCAAAAACGATGGAGGAAAGAATCGAGAGATAGCTGCCAAGTTCTTGGTCACCGCTACTTGTTGTCGACGCCGGAAACTGGAAAAGAGCGAAGAAATTGACAACGACGGTACTCTTGTTATGGATTTGAGAGCAAATAAATTGAAAAACGAAGGAAATCTGGACGGAGGAAATTTTGCTGTGATTGAAGAGAGAGCTGCTAATGCTAAAGAGAAAGAAGAAAGCATAAATGAGGGAGTGTGGTTAGTTGGGGGTATTTTTGTCCAGAAAAGGTGAGAGTGGTTAGTTTAGTATGTGAAACATAAAAGTGGTTACTAATGTAATGGGCCTATTGAAAGTGAGCTAGTCTGGTAAAAAATCCTAGTTTTTAATGAATGAAATGAGAATATTATCACTTTGTAAAAAAATATATATGCAAAATAGAGTAAACAATTATAAGATGTTAATGTTTTTACATATTTTATCAAACTGGGTTGCTATTTACAGCCCACTTTTTCCGAACTACAGCCCACTGATGTCCTCTTAACAACCTACTTTTCAAGATTGAACTTTTTAACATCAAAATCACTGCTCTCAATTATGGACAAAACACGAATAAAGTACGAAAAACAAACTTAAAAAACAGTTACTTTGATTAAAAATTTCAAAAAGTGGATTGATTAGGGTTTAGAGGCCGTTTTCATGGAGAAACGGCCATGGTGGCCGTTTTATCATAAGGAGAAACGACCATTGGGAGAAACGAGGCCATAAGGTGAAACGGCTTTGATGTCGTTTTTCAAAAAAAAAACAAAAATTTCAACCTTTTTTTAGTGTTCGAGTACATCGTCTTCGAATGATTGATCATCATTGTTCCATTCCGGATTCGTTGGGTCATTCGACATCTCAAACTCTGAATTTTTAATGTTAGAGTTTCAAAATTAGGTTTTTTGATTTAAGAGCTTTCTATTTGAATCTTTTTTGAAAAGCTTTCAAAATTTGTCAAAGTAGGCTGTAGTTTGAAAAAAGTGGGCTGTAAATAGTGATATCAAATTTATTGAACTGATCAGTTTCTTTGAGTTTTAAGGTTATTCTCATATCAAATTGGGAGTTTTGCATCTCCTTCGAGTTTCTATTGAAACATCACTTTTCAGTTTCCTTTCTAGTCCTTCAAATTTAAGCTTGAAAATAATTTTTTTTGTTAGTTTAAGGGTAAAACCTTCTAACAAACTACTTGCTTCCACAATAATAAAACAAAAACAAAGTTTAGAAACAGAAGGGAAGGGCTTTGATGACTGTCTACTAGCAAACTAAAAAAGAAATGAGCTAAATTTAACATATCTTTTAGTGAATCAAGAATAAAGAATAAGTATACTTGCATTCTATCTATCTAACTTTATAATGGAATATCAATGCTTCCACAACTGTAAATATTATGTTTAATGGTGGTTAGTACAGCTGATCAAGGGCTAAATTCTTGTTAGTTACCCTTACACCTTGGGCAGATTTTTCTTATGTGCCAAAATTATATCCACAGCCTAACTATGGTTGCTAGTCTCTAAACAATTTGCAAAAAATGACAAGCATAGCACGAAACCTTTGACATGACCGCCGCTTTTGTTGTACTCATAGCATTCGTAATCATATAAAGTATATACACTTTAACATAACCCGATTATGACACGACAACATGAATTGACGCCCTTATTAAGAAGTATTAGGAGTTCATAGACCCAACTCTTAAAAGATGGCCACTCTCTTCATCCTCTAAATGTGAATCAGATTGTACTACACTACCTCTTAAATTACGATCACCTTCTTCTATGTCTATATATGAACTTGAGGAATCAGTAATCGGACTATCTGATAACATGCTATAGGTTATGCTTGGAGTTGGATTCTGCCAGAAGTGGTTCCTAATAGCCTTGTATTTCGGGTTGATGCCTGTAAACCCAGGATCGGAAAGAAGGTCCTGCACAGCAGTTCGACCTTCAAGCATGCTCACAACTTGAGACATTGTAGGCCTTAGTGTTGGTGATGCATTGGTGCATAAGAGTGCTACATTTAACATTACCATTGCTTCCTCTGATGAATAGGCGGATCCTAACTCGGGATCAACTAGCTCTAGAAGACTTCCTCTCTCTTGCAAAACATAAGCCTACAAGAAGTTATAGTACATTTGGTCAATCCTTAATTCGCAGATAGAAAGAAACTGGAAATGGATATATACTTCGAAAAAGGTCGGACATAAGTATAAAGCATTATACGTACCCAGTCAAGAAGGTAAACAAATTCCTCCTTCGGCCTATAATTTGTGTTGCTTTTCCCACTAACAATTTCCAGTGCAACAACTCCAAAGCTGTAAACGTCTGCTTTGCTAGTCAAGTACCCACGCATTGCATACTCTGGAGCCATATAACCACTGCAACATGAAAATTTACGATGAACTCGGTGCAGGCTCCACAGGTTTAAATCTATTCAATAGACACTAGGTAGAGTACAAAAGCATGAAAAGTTACACTACACATACATAGTTCCAGCAATCCGGGTGCTGATGTGGGTATTGTCATCTTCATTTAGCTTAGCCAAACCAAAATCAGAAATTTTAGCATTCAAATCCTTATCAAGCAACACATTGCTTGTCTTGATATCTCTGTGCACAATTTTTATTACCGATTCTTCATGAAGGTATGCCAAACCTCTAGCTACACCTAAACAAACTTTCGTCCTGGTAGGCCAGTCCAGTTTCAGTTTGTTTGTTGAATTCTTACCTGTATATGATGAAACAAAGGAATATAGTTCCTCATGCCATCAAAGAAAGCTGCTTATTACATGATTTATTAGATACAAGTAAAAAACTCACCGAAAAGAGCACGGGATAGGCAGTTATTTTCCATGTACTCATATACAAGTATCAATTGGTTTCCTTCAACACAGCATCCATAAAGCTTTACAAGATTTGGATGTTGCAAGGCTGATATCATGCCTATCTCATTAATAAATTCTCGATTTCCTTGTCTAGACTTTGTGGACAGTTGCTTTACTGCAATTACAGCTCCATCTGACAATAGACCCTGCATTTAATAGTTATGATTCTAACTGTAAACTTTCTATAAGCAGTAGGGTGAACATTATATTATCACAAAAAGATACAGGAACTTAAACAGGACAGCATACTATGAATTGACGGAGATATCACCGTCTCTCTTTGGTCCATTTCTACCTTTGTAGAAATTTTCTAATTTCATCTTTCATGGACATCTAGTGCCGAAGATCCTCACTCTCCAAAGGTTAAGGAGATGCTAAATGCTTCTTTCCTTGACACTTCTTTTTTTTATATATATATGAAACAGATGTTTCCCACAGTCCCACTGTAAGAATTCATGTTAAAAGGAACAATCATACTAACAACTACCTCTATATCCGAAAATAAAAATGATGATTTAGAAGTAGATAAAAGAAGGCTCTTCATTTTAAACCATCAATATTAGCAATTGGAAAAATTATGCATATAGTTTGTGTATATGTTAGATGTAATTTAGTTAATTTATTCTGTATTTATCAAAATTTCTGAATGCAACTAACAAAATAGGCATTTATAGAATTTACGGATTGTGTATTTCCATGAGTATAATTATGTGGAACTTTATCCCACATGATGCTGACCATCAAACTTATATAGAATTTTACCTTAAAAACACAGCCAAAACCACCCTCTCCGACTTTGTTTTCTGCATCAAAGTTCTTCGTGGCAGCTTTTATTTGTTTTAGTGTGAATATTCCTGTTTGCAAGTCTAAGCCTTTCAACTCTGCAAAATGCAGTTTACGTCAACAGAGCGAAGAGAGTTTAAATCATGTTACTTCTATTATGTTCTTCTAGAAAACTATGGAAGGTCAGTTATCGTTAACTGTGACTGTACTCTGGTATATTTGCGTGTATAAAATATGTATCATCACTTTAAAATATGAATGATATGACAAATAAAAATATAAGTATGAAAGACTGCAGGAAGTAGTGCAACCTTCCAATCACATAATGCATGCTTTTACGGAGTAGGCCGACAGATGGTTGTGTTGCTGTGATGGTTTAAGGAAATGCAAGGATGGGCCAACAACATTAGCCATAAGGGAGGTCGAAAAGCTGAAATTATAGATAATCTGCGACAACTTGTATGCCAACAGTATTTAGTTGGCCATGAGAGGATCCAAACACCTTTTTTAGTTTACAGATTTGTGTAGACATGCCAAAATCATATGTATCTCCTCCTTGGGAACAGAAATTCATAAGAATAGTTTTAAATACCTCTATCTTCAGAGACTTTACTTCCCAGGCAGCCTTTTTTCCAGAGAAGAGCTAGGATTAGAAGGACGAGGACAACAAATACAGATGTAGTGCTAGCTGCTATGATCACTTTCCTTTTATCACTATCGGAAGGCGGCGTAAAGTCTGCATCATTAGGGGACCCGTGACAGTTAGTAAATTTATGGGATAATATAATAATAAATTGCATGTAGCACAGTTCATTCAACTAGATATATGAAATATGAAACTCAAGAAGTTTTGAAACAGTTTATTGGATTTCTATCTCTTTTGATGGGAATCTTAATACAGAACTCATATGCTAATGTCATTACCAACTCCTCCTCCAGCATCAGAAATATGAAGATCAGGCTGTATAACTAAAATAAAATATCGTGTCTAAAGGTATCTCGGTCTGACTTACTCGGATTTACTGATATAGCTGATACAAGAGGACCATAATTTCCTCTAACTGGTATGCCTGTTGTCCCTTTTCCAGCCCAATAAAAGTGAATCTCTAATGTATTACTTGTTACATTCACCGTAAATGTCTTCACAATTGGTCTACCAGTGCCCCCAGCTTCTTCAGCAATGTTAAAATCCTTCAGAGCCAACTTGCCCTATACAAAATAATCCCAAGTAACAAACATGCATGAAAATAAAATTTAGACCATTTACATGTAAACCATTATATAGAGGTACCTGTATGTAAACATCAAATATCCGCTTCCCAAGACTATTAAATGATTTGTCGTTTGTGAAAACAATCTCTGCAAAGTGGAGCTTGACAGTGTAATTTCCGTTCAAAAGGCAAATCCCATAGTAAGTGAGAGATAAAGGTGAAACACGAGCAGTGGTATACAATCGAGCATCTGCAGCAGAGACGTTAACTATGGAAGAAGTGTTTGTCTGGATATACGAATCACCATCAATGTCATTGTCCATGAAATTTCCTGTACTGCTCAATGCCCAATTCTGACGTGTGTAAAACATAGATGCGCCTCTTGGCTCTATATCAGCTTCGTATGTGGTGTTACCCCCAACCATTGCCTCATGACCACCACAATTAACATGCAAGGAGTAATGATCTGATGACAATGCAAAAGAAAAAAATTTGAATTTCGCACGGATGTCTTAGAATGAAAAGAAATATATGTGTTAAAAATGTAGTTGAATGAAGTATTCAGAAATTTATATAGGCCTTCGCTAACTAGCATTGGTTCCTCAGTTTACTCTCCTTCCAGCTACACATTGTTTCTCAATTTTGGTAAATGCAAGTCATCTTAAACTAAATTTCTAGTTTCAGTGTTTTACTAACAATTGTTCACAAAAGATCACATTCTACATAAAATCCTTCATCGCCTAAAAAAAGAGGGAGTGAATAAAACACAGCACACACATGCTTAGCTATCTTTTATAAAGAAAATAAAGCTATATCCAATTATTTCTGAACTATCAATCCATGTAAAATGTTGCACTTTTGATTTTGTGATTTCTGCTAACATAAGACTGATATGGATTGATGCTATCACACATAACCAACCAATACATTTATGTATTTATTTAATGCTTTTATGGCTTTCTAAGAAAAATATACAGAGCCTTGAGTCCACAGATGAGACTCTAAGGAAGATCTAAGTATAAAATATCTTTGTATCGGAATGTGCCATTTGCGTCTTCCGGAAGCTACGTTTTATACTTCTAGGTAGCCAACAACAATATCCATGTCAAACAGATATAGTAACAACATGTAAAGCCTTCTCATTGTTCAAACCAGAAACTATATGAAAAGTTTGAAGAACGACAAAGTCGAAGCAGCATATATACTTCATTTTGGCATTCAAGCACAAGGAAAATTCTGATATTTGAAAGTTCTTAATATTATGGCATGAGAAAGAGTTAAAGTAGATACGCTACAGAGGAATACTTGTAATGACTCCAATTTTAGTTTTTTGCCTCCCTCAACTCTTCCAACTGTGAATTCTAACCAACTGATTATGCTAGTTATAAAATCTTTTGTGTGTGTATGGATCTTTAAGCTCAAATGCTTTACTCACGTTGTTTACTTGCACACGGAAAGTTCTGTTTCAGGCATGAGTGGACTTTACTTCTGTAATACACGAAGCAGTTAAAATTTACAGAAGGCGTCATAAATCCAGGAATTAGAGTGAATGCAAACAAAAATGAACAATAACAATACTTCAACACATAAGTTCATAGTTTTGACAATCAGCATGAAGGATTCTCACAGTTTGCTTGTTGATGAAGAGTAGCTTTCCACCATGTTCCTGCAGAATATATTTTATGTAAAATCAAGATATAGAAAAAGGAAAAAAGGAGAATAATATATATTTTGTTAAACTCACACGCTCCCGCCAGCACATTCCATTGGACCAGAGCGTTCCCAAGTGAAATTGTTATCAGAAATATCCCTATGAAGAAAACCGATGCAAAGAAAAAAGTTATCATCTTAGTATAGAAGCAAAAAAGCATCAGAACATGTTCCAGATGCAAATGGTTCAACGAAGAATAGTTTGAAAGCCTATAGCACCATGAAATCTGTAAAAGAGAGGAAATAAAGCTTGATAGTAAGCTCCAAGGAAATAGACATACGTATTCTTGTTCCTTTCAAACATCCATTCAGGTACTGGTCCAGTGAGCTTGTTTCCAGTCAAGTACCTAATAAAATAACAAACAACAAATTATATTTTACCTACAAGTCCATCAACCAGTAAAAATATAGTATTTATTGGGACATTCACTTACACAAAATCCACTTTCGCCAACTGGGAAAATGATGGAGGAATTTCTCCAGTTAGGTTGTTGAAGCTGAGATCTCTACATTGATAAGGAAAGCCAGATATTTTGAGGGAAAGAAAGGAAGGGAAGAAAATCCTTCATAGACAAATACTTCGTTGAAACTATTGAGAGAGGGATTATTTACGTAACTGAAATTCCCAACCCCATAACAGGAAAAAAAAAAAGTAACCAAAAACAAGATTGACTGAGATGAAGCAACTTACAAAAGTTTAAGTTTTTTCTTGCGTCCAACATATTCTGGGATCTTTCCAGACAACAAGCAATTCCTTAATATCCTGCGTTTGACAATTGATAATAAATTATTGGCTGTCAGTGTCGAGTACGCGACCAATAATAGAAACAAACATAAAAACGATACTAAAAGAAAGCTCATAACTTACAATGTCTTTATGGACGTCAAACTACTCAAATCTGGGAAAGTCGAGCCCTTTCCTTTCAGGTCACTGATCCGTCTATAGTCCAAGAAAAAAGAAATATGAGTTGTTGATGTACTCTTCTTACATGGAAAAGAGTTACATTTGGTATTACAGTAGCATACAGATCAGTTAGGCTCTCCAAAGCAGAAATGCTAGGAGGTATTGGTCCCACCAGTGAGCTACCTTGTATATGTCTGCAAAAAGAAATTAAAAAATCAAAGAAATAGTAATAACAAAGCAGTTTAAAAAACTTCATAACCAATCTTCTCAAAAATGGATTCAACTAAAAAAAAAGTTGCACGTTGAAAACTCACAGTTTCTGAACCTTTGTCCATTTACTGATAAAATCAGGTATCTGTCCTGTTAAATTAGTATCGCTTATCCTCCTAATATATGTTTCAGAGACCAAAATTTTGATGGTGTTAGAGAAAAAATCATTAAATAATATGTAGCAGTAGATAAAAGTACAAAAGGACATTCCAGATACGAGAAACACGATTTAAGGAGTTCCAATAATATTTAGAAAACGATACTGGAGCATTAAATTTGTGATTAGTTAGAAAACGATTTCAACTAAAAAGACATATAAGCTAACGACTTACATATCAATCAAGTTGACCAACATGGACATCTGTGAAGGTAGTTTCCCTGAGAATGCATTTGATGAAAGGACACTGGAGCATGGATATCAATGAGAATGTTAAGAGTAAATGTAATAGAATAATTCTGATAGCACACAAGTTAAAGAATCAATGAGCATAATGACATAAAGGAATTACAATTTCTCAAGATTTATCAATCTTCCAATCTCTGGTGGAATGGATCCTGAAAAATTATTTCCCTCAATGCTCCTGCAACAATGACAACAACAACGACACAACATATTAATCCAATTCCACCCAAAGCAACTGAATAATAAAAAAATGAAGCTCATAATTGAAGTTAAACCAAGTCAAGAAAGAATACGTGGATCCTATTTTAGCATCCACTCGAAATGTTTGAAGTTCGATTTACTTGATCAGATTTCTAACAATGAAATGTCAAATTTTCAAAATGTAAACAGCAGAAAACAGAATACATCCAGTCAAAACTGAATTGAGAATAGGAAAAATGAAACTTACAGGTTTCTGAGGGTAGAGATATTGGTCAAAACTTTTGGAAATGAGCCAGACAATCGATTCCCCATAAAGGAGCTGCATGATTATGATTATGATTATGATGATGATTATATTAATATGAAGACTATTATAAAAATGAGAGTGAACATTATTTTATTTCATACAGATCGAGTAAGCGGCGCATGGTAGCCCATTGAGAAGGTATAGAACCAGTGAGATAGTTGCGACTGAGATCCCTGCAGGCAGCCAGCACCTTAAACAATTCAGTTTGCTACAACTGAACTGATCATATTCAATTTCAAACTTGGAATATATATATATATATATATATATATATATATATATATATATATATATATATATATATGTATAAGCTCACAATATTTGAAGATATTCAAGCTTGGAAAACTCCGGGGGGACTATTCCTGACAGATTTTGAGACTTCAATAAACTGCAACATTCATTCATTCGAAAAATATATATGTTCTTCAATTAGCAATTTTCCAAAAGATACTAATTTTTCAGAAAGAAAACTAGTTCATTTACATTTGAATTTTCATTTTTCTTTTTTTCCGAAATACATATGTACATATTAAATTTTCGGTCATTAGAAGAAGTTAAATGAAATATAATTCATTTCACATAATACTATATGTCATTAATTAGGTAAAATTCTATGTCATTACATTTTTTTTATATACTATTGGATGAAACAATGGTGTAAAAGTAATTCAAAGGTAATCAATACAAGGTAAGGTAAAATAACCATGTAACTGAATTTTACATTTAGATTTTTTTTAGTGTAAGTTCAAAAATAATGCTCTTGATTTACTCAATTTCCAAATAAAGGTTTGTGGTTTAATAGAAGTATGTGATATGAAATTTTTTGCAAAATAAGGTGTTCAAAATTATAACTTTACGTTTTAATGACAACGGAGTACATTTCGTATTTTTTAAACAAAATCACATTTACATATTGATAAAATATATCGTTTAATGACATTGTCCACTCTCAAATCAAAATCATAAATCATATTATTGAGGTTTTACATTCCTTTTTAATTTGACGGTTTACGCACTAAATTGATGTTTAAGTCTATTTTACAAATCTGGAATTCAATCTAGGAGGATCAATATGTTGTCAATATATAGATATGAGTTATTTAAAAAATGAAAATATAATCATAACTCAAAATTGTGATATTGAATACTCTGTTTTGTAAAAATATTCATACCACATATCTCTGTTAGAAAAAAATATCATATCACATATGTCTATTTGCAAACTGTTAAACCACAAACTTCTATTTGAAAATTGAGTAAGCCACGATCATTACTCATTTTCATAATTGGATGAGAAGTATAAATTTTAATCGAAATAATAATAATAAAATAAAAACTAAGCTAATTTAAATAATCATAATCTACTTCATATATTTATATAAAAAAAATTAATAGAATAATTAATGGATGATTTGATATTTTAGGACTTCTTTCTCTTTTGCTGTTTTTTAGTGGATTTCTTTAGCAATTTCAAATCATAAATTTGAGTACAGTATTACTAATTGCTAAAGTCTAGAGTCGTCTGAATTGGCAACATCCAAACTCTAAACTATGATTTTTAAAAATGACAAAGTATTTGGTTAAAAAAATAAGAAAAGCATGATAGACTTTAATCATTTAATATTTAATACTGTATTAATAATGCCGGGTAGTTAGTCACAAGTCAACTATGATTATTTGGTGATTCTACTATATGAATTTGAATTTTTTTTATCGTTATTTATTTACTCATTAGCAATGAGATAAAAATTAATTCAATAGTAAAAAAAATAAAGTAAATAATAATATAAAAAATTCAAATCAATATAGTAGAATTAATGAATATTTTGACATTCGATTGATATAGTAGAATCGAATAAATTGATATAGTTGATAATTTAAAGTTAAAAACTTATTTTTAACATTTAGTTTAATATTTTTCAATTTAAAAAGTTTCTAACTATTTTAAAATATATAATATTTTGTAAAAGAATAAAGTATTAAATATTAATAAGTTTTCTATTTATTTCTTCTACCAGTATATCCCATATTTTGTCTAACCATGCAATAACTTTGACATAATGTTAGATTAATATGCGCTCGCATCAGGAATGTCTTTATAAGTGATATAATTCAAATTGAATTATTTCATATGAGAGCGGAAATCGAACCTCAAATCTCTCTTAAAGGATGTGCCTAACTATTAACAGCAACCAAATTAGTTCTATATACATCATGTCGTAGATATTGTCTTTTGAGTGTTTGTCTAAAGAAAAAGAAATAAATTTAAAGAGCTCATAAAATAAATACATCATATTATAATGATTATGAAATCAGATCAACCAATGAAAGTTAGCAATGACGTAAATAAACACCAACATGATCAAAATGTTTCAAAACACCAGCTGTATACTGTATCATTTCATTGGAATTAATACTGTAATTAAAATATTTAATAGAGTTTTTATTCAACTACAATTAAAATTAGTTTCGACTGTTGATCTAATGATTTGATGGTGGTGGTGGTGGGTTTTTCTCCTATTAGCGTTTTATATTAGACACAGCAACTACTATTATTTAATCATTAAATAATAATTCCATCCTCTAACATCGCTACCAAGTAATATTATATGGCAGTACCCCCAACATGTTGGTTGGATTTTAGAAGAATAATGTTTTTACTGTTATTAATGAAAAAATAATTATTATTTAGATTTATCTATCAATTCGTGTTTATTTGTGTTTAGTGTATAGTTTAACTAAAATTTTATGGAATATTTTATAGTCACTTTGTTTTTCATAAAGTAACCACTACTTTGTTTTGTCAACCATTGGATCATGGGTTAAAAACTAATCCAATAGTGAAAAAGACAAAGTAAGGGAAAAACAAAGTGACCATAGCCTACACCAAATTTTATTATATGTATAAATTAATTAATTAATATTTGTTCATTAATAATTTATTTAATTAAACTTTATTGTTATAAGTGGATAATTTTCAGGTTTGAGGGCCTTTATACAGTAAGAATGTCGTTGCCAGTTAATAATGACACATTCGAGCAAGCAGGCTTTTCGTCTAGTGAAGCAGGCCTGCCTTCTAGCATTGATCTTCTAATAGTTATTTCAATAAAAGTTAGTGGAGGAGCGGCTATTAGAGCGGTTACTGCAGGAAAAGTTAGTGGGTATGGTGGTTATTTGTTCTTGAATGCTATAAATATAAGTTTTCTCCTATTTTGAAGGTTCACAAACAAATAAAAAACTCAACACAAATTTCTGTCAAATTTATCATTCAATCTTCAATTTTTAAGCACTTTTTCATTTTCTTTTATTTCAATTCCTTGTACTTTTCACTCTTTCAAGCAATTAAATTCCGTTTTATGAACTTTTCATTCTTAGCATTCTATTCAATTTCAACATTCTTGCAACTTCCTTACTTTCTTTGACTTAGCTTTTGATTATTTGAATTTTTAGGAGTTATTCGATTCCTTTTATTCCTAACAATCCTTTGTAAGAAGTTAGATCCGACGCATTTTCATAGTTCACGGGTACTGTAAACCGTTGGCACGCTTGCAAATTCCATTCACCGAAAAGGGCCAACAAATAATAATGAAAAAATAGTAATCATTGAAATTTATCCATAAAAACGTGTAAACTTGCTCTTTACATAGTTATCTGTAAAAATATGTAACCACGCATCCGAGTAGATTTGTAATTAAAAGATTGAAATAAATACAATCAATTATTATTTGAAGTAAAACGAAACGTCTCAACTAAAAAATGGGTTAGATATAGAGATTATAGGCATTAAAAGATTAATCAAATTAGACTGATAATCAAATTGTTAAAATATAACTTAATATTCGTTGACATACACACATTACATGAATGTTATGGAGAGATTTTAGTACACTTCTGAATTACGATGACGTGGTACTCCAAACTAATAAATGGTTTACATTTGTTACATCAACCAATAAGATTTTAACAACGTGTAATTAATTAAAAATTTACTTTTAGTTAATAATAACCCTACACCCTAAAAACTAAACTTTGGACCCTAAATCACCGACCCTAGATACTATGTGACGTACCATCGAATTATTAGTCCGGAGTACCACGTCATCCGTACTTCATGGATATTTTAAAATTTCTCGAATGTTTAGTGCGCTAGAAGCCTCATGTCTACTTAATTAGTAATAAATATGGCATAAATCAGACATTAGTAATTCTTTTCGATTAAAATTTATGACAGGTTTTGGAGATGGTTAGACATTTCAAAAACCTAAAACTCGTAAACAAATTAATAAAAGGTTTACAAACTTTAACAAATAGCAGAACTAAAATTAATTTCATGCTGAACGTCACATGCTATGTTTTTTTTTCTCCAGTCTACTGTACGAATTTATATGATACAGTTTTCTACTTTACCATCCAAATAAAAAAATGATCACGGGCATATACTTATTCCTCAATTAACATCAATAATCTAATCCCATCAACACTAACAAACTTCCATCTTTTAACTAATCGATCCAATGGATTGCATATGATAAATTCTAATACATAAATAGGTGTGGATTTTCGAATTGGTAAAGGTATTTTTATTTTTAAAATTTTGGCCGATTTCTCGATTTGAGGTTTGTTGAACACCCTTTAGAGATTCTTTCCTAATTAAAGTTATCTGCTTACACTAGAACTCGAACACGAGGTCCTTAACTATGCAAACCAACCTTAATAAAGTTAAAAGGTAAGCTATTATTTACCGATACCATAATAATGAATTAGGATAATGCTCATCACTAGCTAGTGGCTTAGCATAATAATATCACTATATATTTTCATTTTGAGGGAAAAAAGAGAGAAGCAATTATGAAAAAGAGAAGAAGACATACATGGTTGTAATATGGCAATAAGTTGAATTGGAAATGAAGGAGCAGTTGCAGATGACTGTGCTTTGAAATCCTTTTCTTTCATCAGAAATGTTCCAATTGCCTACTCCACTACAAGGATCCTTTCCAAAATCCCAATCTTTTTTCCCCATTTTCTTCCCTATTTCTTTCAATGCTTTCACTGTTTGAGTTCAATTTATTAAGTTATAACATCAATATTAATTGCTCTTCACATCAAATTTGTATATAAGAACCAAAAACAGCTTGAGCTTTAGAAAGAAATAAACCTTCTTGTGGATGAAGCTTAGGAGAAGTGGCTGCAAATCCAGAAGAAAGTAGTAGAAAACTCAGAAGAGAATAAATGAAGAAGAGATGAACAGAACTTGTCATTTCTATCCTTTTCTTTCTGCTATTATTTCCTCTTCTTTTCAGAATACATATTAAACTATAGGAGAGAAGACAAGGATGTATTTATTATAGATAGTGAGGGGTGTAAGGGATATTTTATTTAATGAGACACCCTTCAACATTTATCTCAATCATTATTTTACTATAACTTGGTCGTGGAACCTAACCAAATATATTCGAAATTTTTCTTATATTGAGTGGTTGATTATTATTTCAAACCAGAATCAAATCGAATTGTATTTTTAACTTTTGTAGATACAGTTTTAGAGAATTTTAAATGTCTAATATTACTATAATAATTTGTTACTGACTTTCAAAGACCCATGTGTTAAATAATATTTGGTCATCGATAATTAATATAATTTTTTAAAACTAAGTATTAATCTATTGAAATGGATTGTCCCAAGAATTTTATATTTTTGAAGTGCGATTTTTTAACATTTTCATCTGCGCTTTGATGGAGGTAACAATTAGACTAAGTGGTTGTTTGGTATATATGTATTTATGTAGGCAATGAAAATTACCATGATTTTCTAATTTGGCTAGTTGTTTGGTTGACATGAAATTGAGAAAATGAGGGCACTCAAAATTCATGGGAATTTCAAATTCCCACATAATGTGGGAAATTAATCACCTAGCACCCCATTGGTCATTCAAAATTCATGGAAATTTCAAATTCTTTAATGTCAACCAAACATATTTTGGCTATTTCATGGGAATTAGACTAAGAAAATAATTTCCTATGAATTTGAACTTTCCACGGAAATTAAATTCTCATGTATACCAAACGACCTCTGATAATGCATTGGTAGGCTTTCTAAGAATTTATTTAATAAAAATCACATACAAAATCATTACAGCCTATAACTCCAAAACCCTAGATAAAAAAATTTAATTTAACACAGTACTTAAGATTTTGGGGGCATGTGTAAAGGGGCCTCATGCACCTCCTCATCTATAGTCCTGACTAATGTGATTTAAAAATCGAATTGTACTGTTAGATTTTCACTAATACAATTTTAGAGCTTTCTAAATAGTGTTCTAAAAATCGTTATACGGGCGCGACGCAGTCGATTCCTCCAATAATGAATCAGAAATTAATCGGTTTTATATTTTTCTATTTTTTAATTATTTTAAATAAATTAATATAACTATTTTTTAAAATTACAAAAAAAATCATGTTATAAAACAAGAAATATTGACCAAACTACCTAAAAATAATGAGTTTTTTATGGTTACTTTGCCCATTATCACCATTGGATTAGCGGTATGAGATGTGATCCAATGGTGATAAAAACAAAGTAGTGGTTACTTCAAAGTAACCATAGAAAGTACAAAAATAATATCTATTTTTATACAAAATGATAATAATAAATATACCGAAATGTCGAGAACTATAAATATATCGATGTTTATTACATTAAATATTTTTAAAAAAAAAACAATTACTAACAAATTAATATAACATATTTAGATGCTTTTATTCAACTAATTCATCATTTTCTTCTTCAAACTTATAGTTCATATTTGCGTACTATTTAGTTTTCTATGATTTTTTTATTTTATTTTGTTATTTTTAAAAAGTAATTATTTAATTAAAATTACATGGACCATTTTTACTTGGGGCCGATCTTTTTTCATTAGGATGATTTTTTCTATTTTGGACTGATAAATCGGTTGACCGCTTTAAACCGACCTATTTACAAAAATCAGTACGGTGTTTTAAATTTTACCAATTAATCGCCGATAAATCGGTCAACTCGGTTGATTTTTAAAACACTGTTTTTAAACACCAAAATTGAAAGACTCATAAATAAAAATTGAGATTAGGTTTAAATTTAGGTCTATAGGGATGTGTAGGTTGAAAGGGAATGTTCTTTGGTTTTACTCGTAGATAACAATATTTTAATCTCAATTTTAAATCACTAAAGCAAATTTGTTAATAAAGATGGAGAATTTTATACATTTTAACTATTTGTTAAACGGTGTTGATAAATATAGAAACAAAACCACGTTTTAGATGTGCAAGGTCAAATTTACATTGCATAAGATTAAATCATTTGTATAAGATTGATCTATCTATTAAAGTTTAGTAATTGTGTTCCATTCTTTTGTGGAGAAAATGGAGTATAAAATTAGAGTACAAAATCATTCGTAATATAAACAATGAATTAAGTTCTTACAAAAAAAAAGAATTAAGTTGAAGCAAACTCAATCCAATAAATTAAGCATAAAATTTCATCAAGTCACAGCTTCAATGTATCATTAAAGTTGTACACGTTTTGAAGCAGCTATACAATGGCGACGTTTCTATTAATTATAATTTATAATAATGGTAATTCCAAAAATCTACTACTAACTAATAAATAATCAAATTGGTCAACATCAGTCTACTCCTCAACTGATTTATTAATTATTTTATTTTACTTAAGTCCATTATTCAATATTCATTAATTATTGACTTTTGTATACTCAAAATACATTTTTTCTTTTACATTCACAAATTTGTTCAAGCCTCAATTTTTTTTTTCATGTGACAAACATAACTAGCTAGATTTATCTTTTTCTTCTTCTTGTTAAGAAATGATATGTAATCTCATTATTTTTCTTTTTATGGTTAAACGGAACTGCATTGATTGAATTGACTGAATTTTGCTAATTGAATAAAGAATTTTGCTGAATTTGTCTAAACTAAATAAAACAAAATTAAATTTTGCTGAAATTAAACCAAAAGAAACAGAACCTGATTATCATCATGTAAATTTTTATTCTGATAAAATTATGATTATATTTAATATGAATAATTATGTATAAACTATATTATGATAGAGAATGATTCAATTAAATAACAAGCCATTAGATCAAGTTTGTTATGAATAAGAGGTTTGATAATTCAGATCAATTTATAAATAGTATTGATAAAATGATTATATCATATATAATATGTTTCAAAACTGAGCATTGTTCAGAATAATTTTTTAATGGATTCAAAATGTCATTTGATGTGTTATATAAAAAAAAAAGGTAATTTTTTTAAAAAATATGTGTTTATCAATTTTGTCAAAATGGTGTTTGTGTTTATTTTTTAGACAAAATAAAAATTGTGTTTAGCTATGTTACTCAAAAGGTGGACTAATCACTAACGGTGTTAAATGTGATGATGTGGCAATGTGTTTTTGGTCTAAATTTATTGATAAATTCTTAAAAAAACATGTGTTTGCAATTTTAAAGTGTGAAAAATGAGCTTTTTACATCAAAACAATAAGCTATGACTCAAAATACCTCATACCACGTTATCAAACTTAACACCAATGATTTTTCTGCTTTTTGCTTAACGGAGCTAAACGCAATCCTTATTTTATCAAAATAAAATAAAATCAGACATCATTTTATCAAAATTGATAAACACACGAGACTTTTAACAAATTGCCCTAAAAAAATGTTATGTGAAATAATATCAGTTATCAATATTGTACACTCAAGAATAATATGGTCTTGCCAATAAGAAATAAAACTTTCTCAATATAGCCGAAATGCATTCCCTGATTTCCTGTTGAGTTGAGCAAATGTTTTGCTTATGGTCACTTTAATTTCCTTAATCGAGTTCCCTCCATTCACTCCATATGAGTTATAACGCCATAAACCCGCTTTAAGTCAACTTATTAAACCGTGAGGTTGCATTGTTTATGCTCAATATAGCTCGATTATGTTTGAGAAATAGACCTAAGAGGTAAAAATATTATCTTTTTAATATTTTAAGACGTATCATCCTAGTGGGAAAAACAACGGAGAAAAATTGATATATTTCGAATCATGAGAATTATAATCTTAGAAAATGAGTATCATAAGTTACCATGATCACACTTTACACATGAACAATTAGCTTCCAATGAATATCTTAAATAGTGGCCGAAATTTTGAGGAACCATAAAATTTTCCAATACCTCAAATGGTCTAATTACTATATTGAGTTGGAGAATGATTTTCGACTCTAATGAGAGTGTGTGGAATATGATCCAAGTTGGAGCACTCCAAATTAAAATGAATACATGCATGAAGCATGTCATTAATCATATCAAGGTTTAGAACTGCAACATATGCTGAAGATAAAAAGGTCGAATATTGTCGATTCAAAATTAAATGTGCACAATTTTTTTAGTCACCCACAAGATGATACGAGTACACTCTAAAAAAACTGGAAGAAAAAATGGATTCTATGAGGTCAAACCAACTTTGGAAACTATATAGTTGAGCTAAGCGAACTAAAAGAAATTAGGAACAATTGAGTTCTTTAAACAAAACAAAATGCAGATGGTTGTATTGAAATTGCTTAACTAAAATAGTAATTGCTAATAATTATATAGAGATAACTGTTATGAAAGGTTTTTTGAAAGAAAAAAAGGTAAAAATCATAAATGCATAAATGTTTTTGAGTGATATTTTTAATTTTTTTTTTATATAAATAAGGAATATGAAAAGTCAATTTATGCTAGCTAGTTTTCTAAAGTAAATGTGTCTGGGCACTCCATATATCTTAAGGCTATAAAAAAATGTTTAGCCTATACTATTGATTGAAAAATGTGGACTCGTTCTACATTGGATTTTGTTTTATCGAAATTAAATTTTGCAATAAGTATGAAAGAAAAAAGTTAGAAGTTATATAAGATGTGTGTCGGCTCCGAGAGTGTGATTGCTAGCTGGCTTTATGTCGTCCAATTTCTAATAGTTGACCTTGACTCACTGCTCATCCATCCTCCATGCACAATGATGTCTCATCAGCTCATTATTAAACTAAGTTAAAGAAAAGAAGTAAAAATACACGGCTCTAAACTTCAAAAACAACAGAAAAGAGAAGGCATAAACAATAGGATTATTTGAAAGTGGGATAGGGTTAGTTTGACTTTTAGCAAATAAAAAACTATGATTTGTTTGGTTTGCAGAATTAAGAAAATGATCAATTTTGTTGACGTAAACGATGACATTTTTTGCTCAAATATATTTTGAATCCTGTGACCCGTTATATAAGAGCTAAGCTCAATGGTCAGAAAAATTTTCAGGACTAAAAATGTCTTTGTTCACGTCAACAAAATCGACCATTTCCTTAATTCTGCAAACAATGCAACCACAGTCCATTATTTGCTCAAAAAGCAAACTATCCTTTATTTTTAAAAACTCGAAACCACAAGGCACTTATTTGAAGTTAACCCTAAACAATATATATGTTGTTTCGAACAAAGAAAAAACTATACATATGTTCTTAAATTTATCCGAAAAGGTTGAGTTCCTCAATTTTGGAAACGATCTACTGTGTCTCTCAACAATTAAAAGGTAAACCTATTGCGTCATTTCATGCTGACTTCACAGAAAGTTGTTTGACACATAGTTCAACGATTGTACAAAATACTTGCACGTCACTTTTTGTTGGCCCAAATGACCAAAATATACCCCATTCATCTGCCTCCATCTTCCACATTTATCGGGTATTTTGGTCTTTTTGCACAAAAGATATGTGACGTGACAAAATTTTGTACAGTTCAGCAACTATGTGTCACATCACTTTGTGCCAAATTAGCGCGGAAAGACTCAATATGTCCACTTTTTAATAGTTGAGTAACTCTGTTGATCGTCCTGAAAGTTGAGGGGACTCGAGTGAATTTTCTAGACAAGTTTAAAGACCTACATATGGTTGTGCCAAAAGAGAACGTAGAGAAGTGCTCAGACATTCAAAAAGAATATTATGGATGTTTGGAGAAGACACTTCCAACTTATGATGTGGTTCAAACGTAAAAACATAAATTGTTATCTAATTTTCCTTCACAAGGTGAGTGAACAAATTTTTTCGCGTTACATTTTTTGAGTGACAATGTTTGACAAGATAGAGGTAAACGTCATGTGCTTCCACAAATGTTGTCATGAGACCAACAATGATTTGAGAGTCAAATTTCGCAATGCTAGATACCCTTGTCCCAAGCTAATTGAAGAACCCCCCTACAATCAGCCAAACTAATGTCAATTTAATTGCAAAACCACCTAACCATCCCGTATTTTTATCTCCAAACATGTCACTATATCTATCAGAGAGATTAATATGAAAAGTGTTGTTAGCCTTAACTAGTAGCTCAAGCTTTTGGTTCAATCGATTTAGTAACATGCCATCAAAGCTCTGCGAATGAAAAGTTCTGAGTTCAATTCCTCACAACCTCAATATCTGTCGACTTAAAAAACACATATGGGTCGTGTTGTGCACGCTTCAAGCCCAACAACATTTACGTGTGAGGTGTGTAAGAGATTAATATAAAAAATGCCTTAACCAGCAACTCGAATTTTTAGTTCAATCGGTTAATTAAAAATGCGCATTAAATTACTTTTGTAGATGTCATCTGCATTCATTTTCACCTGCTCTAGATCCAGGAAAAAAAAAGAAGAATCTTTGCCTAAAATATCAATTATATAATTTATCTAACTTTTCATGCTTAATGAGACAACTTTTGATTAACTTTTAACGAAAGCGGGTATTTTATAAACCAACACGTTAACATGGGTCAAACGCCTGCATTTATCTATTTGCATTTTCTAAAAGTCAAAACCCAAGAGGTTCCTAAAAAATCCCTAACCTTCTTAGAGCATCCCTAATGGATACACCTCCTTTTGGTGCTTTAACATTATTTAAAGGACTTTTTTTCAAATCCTTTATTTTTTTACCAATGTGGAATAAGTCCTTCAACAATGAATATAGACCCATGTGTCATAACTTTTCCAAGCCAATTAATAAAAAAGTTGATAGAAATCAGAAAAAGAAGAAGAAAAGAATTAAAAATTACTTTTTTTTTTCTAATAAAGGGAGGTGGACCCGAGATTCTTCCACTTTTTCTTGGCAATTGTTTTTTTTGGAGGTCCTTCAAATGAAGGACTTCATTTCTCAAGCACTTTGAAAGACCTCCCCAATGGTGAAGTACTTTCTCAAGCACTAGGTGAAGAACATCATTGGAGATGCTCTTAATCCGAGCACCCTTCTCAGCTCACATCTCGTTCAAGCTTAAACACAAAACATTCTCACTAGGGAGAGATAGAAAAAACCAACTTAGTTTTTAAATATATTTTCGCCTATATCTCTTGTTCTCTTTGAAGTTGATTTTTTTTAGTAATTTCCTAAAAATATCCATGTGTTTATAAATTTTGTCAAAATGGTGTCTGTGTTTATTTTTTTACAAAATAAGGATGGTGTTTAAGTCTGTTACCCAAAGAGTGGAAAAATCACTAATGGTGTTAAATATGATGATGTGGTAAGGTGTTTTTGTCTAAATTTATTTGTAAATTCTTAAAAAAGTCATGTGTTTACAACTTTAAAGTGTGAAAATGAGTTTTTTACATCATAAATAATAAATTAGGACTCAAATTACCCCGTGCCACGTCACCAAACTTAACACCGTTAGTGATTTTCCACTTTTTGGGTATCGGCGCTAAACACAATCTTTGTTTTGTCAAAAAAAAAAAACACAGATACCATTTTGTCAAAATTGATAAACACATGGATTTTTTTAAGAAATTACCCTTTTTTTTCACTTAGCCACCTAAAGTTTGTGGTCATCCACTTAACCCCATCAACTTCACTTTTCACATACATTTGTCACATTAATCCGAACTATATATGGAGTTGATGTAGCAAAAAAAAAGCAAAAGAAGAAAAAATGGATGAAATTTTTAATGAAAAATTACAAAAACACTTATCTTTTCAAAAAATTTCTTTCTTTTTTCCTTTTTATTTCTTTTTCTTCTTTTTTGTTTCTCTATCTTTTCCAAATCCAAGTTCTGAAATTCAAGAAATTTATATGGAATTTCAGATGATTTCTAGAATTCGAAGAAGAAGAAGAAGAAGAAGAAGAAGAAGAAGAAGAAGAAGAAGAAGAAGAAGAAGAAGAAGAAGAATGAGGATTCAAATTTTACGGGTGAGTGTATTACACTGTTAGGTAAATCTGGTTCTCTCTTCAAAAGGGGCTAAATGTAGCGTTTTCTTAGAAGTTGAGGAGGATAAGTGGATGACCACAAATTTTAGGTGGCCAAGTGAAAAAAAGTGACGACTTTAAGGAAGCGCAAGAGACGTTAGACCTATTTTTTTTTTTTTCAGAAAAATGATAAAATTATCATTTATGGGAAAAAAAGTACATCATAATAAAAGAAAATAAAATTATATCCACAAGTACATCATAGGAAATTTAATATGGATATTCAAAAGCATAACTCGTGATAGAGAAGTAGTAGACAATATGATAACTGTTTTTGGCACATCTACGAAAAATACATTCCATCTTGAATCGACTTCATAGTGTATGTCTCTTGAAATGACTTCATAAGTCTTTTATTGAGTCAAATCTATGCGAGTAAATAAATTTCTTGTGTATTTTCATAAATTAAAACTTGAAACTCATATAGGGAGACAAAACACACACGCCATATAAGGTTAACACTGAAAGATATGGCTTTGATACGTGACTCGAAAACATGACACAAACACGACATGAACTAGAATAGATTAATACTTGAAAGATAACATTTTTATATTTTTTACCACTTGTGATCTAAAAACACAACATGAACACGAACACACACTTGAATAGTTTAACATTTGAAAAATGTGGCTTACATTTTACCAATTGAGATTCAAAAACAGAAATACGAACACATCAAGAACTAGAATAGATTAGCACTTGAAAAATGACCTTAAATATACTTTACCACTTGTAAACCACAAACACGACAGGAACCTGACACATTATACTATTTTACCACTTAGAAGATGAAACTTTGATATATATTTCTATATATTTATAAATTTATATATTTATTTATTAATACTTGATGAGTAATAAGAGATTTTGGGCCATGCTTAACAAAGCCCATAATAGAGGTACACCTACTACATCACCAAGTGTTGTGACCGACCTCATTGAGCTCGACTTCATCATTCGACCCGCGTACAAGTCAAACCGAACTTATCACCTGCTATTCGTGACATCATATTCGACAAGGATGTCTGATTGTGGTTTTCGATTGTTGTTGGAACCCAACTTAAGAAAACAGATAACAAATATGTTGTTCTTATAATTACCTCCACAACAATAAATATTCATATAGTTACGTTTTATCTCTACTTTATTTGTTAAACTCTCTCTCTTACTAACTTTGTTGACTTGACTATCAAAGTATTTTTGGAGGCCCTTCCCGTCTAGAAGACGTCAAACACAGTTATTCAAAACACAAAACTTGTCCAAACCACAATCTACTTTGTCATTAATTAATATTTATTTTGATTGTTCATCCGATTTTCGAATGCACACTGGACCGACTTGTCATTAATATTTATTTTTTTGAGCATCTACATTCTACAATCATGAGATTCGAACCCATGACCTCACACTCCCTAGTGGAATGTAATAACCATCAAGACATTGCTTAATATTTATAATCAAGTTATTATCATTATCGTATATATTATTTATTGTTGTTATCTTTTGTAAAAATAATAATCTTTTCATTTAAATTCATAGCATGGTCTTATCATAAGATGGAGAAACGTGACCACCTTAAGCAATATACAAGTATTGTTTTCATAAAATTAATAACATTGTTAGAAACAAAGACTATCAGATTATATATTTCGTCTAAACGTTCCTAATTAAAAGCATCTAATTAGGACCAACTTAATAATCATAACACACTTAAAACACTAAAAATTATACTTATGGTTGCATAATTCCCCTAATCGATCCTCGATAGACCAACAGACTAGTGCCTAGCGTGGTTTAATAAAGTGATTAATAATACTAAATAATAGTAGTATTAATTAAGAATATTCTTATTTAAAGGAGAATGAAAAAGCACATTCCAATTTGACGAACTTAATAGCGAAGCAAACGCTTTCGCAGTTTAGTTGTCCATGTTTTGATCTTCTTCAGACAACAAAGGAAAGAAGAAGAAGAAGAAGAAGAAGAAGATTAGAATGGGTGTTTTTTCGAACAAGATCAGAAGAGATGAGCTTCAATCTGGAGATCACATCTACTCTTGGCGCCACGCTTATATTTACTCTCATCACGGTCTCTTTCTTTTCTTAAGCAACCCCATTTTTCTAATTCCCTTTTATTATATTATTCTCCCACTCCCATTTAGCTTTTTAGGTCTGATTGAGATTTTCATGTATCATCTTAATTCGGATGATCCTCAATATTATTATGTTAGGTAATTATATCACTTTGTTTGTGCATTCAGCTCAAATCATCTCGTTTCGTATTTAGGGATTTCGCCATCAGGCATTACCACATGCCTGCATATTCTGCTCTACTCTTAGTACTTGTATCGAGGTGTTAGTATTTTATGGTTAATGTTCAATTGGGACATACTAAATACTAATAGGTTCATCAATGTGGTTGACAAGTTTTTTTACTTTTAGGAACTGGATGTTTCTGAGTTCGTAGATTCTCCATCTGGATGAGCCTCAGCCCTCATCTTTCATAAATTCTGGCAGCCTTCGGTGCTTATATTTTCTCTTTATGCTAAAATGGTTTGCACCAAAGAGAAAAGAATGCCTCATAATGAACATTTGATCATAATGAAAACCCGAAAGTTGAGATAGTTATCTGAGTTTGCTGTAGATTAAAAAAAAAGACTAATTTTTTGGAAACAATTGTAGGAAAATAGGTAGGAAAGGGTTTCTTAAAAAGGTTCCTAGTAAGGTAGGAAATTACGTGCTCAGCAAAGATCTCAAAGATGCTCCAGTAACATGTTTAGTGTAGTACTTTCTCATTAAGTATTGCAGAAGAGGGTGGGAAGTTTCTAGTCTATTCCATTTGTATTTAACACAAAATGAGAATTCAAACAATCTGTGTTATGTTTCTGTTTGTCCCTCTCCTATCCTTCTTTTCTATAACTCGATTATTCGGTGTGTAGATTTTTATCAGTCAGAATTACCAAGACGTTCAAAATTTAGCCCCATTAAAAGAGAAAATGACTATATTGACTCTCATTAAGGTCTCACCTTGGCAAGGCTATGTTATAAGGTGACAGAGTAAGTTAAATTGCAATTAGTATGATAAGATTGTGTAAATGTAGGAGTTCTTTAGCAGTAAAAAGGATAAGTTTATCTAAGTCATGTGTGTTTGAAGATGTTTTCTCTAAGAAACTCTAGGATATTCCTTCTTAAATTTGGTTATGAGTAATATAAAAGACTCCTCTCTTATGTTGTTGTTCGTCAGATACCTTGTAGTGATGAGAACACACCTTTTGGATAATAAGAATGTCTTCACAGCCATAAATAGTTAAACCAATGATCAAGAGTTGAGAATAAAGACCAAAAAGGGGGATTATTAGCTGCACTTTTCAATGGTATAGATTCATGCATTTCGAAAACAATATAGTGGATAAATATAACATTGGCAGAAAGTGTTTGAAATTTCAATTTGGTCTCCCATTAAAGGCTAAAATGTGCCAAATCACCTAGTGGGACTGTGTAATGACTTAATTAGAGCTGGAAATCTTAATACCAATGCAAGATGAGGCAACCCGACTGATATTATTGAGTAAATGTATTACTAAATAGCTTGTTCTTCATGTTCAATTGTGAGCTCGAGTTTTTTTAAATTCAATTGAGTGGGAACTGCTATTTTATGTACTCTGTTACATTGCAGTGTAGAATCAACAACAAGCTGCCAATTATTTTAGGCTTTACATTGTGTTTTCTTTTCGGCGAATTTTGGGATGCTATTTCTAGATTTTCTTGACAAGAAAGTGCTTTGTCTTTATCAGTTATCATGTTTGTTCAATGTTGTTTCATGAATGTAAATGATGAAAGTTGGTTAGAGAATTTACGGAACACGAAATATATGTTGTCCAATGTTAAAATAATAAGCTTGATTCTTGTAAATGACTAGATTTTAGATATTTCCCCCCTTATTACTGATAATGTTGAATTCTAGATAATGGTGTTTGCAATTGTTACGTTTTAAATCTCACGTGTCAATATATCATTCTCTGCAAGTTAGTAATTGTATGCCAAAACCATTCAGTATGGATAGCATCTGCTATCTATTTTACCTGCATAATTTCCACGTGCTATTTTTATATGCTATTATCAACACTCATGTGTCTTGTTTTGCTTATATGCATGATAGAATTTATATCAATTGAAATGAATTTGACGTTCGGAAAAAAATTGTAGAATTTAAAGCAACATGATTACGACTTTTATTGTCATACTAAAACATCCTTTTAGATCTATAACCACCATGTGTATCTTCAACTTTCCATTTTAAGAAAAAAAGAACACCAAACTTAGATCAATAAAGTCAGTAGTATCAAGTAAATAGGTGGTGAAAACCTCATTATTGCTAACCCTTATTGTATTTCACTACCAGGAATATATGTTGGTGATGAAAAAGTGATCCACTTCACTCGTGGTGGAGGTCAAGAAATTGGGACGGGAACAGTGTTAGACCGTGTCATCTTCAGCAGTTCACCCTCTAATTCAGCAGGCATTCCATGCCCAAATTGCGGTGATCAATCAAGAGAAGACGGTGTAATTTCATCCTGTTTAGACTGTTTCCTTTCTGGTGGAGACCTATACCGGTTTGAATACGGTGTCTCGCCAGCTTTGTTCATAGCCAAAGCTAGAGGAGGAACATGCACTCTCGCTGCTTGTGATCCACCTGAAGATGTTCTTCATCGTGCTTCTTTCCTCCTGGAAAATGGGTTTGGTGTGTACAACATTTTCAAGAACAATTGTGAGGATTTCGCGATCTACTGCAAGACAGGTCTTCTTATATTCACAAGCTTGAGTGTAGGGCGAAGTGGACAGGCATGTTCTTTCGTAGCTGCTATAAGTGCTGTAGTTTCCTCACCACTTCGATTCTTAACTACTAGTGTAAGTGGATTGACAGCTGTGGGTTGTGGGATGTATTGTGTAAGCCGGTTCGTTTCTGATATCGGAGTTCGTCGAGACGTGACCAAAGTGGCAGTTGAGAGGCTTGTAGCTGATCCTACCTTATTAGAAGAAGTGGAAGTTTCACCTGATATGGCTATGGCTATGGTTATGGCTAAGGAAAACTAATATTATTATGTGGATTAATAATTTGTGTTGAAGTGAACTGAATTGATTATTGTTGAAGTGATGTTGGCAGTGAATTGGAGATTGCATCCTTTAGGTGATGAAAGACTATATTATTTATTTGTTCTTAAAGTTTACTTGTGATGCAAAAGGTGCATAATTGATTATGTAATTTAGGATATGCTTTGTTTAAAGCTAAAAAGAGCTCATATTCTCATGTTGAATTACTATTTAACTGGTCTCCCTCCTCCTTAAATTAACCAAGTATGCAATTTTAGTTATGGCATACAGATCAAAGAAGATCCAATTTCTACTGATGAGCTATAGATCACATTGCTATTCTAATAACATCAAAGGATAAACTCAATATCTCCTATAAATACTAGTACCTTGTGCATTCAAGGTACATTTTACTTGTGTTGTATATTATTAAGTTGTAGTAGTTGATTATTATTACACCCATGCTGGTCTTCTTACCTCGGTTTAGTATTGACTTATGCATCATAAGATAAATGTACAATTTGTTCGCATCAATCACTTCCGATAAGTGTGGTACATATTTTTACGGGTTACTAATTCCTTTGTCACTGTTAAAATAAGTTATAAGATCTTTCAATTTTCTTTGTTCAAGCGATTTAATTTTTTATATTATGCTCAAATATAAATTTTTATCACATTAAAGGAATTAAACTATTGAATAAAAATAAAATGACAAAATACAAGAAGTAAATAATGTGTTAGATACCCACTAAACAATGATTTAGTGGTTATTACGCTTCAAAAGAAAGCGTGAGGTTCTGGGTTCGAATCTCATGATCGATAAATGTAAAACCCTCAAAAAAAATAAAATGTGATAGATAAAAGTATATGAATTACATTTGTATGGATAAGGTACCAAAATAGGCCTAACGTATAAAATGGTACCAAATTAGGCTCAACGTTTAAAAAACGGTACCAATTTAGGATTCGGTAATGGATTTTGACGTTTCGGCTTATATTGTCAATCATATTACTTCCAATATATACTTACCGTGCGAAAACATACAAATCATCTTCATCAACTGTGTATATATGACGTGTCAAATTTTGTTACTGAAGCCTAAATTGGTGCCATTTTCTAAACGTTGAGCCTAATTTGATACCTTTTTGTGTGTTAGGACTATTTTAATACTTTTGTGCAAATGTTAAGCTTATTTTGGTACCTTATCCCTTTATTGTATAGATTTTATCCACATTAAAATTTCTTCCATACCATTTTCTGTTTGGACCAAAAAATAAATAGATTAGGAAAATGAAAAGCTAGAGCAAGTGGAAACTCAGAAATAGCCGTTACAGAAATTTGAATTGAATCAAGAAAGCTGTAAATGTAAAAATATAATGATTATAATAAGAGAATGTCTGTAAGTTTTTAAGAAATAAAATAAGTATATTAATAGAAGCAGCCAAAAAGACATAGAAATATTCTTGAAACAAAATAAATAAAATAAAAATAGCAGTTTATAACTAATGGGGGGACAATAAGATTCATCCAACGGCTATCCCATGTCTCTAACGGCTCTATTTTGTTGTTTAGTTTAGTCTGAAGTTCCTCCTAGATCTCCCCGCCCTCTCACTCAAATTTTTGAATCTCTTTCTTTCTCTCTCTTAATTACAAAAAAGCTTTAACTCTTTTTTTAAAAATGTCATCTTGGAAACCACATCTCTCTCTTATCTATTACATATTGCCCTAATTCATTCCCCCATTTTCAAATTTCACATCTTTACCTTGTTTTCCCAACTGGGTCACCAAAATGGGTGCTTGTCTTAGCAAGAAAAAAGGGTCTTCTTCTTCTTCTTTACCATCTTCTTTGAATGTTTCTGTAGCTCCAAAGAAGTTTCTTGATTCTGAAACCCCATTGAAAGGGGAGCTTCAAATCAAGAAGAAAGTAGTAGCAGTAGATGAAGAAGAGAAGGAGAAGGAGAAGAAGAAACAAGTTGCAGCAGAAGAAGATAATAACTTTGTGAAAAAGGAGATCTTTGTGATAAAACACAGAAAAAGTCATGATAGAGAGAGGCCTGAGAGACCATCTTCGGGTCCGGTTCCCCCGAAACAAGAAGATGAACTCAAGATTTCTTCTGGCGGTGAGAATTGCAGCAGTGTGGTGAGGACTTCAAGCTGCACTAAAGAAGAGGTGGATGCTATTCTGATTCAATGTGGGAGGCTTAGCCGGAGTAATTCCTCTGGAACTGTTGCTGCTAAGGCTGCATCTTCGGGGCGGAAATATGCTGGTTCCAAGAGGAGTTATGACTTGGATCATGACCAAGATGAGCTTGCTGCTGCTGTTTCTTCTTCTTCTGCTGATTATGAAGCCAGGAAGAGAGATGAGGAGGAGGAAGATGGTGAAGATAGGAGGCAGCATCGCCAACGCCATCGTCAATCGGGTAGGCGGACTCATTCTTCCCCCTCACAAGGAAGGAGAAGGACACCAAGCCGAGAAAGGGACCAGGAACAGCGATCTGGAAGTAGAGAGAGGGGAAATGGTAGCAGTACTAGTGGTGGAAGAAGGGTTAGTCGATCTCCCGGTCGAAGATCAGAAACTACCCCAACTCCGAATTCTAATGGTACTACTAATTCTACAACCAGGCCGGGGAAGATGGTCTCAGTTCCTGCTACTGTTTCATCATTGGCAATAGATAAAAGCAACAATGGTGTTGAATCCCAAATGGCAAGTGGTGTCAAGCGGATATCTGTGAAGAGAAATGCTGGGGAAGCAGCTGGATCGAGGACTGCTGCGTCTCCCCGATCTAAATCCCCTGCACGAGGCAATGCTAGAGGCGGTTCTAATGAGAATAATCAGCAGCAGCAGCCATCGCTTAGTCGTAGCAATTCGAGGAAAGCGGAACATTCTCCTTACCGGAGAAACCCTTTGAGTGAAATAGACCCGAATTCGCTAGTGTATGCACCCACAACAACTGGAAACAACAAAAATACCAATGGCACGGGCAGAGTACAAACTAAAACCAGAGAAGCAGAAGTACAAGCTGCTGTGAAGGAAGTTGTAAATCAGGTATGCAATTGCATTTATAATGTGTGTTTGTTTCATACTCTTTTCATTGCAAAAGATGGATATTTATGTGCTTGTTTTTCTTATTCAGAAGCCAAATGCTCAGGGGGCTAATAAGATTGTGAAAGAGCAAATAGTAGTTGCGGAAGAGGCAAAAGCTATGCCTCAGACACTAACAAGAACTAGATCAGCAAGAAGATCTCGAGATTTCGACTTCAATCCTGCAACTTTGGTGAATCCTAATCCATCGTATACTTCTCTCTTGCTAGAAGACATACATAATTTCCACCAGAAAACCACAAACTCAACCCCAAATGCTCCGGCATTCTCGGTTCCAGCATGTGTGACCAAGGCCTGCTCCATTGTTGAAGCAGTTGCAGATCTCAACTCCACAACAAGCTCAAATCTTTCTTGCGGGTTTGCCGAGGATAAGAGAGTCCCTAAGAAGGTAGCACTAGATGTGAAAGACCCTTTTGTAGAATCAGAAGTAGTGGTAAGTGATGATTTGATGGAGCCGAGTTTGCACAAGTATGTAACTGTAAGGCGGGGTGGGAATGGCACAGAAGATATGGATGGACAAGAGTCCTCTGGTAGCAATAGCTTTGTGGGTGTGGCTGGTAGCCACAACAACCATTGGGGATACTCTACGTCTTCATGGGAACCCAATTCAGCTGATTCCACAGATCGTTGGACATCGAGATCCAACACTAGAGAAGATGGTGAGAGGAGTCCTTTGGGGTTTCAACAGCATGTTATATTCGAAACAGGACTCGACATGGAAGAAGCTAGGAGGGGATTTAGCGCGCAAAGGACTGGAATTGGGAGGAGATTTAATCCTATTGTTGCAGCTGCTTCAACATGAGTTGCGGTTTTTCACTACTTGAACTTTTCGGTTTGGTTTAGATTTTTGTTAGGTTGCAGACTTACAACCATTTAGTTTTAGTTTCATTGGTCTGAATCAAATGATCGTTTGTTCATAAGGATTATTGCTTTTGCCTTCTGATTTGTCAAAATGTATTCTTCTTTTACAATTGAAATTGGTAGAACGATATCATTTCCAAAACATTTTTATTTTACATATATTTTGCCAATGCTATCATCCAAAATACACCAGAAATTACAAGTGTTGTCTAGATGCCCTGAAACAGATCATACAAAACAACACTAAGAACATCTTATGTCAATTAACATTATGAAATTTAAGACAATCAGCCCCAATATCTTTTTCCACGCCATCCGCAAGTTTGTGGTCGGTCTACGAATCTCTTGAATCCTGGTGGAATTGTAGCATTCTCCACCATCCACCTGCCTCTTTGCTTCTGGTATCTTATCACGCAAAACTGTCTAGAGTCCCCATGGAATTGTAGCAATAAGAGCTTCCAGCTATCATAACTAACAAGAGAACCCAACCCATGTGGATGATCTGCTCCTATCAACTTTTTACATTGATTTTGTTTTAAATGTATACTATTTACATTTTATTTCCCCAGTCTCTATCCATGGCCAGTCCCTTTCATGTCTTGTATGACTTGTATAGATAAAATGTTTCATTCAACACGATAATTAACCATGTAAATAGCTGCCAAAGTAACACCAGCTCCAACCAGCTGTACGGGCGAGAAGGTCTCTCCAAGATATAAAAACCTGTACCCAGAAATCGAATTGTAAATATTAACCTACTAAGATTAATATTTGTACTTCTTTATTCTGATAGCATAATCTTACCCAAAAATTGAAGCAAACACAGGGGTTAAGAAAGTGAGGGAACTCAGTTTTGTCAGGCTACCTGAAATGTTAGAATGATAAATCAGTTTCAGAAAAGAAAATTCAAACAACGTCCAGGCCTTAAATATGGAATTGCAGTTTGGAGAAGCATGACAGTACCTTTTGTGGCACTGTAGAAGAATACACCATAACTGATAGCACTTCCAAATATAGAGGTATAAAGGAGTGCCAATATATCATTTGCTGTTAGCTCCTTCAGACCTCCAAAAAGTGCAGGATCATGATTGAGAATAGACAATACTACGAGGGGGAAACCACCAATAACCATGTGCTGCAACACAGTTCATGTGAGTCGGTCATTTTTCCCTCTTTTCGCTACAAGTTCAATGTAAAACAAAAGTACAGCAGCCAATAATTCACCAAGTTTTAAAGCACAACATTCAAGTATAAGTTTGACCGTTAAACAGCAAAAAATCAACATTTCTCATCACATCAGCATCTCCTGAGTGGATAATGTTGGATCACATAACAAGACCCAAGATAAGATAAGTAAAAAAATACAAGAAAACGAGAGGTAAAATTATGTTCTTTTTAATACAAGAAAACGAGAGTTAAAATTATGTTCCTAGGTCAGTATGGAGAATTGCTCGGGAACCAAGTGGACTACCGACTGGTTTGATGAAAGTTTTGGTTCAAGTTCCACCTGAGGTGCATCCAACAATTCCCAACCGTAGCAAGAGTTCTATCTTAAAATGATGTTGAGATGGTTTCATGCAAAAATAAAACCTTAAAGAGATCAAATCTTTACTATGATATTTGAATACATTACCATGATGATTGATGGTATTCACGTACTGAGATATGCAAATCTTGTTGGTGTTATATTTTTAAAGATATTAAAGCACTACTTAAATACGTGTTTCATACATACGGTTCCTTTTTGCAGGAACCAGAAACAGATAATTCAATTTGAATTTAAGGTCACCTCAAGTTTTGAAACTAATGATAAGCAAAAGTATGATAAAAATGTGGAGATTATCATATGATGGAATTGGCTGTCAGGATAACCTACCCATCCAGTTGCCATAATGGGATCAGAGTACTTTGTAACCCATCGGACCATGACCGTGCCTACTGCCATGCTCTGAGCAGCGAGAAGCATCCACCACTCTCCACTTCCCCACAAAGAAAAGTTACTTTGGTTGAGAGTAAGAGCAGGTACCTACAAATAAAAATACTTCACAATTCAAAAACTATTAACATGTGGTAATAATATCAAATGAGACAAGACTGCTTTGATGATTTGATCTAATGGATTTGCAGAACTGAATGTCCTTTCCACTTGAGCCTAGGTCTGCTTGGATGGATGTTATTGAGGGTTAAATAATGGAAGGTTAAATATCCAACCTTGCTTGGGAAGAAGGTTATTAGGATGGGAAGGTTAATTGGAGATTAGAAAACCATCATTTTCAGTCCACCCAGTAACCTTCAATCCACCTTCCATTACCTTCCCTGATCTTCATCCAAGAAGACCCTAATGGAAAGATGGACATAATAAGAAATTTATGAACATCATCTCGTGAAGTATAATAGAACTTGGGCACAACTAAACTTGGCTTATAAATTTAGGCCGTACCACATAGCCAACTAAGGGCCATGAATGTGACCAAAGAATACAAGTCATGATAGCTCATATTCAAAAACCTTGATGTTTATATCATCCTTAAAAATGTAGATTCAAGTGTACAAAACCAAAAAAAAATCAATTTAAGACTCAGAGGAGATGATTAAATCCAACAAGAAAAGATTCGAAGTGCACCAATTCAGAAGTCAAGGACCAAAAACCAAGCTGGAATAAGTAAGACCCAAGTTACAATTTAAGGAAATATGTTTATTTCTCAGTGTTTGAAAAGTTTGAAGTCTGCTTGCTATTTTGGGTTTGCTTTCGTAGTGCGGCTAACATATCAACATTGGAATCCCGCAACGTGAAACTTTATAAAGGTTGATATTCATAGCCATCTAACTTTTAATGTTTATGTTTCATTTTGCAACTAAAATTCAAAGGTCTTATGAACAAAATTACGGGCTATGACTGCATTGCAGTGTTCTTATACGTCTTTCTACCAATTCCGCTTGTTTATCCACCAATTTTTCTGTTTCACACTTGATTCTAAATATTTGCAACTATTTCCTGAATTCAGTAATTACAAATCAAACGTCTACTCCCTTAATCATGATGTGGAACATACAACCTTTTGCAACCAGCTTTACAGAATCTAGATATGTAATGTGGCACATTTAAAGAGTAATAAATTATTGTGAGATTCTAGTTTCAATTTCTAGACCTTAGATGTTCCTAGAATAGGATTCACTTCCCACATAAAACCTGAATTAAAGACAATGGTAAGGAAAAGAACATCCACATATTTCGAACAGAATGACTCTTAAGTTAACTACATGTTCTTAAGCTCAAATCTGAAGACTTTGATTTAGCACAATGTTTTTCAGATTTGTAGACAACAGTTAATCTTCTAAGCAATACTCTTTCTTCCAAACACTAGCAACAAATAACCAACCATAAGAACATCATCCATGCTAAAGCTTCTCCGCATAATATAAATTAAGCATTCAATATTTTGACATGTGAACACTAAAGCCATGGTCTGTCATGCATAAAGGTGTCTGCCTACTTAGTACTTATAGTAAAATCTTCAGCATTTGTGACATATTCAAGGCAGAAATGCTTCTTATAAAGCATTAAGTTTGTGATCCATGCACAAGGAAACCTGAAAAAGAAGAAACCCATGCAGCACGCAAGTAGGTCCTCATATTCCAAAACAATTTTAATATCCACATATTTTGATGCAGAAACAATGATGCCCCAGGTGGATCAGACACGTGAACTAATTTGCATGGATTCTTAAATGTCATAATTATAAGCAGTACAACTATGTAAAGTGATCACCTCAAGAAGTAAAAGCCCTACAACACCAAGCACAAGACCTCCAACTCCAATTAATCCAATGGATTCACCAAATAAGAAGGCAGCAAGTACAGCCACCGTTAGAGGTTGCGAATCTATTATGACCTGCAGCAAGAAAAAGCAATGAGAAGCTCATATGTGTTCCTGCAAAACAGATTTGTTACACGTAAACTATAACAGAACACGCAAAGAAATCAAATTCCCATGGCCGCTTTATCTCGGCTAACAAAGAATTATTTCTTATATCTCAAACTCCAACCAGTATTTTCTCACAGAAGGAAAAATTCAAGTAATAGACTTTTTACCAACCAAAGGTATGAGATACTCGGACCAAAATTTGGATAAGGGTGTATTCTCTTTTAGTACGGTTTCATGATGTGGAAATGTGTGCCAGTAAGGATTGGCCCGATGAGTATGGAGTTGATACCTCTATGTGTCAGGGTTGAGGTTTGATTCCTACTCGGTCAAAATTTAGCCCTTATTTGTCAATGTCTGCAGTTTGCACCGCTTGTTAAACTTCATAAAAATTTACAAAAGCAACAACTAGTCCTTATCCATAGATAGCTAATTGATCAACAACGCAAACAGATACGCAATCCATGTTCTATTGAATCACTAGATTCTACTTCAAGTCAAGTGGCAAAAGCCATAACATTAAACTGGGAAGTTGCAAGTTTCAACAACAATATAACAGTAAATTTCCATTAAAAAGTTTGATAAAGAAAACCTACACTGCCTAAACCAGCAGATGTTCTTTGCAATCCTTCAGCAAGAAACCCCTGTTCCATCACAAAAGAACAATAAAAATCAGAACTTTAAACAACACAACGTGAAATCTATATCATCATTGTACCATAATTCCATGAGATAATCGAAAACAAGTTGCAAAAGCGAGAAACCTGAAAGCAAGTGGCATCAACAAGAGCAAAGAGTGCAATAGAAAGCCAAGCATTGACCCCAGAAGGAAAAGGCCTGCCTTTATACGCAGCAAAAGCAACCAACAGCAACCCGGCGGGAACAAGCCGAAATGCAGCCACAAAGAAAGGTCCAGACAAAGGCAAAACCTCCTTCATTGCAACCATAGCCGTACCCCAAAAGAAGAACGGTGACACCAAAACTCCATTCTCCAACAACATTGCCACTAAATCACTTTCCGGGTCATCACCTTCTTTCGATAACAGACCCTCATTGGACTCAGAAGATGAAGAAGTGACAAGATACTCCACATCCTGTCCTGTCCCAACACAATCGAAGTCCTGATCTTCATTCAAGTCAGCATTTTTACTGGTAGAAGTGCAGTTACAATGTAAATTACTATTACTTCTTCTTGGTCTGGAAGTTGTAGTGTAAAGGGTAGTGGAAGAAGATGGAGAAGATGGTTTGAGAAGAAGGGTAAATTGAGGAGGGGATAAATGAAATGTAGGGAATACGATGAAAGGATTATTGGATAGTGATGGGATGGAATTTGATGGAGTTAAACAAGAGGGGGAGAAGAGCTTCATCTTCCTCTAAGCATTTTTATTTTGAGAAGCCATTGATGGAGAGCTTGGTGGTGCTCATAAAAATCTACAAACTACTGGTGAAGAAGCCTACACGTCAGACCCGCTATAATATTTTTCTTGCCTTCCCAAAACTAGGGATGGCAATGGGTAACCTATCCGCTACCCGACACTATCCGTCTCTAATGGGTTTATTCATATTCGATCTATAAGGGTATGCGACGGGATGAGATTTAAAATACTACCCGTGGTGGGTACGGGACGGGTATGGGATTACCCATAGAGTATCCGAAACCCGGTATCTGTGATATATTTGAGGGTAATGGGTAATGGGTACCCGTACCCGTCCCGTCTCATTACATAAGTTACATAATATATAAAAACATATATAAGTCAATAAAATTTGTTTAGGTTTATAATAATGGACCATTATTTGGTGTAGGCCATTATTGTTTTGAAGGTTAATGAATGTGGATTGTAATTTCAAATTTAGGAAAAATGAAGATTCTATCAAAATGTAGTGTTTTTTAATTTGATTTTTTTTCTCGTTTGAACCAATTTAAATGATTTGGAATTAATTTTAAATTTATGTATGGATTAGATGTTTTTTTATGAAGAAATTATGGTTAGCATATATTATACATGAACGGGTATGGGTATCCGTGGGTACCCGCTATTTATACGGACAAGGGTATGGGATTGCAAAAGTATACCCGTTAGGGTAATGAAACGAGTACGGAAAATGTCAAAAATAATGGGTACGGGTATGGGAACGGCACTACCCGCGGGTACCCTACCCGTTGCCATCCCTACCCAAAACAGCTAACTAGATTACAAATTTCACTGACTTCTTTTTTCTTATGTTACCACGAGTGAGTGTAGCGTCGTGTCGTGTACGCCCTGTAAGTGTCCATGATATTTTGTTTCACTTATCCTTTCGTTCTATTCGTGGTTAATTACCTTTTCTTTCTACTTTGTTTTATTTCCATCCTCTTTATAAAAAAATTGTACTTCTAACATCAAAATCTCATTTCTTTATAAATAAAAAATAATGTACTTTAACGTATACGTGGTACTCAAGAATTTCTACATACTATGAACCGGTGTAACAAACTCGATTAATAAAATCTGAGAATCATACCACCTCATTTAGAAATGATTAGCGTAAAAAGAATATGTTTATATTTGTTATGCATTTATTGATCGGATTCATTGGATCAGAACCATAATAGAATTTCTCATGGAAGCCAATAAAAAAAAATTTAGAACTTGAAATAAGTAATACAAGTTGAGATTAAATTCCCGAGTCAATCAAGATTAACACTGAGAGAAAAATTAAAAGACATATGTAACGGGTTCATCATATTATTATTTAGAGTATAATAGAAAATACAAATTCAAATTTATATTAAAAGAACTTCTTACAAAATGATGAGGTTTATGAATAATAAAACATTGAATATATTTATGCTAAGGAATGGAACGAGAGTCAAAGATCCTATTGTCATTGTTTAGTTAGATAGAGTTAGAGGTGGAATGAGAATAGTGGAATCAGTAATTCCTTCCTATACCCACGTTAATGAGTTTTCATTCCCTTTGGAATCAAAAATAAAAACACGCAGACATGATCTTAACTACTACTGCGAAACTTAATGAAAGCAAACTACATCAACAGTCTTCGGAATTCAACATAAAAAATTCAGGTCTTTATATTTTTTTTGAAATTGTTCATTGATATGTATTTGAAAATTTTGCAGTTAGCAATGGAGATTAATTAGTTCCCTCCACTTTTTCTGCGCAATTGAATTCCAGCTCTGTCTTGCTTCAAATTAGGGTTATTAGTAACTAATTTCTCATCATCTACTATAAGTTACCACTGGAAAAAATAGTTATAGAAATTCATTGAAACTGTATGCCAAACTTAAAAGTATATTTAGAACATAAGGAACAAAGCATAACAAATCAATAATTCTTTCAAAAACAAATCAAATAATTTTGGGTTTGTCGTATAGATGAATTAAACACGAAAAAGTGAAATAAAAACTATTTTATAATTAACTTATTATTATTATTATTATTATTATGTTTTTTTATTCATATTCTGCTAGAGTGCCAATCAGTTTGAAATGCAATCTGATTCCGTTTCTAAATCAAACCAAACAAAATACATAAATAGTCATTCTAATTTTGATTCCAGTGCATTCCAATTCTGATTCCGTTTTTGATTCCGAAGTTAAAACCAAACGCCCCCTAATACTGATGTGTTTAGTTGTTCAATTGTATTAAATATGGTGTTAAAAATTTATATGGAATATTCCACTATAATAAATGTTTATATGCAGCCATTTGGCTGCATTTATCAAAATCCATTTATATAATCTCTTGTACCGGTACTACAAATCAATAATTGGAGGGGTAGGCTAGAGTTATTTTGAAGTAACCATTACTTTGTTTTAATCACCATTGGATCAAAATCCACTACCCTCATCCAATGGTAATAGTGGACAAAGTAATTGTTACTTTGTTAATAACAAAATAAGCATAGAAAACCCATAATTTGGAACTATCTCAAACATACGATTAAATTTAACATGAGAAATTTTAAAATACTGCTGGAGTACGGATGACGTGGTACTCCGGACTAATAATTCGATGACACGTCACATATGCTAGTATCCAAGGTTGATGATTTAAGGTCTAGGGTTTAGTTTTTAGAGTCTAGATTTTTATTTTAAAATCTAGAATTTTATATAAATTATTAACTAAAAATAAATTTTTAATTAATTACACGTTATCAAAATCTTAGTGGTTGATGTAACATATATCAACCATTGGTGTAGGCTATGGTCACTTTGTTTTTCCCTTACTTTGTCTATACTTTGTCTTTTTCACCATTGGATTAGTTTTTAACCCATGATCCAATAGTTGACAAAACAAAGTAATGGTTACTTTGTGAAAAACAAAGTGACCATAGAATATCCCTCAACCATTTATTGGTTTGGAGCACCACGTCATCATGCTCGTATACTAAAATCTCTCATTTAAAATTTCTCAAATAATCAAAACAACTGAATTCAAACTAAGAAACAAAGCTTAAAACTAATCATGGAGAACAATACTCTTACAATTAAATGGGAATGGTTCTCCCGTAGGAACAAGAGGTGAAGACATATCATTATTTACAAAATGAATTTTTAAATCCTCACATAACACAGACACATGCTTCGTAACAACCACATTATTGCTACCTCCATAATTCATTGTCACACGAGAAGTGATATTGGAAGCAAAAGTGAGAGCTCCGTCTTTTATCCTTTCACCATTCACAGCCTCTACTACTGTATGATTAAGTGGAATACCCGAAGAAGTGAGATTCACCCAAAACATCTTTACATCCGGGTATTCCAAAGGGAAACTCTTCAACGCCGTAGAAGAAACAACCACGCTTTTCAACAAAACATAAACTTTTACATCTTCAAACATCAAGGGTGACCAATAATTTGCTCCGGCAGTGAACCAGAGACTCCAGTTGGTTGTTAAATAAGAATCGGAGGAAGAAGAAGAAGAGATGTTGAAAAGGTAGACTATGGCCGAATTAATTTGGAACGTCGGCTTGTTGAATGATGGTTTTTGGAATAATAGAGCAATAAAAAGCCCTAGAATCATTATAGTAAGCAGAGCGAGAAACCACAAAAATAACACATCTGGACTTTGATTCTTTTTTGGAGTTTCAGTTTCAAACCCCATGACTGAAACTGAATGTTGAAATTGAATTGAATTTTAAGATTTAATGTAATGTGTTATTATATGCCATCTAAGGAATCCTAATGAGGAACAGAGTCAAGTCAAGTTCAGGTGAGACACCCTCCTTATGGTGTGACATCCCTCTTATGGTGAGACAGGTATCTATTTTGTAATTAGCCTATGTAAAATAATATTAAACTAAACATGCGTTCTTCCAAAAGCATCAGCAATGTTTCTCTTCAATCCATCTTTCCCCGTCTTAACCTTGCCGGCCACCACCATCCCCACTTCGACCTCCACGCTCACCATCTTTGTAGCTGCCATTGTCGTCCTTTCCTCCATCTCACCCGAGTCAGAAAGCTTCTTCTCCAGAGATGACGACTATGATTGATCCCTCTTTCATCAGATCCGGAAGCTTCCTGCAAATGGAAGTGATATGATTTTGGAATCTTGAGTGTAGGAGCTCATCATACCAACTGCACCCAAAAAATTGCAATGCGATAATACCTTTTGTGCCTTTATAGATTGAATTTCATCTTGTAATCTTTTTGCTGCTTCGTCACTCTTCTTTTTTAAATTAGGGGTTGTTTGAATTTGGGGATTTTGGGATGGTGATTCTGGAAATTAAGAGAATCTAAGATATGGTTTTTTTGAAATTGAATTCCTAATGATTTTGCTTTGAATTGCAGTGGTTGCTATATTGCAACGAGTGCCTATGTGATTGATTGCTGTATTTTGCTTGATGACTGAGTTAATTCTATAGAAAAGAAGTCAATACATGTGGGTTTTAATCATAGAAAATAATACTGAGTTCCTGGAACAACCGAGTATTATTTCGAAACAATCGAGTATTATATCGAAACAACCGAGTATTAATAGGCATAGCCACTAAAACTGGATCTATATGAGAGCTGCAATGAAATTTTCACTTTGAGAAAGAAATTCCTGTGGAAATTATTTATTTAAATGAGACCATTGATATACGGTTTCATAACCAGTGAGCCTCAAAGTCGTACCTAGTGGTTCTTATATCCCTTTATATTGTGAAAAACATGAGAGGGTCTTAATTTCGTAAGAAACAGAACTAAAGTGCCATTGAATTAATTGCTCATTTTAGAGCAAAATAGAAGTAGAGGAGAATGCATGATGCACACAAAGGAAAAGCAACAGTGTAAGTTTGAATGCTTACCAAGTCATACACTTATACACAAGAATCATGAGAACCAGTGTATATATATTTTTGGCCCGTGCTGCAAAAATATATTTAAAAAAAAATTACATTAGAAACTACGCTTAAGGATTCATGTCAGATGTAATAGAGTGACTATCATCAAAGGTAAATAATAGTTATTTAGTCCCTGCATTATAACAAAATACTACACTTGTTCCACTAGACTACTACATTTGTTTCAGCAGAATACTACACTTGTTCCACCAGACTACTACATTTGTTTCAGCAGAATACTACACTTGTTCCACCAGACTACTACATTTGTTTCAGCAGAATACTACACTTGTTCCACCAGACTACTACATTTGTTCCAGCAGAATACTCGGAGAGTGTAAAAAAATGTAGTTTTTTGGTGGAACAAATGTAGTAGTCTGGTGAAACAATTGTAGTATTCTGCTGGAACAACCGAGTATTAATTCGAAACAACCATAGAAAAATAAAAAAAATTGCTTATAAATAGCAACAATGGGTCTCAAAATGACCGCCTAATTAATACGAGTTCAGTGGTTTAATTTTTTTTTGAAAAATGAGTTCGGGAAGAGCGGGAAAATGCATTTTAAAGAAACTAATTAAAACTTTTTCTCTCTCCAGAGGTGACATCAGCACTGACATCACATCCTCTTCATTCCCTCCATTTTCCACGCATAAGGCTTTTTCTCTTAATTACAAGTTTGTCACCTTCCCCTGTTCAATTACAAAATTACCCCACCTTTTTCCCTTGTCATACCATAAGTGGGCTGTCATACCATAAGCTCATTGTCACACCTGAGTCTTTCTCATGAGGAACAATAGTTAATTAGGAAAATATTTATTGTTTTAAATTTTTTATTTATGATTGCTATTTTACTAATTTTAGTACTATTATGTATCCTTTTTAGTTTCGGAAATTATAATTCCTTCCTATTCTACCGAGTTGAAGTAATTGAAAACCCTCTAAACTATACCGTTTCACATTCTCAATGTTTTTTTCAAGTTTTAAACCCTTTGGCCGAAACTGAATTTGAAATTGAATTGAATTTAAGGTTATACTTTCAGTTTATTATTATGTAGTGTGATCTAATAGGCCGAATGGGTTGAACAATATTAGGAAAATATATTTTGATTTATAATTTTTATTTTCCTTTTTTGTGTAACAAAAAGTTTAGTTAATTAAGATAGGCATACCCACTCGCAAGGCCAAGGCCAAGGTAAATGGTAAATGGTCAAGGTCAAGGTACAAACATTGATGAGAATTTACTCTCAAGTTGTTTTTTTATTGTCTATTAAATTCAACTTTTTAATCTGCCTAAGTGTGTTATTTACTTTCATTCTAGAATTTTATTGACCTATTGAGGACTAACATGTGTCCCCTAAGTTATAAAGTCAATTTACATTTTTTATACTTAATACTCTAAAAGTTATCTAACAATAACTCGTTAACTTTTTATATTATTAAGAAGTATGATAAATTTGAAGTATTTTATACTTTCTCTTAGGAAGAAAGTATTACACCGTGTAAATAATTAACAGTATATTTTGTAGTTAATTATTTATATAAAATTATAGATGACAAAATAAAAAATTTACACCCTAAAAAATGAACCCGAGACTCAAAATTATAAACCTTAAATTTTAATAATTATGATATATCGTTGAATTGTTGATCCGGTATACAAATGACATGGTAGACCAATTTCTAAACTTAATGAAGAAAATAAATATATAGTATCCCAAAAAAGTTGATGTAATGGAGTAAATTAAGAATTTGAAAAGTAGGCGCCCAAAGAAACGCGTGGTTGAATTAAAAGGCATGCTTATGCATGTGAACACAACACAACAAAACCCTTGATTCTTAACTTAAGAAATTAAGCATCCTTTCCATACTAAAGTCAATGCAGCGAAACTTCATTCATTCATCTACTTACTTTGACCTTCTCAAACTCTCCATTCATCTTCCTTATAATAACAATCTCAAGAAAGCAAACTCAACACTTCATATATCATCTTCTCTAAATTCTTATTCAACATTTTTCATTCTATCCATCAATGACGGACCAGCAGAAAATCCACCCGCTCTCTCACGATGTTGAAGCACCAAACACTCCTTCTGTTCCATTAATGCCAAGAAACTCTTCAAAATCCGATCAAGTATCCTCTCCCCCGCCGTCTCTCCGCCGTACTCTTCCTTTACCCTACTCTAAACCACCCAAGAAAAGAAGTTGTTGCTGCAGATGTTTCTGCTGGACCATCTCCCTCATCCTCCTCCTCATTCTCATCATCGGAATAACAGCCGGAATCCTCTTCTTGGTTTTCCGGCCAAAGGTCCCCGACTTTGATATTGAAAGACTTCAAATAACACAGTTCAATATCAGCCAAGATTCAAGCTTATCCGCCTCGTTCGATGTCACGATCGTGGCAACTAACCCTAACAAGAAAATTGGAATTTATTATGAAGGTGGAAGTCATATTAGTGTATGGTATAATGGGACTAATCTTTCTCAAGGATCGCTTCCGAAATTTTATCAGGGTCACCAGAATACGACGGTGCTGATTGTTCCGATGACCGGACAAACACAAGATGCAAGTGGATTGTTGACTTCTCTACAGCAGGAGAGAGACCGGACCGGAATCATTCCGTTGGATTTGAAGGTTAAGCAGCCTGTGAGGATTAAGTTGGGGAAACTGAAACTGTTTAAGGTGAATTTCCATGTTGAATGTGATCTTGATGTTGATGATTTATCTTCTGATAATAATATTAGTATTAGGAATAGTAGCTGCGATTTTAAGCTTAAGCTCTAATTTTTTAATCTCATATACTTTTCATTCTTTTTTTTTCTATGTATCTTTTTTAGGTACCTCATTTTTTTTTCTCTTATTATTTTCCTATAGTTTAATAATTGAAATGGAGGGTTATTTTTTCCTCCTTACGGTTAGATATATATAATGTATACGCTTTGTATCTACTGGTATTACTTTCATATTGATGCATATACTACCTTTTGAATTTATTCTATATATTTGCCTAAATATTTATTTCACTGTTTCACATTTTGCTTTCACAAAAGGTTTCGTTCGATTTCTTAATTACATGTTTGTGGAGATATGTATTTTATCACCTTTGTTTAGGTTACCCCAAATTTCAGTACGTTGAATAAGAAAACAAGTATTGTTAATGAATTAGTTGGGTAAAACTTACCTTTCATGTAGAGGTTATCATAATCCATCTAGAAACCCACTTAATCCATCTAGAAACCTACTTAATCCATCTTGTCCATTTACTATTCTTTATAAATTATTTATAAATTATGTTGAATTTATGCTACAAAGAACAAAACCTAACTCTCCATATTCTCACCTTGTTTTTTCATTTACCTAATTTGAATTGTAAAAAAATCTTTTCATATTTTGATATTTTCTAACTTTTAAATAGAAAAAAAAAAAGAAGAAACAAAATGGGTAATCAGAAAATGAAAAATTGTGAAGATCGAGAAGAAAACTTATATATAAAAAAAACTGGGAATAATATAAAGGAAATTAAGGTTAGAGTAGAAAAAAAACATGATGAAACAATGAAGAAAAAGTAAAGATATAAAAATGAGAAACAATGTAGATATAAGAGTTGGTTTAAGTAGTAAGACGCTTCTTCTTCTACTTGAAATATTTGTTCGAGAGTCCATTTTGTCAAAATTTAGCTCTTAGTGGTAAACAATTTGTAAATTTCACTGTAAACCTTTATCGAAATCTGTAATTGCTCTGATCTTGTGAGTGATAGACATAGTTCATGTTCTTTTTTACTTATATTCAGCACATTTTAGCAATTTCAATTTTATTTAGCAATTTCAGTTCAAAAATTTCATTTTAATTTAGCAATTTCAATTTATAATTTAGCAATTTAAAACAGAAAACCAATTTCAATGAACCTAAGAGGAAAAAAAGTCTTTGACGTGAATATATGTTTTTCTTTTTGTGGTTGGGTTTTATGTATCTGAATTCAAAAAAATAATAAATTAAAATGGAAAAATGAATTTTGAGATTAGAGACATTTTGGTTGGTATTATATATTTATTTTATTTTATTTTCTTTATAAATTGTAAGGAGTATGATTCGAACTTTGATCTCTCTATTTACAAATTGGGGTAAGTGTACCAATTAATTCATATCTCAGGTATATTCTGTTAAAATGGTATACATGCATGTCATCCCAATGTATTGTATGTGCCTGAAGTCTTTGTGTGAAGAGATATATTAATTTGTGTTGTCCGAATGAGGAGAAACGTCAAATTCTAGTTCTCTTGGAATAAAACGTGTTCCACTAAAATATAAAAAATATTAATGTATAAATCATAACTGAGCTTTAACTATCAACTTGACGTTTTAGTTCAATCGGTCAAGTAGTTGGTATTAGAGTTTCTGTGACTGAAAGGTTGTGAGGTCAATTCTAGGCAACTTCAAATAATTGTTGAATTAAAAACACATAGTGGGTTAACAAGTTCGGAACTTAGGCCTTGTTCTTTATGACTGAACTAAATTGAATAGAAGTGCATTTACTGAAGGAAAATTACTGAAATGAATAGTTTTGAACCGAACACAAATAAATTATTGATATGTCATAAAAAACAAAGTCTTACTTTCAAAACTAGATGGTTTAGGATGTAGAATATTAAAGCAAAATACTTCTTTGAGGGAAATTTTTGAATAGCTGAATCGGGTTTAGGGATAATCATGCTCGAATTGATGACTTCCACCACGTCAAGGTGACACTCTATCACTGAGTTATATCCCTCTCCCATCGAGAAAGAGAACTAACTAATCCTAAGGCAAAAGGTCGAGAAACTCAATGCCACTATTCTTTTTTTTTCTTTGGAAAATTCAGAAACTTTATTAAGAACAAACAACTACAACACAACAAACTTAATGCCAATATTCTTGAAGAATTTGGAGTCATGCCTTCTTTTTTCACGGTTACTGATACGAAAATAATGGGAAGAATTGGATTCAATTGTCAACTGGTCCTATCGAAAATAGGATTGACTACGGATTCGAGCCATAACACATGGTTTCTTAGAAGTGTATGATTTTACCGATCTAAATAAGATAAAGCAGGTTTTACATGAAAAAGATTTGGCTCAGCATGTTCTATTCAATACGGATAGGAGCCTGCCCAATGTAAGTGCAAATTAATCTAGCATTGTTCCAAGAATACTGCATGGTGAGACCAAAAAAGTAATAATTATATTGTTTTTGTTCAGATAAAAACCTTTTATTTTTCGTTATTTGGTTATTGTTAGCGATATTTTCGAAATACTATTAACTTCTATCTTGGCTCCTGTGGGTATGCTGGCGTGTCAAGAACATTAGTTTCAAATGAATTGAACAACTTTATGTTATCAGTTATGCAAGTAAAAACTTGAATTTTGAATGAAACCAATGATTGAAAAACTATAATCTTGCGTTTTCCAACTGCATTCTTCATCCAAACTCTTGCATTCTAGCAACCCCAAGCTCTCTTTTTGAACTTTGAATCTCGATATTTCAAAACACCAATTCAAGTCACGTCAATCCCCTTCCATTAATTACAATCTCAATCACTTATACACTCATTTTCACCGTCAAATTTTGTGTACTCTTCGAGCGTAATAGCTACTGCCGCATTTACTAATTTCTATAAATCAATTATCATCCCCCGTTCACTTGGTCAATTGTTGATAAACTTCGACTTCATCTCACCACTTCAGTTAATGTATTTACACTCATTATGAATACTCAATTCAATTCCATCATATAAGTACTCGGAAAATTAACTTTATAATCATTAGATTTTTTGTCTTGGATAATTAAATTGATTTTTAATTTCCGTAGTATTTACTTTTATTTATTCATTAAATATATTTTGTTATTATTTAAATAAGACGGGATTAAATACTATTGAACTGAACTGAATTTACTGAAGTTAATTTGTTGAACTGATCACTAAACACTACTCAACTAAATTGAATTGAATTTTACTAAAAGAACAAGGCTTAAACCCAATAAATGAAATATGTAGTCATTCAGTAACATTCCGATTCCATTCTTAATTCCATAAAAAATTTACGAAAACGTTTTCAAAACTTGAAGACTCTTGTTAAATGAAAAGATTTATGTTTAAGTGAGAAAACACCTAGGCTTCGTGGAAGTCTTATTGATGTTTTCCTTTCCTGCAAAGTGATTTGTCCATTTTGAGCCGACATATATACATGCCACATATTCTATGTCAATTTGATTTTAGCATTTTAATGAGAGAGAGCTGCTAGCTTATTAAGCGACAATGTTAATATATAATGCAAATTAAGGATATTACTAAACGGACTTTGGTGAGTGCTAGATGTTTTGTGGAAAGAACACAGCAAATATTATATAGCAGAATCTACTAGGAATCTTCTTCAGAATCTGTTTATTTTTTTTATTTTTTAAATGTAATAGGAAAGTGCCAATTTACCAAACAATATAATAGGAAGGTTTTTCCACTAAGATTTTAAATTTTGAAACTTGCTCGTTTTCATCATTCAAAATACAATGCCTAGAATTATAAGCAGGAAATAATCTTAGATTTAATTAATGCAAGAATCTACTTACCTTCAACTGAAAAAACTACCATAAATAAAATTTCCTTACTTCATAAGGACAATTTAAGGCAAGTCAACTTTGTTAGACATTGTTAATTATATGGGGGAGAGAAGCCAAACTTTTTCATAGGGCACAAGCAACTGAATTTCTGCAGTTGTGCAATTGCATACAATGGCGAAATCAAGAAAGCTTCCGATGGTGAAGCGAGGAACACAGAAAGAAAGATCGGTGAGTTTCACGAAAAGACGCCAAGGTCTTTTCAACAAAGCTGCGGAATTGTTCATGCTTTGTGATGCCCAAATTGCTGTTCTTGTGGCCTCACCGAGCGAGAAGACACTCAAAAGGAAGATGTACTCGTTCGGGCAGCCCTCGGTAGCTTCTGTTCTTGATGCTTATATTCAAAACCGTCCCCCTCCTCCTTCGGATAAGCAAGAAAAGCAATCTTCAGTTTCTCTATGGAAGAAAATTGATTTGCTTGAATCCCAGCCCGAGGGTTTGGATGAATTCAAGGGTTCTGAATCCGTGGAGGAGTTGCAAAAGCTCGTTGGTGCTTTGGAGAAGATGATTGCTGAAGCAAAGCAAAGGCTTGAATTTGATCATAATGATGAGTACAAATGTAGTAATGGTGCAAATATGATGATTGAATCGGCTTCTTCTTATGGTAATTAATTCTATTCGATTTCTGAATTTAAATTGCTAGTAGCTATTTAACCAAAAAAATAAAAGTTGCTACTAGCTAGGGTTTGTTTTCTTTTCCTATCCGGGATACAACTTCTAATACTTTTAGGTTAGAACCTAAAAAAAACTACTTTTAACTAAGCATTAGGACTTCTCTGGACTTATAGTTTATTCAATTTTGAATTTATTTTTATTTAGTGAATTTAATGGAAAGACAAAACTATACTGGAAGCTAATTACATAAAACCAGATTCCTGGTTTCTTGCTTATGATAGATTAGATCAAATTGGTTGCTACAAGTCACTAGTTTAGTCAAATTTTGTATTCAATTACTATTTATTATATTTAGTGATTTTGATGGAGTTGTAACTAATTTGCAGAGTTGAAGGATTGCGAGATGATAAAGAGAACTGAACAATTAAATTATGAAAAGAGCTGCCCCAAAAATGTGGAGGAAGGGACCGAGAATGATACGTGGAGCTGGTTGAGTGGTAACGATGATCTTATTTATGGAAATGCGTATCCTCTTCCCCAAGATTATTTTTGGTCGTCACCTCTACTCTAGATTGGATTGGATTCGATTACAGAAAGCTTTTGATTCACAATTTTAGTTTTCTGTTTAGATTAGTTATTGCTGCTTCAACCGGAATATATATATATATAACGGAATCAATAGATAATTAGCTATATATTGCTTAGGAACTAAATATGACTACATGTTAGCTGATATTTGTTTATGTATAAGGCTATGGGTTTATGTATTAGGATCTTTATTTAAATGCAAAGGCTAGGATTTTAACTTCTATATAAATTAGCATTACCTCATGAAAACTAGCCTTTTATCTTTTCTTTTTCCCTTTAACCATCATCAAAATGTAGTTTACTTAAACATAATTCTCCAATTGAAATATTTAACATCAACTAATACAATGGTAATGATTAGAAGAAATTGATAGCATATCATCAGTGAATATATATTTCATTCTTAATTATTTTCCTTAATTATGTAAATTTACTACATAATAAAAATAAGAATGAAATATATACATCTCTTTCACCTTTGTTTATTGAAGTGGGGTAATCGGTGAACAACTCCACCCTAGATCAATGTTCGTTTATGAATTAACACACATCAAATAGAATTCATAAACTAAGCAGTATATAAAACTTGCGCAGTTTCTTCAATAATACATAAATGGATGATACAATTATTGACATCAGAACAAATGTAAGTAATAAATAAATCACGTCCAAGCTTCAAAAGTGCATCATCTAAGAGTCTAAAAGGCTAAAACTACATCTTTGGTTCTCAAGGTTATTCCGGTGACTTTAATAATTATTCCTTCCACAACAATTCGTACTTCTAAAAGTGAAACTATTGACGGCAACAATTCTTTTTGTTCATAAAAATAAGGGTGTTCAACATTGCACATTTGATTAAGGGAGCCACTAATCTTGTGGTTATGGCTAAAACCAAGGTTGTAATAGTCACTAGGCTTTCACACAACCTCAGAGATTAATCGGAAATTAGGAATAGAGAAATAAAATGCGTAAATGACTAAAGCCTGGTAATAATCTACATTAGGATTGTAAAGTTATAATTAATTGAATAGATTTTATTCAATTAAATCCTTAGTTTACTTTTGTGGTTGTGGAGTGAGTGGTTTCTAAAATGAAATCAGAATCTGATCACAAGCAAATCGATCAAATTGGCATTCCATATATAGACTCCATTTGATCACGTATAAACAATATGATATCTTTGGCCATAGCATTTAAAAATCATGAATTCTAACTAGAAAATTCCCCCATTTGACCCAACAAAATATTAGTTTTGACTTTCAACTCCTAACCTATAATTAATTAAGGAGATTGTCTTATCAGATCAATTAGCAAATCAAATTGAAACAATAAAAACTAAACTTGGTTAATTAGAATAAGTGTTTTCTTATAGTTATTTTCTTTTTTATAAAGTAATTATAGAATTTTGGTTCAGATAAAGAGAAAGTAATAACTAGTACTCATAAAAATGGCCTTAAAATAAAACCAAACCAACTTCATCATAATATATTTTTGGGTTTATTAAAAGTAAAACCCCTATATTGTTACATCCTTCTTACAAAATAGGTTTTTGTGGTTGTCATCGTTATGTTTATAGTATCAAAATGATCGAGGATCATAAAAATGAAAATTTCAAGAATTAATTATATTTAAAACAATTTTAAATTTTCAACTTTTTTACAGAAATAGAGCTTGAAATATGATGATTTTGAAAAATAAAAATTTTGGCAACATATAAAACAAGTTTAACTTGAAAAAAATCCATTTTATAGTTGCCAATAATCATATTGACATTATCTACATAGAGATAGGATCAGGTGAGACAAGATTATTATGGAGAGACTTTTTTTTAGTGTGAGACAACTTAAAAGTGGTGGCATTTTTGAAATTTTAAAAACATGGAGGGACATTATTGAAGGGAAGAGGAAGTGATGTCAGCGCTGATGTCACATCTGGAGAGAGAAAAAGTTTTTATTATTTTTATTTAAAATGCATTTTCCCGCTCTTTTCAAACTCATTTTTCAAAAAAAATTATACCACTGAACTCGTATTAATTAGGCGGTCATTTTGAGATCCATTGTTGTTATTTATAGACGATTTTTATTTTTTTTATTTTTGTTCCAGCAGAATACTATATTTGTTCCACCGGACTACTCCAATTGTTCCACCAGACTACTACATTTGTTCCAGCAGAATATTTTCATTATTTTTTTTTAAATGCACTCTGGAAGTGTAAAAAAATGTAGTATTCTGGTGGAACAATTGGAGTAGTCCGGTGGAACATATATAGTATTCTGTTGGAACAATTATAAAAAAAAAAATTAAAAAAAAAATCGTCTATAAATAACAAAAATGGATCTCAAAATGACCACCTAATTAATACGAGTTCACTGGTATAATTTTTTTTGAAAAATGAGTTCGGAAAGAGCGGGAAAATGCATTTTAAAGAAAATAATTAAAACTCTTTCTCTCTCCAGAGGTGACATCAGCGCTGACATCACCTCCTCTTCCTTCCCTTCAATTCACGCATGAGGTGTGTTCCTTTAATTACAAGTTTGCCACATTCCCCTATTGAATTACAAAAATACCCCTTGTCTCACCATAAAAACTAGTCTCATCCTAAACCCTTGTCTCATTTGAACTTGACTCTATCTACATAACCATAACGGATTTGCAAAGAAAAAACCGAATAGATTTATTTATGAAAGTATGAAACCACATTGGTTTCTTTGTGATTAACCCTATACTTTTTTTTATCTTTGCGAAAAAAAATCCTTATATGCACATAGAATTAAAAAGAAAAAGAAACAGTTTTATTGATATCCTTCATGTCATTTATTTAATTTATACAACAATAATAGAATGGCAATGCCAGAAATTAATATCAGTGAATTTAGACATGTAAATGAAGATTATTAAACCCTAGAAAACTGGAAGGGAAAAGAAGGACCATCCAAGACCAACAACCTTTTATCATTTTCAATCAATATACCAGCTGAACCACATCTTGGCCTTCCACAGTTAGGGCTGGAGCATGATTCACTTGGGCACCATTCTATAGTATAAACTCCTCCATTGTTTTGAATTCTGAAATAATCTTCTCCTCCAATCACAATAAACCTCCGTCCGCTCTCTGGATCTTCTTCCCCTACTGTCCAACTAGTCGACTGTATGCAGATAGTCGCTGCCTGAAACGTTACAGTCAAGTCCCTTGACTCCTTAATGACCGTCTCTCCCTCTTCGAATGGCTTGAAAATGACCGAAATGCCTTGTGATGTGATCGGGCGCACGAGGGGTTCTTGACCTACATACAATGGGCACGAATTGTTGCGGTCTATTATGGTTAGGCCGCCCGCAACATCAGTAATACCGGGAACTATGTTGTATTCTATGCCACTCTGGACGGGCTGTCCATCGGTGTCTAGCACTGCTGGCTGAGCCATCGTGCTTATGGCCATAAATAGCCAGACAGTTAAGGTTATGGCTGTTACGAATTTCATTGGTGAATATATATTTTTGAGTTTAATCGATGATGATGATGATGGTGATGATATTAGTATGTTTGTATTGCTATTTATAGGGCATTCATGTGTACAGATTCAAATTGATTATTGCTTGTAGTATAAGTACATGGTAAAGAATTTCTAACTCAAATCTTCTTAAGGTCATTTTTGTACAGCAGATTGAGTTCATATAGGAACTCATAAAATCAGAGTTAAGTGTGCACGGTTCTTGAAGCTTTGAAAATATCAATTAAATTTATAGGTATATAACTTGTAGTAACAAGCAATGAACATGTCATAATTTTCATAAAGCTAATTTAGTTAAAAGATTAAGTTAATACTTAAACCCCAAGAAATATATTTTATATTAATTTCTAACATACACTTCAATGCGAATGTCCTTTCCTGTTTCTTTTTGGCCGAAAAAAGTTGAACTGAACTGAAAAAAATGGTGTTGAACAAAATTTGCTGAATATAAGTAAAAAAATGGGTCTTAAGCCATGTTTTTATTCCTTATCAATAATTGATTTCAGATCACTTCAGCTTAGTTCAATAATTTCTTTACAGTAAATGCACTTCAGTTCGGTTCAGTTTAATTCATTTTAATAAATTTCAAAACAATACCTTAGTCATAAAAGTTTTAATATTATTTTTATTAACCAATGGGGTTAGAAGCTTAACTTTTTTTTAAGAACCAACAACATATTTTTCATGTAATCTCTAACAATAATATTAAATATTGTTTGCCTAAGTGCTGTAATATATTGTAATTAATATATGGGATGATTTTCAAGTGCATATCTTTTTTTTGAAAGCTTCAAGTGCATATCTTAGTCATGAAAGAACTAGTCTAAGCTATTGAGTTATCAATTTGTAGAGGATTTTAGCTCGCTTGAGAGAAATTAAGAAAAGTTTGCCATCCATGAAACAAATTCCTTAACGTAAACTTGACCAGAGTTGTCTAGTAGATATTACATAGTAAATTACAAAATTAAACAGATTAAAAAAAAAATATAAGTTTAAAATTAGGGAAAAAAGAGCAGCCCAAATTAAAATCTATGAATCGGTTTAGCTAGAATAAAGATTTAGGGTTAATACGAAATAATCTTGATTCTGATCATAAGTGAGAGAGATGATTGATTTCTTTTGACAAAGAATCTAATAAGAGAAAGATTCATGTTACGTAAATATTAATCGATTTTGATTCAAATGCAATATTCTAATATTTGTCGTGTCATTTTCATAATTATTATTTTTCTTGTTTTGGATTCAGATTTAGGGTTTTATATTTGCTATTTAAATAACGATTTCAAAGTTAAGAGGGAGTTTGTTGTCGAAAAAAAAGTTAAGAGGGAGTTAAAATCTCCTAAGCCATACGTAGTAGCTTGTCATACCTTATCCACATTTTAGAAAACACTTTTCAAAAATGAACTTTTTGATCAGGAAACTAACAATGCTGAAAAAATGCCATGAAAAATAAAGATTAGTCAAATGAATTATCAGTCAACAAAAATGAAACTAATAATTTAATTGTTTGTAATGGAGGTGAAGTAAAGTCCTTCCTGTTTTACATATTGAAGTTTCCCCCCTAACATTTGCAAAATCAAATTTATCTTTAACTAAAAATATGAACAATTTGGATCACCATTTTCCGATTTGATATGTAAAGATAACTTATTTGAAAAGGTTCAATGTCGAATAACACCCAAACTAATCCATTCAAATTTTCAGTTGAGCATGTATAAATTGATATTGTTTGAAAATATTAATATAAATTTGCACTTTCCAAAAACCAACAAAGTCAAATTTGGACTTTACCCCCTATAATTAAAGTCAACTTAGTCTTCAAAAAAAAGTCAACTAAGTTATCAATCTTGCTCAAACTGCTGTACATGTACGACCATCGTTATTGCAAAAGATTCACATTAAAAGACATAAAGAAGTTGTAGTTAATTAGGAACTGAAAAAGTTGGCGTGCCTCCATTTGCATCCTCTTTAAAAGCTTTGCATATCCTTCCCTTTTTTTATCCATCATCTTAACCATGTTGAAAATTAACTTAAGCATTGCATTTGTAGTGATGGCCATGGCCATTAGCACCATGGCACAGAGCCCCCCAGTGTTAGATGTAGCAGGCCAGCCCCTTACAGGGGGCGTAGAATACTACATTCTCCCAGCTGCAACCGACACAGCAGGTGGATTAACCATGGTCAACCGAACTGGTTCATGCCCACTTTACGTCGGGCAAGAACCCTTGTCAACCATCGTATCACAAGGCATTCCGGTGATATTCACTCCAGCTCCAGGTGAAGATCAGAGTGTTATAACGGAGGGAAGTGATTTCAGCATAGTTTTTTCAGGTGTGTCAATCTGTGCACAGTCTACCCAGTGGAGGATAGGGGAGGAGGATGAAGAGACGTCAATGAGATTTATTGTGACCGGAGCAGGAGAAGGAGAAGGAGATCAGCAGGCGTTGTTCAGGATTGACAGCAATGGAGGACTGTATAATTTGGGGTGGTGTCCTGCTTGTAATCAACCTTACTGTGGAAGGCCAAGATGTGGTGCTGCTGGTATTTTGATTCGGAATGGCATCAGATTGTTGGCATTGGATGGCGCTGCTTTTCCTTTCCGATTTAGGAGGGCTTAATTATTCATGTAGTATTACTAAGTAAATTGGAGACCTCTGTTGCTCAATAAAAAAAAATAAAAAACTATGTAATAATTCTAATAACAATAAATCTACATGGCATTTTGTCATTTCATTAATCGTTTTATTTGTGTACATTACAGACGTCGTCGAGTATACTAGATGGAATTTAATGGTTATATCAGTAAGAATACTGTGCCTAATTAAGCAAGCTCAATTTATTAACCATATGAACAACGTCAGAGCAGCAAACGATTTCATAGTTCAACTTCTCATTTACAAGATAGAATTTCTGAGGTTTTCGATATTGGTGGAGTTGCTTCTATCTATGCTAATCTAATCATAGGGCATATGTGAATTGTAATTAAAGTTTCCTTAAGTTACTTGAACCATAAGTAAATAATCCAGACTTTTCTAAGCTTAGAAATTTGATGGTCATTAATGAAACCACAACTGTAAAAATGGGCAGAAGATTTTCAAAGTGTAGTTAGCACTTTGAATTGCAGTTTGTGAGACTATTTTGCTCAAAATTTTCTAAATGCAGTGTTGTTGGCCAAAGAAAACTGTAGGTGTGGTTATATTGAGTTCTCAAGAGAGAATTCGTTGGGAAATTAGATCGAATTTACAAGAACTAAAAGAAAAGTCTTCTAATTTATGAATTAAAAGTTATGTGCTTACAATATGCCACGACTAAGTACTGATCCCAATTCTTATCTGCGAGAAAGACGCGAGTGAAGAGTACCTCGCCCTCTTCCCTGAAATTTTAGACAGATTGGTTTGTTTATCATCATTATCTTGATTGAATAAAAGAAAGTTGCATCCATATACTTCCCGTTTAAGTTAGTGGCAAGGCAATATTAAAATCATGCTAATCACCTTTTCAGTGTTAAATAGGTCCTCTGCCATTGCTTCCATTTGCTTTCGCTTTTTCTCTTCTTTAACAGAATCAATAATTTCTTGATCCTCACAGTCAGAATTTCTATCAAGAAACACAAACACATATAAACATGATCATCTAGAGACGACAAGAGAATATCTTTAACAGAAGAATAGGAATCTTAACTTGTATGGATATTTTGCATATGGAATCAGGTTGTTGAAGCTATTTCCTGACACCGTATTTTTCTGTCAAAATAAAATAGAATGTGAAAATGTTAGTATATGCATGATGAAAACAACTCACTGCCTCCAATTTCACATAAGGTTCCCCCAAGTAAAAAGCTAAAATCAATGGCAACAGCATTTCACAATATTGAAGTCAAATTACCAACGTTAACAATAAAATCCTTTGTATTCTAGGAACAAAATCAATGACCTAACAAGATTAAAGAGAACATATATCTTAATGCTCAAGTAGTGGAATGCCAAGGTCTCATTTGCATCTTGAAAAAACATGCAACTGGATTGATTCAGTACTGAATCTTAAGCATTTCCTTATTACGTATATCCTCACAGCAAAAAAGAACGACTGGGTTTAATATGATTTAAAAAAAACAACTGACAAACGATAGTCTGTTTCTCCAACAATGTCCCAATTCAACAGAGGACAAGTTTCAGTTTGCAAATTCCAGGGCTCTCCCAAAGGAAATCCTTTATTATAAAAAGTTTCTAATCCTTTATAATTAAAAGCAATCCAGGCAGTACTTAATGCGGTACTTACCTTTGAAGAACAACGCTCTCTTCTATTTCTTGGAGAAGAGGAAGAGATTAATAATAATCTTTGTTTTAAAAGTCAATATCATGCTTGCAGGTTAAAGTAATAAAAATGGTTTAATGGCTTTTAATTTGCAACGAAGGTAAGTACTAAAAATTTTATATGTTAATGTGCACATGAATTAGATTTTTTCTGAAGATCTAGATAGAACTAGCTGGCAAATCTACAACCTGACGTGGAATATATTAACTGAAAACAGAGAAGAAAAAAATCCATAAACAAGTTCTTCCCTCAATTCTTTAGCATGCTTGTTTAGTTAATCAATCAATAGCTAAAAATAATTGACCACGGTACCAAGTAGTATCTCGAAGTCATGCATAAAATGACATAGATTAACATGAAACAAACAAACATGCATTTCCATATAGTATCTGAAAAATTTGCATGAAAAACACTGAGGTCGCTAGTTAGAATGAGGTTACCTTTCTGAAGCGCTTGAAATTTATAACATTGTCACATGTGAAACTAGTAGTCGCTGGTAAGTTCCAGTCTCTAATAATTAAATCTTGGCTATAGATTATATCAGATTTTGTCGTTTCAGGTTCTTCCAGCTTCTTGCTTTTTGATGTCATTGCAACATTATTTTCCACAGAGCTCAAAATGGAGCTCTCTCCCAATTTAGCAAGAGAGTGGTGAACAGTAGACAATTCCACTTTGTTTATTTCCATCTTTTCCACATATTTAGGGGATTCTTCACTGCAGATATTGACAACGGTATGCACTGATTTTGTTTCTACTTCTTCCTCTTCAGAATCTGCTACTATTGTCTCGTCCGTGGAGCATGAAGATGAAACAAGTACTGTAACAGTGAAATTCAAAATATGATGACTTTTGACGAAAAGCTAGCAAATTGCATCCTGAACTATAATTCAACAGACCGAACTTGTAAATTTAGAAACCTTCAGACAATTATAGAACATGGAGATTTTTCTTTTTGGCCTAGTTACTTATCACATATAATTTTTCAAAGTAAGCAGGTGTATCCTTTTGCTCAATAACCCTAAAGTGCCCCCAAAATTTAGACTAAGGGAACCTATTTCATTCTTACAAGGTACATTTTGTAGTTCCATGTACCAATTTCCAGTTAAAAGGTATATCAATGCATTACACAGTGCTCAAGTCATACGAACAATTGGGAACATGTTTGATAATGAGGTAGCTAAATTCAAACAGAATCATATTTGATACAAGTACAATACCTTATAATTAGAAGATTAATTACGAGTATACATATTGATACATGTAATACTTTTTATTCACTTTTTAGTCGAATTACTAAAATTCAAGTCAGGCAATTGTTTGAGTTAATGTGATCCCTACAAAATGCAACTTCAAAAGAGTCCTACGTGTGGCTCTTGGAACTTCTACCTTTATTTTTATTTCATCCTTAAGACCACCCAAATTACATGTTTCAACTGTTCTAATTTTCCATCCATTATAGCCATCACGCAAACCTAAGATATAACCAGCAGGTTGTCCTACGTCAACTTGTTGGGGGATAGACCTTTCACTATTTCCTTTCACCGAGAACAAATTCAATGCACTATTTATAATAATCTCAGGTAGTTAAGTCACTGGAGGAAATTAAGGAAATGCATCCTTATATTTCCTTATGCACAAGGTGCAAAAAAGGTGCTAGCCTGAATCTTCTAAGTAGTAATACCTGAATGGTTATGGTTAAACTAATGTTGTAAGACAGATACAAGCAAAAGCGCAGGGATGTATATATTCATACACAGACACACAGGACAAAAATTGAGAGATGGTAAATGGCAGAAAGTGACAAAAGGAGTACTAAAAATATTGCTTACCAGTTGGTAATACCAACTTAGATGAATCTAAATATCCGGATATAACAGCACACAAGAGATCCACTTCATTCACTCTAGATAACGAACTCAGTTTGCTGAAGCGGCCAAACTTGTCAGATGAACTTTGAGGGATAACACATAACACTCGAAAATTTTCGACATAGTCCACACTCTACACAAAGACATTTACCCAAGACATGTTAGCAGGTGAACCAAAAACCCACCAATGAATGTTCCAGAACACCAAAAAAAATCATAAAATATTGGGAGAAATCAAACCCGAACCCAAACACCAAAAAATATTGATAATATTATCTCAAGTATAAGGATTAAGATTGGAAACATCGACAAAATGCATAAATCAGAAAAGACAAAGAAAATTAAACAAATAACAAGGAATTGTTGTTCACTGGGGATATTCCCCTCTGGGAGCTTACAGCCAAAACAAACTGTTAGAAAATGCCAAGCCAAGCAACACGGCCTTCTAACCCTCCCACATACATATATAACTCCTAGCTCAACCACATACAAGACATCGGCACAAATAAATCCAGCTAAGGCCCTCGACCACACACCCTTGCACTCCCTTTCCAATTTTCATAGCATCGCACTCTAGTTTTGTTCACATAAAACATAGTCTTGATAGAAAATTTATACTGCCAAGAAGCATCTCTCAATCCCTTAGCATAAGTCAACCAAGGGGACACCCCTCGCTCGTGTATGTAGATATTTCTAACAGCAAATACATTTTTCATCAACTAAGAAGCTGAACTTCCTAATTAAAACTGCCCAGAGGAATTGGAACTTGCCGAAAAACAGTAGCTTTGCTCTAAACCCCAAAATGCACTTTCAAATTGTGATAAAAATTGCAAGCAGGTAAACTCATGCTATTAAACCATAAAACAAAATGAGCACCACATGATACCTTAAGTTACAAACCTTAACCTATTTTCTATAAATGTTAAAACCAACTTGAGAAAGGATGTTATGATGATATGCTTCATTGTTTAGCTAAAAAATGCTTGCTTTCTTGTCAGTAGCCTTTTAATTTTCTGCAGCATACACCTAAACATCTTTACTTTTGGAGAACAGAAAAAAGGTAAAGAGACTGAATTGCATACTTGACTATTCGAACAAAATTCTTCAGCGAAAATAACATTAGCACCAGCCACTGCCAACAGTGATGGAAAACTGTCCCTGAACTTATACTGTACCAGGAAAAGAAAAAATAGATTAAATGAACACCCAAGAATAATCATTAGCTCATATTAGTCATGAATCATTATCAACAAGATTCATGCAATCAATTGAGCTCAGAAGCAATATTAAGAATAAATATCAAAAAGTGAGAAAATACTAGAATATACGTATATACTATGGTTGTACTAGTAACATTCATGAAGGAAATTGACACTACTCAGCTGTATACATGGCATGAAATACTAGCGCTCATAACCATAATCAACAGCCACATCCATCATCCCACAATCAGACCCAGAAAAGATAACTGCAGAAATGCATTCCATCTACAACCAAAACTAAATATCATCTGAAGGGACAAAAGAGAAACACTACCAAGAAACATAGATGTTGATGTATAAACTGAACCATAGATCTCATGATGTATTCTACATTATTCAGCCCAAGAGCAAGAGAACAAAAATTATCTTCTTCAGAATGCAAAGATAGTAAAGTTTCATGATTGAAGGTTCTTTGACAGAATAAAACTTCTTACCTGGGGTGTCAAGTTTAACAGAAATTCAGAATCAAAGAGAACTGGCCAGTGAAGTCCACAGTTCAAATGGATTAAGACACAAGCTTACGCTAATAACAGTAGGCAACTAATCTTAAGATGTGTCCGATTGCGAATACATGACGAAGGAAAAGAATGGAGGACTATTTTTGTAAAGGATTTGTAAGTGCAGTGAAGAAAGTTGGAATGTAATTGCTGTTTATTAATTCCTATGTCCACAAAAAGGACGAGGAATTCGCATCGATATAAATGCAGATAGTGTCTTTTGGCCAATTATATTGATGGCTACCATGAATAATAAGAAATCATGGATCGGATGAAAATATCTTGGCATAGATATTATCAACCAAGGTACATAACTGCATTGACAAAAGAGCCCGACTGAAAAGTTAATGAAATCCTAAGTTTTTGTATAGTAAATCTTCTGATAAAAATAATGTTCAAGACCTAGCAACTGATCAGCCTTCCCACAGGCCTAGGATCTGGTCAGTTTATTATCCTAGGAGGAACAGCGCAGGACATGTAGCTGGTGAGGTTAGTTATGCATTGGGATTCAGGAGAGTTGGTTATATATACTTTATGAGAGTTGGTGTGTGAATTGATATGTTGATTTTTCTTTTGGTTAAAGCCTGGGAAACTGAGGTTCTTTCTCTGCACATTATCCTCTTTTGTTTGGCTGAGTTTTTCCATCACTAATCCGTATTTTCATTGCTCTTGATTTCTTAATTGGAAGAATCATTAATAAAATGCCACTGATTCCTCAGTTTCTCTTCTCTCTATTGTTTATCTTGTTAAGTTGGCATTTTGTTCATCAACTTTTAAGCAAAGTAAAACCACACATTCAAAGACAATATACATGAACTCAGCTCAAATTGCAAATTGACAATATATGTATATATATGGACTTTTCGTATCACCATATCTTTGGCTTCCAGCAGGCAAGCGTATCCTTTCAAACAATTTGCACGAGTTACTGAGTCCACAACTTGAACAGGCACTCCATCCACTTTTAATGTTGGAACAAAGCTGACAAAAAGTTAGAGATAAGACATTTTATCAGTAGTACCATTCAATGTATCAACAAACTTCATATAAATATAAACTGAAACCATAACAAAGACTAGATGATGATACTTACGGACTCCAGCTGGGAATTTCAGTCGCGATGTTTTTTTCTGCAAGCAACTAAACATAATGCAATTATTGATAACAGTAGACAGGGTAGATAACAGTAAATCAATGCATCTGGTTTTAATTTATTTTAGTAGTTATGCATATAGCAGTAACAGATGATTTAGCCATGTTATATCCCTTCTTTCTAATTGAATATCAAAGAGTATTTCGAAAAGTAACAACAAGAAGAAGGTGATGAAAATCCATTAATACATGTGATAAGTCCTTGAACTATAGTTCAATCCTTCATGGAAATGACCTTCTTGAGGCATAAGTATACACGCTTTCATCTTTACATATAACATAAGAGGTATGATCAATGCATAAAACTTTAAAGATGAGGTCTTCCAGAACTACTTAGTCTTCCAAATCTCCATCCATTAACAAAGCCATAAACTAGTTCACATCAAGAAATTAGCACATAACAGGTTTGAACTCCAATACAAAAAAAAATAAAAAAAAATAAAAAAATAAAAAAAAAATTGAAGCGTGGCTAAATCACCACATACCTCAACCCATCTTAGAAGAACCACAGGTTTCTTAGCAACAACAGCGTGGACAACATCATTATCCAGTGACATATGATTAGCAATAAGTACATGTGTGCATTCCTCATTTAGTTGTGGAGAAATACGAGCACCTGAGATCGAAATGAAAATAAATTAAAATAAAACTGCCAAAATTTTGACAGGGTCCAAAAACCCAAAAAGTAGTAATCATTTAGCAGAACTAGGCAATAAAAAAAAGGAAAATGTACCAACTCCAACTGCTTCTCGTATAGAATTTGAAGATTTATAAAAAGGTCATGAGGATCTTTCATGGAAAAATCGAGTGTTCATAAACGGAGGAACAAGTGGCTCATAGCTTTTAGAATATATATAAGAAATATGCAATATTGAATAATCACTTTCATGGAAATTACTCAATCATACTACAAGTATGAAATCCAACAAACCTTTAGGTGCCATTTGGTTCGCGGAATAATAAAACGGAATAGAATATAGATTCTTGTGTATGGCTATTCCCTAAAGAAAAAAACTAACACAAAGCTAAGAATAGGAATAAGAAGGAATAGCTATTCTATTCCTTGCCTATTCCAAGAACTAAACGAGCCATAGAGTTTCTTCCACAAGGCACTAGATCATAAGTTTATGAAGCAGCACATTGCATATCTACCATCCATGATTATTTTTCATTTCATCTGCGTACTGTGTCACAAAATAGCAAATACTAACCCTCCAAGTCAAATGATATATTGTTATTAATGTAGCAAAAGCAAATGGCAAAGATTTTAAAGGGATGAAAACGTGTTTGAAATGATAAATTGAGATCTGTTGGTCTGGCACATGTGGTCATACAAAAACAAAATTTACTGACTGAACACAACATAAGTAGCATCTGATTCATTCTTCCTTGATTCTTCTTCTAACAGATTACCAGATGTACTATATTCTGGAACCAGACTGACTTGTACCTTCTACACTATTCCTAGTGTCAATCAAGAATCAATGACTATAACCTGACACTACTGCACATAAAAAGACATGTGACAAGAATTGTTTTAATCACTATTAGCAGGCTAGCAGCCCCTTAACAGGGATTTTGACATTTGACAATTATGCTGAGAGAGAGAGAGAGAGAGAGAGAGAGCACTACTCAATAACAAAGTCCATTTCTTTTCTTTCACTGATTATAACTACTCTGAAGCCAAAATATCAAAGTAACGAATGAACATTGAAGTTTTTTTGAAGTTAGAAATAGAGAGATTGAAGATATACCAGAAAGTAAAACGAAAATACAAAATGTCAAATATGTAAGTAAATTACATAAGAACGTTGTAGAACATAGATGGAGAATTTGGGTCTTTCTCACTAACCAATTGATGAAACTTTGTCTTGAAATGGATGATTCACTTGAAAGGACTCAGCTGAAGAGCAGATATAAAATATAAGTGGCACAAAAGAGAACCTGCAGGTTTTAGATCGAATATTTAGTTATATTGTATATCACAAGATACACCATTCGTGCGCTCATAAGTCCACAAAAATGTTGTTATCTTTAGGAATAAAATAGAACACAAGAAAAGGGAAACGCAGAGACAAAAAAAAAGTTTAAAATACGTAGCAGGGCTTAACTTGCCTGTATGTTGCATTACCAGTTCCAAATGAAACGAGGTCCCCATCATTTAAAGTTATTTCTTTATTAGGAAACTCATGAACCTTTTGCTTTGAACCGAGATGGTTGTTAATGAAAGTCCCATACTTTGAGCAATCTCTAACTCTAACCCCAGAAGAGCGGTTAGATTTGGGATTCAGAAAAGTCATGTCATCAACAACAATCTCGGCATGGACACGAGAAACACCTTTGTCTTTGGTGATAATGACATCACAACCTACAAAAAAAGAAGTGGCATGGCAAGATAAGGTAAGATATGTTAGATGAAGCTATAATTGCAGGGCATTGGGGAGTACCTTTTCGGCCGACTTTAAAAGTAGCGTTGTTGAAGATGTAGTGTTTATCTTCAGCTGTAAGGATAATGAGTGAGGAAACCAAAACCAAAAATAAACATTAGGGTTAAGAAAAGGGCATGATTTGGAAAGTGAAGTGACCTGAGAGAGGATCTACAGGAACCAAAGCCCACACCATTTGCAGATAGAATAATTCTGAGTCGTGATTCTGAATTTCCTGCTCAACAACAAATAGTGGAGGGTTTAAGGAGATTTGTCACTCTAGTTCAAAAATACTACACAAAGGTTTAAGGGTTTAAGGATTTTGCAGCCCATTTTTTCTTTTGTTTGTCTAATACCGATTTCATCATGTTTTGATGGAATCGGTTAAGGTAGAAAAATGATGGACACACAAAAACTCTAAAACTTTTTTAAATTTTTTGTTTTCCAATGCTTTTGACAATTGCTTAAGCACACCAAAAGAATAGAGTTTTTCAAATATTTTTGATTGATCGTTGGAATATTTGTCATTCTTGACATTATCACATTTTTCGAGTTTTAAGTTATTAATTTAGAGAAAATAATAGTTTTAGTTAAGAGAAAATTAAAAGTTTATTTTTTAAAAGGGATTCGATTGTAGAGAATAAAGTTGTCAAAAATTATTAAAATAGCTTCCAACTTTTCCAAATAACTACATTTACACTAATTTATAACTTCGAAATAAAATAAAAAAAAGAAAAAAGTCATCAGAACAATGAAATAACAACTTTTGGTGCCAAGCTTCCTAAACTTGATAAAAGAAGGCTTAATTGGTGTCAAGTTCTCTAAACTTGGCAAACTTGTGCAATTAGTCCATTCAACTTTGAAATGTAACAAAGTACCCTATAAAGTAGGCTAATTGCAACACATAACTTCAAATTTCAAAATGTTATCATCTAAAAACCAACGCCATATATGTGTACTTTCAGCATCATCAATAATAGCTCATGCTACTGGCAGGGACGAATTTACAGTGGGGGCACTGGGGGGCACGTGCCCCCACTGAGTTCTAGAATTTTTTTGAACCTCCATTGATATGTTTAAGAGTTTGGTGGAGTGCCCCCATAGTTTTTGCTGCTTAGAAGTTCTGGGTTTACATAAAGATGGAGGGTGAAGAATGGGTTGGTTTTAGGGTTTAGTTTACCATCTTTTTATTAAACAAAACGACACCGTTTTAATAATCCTTTGCATGCTTTTATCACATGATTTTACAGCTCTCCTTTTTTATAATTATTTGGCTCCTCAACTTTTTTCCTTAAATTTTTTTTTTTGACAAATTAATAATAATAAATAATTTAGCATATTTATCAACTTAATCAATTAAATACTGTAAAAAAAAAACTTAATCAATTAGGTATTCTAAATAAGCCCTCTAGCATTATTATTTTCTAATGAAAGTTGGGTACGAGAGGCAAAATATCCCAATCAATTTGGCGCCTCCAAACACAGCGCATTTAATCCAACTCTGATATATTTTTAAAAATGACTGAAAAGTTGCAGACTAAGCAAACCAGTAAAGATAACACTTGAATAACTAATATTCGAGTAAATATTAAATATAAAAAGGAGAGGGACTGAGTCCCACTAAATTTTAGCTCTTTAACAATGGTTTTATCATCATTTCTTTTCTATGTACTATCTAATGTTTTTTTTTCTATAAATATATATAATTATATTGCCAAATTTTAAATATACAGAGTAGTTTTTTTTCGTAAAAAATGGACCAATTGGTTCTCATTGTCAGCAAAACATAAAAATTTAGGTTAAAACTATAACCATGATCGTTTGAGGAAAGTTTAGAGAGAAAATTGTATTGATTCTCAAGTTGTGATTACAAATGAACAAGATACAAACATATATACAAGAGGAAAGTAATTGACAGATGGAGAATTGCAGAAAACAGAAAACGGTTACAACTAAAAGCTTTCCCGCCAAGAACAGATTCCTAACAGATTCTTGATAACGGAATCTAACAGAATTCCAGCTCACTGTTGTTGACTGTCAAGTTGGCTTTAATCTTCAAGAAACTCTTCAAGCTTGCATTACTTCAACAAAAACTGTCAACTTCGGCTGATTATAGACATTGAATAGAAAATTTTAAGAACTGAAAAATATTAATTTATACTATTTATTAATAAATAATCGTTATCAGTTTTTATGTATTTTTATTATATATATATAGTTTGCCCCCACTAGATAAAGATCCTGAATTCGTCCCTGGCTACTGGGTACATTTGATTATTACCATCCTTTGTCACAGCTACCAAAATTTGTCCTTTACAAATTTCCTTAAGAAAACAACCATTTAATACAATAAATATTTTACATCCTTTTTGAATATTTCCATTAAACCACTACAACAAATATAATCATTTCACCTTTTCTTTTAGATCATAACATTTTGAAATTTGGAATTATATGTTACAATTAACCTATTTTAGGGGGTAATTTGTTAATTTCAAAGTTAGAGGAGCTAGTTGCTCGAGTTTGCCAATTTCAAAGGATTTGACACCAATTAAGCCATAAAAGAATACAAAGTTTATAAAAAAATAAATTTGACAGAACGTTAACTCAAAATATTCATTCAATTATATGTAGTTTCAGTCTTCATTCTCATTCAACAATATTCCATTCAATTATATTCTAAAATAAGTATTAGATAGAAGTTGATTTAATATAAGGTTTGAAATTTTGAGATGTAATTCAATATTTTTAAAAAATTTATCAAGCACTTATTTGTTAAGAGTATATAATTTGTATTATTTTATAATTTGGAGAGTATATTAATAGTAAAGTTACTACACAGAAAATATAAATTAACATTTGTCAAATTGAGAGGTGATTCATCGTTTTCTTTTGTGTGTATCTATTGATAAATAACAAATCAATCTAGGTCGTTGTTTTGATTGGAAAAATTGGTTAGATAGATTGCTGATGTAGCTCTTCTACCAGTTTCTTTTATGTTATTATGTTGTATAAATTGGACTTTCGGTACTATTCATTGGAATAAGAATTTCAAGACAATTTCCCTCAATTCCCCCTCTAATTGCATAGATTCAAAAAATAAAATTGCATAAATACTATACAATTAAAAACCTTACAAATACAAACACTAGGTTTTTGGTCCATATAATTGAGAAAAATTTCCAAAAAAGTACGCCGATCGCCGATGGAGAGATCAAACAATAGCGATCATTTCTCCTCCTTCGAGCTCTATAAATCTCAATTAGTCTTTTTCTTTATCGTGTTCTCTCTATTCTTCTGTGTCTTAGAAAGTGGTATAAGGCAAAAATGTATGTTTCTACTCTTTACAAAAATGTACTTTTTGACACAATTTGACTGATTTTGGTCTTCTTCTTTTTTTGTCTTCCAGTTTTTTGTTAAATAAATTGGGTTTGGTATATGATACTAGGCTTTAATAATTCTCGCATAAGTTAATGTAGTTTAATATAATGAAATTGTTTATTTGTTTTTGTTGTAAAAGATTGCATGTAAAAATTCATTGGATGAAGAAAATAATTGTAGTTCTACAGCAATCAATAATTGTAGTTCTACAGCAATCGTTGAGTTTACTGCTATGCCTGGAGTAATACCAATTTTGACTCCAAATTGAACAAAAGAATGGCTTCATAGTTTCTCAAATGAATTGAAATCTGTAGAATGGATGAAATTTGACAGCATAAATATAGGCATTCAATTTTACAAGTAATATGTTGCTGATGTATTTTATATTAAGAAATCAATATCAAGGAAAAAAAAAGGATATTGTAAAGAACACTCATTCATCTGTAATAAAGCTAGTTACAAGCAACACATAAGCACCGGAAAATAACGCAAGAAAATGACATTCACTCGAGTTGGATGTGGTGCCAAAATGATTATAAAGCTTGGGATTGATGGAAAGTATGAAGTTACAGTGTTTAAAGAAGAACATAAATTACACACTAAGTTGTCTACAATATCAAAAAGAAGGGAGGAGTATGGGCTAAGTTGTTTACAATATCAAAAAGAAGGAAGTAGCATGGACATGCTACTAAAGAAGATGGTATTTGATAATTCAAAGGTTAATGTTGGACATCTAATTTTAGACAAGCTAAAGAATTATATGGCGGTTATGAAAATATTGGTGCATCTAAAGCCTGATTTCAAGAACTTTCAAAGAGACTTGAAAGCCTATATTACAAATGTTTATTGACAACTCCAAATGTTTATATGACCGTCTATGTAGAGCTTTATGTGCAGATGCAACTTGCAGAAGAAACTATGCCATTTACGGTAGTATGGTGTCATTTGATACCACATATTCAACAAACAAGTAATATATTCATATCCTCCTGAGAAAATTATTATTTTTGAGTTTATATTGCGTTGTTCCAATAAAAATTATCATTTCTTCATCCAATTGAGGTATGAAATGTAAAATGTACAGATTATGTTTATTAATTACACCCCTTACTATCACCTTTAGTATAGAAAAATACAAAAGTAAACAATATGATTTGGTTGATTTTTAAACATAAACCTCGTGTTTTAGAAGTTTACAAATAAGTACCTTAGGTTTTATTGTGTTACCATACACATGAAAAATATGAATTAACATTAGTTAAATTGAGGGTCATTTGGTCATTTTCATTTCACTTTATTTTTTACATTTAATTTTTCATTTCTTTTCTACTTTGCTGGTCCTTTCTTCCACTCTAATGACACTCTTTTTCTATAATTACACTCTTCCTCCCCTTGCACCATCACCAGCAACAAAGGCAATTATCACCGATAAATTATTTCCAATGAGGAATACAACCTCTGATTCACTTTTAATTGATAATATGTATCACGGGGGAGTTGTGTGTAGAAAAGGTCACGTGATTATTTTAGATAATATGTATTGGGCTTTAACTAAACGACAACATTTTTGTGTGTTTGTTGATAAATAACAGATCAATCTAGGTTGCTTTTTTAAGCGGAAAAAGTGGTTAGATATATTGTTGATGTTGCTCTTCTTCTATCGTGATGGAGACATCAAGCAATAGCGATCCTCTCTCGTCTCCTTCAGGCTCTGTAAATCTCAATTAGTCTTCTTCTTTATTGTGTGCTCTCTCTTCTGCCGTATCTTTAAGAGTGATATAAAGCAAAAATGTATGTTTATATCCATTACAAAAATGTCTTTTTGATGCATTTTGACCGATCTTAGTCTTTTTTTTTTTATTGTCTTTTGGTTTTTTGTTCAAGACGTTGGGTTTGGTAGCAGAATACTAGGCATTAATAGTTGTCAAGAAGCATCAATTTGATGTAGTTTAATATAATGAGACTATTTATTAATTTTTTATTCATTTTTAGAAGCATGTAAATTGATAGTATGAATTGAAAATGTATAAACTTATATGTTTCCTAAGGAGATCCATGTTTTTATTTTATGATTTTGATGACAAGACTATAAGTAAATTAAATAGTTTTAATACTATATACAAAGGGATAATTACTAAACTAGACTACTTGCTATAACGCCTTTACGTTTTTAGACTAGTTTGACTAACGTTTAACAAACTAGACACTTTCAAGGTTTTGGGACAAACAATACCCCTCATTCAAAAACATCACATAACTCTTCCTACAACCCTTTGACTTCCCTCTTTTTTCCTTCCTTATTTTGTTCTTGTTTTTCTGCAACTCTCCCACTTTCAAACAACGGCAACAACAAGCAAACAACAACGAAATGAACGATAACAACGACAACTGAAGGTTTCAACTGGCGGCAAAATCTAGTGACAAGGAAGAGAAGATGACATGTCTAGAAATGACTAATATAAAAAACAACAGAAGAAGAAATGGAAAAAGGAACTGAGTAGAAGAAAGCATTAAGAAGAAACATCAGATTTAATTTCAGTTTTCATGTCGTGTTGTCCTTCCCGACACGACATCACGACAGCTTTGACAGCACACAAAAAACAAAAAAAACATGTTGTGATGTCGCTTGACAAGTTTTTTCGTTGTTTTTTGTGGTGTCTTGCAAATTTAAAGTTTAAGCAGATTACAGAGTGGATTCAAATGTCAAAGAAATTGATTTGCGCATTATTTCACAAAAAATAAACATGTCTTTATCTTTTCGCGTTATTTACAGTGTATTTTAGTGTCATTTTACTTTAATTATTTTACGTTCTTATTGTTCAAAGACATTTTGTGAATAAAGTGGATTTCATTTGCTGAGTGTGAAATTCTCTCCATAAAAGATCATTTTTCACCTAAAAAGTGCTAAATTTATTAAAGTTTATTTTTATGGTCTCCACCTTAAAGATGGAAGCTTCCTCATGATGATTTTTGACAAACATACAGGATTAAGGGTGCATTAAAGCTATTAAAGAGTAAAGGAACAAAGGAAAATCTTCAAACCATAAAATCTCGGATATCGGCAGATGCAACCACTTGCAAGCCACTTTCGAAACCCTTCCAATTCGAATCTCAGAAAATGCAAAACTACAAGTGTGTTTCTCTATGTCTTGATGTGAAATTTGAATCATCCAAATCCAAGATCATATGAGGAAGTTATGGGAAGATTACTAAAGCTCGTCAAATTTGGAATATTATCAGACAAAATGCATTTTTCAGGAGGACTAAGCCTTGACACGGCGTGTCACAAATTGACATGTGTCATGTCAGCCGGTTCTAAGTCTTCATTCCTCAATTCTATTGATTCAAGACTGATGTTCACACCCGACACGACATGTGTCACCCACCATACGCCCCTTGTCAATACGACAATTAACTTCGTCAACGCAACGCTTTAATGGCTAAAAATTTAACTTGTCAGGTCTACACTCGACACGACCATCGACACACTCAGTTCCAACAGACATAATATTTACATTTCCAAACGGTTAAGCATTGACACACTGTGTCAAGTGCTGCCACGACATGTTAGCACATTTTCAGCCAAATATTGAATTTCACACTTGTGTTTTGGGAGTTTACACTTTTTCACATGGTCTAAATTTTTGTATAAATAGAGGTGCATCTCACATATCACAAGTCACCATACGCTAAGATTTAGCATATGGTTTTAATTTCTTTAGTCACAAAAATCAAATAAAAAATTAAAATCACAATGAAAATAAGATATACAAAATAAAGTAGAAAAAAGGACAAAAATAAATAGAATAAATGGAAGTTACAAATTTGAAAAAAATTGTCAAAATTTTAGCAAAGTAAAGCATGTTTTCTTCAAAAGATAAATGAAAGTGGCTCACAACGAAATCTTGGGGCGAGATCATGGAATCATGAAACTAGACCTCTTAAGCTTTTCAATGACCACTCGAGCATTTTCAACGAATCACTAGAATTGAAGATAAGAATTAACAAAGTTGGGGTAGAAAACACAAAGTGCCAAATCATCTACCTTAGTGAATGTTATTGATGTGTATGGAATCCACAAAAAATAAATCTTTACTTTTTCTACAACAAAATAAACTGCAAACATGATAAACAATGAGATTAGTACTAATTTAATTAAACTGATAACCAAATATAAACGATAAAAGTAAAAAAGGGCGTTTGAATGATTCATTGACCAAATTAACAATGATAACAGATACAGAAAGTAAACGAAACAAGGGATAAATGATAGATGGAGAATTTCAGCTACGAGATTCTCAGGTTGATAATTCACTCGATATTGATCATTGAAAGAAAAGAGAAATAGTAATTGAAAACCCTAAAAACTAGCTAAGGAAAATAGAGTTTCTTCCTAATTAATCCTCTTCAATTTTGTGTTTCTCGGATGTATCCAACTATAAATTTCATATGGAATGGAATAGGAAAATAATCCTCGTCAAAATAGGAAAACTGTTGTCCGGATTGCATACTAGTCTTGGGCAAGATCAGTGTTGATTCCACCCAAACTGCACCCGATCAGCTCTAAGTCACGTCCCAACATCTACTTGGCTCAAAACCGACCCATTTAAGCTCCTTTAACTTAAGCAAGCCTTGGAGATGTCAAAACAAGCAACAAAACTCACAAAAACAGTAAAAGAAGACAACTATAAAGCATATAAAATGGGTAAATTATCGCTGGATTATACACTTATTAGTTATTTTTGTGCCATTTTTGTAATTTCAACAAAAAAAATTAGAGATAAATGTTAGATGAACGAGTGAAGTTAGTGCTTACCAAAAGTTTAGGGAGATTTGATGTAGTGGATGTGAATTTATTTTCACCAATCTCAATCTTAACGTTGTCTCTTAGTAGAAGTCATTCTCTTCCTTTCCAAACCCCACTCAACAAGCCAATTATTAAAAACTCAAACAACCAAATCAACATATCAATTATATCATCTCTCCCTTAGGTCCTATAGATACCTCCAATTTCGTTTCTCAAAGCTCACCATTAGTTTAAGTTCTCAATTTCCAAAACCATCGATTCTTACTCAACTCACTTTTATTCAATCTTTTTTTTTTATACCTTGTTATTTTATGGCTGAAAAAAAAAAAAAACTGAAGTGAACTAATTTGCTAAAGAGAAATGAAGTGAATTTACTAAACTGAACTAAATCGAATTTTACTAAATTTATGCCGTTAATAATAGAGCCTTATTCTATTCTCATCCACATTCATGTTTCTGTAATTTTATATTTACTTCAAACAACAATGTTTTATATTCACGTTCCATTTCATACCAATCGGTCTCCAATCCTTTCCTTTAGTTTAGCTCTAAGTTATCAAGTCATTCAACTTTGTTCCAATAAGCCAACATCGCAGCCAATTTTAAATACCTAACACCCATCCAAATTCGGTTTCCTAGCTCTAACTTTACCTCACGGAAAAATCTTTAAATCTCACTTTTTACTTTAGCCAAATCTACCTTAAATAAATCAATTTTGAGTACATAAAATTCGTTTCAGAAACATTTTCGCCCTTAAAGATAGAGATTCCAACCAGATTAAAAATATGCTACTTTTTCATTTTTCATTTTATCTTTTCTTGTGATTATCTTCCCCTACCTCTTATGTAAAGTTGAAATATTTTAGTATACTCTTGGAGCATGATGACATGGTACTCCAAACCAATAAATGGTTGACATATGTAACATCAACCAATAGGATTTTGATAACGGGTAATTAATTAAAAATTTATTTTTTAGTTAATAATTTATATAAATTTCTAGACCCTAAAATAAAAACTCTTGATCCTAAAAACCTTATACCCTAAATCATCGACCCTACATTCTAACATATATGACGTATCATCGAATTATTAGTTTGGAGTACCACGTCATCCGTACTCCAAAAGTGTTTTAAAATTTCTTGGTAAATTTTTGTACTTATAGAATCCAAATCTATTGAAGAAATCTTATGATTCCTCAAAAATCTCTGAGGCCCTGCTTCTGCAATTTTTTAAGCTATATAAGTGCTGACTTTTCCTAAATTATTACTTATAAATCCAATTGTCACTCATTCTTCACCAATTCAACACGATTTGATTTCATAATCGGAATGCCACACCAAGTTTGTTCGTGTGAATTTCAATCCGTACATATTGAATTGTTGCTTTCATTATTAGCATTATCAATTCCTCAAACGAATTGTGTAATTATCGTTTGTAATTATGGTTTGTTCCTGCTTTGTAAACAAACAAAGCATTATAAATCATGAATATATAAACAAAAGAAGAAGAAAAGAATTAGAAAATCTCTATGTAATTACCGTTTGTAATTATTGTTTATTCTTACTTTGTAAGCAAAAAAGAGAAAAACATTACAAATCAATAAAAACAAAATAAGAAAAAATTAGAAAAACCTCTTTAATGATTTTTAAGGTTTTTTGGTGGCTAACCGTTTACTAGTAAAGTTTCAATAATGATACAAGGGATCCAAAACAGACTTTTTTTTCTCGATGTTAAGTCTGTTGTCAATCGTTTTATAGGCGTAATTTCTTCATTAAATCTGTTTAACCATTTGAACCATAATCTTCCTTCCACACTAGTCAAAGGTCGAAATCCGTATAGTGTTTGGAATGAATGCCCTAAAGACTAGGCCAAACGTTAATCAACTAAAGTTTAAACGTACACCACAGAGATAAAGTATATATTTTAGAATTACTTGGAATTGTATGCCGTTAAGAATTAAAAGTTTAGAATTACTTGGAATTAATCTATTATTTGCGTTAAAAATAATTATGATGATGATGACCACAGAGATAAAGAATATATTTTATAGATTCAAATGCTACAATCAATCTACAAATTATTATTCTCTACAAAAAACGTACACCAAACTTTCCAATTTACCATTGTTGGTATTTCTTAATAAATTATGCACATAAAGGTTAGTGTAGATGTCAAAAGATTTCTTATCAATGTAACATTTATACATTTATAAGAATCTTAAATGCAATACTCACTATGAACTACATAACATTCTGATAAATAATTTGCTGCAAGTTTTAACTACAATGCAAACCCAAATCCCAATCTAATAAAACTAAGACATTTTATACAATATATGGCATAAGGCCATATAAGAATACTAGAAAAGCAACCACAAACTAAATAGCAAACCAAAGTTGTTGTGTATGAAACAAAAAGACCATAAGAGAAATCTAGGAATTCAAGAAAGTATCAACCCTTGAATTTTGCTTGTTGGATAGAAATTTCATGCATATTGGTGGATGCACACCTGACAAAGCCAGGATAGAACTAGGCAAAGTCCATATCCCATCTCCACATATCAACCCGGATGCTACCGCTGCTCCATATGCATCTGCCTTGGCTTTATTTATCCTTTTCCATATGAACAATATTAAGCTTCCGATGCACATATCAATGGCGAAATATCCCCCTAGATAGAAAGGAATCGCCATCGCCATCGGTATTGGGATGAACCGTGCTATCTTACTTCCAAGTGCATCTCTAAGAGCATTAACTGCCATTGCTGCAATAAAGAATATGTAACACAGAGTTAAGCAGTTTTTTGGCAAGGCAGAGAACCCATCCACCCCGAGAATTGCCATGTTCCGGTACACAAGTGCATACGGAGCCGGATATTCAGAGCTAGGAAGACCTAGATCATTAAAAGCCTTGTAGAAAAGCCAAAATACACATGGAGAAATGACACAACCCATAGCAGTTCCGATTATTTGGGAGATAAACATTGATCTCGGTGAAGCTAACGTCATGTAACCCGTCTTAAAATCCTGCATAAGATCAGATGCTGTAGATACAATGTTCATCATCACACCACAGGCTGCTAAGCCTGCGAGAACTCCCCCGTTAGCAGCTCCTGCCCACGCGCCTATAATGAAAATGGCTAGCTTTCCATATGTAGATGCCAAGGACCAATCTGTTAGGCCGCAACCATAGGCGTTACAGAATGCAAGGACGGGGGCAATGATGTAAATAACTACAATGTAGTACCACTTAAGCTGGTGGAAGATGTGAGGAACTGTAATTATGGAGATTACTGCTATAATTACATAGCCAGCAACAGCAAACCATGATGGTATCTGGTCTCTAAGAAATAATTCGGTTCGGCGTTGATCATCGAATGAGACGGCTGCAGAATTTGCGGGATCAGATGAACCATTGGCAATTGGAAGAACGGTTTCTTTTTTACTACATTGTTTATAGAGACCATATAGAGTGTGGCCAAGGACTTTGAAGAAATTGTATGTTCCATCCCCAAGGATCATTGCTATGGCTATGAACACCTGAAACACAGAGGTGCCAAAATGAATTAGCGTGTCATAATCATGCTATGTAGTCTCTATATTCCAAATGATTATATGTGATGTTAATGCGAAAAAGATGATAATTGTGTCAAATAACGCGGTTTTCTCACGAGTAAGAAATTGACAGGCGTATCCTAAACATTTGCATCATAAAATTGAGATATAGGGTACTATGAAAAGAACAAAAGTGATGACCTTGTAACCTTGAAGGCCATGGAGACTGCTTGAACTGAGGTCAGAAGAATACCAATGGCCTTTCCTAGTGTCAATGAGAGGCCACATGATACCCCATGATAGAATAGCTCCAACAAGCAGAGAGATGTTGATTATATATGGACAGATCATACCAACACCAACATATGTAGCAGAGAAATCAAAATAAAACCTGACAAAAACCAGGAAACAACAACATATAAATGAGAAAATTCACATTAATTAAGGAGAAAATGAAGAGAAAATATGAAAGATGTACTTGTGTTGATAGGCCTTAAGACCAAGTGTCGGGAAGTTAACAAATCCGCAATCATCTCCAGCTGTGAAGAACCACTGGAAAAACCCCCATAAGAAGCTGAATGAGAAAAACTTCCCCAATTCTCTCACTTGTTTCCTGTAATAAAGTAAAAAGACAGACGTTATTAACGAGTTAGCTAAAAACTGTCAATTTATGACACTACAACACGATTTATAAAGACAGCATAACAAGATATATAAAGTTAAACCAATGGACACGACCAGTTTGACACTATGTATATCATATGAAATCACGTGGAATCTTATATAGTTGAAGACCAAAATGAAGTAGTTTAAAACAGGTCAGGTACTTACTTGGCTAGTTTAGCACCCAGAGGAGTGTGGAAGCTGTTGATAAGATGAGCAGTAGCAGTTCCACTTGGATAAGTGAGTTTGAAGTCTATGATCATAATCTGAAATGAACAATTTATTTCAATCAAATGAAGCAGAAAAACTTAGTTGTAATGTTATAATACAAGAGGAGAGGAATGTAAAAGAAGGGACCTTGCGAAGAGGGACAACAGAAAAGAGGCCAAGAAAGCTAACAACAAAAAGAAAGCCAATCATCCATCCCAAGGAAGGGTTCTTTATATTCTGTGCACCATTTGCTTCTGTTGATTGTTTGGCTATTACTTCACTCATTCCAAACATGTAACTTCCAAACCCACCTGCACATCAATTCTATCATCATTAAATCAATTCCAATTTCATGCATTTCATTATAGCTGACATACCACTTAAGTAAATGTTGTTCTAAACAATTTAACTCTTGAAATTTTCATTCTAAAGTCATTAACAAGCGTTAATTGAAGTTAGTAAATCATAATACTAAAGTAACTTTATGAAATTTAACAATATAACATAGTAGTAGTACTAGTAGTATAATTTTAGTAGCCATGATAAATTGGTAGTAGTAGTAGTAGTATAATTTTATTAGCCATGAAAGCAATTTTTCGATTTATTTTTAAATCATTGCTATTAGTTGCAAACAAGTTCTTAACTTGTCCATATCTACTATTTAAGGTCAATCGTTTACTGTAATGGTAAATGATAGAAAATAATATATTTATTCTTTTTGAAAATATTTATCAACACTGTTTTTCAATGTTTAACATTTTGTAATACTTTTTGAAGGAAAAAGATGGTACCAAACAAATAATCAAAAGGGGGATAGTAAGATATAGCTAGCTTGGACATTCACACATGAGAGTGATATGTATAATGTATATAGTTAGTTGCCAATCTTACTTTGAGAAAAGGTGTACTAGCAAAGTCAACTGGAACATGTCATGTTGGACTTATAACGTTAAGTGAAATTTACGGTTACAAGTTGTGAACTTAATTTATAAACTATTGTTTTTGTGGAATTTGAAATTTGATAAGAGAAAGGTTAAGTCAAATGAAATGATCAGATGGGAAAGCAAGAATTGAGGCATAGCACAAGATCCCAAAAAAAAAAAGAGATTCCTAATCCATAAAATAAAAAGGTCTACAAATAATAACTACTCACTCATCAATACCATCGGTCCAATTCCGTGTACAAACGTGCAGAAAAGTGTTTGTTTATTAAATACCTTTTAATTTCTTTCTTCCTTTTCTAACTAATAATAATAAAATGAGACACAAGTTGATGAACTATTTCTGAAACTACAAGTTGACGAATTTAATAAAGTAAAACTGGAAACTCCTTTTTAATTAGTGTAAAATAAGAATTTTTGTAAATGTATTTTACAGAATTATAAATGTCCTAAACAATATTGTAAATGTAAGGACACAAACCTAAGATGTAAAATAATTATGTTTAGAAACTTTTGTTCCATATTTTGGTACTTATATATTTTTATACAAGCCATTATGTAGAGGGATTGAGTAGCTAATATATGTTCAAACAGTGTGTTAAGTAAAAATATAATGAGAAGCAAAATATATTTTCCTCATTCGACGGTGTCAAAGATTGAATTGAATGTGAAGCATAAAAGAGGACACCCAAGTACGGCAACAACTTCTATTTTTCCAAATATAGTAAATAATAGATTCTATATCCTAATAATTGTATAATATCAAGCAAATTTATATATATAAGCTCTTGTAGGGGAGGAGGTTAATGGAGATTAATGTAAATTTAAACTTGTTTGAGAGTTTTTTTTAGCGATGAGGTTAATATATTTTTTCTATTAACCTTAAAACCGTAATCTACAAATCAAATGATTAGTAAAAGTATCATATATATTCTAAACTAATTTCCATTCGGTTACACTACTTAAAATTTCATAATTAAACTCCTAAATGATGTTGATTTTTAAATTCCATTTCAATCAACTTCCCTTCAATTGTATTACCACCTCATTTAGCTCGATCAACTTTCCTAACTCCCAAATAAAAGCTAAATATGTGCTAATAAATGTGTGTTAATGTAGTGTGAAGATATATGGTCTAGGTGCATCTTGCTTGATTTTTTAGTACAAAACGTATCTCAACCGATATGCTTTTCGGTTACATAATTAAGGAAAGTTCTTCCTGTAAAGGTATCTAGGATCCTCCCTCTTTATTCACAGAATCCCACCAAAAGTGTAAAGCTTTTTAATGTCCATTACGCAAATTTTCAAAAGCCACAAATTTTTTATATTATACTTTGACTATCTCAATATATCACAAGAAAAAATATATCACACAAGTCTATTTTCAAAAAAATTCCTAACAAATTTACATCTATAACATATTTCTTGTGACAGAATTTAATTATTTTTTAACTAATTCCGGTAATTCAAAATAAATAGTTTAAATAAACCAGCAAAAACGTGAATTACATTCGCGGTCCTTGAATTTTGTACTTACTTTTACTTTTATCATATTCGCAAAACTTAATATTATGACAGAAACCAAATAAAAAATAGTAGGTCTCCCGATAAAGGCAATAATGTTTTGAAAGTTTTACGTTTGTCAATTTTGAAACTCCAACTCAGTGTTAACATAGAGTTTTTCACGAAGAAGGTACGTACCACTGAAAGCAATGCCGGAAGAGGCAACGACACATGTCTGAATGACAGTATTTTCCTGACGGGTAAAAGGTTGTCTCAACATCCCCGATTTCTCCAAAAACTTAGTCCACGTTTTCACGAAGAAGAATCCCAAGAGTCCAGCAGAGACATTCAGCGACGGAATAATCCCCGTTGTGAGATTCAATTTCATGACAATGAAACTGAACAATATGCCTAATATGAAACTGACCACAAAAGCTCTAACTGTCAGCTGATTCTGCCATGATGGCACCTCCTTCTGCTCGAATATTCTCTCCACTGATGGAGATTCCCCGGCAGCATCTTTGTTCTTGCCGGAGGAATCTTCATCATGTTCTAATGATTCTCTCTCAGTGATTGCCATTTTGTGGATCTGGGATTTTTAAGGTCGTATTTTCCGCTTTTGGTGTAATAATAATAAAGATGGTGGAGTTTGTTTAGAGTGTGAAATGGTCTTTTCTTTTTGCTATATATAGAGAAGATATGGTTTGTGTAGTTGGCTTCCAGGGGTAAATTTGTCATTCTTCTCCATATTACACCCAATTCTTTTCTTTCTTGTTTTCATTTCCTTTATTGTTTGTTCAATTCAATTATTTTATTTCTTTGCCATATTATGGGCTTCCCTTCCTATTAGGCTTAATTGCAAATAAGTGTCTTTAATTTTACGTTTTTGTAAATAAAAGATTATGTTTGTCTTTGAGCAAATAAGAACCGTGATTGGCTTTAATTGCAAAATATTAAGGAAATGATCGATTTTGTTGATATAAATGACAACATTTTTTTCCCAAATATGTTTTCTAACCTTTGACTTGTTATGTAAGAGGTAAGCTCAAATGTCAAAAGGATTTTTTGGACAAAACATGTCTTCGTTCACGTCATCAAAATTGATAATTTTTTTAATTCTGCAAACAATGCAAATCACAGTCATTTATTTGCTTAAAAACAAACCACAATTATTTACTTGCAAAAACACGAAACCACGTCAAATTTGAAATGAACCATTCATATTATTAATATGGTATGATATCCTGACCTTGCTATGATCAACATTAAATTTTCTGTTTTTCCTTAATAGGATATTATTATGATGATTTGATATATTAATTTTTTATTTTTTTTTTTGGTAATAAGGAGGGGTTACAAACTTCGAGTTTGATATATTAATTACTCCATACATTTAGATTACAGTAAAACCTCTATAAATTAATAATGTCGGGACCGAGATATTTCATTAATTTAGCGAGATATTATTATATCGATAAATTAATAATTTATTAATTTAAAGATGTTTTACGTATGACTTTTAAATTTTTAAGTCCAATATGCTAGTTATAATGTATATTAGTTAGAGATGAAAAACCAAATTACAATATATATTAGTTAGACGAATTTACATTCACAAATTAATTGAATTTGTCAAGTTCATTGTAAGCGGCAACAACTCTTCACAACTTTTTGTTGTTATATGAGAAGACAATGCCCCAACTCTTAAGTGCAATGAAGAGATTTAAAGATGAAATCATTAAAAATTTGAAGTTCAAGAAAAAACAAATGAATATTGATTCATTTTTAACTAGACAATCTTAGAATTTTGAAGTGTATCACACACATATATATAGAAGTTTATAGTAATTATTAATTTATAGTTTTGTTGGGACCAATATATATACACTGGGGTTTCAAAAAAATTATTATCTTATTATTTTATCGATTGATGTCGAATTTTACACTGGTCCCAAGTTGGGACTAGACAAATTATTAGTTTTAGCGAGTTATTAATTTATCGAGTATTAGTTTATAGAGGTTTTACTGTATTAGACATTATATCGATTTTTCTAAATTATTAGATGTTTTTACTATGTTTAAATTATTTTGTCTATTATTTTCCCTTCATACTCTTTACCTTACATACATTTTAATCACTCAATCCGACATTGTTTAGACACTTTTTATGTGGCTCTTTTCTTAATTAAGATTTTCTGCGCTCGATAGGACTCAAACAAGAGTTCTTATAATAAACGACTAGAAGCTTTTACCACTCAAGCCAACCTTAATTGGTAATAAATTTTATTTTCTTATAAATTTATAAGGAGCGTGATTTGAACTCTAAACTCTCCAATAACTCATTATTTTCATAACTTTTTCTCTTCCGTTTTGAATATTAAAATTGATTAGACTGTCAAAATAAGTAAGAGCGACAGAAAATGAATTTGTCTCCTTAATTGTCTATTTTCATTTAAATCAAATTGGTCATTGACTTCTTAAGAAATTCTAAGTAACATGTACACATTCACACACTGAGATTTAAAAAGGCAGCAAATAATGGTTTTTTAAAATCTGAAAAAGAAAATAAGCAAATTCCAATCTGGATACTGATTTCCAATTGGCTATCGTTTTAGGGCATAGATTCATAATTAAGGCAGATATCCTGATAAAAAATAAATAAAAATCAAGGTAGATATATACGTTTGCGCATTGACATTGACTTTATAGCTAATGTATGAATTTACTAGATTGCCATCCTTGTAATTACTGGATATCACTACCATTTTGAAAACTTACAGCTAAGAACCTTCTAAAAAATTTAACTTAATTCACACATTAATTAACATGAGCTGGATTTTCTTTTAAGGATTATGAGCTGGATTACGTCCCAAAATATATGTAAATTTTTATTGAACAAGTGAATGTATCTTAAACAATATATTTTGATTCTTTCACATAATACCCCAATGTGATTTTCTACACTAAATCAGACTATGATAATCTAAATAAGGGAAATCAGAAAACCAATTCATGATTTTGTGGCATGAAAATGAAGAAGAAAATAAAATAGTTTTCTTCGCAATTAATAAGCAAAAATATCAAAACAATTATGAATAGAAGACAATAATATTTGGCAGACAGTGAGGAGACTATATTTGCCGAATAGGTACAAAAGCCTCCTAGAACTGATAACCATATTGGACCAGTCTAATCCTAATATTATCTCAACATACATGTGAATGCGACTTTCAAATCAAAGTTTAACTGCATTTTTTTAAAGTAAATTAAAAGAAGGGAAAAAAAAAGAGTTATGTGTTAAATAAAGATTTTGTTGTTTAAATTTTCATAAACAGACATTATGTGTTTTCAATTGTTAGCAATTACAGACTAGTTGGACAATAATGTCAATTTTTGTTGGAATACGTTAAGTTTTTGGTTGTGAAAATTCACTACTTTCGACAATTTTGAACCGATATATCATTTAAGTGTTGCATGTTGTTTAATAATTCTTTCGTTTTTAAATGTTGGTCGTTTTTGGGAAGTGCATTTTTCCACAAATGTTGGTCGATTTTATTATTTCTGATAATAAAGGTTAGTGTTTTATCAATTATGTCTTTATGTTTATGTAGTTTTAAGGAAACAAACAAGATAAGAAAAATTAAAGGAATGACAAATCAATATTTTACATGCTATAATTAATGATATATTATTTTCTCATATTTTTACAAAAGTGACTAACATTTAAAAACAAAGGAAGTAAACACAAAGTAATTTTTAACAGAAAGCCAAATAATGCAGCAAAATATCAATTAATTATAATTGTCGGCATTTTTCTTACTTTCCTTTGATTTTAAACTTAATTTTTCTTTTTTAGATTGCAAAATTCAAACCACAACCTTATGCAGAGCCGGGTTTTGGAGGAGTATCCTAGGCACCAGCTTAGGGGCCAAAAGAAAAGGGCCCCAATATCAAATTTATCCAATATAAAATAGCCCATGTTGAATTTGATCTATAGTCATCAAGCCCTTGCAAATACATATGAATTTAATTAAAAGAAATTCAAAGAAACCCACCTCCACCAAAGGCCATACTCAACCAATGAAGCCTTTAAGTTTCTAATTGCAGGCTCTCTTTTTTTTTTTTTTTTTTTCTCTCCAAGTGTAACCAAGATTCTCCTGATCTTCTTTTCATCTTCCTTACTTTAACATTTTAATTCTCTTTTCTTCTAAATTTAAAATTTTCTTCCACATTAAATATGTTAAGCACCTCAATTATCCTCTAATTTGTACAATTTCACCTTCAAAGTTTATAAACTCACAAATCACAATCAACATACACGACTTTAGTTCATTTTATTTACAGTGAGTAATGTAACTATGTCATAACATTGATCGAATGACCATATTGTTAGTAGAGAAGAAATTTTTAGCTAACTTAGATTATATTGATCTAATTAAAGAATTTACACATAAAAAGCGAGAAGAAAATTAAATTATGTTTATTTTTGTTTATTACACTAAGGCTATGTTCCTTTTTAGCTGAAAAAATTAAACTAAACTGAACGTTGATGCATTGAACTGAATGCTACTAAACTCATATTATTAGACTATAAAAATAGCCATAGTAAGTGTTATCGTTGAAATAACAGAACGTCCACCTAAACTATCAAACTTGCAAAACGGGCACACGTAAGCTAAGGGGAGGTCGTTAACTGGCGATCTCTCTGTGATGCGTAAATCAATATAGAACTTGTGATCAAAGGAAGAATTTACTCAAGAGATGAGTGTAGTGAGCATACCTCAAGGTATGAGAATGCTTGCCTTATATAGGAGAGAGCAAGATCCTAGTCCTAGTTGATTTAAGACTGTGTTGGACAAGTTTACTTAAAAAGGTTGGTCAAGAGGTGTTCATGTTTAGTCGAAACTTTCCTATTTGACATTTGTGTATTGTGTTTGCTTTTGAACTTGAATTATTAGTTTGATGGAAATGATTTATGAGATTGTTGAGTATGAAATTTTAATGTTTATAAATATATATTGTTTAATCTTTACATGTGTAGTTTTAAATTTATTTATTATGTCATTTCAAACCTTTGGACATGACCCATGACTCAAATAGAAATTAGGTTCAACATTAAGTTCGGATTTTAAAGCATTCAAAAGATTGTCTTTTCTTTCAAAAGAAAAGGAACATGGAACTAAGATTCTTACCCTAATGATTGTATGACAAACCGGCCAGCGTAAATTACAAAGAAATTCCTCATTAAAAACCAAATGCAAACAAGCAAAACCAATAAAGATAAACAATGACATGATCTAAAATGATTTTACATATTTACCATACTAATACTACAATAGTAAATGAAATGAAAATTACATGGTTATAGATTTTCATATATGTAATTATGAAATACTACACTTTAAACTTTAAAAGCCAAAAGCATGACAATCTATGATTATTACAAATGTTGAGACATTACAAGGTCACGAATTAAAGAATCCTACCACCAACTAATAACACAAACAAACAAACCCCATCATATCTTTAAATAATCACTCACTCCACTAATTTAATAATCGTGTTTCACATGCGACTAACTCTCGAGCTCCCCATCGCCTTTGCCATTTCTCTTAACACATACTTCTGAATTTTTCCGGTGGACGTCTTCGGCAGCTCCTCCTTCACCACCACCGTCTTTGGCACCATAAAATGCGGCAATCTTTCGCGACAATACTCAATTATTTCTTTCTCCAACGACACATTATTTGTTAGAGAAGTAGATAATTGAGTATTGTCGCGAAAGGTTGTCGAGCCGCTATTTTTTAAACTGACAAACGCACACGGCGTTTCTCCCCAGAATTCATCCGGTCGTGCCACCACTGCCGCCTCATTTATCACCGGATTCGTATACAACACCGATTCCACCTCCACACTGCTCAAATTCTCTCCGCCGCTAATAATCACATCCTTTAATCGATCTTTAATCTCTAAATATCCATCTGGATAAATCACCCCGACATCTCCGGTATAAAACCACCCGTCCTCCGTCATGCATTTCGCCGTCGCTAAAGGATCTTTTAAATACCCTAACATAACACATCCGCCACGTAGCACGATTTCACCGACGGAAACCCCGTCTCTTTTAACGCTGTTACCATTATCTCCATCCACCACATCCACCTCCGTCATTCCGATCGTTCTCACTCCTTGTCTTGCCTTCAACCTCGCTCTTTCCGTCGCCGGAAAACGATTCCACTCCGATTTCCACGCGCATGTCACCATTGTTCCTCCAGTTTCCGTTAACCCGTAGCCGTGGCTCACTACAAAACCTAACGCTTCTGTCCGGGAGAGCACAGCCGCAGGCGGCGGTGCTCCGGCGGTCATGATGTGTACCGGATTCTTAAGTGTGGTTCGATTTTCAGCATTTGATAGCATGTTAAGTACCACAGGCGCACCGCACATGTGAGTCACGTTGTGATTTTCAATCAGACGGTAGATATTGTTTGGATCAACTTTTCGTAAACATATATTAGTCCCACCAACGGCTGCCATTCCCCACGGGTAGCTCCATCCGTTACTGTGGAACATCGGTAGGGTCCACAGGAACACCGGTTGTTTCGGTATAGACCAATCGATTAAAGAATCAACGGTGATGATGAAAGAACCGCGATGACAGTGTACTACACCTTTAGGAGACGACGTCGTACCGGAAGTATAGTTTAATACAATCGGGTCCCACTCAGACTTGGGTCGGATCCATTTAAAATCCGGATCGCCCTTCCCGACCAATCCCTCGTAAGTATCGAAGAAGTCAACGGTAGGTGAATTAGCGACGACCTGGTCGTCGCTAATAAGAACTAGCAGTGGAGGTTTAACATCTGTCGGGAAAAGATGGATGGCGTCTTGGATGAGAGAGATAGAGAAAAAGTCAACGAAGAGGAGCTTAGATTCGCTGTGACGGAGAAGTACGGAGATAGTACGAGCGTCAAGACGAGTATTGATGGTGTTAAGAATAGCGCCGGCCATGGGAACGGCGAAGTGAAGCTCGTAGATGGCAGGGATGTTGGGGGCGAAAACGGAGACGACTTGAGCTGTTGTGATGCCGATGATGGAGGAGATGGAAGAAGCAAGTTGAAGACATCGACGGTGAGTGATGGACCATGTGTGGACGGTGGAGTTGTAGATGATCGACGGAGAGTCGCCGTAGACGGTTGCTGCTCTGTCGAGGAAGGAGATCGGAGTTAGGGGAGAGGAGTTTGGAGGGGTGGGTTTAAGCTGATCCATGGAGTGGAAACTCAGATGAGAGAAGAATAAGAATAAGAGTTAAGGAAGAAATGAATGCGAGAGAGACTGATCATATAGAAGGAAGAACATAATAATAATAATAATAATAATAATAATAATAATAATAATAATAATATTAATAGTTGTAACCAAGAAAAATAAATGATAATAATAATGATAGTTGTAACCAAAAAACATAAAATAATAATAATAGTAAAAGTTGGTTACCAGAAAAAATAAATTGAAAATAAAGTTTAACATGTTTATAGCTCTCTTTTAAAATTTCGATTGCCTTCCTCTTAAATTTTTAAAAGTTACACCTAATTTTATGAGTTTATTAAAAGTTAACAAATCAATCTCTATTTTTAAAATTGATGTATAGAAAACGTGTAAATTGTAAATAGTGTACACGGTACGTAGGTGCAAATAGAAGTCAGAAATTTTATAAAAAAATATCATCTCATCACTTTCACACTTTAAAATGAATGATTTTAGAAGTAAGAGGTTATTAGACAAGAATAATGGATCAATATTGTAATATAATTGAACAAGAATAGATGATTATTTGTTATGTTTAGACAAATAAAATGATCATTTGTAATATTTAAAAGTTCACGAGACACTTAAAGTTTTTTTACAAGTTTAGGATGATAAATATATATTAAGCCTCAAAAATAATAATAGTAGGACTGGGACAGCAACATTACATTATGTTTCGTTTTCTTATTTTATGGTCCTCTAATTTTGTATTTTCAGGGTTGGGAGTGTTGTGATATGTTTGGTATTTATTTCAGTCCATACTATACAGATCGATCTTACTCTACTGTATTCAATATGCAACCACATTACAGAAGTGTATAATAAATGTCTGTTTAAATTAGAGTTTTTATAGTTATACATAGCCCACCTATACTATGTAGTACTGTACTACCTAGAGTTTCAACTTCAAAACATTCATAAATGAATGCAGAATAAGATAATCCTATTAATCTATGACAACAACATAAAATGAAATAAAATAAAATGATAAGATTGTTAAATAATGTACTAGTTTTTTTATATTTTGAAAAAATAAAACTTTTATTAAATTGACTAAGATTGCAAATAACAATATGCTTCAAAAATTAAGAAATAAAGTCTGAATGAAGATGAATTAGGTTAGGCAGAACCCTTCACTAAAACATTGGCCACCCTATTGCCCTCATGTTTAACACAAAGTTGTCAGGACCGGACCAAATCGGATCGGCCGGTCATCGCAAACCGGAATGAAAGCTGATTTGATCTATCTATGGTTTTCAAATTCACAACAGACCGGATAGAATCAGGTCCAACCCATAAACCGGCGGTCAAACTGGGAATCGGGTGAAACACGATTTTTTAATTATAATTTTTTAAACTAAAAAATTAACTTTAAAAATTAAAAAGCAACCAAATAAAACATATTCTATTCATTCTATTTTTATTACCTTTACCAACAACAAAATAAAATATATCATTAATTATGAAGTATTTAGTTTTATAAATTTAATTATCCATATATTACTATGATATTAATGTCATTCTCATTTTAGTTGGATATAGATTATTGTCTTTTATGAAGTTAATAATTTATATTTATTTTATTAAAATATATTTAAATTATATATTTATTACATCATTCGGTCTGACCACTCCGATCCATGTGGTTGAACTACGTAAACCTCAGATCCTTTAAAAATTCGATATGTTTTTATCAAAAAATAATAAAATCTGATTCGTTGTCCGATTTGGTGCTAACAAGATACCAACAAAAACTATAAATTTGATACTAGAGTGACTATCTATTATAATAATAATAATAATAATAATAATAATAATAATAATAGCATTATTCAGTTTTTGCTTCTATATAATAGATGTTGTGAGTTGTGGTTCTTTTTAACTAAACTTAAATGTAACTGTTAAAAAAAACTTAAAAGGAAACTAAATTGAAAAGAAGAAAAAACTGAATCTTGTTTAATTTAGTGATATTTTCTTTTGAATAAAAGATGGGAAGTTAGGAACAAGGTAAGTGACCGGACATCTCAACTAGGTTGGCATTTTCGAACCATGAGCCTGAAACTAGGCCCGAATGAAATAAATAGAAAAAATAATAATACGCGAAGAGTTAAAAAAACGAAACTGCTCAAATAAGCTAAAATCCTCAAAAATGAATCTACTACAAAAATCTGGAGCCGAGGATCACCATCTAGGATCAGAAGAATGACAGCCATGGCAAGCAAGAGAATTTGTTGCTCTATTCCCTTCTCTGTGAATGTGAGAGACTAAAAACTGCATACGAGAAACTTGACGAAGACAATAATTTGGTAACATTTAACCTTTGGAAAAAAACAATTATTTCAGAGACAAAGACAATTTAAGATTATACCGATTTTGAAATTTATTTTAATTGTAATTATTTTTATACTTTATATATATTGCTCTCTTTGTTTCATATTAGCTGTCGTTTAGAACATAGAAAAAACGGTTTCCTCTCTAATTACTTCTATTGTGGTTATTAATTTTAGAGTATATGTGAAAATATTTAATTAATATACATAAATTAAAGCAAAAATTCATGTATTAAAAAACAAGAAAAATAAAGAAACTTGACAGCTAATATGAAATTAACGAAGTAATATTTTAACTAATGCACAATGTTACGAATTAGGACATCAAATAATATCAAAAAGGGTGTATGGCAACATTTTAGATGCATCAAGTCCAAATATGAATTTGATCTGAAAAAAAACATAAAGATTGTGTGGAATCATTTTGAAAGAAAGGGATAGAAAGTGAAGTAATCAAGACTCAAAGTGGCAAGTATGGATCAATTCTACTGGTCAGCCTCAGTTCACTGGAACCTCGAGAATATTTGTCTCCTGGATATCTCAACTTAATTAGGTGAATTTCAAAAGGAGACTTTATGGTTTCACTGATTTTCAAAATAGTGTCTGTAAGTTATATTTTTCAAAATTACGTTATGTGTAACAAAAATTCTCAAATTGAAAACTATTTTCTGTGATATCATTAAAATAATTGTTAATAACCTAAAAAATGGACCATGTAAGATTTTATGATATTATGAGCAACTTTCATTCTTCTATTTCTTTTCTTTTTACATTTGAGTTCATTTATTCAGTGAGAATAGATAAAATGGATGGTGTTATCACTTAATATTTCGTATGACACGTGGACCAATAGTCATTTAGCTTTCAAACATGTAGGACGGATAAACTATGTTGAATAGTCTTAATTTTCACGTAGGCATGCGTTGAATAGTCAAAGTAAGGAGAATATCTCTCCTACAAAGAAAGTATTCCTCTTTAGGTTTCCTAATCCGATTAGGACAATGTAAGCTAATTGGATTATAGTTCTAAGACTAAAGAGGGATAATTCAAGTAAAGTCCTAGTTCGACTAGGATTAGGATACAAGGTAGAACAACTATAAATACATGGGACTTACTACAATCTAAGGTACATTATTCTAGACTCATACTCTGAGTTAATTACTTTTCCGATCACAAGTTCCATACTGACTTTAGCATCGGAGAGGGGTCGCCGGTCAGCGGCCTCCTTTAGGCTAACGTTTGCCATTTTGCAGTTAAACACAGCTTACGTGGAATTCAAGTTACAATTTCTCGGTAACAGATGGTTAGAGAGATGAAATTCAGAATTAGAGATTTTTCAAAACAAAAGTGTTACTCTATAGTAAATTGTGGAGCTGAAATCAAATGTTAAATGTCGTTAATTTGAGAATTTCAATGACCCCAAGATTTTATTTAGAAAAAAAAAAAATCTCAGAGAAATTCTACGAAACACCGGTGTGTATATTTATTTATCAATAAATAAGGAATAATACTTTCCGTAATACCCTAAATGTCTATGCATCAACCTGTTTTTGCACATTTATTTTAAAGAGAGTGCCATACGCCCTCAGCATATTCTAAATTTTCTCCCTGTTCCGACTATATCAATAGTATTGTACAAATTTCTAAGCACAATACACGACCTCGAGAATCCAATTTAGAAGCCTAGTTATTTCTGGCGTGAACAACATTAATTATCTTACAGACTGATCAAATGAATTCACATTTCAGTATTGTTTTACCCAAGACAAGATATTAATACACTTTAAAGCAAAACTTCATTCAATAGTTAACTTATAAGATCAACACATGAAACCCACATGACATGATCTCCTTATTGTTTATAGTAGTAGGAGGTATCCTTTTAACATCAATAAAACATTAATTAAAAACTTATAATGTGATGATCAAATTAACAAAAGCTACCAAAAAATTCTGAGTTGCTGCTACTTCTTGCACCTTTCCCCTCGTCGGTCTCCTTTAGTAGTATCTTCCTTACTAATATATTTAGCGAGGTCCAGATAATATAGACGCCAACAGCGGACTAGATTCTCTACATGTTGCTATAGTTTCTGGATGCACCAAGTCGTACTCGAGTTTTTCTTCGACTTCCATACCACCTTCTAATACTTTAACCACCATTGACATTGAAGGCCTTTTTGCATTATCTTTCTGCACACACCATGCTCCAATCTTCATCATGCTCAGAATTTCTTCTCTATGTAACTGCATATCTTCGCTACAACCATCGACAAGGTCGAACAAGTTATCTTCTTCCGCCTTTCTCTCAAAAAGACTAAGTAAATGCATTCTTTCCTCAGGTTCAGAATGATCGACATTTCTCCTTCCACACAACATTTCTAGTACAACTACTCCAAAGCTATACACGTCTACTTTTTCCGTGATTATAGAGCTTAACCATTCTGGAGCCAAATAGCCAGGAGTTCCTCTCATTGCTGTTACAACTTTGCTTTCGTCTCTGTTCACCAGTTTAGCCAACCCGAAATCAGAGATCTTTGCGTTGAACTTGTCGTCTAAGAGAATGTTTTGAGGTTTGATATCTAAATGGATGATCTTTTGAGCACAATCTTCATGAAGATAGTTTAGTCCCTTTGCTATATCAAGAATGATCTTCTTTCTTTGCTTCCAATCAAGACTCGACTCAGGGGTTTGATGGAATATCCATTTATCTAAAGAACTATTGCACATGAATTCATAAACAAGAAGCATATTAGATTTATCAATACAAAATCCAAGCAATCTTGTCAGGTTAACATGGTGGATGCTCCCAATTGATTCAACCTCAGCCAAGAATGATTTCTTCATAGCGCCTATACAGTTGAGATGTTTCACTGCAATCTTGGTGCCATCATCCAATGTCCCTTCAAAAACTGACCCAAATCCTCCTTGGCCGAGCATCTGGGAGAAATTATTTGTCAAGGCTTTTAACTCTACGTACGAAAATCGCATAGGAAATCCTGGTACTTGATCCATGTAATCCTCCTCCAAGTCATCTGCATTTTGTTTCTTTGCCCACGCTAATAGCCCAAAAACTCCAATGAGAATAAGTGCAACTGGAACAATACTTGAACTCAATATAATTGCCATTTGGCTCTTCTTTTTCTGCGGTGGAACTACAGCTTCTAAGGTTGGGGTTTGGACTGCTGAGACACTTTGTACCTTAAGGTATATAGTAGAGTTATAATAGGTTTGCCCCTTCACATTGTTAATCAAAGAAAATATCTGATTAGGCAAGTAGCAATAACCATAACTAGAATTCCAACCATATCGAAAAATCGCAGCTTTGCACGAACAATTCTTCAAACAAGCGCTTCTGCAACTCTCTGAATCCACATTTCCGAGATCTTGCTTAAAGGATGCATAGGTTGTATCTTTGAGCTCTATGAAACTGTGATTTTGCAAATCTTGACAAGTCAAGGGAGTAGCTTCAAAACAACCGAGATTAGGCTGCCTGACATCTATATGCTTGAAATAGGCATTTCCATTGGCAGTTTCAGCCGGACAACTGCACTGTCCGTTTGTGCAAATCCCGAAGTTCCCACATACAGTAGGGTACAAACATTCGTAACCTGGAGGATTAAGCATATCAGCTACAACTTCCCACCCATTTGGTCCCCAGTCATGAACTCTCAAATGGCCATCAGACCAAAATTTTGCATACTGTGCTGATGAGGATTTAGGAATTTGAAAAACCCAATATGGCTCACTTGGCTCAGGAGAATTAAAAAACAGTGCAAAGCTACCATTTCGAAGAGTGAAATAAGTCGGTTCTTGATTAGTTTTTGTACCAGAAAGAGAGATTTCCCAATACACCTGGACCGGATTAGAGTCTACAGATGCATACATGCCATGATCATAGACAGAAAATGAAAGCAAGTTGACATGAGTCCAATTTGTTGGAGACATATTGGGGACGAGTTTCTGCCCCGAAATTAACCTTTGTCCAGGAACCAAAGCATCACTCGGATGATCAAAAGACTGCCAAACGGTAGTATTATTACTGTCAAAAAGCACAAGGTTTCCAATTCCAGTCAAACTTACGCCTGCAACAGACTTCCCAGCTGTGCCTGTAGACCAAGCTATAGTTCCGTCAACATCTGTCAACACGAAATCTCCATCAGATGTAAGCTCCAAGGTTGAGTTGATTCTAACTGGATTGTTCCTATTGGCAGACCAAACTAGTTGAGGGAAATCAATATCAGGTGATGTGATACCTGAAGCACTGTAGGTTTTAACAATAAAAATGGCAAAGAGATAAGAATCACAAGTTCCATTGCAGAAAAAACCGCAGGCAAACTTTGGACCAAATCTTCCTCTGAGAAGGACAGATCTGACTCTTGATCCATCCATGAAATCTATAGAAATGGGGAGCGATGGGCTATTTTTCCAGGAAGTAGAGAGATTAGCAGTTGGATAATCAAATGATTCAGCATTTGACAAGCAAAAGGGATACACAAAAATGAGAGAATGAACTAGTAAACGGAAAATACCCATTTGAATTCAGTTCTAGAAAAGAGAAAGTCCAATAACAAGCATGATCACATAAACTAAAACATAATGATAAGCTTACAAGTAAGGTTAAAGCTTTTCATCGGTGAATTAGAAGTAACACAAGTAAATATGTTTTTGCCTCGTCAAAAACTATAGCAGCTACCGCCTTTTCCAAACTTCCAGTAGATGATACTGATTTGTTTATTTAGTCAGCTCTCCATTGGGAATTTGTCAAAATGGGTGCCTCATTTTTTAAAGGACAAGTAGGGAGAAGTTTTAGAATAATGATCTGATAGGTACTTTTAGTGAATTACTAATATGCTTAAGCATGGCTACAATATTTAATAGTTCAAATATACATATCAATGATGAAGTGCAAGCTTTTTCCATGTTTTTGTGGAATATTATATATATGTTCAGTATAACCATCCATCTAAGTACAATATACAATTTCTAGTCTCATGTATAATGGCCCCTAAACTTAATAGCAATGCTTAATTTAACTCTTAAAAGTAATTAACGATCTTTTTTCAGTTTATTTTGCTCTCCTACACTTTCAGAATCACATCCGATCAACTGTTTCCTAATAGAACTTATAAGTATACTACGACGTTCATAATGCGATTTCTCGATTTGAGGCTTGTGATACATCCTTTAATTGGACCTTCCAAATTAAACTCCAGCTCTAGTCCAAAACTTAACTCAAGCAACTTGAGTGTTTTAACCACTCATTATCGTGAGAAAAAAACTTGAATCCAAATCTAGTCTTTTTTCCGCTCTTAAAGCATGGGTCATAAAGTCACATACACCATTGAATGAACTTGATGCTTCCAATAAACTAAGCGCTTACTAGAACCAAACCAAGATTATTAGGATTTGCAGATTCATAAGGATCTGAAACAGCCGGAAGAATCAGTTGTTGAATTGAAATGACTTCTCTAGATTGCACCAAAGTGTCAGATCAATTTTTTCTGGGGAACTTCAAAAAGATTGCAGCAAAATTGGTGTTGGATCCTTATTTTGGGATCATCAAAGCATAGAGATACCATTGTCTAGCCGCAATTATCAAAACTGGAACTCGAAAACCTCTTTGATGATCAAGCTCCCATACATAATAAAGCTGAAGAATGATATCTTATTATTTCAACACAGCACAATCAGCATTACATCTCTACTTTGTATACTAGAGTACGAGGGAAGACGAGAATACAAACAAGTGCAGGATTCTCCTGCCAAATACAAAATTAAACTAACAATAATGCTTAAACTGAGTCAGCTATGTTAGCCTCTTAGCGAGGTCCAGATAGAACAGACGCCAACAACGCTGTAGATTCTTTAGATGTTGCTATAATTGCTGGATTCGACAAGTCGTAGTCAAGTTTTTCTTCAATGTCCATGCCACCTTCTAATACTTTAACCACCGTTGACATGGAAGGCCTTCTTGTATAATCCTTCTGCACACACCAAGCTCCAATCTTCATCATCTTGATAATTTCTTCTCTATAGAACTGCAAATCTTCGCTACAATCATCGACAAGGTCAAACAATCTATCTTCTTCCGCTTTTCTCTCAAAAAGAGGGAGTAGATGCATTGTTTCTTCGGATTGAGAGTGATCAACATTTCTCCTTCCACACAATATTTCTAGGACAACTACTCCAAAGCTATACACATCTACTTTTTCCGTGATTATAGAGCTTAACCATTCTGGAGCCAAATAGCCAGGAGTTCCTCTCATTGCTGTTACAACTTTACTTTCGTCTCTGTTGACGAGTTTAGACAACCCGAAATCAGCGATCTTCGCGTTGAACTTCTCGTCCAAGAGAATGTTTTGGGGTTTGATATCTAAATGGATGATCTTTTGTGCACAATCTTCATGAAGATAGTTTAATCCCTTTGCTATATCAACAATGATTTTCTTTCTTTGCTTCCAATCAAGACTCGACTCGAGGGTTTGATGGAATATCCATTTATCCAAAGACCCGTTACACATGAATTCATAAACAAGAAGCATATTTGATTTATTAAGAGAAAATCCGAGCAATCTCGCCAAGTTAACATGGTGGATGCTCCCAATTGATTCAACCTCAGCCAAGAATGATTTTTTCATAGTGCCTACACCATTGAGACGTTTCACTGCAATCTTGGTTCCATCAGCTAATGTCCCTTCAAAAACTGACCCAAATCCTCCCTCACCGAGCATCTTGCTGAAATTATCTGTGAAGTCTTTTAGTTCTTCATACGAAAATCGCGTAGGAAATCCTGGTACTTGATCCATGAAATCCTCCTCCTCCAAGTCATCAGCATTTCGTTTCTTCGTCCATACGAATAGTCCTGAAACTCCAATCAAAATAAGCACAAACGGTACAATGCTTGAACTCAATATAATTGCCAATTGGCTCTTGTTTTTCTGCTGAGGAATCACAGCTTCTGAAGTTGGGGTTGGGGAAATTTGAACTGCTGAGACATTTTGCACCTTAAGGTATATGGTAGAGTTATAATGGGTTTGCTCCTTAACATTGTTAATCATAGAAAATATCTGATTAGGCAAGTAGCAATCACCATCACTAGAATTCCAACCATATCGAAAAATTGCAGCTTTACACGAACAATTCATGGAACAAGCATTTCTACAACTCTCTAAATCCACATTCTTTAGATCTTCAACAAATGAGGCATAGGTTGTATCTTGGAGCTCTATAAAGCTGTGATTTTGCAAATCTTGACAAGATAAGGGGGTAGTTTCGGAACAACCAAGACTTGGTTGCCTTACATCTATTTGCTTGAAATAGGGATTTCCATTATTAGTTTCACCCGGACAACTACACTGTCCGTTAGAGCAAATCCCAAATTTCCCACAAACAGTCGGGTAGAAACATTCATAACCCGCAGAATTAAGCAGATCATCTACTACTCCCCACCCATTTGGTCCCCATTCATGAACTCTCAAATGACCATCAGACCAAAATTTCGCATACTGTGCTGATGAGGATACAGGAACTGTTTTAAACATATCAGGCTCACTAGGTTCAGAAGAATTAGCAAACAATGCAAAGCTACCATTTCGAAGAGTGACATAAGTTGGTTCTTTATTAGTCTTTGTACCATGAATAGACATATCTGAATACACCTGGACTGGATTAGACTCTACAGATGCATACATACCTTGATCATTGACAGAAATCGAAAGCAAGTCCAACTGAGTCCAATTTGTTGGAGACATACTAGGAACGAGTTTCTTCCCCGAACGTAACCGTTGTCCGGGAACCAAAGCATCAGCGGGGTGATCAAAAGACTGCCAAACAGTAGAATTATTACTGTCAAAAAGCACAAGATTTCCAATGTCAGTCAAACTTACGCCTGTAACAGACTTGCCGGCAGTACCTGTAGACCAAGCTATAGTTCCATCAACATCTGTCAACACGAAATCTCCATCGGAGGTAAGCTCCAAGCTAGAGTTGATTCTGACAGGATTGTTTCTATTGGCAGACCAAACTAGTTGAGGAAAACCAATAGCAGGCGATGTGATACCTGAAGCACTGTTGGTTTGAACTATAAAAATGGCAAAAAGATAAGTATCACAAGTGCCATTGCAGAAGAAACCGCAGGCGAACTTCGGACCAAAGGTTCCTCGGAGTAGGATTGATCTGACCGTTGATCCATCGGTAAATTCTACAGAATGGGGAAGAGATGGAGTGTTTTTCCAGGAGGTTGAAAGATTGGCAGTTGGATAATCAAAAGGTTGAGCATTTGATAAACACAGAGAAATGAGAAAGTAGACAAGTAAATGGAACATACCCATTTGCATAAGATTCTACAAAAGAGACAGAACTATAGCATACATTAGATTATCAGAATCAGATAAACTAAACATGAATAAAAAGATTGAAGCTTTTGATTGGGGAGTTAGAATTAGTCAACCCAACAATAGTCAATAACTATTGCAGCTTACCGCGTCTCCCACACTTAAAAGAAAGTTCCTCAATTGGGGACTTGTCAAAATGGGTGCCTTATTTCTGGAAGGACAAGTTGGGTAGGGAGCATTATTTTATTCCAAATTGTATGTTACGTACTTATATTAATTAGTATCGGTAACAAATAATGTAATGATATGCCGAATTACAGTCTCATCATATCTTGTAATTACTAATATGAATTCTATAATTCCAGAAGTAAACTCAAAGTTCAAGGGTCATAAATCGTAATTTATCCACGTTTAGTCTAAACATCCATATAAATACAATATACAAGTTACCATTTGTAGTTTTATGTATAGTGGTAGTTAAACTTGATACCAATGCTCAATTTAACCCCTAAATCAATATAAGATTTATTTTTTCTCCACTTTTAGAATCACGTGAAATCACCCATTTGCCCGTCTTTGTAAAGCACATGCCCTTACATTTACATTCATGTATTGCAAATTCATAAAATCCGTCAAACTATACCTTCTGTGACGGCTCAATTCTAGATTTCTGACCAAGGCTGGCAGTATTTTTCAGAAATACGTAATAAAGGGACAACGAATGGAAAAAAAAAATACAATTACATGTTAACTAGCATAAGCGTAACAACTTCTCATTGAGTGAACTAAATACAATTTCTGATATTGTAGCGTTACATCCTTTCAAAAACAGCCAATTGCGGAAGGAGAAAAGGAGAAGAAGTTCACCAAAACTGAAAAAATAATAATAATCTGAGCATCCACATAGCTAAATCCTAAAGCAGTATAAATGTAATCCTACTAAAGAGTTGAGACAAAATAGGAATGACATGGCAAAAAGTAGTGGCATCGGTCTCGGATTTCTGTGCCCAATTTGTCAATCCCCAATCATTATGGTAAAAATATAAAGATTGATCACTGAAGAAATCTGCAGAATACTTGGCACAACCTTGTCCAGTCGGCAATCTGAATTCCAGTATCATCTCTAAGGTCCCAAAATCCTGGTTCCTTTAAGCAGAAAACACAACAAATATGGAAGCATCTCAAGTCACTGCAGTAGGGGGAAAGTACGGGACCATAAGAGACTTGCTCAAGCATTACAATGCTCTATTTAGGATCGTCTTGATCATCCATCTCCTCGAGTATTACATATTTTGCAGCACTGTTTGCTATATCAGACTCCGCCATGTCATCTTCAGCCATTTGACGCTTTTGTAGCTTAAGATATCTGAAGACAAACAAAAACTCAAACGTTACTATATTTGGATAAGAGTTGTATACTAGGAAACCTTTTAGTTGCAATACATGTTGGATGACAATTAACTTAAGTGTGACTTTGGCAAAGATGTTCTAAAAATAAACACAGTGGGTCGAATTTAGAAGGGAAAAAAAGACTGGAGATTATGCTATATCCTATGTCAACTTGATATGTCAAACTAATGTGAATTTTAAGTCTTCAAAAACTCAATCAGAAAATCCAAGGGCGTCAACAGCTTCAGTGAAACCCTTACATCTCTCTTACATATAAGGGCACAATCAATCTGAATTACACTGCAACTGATCCAGAAATAAAAGAGCAGGTCATAATCAGACTGTGCAACTCTACAACTAATGGTTAGGATCAACCAATTGAAACAAACAGTTAAGGTTGTTTGAAAAAAACATTCCAACAAGTGGTTGGCTCATTTGACGGCAAATTAACTATTTTACTTTCAAGTTTGATTTGAAAAGTCAAACATTGTACAAGAAGAACTACTAGAATTTTAGAACTAATGACTGTATGTTGCGGTCCACTACCAACTAATCAAGGCTAGCCTTTCAAGCTTGAAGAATACAAAGGTTTCTATACCTCTTTGTTTCATTGTCACGTCTCAGTAACCAAGTAAATTTGAGATCCTTAAAAATACTAATAAAAGGTAAATACAAAACTCAAGTTTCCTTAGCCATGGAGATAAAATGGATAATAACAAGATAGAATAAACTTTTTCAAGACAAATCTGAGGAGTGACTTACTTGTACCAATTGAATAAACTGACACCCATCATAATGATGACAAGGCCAAGACCTTTCAACCACGTAAATTCATCATGGAAATACAAGACTGCAACCTGCCATACGTGATAAATGTCAAGTGAATGAATTAGTATCCCTAGAAGCATCGTCATTGGCTTGCAAAGCCATTTTCCAACTGCAAATGCTTAAGTGGCACAGAGTAACAATTGTTTTGCAAGCCTAGTACGAGAGACAATTGTATGCTTGCTTATTTTGCAATAGGAGAGAGACAATTGCTAAAAATATAACATTATGTTTGATAATATAACAACTTAGGTTTAATAATAGTGAAAGATATCTTATATATTAAAATATTAATTGGGCCACAAATTTAAAAGTGTGCAGCAACTGCATGGATGTAATGTATTTGAAAATTGAATTGAAATTCTGGTGATATGGCAGTAAAGACCACACCCTGCAATTGCTGCAGGGATGGAGTAAACCATATTATCAAAACTGAAACCATTTGCTACAGTAAATACGGATGTTAGTAAAGAAGGAAGTACTATGAGGATTCAACCACAAAAGGAGTCAAATGGACATCTAGTCTAAAGGTTCGATGGCATGCTTAACTGAGAGAGGTTATTGAAAATCAAGAAAACAAATAAGTTCGTCTAGAAGCATATACTATGCAGAAAGTATGGCAGATTACATTCAAAAATTCAATTAATAGTTCTTAAAGGAAGGAAACATTGATAAAACACTCCAACCACGAAAATGATTCAGAAGTTGAGATTGGACGCAGAAATTTAGAATATGCTAATAGTTCGTTTAAGTTCATGTAAAAGAGAACAGTAACGCAGCAAAAGATTATACCACTATAGTAACTGCCTCCTTGACAACACCAGCTATAGTCACAGTTACAGCACTAGTTACCGAAACAAGAATAAATTCTGTTAACACCTGCAACATCAAAGAATAAGTTAATTTCTTTAAAGTAGTATCTAAAGACCAAAGATATAATTTACTCAATTCAGCAAATTCTTTTCTCCTGCTTCCAGTATCATCAATCCTGAGTCCAATTCCATTAACCCTCCTAATTTCCACCTACGTTTTGTATAATAATGCCCGTACATCTCACTCAAAATGTCATGTTTGCTAAACCCAGCACCCTCATTCACCATTTCATTATTTAAGTTACATCTACATATTTTACTGCTAAATTAACTAAAAAACTTTTTCAAGATTTCTTTATTCTTCTAGCTTTTGGTTAATCCACAGTAGAAATTCATCAGCTAAAACCATATCATCAGAAATCATGAGCCAAAAGAAAATCATCTTTTATGTGTTTTGACAACTGATCCACAATTGCAGCCAAAAGATAAAAGGCTCAAAGCTGATCCTTGGTGTGATCCAGGTCTGATAAAAAAATCTTCAAACCATTAGTAAATGCCTTTTTATACATATTTTTCAACACCCTTTATTTATGTAATATTTTTTCTATCTAGAGCCTAAAATAAAACCTCACTTCAGCATCCTCTTATAAACATATGTCAATTATGGATCAACAAAGTATGAAAAAAGTCTCACTGTTTTCTCCCAATACTGGAATATGAATTCACTAAGACAAATTATTCGAATTAGCAAGTTTTCTGTAGCAAGATCAGTTGGACTTTCAAAGAATGTTTTCCTACCATTAGATTAGCTTTCATTGATCCTTTCCTAAGTCTTTGTACTGTAACTCATAAGCTATGGATTTCTATTGTTTGAACAACTTTGAAACATGAAATGGGAACTTGGTGGAAATATGAATCATGAAACAGATATTGCAAACTTTTAGGCACCATTTTAATACTATGAAGCTTTCAGTGATACACAAATGCATAAACCAAGTTTCAACAAGATCCATACCATAAAAAAGGCCAGCGTTCCACCAAAAAACATCAACAAGCAACTCCGACCAATGTGCCATGAATTATCAAAGTAAATACTCGTCTTAAATTCATGCCATGGATCCAAAATAAGAGAAAGAAGACCAGTTACTATTGCCATGACTGGAGTCAGATAGCTCATCAATGTAAGCGGGTTTTTCAAGCCTGAAGAATAGCCAAAAAGAAGCAATACAATATGAGAATATAATATAAGCTTGATGAAAGATGTAACTTAAGTAAAATGGAACTACGACATGCGTCCATGAATCATCTCAATCAAGAAATTAATCGTGAAATAAGTCAAGCAATATAACACCTAGCTACTATGGATTGTGAAAATAAATAAGATCTTGTCAAACTTAAGTAAGAGCATATTACTCAACTCAAGGAACTATTTTGTTCTTAAACATGGATCAGGTATGTCCTTTATTTTGTAAGCAATTAAGAAACTGAAATTAACTGTCTCATCCTCACATATGCATTTAAGAGAAACATAAAGACAATGTAAACAGAACTGTCGTAAATGTAAAAAGAAAAAGAAATAAAGCAATTGGGGAATATAAAGAATGAAAAGGCCTACCATATTCATCTTTCTTTATGTCAGTTTGGATTGTTGTGCATCACCAAATTGAAAATCCAAGTTCCAAGGGGAGGAAACAAACAAAAGCACAAACAAGAAAAAGAGAGAGTAAGCAATTCCGACGTCTATTAGAAGGTCATAAGACAAATTATGAAATATCCACATTTATAGCTCCACAACATTAAGCTAGTAATCAGATAATACCTGCAACAGAATTTGAGTCATGGACCAGCGAAACCCAGACATAACAGCAGCAAGCATAACAAACACAAATCCCAAAAAGTCAAATTGCGTCTCCTTTGCCACTGAACAAAACAAAATATTACAAAAGGTGGATGAAAAGAGCCAATTCTGTAACAACTGCATGCCAAATAATTGCTAATGAAAATTATTTGATACAAACTGCAATGTTGTATGTGCTCCAAAAGAGAGAAAAAGTAAGAAAACAATGACATGATTAATGGTGGTGTCATCTTTGACAAAATAATCTTGAATTTCAGTATTATTTAGCAGAGAGTGTTGGACAAAATCATATAACGAAGATTTCATCACGATCCAAATTTAACTTCAAGCACATGGGAATATTTATCAGCAAGCCTTCCATAAAAAAAATCTTGACACCTCCTTTTCCAGTAGTCCAAACAATAGATGAATTTTTGTTATCAAAGACAAATTCTTTAATGTGGGAATACAGCCCTAGTTTCAGAACTAGTCCATGAACCTGAGGTTCATGTACAGAGGCTAAGAGAGAGATTATAATTTGAATACAACTAAAACATCACTAACTAATTGAGAACTGAAATTCAAATTCAAGCTTATCTATTCTGTTGCTACTTGCTAGACCCCTTTCATCCAATGAGATGAGTAGGTGTAGGACATACAATATAACACATAATAGCCAACAGACTTCCATATATAAGCAGATCAAAGAGTACATCAATCCCTTCCCCTGATACCAACACCCAAAACCTTCTTCCTAAATTACATTGTTATCAACAAACATGAACAAGTAAGGTGCCTTGACCAATAACCTTCACGCCCATTCCTCTAATATTTTAACTAGTTTTTGTTTAAGATTTGAATCTTGTAATTCTTGTAACTCAATATTTCCTTGATATTAATTCAAGACTAGTAAAACTTCTAATCCAATCAACTACAAGTGATAAGTCGAAAGTAAATAATGCAAAATAATTATTCAAAACTGAAAATCGTAAAATGGCAAAGCTGCCTACCTGTAAGTAATACTCCAATAGAGATTATCACAATAATTCCTAAAAGGTTTATGCTTGGTGATTCCAACCTTCAAAATAATTGTGCGTTAGAAATATGATATTCAATGGTATAGATTAATTCCTAATCGTAGACTACATATTCAGAAAAACAGATTGATGTTGTATAGAGTGACATTGCTAGGAAAAGACCTCCCATGTTCTAATTCAATTAGAAAGAATCATATTTCCCCATTACTTGTGCACTTCGGCAACATATGGAACCTTTCATTAAGCATACTACTTATCAGAAATTTCACAAAGAAAAACTTAAGGCAACACCTTTCACTGCAGAGTACACTAATTACAGCATCAAAGTACTCAAGTTAAAAATACAGTTGACATGGTACGAAATGCCAGTCACCACATGACACGATTATTAACATTACAATATTTCCAAGCTAAGCACGAAGCCTAACAATATTGCTTGATTTCACGTGTGGTGAACTGGTCACCGCACTCTCAATGATCCTATCACGGTCAGCAAACTTCATTTTTAATTCTTTACCCCTCGGGAAAAAAAGGCACTTATTTCGTAGGGGATAAATGAAGCATTAGTGGGACAACAAAAGTTATAAACAAACTAAAAACGGTGCATGCATTAGAGCTAAAAGTCAGATAATCCACAGGAAGTAATGGGGTAGTGAAGAATCTGTTCTATAAGATATTCACCTGAATGCAAAAGCAAACAAAAGGAGAAATATAGGAGCAGCTGATTTACACTGCAGGAAAAATAAAAATGTAAATATGAATAAGTAACCTAAGGAAAGAAAAAGGGCAAACATCAGATTCACAAAGTAACAATTTCATGAAAGCATCTTAGTAGAAAAATCTACTAACCATTGTCGCAAATGTAACGGAGATAAAAACAAGAGATGCGTTGCTCAGGTTAACATCCAATGCTGTTCCAAGAGCTGTTGGTACAACTGTGAAAGGGAAAGTCCATCTGTAGCATTAGTTGATAGAAAAGTTAATTTAACAAGTTATATAAAATAAAAATTAATTACACGACAACAAAAAATAATAGATAGAAAGACACTAATAAACTAATATAAGCACTGAGATTAAACAAAACAACGGGTGAAATTCATTCAACATATGATTCAAGTTTTGCATCTTTTAATTGTGAAGTAGCATGAATATTATTCTAAAGGGTGCATGCCATAAATGTGAAAAAGAGAAAGGATCTGATTTTACATTTTACTGAACTAACCCTTTGATTCATTGGTACTTTTCCTTTCAGAAAAGGCTTGTATCAAAATAGATTAAATTTCTTGAAGTGGATGCATGCGAGTTTGATATGATACCAGCTGTTACAGTGGGCTGTATAAATTTCTAAGGAACATATGAAAGTGATTCTTGAGGCAAAAAAGAAGCTAATAAAAATCCTGATTTCAAATCAAAGATGAAGGAAAAGATTTGGACGCATGAAACCCTTTGCCCCTTGGATGAGTAACCTCTGCAACCTAGCTCTAGGCTACGACAACACTATTGATTCAGATGAGTGAAACAACAACTTGTGCACTGGAAACGACCAAAGATATGAGAGCAAGTGAGCAGCTCAGCATACAATGATAAATGAGATCTCTTAAAATTATAACAATTCAAATTTCATTAGAACAAATGACCTTTGCTTCGGAACTTTTAAGAACTGGAACAAAACTGTTTATTTTGAGATCTTGAAAATCGAATATAAATAGACTACATTGAGAGTTTGGGGTTGTGCTAATATGCCATGACCATGCCAACAATTTTCATACAGAATATTCTCTAACGCAACCAACTTCTTTGATATCAGTCCTGATTTACTATAGAAAGAATGGCTGAAGTGTCATCTGTTTCTTTTATAAATAATTCTAGTTTTTATTAAGAATTTGAAAGAATCAAAAATATTTGTTCATATAAAACCAGAGTTTCAAATAACAACAAACATAGAGCTCATATGATTGTAGTTGATACTTATTTGATCAAATAATAAAAATTTAATTTTATCAATCTTAATCACATTGTTGAAATAATGCAAGAACCAAAAGTATGAATAATGCACATAAAGTTTTGGATTGTTTTAGTCAATGAGTTCTTTCACCTCTAACTTTCCCAATTAAGGCAATCTAAAAGCAAAACATACAAGCAATATAGTGGCATGCATCATTGTAACAATTGTTTCCTCCTAATAAAGCAAAATAGAATACGTATATAGCTACCTCTCATGAAATAATCCCTCCATGTCATAGAAGCATTGACTTGAAATCTTTGAGACCAAAACCACGTGATAAACTTTGACAAAATAGCTTGCATGGAAAAATGAACTGTATTCATCAATAATGGAGCTGGAAATTTTCCCATATCATCTCCTAGAAGAGTTTTATTGTACCTACAGAAACCAAAAGATCCCAAAAAAAGGGGGAAATCGAAATTATATATGCATCCAACGCAAAGGACTGAAGATGTAAGATCGAATTACTACGTAAGTAGATGAACTTACAAAGTCAAAAACGTGCTGAAAGTGTACCAAACAAGTATGAAAAACAAAGTCTTCAACACATCTGAAGTATTGAGAGGACTCTTAGATTTGCTTGGCAAGTTTTCAATATCAACAAGAGAATCAGTATCAGTATCAGCGTCAATGTTATTGAGTGAATGCAAATCCCTGGGAGACACATTTTCAATCTCGAACGGCACATAACTATCTTTCTCCTTTTCTTTAACTCTGTTGTGTATATTGATTTCATGATCAATGGTATGTATACTGATCTCATGATCCATGCTGTGTATATTGATTTCTTGATCCATGGTATTACTCTTATTAATAAGCACACTTCCCTTATATTCTTCTCTTTATCGATATCGGTAAGCGCCTACGTCTCCATTGTGGCGCTTAGTCTTATCTCGCAGCTGAAAATAAGAAGATTCCTCAACAGTTGCATCAGAACCTTCTATTTCACTAATATTTCGGGTGCACACAGACGCGGTATCTTTACTGTGAAAGCAACTTGGTAGCATTTCCGTCGGTGTGATAAGTTGAGGCCATCATGAATGACCTAATGGCGATTCGTTGCACTCAAATTCCAATTCGAATGAACAGAAACAGAATATGAGGGCGACAAATTAGATGGAAGAGCAACCTGTTTGAATTAAGAGTAGCCGAATCCCGAAAGAAACAGATGAGATAAAACGAAGGGAAAAATGAAAGAAAACACAGAAAATTAGGGTTTTTCGAGAATAATATAACACAATGAGCGAAGTAAAAAAAAGAATAAAGTGATGAGGAGGAATTGAAATGAAGGAAGGAAAGAGATGAACTGACCTGAGAAATTCAAGAAAGTGTTTGTTGTGGAGAAAACCAGAATCTGAATCTGAGGTTTAAAGATATGAAAATATGAGAGGTGAGATCTGATCTGGAAGAAGAATACAAAATAGTATATATGAGAGAAGAAGAAGAACAAGAAGAAGAGTAGCTGATGATGTGTTTGGTACTTCGGTTGGTTTGTTAATAATAACGTTCATTTTAAGACATCGTTATTCCACCCAATTAATTTCTTTTTATTAAATGGACTACTCCCTCCTCCCTCCTTAACTTTATTTTACTCTATCCAAAAAACTTGCTTTATACCAATCTACAGTTAGAGATAGGATCAGGTGAGACAAGCTGCCTATGGTGAGACTGAATTTTATTGTGAGACAAGTGGCAATTTTGCAAATTCAAAAACACGGAGGAGTATTATTGTCTTTTTACATGTGGAGTATATAAGGTTTTTTTCTTTTTTTTGTTGATTTTCCATCATTCTCTTCCTCCCTCTTTTCCGTCTGTAACCGATTTCTTAGGAAGCAGATTGTGCGATCGTGGTGATTTTGAGTGTTTGTTGTGCTTGAACGTGTTGATTTACAGGTTTTGTTGTCGTCGATCGTGGCTGGAGTGGTTTTTCTGTGTTTGATCGTAAGTTTTGCTGTATATATTTCTTCATCTTCTTTCTTTTTTGTTCTCTTTAAATTTATGCGTTCTTGTTTGCTTTGATTCTTTGATTTTGAAGTTGCTCGGTTTGTTTTCGACGCTTCTTCCTTGAAGTTTTGTTTAATTTTTCTTATGTTTCGATTTTCATGCGTTTTTCATGTTTCTAAGTTTTTCTAGGGTTTTGTTTTGCAGAATTTATTTTTCAATGGCTAAAAGTAATTCCGATCATGTTGTTGATCCCACATTGCTGGATGATATAAACTCTGAGTACCTTGAAGATAATCCAAAGAGGTTTTTTGTTTGTGGAACATTTTGATTTGTTTGTTGGAACAATTCAAGTACATATGTACTCTGTTTTTGTTAGTGTTGTTTTGTAATTGTTTTTTTCTTGTTTTGTTCTGTTTTTTAGGGATGTTTCAAATAGGAAACGTACTTTGCGGAGTCATAAGTTGAATGTTGCTGCTATAGATTCTGAGGAGGATGAGCTTCTTTCTACCTTTATTTTGAAGAAGAGGAAAGATGTAACTTCTGGTGGTGATACAGCTGGTGATGATGGTGAAAGTAGTTCAGATAATGGAAGTGATGATAGTGATAATGATTGTAAAAAAATTGTAAAAGCTGTTGGAAAGTCTTTGGCTGCTTCTAGGTCTAAGAAGCAGGTTGTTGGAGTTTCTATTGTTAATCCAAAGTCTGTTCGTCCTAATAGGAATAAGGCAACAAGAAGTCTGCAGAGGAATGTTTAAATCAGAGAATTAGGCCTATGGTTCTGATGGATTTTCTGAAGAGGATACCTGAGTCTCATAAAGGTGCTATTAGAGATATTGGTTTCGGTGGTTTTTTACACCTAGATATTGGGAAGCACAATGCATCTTTTTGTGCAAAACTTGTTCGTAGTATTGATGTGGATAGATGTTGTTTTCTGCTTCCTTCTGGTGAGAAAATAAACATAAGTGAAGAAGATGTGAATGTTGTTTATGGTCTGCCTCGTGGAGGGAAAAATATTGAAGAAGTACATGAACATAAGGGCGATAGTTCTGGAAGGTGGATTAGTTTTTTAAAGGAGTTTAGGAAGGGCTATGATATTAGGATTGGTAGTCCTCATGATACTACTGTTATGCAAAAGCTTGATATTCTGGTGAAAGAACCTGTTTGTGATGAGTTCATTTGGAATTTTTTGCTTATTGTTGTGAACTCTTGCATTTATTCTACAAATAATAGGCAACTGTATCTCAAGTTTTTGTATAGCTGCATGGACGTAGGACAAATTAAGAATCTTAATTGGTGTGGTTTCGTGTTTAAATCTCTGCTGAAGTGTGTTCGTGATTACAAGGATGGTGTTTCTTTTTTCTGTGGGCCATTACCTTTTGTTCTGGTAAGTATTTCTGTTGGAACAAATGGTTTGTTTGTGTGAAACAAACGAATATCTGGTTTGGAACATTTTTTTTACTTGTGTTATAACTTGAGATTTTGCTTTTTTTACATTGCAGATATGTTATTTTGACCGTTTACAACGTTCAGATTCTGTGATGCCCAGACAGATTCCTCTAACTTCTGTGTGGGGTGAAAAACAAGTCTCGGATAGAATTGTTACAGAAGAGAAGTATGGTTTTGGTAATGGTATTGTTCTGGCAAGTGTGTTTGAATCGCAAGAAAAGATGAAGAAGAAAGAAGCAAAGAAGCGGAAACGAGAAGAAATGAATGATAAAGAAGATTCCAAGAAGAAGTTCCGTGTTGAAGAAGGAAGTGGGAAAAAAGAAGAACAAGTAAAACAGAAGTGTGGAGAAGATGTTTCATCAAATCCTACTGATTTAGTGGTATGTTTCTCATTTTTTGCTTCCTTCACAATATATTGGTTTGTTTTAGTACTTCTTTAATAGATTTATCATTATTAATTTTATTCTCTGTATTTATTCAGAGTTTTGTGATGAAGTTTAAGGATTTGGCTACTAAATTAGCTGGAAATGTTGCTGAAATGTCTGTGGTTTTAGACCAAGCTGGTATGATGTTTGAAGAAAAGGATCTGTCTACGCAGATGGCTAACCTTATTGATAACATATGGAGTAAATATAGGATTCCGAAAGAAGTTAGGGTTAGCCAGCATTCAGAGAAAGGAGACGGAGTAGCAGAAGGAGTTATATCAGGTGTTTTTGGCCAGGATGATTACTTTGATCAACCTGAGTTCTTGGCAGCTTTATCAGCACTTTGTTCACAATTTGATCCTGTAGTGAAAGAGGATGTAAATGCCACAAAAAAGAAAAAAGGATTTACGTCGCCTACTTTTGATTTGTTGAGCCAGTCTTTTTGTTCGTTGGAAGGTGAAGAAAAACTGTAAGTGTTTTGTTGTTTTTTTTTCATTTTCAAATTTCTATGCTTGACTATATTTTTATAGTATATACTATTGTTGGAACAATATAACAATCTTCCTGGAACAAAACATACTATTGTTGGAACAACATGTTTTATTGTGTGGAACAATATATTATTGGTGTTGGAACATAATCATTTTTTGATTTGTTTTTTTGTTTTTTGGTTTTATCTTGCTATGATAATCTTGGTAGTGAGGAGAATGTTGACAAGGATGCTGATGTGAAAGATTATAATAAAACAAGTGATGAAGTTGATGCTGGTTTGGATCATGGTGATGCTAATGTTGGGCAGGATGATTCTGTTAAAGATGAGGTTAAAAAGGGTAATTCTGATGTTGTTTCTGCTGTTCATATAACGTAAGTTATACTAATTTTTCTATTTGGTCTGGAACAAATGTTTTAGATTGTGTTTTTTTTTTTTTGTGAGTTGTTTAATAATTTTACAGGCTGTTAGATGATGGTCCAGTTGATGGACTTGAAAAAGAGTCTGATTTTGATACTGATGATTTGAAGTCATTGCCAGAGGACATTCCAGATGAATTATTAGGACTGTGTAATTGGGCTTGTGCAAATTTAATTGATAATAGGACAATTTTTAGTCGCTTAGAGAAAGATGTTTTTGGTCATGAGGTGAATGCAGTAGTTCTGCGTTCTGATATACGCTCAGTTGTTGATAGGTCAGAGATTGGTTGTGGGACAATTGTTTTTTACATCAAGTACGTTCTTAACCTACCCTTTTATTGTTAAATAGGACAATTGTTATAGATTGTTGCTTAACTGTTTATTTGTTTTACAGATTCCTTTATGACTACCTAAGTGATTTTGAAATCAAAAGGAAGTTGTGTTTTATTGATCCAAACCGGACATGTGAAAACAAAAAGAAGACGCTAGATGAAAAAGCTTTGGTGTTGAAATCTAGATTTGATGCTTGTGGTAATAAGCTTATATATTTGGTTCCTCAAAACATAAGGTACTAATGTTTTTTCATTTTTTAGATTATGTTGTGATCTGTTATTTTAATATTTTGTTTTTTTGTTTTTCTCCAGGAGACATTGGACTTTAACTGTGATTGAGCTTGAGAAGAAGAAGGTTTATTGGTTTGATCCAGCAAAGCCTCGTTTGTTACCTGATGATGATGAATGGAAGATTGTTGTGAATAAGTATGTTTTTAACCTTTGTTTTTATTAATTAACAGTTTAATGGTTATTGAATTGTTTGTTATATGTTTATTGAAACTTGTAGATCTATTACATCTTTCTACGTTGAAGCTGGAGCAAAAAATTTGAAGGTTAATTGGAATTGCCCTCCTGTAAGTTTTCTTGGAACATCATAGTAATCATGTTGGAACAACATACTAATCCTGTTGGAACAAAATATAACAGTTTGATTTTGTTACCTAATCCTGTTTTCTATTACATTTTTTATTTGCTATTTTTTTTAATTCACTTGTATTATTGCTTTGTAGGGTTATCCTAGGCAATCAGATGATACCAGTTGTGGTTATTACGTATTGAAATTTATGCGTGATATTGTATTTCATTCTAATTTCAACATGTCAACTCTGGTATAATAGAATTCTTTTTTGTTTTGAATTATAATTATGTTTAACTTGTATTTTTCAAAATGAAATGTGTTTTTTAATCTGTTCTTTAGTGGAAGAAGTTGCAAAGGAAGCCATTCAGTAAAGAAGAGATTGATGAAGTTATTTCTGAATGGGCGAGTATTGTTCGGAGTATGGTTTTACTCAGTATTGTGAGAAAAGTTTGTATGTATTTCTCCTTCTCTGTGTTTTATAATCTTTTTTTGCATTTGTTGGAACAAGAAGATTGCCTTTGTGAAACATAGTGTTTGCTCTGTTGGAACATTTTTTTATGTAAGTTTTTGGTTGTTTTTTTACAGACTTAATTCTGGAGAAGAAGCTGGAGTTGTGGAAGGGGAGGAGGATGTTGTAAACAGGAATGAAGAAGCTGGAAAAGGGCGTGCAAAGAGGGATCTTAAGGTTTCAAAATTTTTACGTTCTCCGTTTCTTGCGAACAATGATGATTTGCTGTTATCTATGGATAATAAGAAGAGAAGAATTGTTGAGTTTGCTCTGCGCCCTTTGATCAAATGGTAAGAAAATGAACATTTGGTGTTAAGTTGATTATAAATGTTTAACTTATTTACAGTAATTTTTTGTTTATTTTTGAAGTGAGGATCTGCTGTATAATGATGGGCAGACCATCATTAATCAGAATGATTTTTTGAGTCTTGATACTAAGAAGATGGTTCTTAGTAATGTTATTGATGCTTGGGCTGCTATTTTAAATTTTGAGGAGACTAAAAGGGATTGTCCAGGAGTTAAGAGATTTTTCTTCACTGGTTACCCCTTTGTATGTTTCTTAACTTTGTTTTTTCTTTTTGTTGTTTTTAAATTAAGTGTTTTTTTGTGAACTGATTTGTTTGATGATTTTTTGTAGGTTTTATTATGTTCTGATGATGGTAAGAGTGGTTGCAAGACAGAAATTGATAAGAAGATGAGCTTTATGACAAGGTTGCAAAGTGAACTGGATTTTGCAGGTGTTAAGAGTTTGCTTGGTTACGAATTGGTAAGTTATACTCTTGGAACATTATCATTGTCTTGTTGGAACATATTGTTTTGTGTGTTGGAACAATTCTGTTTTTATTGTTTTCTGTAATTATTAATTGTCTGTTTTATTAGGTGTTCTTTCCAGTTTGTCACGGTGCACACTATTATGTTTTGGTTATCAACAATTTGACGAAGAAAGTGGAAATAATTGATAATCGTCTTCTTCCTCCTGGTTTGGAAGAGAACCATAAGTATTTGGGTTTCCCAGAATATATTGTAAGTTTTACTGTTGGAACAATATCATTGTGTGGGTGGAACATATTGTTTTGTCTGTTGGAACAATTCTTTTTTTTTTGTGTGCACACTTTTATGTCTTGGTTATCAACAGGTTGGTTTGATCTTTGTTGTAGGTTGGTTGTGTTGCTGAATTTTTGTATTGTGATGATCTTGTTTCATTGAAAGAATTGTCTCGTTACAAAACAAAGTTAATAAAGATGAAATGGAGAAATAACAGTAATGTTATTGATTGTGGCATTTACATGTTGAAGCATATGGAAAGTTATACAGGGCAGTGTGTAAAGGATTGGGATATTGGTCTTTTCGATACTGATGAGGTATGTGTTGTACAATTTTCTTTTCACTTATTCTTTGTTCTTTATTTTAATACTTTTTTTGTGTTTGTAGGATGTATTCATTAAACAGTTGCGAATTGAGTATTGCTATAAGATTTTGATGCATCCTATTAACAGTTTGTTTGAAGAAGTGGATAAAGAAGCTACAGAATTCTCAAGAGGTGCTGGATTGAAGTTAGATTTTGATTAGTTTAGTTTATTTTCCTTTTGAATATGGTTTAGGACAAATATTTTAATGTTTTTTAGATTGTGATTTGTTTTAAATAGCATATTATTTTCATTTTTTTACAGCTATATTCTTTTTATTTGTAATTATTAGTTTTTATATTAATAGGTTTGAACAACACATAGAAAGTGTTAATTGATTTTGTTGGAACAAACAGATAGTTCGGTTGGAACAATATTAGAATTCTGTTGGAACAATTTCAGAGCTTTGTTGAGATAATAGTAGAATGTAGTTTTATTTAATGTATGACAAGATGAAAAAAGACTATATTATTTTGCAAGATAATACAACAGGTTGATACAAGTCAACATTGTTTTCCACTATAATAAAAATGGGTTGTCACACTTGGATTCTCCCCTTAACTGATGATTGTGTTTTGTGAATGTATAACAACATTTAATGACCGTCATGCATCAATAATAGAATTTTGAAAGTATAATAATTTCTTTGAAACAATGTAAGCACTGGAAGAAAACATCTATCCTGTTGGAACATTATAACAATCTTCCTGGAATAAAACATCTATCCTGTTGGAACATTATAACAATCTTCCTGGAACAAAATATCTATCCTGTTGGAACAAAAAGTAAATATGAATTTTTCGTTTTATCAAGAATGAAAATTGATAACAACTCTTATGTAACTGTCCACTTCATAGATCATGCGCCAGTTGATTGTCCACTTGCTTTTGCTGCTTCTTGTTCCTAAAAAATAGCAAATTAGATAAGTTAATAAAATAAAATAATATATTCCACTACTTCTTCCATAACTGTTATTTGGCAGTTTATTTTTCTAACTGCAGTGTCTAGTTTTTCTATAAATAACTTCTTTAAACACTCAGATTTCATATCATTTTTTTTTTGCTGTTGTAAACAATCTAAAAAATGAGAGGAAGTGGTAGTTCTGGTAAGAGGAAGAAGAGAGATTTATCTCCACGACGTTCTCCAACCAGTGAATTTAAAGCAACATTGGAGGAGAAGCCCGAATCTATTCAAAAAATGAATGACAAACTTGAAATTCCAAGTGAGTTTGTTTCTGTGATTCAAGATGTTCAGCGAGCATTTCGAATCAAGGATAAGGATGAAATCATGAGAAAGTTGAAAGGTATGAAGGCAACTATGTCATTTTTCTGTGATGAAATGCAGATTTATCTTGAGAAGGTGTGGGATGAAGAACATGATCTTGTTGAAGAACTTCAGGAAACACAGGAAAAACTGGAAGCCAAAACAAAGGCTTATATGGAAGATATTCAGGATTCTTACTAGTTTGTTGTTTGTTTTAGTTGTTTTGTTGTTTGTTGTTGCTTTTCTTTCTTTTTTTTTAAATGATGTATGTTTGTTTTACATTCCTACAGATTGTAATTGTTTTCTAATTCTATAAAAAATTTGTTCTGCACAATGTTATAGATTTGTTGGAACAACATTGTTTAACGGTTGGAACATAACATTTACTTGGTTGGAACATGACATGTATTTGGTTGGAACAATATGTGACTTAAGAAAAAGTAAGAAAAAGTAAATTTAAGACAGTAAACTTACTTGGGCTGTTATTTTTGCACCGTTTCTTTGATCATGTGTGCACAGTTTTCCACAACCCTTACAATTCCTCATCCTTTTGTTGTTCTTCTCAATTGCTTTCTCTTTTCCTGACTTCAACCTTTTTTCGCTTTTTGTAAGTTGAACTCCACTACCTTTATTCTTTGCAATTTTTGGTTCTTTTACTATAATTTCAGTAGGCAATGTTGTCCCCATGAGCATCTCGATGTCTTGTATCTTTCTTGATGTAGTTACACTGCTGCAAATTTTTGCCTTCTTCCTTGCTTCCAATTCAGTCCTCAATTCTTTCATTTTTTTGATGAGATCAGTGAGGTTATCTTCGTCATCTTCAACCAATGTGACACACAAGTGAAGTTCAGACCATAAACTATTCAACATTCTTTTCTTATCTAATGTTCTAGCACATTCTTCAATGATACTGTTGTCTAAGAAAAGAGTTGACTGTTTTGCCGCTAGAATTGTCCACCTATTTAGGATATACTTCTCATGAAACTTTGTCATTAACTTTTCTTTCCATACTAGTATCATATGTCTACAAGGAACTCCTATTCTGTTGAACTTCTTGCAATTGCAGACAGTTTCATTGTTCAGGGAGTTATAGACAACTTTATTCTCTACTGTTTCACACCCTTCATGTGTCTCAAATCTTTCTTCAACTGTTATTGTGTGTTTTTCATTGTCAATTTCGATATTCTTTACTCCACAAAAGAATGAAGCAGCAACAATTTGTTTTTGAACCTCATAAAACAATGTTCTTGTAAACATTTCAGATGCATGCATTTCCATTTTGAGTGGAGTCTTACAGGTAGGTTTTGAGTATTTGGAGTCGGTGTCATTATGGCCTTGAGCATGTCTTTGTCCATCGAGTGCAGTCTCAAATCGCATATTAAATTCAACAAGTGTTAAGTGTGCATTGGTGAAACTAGTGAAAAAGTGATTTTCACTTTCTGACCTTGAAGTCGTTCTCATTAATCCTGCTAGGAAACAGTCGCGGAAATATGCCGGTATCCACATTGTTCTTTTCTCGTACAATGACGCCAACCAAGTATGTTGTTGTAAATTGTATTCTGAAATAACATGTGTCCATTCTGTTTCAAATTCTTCTGGCTCTGTTTCTACGTTCCACACGCATCTGTTTATCTTGTTTAGAAACTCATCTTTGTCTTTCAAATGATTTCCTGTTGTTTTTACATGACAATAATATCTGTAAGCATTCTTGGAACAACATAGTAATCCTGTTGGAACAACATAGGAATGCTGTTGGAACAAAATATAACAGTTTGATTTGTTACCTAATTTTTCTGGAAATTTCTTCATAATATGCCACATGCATAGCCTATGTTCTGTCTTTTTGAAAACTGTTTTTATAGCACTTAGCATTGCTCCATCTTGGTCTGTGATGATGCATGTGGGTTCATTGTTTTGCATGGCTTTGAGGAATGTTTTGAATACCCACTCAAATGAGACAATATCTTCATTAGATAGTAAACAGGCTGCAAATGTAATACAACGTTTGTGGTTGTCTATTCCAGTAAATGGCCCAAAAACCATCTTATACCTGTTCATTAATCATCCTAATAAGAATCATAGAACAACATATTCACATACTTGGAACAATTTTATTTGAAGTAAAGTATTTTGAATTACCTGTTTGTGCTGTATGTTGTGTCGAATGACACCATATCACCATAAAGGGCGTAGTTTCTTCTACATAAAGCATCTGCCCATAAAGCTCTACATAGCCGTCCTTTCTCATCTACTTCAAAATCAAAAAAGAATCCACTTGATGTAGATTGCTTATTCTTGAAATTATCCACAAACATTTGAGCATCAAAATCATAAATGTAAGCTTTCATGTCTCTTTGAAAATTTTTGAAATCATTTTTAGAAGCACCTATATTTTCGTATCCACCATATATTTCCTTGGCTTGTCTAAAAGTTTTGACTGGTCCAACATTTACCTGTTTAATCATAGCATAAATATTAATTAGATGAATACAAGTATTGCAACAAGTATGTGCTTGTGGAACAATAAATATATTACCTTGGTATTATCGAATATCATTTTTTTGTGTATGAGACTTATGTTTCTGGCCTCCTTTTGATACTGTGCACAACTTGGAGTGTAAAGTGGATGGCTATGTTCTTCTTTGAACTTGATAATCTCATATTTGCCATCATCAAAAAGTCTTAAGATCATCATAGCCCTGCATCCAACACGAGTATTTGTTCTTTTCCTCCGTTTTTTGTCAGTGGATGTTGCTGTTTTTTTGTGTTCTTTGTACCCTTGTTTATTACACACAAAAAACTGTTCTCTTATAATATCTTCATCTTTTTTCTTTCTTAGTGTTGATTTCCTACAAGAAAACCCACCAGCAAGTGCATATGATCTATAAAATTCAAAACCTATATCTATACTGTCAAATGTCATTCCTAATTCTGGTTTTAAGTCAGTTGAACAACTTGGCAACCATTCTCTTGTTCCATTAAGTGTCTGAATTGGTGTTATTTCTGGTGTAGCTAGTACAATTGTTGTAGATGTGCAATTGCTTTGTTCTTCAGTGGTAGATAAACCTATAATCATTATATAAGAGTGTTATTATAAGTTAAAGTTGTTGGAACAAATGTATTATTGGCTTGGAACAAATGCTTTAAGGGTATGGAACATTTGCATTTCAGTGGTGGAACAAAAATAATTGTAAAGTACTGATAAGAAAGTACCTGTAGAAGGTGATAGAACATCTGAGTGTTGTTCTTCTTCTGTATGACTCATAGTTTGATCTTCTGCATCCATACTATCTTATTTTTTGTATAAAAAACTCGATTTCAGCTGAAGAATATCAAATCGAAATCAGTTTAGATGCAAATCATTGAGAACAAAGACATAGAACTTGTTATTATATGCAGATGAAGCTTAGGTTAAATTCATCAAGATCAAAGAAGTTAAGATCTGTAAATTAGATCTTCAAATTTGATTTCAACTCTATTTTAATGAATATTACATTACAAAACTTCTGATTATAAGCAGAAGAAGCTTAGATCTAATTGTTCGTGATCACAGAAACTAATAGATGTAAAATACCTCGTTTTTTTGTGTTAATTAGATCAGCAAAGTTGTGTTGAGTTGCAGATGAAGATTAGATCAAAATTTTGCAGATCAAAAACGATTTCAGCTCGATTTTCTTAAAATTTAGATCGAAAAGATTGTGTTGACTTGCTGAATCGCGCGATTGTTCGTAGATTGAAGAAAATCAAATCGAGCGGAGCTCGATCTATGAAGAATCTCAGTTTTTGATGAAGAACCGGTGATTTTTGAGAAAATTTTAGCTTTTGGCAGGCACAGTAAGGAACAGTACGTTTTTTTGGTAAACGCGCTTCTGCGTTTTTGTCCAAAACGGTGCCGTTTTGGGTGTGTCTCACCCTAAAATTTTGTCTCAGCTTAAAGGCTTGTCTCATTTGAACTTGACTCTCTACAATTAAACCTTAATGAAATAATATTCGATAAAGTAATAACCTCGCTTAAGTAATAAATTTCGTTGGTCCCAACTTGGGCTAATGTCATAAAGTAATATTCTCGCTAAAAGCATAAGATAATAAAAAATTTGAAAGTCTTGAAGGACCCAAGTAATATGTAAAGTAATAATTTCAGAATTATACGTATATATAACATGTATGAGTTACAAAATTCATTTTTTTTTAAATATGAATATATAATATCTTGTTTCTTCTTTCCACCAAAGCTAAAATTAACATCATCATTGACTTTACGTAAAGCATAAATAACTCTTGGTATGTTTTGCTCGTGTTGTAACAAGTAATTGTTCAAAGTGTTGATTGCTTGAATTGCTTTCATTGATGACAAGCTTAGGATGACATTGCTATCATCTGGTTCAAGATTAGTCTTTCACCAATGTTCATTACCGACTCAAAAATTTGTTCATCCATAGATGATTCTATTGCTATTGTCCGGTTTAGGACTAGTCTCTTCATCAGTGTTCATTATCGATAAAGTAATAAACTCGATAAAGTAATATTTTTTCCCGGTCCCAAGAGTATTACTTTAAAGAGGTTTAACTGTATATATATATATATATATATATATATATATATATAGGGAGAGGATCCGGTGAGAACCCTCCCACTTATGTGAGAACCAATTTTATGGTGAGAACCATTCCAAAACTATGTAGTTTCAATAAGGATTAAATGACATTTTTCCCCTTTATTTAAGTGACATACGCAGGAGAGAGAAATGAGGGTAGTGATGAGTCATCTTTTGTTTTTTCTTTATTAAAAAATGTTTTCCCGCTTATTCCAAACTCCGATTTCGAATATTTTTATATGAATGAACTCGTGTTGACGAGACGCTCATTTTAAGATCCCTGAAGCCTGGGTAAAAACGACGTTTTCAATTTTAGAACATACAGCTTTAATTTAGAACATGCGGTCTGGTTTCGTCTTTTTTTAATCCCGTTGTTTTAAATAATGTTATAAACCTTCTAAACCTTGTATACTGTATTCTAAGAGTTCAACATCTTGTATTTTTAAAAAATAGTATTATCTAAAGCTAATGAACATGTTTTTGTTAATAATAATAATAATAACAATAATAATATGAACTCAATACACGTAATTAAAATGTAAATTATAATTTTAATATTGTTTAGGGTTGGGGTTCGAGTTGACATTCAGAATGAGGTTTAAGAAAGGAGGGAGAAGATATGCATGTTCTAAAATAGTAACAGTATGTTATGTAATACTAACAGTGTGTTCCAAAATACTAACAGTGTGTTCTATAATACTAATAATGTGTTCTATAATATTGTTAGTGTGTTCTATAAGACTAACAGTATGTTCTAAAATAACTAACATTTGCATTGTCAATAATAATCTTTTTTGTTTACATTATGTTGAGTCGCAAGTTCGATAAATTATAAAATAAGAATGCAAATATGTTGCGGATATCAACCAATATTTTTGAAAACATTATGTTGAACTTGTAGAATACAAAATATAAGATTTAGAAGGTTTATTGCATTATTTAAAACACTGTATTAAAAAAAAGATGAAACCAGACCCATGTTCTAAAATTGAATTGTATGTTCTAAATTTAAAAACGTCGTTTTTACCTGGGCATCATGGATCTTAAAATGAAGGTCTCGTCAATACGAGTCCATCGATATAAAAATATTCGAAATCGGAGTTCAAAATTGTTGGCCCTAACAAGAACAGAATCACCTAGAGGGGGGTGAATAGGTGTCTAAGTTTTAAACTGAAATTTTCTGAGTTTTTCAAGAAACTTAAATTCCAGAGTCAAATTTCCTCAGAGTCAGAAGCTAGCTCAAAGAAGTTGCTTCTGAGGGAAATTCTACCTAAACACAGTTAGACTGTTTTCAGCAATAGAAGCTCTGATTTGTGAACTTCTGGACAGTCTTCTGAACAAAGACAATGATACTTTAGAGAAAATCTGTTTCAGCACTAAATATGAACAAGTACACAGAAGCAAAAATAACAAGTATAAGAGGGAGAAAGAAGTTCAGGAGATCCTGATTGAACAATTCGATTTATCCAAGTTCGCCACAGAAGTCCTGTGACTACGTCTTGTCCCCTGAGGTCGCAGCCTACAGAGATTTTATAAATCCACTATTCAGAACTTTTATGGCAAGTTCAGAAGCTCCTTTACATCAACAGAACTTAAGCTAATTTCTCACTTAGTTTTGACTAGCCTAAAAAGAGTTAAGGGATTTCCACCAGAACAAACAATACTCTATTTTCTGGATTTCTCACCCAACTCTAATCTCAACTAGATTTCTCTCTTTAAATCTAACTGAAGATCACAAACGATCTCAGTTTACAAGATTCCTATTATGAACTTGTTTTTCTTCACTCTCTCACTTTACTAACACAATGCTAAGAAAGATTGAGAATGAAAAAGAATGCTCTGTTTTTCTTGTTAAAACAGTGCGTTGAGATTTTGCTCGATGATCATGCATATGTTGATGCAGTGGAGCATGGCTACTATTTATAGTGTATAAAGATGACCGTTGGTGAGTTTGAATCTTAAAAGGAGATGACATCAGTTGTTGTAGCCGTTAGTTTGTCAAATCTTCAAACGGTCTTCAAACACTTTGATTCCGTTATCCTTGTTCTTTAACTAAATCCGGTAAGTGATTTGAAATCAAGGATGAGGAAGACAGAATCATTCTTCAATTGGATCAACAAAGGGTAGACAAGGAAATTCCGGTTTCTTTTGAACAGACAGGCGCGCTCCATCAAAACAGCTTTTTGAACTTTTGGCGCCTTGCATTAAATGCACTTGTCAGAGCATTAAATGCTATCAAGAACCCGTGACTTAGCTTTCAGAAGCTAAAGTCCTCTTGACTAGACTTCTGATCACAATTGGCAAATCTTCTGATTGCAGAGAACTACTGAGGAGAGCTTTGGCAGACTTCGACTTCAGAGCGGAGTATCCAGCTTCTGAATAAAGGAAACTCTGACTTCAGCAAACCGATCTTCTGAGTTCTTTAAGCAATCCAGAAATGATTCATTCAGCACCTGCTGAGCAACTTACACATAGACTAAGAATAAAAAAAAATTATTAGTCAACAGTAAACTATATGTAAGGCAATACTAAGTTTTCATCTTCTGAAACGTTTGAACATAATCAAAATACTTAGGGTTCATCATTCTCCCCCATTTTGGTTATGGACAAACCGTGGTCAGAAGGTAAAAGAAAACATGAGGATTAGAAAGTGACTTCCTGATGCAAATGTTTCATTACTTCTGAGTAAATTAACTCCCCCATTTTAGTGTAAATGGTGAACTTCAGCAATCTGTATAAACTTAATAAGACTTAAGATCAAGTTGTTAGATTTAAAGAAGTGTAATTTACTAAATTAAAAAGAAACATAAGCAAGGAGTAAGGAGTCAGATATGCAAGAGAATATAGAAAAGGTTCAGTGTATATAAATTCAATCAGAGGATAACAAAAGAAACAAAGTAATCAGAAGAGCAGAAAAAGTCCTAAGACAAAAACTACCCAACCCAGAACCTAGCTAAGAAGCTTAAGTCCTATACGATTACATGTTCCTAGGTTTCTTCTGAGGAGGAGGAACACCACTAGAACCTTCAGCACCACTAGCTCTCTTCTGACCAGACTTCTCCCCCGTTTGACCAGAACCAAGAGCAACACCCAGAGCACCCTGAGATTTCAACTTTTGCTGAACATTCAGTGAAGTCTGATATTGCTGAGGAGTTGGTCGCACAGTATTGATCAAATCCATTCATCTTCTGAAGTCATCATCAATGGTCTTCATATGATCAAAGGTCTGACCAGACATAGGTCGCTGTCTCTGAACATCTTCCAAAAGGAGCTTGATCAACCTATTGTTAGCATACACAACAGCAGTGAGGTGCTCATTCTGAATATAAGTCTGTCCTCGAACAAACCTATAGCAGTTGTGAAGAGTCTTCTCTTGTTCACGTGCCTGAGTGTGCATAACCTTCAGAAGTTCAGTGAGCTCAGCAATCTGTGCATTCTGAGCAGCTACAGCAGACTCAATGTTGGAGAGTCGATTGTTGAGATCAGGAGTGATGTCATATACAATCTTGGCAGCTCCTGAAGATGAAGAACCTTGAGCAGAAGATTTCACTTCTCTCAGAATGTGATTTGCAGTGCTTTGCAGGTCTTCAATCTTACTAGGGAGCATCTTCTCATGAGCCTCATAATGCTCGTTTGCTTCCTTGACTTCTTCTGTCAATATCTCCAAATTCTCATTGACCTTCTGAGAAGAAGCAAGAGCAATATTGTCCAGAGAAGGAAGAGTCAGAGCTAATTCCCTCAATTTGTACAGCTCATCATATGTAGCTAGATGAAGTGTAGAAAGATTGCGTATATACATAGAAGGATCCTGCATTTGAAGCATAGTCATGAGCTGCAGGTTCTGAGCTTTCAAAGAATGTAATTCTTGCAGCACAATGCCCTGAGCATACATGTCAGCAGCAGAATTCCTTTGCCCTATACCAGCAAATCTATTCAGCAGTTCATCTGAGCCACTCTGACCCATTCTTCTCAGCTCTTCAACACTGGGGGCACCTCCAGCTTCGGAAATACCAGAAGCTCTGCCCATGAAGCCAAAACTTCCAAATCTGTTATCCAGATCTTCCCGATTCAAGTGTTTGCGCAGGAAGTCATAGTTGGATGACAACCCAGCAAAACCTGAAGGAGTGGAGGATGTAGTTAAGGGATCACACACAGGAGGTGTATGTCCAGAGGTTGAAAGAGGAGGGACAGAAGTTTGTGTGGAAGGAATTGTATGTGTGAAGGGGGAAGAGATAGTGTTTGTACAAGGAGGTAAAGTTGAAGGAATTGAAAAAGGTATTGACAGAGGAGGAGCAGTAATTCCAGTTGATGGAAATACAGCAAAAGATGATAAAGAAGAAGTAGTGGAAGTAGAAATGGAATCAGTAAAAATTGGTCCAGAGGACAGATTCACTTCTGAATAGGATCCAGAAGGAAGAGTAGATGGAGGAGGAACAACTTCAGATGTTGAAGTTGTTGGAGGAATGGAAGTCTGAGGTTCACTAACTTCTGTGACAGAAGGTAGTGAAGGAGATGGATGAGGAGTAAGAACAGGAGATGAGATAACCTGTTCAGAGGCATTAGGATCAAAAGTTGAAATGGGCTCAGCATATAAATGAGCCATTCTGAACAGCGTTTCAGAGGCATCCCTATCACCAGGGTTTCTTCCTTGATTCAGAAGAACGTTGTCAATGAAGTGTTCATCATCAACGTTCTCAACAAATTGCTTAGCACCCTGAAGAACCTCTTCATCTTCTGGTTCACTCTCTTCTGACAACTCTTCAATCAGAGGAGCTTCAACATTCTCTTCTTCAGACATCTCAGATAAGTATTTATCAGCATCTTCCGGTTCCTGAGTAACAGGATCCTCCAATTCAGCACTTGAGGCAATAACGAAGTCCTTCTTCTTCAGAATCCTTCGTTTTGCAACAGTCTTCTTTCCAATTCTGGTGGAAAGAGAGACATTCTCAACAATCCGAGAAGATAGTGAGACATTATCAAGATTCCCTTCTTCCTCTGAAGTCTCAACTACTTTTGAGAACTCAGCATTCTCAAGATCAGCAGCACATTCTAAAAGTTTGGCATCGGCCTTAGCCTTTGCAGCAATTTCTCGCTCAGCAGCTAACTTGTCTTCTGCTTCTTTCTTCTTTCTTTTCTCTTCAGCAAGAGCCACAACTCTTGCAACCTTTTCAGCTTCAGCAGCCTTCTCTTTCTCAGCAAGGCGTGCTTCCTCAGCATCCTGAACAACTTGTTCCAGAGCAACCTTTGGCTTCTCAACATTCAGGACCAACTTGCTTGATCCTTTCTTTCCCTTGCCCTTTTTGGCAACATTCTTTCCTTTCTGAACTGATGCATCCACAATTTCCTTCTGAGCAATACTCACAGAGGAGCCCTTCTCGTTCTTCTTCGGAGTAACATCAAAACTCAGGTTCCTGAAGGTATGCATCTTCAGAACCGTACTCCTACTAGTAACACCTTCTCCTGAAACAACAACAGAGGCTGCCTCAAACAACCTCGTCAGGAGTGAGCCATATGCTAATGCACTCACGGTCGTTACATTCTTCATCTGCCTTATCAGCATGGCAGGCAAATTAATCTTCTTCTGGTTGACCAGATGCCACATAAAAACTCGTTCTCTGTTGGAAACACAATTGACTCCTCCAGCCTTTGGAAGAAAGACATTTGTAGTCAAATAGTGTGCCCACCTCTGGTGCTGAGTCAACCAGGTGGCATATGTTTCCTTGGCACTCAGATCTGGCCTAGCCCAGTTGGCTTCTGAAAAACCTTCTGCTGAACCATCATCACCAATGATGATTCCTTCATCATCAATCCCTATCACTTGAGAAATGGAAGCCCTGCTGACTTCGATCTCAACTTCCCCAACAACAGAATGAAGAACATCCTCCTCATTAGAAAAGAAATGGAGGTTCTGATAGAATTCTGTAACTAACTTAGGATAAATGAATTCTTCGAGAGAGACGAAAGAATTCTAGTTTTGAGCGCTAAGCCAGTGAGAAATTGGTTCAGTCGATTTGACTTCATCATCTAGGAACCTAGAGGTGAAAACCCTAGATTCGCTAACTTTCTTTCGTGATTCAGTGGAGAAGATGTGTGTGACAGTGATTTCTTGAGCCATTTGAAGAAATGAGAAATTAGGTTAAGATTTCTAGAGAGAAGAGAACACAGAAAAATCTATGGAAGTTCTAATGGCAAAGAAAGTGAGAGTAAAAAGTTCTAAGTATAGAAAACCCTTATTTATACCCAAACACAGAAACCGTTCCAATTCAAAAAGCAAATACACACCGTTTAAAAGGGAACAGATAACCGTTAACCACAGAACAACGCCGTAATAGGCAGTAAATAACGCATGCTTTCAAGTCAAATCATGATTAGAATTAATTATAACTAAATTATCTTAAACGATCAAACACTTAAGATACACAGAAATAATTATTCTAAGTTATTGAAGAGGATAAGTCATACCAATGCCTTCTCGTAAGTTGCTGAAAGACATACCAGCCAGAGGCTTAGTAAACATGTCAGCAAGATTTTCTTCAGAGGGAACATGAGTAATGATAATATCCTTCTTCAGAACATGATCTCTCAGAAAGTGATGTCTAATATGAACATGCTTCATCCTGCTGTGCTGAATAGGATTCTTTGAAAGATCAATAGCACTCTTGTTATCACAATAGATTGTAATTGTTCCAGGGATGACTCCATAGTCAGCAATTTGTTGCTTTATCCAGAGCATCTGAGAAACACAACTTCCAGCAGCAACATACTCAGCTTCAGCAGTTGAGAGAGCCACAGAGGTTTGCTTCTTGCTATGCCAGGAGACTAGGCACTCCCCCAGAAAATGACAACCACCAGAAGTGCTGACCCTTTTCAATTTATCTCTACCATAGTCAGAGTCTGTGTATCCTATAGGAGTGAAATCAGAACTACAGGGATACCACAAACCAGCTTCTGGTGTGCCTTTAAGATATCTGAGAATTCTTTTGACAGCAACATCATTAATCTCTCTTGGTTTAGACTGATATCTAGCACAAAAACACACAGCAAAATGTATATCTGGCCTGCTGGCGGTTAGGTATAAAAGAGAACCAATCATACCTCTGTAGGTTTTTATATCTACAGGTTTACCAGCTTTCTCTTCATCATCAATGTCTTTGCTGACATCCATTGGAATATCAACAGCATTAGAGTCCATCATGCCAAATTTCTTCAGCACTTCTCTAGTGTACTTGGCTTGATTAATAAACACACCATCACTACTTTGCTTAATCTGAAGTCCTAAGAAGAAGGTTAATTCTCCCATCATAGACATTTCAAACTCAGCCTTCATGTGGTCACTGAACTCTCTGCACAAAGATTCATTAGTAGCACCAAATATAATATCATCAACATATACCTGAGCTATAAGGATATCCTTGTTCTTCTTCAGAGTGAACATAGTTGTATCAACACAGCCTCTGACAAATCCCTTAGACAGAAGGAACTTTGTCAGTCTCTCATACCAAGCTCTGGGAGCTTGTTTCAGTCCATACAAAGCTTTCTTTAGCTTGTACACATGATCAGGAAACTTAGGATCTTCAAAACCAGGAGGTTGAGACACATAGACTTCCTCATCAATGTAACCATTCAAGAATGCACTTTTCACATCCATTTGAAAGAGCTTGAAACCTTTGTATGATGCAAAAGCACATAAGATTCTAATGGCTTCTAATCTTGCAACAGGAGCAAAAGTTTCACCATAGTCTATGCCTTCTTGCTGACTGTAACCTTGAGCAACAAGTCTTGCCTTGTTCCTCACAACATTTCCAAATTCATCAAGCTTGTTCTTCAGAACCCATCTAGTTCCAACAACCTTTATATTGTTAGGTCTGGGAACCAAAGTCCAAACTTCTGACCTTTTGAACTGGTCAAGTTCTTCTTGCATTGCCATTAACTAGGAGTCATCATCAGCTGCTTCATAGAAGTCCTTGGGTTCCAGAAGTGACACAAAAGCCACATTCCCCATGTATCTTCTGAGCTGAGCTCTGGTCATGACAGGATTATGAACAGAGTCAATGATGTTCTCTAAGGAATGATTCCTATGAGCTCTAACTTCTCTTGGTACATCCAATGAGTCTTCTGAAACCTGTTCATCATTTGTTGAATCATATATAGGAGCATCTTCTGGAAGGAAGTTGACTTCTGGAGTAGGATTCTCATCTTGAGCTTGTTCAGCAACAGGAGGATCCACTTCAGCAGCTCTGGGAGAAACATCTTCTTTATCAACATGAGATGTAACTTCAGGAGCTTGAACTACATCTTCATCAGGAGCTCTACTATCTGCAGGGTTAGTCTCATCAAACTGTACATGAACAGATTCATCTAAAGTTTGAGTCCTCTTATTAAAAACCCTATATGCTTTACTATGTGTTGAGTAACCAAGAAAAATGGCCTCATCTGCCTTTGAATCAAACTTTGAAAGATATTCTTTTGTATTCAAAACATAACACTTACAACCAAAGGTTCTGAAATAACCTATTTTAGGCTTTCGACCTTTCCAGAGTTCATAAGGAGTCTTGTTCAGAATGCTTCTGATTAGCACTCTATTCAGAACATAGCAAGCTGTGTTCACAGCTTCTCCCCAAAAGTACTTTGGAAGCCTTCTTTCATTGATCATAGTTCTGGCTATCTCAACCAGAGTTCTATTCTTCCTTTCAACTACCCCATTTTGTTGAGGAGTTCTGGGAGCAGAAAAGTTATGATCAATTCCTTTGGTTTCACAGAATTCTTCAAACATAAAGTTTTTGAATTCTCCACCATTATCACTTCTGATATGGACAACCTTTTCATTCCTTTCATTCTCAAGTTTCTTTATCAGAACTGAGAAACATCCAAGTGACTCATCTTTGCTAGACATCAAGATGACCCAAGTGAATCTTGAATAGTCATCTACAATGACAAAGGCATACTTCTTTCCACCCATGCTCATTGGTTGAACAGGACCAAAAAGATCCATATGAAGTAATTCCAAAGGTCTTTTAGTTGAAATGACTTTCTTAGTTTTAAAAGAGCTTCTGGATTGTTTACCAGATTGGCAAGCATTGCATAAATGGTTCTTTTTAAAACTAATTTCAGGCAGACCCTCAACCAATTGATTTCTAGCTACTTTGGCCAGAAGATCCATGCTAACATGAGCAAGTCTTCTATGCCAGAGCCAGGAGGTATCCTCTTTGGACATCAAGCATATATTTTTGCAAAGATTCTCAAGGTTCAGCATGAAAACATTTTCAACTCTAGGAGCAGTTAGAATAACTTCCCTTGACTTACTGTCCAAGATTTTACATCCAGAGGAGCTGAAGACAACATCTCTACCTTTATCACACAATTGTGCAACACTCAGAAGATTGAACTTCAGGCCTCTGACTAGGGAGACATCTTCGATCGGAGGATTAGTTCCTATGGATCCAGAACCAAGTATCCTTCCTTTCTGAGCATCTCCAAAGCTGACTTTTCCACCTCTTTTAGGATCAAATGTGATGAATGCTTTTTCATCACCTGTCATATGCCTTGAGCACCCACTGTCAATGTACCACAGCTTTGACATTGATGGAGCACTCAGAGCCACCTGCAACACAATCAATTAGTGACAGGTACCCAATTCTTATTGGGTCCTTCAGAGTTAGATTTCTCTTCAGCAGGTTTTAATGATATCTCAGATTGCAAGAGGTTTTTAATATGATACTTGCAATCCTTTAACCAGTGACCATCACTCTTGCAAAGTTTGCAAAAGGGAGGGTTCTTGGATCTTTCCCTTTGCTTCCTGGGAGATTTCTTCTTCTTCTGAGAAGGTCCAACATCTTCAGAGGCTAAGATAGCACTCTCAGAGGTACCTATATCAGGAGGAGAAGCTATCTCTTTCAGAAGAGAGGGAGTGACAGGTTTCTTCTTCTTCTGGGGTTTATCACTTCCCAGAGGCAGCTTTTCCTTGCCTTTGGCTTTAGAGCCATCAGCAGGAGTGCTGAACTGTTTACACAGTTTCTCTTCTAACACTTTCATGTCAGAGTAAACTTGAGTAAACCTAAGAAACTTGTCAGCCTCACTCTTGTCCAATTTCCTTTTCAGGTACTTGAACATACTATAGAGTTCTTCAAGAGAATCAAAGATATTTTGTTCAGAAGATATGTTTACCTCAGAATCATAGGTAGCTTCAGGAGGTGCGGAAGTTTCTCATGTGACATCTTCAGAGGTTGGCTCATCAATAGCCATAAAACAAATCTGAGCTTGCTCTTCCTTTTCTTCAGGATCACTGCTGGTCTCAGAGTCTGACCAAGAAGCCAGCATAGCTTTCTTGAACTTCTTCTTATCTTTCTTCAGCTCCGGACAGTTAGGCTTAATGTGTCCCGGTTGCTGACATCCATAGCACACAATTGGCTTGTTTGGATCTCTCTTGAACTTTTCACCAGAATCAGGAGTTTTCTTATCAAAGCTCCTGAAAGGCTTCTTGTAGTTTCCACCTCTGCCTTTTCTAAAGGCCTTCTTGAACTTCCTGGTCAGCATGGCCAGTTCCTCATCTTCAGAGGATTCTTCAGAAGATTCTGCTTTCAGGACTACTCTTTTTCCTTCTGACCTTTCTCTCAGGTCATGATTCTTGATTGCCATCTCATGAGTAATCAATGAGCCAATGAGTTCATCATACTCATAGAAGCTTAAGTCCTGAACTTCTTCAATAGCAGTCTTCTTGGCTTGCCACGACCTTGGTAAGCTTCTGAGAATCTTCCTTACTTTTTCAGATTCTTCAATATCCTTTCCCAAACTCTTCAAGTCATTGACAATCTTGGTGAATCTAGAATTCATACTTGAGATGGATTCTTTGTCAAGCATTTCAAATAACTCGTAGTCTCTCATCAACTGATTGACTTTAGATTGCTTCACTTTTCCTGTTCCTTCGTAAGTGACTTCTAGCTTGTTCCAAATATCCTTTGCTGTTTCACAAGAAGACACTTTGTTATACTCAGTAGCAGAAAGTGCACAATGCAGCATATTTATTGCTGAAGCATTCGTTTGGAGTTTTTTAAGGATTTCATCTGTATATTCCACTTGAGGGATGACAACATGTCCTAAACCAGCTTCCATCCTAGTTGGGATGAAGTCACCATTAGTGATAACTATCCAGGCACTCATATTCTGAGCTTGGATGAAATACATCATTCTCTTTTTCCAGTAAGAGTAGTTATCACCATTAAATAGTGGAGGTCTAGTTGTGGAGGAACCCTCTGGAACAATGAAATGAGAGGAATTCTCAGGTTGGTGTCTACTAGCCATCTCTATTGATTCTGATAGGATCTTACACTTAGATTGTTAGATCTTTAGTAAATATACGAAGTGACCTTCGCTCTGATACCACTTGTTGGCCCTAACAAGAACAGAATCACCTAGAGGGGGGTGAATAGGTGTCTAAGTTTTAAACTGAAATTTTCTGAGTTTTTCAAGAAACTTAAATTCCAGAGTCAAATTTCCTCAGAGTCAGAAGCTAGCTCAAAGAAGTTGCTTCTGAGGGAAATTCTACCTAAACACAGTTAGACTGTTTTCAGCAATAGAAGCTCTGATTTGTGAACTTCTGGACAGTCTTCTGAACAAAGACAATGATACTTTAGAAAAAATCTGTTTCAGCACTAAATATGAACAAGTACACAGAAGCAAAAATAACAAGTATAAGAGGGAGAAAGAAGTTCAGGAGATCCTGATTGAACAATTCGATTTATCCAAGTTCGCCACAGAAGTCCTGTGACTACGTCTTGTCCCCTGAGGTCGCAGCCTACAGAGATTTTATAAATCCACTATTCAGAACTTTTATGGCAAGTTCAGAAGCTCCTTTACATCAACAGAACTTAAGCTAATTTCTCACTTAGTTCTGACTAGCCTAAAAAGAGTTAAGGGATTTCCACCAGAACAAACAATACTCTGTTTTCTGGATTTCTCACCCAACTCTAATCTCAACTAGATTTCTCTCTTTAAATCTAACTGAAGATCACAAACGATCTCAGTTTACAAGATTCCTATTATGAACTTGTTTTTCTTCACTCTCTCACTTTACTAACACAATGCTAAGAAAGATTGAGAATGGAAAAGAATGCTCTGTTTTTCTTGTTAAAACAGTGCGTTGAGATTTTGCTCGATGATCATGCGTATGTTGATGCAGTGGAGCATGGCTACTATTTATAGTGTATAAAGATGACCGTTGGTGAGTTTGAATCTTAAAAGGAGATGACATCAGTTGTTGTAGCCGTTAGTTTGTCAAATCTTCAAACGGTCTTCAAACACTTTGATTCCGTTATCCTTGTTCTTTAACTAAATCCGGTAAGTGATTTGAAATCAAGGATGAGGAAGACAGAATCATTCTTCAATTGGATCAACAAAGGGTAGACAAGGAAATTCCGGTTTCTTTTGAACAGACAGGCGCGCTCCATCAAAACAGCTTTTTGAACTTTTGGCGCCTTGCATTAAATGCACTTGTCAGAGCATTAAATGCTATCAAGAACCCGTGACTTAGCTTTCAGAAGCTAAAGTCCTCTTGACTAGACTTCTGATCACAATTGGCAAATCTTCTGATTGCAGAGAACTACTGAGGAGAGCTTTGGCAGACTTCGACTTCAGAGCGGAGTATCCAGCTTCTGAATAAATGAAACTCTGACTTCAGCAAACCGATCTTCTGAGTTCTTTAAGCAATCCAGAAATGATTCATTCAGCACCTGCTGAGCAACTTACACATAGACTAAGAATAAAAAAAAATTATTAGTCAACAGTAAACTATATGTAAAGCAATACTAAGTTTTCATCTTCTGAAACGTTTGAACATAATCAAAATACTTAGGGTTCATCAAAAATAACCGGGAAAACATTTTTTAAGAAAAATGAATTAAATGATGAAGTAGAATGAATAACATTTATATATAACCCAACATAAGAATAATCACAAAGAGCAAGGCAGCCCAACGGTAAGGCAGATGCCCTGCTACTTTGAAGACTGCGGTTCAAATCCTAGGGGGAGCAGTTCCGCGTTTTTTCTCCTTTTCTTCATATTTTACACTCAAAACTACGTAGTTTTGGGAGAGTTCTCACCATAAAAATGGTTCTTACATCCCATATATATATAGGGAGATATATATATATATATATATATATATATATATATATATATATATATATATATATATGGGAGGGATCACATGAGAACACCCCCCCTATGTGAGAACACTCAAAACTACGTAGTTTTGAGTATTAAGGAGTGTGTTTTATGAAAAAAGGCGAACAAATGCTCCTCTCAGGATTCGAACCGTGCATGACTTCCTCCCCTTCATGTTGCCTATACCACTGAGACATTAGCTTTTTTTTGCTAATGTTGACACGCATACCTTTATATATCATAATTTCTTCCTAATAATTAGGCATTTACATTGTTATTTGTTTTTTTATGGCATATATATTGTTATTGAACCCACATCAGCTCTTCTTTTTATTTTAAAACTAATGCATGTTAGCTTTTCAATAACTTATATTTTTTATTATTAATCTTTAATTTAAAAAAAATGAAAAAAATTAATCTTCAAAGTAATATTATACTGTATTTTCTATTGACCACTAGCTTAATTAAATATAGGTGTAGGCTATGGTCACTTTGTTTTTCCCTTACTTTGTCTTTTTTATCATTGGATTAGTTTTTAACCCATGATCCAATGGTTGACAAAACAAAGTAATGGTTACTTTGTGAAAAACAAAGTGACCATAAAATATCCCTTAAATATATATTCCCAAATTGAACTTGGATAGCATGTTTATATAGTCAACAACAACATTAATTGGTTAATTATCTACCATTCTATCCAATTAGTTTTTTGAAGGCCATATATATTTGAAAAATATGTCATGCAGTATACAAAAATAAAATACTACAATTTTTAATTAAAGGTATTTAATATATTATTAATTTCGATAGATATTTTGATATACTTTTCTTATCCGTCGTGTTAGGAGTATTTTTTGTGTTTTTATTATACCCTAGGTAGTCCCGTATCAAGCCGTTGTGTTTAGGAGTGTTTTTTGTTTTATTATTATACCCTAGGTAGTTCCCTATCAATCCGTCGTGTTTAGGAGTATTTTTTGTGTTGTTTATTGTACCCTAGGTAGTCCCGTATCAACCCGTCGTGTTTAGGAGTCTTTTTTATTTTTTTATTATACCCTAAGTAGAACCATATCAATCCGTCGTGTTTAGGAGTGTTTTTTTGTTTTATTATTATACCCTAGGTAGTCCCGTATCAACCCGTCATGTTTAGGAGTGTTTTTTGTTTTATTATCAACCCGTCATTTCATGAGGGACACACTCATCCACTTTATACTCCCAATTGTTAAAAATTTAAGAAGCAACATAATTCACAAAAAGATTATTATTGACAATGCAAATGTTAATTATTTTGGAACACACTGTTAGTATTATAGAACACATTAATAGTATTATAGAACACATTGTTAGTATTTTAGAACACGCTCTTAATTAACAGAACACACTCTTATATTACAAAACACGCTCTTATTGTTACAGAACACATTATTAGTGTTTTAGAACACGCTCTTACTATTACAGAACACACTGTTACTATTTTAGAACATGCATATCTTCTCCCTCCTTTCTTAAACCTCATTTTGAATCTCAACCCGAACCCAAACACATGTAATATTATATAGAACACGAGCTATAAAATTTCGAACACATGTAAGGTTGTTTAGTAAACATGAGCATTCGCTTTAAAAATTATCACATACGTTATGTTATGAGTTGCAAATTCGACATATTATAAAATAAGAATGCAAATATGTTGCATATATCAACTAATATTTTTTAAAACATTATCTTCAACTTTTAGAATACAGAATATAAGATTTAGAATGTTTATAGCGTTATTTAAAACACTGTATTAAAAAAGACGAAACCAGACCGCAAGTTCTAAAATTAAAACTGTATGTTCCAAAATTGAAAAACGTCATTTTTACCCGGGCATCAGGGATCTTAAAATGACCGCCTCGTCAATACGAGTTCATCCATATAAAAATATTCGAAATCGGAGTTCGGAATAGGCGGGAAAATAATTTTTAATAAAATAAAAATAAATGATGAGTCATCACTCCACCATTTCTCTCTCCTGGATATTTAATTAAAATAAAAAGAGAAAATGCTCTTTAGTCCCTATTAAAGTGTTCTCACCATAAGAACCATTCTCACCTATGGGAGGTGTTCTCACAAGAGCCTCTCCATATATATATATATATGGAGAGGCTCTTGTGAGAACACCTCCCATAGGTGAGAATGGTTAGGGTTAGGGTTAATATATATATATATATATATATATATATATATATATATATAGGGGAGGGATCACATGAGAACACCCCCCCTTATGTGAGAATGCTTTTTATGGTGAGAACACCTTGAAACTACGTAGTTTTGATGGATCACTACTGATTTTAATTAAAAATAAAGGAATTGCGGACTGCAGGAATCGAACCCGCGCATGTCCACTACCTAGTGTAGCTGCTTACCGCTAGGACACCAACGATTATTGATGCATCAGCGCTGCACTTGTATATAAACTTGTATGCTCTGTTGTTCACATATATGAAAAAAATAAACAAATTGTAGATGCTGACAGTCGAACACCGCACCTCTTGCACCTCTCTAATGTTTCTCTACCATGGAGACAATTCTCATTTTTGTTCAATAAAAGTTACATTAGAGAGGTGCGGTGTTCGACTGTCAGCATCTACATGGTAGAGAATTGAACAAAAATGAGAATTGTCTCCATGGTAGAGAAACATTAGAGAGGTGCAAGAGGTGCGGTGTTCGACTGTCAGCATCTACAATTTGTTTATTTTTTTCATATATGTGAACAACAGAGCATACAAGTTTATATACAAGTGCAGCGCTGATGCATCAATAATCGTTGGTGTCCTAGCGGTAAGCAGCTACACTAGGTAGTGGACATGCGCGGGTTCGATTCCTGCAGTCCGCAATTCCTTTATTTTTAATTAAAATCAGTAGTGATCCATCAAAACTACGTAGTTTCAAGGTGTTCTCACCATAAAAAGCATTCTCACATAAGAGGGGTGTTCTCATGTGATCCCTCCCCTATATATATATATATATATATATATATAAGCCAAGCTAAAACTCTATCACCACAAGTTGCCACATCATCAAAATCTTAAGTGTCAATTTTGTAAAATTTTTATTTCTTTTCAATTTTTTTCCACCACCAAATAATGCATAACTAACTTTTAATATTCTCACATAATGTAACTTCTAATTTAAATGCTTCATTTCATTAAAGGAGTAAATTTAATTGGTAGAGATATTTTTAATGGGTAATCTCTATATAAACATCTAAAAAAAAATGAGAAATCTAAACCATGTTTTTTCACCTTTCTTTCTTACAATTATTGGATTGTTTCTTTTCTCATTATACCACCTTTCATTGCCATAATATTCATTAATTAATATTAATGTCACCCTCTCAATTTTTCCTTTAAAATCAAAATCTATCTAAAATTGGTAGTGGATTTCAATGTGTTCGTTACGCCAGCTGCGGTGAAAGCGCTTTCTCTGCCATTAAGGTTACTCATTTGCCAAGCCATTAGAATGTAAATTACTTTTACCAATTTATGATTTAAGTTTTAATCAATTTTTTTGAGTGATGCATGAGAAAATGAGATGACCGAGGGAGGATGTTCAATGATGTTAACTATGCTTTGATAATTTGTTTGATAATCGTTATGGCTTCTAAGTTTATTTACACACTTACATTTTATGTAAGTCGCTTATCTCCTTGGTTTGGAGATTAAAACATAGATAGAGAAACATATGCAAAGTATAAGAGAGGTGTAGAGGTGGAGCTTGAAGGATAAAAGAAATTTGCTAATCTTTTCTTTACCATGAATGAAAAACATAGGAGAATTTGTGATTCTTTATTTGACGTTTGTGTGTATTGTAATATTTTTGTGTTATTTTGTAATTAAATTATTACTGCAATGATAGAAGAAGAATTGAGATTGTTGAAGCTATATAGTTGTGTACTTTTTAACTATATAGCTTCAACAAAAATTAATCACTGAAAAAATTGTAGAATTTTTTTAATTTACATTTTTCAAAAGGTATTTAAAACTTCTATAACTTGAAGTTTCTTTTAACATTTAGCTAAGGTTATAAGATGTAAAAATTTGTTATATTCACAAAACATCATGTTATTATCTCTTAGCTAGGTTGCAATTTTTTTTTATTATTATAGAGAATAACAGTTCTATATTTCTGTAATATATTTAATCTGTTGAAAGCAACAAATGCTAAATTTTTTTCATTACATAAGCTCAACAAAATTCTAGATTTATTCATATATGGTGGAAAAATTAGCAATTTAGTTATTATTTTTTTAAAAAAAAAAATAAAAATTTGACTAGTTAATTAATAATGGTTTGCGTTTTTAAGAGTTTCAATTTGATTTAACTAGAGTTTTTGGATCAATGACAGGTAGCTCAGCGTAGTTGGTGAGTTGAGTTAGGGACTGACTACGGTTCAAGTTCTACTACTGTCATTAGGAGAGAGCTTGGTATTATAATCGATCAAATTGTTTTTCTAAAACTAGATTAGTCGGCATTCAATAAAAAACAGTTAAACAACCAAAAGAAACTAGATTTTTGGGAGAAATACTTAGATTTCAAACCCACCACGTGACATTGGCCCCCGCCAATAATGTGTTGACACATATTAAGGGCCCGTTTAGTGCACCTGTTCATGTTTGTTGTTTGCTGCTCCTGGTTGCTATTTGTTGTTCCTGCTTACGGTTTGCTGTTTCATTTTGCTGTTTGCGTTTTGGTGTTTAATTATTAGTGTTTGGTAAAATTATAATTAATTATTGATGTTAGAATATAAAATGCTTAATTTGAACATATTGAATTTTTTTATTAATATAAAACACAAAAGATAATAAAGTAAAATAAGATATGCAGTATTTTATTTTATTTTTTTGCAGCAAAGCCGTATTCAGTTGCTTCTTGATAAAACAGTTGATTTTTACCTACAAAGCAACAAGCAGCGTTCACTAATTCCTAACCAAACACCAAAGCATCTGTTTTTTTGAGTGAAAAAACAAAAGGCAACATCGAAATGGAGAAACAAACGCTCCCTAACTTTATTGGTAATTACATTATTATTTAATGAGTGCAATAATAAGTGTCAAAACATTATTGGGTAGAAATCAGTGGCACATAGTAGGTCTGATTCACTCCAGAATTTCTTCCCTAACTATTTCTCGATTTTGTTTGTTAGAATGCTAAGTATAATAAGGAGAGATTTTAGTATACTCCAGGAGCACGATGACGTGGTACTCCAAGCTAATAAATAGTAGACATGTGTCTCATTAACCAATATGATTTTGATAATGTGTAATTAATTAAAATGTAATTCTTAGTTAATTATTTATATAAAATTCTAGATCCAAAAATAAAAACCCTAGACCCCAAAAAATAAACCCTAGACCCTAAATGATGAACCCTAGATACTAACCGATATGACGTGTCATCGAATTATAGGTCCAGAGTACCACGTCACCCGTACTCCAGAAGTATACTAAAATTTCTCTTATAATAAGATTGAAAGTTTGAATATTTATCGATACTTGGTTAGAATTGCCAAGTATAATAACTTTGAAAACTTGAATAGCTAAAACTCTTTAGCATCGCATTTACTATAAGACTATATTTAATATTTTTCAGAATAATAATTTTGAGAGTTCTCTCATTAAACATGTATTGTTTTCTTTTACTAAAATGACTTAAATACCTCAAAATTAAAAAGTAGAAAATCAAAGTTGTTATGAATTAATTAAGTGGATGACCATTATACTCCCGGAATATTCTAGATGTCTTATTCCCATACAAACTCTAACTCTTGTATCCTATATAAAGGACCTCTCTATATGGAATAAGACACATATCAATATTCGCTCTCTACACATCTCTAGTTTATTCACAACACGTTATCAGCATGAAGCCCTAGCCGCTTGAATGTAAGGAAAAGAAAAATTTTCATTAAACACGAAACCCTAGCCGATTGAGGTAAGTCTATCTACCTTCAATTTTCTTCTCATTGTATAGTTTTTATATGCTCAATTATAGAGCCACTAAGTAGTATTATGTGGTTGATCACTTGCTCCGAATGAATGATGTGTTTTCAAATGGTTGCTGAATGCAATTCCTCTTAATTAATTACTATAGACCTACTGGTCCTTGATATAATTATTTTTATTATGTTTCTCGTGATCTCCTGAATTAGGATTATATGTTTTCTTTATGAGCTACTCCCTCCGTTCCATAATATAAGACCTTTTGGCTTTTTTATTTTTTCCAAAATATAAGGCCTTTTGGCCATAAAAGGAATAATTATTTAAGGAATTTCCATCACTACTCTTTTCATTTAAGGAATAATATATTATTAGAGAGAATGATTATATTTTCAGCACATTAATTAGGGGTAAATTAATATTTGTAGTTACATTCTTATTCTTACTCTAAATGGCAAAAAAGCCTTATATTATGGAACGGAGGGAGTAGATATATAGGATTGGGTGCTATCCATCAATTACATGATTATGATGCTTTAATTATATATATATATATACATGTGTGACCAATTACAATTGGAAGCTACTTCGCTTCCATTATAATGAAATTGAACACTGTTATTCCTCCGAATACATGATTTCTTTTCTAGATATGCACCTAAATTGCATAATTACAAAGAGTTCTTAAGAGATTAATTGTATGATAGAGACATATACATAAGATTAGCTGATTTGTACGAATTCGTGAATGTTCAAGGTTGTTTTAATAAGTTGATGTCAATTGATCGGTGTATAGTTTGAAAAGCTGAAATTGATGAAACATAGTTACTACCTAGCTATTGTAATATATATTATAAAATTTAATTTTATTTTGTTGTTTGCATGATCAGTATGGTGTCTTAATATGTTTGATCAATGATGAGTCATAATCCCGAATATTTGGTTGAAGATAATTCTGCCAGTGAGAAAATTTGGTGTGTAGAAACTATTTTATCTCAAACATAATAGTTTTGTTGATGCATATTTTCCTTTTTAATTCGACAATTTAAATTGATCACCTGAGTCATGTGATAATATTGGTTGGGTAAATTGATAGTTTATAGTTACGAGGACTAAATTGAGCTTAATTTAGAAGAAGTTGGATCACATTATGAATATTTGTGGTATTAATTTGTGCATGAAATTTTGGATATTGAAAAATAAATAAATATAGTTCAGAGGTCTTCTAATTAGGGGTGATTGTGAGGTCAAGTGTATCAGTTTGGGATTATAATTTAGTTTCTTGATTCTTACTTTGATCATATTCTATAATTATGAGAACTAAATTGAGCTTATTTAATTTAGAAAGAGTTAAGAATCACATTATATGTTTTTGGGATCTTTATTTATCCAAAGTTTTTACCAAGTGGTTACAAAAACATATATTATCATAATTGAGGCATATATATGATATATTCTAGTTATTTGTTTTGAAGATTTGAGTTCAAATTTATTTTTGAGTTATTATTATTTAATAGATATTCGAGAAATTTGATATGTAACAGAGATTTAGTAAGTTATCATTATTATTTGAGGTTAATTTGATGAGAACTTGACAAATTTTTGTGATTCTTGTATTTGATGGTCGAATTTGTAATTATTGTTTTGGTTGGTTGATGTGTTAAACTTGAGAATATGCAATTTATGGTGATTGAAACTATATGATTATCATGACTTGCTTGAGGGATATGACCATTGAGATATTAATTGTTATGAAATACAAATATGATTCTGTTACAGCCATGATACATGCTCTTATTTTTAGATTGAATTTTACAAGTATTTATCTGTTCAACTTTTGACAAGAGCTTGTTTATAAATTTTAACATCCTATAGCTTGGGTGAATTTATAATATTTGAAATTTGATGTGATCATGACTTCAGCTTGTACATAATGAATATGGAGTTATTTCTAAGGGTTTGTTTTGATAAAAGTCATGATTGTTTTAAAAGTTCATGTGATGCTCAAAGTTTTTTTTTTATACTAAATGATTAACAAACAGATACTTTGAGGTTGACATTGTTATTTTGTGACCCAAAGAGAGTGACTAAGTCACATATTCCAGTTGTAAATGCTCCAAATATAATTGAAGTCCCTGAAGGACAACCTCAAACTGCTAATGAGTCTCACAGACGCATGAAGCGTTGTAGACCTATTGATTCCAAAGATAAAAATCCTCGAAAATGGAAAGGAACAAAGCACAATGAAGGATCTCCTGAAGAGACCATAAACATGACAAAGAAAGAAATTCAGGTACCTGAGAATAATGAAGAGACCTCTATTAATTATGTCATGTCTGAAATAAAATGTAATCGAAATAAAATCGACGTCGATGAAATTTATGCATGCAATATAGCAGTTGATGTTATGGATAAAGAATGAGGATCATGAACTAAAAATCCATTGAAATGTGTACACAAAGTAATGATTGGCCAAAATTGAAAAAAGCAATTGAGACAGAATTGGATCTCTTACGAAGAGATGAGTATTTGGACCAGTAGTCCGTACACCTAAAGGTGTAAAACCAGTGAGGCATAAATGAGTCTTTGTGAGAAAGAATGAAAATGGTGAAATTGTGAAATATAAAGCACGTTTAGTTGCACAAGAATTCTCACAAAGACCTGGAATTGATTATGAAGAAACATGCACTCTTGTGGTGGATGCAACTACTTTTAGGTTTCTCATAAGTCTGGCAATAAGAGAATGATCACTGGATAATGACATTTATATGAAAGTCCCGGAAGGATTTAAACTGCCAGAAGCAGCTAGTTCTCGAGAACATTATTGCATAAAAGTTAAATAGATCTATTTTTGGATTGAAACAAATCATGGCGTATGTGGTATAATCGGCTTAGTGAATATTTGATAAGAGGAGGTTATAAGAATGACCTTATCGATCGATACATGCATTTTTGTTAAGAAATTTGGGTTTGAATTTATCATAATTGCAGTGTATGTTGACCCTTGAAGAGATTTCACATACAGTGGAATATTTAAAGAAAGAATTTGAGATCAAAGATCTTGGAAAGACAAAATTTTGCTTGAGATTTCAAATTGAACATCTTAAAGATAGAATACTTGTGCATTAAAGAACATACACAGAAAATGTGTTAGAAAATATTCTATTTTGATCAAGCACAACTATTGAGTAGCCCAATGATTGTAAGGTCCCTTGATGTGGATAAGGATCCCTTGCGTCCTCGGGAAAGCAATGAAGAAATGCTTGGTCCAGAAGTACCATACTTGATTGCAATTGGAGCATTGATGTACATTGCTAGTCATACAAGACCCGACATATTATTTCTGTGAATTTTCAGCAAGATTTAGCTCATGTCCAACCCGAGGCATTGGAATGAAATTAAACATGCTACTCTGTTACCTCTAAGGTACAACATATATGGACTTAGTGTTTTCTAACCAGTCCCAAGAGGACTTGATTGGTTAGAGAGATGCAGTATATTTGTCTGATCCGGTCGATCACAAACGGGATATGTGTTTACATGTGATGGTGTTGCTATTTCTAAGCATTCTATGAAGCAAACCGTAGCAGCTACTTCTTCTAATCATGGAGAAATTTTAGTTATTCATGAAACTAGTCGAGAATGTGTATGGTTACGATCTGTGACTCAACATATTCGAGAAGATTGTGGTTTATCCACAACAAAAGAAGCTTCAACAGTTTTATATGAAGATAATGCTGCATGTATTGCGCAATTGAAGGAATGATACATTAAAGGAGATAGAACGAAGCATATCTCACCAAAATTCTTCTTCACCCATGATCTACAAAAGAATGGTGATGTACAAGTTCAACAGGTTCGTTCAAGTGACAATTTGGCGGATTTATTTCCCAAGGCGCTTCCAACTGCTACTTTCAAGAAGTTAGTTTATCGCATTGGAATGCGTTGTTGTAAATATTTTTACTTATGTATTGATGAGGGGGAGTAAATGCGTGCTGCACTCTTTTCCTTAACCATGGTTTTTTCCCACTGGGTTTTCCTGGTAAGGTTTTTAATGAGGCAGCATCCCCAAGCGCATTTACTTATTTTTGTATAATGGACATCCAAGGGGGAGTGTTATGAATTAATTAAGTGGATGACCATTATACTCCCGGAATATTCTAGATGTCCTATTCCCATACAAACTCTAACTCTTGTATCCTATATAAATGACCTCTCTATATGGAATAAGACACATATCAATATTCGTTCTCTACACATCTCTAGTTTATTCACAACAAAAGTTAATTAATTCTTAGAATCTTCAATTTATAATTATTAATACTCATTTTGGGAAGTAAAAAAAAAAAAACTCTCATTTTGTGAATTCATGTAACCTCAATCTTCCTTGAAAAACATAAATATCAATTTTTTAAAAAGCCTAATTTGTTAAAGTAAATAGCCGATAAACAAACCTAAGTTGAGCCGAGCCAAGCAGAACTGAGCGGAATTATTTTTTTATCAATAAGAAACTTTATTTTATTTTTTTGGTAAGGAAGAGGGGTTAAAAACCCCGAAGCACAAACAAAGAACAAACTAACAAAAAGAAGCTAACTTCTAATATTCCGCGAAAGCGAAACACCACAGATATCAGCAACAAGAATATCCTGGATGCCTCCAGGAGGCACATCAAACTCATGATGACCCAAAGACATAAGCCCTGCGAAGTTTGATATCCAGTCTCCCGCTCTATTTCCTTCACGGTATACGTGTACAATTTGCACCACCCAATTACCAGTCCTCAACTCCCGACATTTCTCCAAAAGCCAAGCAAAACAATGACTACCAAAAGCACCTTCATTCACCAAACGAACGAAGCAAAAAAAAAGCCGAGAAAAACAACAATTAATTACACAAGAAGCCACAACTCCAAAAAAAACAGGACATTCTTAATTAGAGCTCTGCTCAGTTTTGGAGACTCCAATCAATCAAATTAGACCTTCCATTGGCACAAACACACAACTTAACATAGAAGGAATTACCCTAACCAGCTTATTATCCTTCTTCAACAAAAACCTCAAACTGAAAAGACATACATCTCCCAGCAATCTCCACTTTGGGACATTTAAAGAACAAATGATCAACAGTTTTCTCACTACTATTGCAGAAAGAACATTTAGTATCCCCAACAATTTTCATAGCAAACAACCTCTTCTTTAGAGCCAGCCGATCCTGAAGAGCCAACCACAAAGTAAAACTACACATGAGGATATAATTAGACTGAACTGAAAATAAAGTGCTGATAAGTAAAAAAGAACATGGTGTAACTTCTCTTCCCTCTTAAATACATCATGATTTTAGAGAGTGTTAATAAGTTGTAAAAATCTCTTCAACTAGAGCTGTATGATGTAGCTTAATCAATGTGTAGTATTGTTACCATGCTATATTTCACATGCCCACATGGACAGACTGCTAGAAAGCTATCATTATGTCACGTCGGTTTACATGACTTGGTGGATAAGTCATACATGCCACGTCACTCGAGCTGAATAGTAAAATCTTCTAGGATCTTTTCTCTCTTACGTGTATTCTACTTGCTGCTACTTAATATCCTATTTGAATAGGAAAACCTCGGCTAAACAAGAATCGTCCTATTGACCGACTTCAATTACACACCTAAGCAATTCTAAACTAACTAGTATTAATTAAGATTCCATCTTATTTTCATATCTCAAGGTACGTTCATAACATTCAAGCTCTTGAATTACTACTTCGATCTCTAAGTTCTTCGACTACTTAAGCATCAGAGTGGAATTGCTATCAACGGTCCTATTTAGCTTACGGGGACCGTCTTTAGCATCAGAGTGGAGTTGCTGTTAACGATCTCTAATTCCTTCTACGAGGAAACTAGTTCATTTTACGCTTTAACAAGTATTAATTTCTTTTATTTTGATATTTTTACTTCAATCTTGATTTAGTAACTATGGTTTTCAAGTTTGATGCGTGGTGTTCTTGAATACTTGATTCTGGTCTTTCCCAAATAAAGAAAGGTCAAAATGATTTTGTCAAACTCAAAATCTGAATTATGTTCTCAAATACATTAGCTATTATAAAGAAACTACTTCTGAAATAAATAAGTAAGTGAAGAAAATTTCAATCTCACTAGTATATACAAAAACTATATCTCTTCTAACAATCAAAACTAACACAAAATTAATCTTAAACGTAAACTACAAAAAATTTGATCCAAAAGCAAGAGTTTCTACATCCTAAGTTCTGAAAAAGCAGATAGAAAATAAATCAACTTCTTCCAGCAGGAGCAAGATGTTCCATATGCATTGTAAGATCTTGTATGATGTTGGAATTCCACCATCCCTTTTCACGGCTTTCCGGCTTTACAACACGTGTTCTTTTACCGTCAGTCTGTTCTGTCTGGCTTTCAGGTTCTTCCTTGCCAGAAGAACCAGGAGCCTCAGTTAGGAAATACTCCCAGAAATGGTCATTTGCTCCAGCTGGTTGGAACACACTACTACTACTATTTTTGCTCTCCAATTCTGCTTCTTTTACAGGCATTTTCGGGCTGCTTTCGACATAATTAATACACGCAACAAGCTCGGGAGACGAGGGAATATCCATGGAATGAGTAGTGGATGTATGTGATCTAGGAGAGCAAGTTTCTCCATCTATAGATGATGCACTTAACTCTCGGAAAATGGCTGGAGAAGGCGGCGAAACTAGGCGAAAATCGCAAGTTTCTTGTGCAAAAGTTTCCCTTTCCGCATAGAGAAAGTTCTCTAAGCATTTAATTGATGAATCCAACTTGTCAACCGACTCTGAATTCATCAACGAGGAAGGCGATCCTCCGTCTGGATTTTCTTTCACTACACCCAAACTGTGATTTTCATCCGAATCGCAATCAACATTATAGTCACCGGACTCGAATAGTCTTCTCTTTTTGGTGTTAAATTCTGTTTGTTGCATCAACATAGACGCAAAACCCGGTTTTTTCGCAACCTCAGATAAGAAAGAGACTAATTGCATCTGTCTACGTTCCATGTCCTGCAAACGTTCTCCATACGACATAATTTGAGACTCGAAAACTTGCTTCTCAGTTTCGTTTCGACGCAGCTCGATCTGAAGCAAGGATTTGTCCTGTTTCAGTCTCTTTATTTTGTCTTCATAATCCCTTTTTTCTGAATCAGATAATGGTGAAATGTTGAGTTGATTGTGCAGAGAATGACTATGGATCGGCTTTCGCCTTCTTATGTTACTCAGAAGATGCTTCTGCCCTCTTATAAATTCTTCATTAGCAAACTCCCATTGATCAGGATCAACTTTTCTGAACCCCTGCTCAATCAGGAACCAAAAACACAAGGTCAAAACTTGAATTTGATACTAACCAAGGTTCATTTTTTATCCCACAAACCAAGATCAGGGATCATATTGACTTTCCCCGAAAACTTTACATGTCATAAAATCAACTTTTACGCGTTCTTGAATACGAAACAAGGTGAAATTAAGGTGAAAGATTATAAAAACTTACATAAGTGTTAAGCTGTCTGACAAAGCTAGAGAAATTGTTGTGTTTAAAGTATTTAGGAAGCAGATCCTGCGCGAATTGAGGCGGATTCCAGACCACAAAACTGCAACCACTATGGCTCCAAGAAACAATAGAATTAGTGACAGGATCATCAATCATCTCATATGTTTTGATCAAGAAAGGAGCTGGTGCATTATTTGAACCTTGTGAAGAAGAACTATCCATACCGCCTTTTTTATGATCAAACTTTCATCCAACTTCACAAACCACAGATTGATAAATCAAAACTTTTACTTGGGGATGAAGAAAATGAATGGGAAATCAAAAACTTTGACCTTTTAAACTTGGAGAAAAATGAATAAATCTAGAAGCTATTATAATTAAAAAAAATGAGACCAGGTATGTAAATGTTGTTTTATTCATTTGATTATACAAAAAAAAGAAAGAGAGATGGTTAATTAATATAGGAGTTGGGATTTAGATAGTGTTAATGGAAAGAGGTGGTAAAAGCTTTGACTGTCAACAAAGGGAAGGGAGAGTGGACTAGTCAACATGTTCTTTCTCTCATTTGGTAGAAAGTCAACAAGTCTTAATATTAAATTATTTAAGTTCTTACATGATGGCTATATAATGTTAATGGAGGTCACATAAAATCTTATTTATTTTGACGATATCGTCATACCTTATTCAACAATATCCATACCAAATTATTGTGGTTGAACATAGTATTATTATGTTTGATTCCTATCAATTATAATTTTGAATCCAGATTGCATAATTTGGCTCAAATACTCACTTTTCCTTATGAGTGAATTGAAATGAACTGAATTAAACCGAACTAATTTATTATAAAGTTTTTAATTAACATCAATTTTGCATTTCATCGTGAATAGATTTAATCATTGTTCAAGTGTGATATCAAGTATTACAAATAAACTTTTCAATATATTGAAGCAATTTCATATATGGCTAATTGTTTGTAATTATACTGCTAATAGAATATAAAGATAGGATCAGGTGAGACAAGGTCATTATGGAGAAATTTTGTTTAGTGTGAGACAATTAAAAAGTGGTGGCATTTTTTAAATTTTAAAAACATGGAGGGGCATTATTGAAGGGAAGAGGAGGTGATGTCAGCGCTGATGTCACATCTGGAGAGAGTAAAAGTTTTTATTATTTTATTTAAAATGCGTTTTCTCGCTCTTTCCGAACTCATTTTTCAAAAAAAATTATACCATTGAACTCGTATTAATTAGGGGGTCATTTTGAGATCCATTGTTGTTATTTATAGACGATTTTTATTTTTTTATTTTTGTTCCAAATTGGATACTCGGTTGTTCCAACAGAATACTACATTTGTTCCACCAGACTACTACATTTGTTCCAGCATAATATTTTCATTATTTTTTTTTAAATGCACTCTGGGAGTGTAAAAAAATGTAGTATTCTGGTGGAACAATTGGAGTAGTCCGGTAGAACAAATATAGTATTCTGCTGGAACAACCATAAAAAGAAAAATCGTCTATAAATAACAAAAATGGATCTCAAAATGACCGCCTAATTAATACGAGTTCACTAGTATAATATTTTTTGAAAAATGAGTTCGAAAAGAGCGGGAAAATGCATTTTAAAGAAAATAATTAAAACTCTTTCTCTCTCCAGAGGTGACATCAGCGTTGATATCACCTCCTCTTCCTTCCCTTCAATTCATGCATGAGGGGTGTTCCTTTAATTACAAGTTTGCCACCTTCCCCTATTGAATTATAAAAATACCCATTGTCTCACCATAAAAACTAGTCTCATTCAAAACCCTTGTTTCATTTGAACTTGACTCATAGAATATATATTTAAACCGCATTAACAAAAAAGTTTGTGATTAGTTTATATTTAACAAACTTAATTGTTAGTTATTTAGTAGGTCTTTTTAATTACATTAGTAACACTATTAATATTTAAAATACTTTTTTTGATTTTTCATCCGGTTTCTGAACCATATTGGGCCGACTAATCCGGATTCGGGGCGGATCTAAGGATTATGGTATTTAAACCTCTTTCAGTTGCGGTTGTGGGGGATCGATCCGTAGACCTCCCTACCAAGCGCAGCCTCATGCTACCACTGCGCCAACCATCGATTGGTATATTTTAAAATACTTAATATTTGAAAAGTTTGATGTAACAGTTAAATAATGATCATTTAATCTTATTTTTAAATTTTCAGTATCAAACAGATAATAAGTTGATTTTAAGTGTTTTTTTTAATACATTAAGGGTTTGCAATATTTCCTACATCAAGTGTAAATTTTAATTGTGTCCCAATATTTATTAGTGGTGTCGTCTATCATATATGGGTATGAAGAATGATTTGCTTAAAAAAATTGAATTGAGATGAATTGAATTATTGACTGAATATTCGATGAATTTTGTTGAATTTGTTGAACTAAACTTAATTAAAGTGAACTTAATTTTGCTAAATGTAAGTGAAAAAGAACAATGTCTTACGCCCAATTTGGTATTGCTGTGGGAGAAACAGTTCATGTTGGGGAAAGTGTTGTGGAGAAAGTATGGTCGGGAAAAACAGACAAAAGTTGTGAAATGTTGGTAAGCACATTTCAAAAGTTCTAAAAGTAAAGAAATAAATAAAAAAAATATGTATTTATTAAAATATATTGAAAATTAAGACTATTTTAGTAAAAAAAAAAATTAATATCAACTTTCTGCACAACTTCTAACAACTATTTTTTTTTCAAAAACTACAAATTTCAACTTTTGCTGAAAGCATCGTTAGCTTTTTCTGCTTTTCCAGCTTACCAAGAAAGCAGTTTTACATTTACCAAACCGAGCTTTTAACTAGGAAAGCTCAAAAAATAGTTGAAAAAATAATGTCAAACGGGATCTTAGTGTGAGGGATCTAGTTTTATCCCTGTAATTAGGAAAAAAATAAAATTTGTCCATGTACATATAAAAAGTTATAACCATCTATTTATAAAAGACTTCTTCTATTGAAAAAGTACCAAAAAATATATATATTCATTATATTGCGTTTTTTGGTATAAAGTCGTTGCCAACGCCTTTGTCAAACTTTTATGGGTATGTTCCTTAATGAATGACCCAAGCTCCCCTATTCCAAGACTAGTTCAACTATAGGGCGACAATGTTCGTGCAATTTATCTCATCGTCAATCCGATTTTTCATGCTTGGACGAAGTATGTTGAACTAGATTATCATTTTATACGTGAACAAGTTCAAGTTGGCTTCCTAAGTGTTCGGTTTGTATCAACAGATGATCAAATTGCTAATATTTTGCCCAAACCTATATCAAGTGCTCGATTTGAGTTTCTATGTAAAAATCTCATGATTTCTCATCGATATCGGCTTTTGAAGAATAATATCATATACCTTTTTGAATCATTTGATTTAGTCAAATTGGTTACATTCCCAAACTTAAGCTGGTAATGTTTTTATAAATCTCTATATCTTAAGGATAATGTATTCTTTCTATATTTAAAACAAAAATTAAGTTTATACATTTCGTTAATCTCAAATGTATGTATCTGTTAAACATAAGTTAGTTACGCCTTTGTTAATACACAATTATATATTGGGTTTTTGTTTCTTGAGATTGCTTTATTTTGTAAAATTTCTAAGAATACATTGTTGGATATTATTTCATGTCATTTTAAAAAGTCCTTCGTGTGTGATTTTGGAACAAGTTAATTTAAATGAATTTTAGAAGAAGTTTTATACGTGAATAACATTTTAGCCATATGTGAAGAAGATATTTGGAAGGAAAGGGTCCCACAGTATCAATATGAGATTATTAAATTTGTGTGTACCCTTTAAAAAGTTGATCATCCAATATTTAAATATTTCAAATTGATTCACTTCACTCCTTAATTTCATTAATCCAAATACCAAATTGCAGAAAAGAAATGGAGAAAGAGGAGGCAGTGAGTGTGAGAAGAAGAATGAAGATGATATCTGCCCACTTCTCACCTCCTTCTTCTTCTGAAGATATTATTTCTGCTGCTGCTCATCTTCTTCCTTTGGTACCTCTTTTTGTTTCATTCTTTTCTTTATTTATTCAAGCTTTTTATATGGAGTTTTGATATTTGTAACTAATTATATTCAACTAGTATATTTTATATGTGGGTATTCACATCATATATCATGCTCATTAAAATAATTTGTACCACTAAATCACAATTTTTAATTCATCCCACACCACACCATATGTCACATATTTTATTAATTGGTGTGTCATGTCTAAACCAAGTTTAAATAATTCATAATTAGTCCAAATTTACTAAGGGGTGCAAAATAATTGATATCCTTGATAGTCAAATTCAGGGAAAAAAATATGTACCCTTTCTATTAAAAGGGATTGTTATGTTTTATTTCGCTTTATGGTCTATAAATAGTTAACACCAGTGGTAATATATCATTGAATAATTCGTTCAACGCAGAGATAGCGTAGAAGCTCTCCTAGTAGTAAAGAGCTACTTTTCACGTCAAAAAGTAAGAGATTAGTTCACATTTAGAAGATAAATCATTTTTAATGGTTTAAAGTTGTGATTAGAAATCGTTCCAAAGTCAGAAATGAGAAAATTGAATGAAGCAAACATTAATAAGAAGAACTTTGCTAGTCAATCTTTGACATGGAGTATGTTTTATTTGGAGACCTTTGAACTTGAATTAATGACTCCTCCTCCTCCTCCCTCCATATTTAAATGCCTTGAATTGAAACAACTATATAGTTCTCTTAATTTTATGGTCTGTCTAATTGCTAAACTCATTTGAATTTCTTTTGATTTTCTCAACTTCACCTGATGATTATGTTATATGTATACTCTGTCTTATCTTATTTTGTTTTTTTGTCCAAATTTCAGAACTGTAGTGGAAGTTTGAACTCAAGATTTACAAGATATGATAATAGAATGTATTATGCTCGCCAAGCTTCTGCTTCTCAACCTTTCTTTATGAGACCTCTTTCAACTACTCATCAACAGGTAGCTTCTTTTAATCAATTTTTTTTTTTTTTTTCAAAATTTCACTTTTGTCGATCTTATAATCTTATAATTAATTAATAAATTATTTAATAAATTATTTTGGCTGATTGTTAGTGCTACTGTTGCTAATTCCTTAATTTAATTATTTTGAGACAGCGGGAAGAAAGGGCCTCAAATTGCTCTGAAGAACCTTTGTTTTCGAGGCCAATTACGAAAATGGAACCTAACTTTCCAAAATTACAATCTACACCCAAAGATTTCACTCAAGCCCCTAAGTTTGCTAGACCTGCCTCCCGCAACATCTCTTCCCTCCCTAATGGTGAGCATTACTTCACTAATTACTTCCAAACTTTACACTTATCATACAATATTCTTTTGATTAATTATAACTGTGTTTTACTATTAATTTCAAATCACTTTATTCCATTATTAGGATATAATTTAACTCAGATTGAATTTTTTGTAATAGAATATTAAACATTAGACCGATTTGTAGATAATTGTAATATTGACCTTCTTCTCGTTTACGTGAGAAAATAAAAAATTACAAAAAGATTATTATTTTAAAATTAAGATACTCTCAAATTGAAATAAGTCAAGTCGAAAATATTAAAATTTATCTATCAAATCGCATACTTTAATTTTAATAAATACTCATATTCTTATTTTTATTATTTTATTTCTTTAATAATACGCATGTGAATCAGGAAAAGTGCGGTCCCCGAGAATGGATGTTGCAGAATGTGGACGCAGATACATTATCATTGTTGAAATTCCAGGAGTCAATGTCAATGACATTAGAGTGGAGCTCAATGATACTCAGTACGTAACACCTTCTATTGCATCTCGAGTATATTAAGACTTAATGATTTAGTGGCCCTTTAAAATTTAATAAAAATTTCTTTTTGCCTCCTCAGTTATTTAAAGGGCTTGTTAGACCCCTGAATTAATATTTAAAGGGTTATTGTTTTTTGAGCCAATATTTAAAGAGTTATTAGTCAATGTAAAAGTAATTAATTTCATTAAATATTAGTTCAGAAGGCTAATAAATTCTTTACATAATTAAGGCCGAGAATTTTTTTTAACTAAAGTTCAAGAGAGAACTGAATCATTAACCAAACTTATTAATTTAGATGTTATTTTCTTATAAAATATATCTTTATAGAAGTCCTCAAACAAGAGTAAAATGTCTAATTTCTCAAAAAAAAAGTTTAATAATTAGCATATTTAATAGTGTTATATAGAATTATTGAATTAGTTAAAGTAGCAGTGGAATTAATATTTAGAAAATGGAATGACAGTTTGAGAATAATGGGGAAATGGAGTAATGAGAGGTCAAAGAGTGGATATGAAATAATAAAAGGGCCATACCAACTTTCTTGGCCACTTCCCTCCGATGCTAACAAGGATTCTGTCTCTGCCGAATTTTTGTAAGTTCTTTTCTTCTTCATAGCTTAGTTTTATTATTCCTGAAATGTTAGGAAGAAAACTATTCCTCTTATTCTAGAAATGCATATAAATACAGATATTTTTTACAAAGTGTAAGCCACTAGGAAGATATTGCAAATGCCATGCAGTAAGTTGTTTTCTAAAATGTGAATTTTTTTTTTTGGTTTTCCATTCGGTTTCCGAACCACATTGAGCCGACTAATCTGGATTCGGTTCTAAAATGTGAATTTTATTAGCATTAACTAATCCCAAAAGACATTTTAAGATGATAGGATTGTTCATTATATTGAGGAGCTAGTTTATCTCCCAAGTTGGCACTGTGAGACAATTTAACACGTCCCTTCAAATTTACGCCTTATTTTAGTTGCGTGATGCCAATTTATCGAGAGCTCTCCCATTACTTAACCATGACTCTGATGCCATCTTAGCACGCCTAAGTAACTTCAAAAGGCCTCATTATATTTAAGAAGCTAGTTTAGTTCACATGTTAGCAGTATTGGACAATATAACGAATTCCGTAATGCTGATTTTATTTTATTTTATTTGCTCATTTCTTCCTGACTGTTTAATTACTTTTCCTTCTCTAGAAGATAGATTATTAAATTGGCTATAGAAATTAAGAACACAATACTATAATATGATATATTAAAAATGTCAATTTCAAGTCTGGAATTGTGTTCTTTTTTTTCTTTTCCGTTTAACAAAAAAATAAATCTGTATAAGATATCTCATCACCACCGATTTGTGATGGATATATATTATTGAAAACGAGGAGTATGTACTATAATGTATCATTGCTTGACTTAGACATATTTTTTGGTTTGTTAATTTTAGAACATTCTTGGTTCATATGAAAAACAAACAATTAACTTACTGAATCACTGATGACGAAGTTTTGAAATTTGAGGATGTTTGAAAGTTAAGGAAATTTCTCAAACTATTACTGTTTGTCAAATAAATTCCAGGATATTCCAATCATTTTGAGATGATTATTGATTTTCTTACATGAAAAGAATAATTGACCCCTTCTAGATAATAATGAGATATTCATTATCTATGAAATTTTTTCTCCATGTGTAGTTTTTTTTTTTATTTGCAAATTTCCTAGATGCAATTTAACTTTATAATAGTCTTAAATTTCTGTAGACAAGATGGTCTAGTTGAATTCTTTCCCAGCAAGTACATTTTGATGAAAGTCAGAAAAATTAAAGAATACTTGTTATTATATTTACTTCTCAAAATGTAAAACAAATTGGTTATAAAAAAAAATCAAAAATAATGTTCGTGATTTACTCAATTTTTAAATAGGAGTTTGTAGTTTAATAGTTAGCAAATAGAGGTAGGTGGTATGATTTATTTTGCAAATAAAGGTATGTGGTATGAATATTTTACAAAATAGTGTATCCAGAATCACATTCTTGAATTCTAGTGATATTTTTATCTTTTAAACAACTTATATCTATATAATGACTTGGTCTCCAAATCGAATTGCAAATTTGTAAAATGCACTCATACATCAATTTAGTCAATTAATCGTCAAATTATAAAAGAACGTAAAACGTCCATAATATAATTTATGATTTCAATTTAAGAGTCGGAAATGCCATTAAAGGATATGTTTTATCTAAATATCTTTTTTCTTAAAAATTACGAAATTTACTTCGTTGTCATTAAAACGTAAAGTTGTAATTTAGGATACCTTATTTTGCAAAAAACTTCATACCACATATCTTAATTTCTAAATTGATAAACCACATACCTCTATTTGCAAAGTGAGGAGACCACAAACATTATTTTTGAACTTATCCCTAATAAAAAATGTAAAACAAATTGTTTTCTTTTTCATTGTTTGTCAGTAATTTTAACATAATTTTTTCAGTGTGAATATCACCAATTGATATAAGTTCACTCTTATAGTAATTATCATATTGCTATAACCAATCCTATTTATAATAACAAATAAATGTTTATTCTCATTAAGTAAATGATGAGTTATATTTATATTTATACTGATATATATTTGAATATATTTTGATTTTTGCAGAGATGGAATTTTACAGATCATTGTTCCTAAACTTTGAGATTAATGTGAAGCTGGCACTAAAAGCATGAGGGAATTATATATAGCACCACTTCTTTTATCAGTTAGTTTATGAAATATCATATATATAAATACATACGCTTGTAGTTCTGTAATTATAATTATACTCAATAAGGAGGATTGGTTAAGTGGGTACAAGTTTCGCGACTAATTTCTCCTAATTAAAATTTAGTCTCTAGTAATAACTAATTTCACAATAATTAAGCTTTTACGGAAATTTAGTTCTATATTGTAATTCTTATGAGTAGTAAACGCTCTGAATAACTTGTGGATGGTATAGAAACATTCTCAAGTTAGATTAAGTTGTGCCTCATTTGATTAGATTCTAAAGGCTTCGTGAAACTAATTATTTGACAGCTATGAATTTGTTGAAATATATGACCTTAATACATCATAAACTCCTTGAACTTAGTATTTTGACTCTTTAAACTTACATGATGTTTTGTTAGCTCTTTAAACTTACTTAAATTGATCTCTTTGCTATTTAATTGTGTTTAAAATTATCTATTGGCCACTTAAACTTGTTTAAACCAATATATTCGCCCCTTAAACTTGTAAAATTACAGTTTTACAAACATTCATTCCTATTTTGCACCTTATGTTTAGTTTAATACATCGGAAACTTCTTGAACTCTAAACATTTATGGAGTCAATGACTTAAAAGATATAATGTGTTTAATAGTGAATTACTATATATGATAAATCAAATAAAAATTAAACCAACACTTCATTTTGTAAAAAAACGTAAAACGGATTGATCTTAGACACTACTCTAACAGCCAACACTAGAATGGAGCTTGAAAGAAGATTCTTGGTGGTCCAAATTTGCAATATATAGTCATAATCATTGAGTAAGGCAAAAGGTTGAGAGAATCTCAAACCACCACTTTATATCAAACTAACTCTTTTTAAAACCAATAGAAACAAGTAAAATCTTAAAACTCTAAACTACTTATTACTAAAACTTCATATATATTACATCACATTTACTAAAACCCAACCCACACTTTCTCTTCTCTACTTAGTTTCACAATACTTGGCTTTCTCTCTACACACTTATCCTCAAGAAATGGCTCATGCTTCCATTGAAGCAACAACACTAGTTCTGCTTATATTGCTTTATTTTGTTCATGGAAATGAATATCATTATGAAAAGACTGAAGAAAAATCAAATAAAGGGTGCAATATATATCAAGGAAATTGGATTTATGATGAATCATATCCTATTTATGATATATCAAAATGTAGCTTCATTGAGAAAGAGTTTGATTGTTTACACAATGGAAGACCAGACAAAGATTTCCTCAAGTACAGATGGCAGCCCATTGGTTGTAACCTTCCCAGGTATGTATATATATGTGTTTATATTTTATTTTGGTTTTTAGAATTTTTAAATTATATGTTTGAAATATAAATTGTTTTGTCTTCTAAATCCAAAAGACTGCAAAAAGATTGATGGATTTCACATGAAACAGACAATACCATGCTCATAAGAAGACACTCAAATAGACGACATACTTATGGGAAATAAGACCCTGCCCATATCATAATCATATATTATTTTGTTTCTCTATTTTATTCATGTGCTGTGAAGTTAAATTGAGTAAAATATAGTAATATATATTTTATAAATTCAAATTTGAAAGATATTAATGGAATAGTTTTAGTAATGTAGGTTTGGGTATGGACTCAAAAACATTACCCCTCCATTCTGAAATATGTGTCTTTTTAGTAAATAATATTTGGATTAAGGATGGGTTTAAAATAAACATAAGTTAAGGAGAATTTAAAGCTGGAACAAAGCGAGAAAAAACAACTAAATTAGCCAAAAGAACATATATTTCAGATTATTACGCCCTCTATACGGCATATATTTTAGACCGGATGGAATAACTGAGTTGAAAATGATTCTCAAATCAGTTTCATGATGTTCTTGTTTTTTTTGATGGATTTGTTTGATAACATGTCAGCTCTCAGAATCACCTTATAAGCTAAAGATTTCAAGTTTGAGTTTTACTGTAAGTCTGTATCCAATAAAGTTTAATTATTTTATCTAACAAATTCAACATGCATTGCCAACTGAGCTACTAATCGGTAGATATCTAAAATAACAACAAGTCAATTATTAGTGGTTGGCAAGGAAAACTTCTCAAAAGGCTTTGTTAAGAATAACTTCCAAATTCTCTTAGTTTCTGTTTAATACACATTTATATATTTATAGCCAAAAACTATATAATTTTATTTTGCTTGATTTGATGGAGTTGAACAGTTTAGGGTGCATTTTTAAATAGGTACGTATCTATGTGATTTCAATTAATTCTATTACATAAAGAAAGATTTGTTAATAAAATAGATATTTTTCTTTTATCTTGTAGAGGAAATTAACCAAATAAATACTAGTTGAGTAGTGTATTTGTTGTTTTGTAGAATTCATGGTTTAGTTTAAATTGATTTCTCCATCAGAAGAAATATCCAAAAAGCTATAAAAACACAAAACGACGCACAACAACTTGTATTAATCAGTGGCCCTCTTTTACTAATCGTTTCCCTAAATGAAAAAAAGGAATCACATTAATATGGAAATAATTAATCTAAACTGTCCATTTTCCCAGTTTGGCTTTCTTAGAGTGCACCTCAAGTTGACATATATAATAAGTGAAAGAGAAGTATCTACAGGTCCGTCTCTAAGCATGGATAGGAAGGTCGTTTGCTGAAAGCTTTAAGAGATGGAGGCTCAATATTTCCTGTTTTATTATAAAATTGTTTTAAACTAGTGTAAAGTTACAGTAAAAAAATTTAAGCAAAATAAAATTTATTCTTACATTACCAAAAATTTGAACAAATTAGTATATTGTGATAGAGAATAATACAAAAGTTTCCTCCAAAAGAAATACAAAAGAAAAAAAAAAGTATAGTTGAGCCGTAACTAGTTATTGGTTTAAATTTTTAGTTCAATCAGTTCCTTGATATATTGTACATTTCACGTAAGTTTCTAAATAGATCGAAGTAGTTTAGTACATTTTGGTTGGTTGTTTGTAGTTCTACTATCAACAAAATAAATGTTGTAGCCACTTTGACAATTTTTTGTGATTAATTAACATGTGGCCGTAATTGATATTTGGAAAGTTTGATATAACAATTAAAGAAATGGAAAAATTAGTCCGTTACAATATTTTAAGATTATTTCGTAGTATTAACAATGAATGTAATGCAATGCAATGCAGGTTCAATGGTGAAGAAATGTTGTCAAAACTGAAAGGGAAAAGCATAATGTTTGTAGGAGATTCACTGAGTTTGAATCAATGGCAATCCTTGACATGTATGCTCCATGTTTCTCTTCCAAATGCTAAATATACTTCTGCCAGAACTGGAGGTCTTTCCACTTTTGCATTCCCGGTTTGATTTCGTTTCTTTTTCTTCTTCCTTTTACTTTACTTACTTGCTACATTTACATAACTATATCCTTGATTAATTCTCTTCTTTATATTAAGTTCCTTTCACATTCTGTTTTGCAGGAATATGAAGCTAAAGTGATGTTCTCTCGCAATGCGTTTTTAGTTGATACCATAAACACAAAAGATGGAGCTGTTCTCAAACTTAACTCAATCCAAGCTGGAAATTTGTGGAAAGGAATTGATGTTTTAATATTTGATACATGGCATTGGTGGCTTCATACAGGCAGAAAACAACCGTATGCATCTTCTTTTTCACTTTCACCTCAACTTATTTGCATAAAGTAGCTATTTTAGTAAAACATGAACTTTATGCAGATGGAGTTGGATAGAAGATGGAAGCAATAGATACAAAGACATGGATAGATTGAAGGCATATGAGAAAGCATTGAACACATGGGCTAAATGGGTGGAAACAAACATAGATCCGACAAAAACAATGGTCTTCTTTCAAGGTGTTTCTCCAGACCACATGAAGTAAGTTATGTTACTTGACTAATTGAATTAAAAGCACGGTCTTCTAGTTAAAACTCAATAACGTCTTTTAATCTAACAAATTAGTTTTTTTCAGAACCTCATAAACTTTTTATTAAAATTGTGATTAGTAAAACAATACATAAATGATGCAGTGGAAGCGAGTGGGGAGACGCAAAAGTAAAGAATTGTGAGGGGCAAAAGCAACCTCTTATAGATAAGAATGCATATATTCATCCAGCAGAACTAGTATTGGAGAAAGTAATAAGGGGAATGTCAAAACCTGTGTATTTGCTGGATGTCACCTCTCTTTCTGAGCTGAGAAAAGATGGACATCCATCCGTATATGGGCACGGAGGTCACAACGACATGGACTGCAGCCACTGGTGTCTTCCTGGTGTTCCTGATACTTGGAATCTACTTCTCTTTTCTTCTTTACTTCAACATTTCCATTAATTTTCTTTTCCTTTTTCTATACCATCAAAGAACAATGGACTTTGTATAATTAAGCACCCAGCAAATTTTGCTGTTAAATACCTACATTTTACTTTGTGCTCAAATTTCACAAATACAATCAATCATGTGAATTTGTTGTCATATTTATATTGAAGATCCAAATTAACCTTTTATTCACAAGTTATATAAGAAGCAAAAAAACAACTGGAAAATCGCTGACATTTTGTTTATCGAGTGCCAATACGTAAATGAAGGGCAATGAATCATTAGTTACTAGTAAGCATATCTTTTACAAGTTTTGAGCATTCTAAACAAAAACCTGAAATTTCTAGCCTAGAATGAAACTACTAGTGATTATTCACACCGAATTGATTTGTGCGGACAAACTATGTGTGTATATATATAAGGAGCCCGATAGAGACAATAGAGTGAAAAGATCAAAACCGTTGAGATAGATCTTCCTGGTTCTCCAAATCCCAGATAACCACTCTCCCGTCTAGTCCTGTATCATAAAATGTTCTGCAACTTATGCATCTACATACATCTAACATAAATTATAGTGAACTGCATTTTCTTTTCTTTTCACTGACCTGAAGTGCTGAACCGCATTATCGTCGAACTCTCTGCTTCACTGAGAGGCACAATCGAGCTTCAATTCAAGAAATACACAGAATTAGAAAATAATAATAATAATAATAATATGCATACATATTTAAAGATCAACCACATTGCTTTCCACTTCATGACACATATGCCTACATAAAGTGAAGTATTTGAGCAATCCAAATTGGTTCCTTCTCTATTCTGGATGGTTAATTAATTTCAACCAAGAACATTCAATTTATAAATGAAAAGCAGAAGTAATGCTCTCACTTAGTAATTCTTATTTCAATAAGATCACTATCGAGGGATTTTTGTTGAAAGTTGGACATGCTAGCTCACTATTATTTAGGGATTTCTTGCTAATTTTGTCAAACGGAAAACAAAATTTGGTCGATTCTAAAATGAATGCAGTAACTTTGTTGATTGGAATTTAAATCAATAGAGAAACCTAAATTTAAAAGTGAGTTTTTAGAGTTAAATTAAACCCTGCTCCAGTTAAACTGTTACTGCACTGTCACATAATGTCAGAAGACAGTGGTTATTCCCACAGAGCACAATAATAGCCAAAGGAAAGCAACTTGTCAGGAAACCAACTAAAACAATAATAGCCAAAGGAAAGCACAAGTAAATGATGAAGTACTTTATGCAGTTATCATGGACGCCTCCTCGTGATCTTGAAGGATCAACAGCATCATTGCTCCCTCCAGTCTTTGACTGGCCATAAAATTTTCCGAATGCCTCAGAAAACTGGTAGTGGGAAAAGAACCTTAGATTAATAAACATTGGTCACGTAGAAAGCCTTAAAACATAGGAGAATAAAATGAGCAAAATGGGATTTCATTTTTTCTGCAAGCGATTGCACAATAAAAAAGCTTCTACCAAACTGTTGATTGTTGGCAATTTAACTTTTGTGGCAGCCAGACCCTGATCGTCCTTGAGATGTCATAAAAGTAAGATAATTGCACGATAGTTTTTTAAGAAGTTCCTGATTATAGGCTGACAAAATATACCACTATATTTTTTCAGAGTCCAAAGGTGTTGCACCATTAGAACTCTAGAAAATACATGTATTCTATTGCTGGATAGAATTATTTAGCTTTCAGATGCATTCTAGAACCTAAAATGTTTCCCACAAACTTACTATGCACAAATGAATTAGAACATCTACTATACAGATCCTAAGACCAATGAAACTGACTTTGCCAAAAGAAATTCAAGGTCTATGAGCATCCCTTTTTGACAAAACTACTGAATCTAAAAATATTTGTCCACCGTACAACTATAATGCAAAACATAATTTCAGAAATAGGAAAAAAAAATTATTTGGGTTCACATCTTTTATGATAGTAACATATTTCAAAATTCATAATGCGTAATTAAAACAACATTTACTCAAAAGTAGTGTGTCCTATGGTAGCAAAAATTCAATGTAAATTCAAGCCAGCGTACCTGTGACCCGTATTTTGAACCTGATAATGATGATTTTTTTTCACCAAGAAACCTGATAAAGCTCCTGTGAGAAGAATTTAAGAGGACAAAGAGATAAAAGATAAGAATTTACAAGTCCACACAAACAAGAGGGAAAAAAAAGGTTGCATCCAAAAACACTGAGGTGATCAAAATCATAGGTGAACTGGGGACATGATAATAATTGTTGAAAGAGTAACTAGATTTATGGCTATAGCAGACACTACTAAAGCTGACAAATGACTTTGGAGACCCCAATGCCAACCCAGAAAGCAATGCTCTTTCCAATTTCAATTTGCAAATCTCTAGTAATATATGGAATGCTATTTCATACAAAAACACTTGTTATCCTACAAGAACACCATCACAACTTGCATGAAAATATGAAAAAACCTGAGTAGCTAATAGATTGTAACTTTTCAAAGAAAAGACAAACAGATTAAGAAATAAAACATAAGGATATATACTTTTCTTGACAAGAAAACAACAAAATCACTTCAACATTATTCTGCTATGAGTGACCAAAAATATTGTTGCTCAAATGTATCCAAGTAGTCCCACTTAGAGCAACCCCGCTCATCCAAAGCACTTCAAAGATAATAGTTAAAGAAAAATAACATACCATATTCCTCTTTCATCTGCCGCAAAAACCATAGGGTTGCAGTCAAATCCCACACCAATGACCATTTTTTCAGAAACAAATAAGACCTGGAAAAAAGTACAGCATCACCGTTTATATAACAAGATGTTAGTCACAGCTAGCTAGGGGAAATAAATTAGCACATAAAAAGGTTAGCAAGAGTGGATGCTGACCCACATCACGGAGTGGTAAATCACGAAACGCAACACTTTGGGCCAATGGAGAAGGACCAACTTCATCAACAAAGTAAATCATCGAATTATGCCCTGTGAGATGAGTAAAAATAGCAAATAAATGAACAGCTTAACTTTAATTAGTTCCAAGACATTGTCACATTCCCAAGAGTTTGCTTACAATTCACAAAGTTAACACTCAAGAACAAAGAAACAAATACGTATACACGTGTGCATGCACATAAGGTGACATTTATGTACATGCAACTTTTAGTGATAGTATAATGAATAATGTAAAGTAAAAGAACTAATGATTCTCAGAGCAAGAATGGGAAACAGGAATCGTCTATATGCAAAATTTATAAAGCAGGCAGATTTCTGACCTACATAAGCTAATGTGTTGCCACTGGGGGACCACTTCACACCAAATGCCCAGGAAAATGAGAGATCAAGCTGAATGATTTGCTGTTTCAACAGAGAATGAAAGAATTTTAGCAATCATACCTACAAATACTAATTACGAAGCCGTACAATACATGATTTTGTAGAAAAAAGCTCTTCAGCAGTATCAGTGTAATTTAGCTCATCAAACTCCTTAAGTTCATTACAATAAGCTCTGAAACCTTCTGATAACAAGCCGCACATGGGGACTACTGACTACTTTATGAAGACAGGCAGCCTCGTTAAAAAAAGGTGCTTTCTGATGCTATGCGCTTTGGTTTTCTCTCATGATTGTTAGACCCTTACATCCAAATACTTTTACTCGTTACCGTCCCACAAAAGTGGAGCTCTATGTAGGAGAATCCAATAACGTCCTAGCCAATTATGATTTTACATTAAGCTGTTATAGTCAAAATCCAACACTACAACCTTGTGCTTGCAAGTTTAATTTAAGAAAGTCCACTTCACATTTTTACTCAAGAAAAATTCATATAACATTTCAGTTTAATAAAATTTGTATGAGGGGAAAAAAATCAAACCTCTCCAAATTTCGTCTCCGAGGAAGAGCTTGTTTTTGAGTCCCTAGTCACGTTCAAATGGAAAACCGAAATAATGAAAACCTTAGATCTACCTTTGGTAGAAAACATCAAACAATTACTCTACAAGTAGGCTAAACATACCTCGTATCAACACCTTTTATAAAAGTGGAAAAAACCCTGCATTTTCCATCAGTAGATGTTGTTGCGAGAAGAATCTGCAATTATTAACACGTCCAGGAAAGATAAGTAGAGAGAGAGAGAGAGAGAGAGAGAGAGAGAGAGAGAGAGAGAGAGAAATAGTGTTATACTTAGTATGCAGTAGCATGTGAATTTTTACTGTGTGACAGTATTAATTCAAGGCATAAAATTTTCTGGAATTTCACTGCACCTTAGCCTTCAATACCAAGTCAAGTGAGATGTATGAAGGATGGTAATGGTAATGACCTAATGGGAGATAAGGTATGAAGGAGATATGGGGAAGCTATTTTTATAAACTGTTTCTATGAGCTCTTTAATGGAAGCCATTCAAGTAGCTCGGAGATCTAAGAGTTACACTGAACAAACAAATGTTAATTATACTATACCAGGTGAATCCTAGTCGGAGAGGTGAAAATGCCTAAAGAAGAATACAGACAGAGAAAGTTAATATTACCAGATCTGATTTCTATAAGTCTGGAAACATGCAGGAAATATAGGAGAGTATCATTTGATATGCTTTTCAAGAAGATCTACAGCACATGAAGGAATCCCGACAAGTGGATAAAGAAGTATGTTTGTCCCCATATTCAAAAATATAGGCAATCTACAAGATTATAATAATCATAGAGGTATCAAACTCATGGGTCAAATTGTGGTCGTTAAAGAGGATAATAGCACAAAGGTTAACAAAGAAATAAAATCAGATCGCTTATTCCCAGAAGATCAACTATGGATACTACTAACTGACGCATAGAAGCTGCTAATGTATTTCTTATTCTACATTGGAAAGAAGCATGATGAAAGAACAGAAATAAAAGGAAAAGAAGAATTTCATATAGTAAGTATCAACTAGCTGACTAAAACTTGGTTGTTGGTTTTATGATATTTGGTATTATAACTTCATGTAAAGTATTATAATTTATAATTAATTCTCTAACAGAGTAGTTGAAATGAAGTGTTTGAAATCTGGTCTATTTAACTCGGACTTGTTATAAATAATTTAATTATGCAAAATTCTATGACTTACATGCAGAGAAATAAGGTCCCCAATATTTATTATATTATACCGCAAAGTGTCTGCCTTTTTATTTTCTTATACACAGAATGGGAGAAAGACAGTAGCCAAAATGTCCTCCATATTAAGTATGGTAAGTCAAGTCCTCATACTGCTTCAAATGAAAATTTGTTGATAAATATATGAGCATTAACAAATTTAATTAAAAGTTATGTTTGCTAACTGGCCTCATCCTCATAACTGAAGGACATAACTATATATCTAACCAATGCAACAATTTTTACAGACTTGCTCAATGAAATAACTGAAGAAAATACTAACATTATTAGGGTGCCAAGCAACATTTGTCACAGAAGAATCATGTCTTTTCCTTATAAGCTTACTGACCCACCTGTAGAAGAATGCAAGATAGCAAACACAGATCAACCAAGGTTCATTAAAGCTTTACTATTCCTTCAATAAATCACCTGGAGGACAGAAGTATAATAAGAACATTCAATAAGAGAACAAAGCTTTTTTCAACAAAGCACGCAAATAAAATGAAAAGATAAGATGTTTGTATCAGCAATTAAAGCAGAAACACCAGGCTATAATTTACTGTCGATGTAAGATGTGTCACATTTTAAAGTTAGAACCGCTAGTGAAAATCATCTGGCTTTTTTCGCCATCCTTGTATTCCTACTTCCGACTTTAAGATAAAGTACGTAAAAGACATCTTTATCATTTTGAATAATAAAGTAAAAGCCGTGGAAATGCATAATAACCACCAATGGATACATGTGTTTTTTGCATAGCATGGTTTAATTATCAACAAGACACAAGAGTTGAATTAAGGCCTTGAAGGACGGTTGTGCATGAACATGACAAGAACATGTGCTCCTATACTCCTTCCGTGTTTTGACATGTTAAAGTTGTTCACCAAGAACAATGAAATATTAATTAGGCTATTAAAATGACTGATTTGCCCTAAAATACTTCTCTCAAAAACCTCCATTATCCATGCTAAAATAATCTTTCTTCTTATTATATTAGGATAGTCTCCATTAATACCATAGTATACATAAGGAAAAATTTGAGAGAGAAAAAAAAGGTTAAAAATGCAATGATAATACATATTGATAAAGCTAAAATAGCAATTAAAAATAGTGGAGGGAGCACTAACTAGTGGCATCACGAAATGAAAGATGCATGAAATGGGGTGTGCATAATTCAGTTCTAGCATACCTCACCAAGGTTATTCAGTCTTTTTGGTGCAGTTTGTGAGTTCAAATAATTTGCAAAGAAAATATTGAAACTTAGAGCTATATCAATTCAGTCCATGATTAATATGCAATTACCAAACCAAATATAGTAACTCAGTTCAAAACTATGACCATTTATTTTCGCATGAACATATCCTTAAACCCTAAACTGCATGTGCTTTTAGTCTTATCTTCTGCCTTCCTCACCTTACACACTTAATCCCTCTCAAAATTTCTTATCTTAACCTTCATCCCCAATCTCAACCTCCACCACATTCGTGTCACAGCAGTTGATTTGAAGCATGTGTGAACTGTTACACAATCTAACTGCTACAATCATAAAATAAATAAATAAATGAATAATCTATTTATTTATCTTTCTCTGTCCACAACTTACGTCAAGACAAATTTGTGGAGTGATCAAAACAATGAAATTTGGAATTTTAGCTTCTTACTATCTCAACTTCTTTCAACCATGAATTCTGCAACCTTTAGAGTTTGACATATTTGTTTTCAACCTTGCTTCATGTGAGCCATGAAACACTCAGTTATGAAAAGTATCATATGAATTTTCCATAAACATTCTAATAGGTAGCTAAAGAAGCCATCTTGACTTGTTATAGTACCTGTTACGGGGATTCTGTTCTGAAAAAGCTAAATTCTCGGAGTTTCTTTTGTTGACTAAGAGAAGAACAATTCAGTTATAATTTAAACTCAGAAGGAAACATATTCTCAAGTTCCATTATATGCTGACGCGATGTTTCAAGCAATGGCTGATCTACTCAAATAGAATTGACTATCCACTGAAAGCTTTACCTCCCTTCTAGCATGATACATTATTGAAACTAGTATCTAACATATACAGCAACCAATACACTTATTAGCAGCTATTATTCACTTCGAAGAATGGAAAGGATACAAAAATTCATAGATCACAACTATGACAGGTTTTCGTTGAGGCTAAGTCCTAACTATCCAAGGAGACATGAAAACAAAGTTTCAGACCACATGCCACTCGCACGACGCCTTTATTAATAGCACTTAAGGTTGTATATAAAATGGAAAGCTCTTCCTACAAAGATAATCACATGGAGCGGAATCAATAGCCAGTTTCTGCAAATTACTGCAATCAAAGTTTGTTGCCATTGGCATCTTAAAAAAATGCAGAAGAATATGGGTTTCATCAGTACAGCATCTTCTTCCCTCTTCAAATAGTTTACCTCATCCCATAGCTTAATGTTCCACTATGAATGAGATTTATCCCTTAAGACTGGCGACGAAGAAGCATTGAACTGCTCATTCAGCAAGAAATACTAGAGTATGTTCAGACATAATGCTAATAAACGCGCACACACACACACACACACATTGTTTGACCTACAACCTCTATTCAAGTCACAATAGCCAATTAGCATGCGGATCTAGACAAACTAAATTCAGTTAATAATTAAACCTTGAAATTAGACAGAACAGGTATACAAACCATTTCACAGAAATCTCTTTCCTAGGAGAATTGAAGCAAAATACGAGCAAATAATCAAAACACAAAGCCCATGCGATAGGGAAGCAGCAAGCTGAATTGTACTTACCAGTTGTTGTCTTGTTCATAGTAGCATATACAAACAGTTTTAGCTCCACTTCCAACAGCAAATTTATTTTCTGGGAATTTTTTGAAAAAGGAAAAGGAAAGAAAAAAAATATTATGCTTGTAAGGAGATTGCTCTGTTAATATGTCAAGAAGAAACCCATGAAATTCCAATAAAATATACTTTAAGCAATAAAGCAAAAGCTAGTATAAAATTTATAATGAACACAAACTATTACCAAGACGTTCTTAAAGAAAACAATTAAAAAGAGAATCAAGAATATCAGCCACTTGATTGATTGAATGTATTCAACAGAAATATAGATGTCGTATGAATACTATGTCCTAATAACTACACAATTGGGCCAACTGGATCTTAAAAACCAAAAACAAATTGAGGTTAATATCTAAATCACTGAATGACGTCAAATATTGATGCGATTAAAGCACTAAGATTCAAGAGACATTGTTGACTACAAGTGGAAATATTAATCATAACATAACGTCAAGCACTTGGAGATGGCAAAAGAAAAATCTCTAATAACACGACAATACCTTTTGGACTCCATTGCACACAAAGAGCAGCACGATTTAGCCTGAGGATAACAAGTGTCGGTACCCATTCTGTGCCTTCAAAGTTCCAAACATACCTTCAAAGAAAACAACCAGTTTTCACGTAACAAGATGACGACTAAGTAGAACAAACAATGCATGTTTACAGAAAGGAGAGATAAGCAAATAGATCTCTGAAAGTATAGATAAAACTATATTTTATTCAAATGCAAGAACTTGACACTCACGAATTGCGATCATGCGATGCGGTAACAATCCTATTTGATCTTGCACTCCAGTCTATCCCAGAGACGATTTGATCATGCTGAGAAAGATATTGATGTCAAAGAGTTACAACATTACTTTACAGCCAGTTTAGATAAATTCGCACAGAAAAGGAAATGGACCACTAAATCTGAAGTACAATGTCGGAATTGCGGTAAGAAATGAGATTGCAAGGATTTTAGCACAAAATGTGGATCGAAATGAGCTATAAAGAAATCAGAAATGGGAAAATATAACCTAGCCATGAGTTAGAAGAAAGGAGATTATAATAATATCTGGATCAGCCAAGCATTACAAGGAACAAACTAAGCTTAACTCATGTCGTATATCGTGTGGTACCTTTTGGAGGACATAGAGTCTTTCCCAGTTATGTTGGGATTGTTTATAGATGTGGACTTCGTTACTATTCGGACAAATAGCAATCACTGCAGCAGATTAAACAAAATGTAAGGAAATTGATAAATGAGAGTAAGTAGGTTTAGGAAAAGAAATAATAGTTACTGGAATGATCAGGACTCCAAGCATGGCATGTTATGCACTTCGCGAACTGGTGAACTGACGTGGCTGCCATTCGATCCGACAACTTTAGTTACTCTGAAGAATTTCTGGGGAATAGGGAAGAGATCTGAAGCTGAGAATTCTATAATTTCAGATCCAGAGGAGAGGACAGAGATTTCTTCTGTTGTCGTTTACTTCAATCAAAGCATCTTAAAGGACTTTTCTGCAATTTTCATTCACCCTATTTTTTATATATAAGGCTTAATACATCTTCAGCCCCTTTAAGTTGTCCAAACACTGCAATTGACAAACTCAACTTCAAAATATTACAAATTAGCTTTATACTTGTTTAAATGCAACAAATAACTCCATTCTTGTTCAACTATTACAAATAACTCCTTATTCTTGTCAACAGTTACAAATGACCCCTTGATCTTGTCTAATTGCTTTCAGTAACACCGCAATTCAAAATTGTTCGTATTAAAATGTGGAAACGATCGATAATATCATTTACTAAATTTATGGCTCCATCTATCATAATCTTGCACCTATAATATGTACCACCTAAATATTGTACGTTTTAATACATCAATTTTGAGACTAAGGGCTTATTTGTTACGTTGTGACAAGTATAAAGAATTAGTTGTAATGTTTTGAAGTTGAGGGATCAATTACATTTTTTAGACAACTTGAAAATGCTAAAAATATATTAAGCCCTTTTATAAACATATATAAATCGCCAACTTTCTTTATTTTAATATTTAAGGGAAATTATATGGTCACTTTGTTTTTGACAAAGTAACCATTACTTTGTTTTGTCCACCATTAGATCATGGGGTGAAAAGTGATCTAATGGTGAATAAAGCAAAGTACAAACAAAGTAACTCAAAAATAAAGTCACCATAGCCTACACCAATATTTAAACAATCATAAATTCTCCGCCTTTTTTACATTAGTTTCGTGTGGACCTAAGCATTAGGTGAATAACCCGTTCGGTCGAGAAAGGTTAATAAATTAATGTTTAGAAATTAATCTATGTTTGGAAAGAAAAGTTTTTGAGAGGAGTGTAGTTTAATAAGATTTTATGGAAGGATTTTTGTTCTAAATCTTAACATTCTAAATTGGAAGGGTTGGATACAAAACCGTCAAAAAAATTTCTAACCTCCATTTATTAACACTTCATCCAAACATAACCTAGGGTTGCAAACAGTGTCTTGTGGTTTCAAATTGCATAGATAAGGATACTGTGGCTTGCACCATTTGTAAACAAGGCCCCAACTGTTAACATGTTAAAAAGACTGCGTTGCGGTCAAAGGCAAAGAGTCATTAGAATTATTTTTTAACTGTACCTTTAAACACAAAACCTTGTTAGTGGATAGCTCCTCCAAAAATTCACATTTTTAACTGTTCAAAAGCAGTTTTTGTATTTATAACGTCAATGCAGATAATTTCTAAGATTTTTAATTTGTAAGCAGAGTACGTTAACTTCAAATAAAAAATTAACGACTTTGTTTATCAAATGAAATGTCAAAGAAACACATTTAACTCATCTTTTTAATACTGTTAACAGTTTGGAACCTTGTTTGTAAATGATGCAAACCACAATACCCTTATTTGTATAATTTGAAACCACATGACCCTGTTTGCAAATTGTTCAAATCACAAAGCATTTTTTTGTACTTTACCCTTATAACTATTTGGTTCATTTTGATTACAAATTTGCTAGATATAAATAAATATTATTATCAGTTTATGTCTTAATAATTCTACCACATTCTATTTTTCTAATCATTTTATTCAATATTTTGTATGATTTAATCGCTTTATCATCATCATCATTTGCTGCTGTAATTCTCAATTTTTTTGTGCTATAGCATTTCACAATGCAAACATGGCAATTTTACGATCGTATTAAACATATATAAATCTAACATTCCATTAACATTCAAATCATATTGTATAATTGGTATTCCAAGCATATATACAACGTGAAAGTATAAACAATAATCGACATTTGATACTTTTATAACATTTGCAGCATGTTGTAGAACATTTTCTACCTTTTTAAACTATCCAAACATCATTTTTACTATCATTCTCAATTATGAATGTAAATCGTTGTAATGTTCTTCTATTCTTCTAAATTTTTTACGCTTAATTTAATTTTTTATTCTCTAGTTGTCAAGAGTATTTGAAGCGGCTATTACATCTCGTAATTTATTATTATTATTATTTTGAAATAACAAAATAATTACGTTGCTACAACTGAACTAAAGTAATCTTGCAAAATAATCTTATCACCAACGAAAAAACCCTCAATAAACCCTCTTTTATCTTTCATCTTCATCTTCTTCTTCTTCTTCTTGGAGGATAGTGAGTCGAATTACATAGAAATGCTAACCACTCTGCAACCTCCACGCTCTCTATCTCTCTCTCGCTTCCCCTTCCACTTCCCCTCCATCAACCCACGCGCTTTCTCCTCCTCCGCCGCAACTTCACTCCCACGCGCCACCGCAGACACACTTCCTCAACCATCCCAAATCCTCAACCTCCGTCACAACCTTCTCTCCGGTCACTTAACGGCAACTCAAATCGCTGACTCCTATCTTTCCCGCCTTCGTCAAACCGAGCCCCAAATCAATTCCTTTCTCCATGTCTCCGACTCCATTTTGAAGCAGGCACAAGCTATTGATGATAAGATTCTAAAGGGGGAGGATGTGGGTCCTCTTGCTGGTGTTCTTGTTGCTGTTAAGGATAATATATGTACCGCGGATATGCCCTCCACCGGTGGTTCCCGTATTTTGGAGAATTATCGGGCCCCGTATGATGCTACCGCGGTTAGGAGATTGAAGGAGATGGGTGCTATTGTTATGGGGAAGACTAATCTTGATGAGTTTGGTATGGGGAGCTCCACTGAAGCTTCTGCATTTCAGGTTTTCGGGATTTATATCTTCGGTTTCTTTCTACTTTGATTGCTCACATTATCAATTATGCAACACATACACATATATAGAAGTTATATTCGTATGGATGTACAAAAGTAATATTCTTGACTAATATTTTCGGTTTCTTTGTATTTGATTGCTCACATTATCAAATTGGAGTAGAATTTGTAGGAATCTTATATGGATGTATGTTTTACAAACCAAAGTTATGTTCTTGGCTAACTTGAATTTGATTTTCACCCTTTAGAAAATATTGATGTGAAAAAACAAACAAAGCTTGAAGCTTTTGTTTATTTTCCTACTAATAACGTATGGGCATCCTTTCACGTTACTCTTTACTGTAAGCTGGACGTGGGAAAAACAAAGAAATTTGATTGAAAGAAGTAGAATCTTCTTATATTAGGAAACCTCTAGCAGTCCATGATCAGCCTTTCAAGATGATCTTTCTTTCTATTGATAGAGCTAGGTTCTCTTACTGAAATTCATGGTAGGATGAACGACCAAAGACGATGGGACAAGTAGGTGATTTTACCCGTAATTGAAGGCCACATAGGAGTCTTAGGTCTCGGTACCAATAGCTTCTTTGTGGCTGTACTGAATCCTATTCGAACTGCATCTGACTTGACTTGATCTTCTCCAAGCTAGGAAACTCGACAAGAGCTCTAGAAGCTAAATTGTCTCTTTTTTCATCTCACAAGATGGATTAGTTGAATTGCTCTTGTATGGCACTTACATCTTTAGTATTTATTGAATTGGCTGTTCTGAACTTCTAGATGGATTGATATTTTATTAAATGTTTTTTTTTATTTATTATTTGAGCAATGGTGCACTTGGAGTTAGTGTGTAGATAATGTTGCACACCAATTCACACTGGTAACTAAGTTGGTTTACTCAGGTGATGCGTGTGTTCATTCGTTAGGTGACTTCAAACCCTTGGGATCTGTCTCGAGTGCCTGGAGGATCATCAGGAGGATCTGCTGCAGCTGTTTCTGCTAGGCAATGTATGGTTTCACTTGGAAGTGATACTGGTGGAAGTGTAAGACAGCCAGCTTCGTTTTGTGGTGTGGTTGGTTTGAAGCCAACCTATGGCCGCATCTCAAGATTTGGACTCATGGCTTATGCGTCTTCTCTTGATGTGATTGGATGCTTTGGTACATCAGTTGTTGATACTGGGATCCTTCTTCATGCAATATCTGGTCATGATAAATATGATGCCACCAGCAGTGTGAGAGTAAGCATTCATTTACCTGCATCTATACCTCAATGTATTTAATTTATAGGTCAGTAAGTTCTATTTCTAACACATGCTTGGCCAATCATGAGTCGATCTATTGACCTTCCTGTTGTGAGGATTTGGGCTCTGATGGATATGAGAAGGGAATTCAACATCTTTACATATATTAGGGGTATAATTGGCATTCTCATGACAACTTGTTCATAATTTGGTACTAAAAAATAAATAAATGACCTCACAGTCACTTGAAGTATCAGTAGATATGTTGTAAACTAAGTGATCTGTATTTACACTGTTTAGTTGTACCAGTTTCAAGTACTGCTCGTGAACATTATTGCTCTCGCGCAATCTGCATTTCATACTTCTTTAAAGTATCACATTGAGTGTCTGGTTTCTATTAATTATTTTGAGAAATTCTTTCCTCAGGAGGTTCCTGATTTCACATCTCAATTAACTTCCTCAAATCTTGTCGAATCCAGACCACTGAAAGGATTGAGGGTTGGTCTTATTCGAGAAACTATTGATGAGGGTGTAGATAATGGAGTAAAATCTGCGATCAGTAGTGCTGCTTCCCATCTAGCTGAATTAGGGTGCATCGTGACAGAGGTTTAATTTTTACCTTTCCTCAGTCAATATTGCTTTTGTTGAACTTGTGCACATACCTATACATCACAGTTATTTCCCTTCAATCTTTTTATAATAATGTTTTGCAGGTATCCTTGCCATCATTTTCCCTTGGGTTGCCAGCTTACTACATTCTTGCGTCATCAGAATCATCTTCCAACTTATCACGTTATGATGGTGTGAGGTGATTTCTAGTAGTGTTAAAATCTTTAATATACTGCAACGTCTACAGAAGTTGATGTCCTCTAGTTATCATTTCTTAAGCTTCGTTGATTACCTTTGGAGTTTGGACAAAAAATTTCGCATGTTCGATTCTGTAACAAGAGAGGAGAAGTGGGGAGGAAAAGTTTTAGATGGCTTTAAACCAGGCATAAATGTTGTTGCATTGCCTTAATGGATGAGAGGTGGATGCATAGTGCCTTTTGCATCTGGGTTTAGATGAGAGTGGGGAAACTAGCAGATCTAAATTAGGTTTTGATATCTCATTCCCATCCTCTCTGGCATTCGTGCTTTTTGCTGATAATGCTGGTAATATGCACATGCATAAATAGTAATACGCAAGTTTTATCTTCCACTTGACATTCAGGTACGGGAATCAGGCTGTTGCTGATGAATTAAATGGGCTCTATGGGGATTCTCGAGCAAAAGGATTTGGTCCGGAGGTATGTGTCATTTATAATTTTTACTATGGAAATCAATTCGATGTGCTCTTACTTCAACTTTGTAGATTTGAAATGGAAGTATTATCACCTCTGTAGACTGAAAATGGAAGAACTATCCAAAATCCGAAGTAAATGTTCTCATAACACTGGGGATTTTTATTTTTCTTAACAATAATTCCATATAATTTATTGAATATATGTAGTCTAGGTTCTGTTTTCTGTAGTTATTTTCGAAATTATGGTTTGGTTTAGTTTTGGAATTTTGCAACTGAGTCTTCTGTTTGACCAATTCAATACACCACTTGGTTTTCATTCTTTTCATGCCCTGCATCCCATAAGTTCCTACTATATTTTGAAATCCTTAATTCACCGTAGAGTTTGAACTTGATGTTTTGAAGTTCTCTTATCTGTTGAAAACTTCATTTTGCTTTCATCTTTCTCTTCAGCCCTCGTCATGTCTTCCCCATATGTTACCATTAAATGTGTAATAGTTTCCTGTTTGGTAAGGAACAAGTAGCAATAGTTTCCTTGAAACATAAACAAGTAAAGGTGGCAAAGAAAAATGTCATTCCTGCAGTGCTTTGGCAGTTCCAGCTTTTTTTCTTAATATGATTGTTGAAACAACCAATAAGGATCATTAAAAGTGTAATTTTCTTTGCAATCATTTTTGGTTATTCAATTATGATTATTAGGGATTTGTTAATTTGATTTGGCGAAAAGTAGTTTTGCCATCCAAGCAATTGCTTGCAGCTGGACCATCACCTCAAGCCTATACTATGCTCAAAGGGAAATCTAAGCTTGAATTTGTTTTGTTTGGAAGGCTTTAAGTAATTTATTTTTCAATACTTGCAGGTAAAAATGAGAATTCTGATGGGGACATACGCCCTTTCATCTGGTTACTATGATGCATACTATAAGCGCGCGCAGCAGGTACAATAAGTGGTCATGTAAAAATGCGATGTGTTCAAAGATTAAGTTTCAATAATGTGCATCCACCTTGCAGACAATGAAAATTGTTTCTAATAATCTTGTGTGTTCATTTGCATCGGACATCCTGATTCTATAGAGAGCTTGATAAATTTGGATTGGTGGCATAAAATAAATTTATCTATTATATAACACTGTAATTATCTCATACATAATTGATATTTTGAAGATCCGGTGTGACAGTTCAATAACTGTCAAACCAGCCCCTGTTCAAATTTTCGGTAGCACAAGGGTTCTTGATTAGAAATGTTAGGGGTAAATGATAGAGAATGTGACCCCATAAGGCTAGTATAGGAAATAAGGGCAATAAGGGAATATTAGAGAGATATGGTCTAGGGCATGATAAGTAGAATTCTATATACATTGATAAGTTAGGAGTGGAAGCATATCCAGGAAATTGTATTTTGGGAAATCGGCCTTAAGGCTTCGGAGGAGAGTTTCTCTCCTAGGGCTAGTACAGGAGCTTTTTCTGTATTAGATTATTTTTTCATTATTCCTTCTTTTATCTTTTCCATTACCAGTAATTCAAGTTCTATATTATCGTTTATTTGTGTTCGATTTTACGGTTTCCATAAGTAAACTTGCACCATTTTGTATGTTAGGGGTAAATGCACCTCTCCGTAAACGTTAGGAGCAAATTTGATCCTTATCACTGGTCATTTGCTACAAGATTCATGTCTTTATGAAAGTCGTAGCTGCTTAAGATCATTTAAGGTCTTCAAGAAGAGATTTATGATTAAAATAGTGTTTTAGGTGAGGACTTTGATCCAGAAAAGCTTCAAAACTGCTTTAGATTCAAATGACCTCCTAATTTCTCCTGCTGCGCCATCTGCTGCTTACAAGATTGGTACGCTTTCTGCGGTTCACTTTTCTGGACTTGATTGTTTTGAAGTGTGTAAAATTTTGCTTAACCAAAGGATTGTATTGTTGTTACATTTACAGGTGAAAAGACAAATGATCCATTGGCAATGTATGCTGGTGACATCATGACTGTGAGCATTCTCTCTATTCCGTGTGTGCTTGTTTGCTCATCTGGACTTTTTCCTTAAAAAAACCTTCTATTTATTCTGTTTGCTCATCTGGATCTTTACTTTCTTAACCAAATCGAATATATATTTTTTTTTTATTTTTTTTATTATTTTTTTTTTGCACTTGTTCACATAGAATAGAAGCTGGTTATATTTGCATCTGAACTTGAGGCTAGTGGAAAGCGGATAGATATTGGGAGAGGGAGAACGGGAAAGATACCTTATTGTAAAAGACTCAGAGGGAGGGTAGATATTACATTCTCTTGGGGCCCCCTCCATATTTGGGATGTACCAATTAGATATGTGCACATTAAAACAATGAACACAACTTCAATATGTTATCTCTATGGCTTTTGAGAATTTAAAGAAAAAAAGATAGAGGAACTGCTCAACTTGTGGTGGCACGAAAAGTGGTAGAATCCTTATATTTGGATTCAACAGAGGATAATGAAGTAAATGTTGGTTGAAATATTGGCTGAATTTGTTTCTTCGCAAAATATTCTCTGGTGCAGACCGGCACAAGTAAAACCAGGATTTCCTCAACTTAAATTGTTGATTATTTTCTGCTAAACTAGACCACTTTTGGCTGTCGAAAACATGTATACAACAGCAAGAACCACCAAGGCTTAATCTTATAACTAGTTGGGCAACACTAATTGCAAAGAATTTTTCCTATCGAGTCGGTGGTCTTTCGTGTGGTGTATGCTTTAGCGAATAGTGCTGAGACTGAGAAGCCTATATGGGATTTGGTACAGGTGAATGTGAACTTAGCAGGATTACCTGCATTGGTTTTGCCATGTGGATTTGTTGAAGGGCTACCTGTAGGTCTTCAAATGATCGGTGCTGCATTTGATGAGGTTGAATATTAATCTTCACATCTATAATTCATAAATAATCGTTTAATATTGGATTATGAGTGTTGACTGAATATTCATTTTCAGGAGAAGCTGCTCAAAGTTGGTCATATCTTCGAGCAGACTCTACAAGGTTGCTCATTTGTCCCTCCACTAGTAGCAGATGATATATCATAGCATTTTCAATTTCTTTGAAGGATGTTCAACCTTGCTGCAAATTTCTTGTAGACCTACGAGTATAGCTTTGTCGCTGCGTCTCTAATTCTTTTCTACACCATTTAGATGTAATCCATTTTTCAAATTACAATGTACCATTGGGTTTTTACACCAAGTTATTTAATTATCAAGGTTTAAGCAATTTTTATCATTGGTGTTGTTAATTGTAATAGTATCTTTGAAGGGTGCGAAACGATAAAACAATGAAAACAAAAGGTTAATAAGTTTTATGAAAAAAACGGATAATATGAAACAAAAAATGAACACAATGAATCAAGAGGAGCAATTTGCTTCCATCATTCCTTCTAGTTTGGACTTTGTATTAACATATTCTTTTCTCCAAATTAGGATTGAATTTGTTTTACTGTACTACTTGCTATATTTGTCACAGGGCTGCAGCTTTACGGAGATTTCAAGTCGAAGAAGATTACAACTTCTCAGCAGGGAAACCTATTACAGGTTTTATCTCCAATGCCATGGACCTCAACTCAGTTATTTCTTCCTTTGCCAGTATCCACCCCAATGCACCTCCAAACTCTTCAGCTTGTTCTGCACTTTTGGCTCCCGGAATTGGTACTACATTCTGCTGGGCTATTAGCCAGTTCAACGCCACCTGTGTTGGAGTTTTGTTGTACTTGTCCCCTATTTCCTTTATCTTGTTCATGAGAGGCCTCAGCTGCAACAGAACAGGATTAGGATCTCTCAGTTAACCAAAGCTGCTTCTATTCTATTCATATCCTACCTTTCGTAGAAACTCAGACGTATAAATTTGGCCTCGAGGTCCACTTGGTGGATTTTCTGGTGTATACTTTCCAGTAAGAATACCTGCATAAATTCAATAGTAAAATCAAGCGAACTAGAATCATCCATAACTATCTTTTCTGTAGCATAACATCCTCAACAAATGATGTCAAATTTTGACACCCTTATCAAAATTATTTGACAGATAAGGTCTTTCCTTTGATGAGAATCCACAAATCTGATCTAAGTTTTAACTCAACCATTTACATTTTCTGAACCGGATTCTATTGTTCCTTTAAATGGTAATGACTAAATATCAGAATCAAATAGAACATGATAACAGAACATGTACATTTATGTAAAATGCTGGATTATTTAGAACATATATATGAAATCAAAATCATGTTCGTTCACATTAAAACCTATGTCTTTTAGAAAAGTACCGTTGTAGTTTGAAACACCGACAGCCTTTACAAGTCTAGCGGTGAATCCATCCGAATTGGGAATATACCTTTAAACAAATTCCATTGATATAACCAAACAAAGTTTGAAGCTTCTTTTTGTTTTCTATTCGGCATCCTAACTCATAGTGGATCGATTAATCCAAATTTGGAGCGGGTTCAATAATTATGGTATTTAAACCTCTCTTTGTCGCTGTTGTGGAAATCGATTCGTAGACCTCTTACCAAGCACAACCACATACTACCACCGTATAAATCGTGGATTGGTACAAAAATATCAAGTTTAATTGTACAAAGTAATGCATAAGACTAAATTAAAAATAATGACAATAATATTAAGTAGAAGGGATGTGGCAAAGGGAAGGTGGGTGCCATGTAGGCAGAATGAGAACCAATAAAAGCTTATCCAAACATCCAAAAATCTAATCCATGCAATATCCAAATCAGCAATTCCCCTTCACATACCAAAATTCTCCAACCTCATATCATATTTTCCTTCGCAAAAACACAGCTCAATTCAACTCCAAAAAAAAAAGAATGGCATCTTCAACTTCCTGCTTCTTGCATCCAAATGCACTTACAACTCCCAGTAGATTATCATCATCGTCATCACACCGGACCACCGCCAAATCCGGACAATTCATCTGCCGTGCCTCTGCCAAGCAGGAGGAGGACACTGCTGTCCTATCTCGCCGATTGGCTCTCACTGTTCTAATCGGCACTGCTGCTGTTGGCTCTAAGGTTTCACCTGCTGATGCTGCCTACGGCGAAGCTGGTAATTAAAATATAGATATTTGATCAAAATAAATAAATATGAATTATTATGATTAATGAATGGAATTTGTGAAGTGCAGCGAATGTGTTTGGGAAGCCAAAAAGTACAGAATTCGTGCCGTACAATGGAGATGGGTTCAAGTTGTTAGTTCCAGCAAAATGGAACCCGAGCAGGGAGGTTGAATTTCCAGGTCAAGTTCTTAGATTTGAAGATAACTTTGATGTCACTAGCAATATTGCTGTGATGATCACTCCTACTGACAAGAAATCCATCACCGACTTTGGATCCCCCGAGGAATTTCTGTCCAAGGTACCTGCACTTGTCTATATCGGTGTCTCTTTCCATTCTAAGACTATATTTAAAACTATTTTAGGAAGGTTATGTTTTAAAAATAACACTTTCCGCCGCAACATATACCTACACTTACTTCTATATATTTCATCACGACAAACCAACTTCTATATATTCAAAACTTGTAGAATTTGATTGGATAATTAATTGAATTGCATTGCAGGTGGATTACTTGCTAGGAAAACAGGCCTACTTTGGCAAAACCGATTCTGAGGTAAAATTTAAGAATTAAAATTGCTTATTTCATGTTAGTTAATGTCCAATTTGAAATCAAGGGTCAAAGTGCCCCTCAAGTTTGGCAGATGACCTATAACAAACCTCTCAAAATGAGTTCACCGAGTTTGGATCGGAGTTCCTATAGAACGGCCGTGTTGTGATCTCCCATTAGACCTTTCATACCAAAAACTAGAAAATTTATATGAATAATATAAATGGGGTATGTGAAAAGAGGCCACCTTAAGGATAAAAGGATAAGATATGTCATCATATGACACTGAAGTGTATTTATAGTAGGTAACATCTTTACTGTAATGTGGCGATATTTCTTTTATGCCCTTATCTTAAGTGGCTAGTAAATAATGGTCGGCTTGGTGACCATGCTCGCTCGTATAAAAGTACGATGACGTGACATTGCTCCCTGTTGGCATCGTTATGACATCGTTATCCAAAAGTGGTCCCTACCTCTGTGGCCTATCTTATTGACGGATATTGGACTCATTATTTTGAATGACAAATGTCATCTTCTTGGACCGAGCTTCCTTTCGGGCCTGAGGGATTGGCCCAAAGAGATGTTCGAGGCCCATAGCCTGCCAGATAAGTCCACCCGATAGCATTAAGGCAAATCGAAATGTTAGGATCTATTTAGTCCAAATTTTACAATTTAGTTATCAACTAAGCAAATATTTGACAATATTGGAATGGTGCAGGGAGGATTTGACTCAGGAGCAGTGGCAACAGCAAACGTATTGGACACAGCGACACCAGTGGTCGAGGGGAAACCATACTATTTCGTGTCGGTGTTAACAAGAACAGCGGACGGAGACGAAGGAGGGAAGCACCAGATCATTACAGCAACTGTGAAAGATGGCAAACTATACATATGCAAGGCACAAGCTGGAGACAAGAGGTGGTTCAAAGGTGCTAAAAAGTTTGTTGAGAATGCTGTTACTTCCTTCAGTGTTGCATAATTTGCTTTTAATTTTTAATTAGTGCCTATGTAAATCGATCATCAAACTTGCTTATTTTTAATTTTGGTTCCATTGCCTTCATTAATTACCCTTTGGTCCTTGTTTTTGCTACAAATGTCTCTACAGATCGGGGATCATGGATTCATATTATAATAGTTTCAGTGAGTTTGTTTTTTAATCTTGCCTGCCTTTTCACTATATTTATTCCCGACCTTAATTTTGGAGACAATATGAGGTCGTTATGCATATTCCTTTTTTGAGTGGAAGAAGTTGTATGGTGCACATGGAGAGAAGTTTTATGTAACTAATGTTGGGTAAATATAATTTTTATATTTATCTCACATAAATACTTTAGGTTATGTTTTAGCCTATAATTTTTATGTTCATTTTCGTTCATTTTATTATCGAGAGAAGAAAGTAAGTTGAGAGAAAAGAAAAGAAAAGAATAGAAAAGAAAAAGAAAGAAAAGATATGATTGGTCGGTTGACTTGGTCTTGCTGGTTAAAGTTAGTGGGTTAGTGGGTTAGTGGGTTTGAAAGGTGGAATTAACTTCCAACTTCAGAATCAGAAAAAAGGTCCAGAAACTAGATTTTTCAAGTATTCTGAAATGTCTTCGAGAATTGCAAAAGGCGAAGCGAGCAAGGGGCAGGAATTTTTTGAAGCGAGCTGAACCTTTCCTATTCCTACTCTTTAGGGTTAGTGGGTAGTTAGGTTAGTTTAGGTGGTTATTGTTTGTGTGCTCACCAAGTCATCCTCACCTATAAATACCCCTCTACATTCATTTCACAAACACAATCAAAACAACCAGAAACACACACAAATCAAATCAATCATGTGACACTCCAAAGAGTAGCTCTCAATTCGGCTTCCGGGTCTCCAATTTTCAGGTTTTTCTAGCTTTTATTCTTAGATTTCTGGCTTCTTTTGCTATTCCTAAGTCTCAATTACTTGCCTGTGTTTACATAATCCCAGTTCTCAAATCCTAGATCCAATTAGAAATCCTTAGTTTAGTACACTAGTACACTGCTACTTTTCACCTCAAACGGTACTCTGATCGACTTGCTGACTCAAGATTCACGCTCGCCTCGACAGTTATTTTCATTGCTTATTTTAGCTCAATTGTTATTATTACTTGCTCATTCTGACATTATTAATCTCTTGATTGTAATCGTTTGGCTGACTTTTGTGACAATTTTTTACTCAATACAAGTCAATTTACCAAAATCTTTGGGTTGTCTTTATTGTTTACTTTTTCGAAGCTACGACATAGTTTCGGTCCGTTTTCTAGTCAAAGTTGTGTTGACCCCGACTAGGTACCCAAGGGAAACATTTTCACAATCCTTGCTTTTCTCGTCCAATCGTTTCGTTATTAGTTAAGCATCCGTTAGCATGGCGCACATGTTTAAAATTGTTTCATAAAAACGTAGGTTGAGAACCTCTTTTATCTGGCACACTCGCATCTTTACCACAAGAGTCAATGTTGTAATTGGAATATTTTTATTTCACAAAAATATCACCAATTAGTTAGCCATTTTAATTAGAAAAATAACATTTGAAAGGTTTGATGTTCGAGAACTTCACTGATTTATGATTTAGCTTTTATTGATAGATAATCTGTAAATGATATTGTAAACTCTCATATAACTCTACGTGTGCTCAAAAACCCTAATTCTAAAAGCCTCTTATTTTGAGCTTGAAATCGAGGAGGAAGAAGGAAGTTTTGCTTCTTTCTTCCTCCTCCCAACCCCGAATCTGATTTAGTTTTCTCCTTCTCATCGATCCTTTTGTTTAGCATTATATATCTCAACAATATTTTTTGGTCATCCGATCCGCATCCAATAGCTATATTTTTTTCATCCATAGCTCGTTCAGATTTAGCACGGGCGGAAAATGTTGACTTAATCCATAGATCTCTAGATCTACGGGAGTGCAATTTCAGGAAGGACATAAATCCGATTTTGTGGAGAAGCATAGGTGTTGAATAATGGTTTTCGATTGTTTTTCTGCAGATTCGGAATGTGAAGAAATATATGATGTATTATGTCGTTTTTTTTAGTACCTTTATGTTGTTTTAGGCTCTCTGTAGCGTTTATTTGCCCTATATGCGGTTTATACTAGCTTTTGCCTATATCTTTGTGAGGTTTAGTTCCTCATTTTATCTTTAATTATCATCGTGCTGTAATTTTTCTATATTATTCAATGATATGATGACTCTTCTATCAAAAAAAAAAAAGTTGTAACGTTGTGAGTGGACTATCAGCTAAACTTTTTTCTTGATAAAAAGTTATTTAATTACCATAACGTTGTGGGTGGGCTATTAGTTAAACTTTTTTTGATAAAAAGTTATTTAATTACATAATAGAATTTCTCATTAGATTAGCTCTACTCTTAAGTTCCGTTTTGTTTGAGAAATGGAACCGAATAGCTATTCTATAATAACAGAATAGGAAAGCTTCATGTTTAGTTGATAGAATATGATATGAAGAATAACTAATTTTGTAAATGAAATGATATTATTACTCTCAAGTGCAATTTTTAAATTATTTTAAAAACATAAAAAAATATAGAAAATAATTAATTTTTTAAGAAGAAAAAATACAAATTATCAGAAGTAGACTGTATTTTTTTTCGAAAGATCAATATGAAGAAAAAGTCTCTTGTTACTAATTAATAATTATCTCTTTGGTTGTCCACCATTCATTTGTGAAAGTAATAATTACTTTCGAACTTTTGTAGTTTCTAAAATTTATATATTGCTTGCAATTTTGCAGTTTTTCAAGAAAACAATTTTACGGTACTTTGAAATAAAAAAACTGAGAAAGTTATTTTTCCTTTTATCTAAGAAACTAATGCACAAACCAACATAATTAGTTTACATAGTTCGTAAAATAAACACTTTACATATTTTAAAATTTATAAAAGGTGTAGAATTGATTTTTTTTTTCTTTTAGACAATGAATCTTAATGATAGATGTTAAATGTATTGTTTGAAAAATCTTTTCAATTTTATTGATTAAAAAGATTATAATACATGTGGTATTACAATTATTATTGGACTGTAATATGGTGGTGGTATTGGTGGGTGATTTTATTTTTATATAATTATCCTCTCTACATTTATTTGCATACATATTTTTTTATTATTGTTGTTGATATTGATGGAAAGTGGAGTAGGCATTTTGTGTCACGTGAGGGGCACCCTCTTCGTTGTTCATTTTTTGAGTCCACAAATCAGAATGACGTCTCTTCGTCTCCTTCCAACTTGCCAAAACAATGGAAAAAGGGGTTAATATATCCACAGTCCTTGAGTTTATTTATAAATTTCAATTGTTCTCCAATTTTTAAAGAATACAAATAATTTCTTATACTTATCTAAACCTAACAAATAACCTTCTATTTTTTTCTAACTACAGCAACTAACTCTTCATTCTTGTTCAAAAGTTATAAATAGATCCTTATTCTTGTTTGATTGCTTTCGGTAACCTCGAAACTTTAGAATTGATTGTACCAAAATGTAAAAATGTTAAATGATATCATTTATAAAATTTCCGACTCTTTGTATCATAAGCTTGCACCTATAGTATGCATCATCAATAATTTTCACATTTTGATAAATCAATATTGAAATAAGGGGGTTATTTGTTACTCTTAAACAAGTATAACGAGTATGTAACTTTTGAAAGAATCAATTGAAATTTTGGGACCAGTTTAGGGACTATGAATATATTAAGCCAAAAAATAAAACAATACATTTATAGCATTTCGAATTTGTCCCTTTTTTTCACTTAGCTCCTCTAACTTAAAAGACAATCTATTAGTCACTTGAATTTGTAACTTTTTTCTACTTGGTATTCTCAACTTGTAATTTATTTCCACTTGACTCATTCAACTTGTCAAATGTTGCTCATTTTGTGGTGATGTAGCATGAACTTTTTATTACCATTTATATTATGTCATGTTAACAGAGATAAAATAGGTCATGTTTGACAAGTTTAGAGTCCAAATGAAAATAATTACAAGTTTAAAGGATTGATAAGTTGTGATTTCAAGTGAAAGAAAGTGATTGAATTTGAGCATGTTGTAACTGTAAATAAATATAGAAATGGTTTAAAAATTGAATTCCGTGCAAGTAATGAAAACCCAACCTCCATCGGTTATTTTTTCATACTTTATTTAATCTTGGTGGACTCCGTTTTGGCCTGAGATCTCCCTTATCTTACTTCCTTTTTATTTCTCCGGGTTAGTGTTTCTTCTAATCTCTTACATATATGTTGTTAGTTCTTGGAATTTTTGCTGTTGATTTTCTTGGACAATTCTTCCTAGATTCAGACCTTACTCATCTTCCTCTTTGTAAGAAATGTTTTTGCTCTGACCAAATGGCTACTTTCAGTTTACAAGATTACAACTACTTTTTTTTATGGCCTTTCTCAATTTTTGAATCAACAACTTTCCACTTAATTCTATTATTGATATCTTTTGAGGGTAAATAATTCAATTAACAACTTTTATTTCAATTTGTACTAAACACTAATGGTAAATAAATATATCTTATTGATTGAGGTCCTCAAATAAATTTCCTACCTCTGATAGTTTCTCCTTGGGAACATTTCCAATTGCTCAAGAATTCGTATCTTTGCTGTTTTCTAAATAAAAATGTTTTATTTCCTTGATTGTGATTTCAATAACTGACAGAAAGTGTTTAAAGAGACAATAGCTTATCAGTTCTGGAATCTTTCAAGAATTTCTGCTCAATTAACAATCTAAGATCTTTCTTTTGTATTTTTAAGCTGTTATTACACTTACTAAATGCTAAACCACCATTACTTGATATACATTTGGTTTGATAGGCGTGTATTACATGCTTATGAATTCAGTTACCCTTTTAAACAATCTTATGATATTGTTCTGTTTTTTTTCCTTATGTAGCAGTTTTTCACCATTACTTCCTACAACTTGTGTTATGTTTATTGTTTCCCCTTTTTTATAAGTTCTCTCTTTGTAGAAATCCTTAAGTTTTTATTTGGCACGCAGTGGTTTTCTTTTGGAATTGCAATCATGGCTGACAAATTCACTGCGGAGAAAATTTTAAATAATCTGGTAGAAACCCTTGGCGACAATCTTCCAAGGAAGAAATCCGTTTCTTTTTTTGAGGAGACGAGTTCAGTAACTTCGCAATTCAATAGGTTGTTTGGACGCCAAAAGCCGCTTCACCATCTTCTGGGGGGTGGAAAATGTATGGTTCCCCTCTTTATCAAGAAATCCCAATATGTTCATAACATTTTAAACTCTCTTATTAGTCTATCCAACACGAAAATCTTGTAGCTGCTGATGTGCTCTTATGGAGGAATAAGAAGATCTCAGCTAGTGTAGTAACTGCTGCAACAGCCGTCTGGGTACTGTTTGAATGGCTTAATTATCATTTTCTTACGCTTGTATGCTTTGGACTCGTTCTTGGTATGCTTGCTCAATTTGTTTGGACAAATGCTTCGGGGTTATTAAACAGGTAAGTAAAGGGAGATCTTCTTCTGTTTTTTTATTTGTTATGTTTATAGTGGTAATGTTTTACAGTTTTGATGAATGTCAATTTCTTGATGAGAAATTATTCATGATATCAGGTCCTCCTCCAAGGCGCCTCGCATTGTGCTACCTGATGATATATTTGTGAATATTGGCCGAACAATTGGTGCAGAGGTCAACCATGGTTTAAAGTTGCTTCAGGATGTATCAACTGGAGGAAATCTGAAACAATTTCTTGCAGTAAGTTCAACATTTGAAACTTCATAATATGATTTTGTGTCTGGATATTGGAAATGTTGTCTGTTCCTCATTCTGCATCTATTTGAGTTTCGATAATGTTTGCGAAACACTAACACAACGAATTGAATGGACAACTATTCTGAATTGGACTTTGCTTTTCAAGAATTAACTGTTTTTGGGACTAGCATAAATGACGATGACACAGTTTATAAGATGAATATCTGCAAGTAACGGAATATAGGTTAAGAACAGATATAGAAAATAAGAATATTGCTCAAGATGCAAAAGTTTTTCCATATTCTCTATTTTTCCTCCAAAAAGTACTAGAGATCTTGAAAAGGTAAAGATAATATCAATAATTTTACCATAGAAAAAAAATATATGGGAGGCTCCAGAGCATGAATAATTGTACCAAGTTAATTTTGTAGGTCGTAGCGAGCTTGTGGGCTGCTGCAGTCATTGGGAGCTGGTGCAATTTTCTAACCGTTTTTTATATTGGTGAGCCTGCGAGCAGTTATTATTGAAAGTTTTCAGCTACTACTTATTATTAATAAATTAGCTTCTTACAACATGTACACTATACATATGCACTCATCCATCGACCTTTTCCCAGTTTCCCAGGAAAAGCTATGAGAGAAAATAAAAAAAATAGTATTTATTGCTTTTATTGAAGAAATTCTCAAACTTGTTTTTTTTTTTCCTAGGTTTTGTGGCTGCTCACACATTGCCAGTACTATATGAGAGGTATGAAGATGAAGTAGATGACTTCATGTACAAGGTTTTTGAACAGCTCAAGGGTCATTACAGTAAATTTGATGCCGGTCTTCTTAGTAAGATCCCGAAGGGGAATCTCAGAGGGAAGAAGCACCAATAAATTCATTTGGCTACCCGAGTTAAGTGTTCGGGGACTCCTGACCTAAGTTTTCCAGTTTTTAAATCATATTATGTAATGTCTTACATTAAAGTCAACCAGCATGCATAGAAACAATGAATTTCCAATATAGTTACTGGATGTAACATTGGCATTATTCGGCCGGTATATACTATAAAAATGTGAAGAAATACATTATGGAATATGGATGTAAATAGTAGTCTGTTCAATAACATGGAAATGAGAATTGAGGATCATGCTTGCTGTAAAGTTGACAGCTAATTTTGCAGAGTTATTATCACAGCTTGACAGTTAGTCAAGCTAAGTATAACTAAGTTAGACAGTTAATTATCAGTACCAGTTTACATTTGTAGCTCAACATCAGTTAGTGCCGGTTTAGATTCTTGATTCCGTCTTTTTGGTTTTATTTATAAATAAAATAAATGTATTAATTTATTTCAATTCATTTACTATCCATCCAGAGAAATGGTATGAGAAACTTACCTTTGCAAAGAGTCAAAGACCAAACAATTTCAATCCTTAGAACATTTTGATTTTAAGCTAATTTATGTATTTTTTGCTTGAAAGAGTGGAAGTGATTGTTCAAATTGAGAAAAAAAACTTAAAAAATGCATAGTTTTCTAGTCAATGCGATTTTAAATAAATATCATAATAAGGTTGTCAACGGTTTGAGGTTGTTTATTTTCATAACTAGATCAATTATTTCCACGAGTAAATCTAAACTTGTCATTAGTAACATTATGGCCACTTACGGTAATTTTGAGGTTATTTATTTCCATAAAAGCTCAACCATGTTGAAGGAGTTAACAGAACAATTTATTCATGGTTGAAGGAGTTAACAGAACAATTTATAGAATGAAGGAGCCAACCTAGTTGGGATGTTTGGCTTCAACTCGTCCAATTTCTCGCTTTTTATTCAAAGAAAATGAGCCAATACACTTTTTGAGTCAAGTTCAAAGATTTTCTAATGTATTAAGCTTAAAAGAAAACATTCATTACTCTTATTAACTTTTAAATTAGAAATGAAGGACAGTAAAATATCCTCTCATCACAACACATTTATTCTATTTTATTTCTTTTACCAAATAAGTTTAATTTTACGATAACACCATGTGTCACCACATGAAATTAGTCCAGATGTGGCAATTGTACGTGGATATAATTTCTCACAAAATAAACCCCGTAATACAACTCGTAACTTTTTGTTGATTAAGATGAGATGATACGGAGCAAAGGTGAACCAACCAAGCAAGCAGACGGTTGAAAAAAAAATGACAACAGATTAATTACAGAAACAAACGTAACGTGGGATAGTTTACAGCCATGAAATGAAATGGGTTTACTGCTCTTGTTTTCTTTTGTTTTTTTGTAGTGTGTTCTGAGTGTGATATCATAATACCCAGTTGCCCAAATCGGACAGGGAGTTTGAAAATGGCTCTAGTTAGCAGCTGCAGTGCTAGTTTTTCTGTCTTAAATCAGTACAGAGTCCATAAAAGAGTTAGAGCAGTTGGCTCAGATGTTGTCCAACAAGATAATGATACTAATAAAGTTAAGTTAGGAGGGTCTGATTTGATGGTTACCAAGCTTGGTATTGGAGCTTGGTCCTGGGGTGACACCACCTTCTGGAACAACTTTAATTGGAATGGTACTTACCCTTTTCTCTCTTTTTCTTTCTTCAATTTCTTTCTTTCTTTCAGCCTTCATTTCTTGTTTACATGCTTGAATTTTGTTGTCTGTAATTGCTGATTGATTCTGCAACTTCTACTTTCTCAAGCATGATAATCTTTACTTGTGCTTTATTTATGACAATGGCAGACCGGAAATTGAAGGATGCCAAGTCAGCTTTCAACACTAGTATCGATCTTGGCATAACCTTCATTGACACTGCTGAAGTTTATGGCTCTCAGGTGAGTACCATTCCATCTGGTGTTTCTTTTCCTTTTCTTATTAGACTGCCATGAGAAAATTGAGTTTTTTGTCATCTATTTCAACAGCTCTCTTTTGGGGCTGTACATTCCGAAACACTTCTAGGAAGGTAAATTCTAAATTTACTTAAGCTTCATCTAGCTTCTCATGTTTATCATAATCTAACTTATCCCATTTGTAAAGTTTTATCAAGGAAAGGAAAGAAAGAGATCCTGAATTAGACGTTGCTGTTGCAACCAAGTTTGCAGCTTTACCTTGGAGGCTGGGACGTAACAGTGTTATAACTGCACTTAAAGATTCCCTTTCCCGCCTTGGACTTTCATCTGTCGAACTTTATCAGCTCCATTGGTATGTCGGTGATTTCCGTCTCATGTTTTTTCCTAAAAGCTCAGTTACTCATCTAGCTTTTGCTGGTTTTTAGGCCAGGAGTATGGGGCAATGAAGGTGATTGATTTGTTGCAGCACTTTTTTGTTGAGTTAAACTTTGATTGGAGATTTCGGAATGAGCTCACTGCGTTGAAAGTCTCTTTCAGGGTATCTTGATGGCCTTGCAGATGCTGTAGAACAGGGACTTGTAAAGGCTGTTGGTGTTTCAAACTACAACGGTACTTTTCTAAAAGACGTAGGTTCTAATGTGAACGAACATGATTTTGATTTCATATATATGCACATCACTCATTTAGTTTCTAAATTCAGAGAGTCGGCTCCGTGAGGCATATGACAAGCTTAAGAAAAGAGGTATTCCACTTGCTTCAAACCAAGTGAATTACAGCCTTATATATAGAGCGCCCGAAGAGAATGGTGTGAAGGCAGCCTGCGATGAACTTGGAATTACTGTGATTGCATATAGTCCTATTGCTCAAGGTATTCTTCCAGCTCGTCATTCATGTTCTATATAATCCAGCATTTTACATAAATGTACATTTTCTGCTGTCATGTTCTATTTGATTCTGATATTTAGTCATTACCATTTAAAGGAACAATAGAATCCGGCTCAGAAAATGTAAATGGTTGAGTTAGAACTTAGATCAGATTTGTGGATTCTCATCAAAGGAAAGACCTTATCTGTCAAATAATTTTGACAAGGGTGTCAAAATTTGACATCATTTGTTGAGGATGTTATGCTACAGAAAAGATAGTTATGGATGATTCTAGTTCCTTGATTTTACTATTGAATTTATGCAGGTATTCTTACTGGAAAGTATACACCAGAAAATCCACCAAGTGGACCTCGAGGCCAAATTTATACGTCTGAGTTTCTACGGAAGGTAGGATATGAATAGAATAGAAGCAGCTTTGGTTAACTGAGAGATCCTAATCCTGTTTTGTTGCAGCTGAGGCCTCTCATGAACAAGATAAAGGAAATAGGGGACAAGTACAGCAAAACTCCAACACAGGTGGCGTTGAACTGGCTAATAGCCCAGGAGAATGTAGTACCAATTCCGGGAGCCAAAAGTGCAGAACAAGCTGAAGAGTTTGGAGGTGCATTGGGGTGGATACTGGCAAAGGAAGAAATAACTGAGTTGAGGTCCATGGCATTGGAGATAAAACCTGTAATAGGTTTCCCTGCTGAGAAGTTGTAATCTTCCTCGACTTGAAATCTCCGTAAAGCTACAGCCCTGTGACAAATATAGCAAGTAGTACAGTAAAACAAATTCAATCCTAATTTGGAGAAAAGAATATGTTAATACAAAGTCCAAACTAGAAGGAATTATGGAAGCAAATTGCTCCTCTTGATTCATTGTGTTCATTTTTGTTTCATATTATTTGTTTTTTCTCATAAAACTTATTAACCTTTTGTTTTCATTGTTTTATGGCTTCGCACCCTTCAAAGATACTATTACAATTAACAACACAAATGATAAAAATTGCTTAAACCTTGATAATTAAATAACTTGGTGTAAAAACCCAATGGTACATTGTAATTTGAAAAATGGATTACATCTAAATGGTGTAGAAAAGAATTAGAGACGCAGCGACAAAGCTATACTCATAGGTCTAGAAGAAATTTGCAGCAAGGTTGAACATCCTTCAAAGAAATTGAAAATGCTATGATATGTCATCTGCTACTAGTGGAGGGACAAATGAGCAACCTTGTAAGAGACGCAGCGACAAAGCTATACTCATAGGTCTAGAAGAAATTTGCAGCAAGGTTGAACATCCTTCAAAGAAATTGAAAATGCTATGATATGTCATCTGCTACTAGTGGAGGGACAAATGAGCAACCTTGTAGAGTCTGCTCGAAGATATGACCAACTTTGAGCAGCTTCTCCTGAAAATGAATATTCAGTCAACACTCATAATCCAATATTAAACGATTTCTTAAAGATGTGAAGATTAATATTCAACCTCATCAAATGCAGCACCGATCATTTGAAGACCTACAGGTAGCCCTTCAACAAATCCACATGGCAAAACCAATGCAGGTAATCCTGCCAAGTTCACATTCACCTGTACCAAAAATCCCATATACGCTTCTCAGTCTCGGCACTATTCGCTAAAGCATACACCACACGAAAGACCACCAACTCAATAGGAAAAATTCTTTGCAATTAGTGTTGCCCAACTAGTTATAAGATTAAGCCTTGCTGGTTCTTGATGTCCAAAATTTATTTGTATATATGCATAAACTCTTTTAAATTTTCATCACTCACGTCCTAAATTTTTATGTAATTCAAAAGGCTTTCTTTGCATATATTTCATTAAAAAAATTTTAAAATGAATAAAAAATGTAAGTGTTGCAAAAGATTTTACCAAATAACTTTATGTAAGCATTGAAGTTTTCAAGTTTGTAAAAACATCGTAATGAGATACATATATTTTTATTACTCTTCGAGTTTACTTTATCATTATAGTGACTATTAGTTATTTTGCATTTTAAAAATACTCGAATGTCTCATATTTTCATTTTTTTTAAGTATGATAAATTTATTTTGAATTCATATTTTTTTACTTGTATTGGTTAATGAATGTCCATATTTAGCCTTTTACCCCTAGGCCCTCGAAACCTCAGTATCGACACTGAATGTGAGATGGGTAACCACTAAAACACATAAAAGAAAAAAACAATTAAATTCAACTGATAATATGAGGTGAGGAAGTACTGACGTCCTTAAAGTGATCCTTGAGATAAACGGCCACATTTTTGATATATCTTAGTAAATCAGAATTTGAATTGCCAAGTCGAGAATGATTTAAACAAGATTTGTGAGGTCGAAATGTCACTTTCACCAAAGATTTCCATGAAGAAATATTCATAGAATTACATGCTTGGCTGACACAGAGTGCCTCATCATTCACCAAAAGGCGAACCTGATTTGAATTTACATTAAATGTGATCTGCAGATATCTTCATAAATCCTAACAAAAGTGAATTAAAAAATAAAGTATCAGAATGACGAAAAAATAAAAATAAAAAAAGTGAAAAATAGATGGTGGGACAATACTTTTGTGGCGAAGAGACCAAACCAATTAAATCGGTCATATCAACCGGAACTGTGTAACCCGTAAATATCTCCGAAAATATTTTGGAGAGATACTTCAAATCTTTTGTGGCTCTTGCTTCTTGCTCTACTTCACCATCAACACTTTCATAACTCAGACCATAAACTTTCAACTTTTCCTTCTTAATGACCATATTCTCCATCAAAATTTCTTTCGTGTATTTGGTCTCTTTATGGAGATCTACGATATAGACTACCATTCCTCGGAGATACTCTCTAAGTATATCCTGGAAAGAATGATTCACAAATTTACCAACTTTAATCTTTATAAAATTATTAAAATTTAAATATTAAGTAAAATTTATACATTTTGATTCTTAGGATATGCATATATTTTGATATTTTTAATTACTGGTCCCAAATTATAATCACACATATTTAAACATTAATATAAACACTAATCTAAATAATATAAACACTAGTTATTTACTAGATAAGTGTTTACATCTTATGTTTTAATTTGAGAGTACGAAGAAGATAGAAGATGGATGTGTTTAAGAGTATGAAGATGAAGAATAGATGAAGAGTAGGTAGGATAGATATAAATAATGAAAACGATGATAAGAGATAAAAATTTCATTTGATAAGCAATAAGTATCAACCATGTATTTATCCACATTCATGCTTCTAAAAAGAAAACTAAATAAGTAGACAAAACAACACACCTTCACTTTTACTCTTTTTTTTTGGAGTCTGCTACAATTATTTTCCAAAATTGCTCCCCCTTGACTACTCTGAAACGCTAGAGCAGTATTTTGGTGGGAATCAACAGTTAAAATATACAACTTGACGTTTCAAAATTAAAAATCCCGATGGGTAGCTTGTTTTAGGACTTGTTATTTTTCTTCTGAATTTATCTTCTATGTTCATTTTCTCTGTTTTTGTAAGGATGATATTTTTATCTATATAATGATCCCTGGATTTCTTGACTTATTTTTGTTCCATTTATTTGTGCTTAAAATGCTTATATATATGCCTATTGACTTTTTAACTCATGAAAATCTAATAACTTGATCTTAAGCTTTTTGACTAAGTCAAACAGATTCATGGAGTTCTCCGTTTATATTAAAATGGGGGAGTTAAGTCATGCAGAGGCTCTGAAAAACATAAGCCTGAGAGAGTTACTTTCTAAACTCATGTATTTGTTTAAGTAACTAACATTTCTGAACCACATTTGTCCATAACCAAAATGGATGAGAATGATGAACCCTATGTGTTTTGGTTAATCCAAAGTGTTTCAGAAGATATTTAAATACATACACTTATATACTTATGACTATTGGCTAACAATTTTTGTTAAGTTCTGTATAAGTTCCTCAGCAGGTGCTGCAATGAAATCAAGACTGCTTCTAAAGTCAACTCAGAAAATAAAGCTAAAGTCAACCAGAAGTCTACTCTCAGAAGCTGCAAGCAAAGTTCTGCAGATTCGCCTCAAAAGTTGATCAAGCCTCATCACAGAAGTTCAAAAACTTAGAAGCCAGTTTACCATTAAGTTGTAAAAGGATTCTCAGAAGAGACAGAAAGGACTTTCAGTGTTAACGGTTTCAGAGGACATGTCATATATGTCCTGGAGCATTTAATGCACATGCAATTGCATTTAATGCTAAGCGCCAAAAATCAAAAAGCTGTTCTTCGCACGGCTGGACTGTACACTATCAAACAAACCATGTTTGTTACCGTCTACCATTTTTCTAACTTAATGAAGAATCATTCATGTTATCCTTATCCCAAATTCAAATTTGGTGTAACTTTGGATTAAAAGACAAGGATAACGGAATCAACTGTTCTTAAAAACCGTTTGAAGAACAAGACAGAGAAAACGGCTACAACTCTTTCAAGATTCAAACTGAAACAACGGTCATCTTCAAGCTCTATATAAATAGTAGCCCAGTTCAACCTTGTGCTTAACACGCGAGTTTTGAGCTATCTTAACGCACTGCATTCTGTTTGAATATAGAGCTTTCCATTCTTTCTATTTTCTTATTTATTTATAAAAGTGAGAGAGTGAAGAAAATACAAGTTCATAATAGAAATTGTAAACTGATATTGTTTGTGATAATCAATTAGTTGAGAGAAAATCATTTGAGGTTTGAGTTGAGTGAGAATTCCAGAAAACAAAGTATACGTTTTCGGGTGAAATTCTTTAACTCTTACTAGGGTGGTCACGACTTAGTGAGAAAGGGCGGTCAACAGGATAAAAAAATTTGGTCAAACTTAGACAAATTCGTGATGACCAACTTTGACTTGGGTTTAACATGTTATATCAGGTCAATATGTATTGGTTTGGGAGGTCATCGATAGTTTGGGTACTTACATGTGCAAAATAGTTTTTTAAGTACCAGTTTGAGAAAGAGAATATAATTTGGGTACCGCTAGTGTAATTTACCTAAAGAATTTGTGTGGAGAGTAAGGAAGTATAAAAATGAATGAGTGCGATAAAAAGACATAATAATGAAATGTTAATTTTTTAAAAATTATGTATCAATTTCGTAAATATTCAAATCAATAATGTTAGCATTATTTGGGACTGCTTCTTGATTGCTCTGAATTGGAGAACAATCTCTTTAATTTTCATGGGAATCTTCTCTTATAGAGATTTTTACGCGCCTCATGAAACCAGCCTTGCAGGAGAGGGTTTCTGAAATCAGTACTACATGGACCGTTTTTCACAGGTGGTTGGGGCTGATAGAGATGTGTTTGATGTCGGAGCGACGTGGCAATGAAACCGGTTGCTTTAGGACCAATTTCTTTGCAAATTTTGTTTATACCGGTTTCACTTTAACTTTGGTAAAAAAAATAGCATTAAAGAGGTAAATATTTTAAATCCGGCTGTTTAAGTGTGAAAATTTCGAAAAATGACATTTTTTAGAGGATTTATGCAAGAATTGAAATTTATGATATAATTGCTCCAAAGAAAGAAGGACTATAGACGTAATTAACAGACGCACGAAGGGAAATGAGGAAAGTGGCCACCTCTTCATCTTGTACAATGAAAAGCAAACCCTAATTTATCAATCAGCATTTTGAATTTTGGAGACACGAGTAAAAAAAGAAAGAAAGAAAGAAATGGCGAAGAGGAAGAAACAGAAGGACCCTGCTGTTGATGAATCTACTCGTATTCGAATTTCTCAATGCATCAACAATTTTCTTGAAACTAGTGACCAAGGTACCCCTCTTTCTTTCACCTCTGCTCAATCTTATTCTCTAATGCATTACTTTCAATGTTTTAGCTTTTCGTATTTAGTCTATCCGGTGCTTTAATCGTTTCGTTGCTGATATTATTCATGTTTAGGGTAATTAATGAATGTTAAATGAAGGCTGTTTAGGGTATTAGTTTTAACAATCACCTTATGAATGCCTGCAGTTTATACGTTTGACGCTAACTTGGAAAACCACGAACGTGCTGTTGTACATATACTTTGCCGGAAACTTGGTATGAAATCCAAAAGCACAGGGTGAGTCGTCATATGTCGCTATTTTTCCTTTTAATTGAGGAGTGATGTCTAGTTATTTGAAGTTCTGAAATAGATTTAGATGTTTGAAATGATAGTATCTGCCTTTGATGCCCACACTTGTAGGCCTCTTATTATTATTCTTTGCAAACTTGTATGCAGCCGTGGCGATCAGAGACAGGTATCCATTTACAAGACCAAAAAATATGCAAGGAATGAAAAGGATAAGCTCACATGTTTGACGTTTTCAGAAGAATCAAGAAGCGTTTTACAAGATTTATTTGCAAACTACCCACCTGAAGATGGAGAGCTCGGTGAAAAACCATTGGCAATTCATAAAGGAAAGGGTACTAAAAGAGAGATGAAAAAAGATGATATGTTTAATATGCCTTCAATGACTAAAGAAGATATAGCAAAGAAAGTGGAAGCACTGAATCTTAGAATTGAAAACAATGCCAAATTGAGACAGGTTGTACAACTTCTTTGAATCTCTGTTTTTCTTTGTTGGATATCATAGTATAACTTCATTTGAATCCTTTTGCTATGAGAATTTATGCTAAGAACCTACGCATTTCAGTCTGACCATTGGGAAAGAGCTATCCATCTCCTTGGAAAGATTTGGTAGTTTTTGCAAGCAAGTAGTCTGATTGTGAGACATTAATGAAATTTTATTATTTGTGCAGATTGTCGAAGAAAGATCTAAGCTTCCTATTGCATCCTTTGTGGATGTCATTACATCCACTATTAGTTCTCACCAGGTAACATGGTAGTTTCTTCCTCGAACGAGATTATCTAGATTCAAGAATTGGCTGCATGGTTGACATATGCCTTATCAGATTAGACCCATATTCAGTTCGATAATTCCTTTCATTAGTTATATGTATACATATTCTCATTTACTTGCAAAGCTTTTTCTACTATCTTTTTTAACATGCATAATTTGCCAGAAAGTTGCAATTGGATTGGATTATCTGGTCAATAGTATGAAACTTATCTTTCAATCAATGTCTTGACTCAGGTTGTTCTTATTTCTGGTGAGACAGGCTGTGGAAAGACTACACAGGTAGCCATTTTTATTCATCATTTCATGTATCAAGAACTAAAACCAACAAAAACTTTCTTTCTTCGAGAAACCTTTCGAGTTTTTAACTTGTAGAATATGTTAAATGCAAGAAACATTATATCCGGTGCATCTTTTATATTATACACATTGTGGGTAATCAATAGTTAGTTGTAGACATTGATGGCCTCACTAGTTTGTGTACATGCCAATTCTAACTTCTTGGCTGGTAGGTTGTTGGGATGCTTTTCCTCCATACCTAACAAAGCTGATGCTGTAGCTTTTAAACTTCTTTTTATATCTTTGTATGAGTAGTGGGCGAAAGCCTCTCTGTGCTTTTTTATGGCTCTGCCCTTACTGAATTTTTGGGTTGGCAATCATCTCATCTGTGCAAAAGAGTCTCAATTTCAATTTTCAAGTGTCTTCTGTTGGAGTATGTTATTTTGAAGTTCGTCAGACTTCCTAAATTTATTTGTGGTCCTAAATTCTAATATAACTCAAATCAGGGAAAAATGATACATAAACCTACGCTGTTCATGGTTTTCACGTCTCTTTCTATGAAAGGCAATGCCTATGCACAAAAGGCTATTTTCTTCTTCAAGCATCTGTCTTGGAAGTCCATAGGCGCTGAAGTTGATTTACATCTCGCCTTTTGTGTAGGCTGGCGCCTTTTGCCATTTGACTATGCTGGAATGAACCAGGACCAAATAAAATATGATGAACTTTGTATTAACAAACAAAAATTTGAGTTATTTTATTCACATGATAAACATAGTATTAATATAATTTCCCTAGAATAGCTTTTAACAACGTAAATCATTTTCTTTGTGTTATCGTTTGATGTTAATTCAAATGAGAAATCTAAATATGAAATTTGTTGAAATTTTTATTGTTTAAGAAGTGACTTTCAGAAAAGAATTATGTAATATATTGATGGAAATGTTGCAATTTGTTTTAACATTAAAAATCCCAATTTTCATAATTTATAGCTACCTTTTGTTATCCATACTTTTTGTTTATTAATTTTGTTGCTGTCTATGGTGACTATAATGCTAAATCTTAAATTCAAACCTTAAAGAATTGGAAGGAGAAAGAAAAAGAAGGAAAATTGAGTTGAAATCTTTGTTAAGTAACAGATTAGGACTATTGGTTTCATTTTAAAAAATTAACCCTGAAAATAATAGTAAAAAAGAAAAAAAACTATCTGGACTGAATTGTAAAAATGTAATAACTTCAGAAGTTAAATCTTAAAAAATCATTGTCAGTTTTGTTTACCATGTGATGAAGCACAATTCTCAAGCAAATTAACAATTTCAATTGCAATGTTCTTATAATGTGATGGACAATGATATAGGTTCCTCAGTTTCTTTTGGACCATATGTGGGGACGAGGTGAGGCATGCAAAATAGTCTGCACACAACCTCGTCGTATCTCAGCAACATCAGGTTTGCATTGCATATTAAGCATGCAATAAGTAGGTTTTCATATTCAGTGGTGTTATTATACTAGTATGTCATTTATGTGACTTGAGATCGTATTAATTGTTATGCTTTTCGGTTTCCCTGTAGTTGCTGAGAGAATATCTTGTGAAAGAGGAGAAAGTATTGGAGATGATATTGGATATAAGGTATGTTTTTAATTAAACTGTGTCGATTAGATGTACATTCTTAGAATTAAACGCCGAAATTTTGGTGATTTTTGATTACTTTCACTGCAAAGTGGGCAATGAGAGTTGAAATTATGAAACAGGATAGGTTATGGAGAATATAGGTCATTAGTAGGAAAAAATAAATAAATTGAAGCACTCTAAGTTGTGAGCATGAATATATTAGGTTTTAGCTTCTGATTATAACTCATTCCTTCTATTGATATGCAACTACATCTCTGATGAGTCATATTAGATGTGAGCATGAGTATTTTGGGTTTTAGCTTCTGATTGTAATCTCATTCCTTCTGTTGACATGCAACATATCTGATCGGTCATTATAGATAGTTGTAAACATATCTTAGTTAATTTGGCGTCTCTGCAAGAATTGCTAATTCAAAATAAGTTTTCTACAAATGAGTGCCACAGGATTAGATGATTTGTTGATCTGATTTCCTCATACGGGGTTTCTAAATGAAAGTTATCATCTAGTTTCATTCTGTTTTTATTATCTATGTGCAAGTCTTACTTTACATTCTAATCAATTTAGCGCTTGTGGTTCTACACATGGATCCTATGCCCTTTTGTGCCTTATCACTTCTAACTTCTGACTCTTATGCTAGATTCGATTAGAAAGTAAAGGTGGAAGAAACTCATCGATTGTGTTCTGTACAAATGGTGTTCTTCTGAGAGTGCTGGTTTCCAAGGGTTTGACTGGGTCAAAGAGTAAAGCTAGTACAAAAACTACCAAGAATGATCTTTCTAGCATTACTCACATTATTGTGGTATTTAAAACTTCTCTACTATTCACATATACAATTATATACATTATCAAAAGTTCTCTCTGTTACCATGATGTCTATAATTGCTTGGTATAACTTTCCATTTTGAATGTAATTTGTGTTGTTGTGCCAATTACTCTAGCCTTCTGCAGCTAGCTTACTCTGAAATTAGCATGAATTGTTTTGTCTTTTTGCTTGCGCTTTTACGCTTTGCTAAATTATTGAGTAAGGGATGCCAAACTGTACTCAATGAATAAGTACTGATGTCTTTTTGCTTGTCCTTCTATGTTTTTATTTTAATCGTTTGGTAAGGATGTAGCTTTTGCAAAATTGATCTTAGAACATGTTTGAGCACTATTTAACAGGGTAAGAGGCAAACTTGAAAGTTGAAAGGGGGATTTTGACGATTGGATGTTAAGTTCACACTGGATCCATTCTTTCTATTTCATTCCTTGTATTACATAAAACTGTAATTAAATATCAGATTAACAGACTTATAGATGTTTGATGAATTTTATTTTTTAATAAATCCATCATTACCTGGAAAAAAGATGATTGGGAATGATTCTTAATTTACAAACCCCAACTCCAGTACAGCTAACAGTGCCTTTCCTCTTTCTCAAAATTGATCACATGAAGTCCAACAAAGTTTGGTAACCTATATTTCTAGTACCATTTAGCTGGCATTGTTGAGCTTCCATCAGAGATGGTGATATGCCCTTTCAAGTAGAATGCTTATATGAACTAAGGATTAAATTCCAGGTCATATCAAATCTTGCTATAGAGTCAAAATCTCAGAATTTAGAGTGGTTAGTACAATAACCATAGTTCTATATTTACTGAATTGAGCAATAGAACAACTGGTGGAAAAGGTATCAAGGAAACCTTGTACTTTCTTAAGGTGCCAGTGTTACTCCCCTTGTGCTTAATGATCTAATTCTGCTTTGATGTTTTCATTAACCATTAACTTTTTCCATTCAGATCTGAATTTTCTAAGAAACTGCATGTTTGTTACAAATCAGCTTCTTTTATGGGTTTGATATTTTCCCTATGAGAGGGCTCTTTAGTCTTCACTAATTGTTGAGGCAGCTTTACTGCTTTTCAGCTTCCATTCACACAATGGCTGAACCAGTGATTGGTAAAGAATTCAACATGACTGTCCTCCATGTCTCTTCTCCTTGCAGCAATTAAATTACTTAATTGAGAGAGAGAGAGAGAGAGAGAGTAATTTATGTTTTCCTGTAGTCAAATCTTGTTTCTTCTTTTATCCCATAGAGAAACTGAAAGTTCTATTAGTTTCTATGGCTTGCAAGGGAAATAGTTGCTTGCAGCATTTCATCTAATTACCTAAATTTTAATGATAATAATCATGTTAAGTTCAAAAACTAGTCATGGAATTGCAAGGGAAATAGTTGCTTGCAGCATTACTTATTGAAAGGCGTTGCCTATTTGGTGCTAAGTGTTCAGCACTTTGCATCTGGGAATTGTTTTGAACTGTTTCTCAATTGTCCTTCCATTAGGCAGAAACACATGGTGTTCACTGACCTCCAGAGTTTTAAAGCCAAGATATCCCTGTTGAATCTTCTTTTTCGCATGTCTGAAACTTGTGATCATCTTTGTTTTGGATTTGTGCCATTGAAGATGATTGATTTACCTTGAATTTCAAGAATGTCCACTATTTGTTAAATTAGATGATTAAAGGAAAGTTTTTCATCCAACATGTATGCAACATTCATGTTTTGCAACTTTCTGAAAGCAGAATTTGGAAGATCAGTAAGGAGTGCTGTCGTACAAATTGTGTTTTATCATTTGTGAGATTATTCAAGAATCAGATGAGAATTTTTAGATTAAATGAGAATTTTTGAAATATTAAACAAGCCTCAATTTGATGTATTTATTCTGTTAGAAAGCTATCATGCATGTCATGTCATATGCTTTGCCAAGGATGTCCTAAGGTAAGCAACGAGCCAAGTTAAACTAGGCAAAAATCATACCCTCTTGTTTATTTGTCCATGAAACAAAGTGTATACAAAAGACGTACCAGCTAGGAAGCTAAATCCCCATTAGATGACAGAACTTAAATGAGATATTGAATTGATTGTAAGTTGACCTATATGGCAAACAAACTTGGTCATTAGGCTATTTTTTTCTGTTAGATTTTTGCTTTTGTTTGATGTCCATTGTTATCATAGTTATTTCTTTGAAACTTATAGGTGTGCTTTCCTTGACATGCAATTATAAGGACTTTGCATCTGAAATCATTTCCAATGGTTGATCCCTATAACAGGAAGTCATTACATTGATATGTTTAATGCAATTTGATAGAGTAAAATGTACTGACCATCATTTCTCTTGAAATGAGAGCTCAAGGAGAACTTTTATTGGAAGACGAAATTTTGATTGGCAATCAGCCTTTATGATTTATCTTTTCATTGGCAGAACCTTCTAGCTGTTTCCAGGTTAAAAATTGGTTTTCTCTATGTAGCTTTGTGTGTATGTGTATTTGTAAATAGCAGATTCTTGATGACTTTATTGTCCTTGCAACATATTTCTATGGTGAGAAAACCAAAATTGGCAACATTGAGCGACATATTTTGTCTGGTAAAAATTAGCTATGCTTAAAATGCTACTTTCACGCATTTTGAATGATTCTTATGGTCCCCAATATCATAATCTTGAAATTTTGTAGCGTTGTTCTTGTGGTAGCTTTCCCTTCAAATTTATTCATATCTTTTTTTATTGTAGGATGAAATTCATGAAAGGGATCGTTACTCAGATTTCATGTTGGCAATCATTAGGTACTTCATGCTTGATTTAAAATTCACTCTATTTCTAGTATTTTGTACAGCATTATTAAATTACTCTTTCAAATTTATGTGACTCGCAGAGACATGCTTCCTTCAAATCCTCATCTTCGGCTGGTATGTTGCTTTTTGATAGCTTTGTTGAGTTAACTGCCTGAATCTAGTTCCAATGTGTATACATTTCTTTAATTATGATATCACCTAATGCAGGTACTGATGAGTGCTACTCTAGATGCTGAACGATTTTCACAATATTTTGGCGGCTGCCCAGTTATTTGTGTTCCAGGGTTCACTTATCCTGTAAGACTTCTTTCCATGATTATCAGTAATAATTACTATCTGCAATTGAGTTGCAGTATGATATAATATACTTGCTTTGTGTTATTCAGGTCAAAAGTTTCTACTTGGAAGATGTACTGTCTCTTGTGAAGGGTGAAGAAGATAATGATCATAGTAATTCTGCTTTGCAAACAAAGACAGTCTATGAATTGACAGAAGAGGATCGAGCTGCTTTAGATGAAGCAATCAATTTGGCTTGGACAGACGATGAATTTGATTCTCTTCTAGATTTGGTTTCTTCTGAAGGAATCCCAAATATCTATAATTACCAAGAGTCTTTGACTGGACGAACTCCATTGATGGTCTTTTCTGGTAAGGGTAGAGTTAATGATGTTTGCAAGCTTCTCTCTTTTGGGGCAGACTGTCATTTACGGGATAAGGATGGATTAACCGCATTGGAGTGGGCTGAACGGGAAAACCAGCAAGGATCTGCTGATGCAATAAGGCAGCATCTTGCAAGTTCCATGAGTGGCTCCCCGAAGCAAAAGCTACTTGATAAATATCTAGCCATGGCTAACCCTGAAGTGATAGATGTTGTTCTTATACATCAGTTATTAATGAAAATTTGTGCAGACTCAGCTGCTGGTGCTATTCTTGTTTTTCTTCCTGGTTGGGATGATATAAATAGAACCCGGGAGAAATTATTTGCAAACCCAATTTTCAGAGATAATTCCAAGTATACAATAATCTCTCTCCATTCCATGGTTCCACCTGCAGAGCAAAAGCATGTGTTCAGGCAATCACCTCAGGGTTGTCGCAAAATCATTCTTTCAACTAATCTTGCTGAAACTGCTGTTACCATTAACGATGTTGTCTATGTCATAGATAGTGGTAAAATGAAGGAAAAAAGTTATGATCCTTATAACAATGTATCAACACTCCATTCTTCATGGGTGTCCAAAGCAAGTTCAAGGCAACGAGCGGGACGTGCAGGTCGCTGTCAGCCTGGGATATGTTATCGTCTTTATTCAAAACTTCGAGCAGAATCTTTACCTGATTTTCAAGTTCCTGAAATCAAGAGAATGCCAATTGAAGAACTTTGTTTGCAAGTAATTGCCTTTTTTTTCTTATTAGGCTTAATACATTCGTAGCTCCCTGAACTTGTTCATTTTTTTCACTTAGCCCCTTAAAGGCGACCTATTAGACACAGTCATCGAACTTGTAATTTTTTTCAGGTGTTTAATACGTTGTCCCTTGAGTTGAAGAGAGAGAGGAGGGGGCTAACTGAAAAAAATGGACAAGTTCAGGGGGCTGTTGATATATTAAGCCTTCGTTTTATCCGGTTTATCTTTGATGGAATGGATGCCTGAGAATGTATCTCTTTTCTTGTTATTTGTTTGTTCAGGTGAAGCTGCTTGATCCCTACTGCAAGATAGGAGATTTTCTGCGTAAGACTCTGGATCCCCCAGTTTCAGAAACTATACGTAATGCCATTGCTGTTCTCCAGGATATTGGGGCTTTATCTCAGGATGAAGAACTGACAGAAATAGGAGAGAAGTTAGGCCAACTTCCTGTTCATCCCACAACAAGCAAAATGCTTTTCTTTGCCATCTTAATGAACTGTCTTGACCCGGCTCTTACATTGGCATGCGCTTCTGATTACAGAGACCCATTTACCTTGCCTATGCTTCCACATGAAAAGATCAGAGCTACTGCTGCTAAATTTGAACTTGCTTCAATCTATGGCGGGCATAGTGATCAACTAGCTGTTATAGCAGCCTTTGAGGGCTGGAGTAGTTCTAAAGAAAAGGGTCAAGACGCACGGTTTTGTTCTCAATATTTCATCTCTTCAACAACCATGCGGATGCTCGATGGAATGCGTAAACAACTTAAGTCAGAACTAATCCGTAATGGGTTCATTCCAGAAGATGTCTCGTGTTGTAATCTAAATTCTCATGACCCGGGAATTCTTCGTGCCGTGTTAGTTGCTGGTTTGTATCCTATGGTGGGGAGAGTAATGCCTCCTAATGGAAAGCGTAATATTGTAGAGACTCCAAGTGGTGCGAAAGTTCGGTTACACCCTCGTTCCTTGAATTCTAGATTATCTTCTAAGATATGCAATGATCACCCACTCATGGTGTATGATGAGATAACACGTGGGGACGGGGGTGTAAATATAAGGAAATGTACCATTGTTGGACCACTCCCTTTGTTGCTTCTTGCCACAGAAATAGTTGTTGCTCCTGGATCGGACAGTGATGAAGAAGATGATGAAGATGAAGATGAAGATGATGATGATGGTGATGATGATGAGATGGATATTGAAGAGTTGGATGGACGCAAAGGAAAGAAAATGATGTCATCTCCCGATAATTCAGTTCAGGTGGTTATGGATCGGTGGCTGTTTTTCAGATCAAAAGCCCTTGATGTAGCTCAAATATACTGCTTAAGAGAGCGATTAACGGCAGCGATTTTATTCAAAGTAATGATTAAATTTCTACAATTGTGTAAACTTTTGGGTTTATCTTTTAACTGACAGTGGTCAATTTTTTTGTAGGTGACACATCCTCGAAAAGAACTTACTCCCATGCTGGGAGCCTCAATGCGCGCAACAGCCTTGGTTCTCTCTTGGGATGGGCAATCTGGAATTCCGGTATCTTCTGAATCTGTTGACTCATTAACATCAATGGTCCTTGCTACTGGGATTGATAACTCTTCCGCTCAAGGGAGTACAAGAATGGCCCAAAACTCAAATAGCTTTCCAAAATCGCCAACTGGGAAACCATTTAAGGGGAAGCCAAAGGAAAATAGACAAAAATTTGCCAACAATTCGGGATCATCAGCTCCAAGGGGAGATGGTACTAAACACCAGCATGGAGGTGCACCCAAGCCAAGCAGGAGATATAACTTAAGACCAAGATCAAAGAATACAAAGAATTCCAGTTGCCCCTAGTTATAATCTGTTTGAGCTCAAGTGAGGTTCGGCGTCCTGAATTTTATTTCTATTCCATCAATGGGCTGACGTGGATTTCTTTTATTTGATTACTTTACGGTCTATACAATGTTTTTAGATTACATTTTTTGGGGAAAAAAATATAGCTAGATGGTAGGGTAATCATTAGAAATACAATGTTATAGCTGTGCAAAATTTGTAGTTTTCATGTATAAGATAGTAAAAATGATTTATTCAACAAGTCATTTTGGTTCTCTTTATGGGTTGGATTTTTATGGACTTGGATATGGATATGCTTACTTAATGTTTATACTCAACCCTGCTGCACATATATTGGTTGAGCTTGGAATTTTTGTTAGAAGCCATCAACATATAATATAAGTAATTATTATAACTCGTTAAACCATTAATATATTAAGCCCATTTGGTTCCCCTATCTTCATTCCTACTTAAGCCATAGATCACATGTTTAGCTAAAAAAAAAAGGATGATAATTTATTAGTCCCGACATTTGTCAAGACTCATTGTTTAATCTATTTTGAAAAACTCTTTAGTTTAATCTATTTTGAAAAACTTTATAAAGGTCCTCATTTTTTGACATAATTAGTTTTTTGGTCCTTTTTGTCCATTTTTTAAATTTTAAACATAGTGTAATTTAACTTTTAAGACATCTATACTGCGATATAAAATGATCTTGTGATTCTGTGATGTCATGTCCATATGTTTATGCAGAGATACAAAAGTTACATAATAGACAAAAAGACTAAAAAGTTTGTAATGAATTTTTCAAAATAGGACTAAACAATGTATTTTGACAAAAAGTCAGGGACTATAAGTTACTTTTCCTGTAAAGAAAATTTTTACTTACAACCTCAGTAATGTTATATTTTTTGATAATTCATCCGAAATTTCTCGACAGTCGAGGTTAATTAGGCACTATTCAAGTGAATCACCTCTTAATTGAAGTTTTCTACATACATTAGAACTCGAATCCGAAAACTAACTTAAGCAGCTAAAGACCCTCAATTACTCAAGTCAAGTCAACCTTTATTAATAACCCTAGTAATTTGAGTATAATTTTTTCTTTTTTGGCAAAAACATGAACAACTGCTTGAAACGAAAGAAAAAAAAGAAAAAAAAGAAAAGAAAAGAAAGAAAAGAAAGGGCTTTTGTAGATACAAGTTGAGCTTCCTAGTAACAAGACATATTAACTAACTGAAAAGAAATTCTGGCGACCCTTAGCCATTACATAATATCGGAGATAATAACATTAAGACAGAATAATTTCAGAATTGTTAATGTTGTTGATGACAAAAGAAAACCACCTTCAGTATGATTTTAGTATATAACCTGTTTCAAGCCCGAGAGCGTTCCCCAAGTGCAAAATCCATCTCGTTCCCATGTTCAGGAGCTTCAAATATGATTATCTGCTGCTGTAATTTGCTTCTATCTTGGAGCTTCAGTGCCTTCTTTGGTTGATCTTCCCAGGTGAGATATCTAGAATTACAGAAGGTACAAAGAATCACACCGGTTATTTTGTTTATCTTTAAATGTAAAGAGATGCATATAACACTTTAAAACAAAATACTACCGGTGTCTGTGTGACAGGTATATCAAAGGGATCGTTAAGTCAAAAATCACGTTGGTGAGGGATCCTTTACATTTCAATTAATAAGGTCTTCAATCTTGCAACATGAAAGTAAGTTTGACATATGATTCTCACAATGCAAGACATTTGTTGTCTTCATGAGGATGGCAGGATCTTCAAACACAATGCCATTTGGCAATGGTTATTCACAAACACACAGTTAGTTATCTATGGCAAATGGAGCATTAAAGTACTCGAGGGTCCTGGAGCCATGGTGCGTGCCAAAGGCGCACCGACTAAACGAAACCATTAAACTAGAAACGGTAATATACTTTCAAAAACAACATGGATTCTAAACAAAATGCAAGTAATATTTATTAAGCCAATCCCATATCTTAATCATAACAAAATCCTAACGTCCAATTAAACCCGTATTCTAAATTGTTCAACAAAATAGTAAATCATAAGTTGAGAAATAGTTAATCCTCTTCAACGCTATCCAAATTCATCGTTCATTTTCATCACTATCACTCTCCGTATCAAAACATCGTCCAGACCCTAAGATTGGTTCTAATGCAGTGGTGCTTTAATTAAGCATATAAGAAATACTAATAAAACACTATTTAGTGCACAAGTGTCACAATGGCGCGCCTTTAAAAACTGAGCCATGCCGCACCTGTAATTTCTACTGCATGGCTCAAAGGCTGGTGCCATATGTGTGCCATGGCTCAGTTTTTAAAGGCATCGCCATTGATAACTATGCACAAACAGTTATATAATCATGCAATTTTCAAATACTATTATTAATATGTTGCGAGAGAAACAAACCGGAATGATTTAGTTTGATTTTGATTTCCTGCATTTCCCGCCATAGCTCCAACGATTTCTGCCACAGCAATCATAAGCAGAGAAGACTAGGGCAATACTATTGGGCTGTCTCGCTCCCATGCACCTTAATGACAAAAACACTAAACATTAAATAGAAATGTGCTCATCTACGTTACCGAACTATATTTTGATTATTAAACATTAAATAAAATATTTGTATATTTTATAATACCCTAAATAGTACTTGTATATATCTGTCGTTGTTTATATTTTTTAAAAATACTATAATTTGAGGGCATTTTAGATACTTTTCTTAACTATAAGGTCGTGAGATGAAATCTAATACTTAATGACCGAAAAGGTGTAGGTGAGTGTTGTTGATAGAAATTTATGTTTTTTTTATTATATTCTAAATAATTCTCGTATGAATCTATCGTCTTTTATATATTTAAAAGGTACTATAATGTGAGTGCATTTTAAATTTATCTTTTTAGATTGTAGGATAAACAAATATAATTTGGTGAAAAAAGTGTAGGAGGCCTAACATTTTATTGGATTATATTATACTTTTTGATAAATAATAAGCATGTTTTTTCCAATTTTATCCTCTTGACGAAAGATTAGAACTTTAAAGAAGTATCAATTGCAAAAGAATAATATAGTAGAAATGATTTGACACTTTTGGGAAAAAGTATCTCTTGCACGCAAAAAAAACTTCTAATTTCTAGAAGATGGCAACTCAGGTCTTAGAACTCTTGTTTCTACATTCTCTTTGCTTCTGTTTGATGCACACTTGAATTCAAAATTATGGTTGTGTTCATTTATATTTCAATTTTGTTGTAATATTACACTTTCTTCGTCCCATAATAATATTTGTCATTTGATATTTCTGTACAAATACTATAAAACCTATTAATTAGCTAGCATTAAAAATAACAAAACATTACCATATTATCCTTTTAAAATAAATACGTGAATTTCTGAGCATCCTGCTTCGCAGACAGCTCCAGAGCCATATTAGCACTATGTACGTTAGAATCCAGACCTAGGGATTCAGTACCAGATTGAAACAAAATTGGGGAAAGCACTCAACTTCCTGGATTCTATCAGTAACAATCTTCAAAGCCTTACTATCATCAGCATTTGCTGATCGGGATCCAATTTCCGATCATCGGCGCTTCGTCTGAGACCACCCTTGTTACTGAAAGTTTAATTATAATTTACTAGTATATTGTTGTTCAGAAACTAGTAACTATAATAGTTTAATTATCAGTCCAACCAAAATGTATCATCTCAATCAACAGATTTTTGTTTCCTGTTTTTTAAGATAAACAAGCCAATATCCTACATCCCCCAACACATAACTAAAACCAACAAATGAAATGGAACATTAAAAACCTAAAATGACCTATGAGATTTAGCCAAAATCCTACGTTCCTAACATAGAAATTCATGCACTAGCTCTACCGGAGTCTTGTGATTGCGAAGCAGGGGACCTTAGATCGTTGGAGCCAGAGTAGTATCCTGCTTTTGGAGTTGACCGATGAGATTTAACCAATGGGACAAGCGACTGCACAACATCTGCCATTAATGGCCTGTAATCTGCTTCTGGTTGCACACACATGGCGGCAATTGCTGCAACTTGAACAGCTTCTTTCATTGAGCATTGACCATCCAGTGCTGGATCCATTATTTCCATCACCTTTTCTCTATCTGTCAACCGGGGCAATACCTACTTCACAAATAATATATACGAATGGTGTAAGATTCCAAACCAAATTAGCTCTTACAGTTTTTGGGAAGAACATGCCCATCCCTGACATTAAAACGGCACAATATTCAACCCATGGTAGAGATCGTAACCGAATTTCTGCCCTTTCTAAATAAGCACCAACAAAATTTACCAACGAGCCAAAATCTGCTTTAATTACCAGGATAAGGAAATTTGAGTTAAGAGTCTCTACTGTTGAGTGAATATTGCACCATTGTTAAAGGAAATCCAGAAACAGACAAGTGAGTATATACAAGATTCTCACCCACGAAACAAGAACTGCTTCTCCAGGAGGTCTCTTCATATCAACTGGCACTCTGCCTGTAAGCAATTCTAACAGAACAACCCCGTAACTGTAGACGTCTGATTTTGTAGTTAGATGGCCAGTTAATGCATACCTATGTCACACAAGCATGACAAAATACAAATGAGCGTACATTTTCATGGAGATTTGAAGATTGAGATATTTAAATTTGATACAAAATCTATGTTATGTTATGTTTGATCTGTGAATCCAGGTTATGCTTATGGATTAGTGTAGGACTTCATTGCCAAAAAAACAGGTTCTTATTCCGAACTACCTAAAAGCAAGTTATCAATTTGGTGAATTAATCAAATTGTGAATGGGATTCAATGGGTTAACTTTCCTTCAGGCAACTTACTAGTGTCGACTACAAAATTTCGTCTTTTAATTGGAAAAGGGTATAGTGAAGCCCTGATATTTTTACATTGAACTCTTAATCTTTATTTTGATACATTGAGCCCTGGTCTTTTAATTTTCACTAATTACGCCCTTGATGATTGAGTGTTTTAACCAAGAACTCAACGTGTGTGTATATATATATATGTATTGATCAAAGGTTCAATATGAAAAGCAAAGATCAAGGGCTCAATATATAATGCATAAAATGATTGAGGGCTCGTCAAAATAAAACCTCAGGAATTCAGGGTGCAAAATTTGCAAACGTAGGGGCCTCAAGATGCTCAAAACCTTTATAATTCTATCCAGATAGAGTAATAAAGGTCAAAGGATAAAAGTTAGATTGATGGCATACTCAGGGGCAACATATCCCTGGGTGCCGAGTACCCGAGTTGAAACATGTCCACCAGCTTTGTCAGGTCCAAGCTTGGCCAATCCAAAATCAGAAACTTTGGCATGGAAATTTTTGTCCAAAAGGATGTTGCTGCTCTTGAAATCTCTATGAATCACTGGAGGACTGACATGTTCATGCAAATACTCCAAGCCCTTGGCAGCTTCAAGGGCAATTCTTAACCGTGTTTCCCAGTCCAATCTTAAGTGCAAAGCATTATGACCTGTGAAGTTTTAGCAAAAACCAAATACTCATCAGAACCCCGGAGAAATTTGTGGGAAGCAAAAATAGTTTTCAGTCCATTCTCTGAGTATGACTAAGTTAATGCTTCATCATTTGTCTTTATGGTATCTTTGCAATATCTGTTGATAACTTGATTACAACACTCGTATTACAGGATATTTTCTTACACCATACGTTGAAAGAAAATCCTGTTCACATTATTCAGACAACCCTTTCTACTTTATTTACTTTATTTTTTTTATAATAAAGCAAATGCAAAAATAAAAAAGAACTCACTGTTGTAAAATTTCCTTATGATAAACACTAGAAACACCAAATAAAAGTAAAATTATCATAACTTACCACTTACTGGATACAAATGTTCTTGCAGTCCACCATTTGCCATAAACTCATAAACCAGCAATCTATGATTATTATCTGAACAGTACCCAACCAAAGCCAATAAATATGGAGAATGCAGTCGGCTCAACAATTCCACCTGCAAATTTTTGAGATGTTTATTACAGACCATAACCACATAGTGAAGGCATCAAAAGAGCTCTGTCTAGATGACAGTGAAAATTTTGAGTCACGCATAAACCTTGAATTTACAAGGATTCACGAATTTCATTCATTACTGAAAAAATCTTGAGAACAATTATGTATATTAGATCAAACCTCCACTTTAAATTCTTCCTCTCCTTGCTTCCCTGCTTGATCCATTGCTTTAACTGCGACTTTTCTACCATCAATGAGCACTCCACGGTATACTGATCCAAACCCACCATGCCCAACTACATTTGACTTTGTGAAACCACCTGTGGCTGAATAAAGTTGTTTGTACGTGAACACTTGAAGTCCTTTCTCAGCAGCAACTTCCAGATTCTCAAAGTTACCTTTTTCTTCGTGATTATATCCTTCAAAAACAATCAATTGAGTCAACAAGCATGCTTTAAGTCGATTTTCCACTAAAAGTAAAATCAAGATTCAAAATGAATTTACATTCTATGGAATAATAGTTCGACTTATCTGTATAGAAACTTTGAATAACATAAAAAAATGGTTGTCATCCTCCAACTCCTCATCAATTTATTTCAACCTCATTCATTATAAGTTATGAGTTTTTTTCCTTAAAAACATATCTGCCAAAACACATTAATTGAACGAACCACAAGCATAACGAGAAGACATTGCTATCAGTCTGGTCTGGTCGATAGAGTTGAAAGGTCACATGCAGAAAGAGGCAATTTTCAGAATTCAGAACTTATCTTTTAAACTTCGAACAACCACACATCATGTAATACAACAAAATCAAATCACAGGACATCAAACTGACGCCTCAGATCAATTTCTTTCACAAGTTTAACTGGAATAGTTTACATTTTTAAGCTCCATAACAAAGAATTCCGGAATTAAAATTATGACCAATAAAGAATCTCCAGGAACTACCAGCTGATTGTTCCAGTCCAGAAATTCGGTTCTCCGTAACCAAATAATCATTAACGACCACTCTAAGTCAGTCCTCACCACTAAGAGAGCACAGAATAACATCAACTTAGCTACCATCACTCATGCAAATCATGACCACCTCAATTGACGATCGGACTATACAATAGGACGGTACTTCTCCAGGCACCCTGGATCCTTCACAAGCAAGCAATCAATCAATCCATCAAGCTCAAAATCGAGCACAATGGCAACTGAACAACATCAATCGAACTACATACGCAGTGTCGACCATGAGAACACCAAACAACTCTTAGAATCTGAACATGCCCCCATCAGAGACTGCCTTAGACAACATCAACAGATCTTAATCAGTCCCTATTTCTCAACATCCTCTTCCTCTCTTAATCAGGCATCCCTGGAGGCCACCTTCCAGCTCCTTGCTCCATCAATCCAGCCACATTAATCGGACGCAAGAAACCGGTCTACTCTGACAACCAAAATCAATCGAACAACAAAATCGGACTACTCCGATCAACTGATGTCAAGCAAGCACGAACAATCAGTCCACTCCCTCCGATAAAATAACATTAGCAATGAATCATATTCGAAGCTTGACTCAAAGAAGCAAGTAAATACGAAGCGAACACAAACTACTGGAAAATGGATTAAAAACAGATACTTATAGAAGGGAAAACAAGATAATAAACAAAACAAACTTCACCCATTACTTTCTTAACACTCTGAAAACAGTAAATAAACTTCAATTGACCGCCAGAGTACTTCATTCTTCCTTTATAGAGTTTCTCTAAATGGCATTTTGTAGGCAACTGTCACAAACTAGTTCCTTTAAGCGAGAGTATTGCCACACACATAAGTTTACAAGACAGACATCTGCGGGTGGCGCCAACAATGGGCTTCCCAACATTGGACTAGTGGCCTCTGATACATCTTAGCAAGCCTAACTAACCCCAAAAGGCAACTTAAGGATATGATTGCTTGTTATATTTAAGGAGCCATACGGCTTCCTAAGTTAGCAATGTGGGACATTTTAACATGTGATTATACTCCGGTGAAGTTAGTTTGCGAAAAACAAAAAATGTAGTTGAAGATAAAGATTATAGGAAGCTAAAAGAGTGAAAAAGAGTGTTACTTTTGAGCAATTGGAGGCGTTTGGAGAGCTTATTGCGTATATAACAGTAGTAGCTAAATGCTACCAGAAGACATGCCACTGCCAAAGCTGCGATCACTACAATGGCCACTAATGCTAACCGCTGCTTCCTCCTATACAAATCATCTTGCCCTTCCATTTCTATTTTATTTCCAGAACAACAAACCCTAACCCTAACCCTAATTTGCTCATTCAATTACTGTAAAGTTTATTTCATTTTAGGATCCTTTCCTAGTGTTTGTCTGGTTTCGCGCCCAGAAATAGTAGCCACTGACGTAAGCTCTGATTTTTTCAGACAAATTACAAATTTAGTCCATTTTTAAAGGGGCCTTTACATATATGTAGACAACTTTAGTTTATTGTTGGCTTAATAGTGTATTACCCCTTGAACTTGTCTCCAATTAACAAGTGACACCCCTAACTTTGAAACGTTACAAAAATTTCCCTAAACTTACTTAATTGTATGAACTAACCTCAAATAATTGACATGGCAAGGAGAGTAAGATTCAAACTCTTAGGGATGCGTGAAAGGCTTAAAAAACGAAAAAAAACGATTAAAAAAATTAAAAAATAATTAACTCTTCATTTTCTCTCTCATGTTATTCATTTTCATCTTATTCTTTATTTTGATTCTTTCTTTTTCTTTCTCTTTTTCTTTTTTTCGAACTTCCTTTTCTTCTTCTTTTCCTTCTTTTTCTTTTTCTTTTCCTTTTTATTCTTCTTCTTTTTCTTCTTCTTTGTTTCCAGATTCGGAAATCTGGAAAATTTGGAAAATTTCCAGATTTTCGACGGAATCTGGAACTTCTGAAAATTCCCAGAAATTCCAGATTTTTGACGGAAATCTGGAATTTTTCAGATTCCGTCGGAAATCTGGAAACTTTCCAGATTCTTTCCAGATTTAGGAATAAAAGAAAAAGGAAAGAAGAAGAAGAAGAAGAAGAAAAAAAAAAGAAAAGTAAAACAATTTTAATGGAAGAAAAAAAAGAAAAAGAAAGAATCAAAATGAAGAAATGAAAATGAAGAACAAGAACATGTGAAGAAGAAGAAGAAAAATTAATTTTTGTTTAATTTTTTTTTTAAAAAAAAAATTGTTATTTTTTTATACAAGTAGCATTTGACTTTTCAACAACCAATGACATGCTGCCACGTGGCGCGCGTGTATTCCACTTTTTGGCTGCAACTATAAATGCCGGATATGGGGATTAATTGTTACAATTGAGAGTTTTTACGGGGTTAGTTCATACAATTAAGCAAGTTTAGGGGGATTTTTGTAACGTTTCGAAGTTGGGGGTGTCACTTGTTAATTGGAGACAAGTTTGGGGGGTAATACCCTATTAAGCCTTTATTGTTTATAAATTTAGACAATTTCACCTTGCTCAACTCATACTCAAACTTGGCATTCCCTTTCATTACAAATTATTATGACAAATTAATGGAAGATCCAACACAAACAAGGTCCACAACTTTCGCCATTGATTCAATCATTGAGCATGTCAATTTCAAAGTTGTTGAAGTCGTTTTCATAGTCGTTGAAGTTCATGAAAGTCATTTTTCTTCATTTTGTGTGCGCTTAGTTGACTGCATTTGACAAATATGAATTGTACATCGTTTTTACGTAGATTTCATAGCCTCCATCATTTTTTCGTACTTTCGGTCTATAGTGTATGTCGATTGTCGCGCTTTCGTCTATGTTGTGCCAGTGTTGTTTTGCGTGTTGTTAGTTGATTTTGTTGTATTTTGTATCATCTTGTCGTGTTGTGATCTCTTTCTTTTCATTTGTTAAATTAGCTATAATTTCTATATTGTAGCTTCATGTTGTCGTTTGTCGTACTTGTCGTGATTCAATGACATTTGTATGGTTTTTGGTTTATGTGGTTGTTTTACAAATGCAGGAGTATGACATCTAAAATCAAGCATGTTTAATTCTTGGAATGGCTAATAGAAAACAATGGGAGATACGATGTCATACGCTAATGCTCAATCGAAGATTATATATTTATTAACGGATGTCGATTTTGATCAGTTAAAAGAGAGATTTTATACATCAATGTGTGTTGACTGAACCTCGTACGACTTTCAAATGTGTATTTAGACAACATACGATCAATATAAAGTCGAATGAAGTGCAATACTTATTTATGACGGCGATGATGTTCTGGGATTTATGGAGTATTGCTGAATGAACCTGACAGGTTTGATTCTAATATATGTCACTATTTTACCACGAAAAAGAGAGGAGGAAATACCGTTACGTTGCGATGTGGGGCATGTTAGGACAAGCAAACCACGTGAAATTAGCCAGGATCCCATTGGAAATGAGTCTCGTCGGCTCGACAAACAAGATACAGTATTGGAGATGATAATGATGATTATTACGATGATAATGATCACTGTTATGAATTGATGGTAATGATGTGAATGGTGTTGTCGAAACAAAAAAAAAAGAACCTTAGAATGTTTAATCACATTTACATGAGATCGATGATGAAGATAGAAGGAAGAGGATGACGGATATATTTTTGTGGCTTCCGTAATTCATGCACCTGTGATGCCAATTGCATCTATGAAGTTTAGAGGGGACTTGAAGGTTAATGATATATTCTCAAACAAACTCGAATTGCATGATGCACTTGAAAAATTTGCAATCGATAATAGATTGATCAAATGGAATGTGTACAAAAATCAAACTAGTCGTTGTTTGAAGTGAAGTACAAACATGAATACATGTAAGTGGCGGAGTAAAGGTATTGTATTACTCGACTCCTTTATGCTCAAGCTTCAAAAAACAGATAGTATAGCCCAACACAAGTGCAAGAACGAGAGAGATAATACTCGCGTATCATAGGCAAGTAGGGCAACGACATGCAGACATAATAATGAGAGATCTGTTTGATATGAAGGATTAAATGTATCGACCAAAAAACATCATTTTCAATTTAAAAGAGATCACAAATTGATATATCTAGGGCTATAAATGAGTCAAATTGTTCATGAGAAGCTCGGTGCTCGGCTCGACAAAAACTCGGCTACAAGAATACAACCGTTGATCATTTTCCGCTTACCATCACCACAGCCACTTCCATTGCACTTTGAAATTCCATCTTTAAGAAACTGTAATGTGTACTTTATCCAATTCATAGTATGATTTTGGTAATGTCATCTAGAATGGCTAAATATTTTTTGTGAATGTAAATACTTGAAGATGGGTCAATAATTTTACTAAGAGCGTATAAAAAAAACTTAGCTTGGAATTCGATCCCGACGAGTATTTTGAGAAACAACAAAGTTGAATCTAATCAACACCATTTATATGTTTTCTCTTTTTTTTTTCTTATCTAATTGATGAACAATCTGTGATTTGTGAGGTTTATTTATTGTGAAATGAGAAATGGAATTTAGTTAGTAAAACAAGAAGGTATGCGGGCAAGCAAGCGAGGAATGCAAGCAAGCCAACTAGGAGATATCATAAGTCGAACTTCTACTTTTTAGTCGCCAAAGCAAGCCAACCCCAAGCCAAATGTCCAGATCAATTCATCTGACATGGAAACTCACTCTGTAATCTACTTAAGATTTGGATCTGCAAGACAACAAAAAAAACAACGAAAAAACCTGTTGTGCATGTTTTCTTGTTGTTTTTTTGAGTTATCAAGTTGTCGTGATGTCGTGCCGCACGACAGGAAATGTTTCTTCACAACCCTTTCTTCTATTCTTTTTCTTCTTCTGTTGTTTCTAATTTAACCATTTATATATCTGTCATTCTCTTCATCGTCACTAGACTTCGCCTCCGTCTATCCACGAACCCTCTCTTGTCGATCGATGAAATCGTCAATTGCCGTCGTTATCGTTGATTTCATTGTTATTTGCTTGCCGTCGTTGTTGTTTGCTTGTCGTCGATCTATTTAACACCCAGTTGTTGTCATTGCAGTTGTTGTTCTATTCACCCAATTACATGCCATTGTCGCCGTTTACTTGTTGCCGCCGCACTGTATTTGTCGTCGATTATAGATGAGATAAAGGAGGAAGGAGTTGGTGGAAAGCAAGAACAAAAGAAGCAAGGAAAGGAGATGAAAGTGAAGGGGTTGTAGGAAGTGTTATGTAATTTTTTCAAATGAGGGATATTTTTGCATTAATAGTTTAGGGGCCTGTTTGGCGTTGCAGTTAGTTTTACAGCTGTTGTGGTTAGCTGTTGCATTAGTTGTTGGATAATTAGTGTTTGGAAAACTTACAAAACACTGAAGCTGTTGACATGTGAAAAAACTAATATGGATATACTATTTATAAATAATAATAATAATAAATAAGGTAATTTGGTCAAATTCTACATGTGATTTAAAATACAAATTAGCGTTTCGTGGGAAGCTCCAAATTGGAGCATTTTGTGAGGGTAGAGCAAAGAAGCAAAACGGCGGGAGCATTTTGAGATAATTTCGTGGGAAGCTCCAAATTGGAGCATTTCACAAAATGCTCCGGTAACCTATATGTTGTATTTTAAAACTTTTAACCAAACACCTATATCACACGCTCCTAGGAAACGCTTTACCAAACCGGCCCTACTAATTATCTCAAAAATCAATCAAAGCCTCAATATCGTCCACGGCAAAACGACGTAGTTTGATCCATGGGCTAGGCAGAAACAAAATAAAACAAGAGGCAGCATATAGAAGCCCTTGTTCCCTCCTCCTTTCCGTTACTTAATTCTTTGCTCTACCCTCACACCACCACTACACCCGCCGCTGTCTTACCATCTCCCTCCGATCTCCGCCGTAGAAGACATCCCGGAACGTCTCCTCAACTAGGATACTTTCGTAATTTTCCTATACTAGGTTACCGGAGCTCAATTTCTAGCTCCAGCACTAGATATGGACCTTCTGCGATCAAATCTCTCTCGAGTTCGGATTCCTGAACCTACTAATCGCATCTACAAACATGAATGTTGCATCTCATTCGACTCTCCGGTATTGCTCTGCTCTTCTTTCTTGTTTCTACAGTTTGTAATTTTTAAGTATAAAAACAAGTTTATCACTTCAGGTCATTCCGAGCTTTCGGGAGGCGAGAGGCTGATAAATTATAAAAATGATGATATATTGCTGTATTGTATTGTATTGCTTATCTGTTATATTGTATCGGTATTGTTTCGTTTTACTTTCTGTGTGATGTAATTTTAATTAAGGAGCTACTGGTTTTGACTGTGATAAAATGCAGAGATCTGAAGGCGGCCTGTTCATTGACATGAGCACGTTTCTTGCGTTTGGAAAGGAATGTGTAGGTTGGAACTATGAGAAGACTGGAAACCCTGTTTATTTGCACCTAAAGCAAAATAAGAAGTTGGTTTCTGAAGACAGGCCTTTGAAAAAACAAACTCTATTGGCTATAGGTAGTTACATTTTCGTTAAGTTTTCTGCTTTGTTTGCTATTCAGAAATTTAAAATCTCTTTCTCAATTATCAAGAGGCTTCAGCGTGCTTTTTGTTTGCATAATTTGGCTTATTAGATGTTAATTTTGATATAATTGATTCCTTGCGTATTTTAGTTTTGTGAATATCACCCATCCCAATTTCGACTCCACCATTATAGAACGGTAAATCATTCTTCTGATGCACTATCTAGTATGTGGTTGTAGCTTCATGCAAATGGTTAATGTGTTCAGCCTCCATTACAACCTCAAGATCTTCTAAAATCTTCAGTTTGTGGTCACCTTTTCGATTCTCTACTCGTGCTTCTGTGGGCTGCTGATGTTGCAGGGTTTTACCATACAAGTGAATTCAATTCACCAATCATTCTCCTCATCTCAGTTTATTTTGTTATTAGGGCATTGCTGCCTCCTCTTTGTTAGCCATCCACTTATTGAATTTGTGGATTCTGTTCCCAATAATTTCTTTAGCTTTGGTACCTTTGGGTGCAGCAGAAGGGTGTAGCCTCCTCATTAGATATAAAGAATTATGATTATGATGACTACAATGTAAGATTGTAATCAGGATGTAACAACACCTATGAATTAAATTTGAATGAATAGAGCTAAAGCTTTCTTTGTTTACTAAAATCTATATTTATGTTAATTGGTAATACTAATTTAACTAAGGAAACTAAACTTGAATAAAATCCTTTCAAGATTAGATGCTTCTGCATTGGAAACTAAATATATATGTATACATATGGGTATATTTGAAATTCTTTTGAAATGAGAACTTTTAGCCACTAGTAACATGCTGTATTTTGCTTGGAAATAGAGATTTAACATTTTCGGCCTCTTTTCTTTCCCCCCAGTAATCATTGGCTTGCTGAGGGGTACTTTAATATCACTTTCTGCTTTTTAGGTGTTGAAGGGGGATTTGACAACAACGATCCTGAGTATGAAGATACTTATAGTATAGTGATACTACCTGATCATGTTACATTTCCATTTCCTTCTGTAGAGTTGCCGGAGAAGGTTAGTTATGGTTTTTTTACGTATTCATGTTGAACTTGCCAATGCAAAATTTATCATTTAAACAAAGACCTCAATATATTTTTTTAAAAATAAAATAAAATTATATAGGTACGGTTAGCAGCTGATGCCATAGTAATGGCTGAAGGTGCAGAGCGCAAAGAACAACTTGCTGCATGGACAGGTGATACGAAGATAATTAGTGCATATGCAATGAGTTTGCAACAGATTAACCATGGTGTCATTGTTCCTCCATCTGGATGGAAATGCTCAAAGTGTGATAAAAAAGATAATCTGTGGCTGAATCTCACTGATGGAATGATCCTTTGTGGGCGAAAAAATTGGGACGGAACTGGTGGCAATAATCATGCTATTGAACACTACAAGGAGACAAATTACCCTCTTGCTGTAAAACTTGGAACAGTTACTGCTGATCTTGAAGCAGCAGGTAATGAAACTTTGCATTCAGAGGAAATGGAAATATCAAAATGTTATATTTGTATGTAATCATGTTTCTTGAGCACTTGAGTATTTATTTTTTATGCGTTTTTTTGTGTGTAATAATGTGCCTTATTTATTTTGGCGAGTATCTGTTGTTACACATTCTCCGAACTTACCATGAGTAACATATTGTGGCAGCTCAGATGTTTTCTCTTATCCAGAGGATAATAGTGTTTTGGACCCACTTTTAGCACAACATCTGCAATTCTTTGGCATTGATTTTTCAACTTTACAGAAGGTCAGTTGTCTCTGCGCAAGTCTACATTTGTTCTTATGCATTTAAAATGTTACATTGTGGTGTAAACTGGCAACATACGTCATTCATGATGTAGTAGCATTGGATGGGTTGGTTGGTATTATCCTTTGCGTTGCTGGTGGAGCAAGTATTTGTGACTTCAACCTTATGTGGCTAGAAAATGTTTTATGTGTTATTAATGTGTTTGCAAAAGCAGTGAAACAGGAAAAGGCCTATGAGCTGCCAGCAATTTTTTTTCTCCATGGGATGCAAATTCTCATTGATGATTTTACCTTTTATTCATATCTGTATTCAGGATTCAACATCATTGACTGCCTTTTCTACTTCACATACTTCGTTTAATGATTAGTTTGAAGACTCGAGGAATAGAAAAAGTTGATTTTTCTGTGCTTGTATTTGCTCCTCGACTCTATTGTCTTGCTAGATGCTGTTATTTCATTTTCGAAGAGTTAGGTTGCATTTGCTTGGTTTCAATTCTTTGACAAACAAGTTTTTTTTAATGTTGGCTTGGATGATTTGTTGCTCAATTTATCAGTTCATTTTAATTTTATTTTGATTAGAATACGAGTTTTGTTTGGGTAGTTCCTTGACAAACAAACCTCCTTATTCTCATTGACATTGTGTATCTGTTTTCAATTTTAAAGGCTGAGTAGGATCTTTATCAGTAACTTAGAATATATAGTTCTCATATTACTGTTCTTTAATAATCTCTGAAATAGAGGTGCAAGTTTTGCCTATCCTATAGAGGGTTCTTAACAATAGAAACAAAAATAGGCTCATTCTAAAACTTGAGGGGCTCTGTATAAGCTTATTTCTATAAATAAGATCTGACCTTCACAGGAGAATGGGTTTGATATATTATGGAGTTTGTGCTCAACTTTTTTTTTTTTTTTTTGAGGACAAGGGGGGGGGGGGGGGGGGAGTTGACTTTGTTAGTCTCTACAAGCCCTTGTACATGTAATGTATCCCGAGAAAGGCATCAGACTGATGAGACACTCCCCTATTTGTTGAGGTGGTTTTAACTGTTTCCAGTGTTACTAATTTTGAATCTCCTTCAGACGGTCTTTGAAAAAGTATTTTGCTGCTTTCGGATGCAGAAAAGTTCAAACAGAAACATCAGATATAGATTAGACTAGGTTAAATGAAATGAGGAAGAAAGCTTACTGAGGTATTTAAGACAGAAAAAATAGGATTGGAATAGAGACTCCTCTCCAGGAACAGGAAGAGAATTTCTCTCCTCTCCCTTAAACAGAGCCCTGCAATGATTTTGACCTAACTAATATATCTAAAACTAACTCTCTGTTCTTGCCAGCTCACCATACTGTTCATGACTAACTTCTTCCTCCATCCCTACCAGTAACTAACTGGTCCTTTATTTCCCTCTTTGCTGCTCTCTCTCTCTCTCTCTCTCTTTTCATTTTTGAACCCATACTCTCATTTCCGTGTATATAACTATTTGATTGACCTCCTAATTGTTATTCCCTTCTTTCCGACTCTCTGATCTATCATGTGATGCCTCTGATTTGACTGAAAAACTTATATTAGTTTCTTGTTATCAGACTGAAATGACAACTGCTGAGAGGGAACTTGACCAGAATATCAATTTTGATTGGAACCGAATTCAAGAAAGTGGACAAGAATTGCAACCAGTTTTTGGACCAGGTTATACAGGACTTCTGAATCTTGGGAACAGGTAACATTGGTCTTCTAGAGTTTGAATTATTTCCTTCTAATGTTTAATGTAATGTTCAAACAACCGAACTTTCTTCTCTTCTAGTTGCTACATGGCAGCAACAATGCAAGTAGTGTTCTCCACGCGTTCTTTCTACTCACGGTAAGTTTGCTTTTACTTTTATTTGTTTATATATATACCTTATAAACGCAATTTGTTCTTCTGTAGCTTTTGACATGTGTGGATAGATATTTATCTTTCTCATGCAATTAATTCCTTATATATATTTATCTGCTTAATTTTTTGTGTCATTTTGTTTTAGGTACTATGCAAACCACAACTTGAAAATGGCATTTGAGATGGCTCCTGCTGATCCTACTGTAGATTTAAATATGCAGCTGTAAGTACTGCATGCTATTTGAACACTAATGTTTTTCATCTCTCTCCTGGGTGATTGGTTTCTTCAAAGCTGTTAATTAGGAAGTGGATTCAGCACTAATTCCTTTCATTCAGTCAGTGACTAAGATTAAATTCTGTAACCTTGTGCTAAATTGGAACATGAGCTTTTACTTGGTCAAATATCCAGTACTTTTCAGTTCATAATTCCTTATTATGTTTGTGCAACTCAATTTTCCAAGTTTATGTGTTTTGTTTTTGTTCTTCTAACAATCTCATTCTATAATTTATCCACTTGCAATATAAAGAATTTTCCAGTTTCCTAATTAAATGTATTGTTCATATGTGCATCTTGTTTTTACATGGCAGAACAAAGCTGGCATATGGTTTGCTGTCTGGTAAATATTCTGTTCCGGATCCAGAGGTAAAAGATTGAAATTTGATTGATGTCTCAACATGATGATGTTTTCATTTACTGATAAAATTATCTTTTCTTTTGTTTCTTAAACTAGTGATAAGCTTATGATTTCTTATTCTTCTGTTATATTTATTTATTTTGTCCAGAAAGATGATAATGCAAATGCTGCAACTACAAGTGATGTAAGTTTTGAATCTGAACATTTGTATATTTGTAGTTCTGCACAGATATGTGGATAACAAAAAGTTGGCATAACAGATACTCCCTCCATTCGCTTTTATAGGTCATGGGGAAGCAAATTTTTTTCCTAAATAAATGTCATTTTACACTTTCAAGAGTTTCTTTGTGTATTTTCTCCATTTTTCCCTTTTAATTAGGCAAGCAGCATTGATTTTTAGTTTTTGGTTTCCAACATATTCACTAATGGAGTTAAAGCCGCTGATTGAGATATCAATAAAAGAAGAAAAAGAAAATTACAACCTTTGTTTACAGCAAAAGTACAGATATTACTGCTCAATCGAACTGGCAGTTATATCTGTACTTTTTGGTCTTATCACATATTCATATATATTTTTTTTCTTATACAATGATTTTTCATTTTTCTTTCTTTCCTCATTTATTCTATTTTTATTTTTTTTTTGCAATATTAGAAACAGGTAGGGATACCGCCTCGAATGTTTAAAGCTGTTATTGCTGCCAGCCATCCTGAGTTTTCTTCTATGAGGCAACAGGTATATTGAGTATTATCTCTTACTACTCTCTCAGTCTTTCCACAAAATCTAATACTCGGTTTGTTGGTTTAGTTTAAAGATGTGTAATAGGAATGTAAGACTTGCAATATAGAACAAGTAGTGCTATTTCTTCACCGAAATTAACAGTTGAACTTCATTAACTTTCCTGCCATCTCTTTTTTTGTTGAAAAAAGTTGGAAATTTGTAATAAACTATTTCATCCTCTTAATTCTACTATAAAGAAACTGTTTGAGAGAGAGAGAGAGAGAGAGAGAGAGAGAGAGAGAGAGAGAGAGAGAGAATAATCATCGTTATAATAAAACTGAGAGTACCATATAATTGTGGTGCATTAGCTACATTGCAAAACCTAATCATTTTATGTAGAATCTCAACAAATTGAATTAGAATATGCTGACTGTGGTATGAACAACTTGGCATATTGCTTTGTTAATCTTCTTAATTAAATTTGTTGTTAACGAGAATCCTAATAAAGATGGAAAGGAAACCTAAACAAACTAATTGGAAAGCATAAAACAAAAGAAATTAGGTCAATGATTTAAATAATCCTAGTTATGGCTCCAATAGAGGTGATTGCTTGGCTAAAATCCAATATTAAAATTAGGTCAACGGATTTAAATAAAATCCGAGTGTCATTGTCATTTCCCTAATTACCCTCTATGAGGAATTTCACCAGATATTGAGAAGTTAATATTTTGTGCCCAACCTTGTAGGGATGATAATGTGTTATTGTAGGACGTAGGAAGTTTCATCATGTCCACATTGTATAAAAGTACAATGACTTCTTCAGTTTCTTCTTTCATTTTGATAGTAGCTGACTAATTACTCATTATAAGGCTGAGGACTCACCTTGTACTAGAAGATCATTAATTGCTTCTATCTGTCCATTGTAATATCAAAAGCCTTGCTCGTTTATACAAGTATATAAACTGCGTCTTCACTCTTACCAGGAGTAAAATGTTAAGTCCAGGATATAGCTTCCCCCTTTCATTGGATGAACCAGAATAATTATCTCAACCTTGAGATGCTACTCTTTCCTGTTTTTATGGTTTTCAATATGGATTCTCTTTCTATGTAGATGCTTTCTAGCACCATAATGTGAAACCCTTTTGTTAAGCAGCTAAATCATATTGATGTGTATGGGGTAACTACTCCTGTCTTATATCTAATAAAGCTATGCAAATTCACCTGACAGATAATGATTCATTTTGTTCGTTAGTCCTACAAATAATGTTAGTAAGCTATACATTTTTGGATTTTATTGTTTCAAGCAATGGAATGTTTGTACATTCAGTAGGTAAAACTTGTTTCTGAAACTTAGTTTCTATGTGCTCCCAATCCCAAGTGTTGATATTTGAAGAATCTCAAATAGAGTGGGAAAGCAACTTTCACAAAGGAAACATAGAAGTAAAGCAATAAGGGGTCGGAAATTTTAAATAAAAAACCTATTATTAATAGAATTGTGCTCTTGCATCATTGTTGCTAACTCAAGGAACTGATTTTGGAATATTTCACCTGAACTTCTGTAGGATGCATTGGAATTCTTCCTACACTTTCTAGACCAAGTTGAGCGTGCTAATGGTGGAAATCCTGCATTGGATCCTTCAAGGAGTTTTAAATTTGGTATTGAGGAGCGGATCTTGTGTACATCGGGAAAGGTTGCTTATAATAGAAGGCTTGACTATATTCTTTCTTTGAATATTCCGTTACAGGATGCCACTAATAAAGGTGTGTTTAGTCATTTTCTCTTTTTGTTTTCTGTGAAACATATTTCTGGAATTGTATGCTGATTTAACCATTGGGAATACAGAAGAGCTTGCAGCCTTCCGAATATTAAAGGCGGGACTTCCAGAAGGAACAAATGTGTGAGTACAAGTGCTATTTTGTTCTATTCTTTTACTATGTAATATCAGCAATTCTGCTTAGCAATTTACTTCTAACAGATCTAGTGAAGAGATTGTACGCCCAAGAGTGCCTCTTGAGGCATGCTTAGCTAACTTTTCGGCTCCAGAGGAAATAGAGGATTTTTATAGTACTGCCTTAAAGTCTAAGACGACTGCACGGAAGTAAGCTTTATGATTCTTGTAATCTAAATAAGGGAATGCAAAAGGAAAATCATTTGAGTTCCCAGAAATTGTTTATTTAAATTAACTCCCTTTGCAGGACTGCTGGCCTAACATCATTCCCTGATTACTTGGTTTTGCACATGAGAAAATTTGTTATGGAGGAGGGCTGGGTGCCAAAAAAGCTTGGTAGAACTTCAACAGCCTTGTTACTTTTTGTTTGCAAGTTGTTATTATCCTAAATGGGTCAATATTCACTGTTTTTTTACCCATCCAGATGTATATATTGATGTTCCCGATGTCATAGATATAAGCCACATGCGAAGTAGAGGACTTCAACCGGGAGAGGAAGTCTTACCAGATGGAGGTATGCCATCTTTTTAAGACTTACTGAATTAATGTGACAATGTGGTATCAAACAAGAAAAATAAAGCCTTAATCAGCTAGTGAACCTTTTGTCTACCACCCTATTGGGCTCTTAATATTCTGCTGTGTTGTATCGAGTTCAGACTTCATTTTCTCCCTCAGTTGAGGCATTGATGTTGTGTTATATTTGATCCTTAATCTCTTGCATAACTATGAGCCTCTTGTTAATAAGGCTAAACACTAACATTTTTGGATGTCATGATTTAATCAGAAGTTCCTGGGGATGTGGTTGAATCAAATAAGATTGAGGCCAATGAGGATATTGTTTCTCAGCTGGTTTCAATGGGGTTCAGTCGTCTTCACTGTCAGAAAGCTGCTATTAATACTTTTAACACCGGAGTGGAAGAGGCAATGAATTGGTTAATTCCTCACATGGATGATCCAGGTTATTCATTTATTCTTACTTTCATAAGTTTTTTTTTCATTCCTGCCAGTAACTAATATATGGGTAATCTTTGTTCAGACATAGATGTTCCTCTTTCTCAAAGTTCACAAGGTGCTGAAATTTTTGATCAATCCAAAGTTGACACTTTGCTCTCCTTTGGTTTTCAACAAGAAATTGCTAAAAAAGCTCTGAAGGCCTCGGTAAAAGTTCCTTACCTTTCATTTTCCTGGGAATATAAATTGACTAAATTGCTGAATTAATCACAATAGTATTTTGCTATGTTTTTGGAATATATGAATTTCACAGGGTGGGGACATCGAGAAAGCAGCAGAATGGATATTCAGCAACCCTGATGCTTCTGCTTCATCTGATAAGAATGCTACAACATCAAGCACCTCAGCTAATCCAGATGATTCTGGACTGTCTGATGGAGGAGGAAGTTAGTTTCTTGACCCTTGTTTGCCTGTGAATGCTATATAATATATTGTCCATTCTTTTTTCCACCTGTGACTTGTCCCTTGACTCTTTTTTTACTAAAAGAACTTATAGTATGTCTGTGAATTACCATATAGGAGTAAATGTTGGATGCCCTTTTTCTGCATGCTCTTATGAAGTGGATGTATTTTGTACAATTGAAATTGATTAGCCTTTACCTCTTTGTGGAACATGCTTAAATTAAAATTGTGGGTTAATTACGTGTATGCAGGATACAGGCTTTTTGGAATAGTGAGTCATATCGGAACCTCTACACAGTGTGGGCATTATGTCGCGCATATTTTGAAAGATGGCAAATGGGTAATTTTCAACGACAACAAGGTTGGGGTTTCTGTGAACCCACCCAAAGATATGGGTTACTTATACTTTTTTGAGAGGCTTCACAGCTAAACTAAACCTCATACTTCGATAGCAAAATACTTATAGAATGATGTCTCAAGAATCTCAGGAGTAATTGATGCTTGTTGTGGCCTCATTTAGAATTAGCTTTTCAACTTTTGGCCCCTTGGTTATTGCAAATTTATACTTGATGGGTTGAATTTCATGTCAAAATTAAGGTTTGTGACATGCTTATCCTATTTTCTTACCTCATTTAGCACTGATGTCATTGGGCGGGAATATGTTCACATAGTATTTTATTCCAAGTTTTGTGGAGTTTTTAATATTTCTGTTACACCATAGTATAAGGAGACTATAGAAAGAAATGGTTTTGGAATGGTAGAGGATTTAAGGCGGAAAGGAAACAAGCGATGTTGTTGAGCATTGCTAGTCTTTATCTACATGGGTGGTGGTAAGCATTGACCCTATTGGATAGGATGTTGAAGGTAGGAATTACTTGAATCTTAAACTGAAGAGAGGTGTGGCTGGGTAATTATTAAGCTGTATTTTCAGTATATTTAGATGCATTTTAAAATGACTTGAATCCTAAACTGAAGAGGTGTGGCTGGGTGTTTTCAGTTATTTAGATGCATTTTAAAACTGTGGCGTCTAAGTAATGAAGCTTGAATTATAAGATTCATGAGATACGTTTTGTTCTTTAAGATCAAACCAATTTGATTGACTGCCCATTTTAGAGCCCAGAAAGTGAAAATGGTTCTGTTTTGTGGAAGTTATGGTCAACCAAATTGAGTTAAAAAATTGACTTAATCGTTTAGTTGACCTGCAAAATGCATTAAACTGGGTGAGAGCGATTCAACGCAATCAATTCAGCTGGATTTGTAGTTGTATTGTGCTCCATAAAAGGTCGAGCCGAATTCAAGCTTTGGTTGGAACAAGGTATTTTCATAAAATTAAGATACGCTGAAGTAATAGTGCGTCCATAAAAGTTCAATTTGATAAAACATTCCTTCTTCTGATTTCATTTTCATTTTTTATTCTTCAATTGGTTTTAAATTCTGTTTTTTCTTTTTCCACATTTTTTAGGTATGTAAACATGAAACATGGGAGAAACAGAGAAAGAAAGAGAAAATTAGAGATAGAATGTAGGGGTTAAATGTTTTCTCACAATTCAAAAAAGTAGGTAGACTCCATTTTTTATTTTTTTTGAAAGATGGCAGACTCCACTTAAAGACGTATAAATACTTTTATTTAACTTGTGTTATAACAAGTCATATGTACCAAATTGTCGAGTTATCTTTAGATACTTTTGTATCTGAAAATAAATTTTATGCATTAAAATATAAAAATGAAATATAATTTGGGTAGCACTAATATAATGTACCCCATTGATGGATAGCTGATGAAGCCTGAATAGTGTGCCGGTTGAATGATTGAGGCCCGAGAAATCACTGAACTGAATACTACTAAACTGATAAGGTATAAAGAAGTAAGAGTAAAGCGAGACTCGGGTGAAGTAGTATAATGTTGGGGTTGATTATGAGTTGGGCCGCAAGGCTAATTAGTGAAATTCCCATTGGGTGGGGCGTATGAAGAGAGGTTGGGGTGGACCCAAAGGGTTATGGGTCCAGGTTCCATATTCCAAATGAGCAGGTAGCATTTGGCGGATAATTGCCGTCCGAATACCGGTATTATTTTATTGGAAATACAATCATCTGATCGTTGTTTAAATTTTAGGATTTTGGAAGTTACTTGTCATTCTTCTTCTGGTCCGATTAATCTGGTGTTGTGTCCGTCCGATGAAGCGCTATAGAAATGGAGAAATCTGGGACTTCGAACACCAACTTTCCTCCCTCACCGGTAACCGCCACGTCATTTTAGGATTAGACGGAGGTACTACTTCTACCGTTTGTATTTGTATGCCTATTCTTCCTTCTTCTAATCCTCTCCCCGACGATCTCCCTGTTCTTGCTCGTGCCGTCGCCGGCTGCTCTAATCACAATAGCGTTGGAGGTTAGGATTGGTCCTTATGTTTAACGAGTTATTTAGTTAGCAATGTGGGATGTTTAATGTTATGTTGTTGCAGAAACTGCTGCTAGAGACACATTGGAGCAAGTTATGGCCGATGCTCTTTCCAAATCAGCTTCTACTCGATCTGCCGTTCAAGCTGTTTGTCTTGCCGTTTCTGGGGTTAATCATCCGACTGATGAGCAACGCATTTTAGATTGGCTTAGGTTTGCTTTTTATTACTCTTCATTGTTAAATCTAGTTACTTGATTAACTTATTCTTCGCATTATGCTCTACACACGTGAAACTAGTAACGGATAATTGAGTGGTAATAATGCATCATTTACTCTATTGACTAAAGATTGAATTTGATTCAACCTTATTTGACTTAAAATATATGGTTAACCACACCACAAACAATTTAGGGGATTAGAACTTTCGGCTCAAAGGGTTGTAAAAAAGATTGTATTCTAACAATGCAGATGTCAGCACGGGAACGAGCAAAAAGCTAGTTAGGGGAAATGTTTTGTGTGGTCTATGCACTTGGAACTGATTGTCACCTGTGATCATAAATAAATTACAACAGAAAAAGAAAGTTATCTTTTCAAGTTTTGTTTACTAGAGGATGAATCAGGTTTGGAAACTTTAATGTTGTACTTTGAGAGAGTCATGAAGGAAAAAGTGTATGAAATATTGAAGTCTTCTTTCTTTTATGTACACCATAGAAATTCTAATGTGACTCAACAATTGCTTTATGATTTCTGGTGATGAGCCTGGCATATGGAGAGTGTATTGTAGAAGGGAAAAAGGGACACATGGTAGGTGAAGGATATATATGTGGAGAAGGGTAATTATTTGAGCTGGCTGCTTGGGTTGGGGTGGTGGGGGGTGTGGAATGGTAGTTATCTTGGGTTCATTATGAGGTTAGTATGGGAATAGGGAAAAACAATAGTAGGTAGCAGGGTCTGTTGGCTGGAGAAGGGGCTCTCGATTTGACTTTTTCACTGTTTGGCTCTTCATTACGATGTGCACAAAAGAAAAGCAAGAGTTCATTGGTGTTATTCTAGTTTCCATATTTGCTTACAAGTCTTGCATGACTGCAGAATACTCGGTCGAGAAACTTCATTGTCTGTCCTAATTCCGTGTTGTTAATTGTTTTTCTGAATCTGGATTAACAGTATTTTCAATCAACTTTGTTTCTTTTTGTTTTTCTATATTGTTTTTCCTCCAAATAAATTTGTAACTGAATTTTTCTTTATCTGAATTCATGCAGAGATATATTCCCCAGTCATGTGATGCTATATGTTCAAAATGATGCTGTGGCGGCATTGGCAAGTGGCACAATGGGAAAGCTTCATGGTTGTGTTTTGATTGCTGGTACTGGTACTATTGCTTATGGATTTACTGAAGACGGAAGAAAAGCGCGAGCTGCAGGTGCAGGACCGATCTTAGGTGACTGGGGAAGGTATATTTTCTCTTTTTGAATTAAGAAAAGCTTAAGTTAGTTGCTCCAATCAAATAATTCCTTCATTTTCTCGTCTCAACATTCGCAATAGTTGAAAACACTAAAACCTAAATAATCACAGGAAATTAAAATAAATAAAATTGGTTGCTGCGAACCAACGTTGAGAAGAAAGAAAAGAGAACAAATACATAATATGGGAGAGATAATGCATAACAAAATTAGGGTGTGAAGGTGATAGTATTATCTTTATATTTTTCTTTTCTAATAATGTGATATTCGCTTTCAGATTTCATTGTTTTTGGTGTAATTTGCTTGAAGCAATATGGAATACCATGACCATTATTCCAAGCATGTAAATTTGAAATTCCAAATGAATCCCTCAATCTTGAAGTTATCCATTCATTTTAAGTGAAAAAGATTGTTGGGTTGTAATTGGAAAGCACTAGAAAAGTTCATAGGTATAATGGTTGCAGATGTAAAAGTTTCTCTGCGAAATAATTCCTTTTTTTCTTTTTTGAAGTTAGGGTTATATTTTTTAAATGAAGTAAAAAGTATATGCAACTTTAAGCTAGATCGAGTCATCCCAGTAGATGAAAGGACCCCAACATTGGTAAACGCAGTTATGTCAAATTGGTTTGGCTCATAAGTTGTAGTCCAAAAATAATAGTATCAGTTTAGCATGTTGATTCAAAAAATGTCTTATATAATAAATGTTTTTGTCTCCATCTTAAAACAGGGCTCACCCAAAACTTACTAAAAGACAAGGATGTCCACATTTATAGGCGTTGGCTTTAAATCCTTAGCAAGTGCAAGAGACTTTGTAATTTTTTATTTTTTTTGCATGCAGTTTGATACATAAGAATAATGTTCATGCTTCAATCTAGTTATAACTTGTTCAGAGAATGAAACTTTTGTTGAAGAATTCCATATTTATCAAATATCATTCACTTCTCATATATATATATGTGTGTGTGTGTGTGTGTATTCTATATGAATCAATGAGCATAAAGTTAGGAAATGAGAGCAAATGAAACATCTGTTTCTATACATTCTATTCTAAGCATAAATATGTAAAATCATTAAATTTTGTTGTCCCGTACCAAGAATTGCAATTTATTTATGAATGAATCTCGTATCAAATTCATTTCATTTATAGATGAATTTTAGGTTCTGAGTTTATTCGTCCTAAGCGGAGTGCAAGAGTGATATAATAGATCTTTTGTTTTGCAGTGGGTACGGAATAGCTGCACAAGCATTAACAGCAGTTATAAGGGCTCATGATGGTCGCGGCCCACAAACGAGTCTTACATCTAGAATTTTGCATACACTTGATCTATATTCTCCTGATGAAGTTATTGGGTAAGCATATGAATGTTTATTTTGATGAGTGTTATCGGGTATGTGCTCTAAGACATTCATATATTCTGTTGCATTCAAAATACCCTCTTTTTGCAACCAAATTGCAATTTTTTAGTTTTGGCAGTAACGACCTTGTGCATTTGGAAATCAAGGCTTGCATTTCTTTCTTCATAACCTTTGGCCACTTTAATGCTTTTGTTAGCTCTTGTATGGGTGCTGGTTCAGTTTAAGGGAGTGGGATTTGGGTCTTCCTTTGGTTCTGGCTTGTTTTCCTTTTGCTGCTATGTTTGACCTCACATAGTTTGTTGATGTTTGAATTCAATTGGTGTTGGATGCTGGTCTGTTTGGTTTATGATTTATATCTTTTGTAGGCTAAATAGTTCATGAAATGTTCAAGCTAGTAGATGTTTAGAACATTGTTTGCGCATACCTTGTAATGCTACACACGCGTGCGTGCACAAACACATACTCACACATATATATATCTATGTGTTGTTTGTGTTGATTGTCATTTTCGGCTTTCATATTTTTTTTCCATCAATGAAAAATTAAATGGTTTTTGCAATTATTATTTTTAAATACTGTTCTCAGTCTTTTGAATGTATTATTCTGATAAGTATCGATTTATACATATAATATACGCTCTTCTGTCCCATATGCATTCTAGTATCAATCTAGTTTGACCTTTTCACTTTATTTTTGGTGCTAAAAATTAAAAACTGCAATGATATTTTATGTCTTTTTTGAAACTGAAAGCAGAAAATCAGTACTTGAATAAAATGGTTTCTCTTTTGGTGAATAGATGGACATATGCAGATGCGTCTTGGGCTCGTATTGCAGCGCTTGTTCCAGTGGTTGTATCTTGTGCAGAGGCAGGTGATGAAGTAGCAAATAGAATATTGAAAGATGCAGTTCAAGAGTTAGCTTTAAGTGTGAAAGCTGTTGTACAAAGACTCGGATTGTGTGGTAAAGGTATGTCAATTCATGGTGAAACAAAAACAGATAAATACATTTATTTGATTCTCCAAATATTAAATGAAATAGAGTTGAAGTTCTGTTGTCTCTGTTGACCACTAGAAGCTACTGATTCTTCCCTTGTTCTATAGACATAAAATCTGAAACTAGTAGGTTGATATCCTTTTCATAGTGCAGCTGTGAACTTACCGCAACTAGCACTAGGATGAACTGTTTTTCTAGATTTGTTGAAAGATAACTGATATGCCTCCCTTGGATGGATCGGGAGAGGCAATGTCCATCCTAGGGGAGCTGGGGTCAGAACCGAGCACTTCTACCATTGTACTGAACACACACAGACATGTATAAAAGAAAGACTGATGTATCACCCTTCAGTTTTATGTGGTGAAAAAGCAACTCGTTTAAGCTAGTTAATAAATTTAATGATTGGTATCATATTGTATGTATTCAAGTTGGTTAATGTGGAAGCTTTGACTACTGGTGTCTTAAGTTTAATTTGAATTGCAATTTTAGCCATCCAGGTCAGTACATCAGTTGTAAAATGTTAGAACTTGATGGTCCTTGTACATGGCTTTTACATGTTTTAAACAGATACTATTCTATGTATGGTTATAGTTGACATGTGCTTGCTAGGATGATCGGGGACGAGACCAAGTGCATGGTTTGTAAATATTTCTTGACCAGAATAAATGATAACTGTTCTTTGTGGTTGATATGTGCTTACAAGTGATTATAGATGAATAGATGGTCTTTTATGCTTGAATTTTCCATATTTCTTTGTGAAGTTTCTGTCTTTTTATTATGCAATAAATTCTGTTGCAGATGGAAACTCTTCTTTTCCCCTTGTCATGGTTGGCGGTGTTCTTGAAGCAAATAAGAGGTGGGATATAGGAACAGAGGTTATAAACTGCATCTCCAGAGACTACCCTGGGGCTGTCTCAATTCGGCCGAAGGTAACCATGTACCAATTTTGTGATACAGTATACTGCACTTGAGACTGATTTCTTGTAACTCTTCAAAGTGAGTCAGTGAAATCAATTGTACTAGGCATGTCTTGTTAGGATCTATGATGCTGCACTTTTTGTTTACAGATTGAAAGATTAGTTACGATGATCAGGAGTGGAGGTCTATGTTGCATGGAAACTCCTCTTCAGCAGTGTTTTGTGTCCTTTTTCTGTTTCCTAGCTAGCTTTCCATTTGTGTGCAACATAGATGGAGGTACACTAGGTACATACTGGTATTTAAGACCTTTGATGAGAAATGAGGAAATCATACGCAAGGAATCCAGAAATGAAAGGATCTGCAGAGAAGTTGGTCTTGCATGATCAGTGAAGTTTTCTGATCATGTCATCTTATGAGTGAAAAGTATAATCTTCAGACCATAAATCCATAACAATAGGACAAATCATGGACAGTGGAGGCTGGATTTCATGTATTTTCAGCGAAATATAGCTATCTATATGCCCATAAAATTGAAGCCTTGTGAATAGGGGATGCACCTAATAAGCGGCTCTAAAACAATACTTAATGGACAGTTATAATTCCCTTAGTCAACCCAGTTAGATTATGAAAATTTATTTAGACAGTTCCCCAAAAATATATACCATGATAGATGCAACTTTGTAAAACTGTAGAGTCTAGACCATAATAAATGTAATCAGAACCCTCCGAATATATTTACTGTAGGACTCCTGTGTGTACTTTCTTTATAAAAAAAAGAAGAAGTTGGAGAGTGCAAGGAGGTTTGCAAAAATCGTGAAGGAAATTTAATGCATCCTAAGAAAAGAAAGTATCTTTCAGGTTTTATGATTTGAAAATTTCTCTTCTTGCCGAGGTTTCTATTACAATAGGAATATTGTTGGTTCTGCTGTGGTTTTCTTTCATGCTTTTAGGGATCTTTCTAATATTTGGAATATTTTGTTCTTGGTGAACAAGTATATATTTCTATTGTTTGAGTTTGGTTAGACAACTTGCTTAATATGGTTTATATGTCCTGTTCTATCATTTCCTTGTTGCTGTGTCAAAAATCGCCACAAATGTTCTTTTATTTCATTCATTCCTTCTTCTCAAGTCAAGTTTTGAATTTTGATCCTAATTCACATAAGCTCAATTGTGATTTCCCTAATATTAAAAGCATTATGCATTTGTATCTCATGTCGGGCAGAATAGCCGGTCCACCATTCTATTTTTCTAAATTTGTTTCTGAAGTGTGGAATTGACGGAAGTGCCCTTGCTTTGGTCTCTGCACTTGTGTCTTAAGTAACTTTGATGTGATAATCTGATCTTACTACTACTATTGTTGTTGTTATCTTGTTGTCAGCAGAATATTAAGATATGATTTAAAAGAAGACTAATTTAAATACTGACAAATGGGACATGGAGTATGAATGCATCATGCAATTTTTGGCTATTAGATTCATAGTTAGGGGTTGGGTTTATATGTATTTCTATATGTAAAACATCAAATCTTTATGCAAAACCATGAGTTGATATGAGAATCAGTTAACGTATTTTTTTTCTCTGTTTATATGTGTTTTCCTTTGTTAAACATCAGGTAGAGCCTGCAGTAGGAGCAGCCTTGTTAGCCTGGAATTTCTGCATCAGATCAAAGCCTGCAAAAGATGAATATTAGCAACTATAGGAGTTCAAACTGTACATAAAACAGACTTCACAGTGAGCCATTTTTATGCATAGATTGATTTTTTCTTCTTTAATAAAAAAAGCATTAGGTTGTCATTTCAATATTGGACTCTGCTATTTGAATTTTTAAGAAGATTTGTGAATTCATATTTTTAGTTTGGAATAGTAAGATGTACCTTTCTGTAATCTGGCTGCAAAAAGGTTTAGTGAAAATTTAGTGTTTCTTCCCAGTCCATTTTTTTTTTGGCCTTTTTAACTTAATAATGCTGATCAAACAAAAAAAAAAAGGATGTTATATCGAATGAGTCATGTCAAGAAATTATTTTTAATTTTTATGACATGAATTATCTGTGGACCGCTTCTAAAAAATTGAATCAAATAGTCTTAGTTGTCATAATCCAATGTTACATTTGTTAAATCTATAATTTAGAAAACGGCCAAGACATAAGCTACACAGTTAACAGAAAATTACAGTATGAAACATGTACTTGCAAAGATATTCTTATAACATATAGACAAAGTAACATAATTTATGTACAGATTAATTTCTTACAAAAAAAGAATCGGTACAGGGCAATTTAAACTTAGTGACATGAACATTTTTCTACTAAATGTTCTACTGTAGTAGAAAAATGAGAAAAAAAAAAAAACTGAAAATGTATCTCATCGATCTCGGGAGGGTGGCGACATGTATAAGGAGCATCTTTAAGAGAAGACGAATGGGATAAGAATGAACCGTATCACTTATCAAAAGTAGAGAGATTTAGCAATACATGTTTGATGCTTTTAAAACCTAACGGTGACGGATTTGGCAAGAGTGAACAACATCTGTATGATATTGAGCTTGAGAGTCATTATGGTATCAAAGTCGACTCTCCACATACGTTATGTGGTTCAGGAACGAACCAAACATGACTTGGTGGATCTGTAATGACGTGGTCCCGAAAGGGTGACAACAAGATAAGGGCAAAAATGAACTGAATTTCACATCGAAAATAGAGAGAGGGGGGGGGGGGGGGGGGGGGGGGGGGGGGGGATCACTGAGACTTATATTGTTAGATGTGAATCCAATACATGCATGCTACATTTTAAAGCTATGCGCCCTAATAGTGACAGATTTAGGCCGGTGCGGACAATTAATGTCTGTATGTTATTGAACTTGAATAGAAAGTTCTAAGAATTAATGATATTCAAAACAATTTTAATTCTTCCACTTTTGAATTTTGAAGTCATTTTAGTATTGTTCAATAAAAAGATAGAAATTTATATTGAAAGAGATAAAACTTTCAAATGATAATTTTGAAAAACAGAAAGCACTTTTCAATAAAAGATGATAATAAATAACTTTAATTTAAAAAAAATAAAATCAATTTTAAGAATTCACGGTCATTTTTATAATAGTAAACTTAAAATATATTTTTATAGCTACATGAATTAATTTTGATAACAACCCACAAAATATTCTTTTTTAAAACTCTTGTAAATTACCCTAAATAATTTTACATTTATAAAAACTAAAATATGTTCATATAATTATTTTTCTCATTAGATTTGTTTTCATCTTTAAAGTATAGCTTCAACAAGTCAACAGCTCTTTTTAATATGTACATGTAGAAATTTTTAGAATAAATTAAAAAATAATGTTTGTGATTTATTTAGCATATAAATAAATGTTTGTAACCAATTGATACACTCACCAATGTGTGAGTGAGGAGTTCAGGGTTCGAACCCTGCGCACGTTTAACAGTTTGCTATGCAATATTTTTATAAAATAAAACATTCTAAATTATAAAATTCTACGTTTGAATTACAATGAAAGTCCATTTTGTAGTTTTTAAGAATAATTATATTCATACATCGATAGAACACATCTTTTAATGTCATTGTCTACCCTCAAAGCAAAATGATAAACCATATTATATACATTTTATGGTTTTTTGTTTTAATTTGACGGTTTATGAACTAAATTCATGTTTAAATTTATTTTACTAATTTGCAATTCCAAGATCAAAACAAAATATATATAGATATAAGGTGTTTAAAAGATAAAAATTTCATCAGAACTCAATAATATGATCCCGGATATTCTGTTTTGTAAAAATACTCATATATGTGTTCAAAAACCGAACCGAGCCGAAATAACCGACCGAACCGATGCAATTCATTTTTTGGTTCGGTTTTCGGTCTAATCGGTTTGGTTTCGTTTCTAAATATTTCAACATTTCGGTATTCGGTCTATACGGTTTGGTTTTGTCAAAATAACCGAAATAACCGAACCGATCAAATAAAGATGAATATGATTTATTGTATATTATTTTTATATAATAATTAGTGATTAATTAGGTCAAAAGCTACGAATTCTTGTTTTATTAACCAAAAAGTATATATTAATTTTCAATAAATTACGCATATGCTAATTTTTTTATTTTTTTTTAAAACATTCAAATCTTTTTTGTTCTTCATATAAAACAAGAATTAAGAATATTTTTTTTTATAAATGTTGAAACCGAAAACCGAACTGAACCGAAATTTTCGGTTCGGTTAGGTTCGGTTCTAATTTTGGGTCTTATTCAAAATTCGGTTATTTCGATTCGGTTCGGTTTGGTTTCCAGACCGAACCGACCGATGAACACCCCTATCACATACCCGATTTACAAACTGTAAAACCACATGCTATTTGAAAATTGAGTAACTTAGGCCTTATTTATTTTTTTTTTAACTTTTTTCAAAATTTTAAGAGCAAAAAAATTTATATAAACAAAATCTTGAACCTTTTAATCTAATGATCTGGTAAAATAAATATGTAAACTTTAAGGTTTTAGTTATTAGTAAGGGGACGTAATACATAGATGGTGAGCAGTATATATGCATGTGGATGTAGCAACACGCTAGAACAAAAACGCACAAAATGATGTTGGTAAGCTGTCATTTGGCTTAAAAAGTGAATATATATGATGTGCAGTGAGTGTAGGGACATTTTTAATTGGCCAAAACGATGCCGACAGACTGCATGTTGAATTCACCTCATTTCTTTCCCATAATTGTGACAATTCTTCAACATTGCCACGATGGTTGAGATCTATAAAGTAATGGAATTATTATACTAATTAAAGGCAAGGCAACGAATTTTCTAGAATTAGAATCTCTAAACCAACCAGCAATATGGTTTGTTATTTCAGATCATTTTAAATGCCTATATAATAACTATCCAATTTTGAAGCTACTTTTAAATTTGAAATTTTAGAGTATCTTACTGACAACAAATTCCGATGATTGCTCGCCAATATCAACAGATTTCGGTGACCGACCATCATTGATGTCATAGTCCGCTAACCGATAACCAATGGTGGGGAGCGGAGGGTGTTAGTATTGGTGGTTATGTGTGAGTGAATATAGTGGCCATAAGTTGAAATTTTTTGGAAAAATGTTTTCTTTTTCTTAAACAAGTAAAACATTTCCCTATTTTGTTAACAGATGTTAAGTTGATTATAAAATGTTTTGTAGTGACTTATTATCCTAATTTTAGACAAACGCCTTAAAATTATGAAAATGTTTTTCAGTATAAATATTTTCAGAAACAAACGGGGCAAATGTGAGAATATTTTCCTTATTTGAACAAAAAATGAAAAGATTCATTCACCAAGAAAGAAACCACCAAAATTGAATGCAATTTCTTATACTTTTCTTGCAAATAACAAGAGTCTAATACTATATCAATAATTGAACTAAACAAATAAACTATAAGTTACCAAAAAACAAATAAACTATAAATTAATATACACATGCTTTATATATATTTTTTTTGATGACGAGGAACCCTTCGGGGTTAGTAGGCTTATACCCTCGGGAAGCTAGCCTCCGTAACCCCACCAACGCGGGCTTTCCACTTCACACGGGCTATAACAGAGGCTTCCAGAGCAATCCAGCAGACCCATTAGGGAACAAGACATTAAATCACCAAATTGCAATCCCTGAGGATCGAACCTGAGACCTGTTGGATGCAAGGGACCATATACATGTTTTATATTAGTCTCTCACAAACTTTATATTCATACAACCATATTAACCTATATCTTATATTTGGTCATGACGTATTAAATTTTATTCTACTTTATAATTAAAAATAAATAAATTTAGAATACCTTCAGAATATGGTACTTCTTGAAAATATAAAGGACAATAGATTCATACAAAGACTATCTATAGTATAATAGAAGGATAAATTTTTATTTAATTCTTAAAAATTAAGGTGTAGGCTATGGTCACTTTGTTTTTCCCTTACTTTGTCTACACTTTGTCTTTTTCACCATTAGATTAGTTTTAACCCATGATCCAATGGTTGACAAAACAAGGTAATGATTACTTTATGAAAAACAAATATAATTTAATTATTAAAGTGTAGATTGTATATTCATAATATCATAATCGCAATGTGTTTGAAATTTTATTAGTAAAACAAAATAGATAAAACAAAATACACCATCCAGATATTATCTCATACACATATCCACCGTCTTATAAATATAAATTTGGAGGTCGAGTAATTCCTTATATGTAATTTCTTCAATTTGTGTTCCAAATTGATTGATTAAATATTCATTCGTGAATGATGTCATAGCCTCATAATAAAGGTATAAAAATGACATATAAAAGGGACCCAAATAGAATGGTGAGGTGTCATGTCTATCAAATTGATGTGTTTCATCTCACTCTCAAAATCATGGCGAGTAGGAACCTGATTTGTTACGTTCAAAATCAACTGCAACATTAATTAATTCAATTAGCCAAAACCAAAACATGAGCACATGCCTAACCTAATTTTTGTTTTCAGTAAAAACCCTAATCATTATCTTTTATTGTTTTTTCCAGTTCATGGCTAACTTACTTTGCATGCCTCCACAAATTAATGTTACAATAAATTCATGAATCACAGAAAGTTGAAAGCAAAAATGGTTGCAAGGGACCATATACATTTCCTAGCCATGTCACTCAATTTTGATGTTTAGACAGCAAATCTCATAATTTATAATTGGAACATGACAAATGTAGCACTATGAAAATAATGCCATAATATTAAGTTACCATATCAGATGGGAAGAGCTCTTCTTGTTTTGGTTGCAAGAATACTGCCATTGTTACTTTTTTGTGTTTTTTATAACTGCCATGATTAATTTATCAAGCATCCAACTGTGTGCGGTTCAAGTTGAGTAGGTAAAGTATTGTATCATTTTAATCGTTCAATGATAACTTTAATTTTGAACTATCAATGTTAATAAGTATGTGTTATACAGACTTCACGTATAATGAAGGAGCAATTCTAGTATGTATAGTTCGGTCTAATGGGCACGACTAATAAACATATGGAAATTTGTAAGTCACTATACCAGACATTTTCCATGTAGTGACATGCTTCTCTATTTTTCATTACTCAGGTTAACAACACTAGATCCATGGTGTTACTTAACCGATTGAACTAAAAGCTCGAGCTTATAGTAAGGCCAACAACATTTTGTATATTAATTTCCGACACATTCTTTTACGTGAATGCCTCTTAGGTTTGAAGCATGCACAACACAAGTTAACCCACTATGTGTTTATAATTCAACAAATATTGAGGTTGTTAGGAATTGAACTCAGGACTTTTCAACCACAGAAGCATACCAGATATTTAACCGATTGAACTAAAAGCTCGGTTTAATAGTTATGGCTAACAACATCTTTTATATTAATCTCTGACACATAAATTTCTTCATTAGCATATATATGAGAAGGTGTATTAGAGAGTGTGTTTTAAAAATCGGTCAAGGCGGCCGCCTATGCGGTGATTTTCACTACACCGCCGTGATTTTACTTATTAAGGCGCTTCAATTCGGTTGGCTGATTTTTGACCGCCTAGGCGGACCAAGGCAGTCCAATTCGGTCAAGTCAGCCCAAGTCGGTCAAGTCGGCCCAGGCGATGTTTGAAGGTAAGAAAAAAAAAAAATAATTAAACCCAATATTTTTATTTGTTTCACTAAAAAAAAAAGTGAAGTAAGAATTAAAGAAAAAACCATTATGAAAAGACAATAGAAAACCCCTAAGTGTTGTACATAAACAGGGGCGGACTCAGGGGGGCTCGGGTGGGCTCGAGCCCCCCTCAGTTCCGGCACAACCCTTAGAGATATAGCGACATATTCCGGCTAGCCCCCCAAAATAATGTATATTAACAGTAAAGATGATAAAATGGACAAAGTAAAAGGATGAGAGAGTTGGTAAGAAGGATGTGTTAAGATGTGAAGACTAGGGTTCAAATCCTTTCAACATTATTAATGCTTTTCATCAATTTTTAATTTTTTTCTCCTAACATTATTAATGTTTTTCATCAATATTTTTCCCCTAACATTATTAATGTTTTTCATCAATTTTTAATTTTGTAATGTTATTTTGATCGCAAACTCTATTTTTTTGTTTTTCCTTTCTATTTTTAATAATTTTATCAACAATTTTTTATTAGATCATTAATTTGTTTCTACCAATTTTATCAACTCTACTTCATTTTTGTATACACGCATATATAAAAAAAATTACGCTAGAGCCAAAATTAGCCCCCCGATCTTCAAATCCTGAGTCCGCCCCTGTACTTAAAGCCTCATTCATTCTTATCTATGTTTCATATCTAAAAGTTCAAAAACTTATTATTTTTCTATCTTAAATGTTATTATCATTATGTTATTATATTTTATTATAGTATAATTTATAGTTTAATTGAATTTATAATTTTTTTTGTATTTAATAAAAATGAAAAAGTAGGAAAATGCAAATCCAACTAGTCCCCGCCTAAGCCCCGACTAGTCTCCGCCTTGGTTTTGAAGGCCTCGGTCGCCCTAAGAGCGCCTAGCAATTTTTAAAACAATGATTAGAGACAATGATTAAATCAGTCATTGAATCTTAACTATTTGGTTAAACTTTTAGTTCAACTAGTTCTCTTAACATGGAATAGTAATGAGTCAAAGTAATGGAAGTAAATAGTGTTTAAAATGATAGTTTATATCCAAGAATAAATAATGTTTAAAAAGTTATTATCTTTAATGCGAATGCCTCTTGTACTTGATGCATGTGCTTACATATATCCTTCATATGTTGAAATTTCACCAATTGTTTGCTAGGATTTGTGACAAAGATCTAGTATTATTGATATTACTGTAAATACGTTTCCACTTGTATATATGTACTCTTGTGATAATAAATGATAAGCGTTGCCATATATATTCTTCAATTTGAACTTGGGACCATTTAGTCTAATAACCTCCTATATACCACATAATGGAACTAATTCAACTAAAAAATTAGATGTGATATTAGAGATTATGATTCTCTCAAGTTGGAATACGGTTAAGTCGATAAAGTTGTATTTTTAATTATTGATTATAAAATTTAAAGTATGAGATTTGATTAGTAAATTTTAGTATTTAACTAGTATTTATTAACAAATCAAACTTAATTATTAGGATTACTTTTTTTTTTGGAAAAGTTAATTAGGATTACTTATTTAAAGTGTATCTGATCAACTTTAAGAACTCTAAAAGAAAAAAATCTAGAATATTTTTAGAGTACAGTACTTCTTAAAAATATAAAGGACATTAAATTGATATGAAGGCTATTTAATGTATAATAAAAAAAACATATATCTCTAATTATAACTAAGCGAATACCATACTCCGAAAATGTTCTACAATTTCTCCTCCAAATTACCAAGTTTATCGATTACATACAATAGTTTCACTTGGATTTATTCTGATCTGCTGGATCCCATTTAGGGTATAGGAATATGAAAACACCTAAATCTAGTGCAAGTATAATTAAGGTGAAGACTTGAAAAATCCTATAGATTATGTTGACAAAATGACATCCAATAATTGTATTTTTCCATTAATCTAGAGACAACCCTTAGTAGCTAGTTATAGTTAATATTGGCATTAGCCAATTTTATATATAGATAAAAAATAAAAAAGTATAAAAGAAAGAGTATACTTAATAAATTCAAATATGGCCCCCATAGTATGTCTCCTCCATGATGTGAACTTCATCTTCCTCTCTACTCTCACTTAATTACCCTATTATTTTCACCTCTTTCTTCTTCCCCCATCAAAAACCCAAATCAAGATTATCATTCATCAAAACACATGACCTAAGTTTAAGCATGTCAAGCACTAATGAAAGAGGAAAAGGTCCTGATTTGGGTCATGAAGATCATCAGCATCATCAAACAACTACTAGTGCCTCCCCAAGCAGATATGAATCCCAAAAAAGAAGAGACTGGAACACTTTTGGTCAATACTTGAAGAATCAAAGACCACCAGTTCCACTTTCTCATTGCAACTCAAGCCATGTTCTAGACTTCCTGAGGTATCTAGATCAGTTTGGAAAGACTAAGGTTCACATACAAGGTTGCATCTTCTATGGAGATCCTGAACCTCCTGCTCCTTGTACTTGTCCCCTAAGACAAGCATGGGGTAGTCTGGATGCTCTTATCGGTCGGCTTCGAGCAGCTTATGAAGAAAATGGAGGATCTTCTGAAACTAATCCTTTTGCTACTTCTGCTATTCGTCTTTATTTAAAGGAAGTTCGAGATTTTCAAGCTAAAGCTAGAGGAATTCCTTACAAGAAGAAGAAAAAGCAAAAGCTCAAGCCTAATTCTGCTTCTCATGATTCCACTTCTACTATGCACTTCTCTTGAGTTATATCTATGGTATGTTTTTCTTCTTTTTTTCTATTAATTATCAGGATAAATTCTCTATCATGGTACTAATTTTTATGTTTTGGGATCAATTAATTTGCTTCTTAAATTCAATAGCTAGATCAATCAAATAATTATATAGCTTTGAGGAGCTTTACCAATCTTCATTTAATTAATTAAAATGATTAACTTAACTGATTTAAGATGATCTGTACTGATTAAGCCTCTCTCAGTACGTATTTACATCAATCAAACTCTACAACTTTGTGTACCAAAAAAAAAACTCTACAACTTTCACACCCTGACCTATCTTCATACTTATTTACATACAACCATGTAGAGATGTTAATGATTAATATAAAACATATTCTTATATCTCAACTATCAATTTAAGAGTTCAATTAAATTAGTTTCTTGACATGGTATCAAGCCTATCCCAAGTGCTTGAGGGTTTGGGTAGCGACCTCATCGGTTAATCAAATTTCAACACATGGTAAGATGAGTATGTGTTGAACACGCTTCAAACTTAATTAAGGGTTTTGCATGCGGAGGAGTGTTAGAGATTAGTATAGTTACTTTTGGATCTAAACTATCATTAGACTTTTAGTTAAATTGGTTTCCTGTCAATAGAAATATTGGATCTCAAACTTTTTTGGTGTTCTGATGCTAATTTCAATTAGGAGAACAATAAGAACCCTAATTCAAATATTTCACTTAAAAAGTCTTCATAAATCATGTTACGAGTTGTATATAGCCACTTCAGAGAGTATGTTTTGCCCTTGATCCAAACATGTACAAATGAGAAGAAAGTGTGAGAATAACACATACTCAAATCAATGACATTTATGCTGACCTTTAGCTACTTTATTATGCAACAGCAGTAAGTATAAATAATAGGGTTTACTGTATTAATAGATTATCAAATCTTTTCTCTAATTAATGCGCAATTGCATAAACAGTACATTAATTATTAATTATTCAAAAGAAACCTTTATGAATTTTAGATATTAATTGCATGTTAACTTTAACCATTCTTTTGTCTTTTAAGATTCTAAAAGGATTTGCTTACTAGTGTGGTCAAATTATAAGAAGTAAATATGATTATGTGTCTACAAAGGATTCAATGATTGATGATTTCTACCATATTAAGAGAAGTTTAAGGTTTCTAATAGTAAAAACTTTAGATTAATATGTCGCTTGATGCTGTGCATGATTTCTGTGTGTGGTCTTTTTCGCCAATAACTATTATATTTATCTATATTATCGGATTAGTTATATATTAGTGTTATGTAGTTTCACATTTTTACGGATGAATTCTTGTGGTTTGTTTTTAACCAATAAGAGTATTGTGAAATACATTTTTAGAAAAATTAAGAAAATGATCAATTTTGCTAAGGTGGATGAAAGCATCTTCATCTATTTCTTTTCAAATTAACTTTTAATCGATTAGGTGATGATTTAAGGTAAAAAGTCAGATACTCTTTTATATATAAAAATGTGATTATTCACGTCATTAAAATTGATCATTTCCTTAATTACGAAAATAATGCAAAATCACATTTTTTGTTGTGCTCAAAAACTAACCACAAGAATTTATTTGTGAAACCGCGTATCTCTAATATGAAATTAAAATAGTATTATATATATATATATATATATATATATATATATATAAAATGTAATGTTAAGCTTGTGGTTATGGGATGAGTGAAAACATAGATATGCTAATTTATTATATAATGTTGGCTGTCTGTCATTAATCCAACAATAATTCTTGTAGAAAATGCCCCCACACCACACCATACCTATTGCTTTTTCTCAAAGTGCAGAAGATCTTTGCAAGGGCAGTTTTGAAAGAAATTATTACTGGATTTGCATTTTGTCCAATATCAGATTTTGTGGGACACTTTTATTTATATTTAATTAATCCTAATTGCTTCTCCTTTGCATCTTGTATTTGTTTGCTAGTGAATATATAGCTTATTCTCTTTTCCTCTATAATATTAATTCCAGCTAGCCCTACAAACTTGTATGATTGTTGTTTCTATATATAGTACTGTGTATTCTTTGTTTTTCCTCCCCAAATTCTTATGTTCATAATTATTAGTAATTCTATTATTGTTTGTTTTTTGGTTTATATGAATATACAGAAATATGTTAATTTTTCCTAAGCGAAAGCACAAAAAAGCTCACAAGAAGCACAAAAATAGCAAAAACGTCTTATAATCACAGAAAAGTGATGTATATATTAGGGTTTTTAGCAGTTCTACATCACTAAGTCAAATTAGTTTCTTCTTCTGCAACTAGCTAGCTAGAGTTTTCTAGCTCATTTGGTAGATCATGGATTAACCAAAAATGAATGTCCCTTTATACCAAGATGGACCAATACAATGTAGTCCTTAAGACATAGGTACATTACGGCTTGTAGCTCTGTTGGTAATGGAAGCTGAGTTTGTGGAAAATGATATATTTCCACTAAATATATAGGCGAAGAGGGGTGAAAACCTTAAGTGACGAACTTCTAATCGTGATTAATATCTTAATAACACATGTGGTCTAAAAAAACATAAGTCTCTTAGTTGAAGAGGTTCTCGTACTTGTTAAAAATAATATCATATGTTACACAAAAAATATATAGTTCTGAGTAATCTCATATTCAGAAATTAGTGTAGGCTTTTAAGTTGAACGCTAAGTACGGATTATTGTGGTTTGATTGAGCTGAGTAATATTTGCAATGCTTTTATTGATTCCACAGATTGACTCATTGTGTATTTTGCAGATGGAAATCAAGTGTGAAATACATAATCTTGGGGCATTAATATCTTATGAGTCTCTCTTCTCGGTCTTGAATTTGTAAGGTAGCGTTCATATACATATATATTCCTGTACTGTTTTGAATCTATAAAATTGCAATGTTTTGCGTTTCAGTTCTTCATTTATTGATTTTCGACTATCGGATTTGCCTTTATGTATCTAAGAAATTTAAAGGGTTTCATTTTTAAATTCATGGCCATGGATTCTACTTCAGATTTTAATTTTGGAAAATTGTTTACATTTAATAACTTTTTATTTTTATTATTTGTCAATTTTAGACTTAAATAAAAATATAAACAGCAAATGAAGTTTTTCTTTTTTTTTTTAAATAAATTTGTCAATGTATTATTCTACGCCATGACGAGTAAACCTTATATATGATGAGCTAACTTCTAATTAGAGATTGTGAAAGCTGAATGGATGAAGAAATAACTTCATAATTAATTTTAAGAAATAGAAATCTAATTGAAGCATGACGCCAAATGTAGTGGAGATTTGACAAAATCGAAATGGAATTTGCTCGAAAACATAATTGGATTGGTGGAAATATAATCTAAATACATAGGAAGTTTTGGAATAAGCATGGAAATACAATTAAATTTTTGTAAAGATTGTTTGATCGACTGTTGGTGATGTTAAACTAAATAATTGTTGAAGCTTAATAATTGTGAAGATTGAATGTCAATCAGATACAAATTACAAGAAGGTATATAAACAGTAATAGGAGAAATTCGAACATAAGGTAAAGCTATTTGTAGTTTGAAATTCAAATAGAGAAACTAGATGATACAGATTTAGAAGATTTGGTGAATCAAATAGCATAAATAAAGTAATTGTAAATTATCTTTAACATCCCCTCTCAAGACGATGTTGAGGAGAAGTACACAGTCGATCACACAATACTTTCGAGAACTCGAGAAAGCTTGATAAAGAATATATGCTACTTGATCATCACTCGAAATGAAATGGATGTTGAGAAAACTAGAGTGAACTTGTTCTCTATGAAATTGGTAGTCGAGTTCAATGTGTTTGCTGCATTGTTAGATTTGATTCAAAGTTTGACTAAGTCTAGTTAGTAAATTGATGGAATAATATGTTAGTGATTAGTGGGCTAATAATTAGTAGCAGTAGTTTCTTTAATTTCTCTATTGTAGTTGTTTTCTTGGGTTAATTACTAATCTAAACCACTTTCTATAGTGACTTAACGTTTATAGACTAGTTTGACTAAACATTACCACACTAGACACGTTCAAGGTTTTCGGACGAAAATACCCCTCATTTAAAAAAACATCACATAACTCTTCCCACTACCCCTTGGCTTCCCTCTTCTTTCCTTCGTTCTCTTCTTGCTTTCCGTAACTCATTCCTCCTTTATTGTTACTCCATTGTTTCCGTTTTCCCATATATAATCGACGACAAACACAGTACGATGATAATAAGTAAACGGCGGTGATTGCGAGTAATGAGGAAGAGAAGAATGACAGATCTAGAAATGAGCAAAATAAAAACCAACAGAAGAAGAAAGGGAAAAAGAAACAAAGTAGAAGAAAGTATTTAGAAGAAACATCAAATTTAATTTCAATTTTACATCGAAAAAAAACGAAAAAACTTGTTGTGCTATCGTGCCGGCACGATAGCACGACATACAAAAATAACGAAAAAAATTGTCGTGTTGTCGTGCCGGCTTGTCATGATGTCGTGCCGACACGACAACACGACAAGCACAACAACTTTGACAGCACAAAAAAATGAAAAAACTTGTCGACACGACAGGTTTTTTTCATTTTTTGGTGCTTTTTTGCAGATTTAAAGCTTAAGTTGATTACGGAGTGGATTTCCACGCTAGAGGGAATTGATCTGGGCATTATTTCACAATAAATAAACCTCACAAATCACATATTGTTCATCAATACTCGTCGAAATCGGAAAGAAAAACGTCTAGGGTTTCAAATTGAGATGAGAATATACAAGATGAAGAAGAAAATTTGAGCAATTGAGGGACAATGGCAAAACACTCACCATTAAAGCCACTATGACTGACCTTTTTGAACTTTTGGAGATGAAGGAGATGAATCGGGAAAGGAAGTGTTTTGTGTGTGACCGGAAAAGGAAAGAGATGAAGAAGGATAAAGTTCTGGCGATGAAGGAGATGAAGTTTTGGAGATAAGAAGGATGAAGTTCTTGAGATGAAGAATGATGGAGTTTTGGAGATGAAAGGAAGTGCTCTGTGGTTGGTCGAAAATTGAAGGAGATGAAGGAGATGAAGTTCTGGAGATGAAGAATTATGGAGTTTTGGAGATGAAAGGACGTGTTCTCTGTTGTTAATCGGAAATGGAAAGAGATGAAGAAGATGGAGAGAAAGAAGGAGAAATGAAGATAACGTTAACTGGTTTTCTAGAATGAAGGGTATTTTTGGCATTAAAATATGAACGTGTCTAGTGTGGTAATGTTTAGTCAAACCAGTATATAAATGTTACCAAAAAAAAAAAAACTAGTTTATAAACGTTAAGCCACTTTACTAGATTAGAAATTAACCCTTGTTTTCTTATGCCTATAAATAGGCTAATGATGTACGTTTTCAATATGAAACATATAGGGCAGATTTAATAAAAAATTACAGCACCATTTTCATATCCTTTCTTTGTATATTTCAATTTTAAAAATCAACAAATGGCATCAGAGGCTTATTGGTCTTGAGGGATCTATAAGTATTTGAGGGAAAATAAAATCATGTCTTCCAACCATACATCAAGTTTTTCTCCTCCAATTTTTAATGGTGAAAATTACCAAATTTAGACGGTCAAAATGAAAGCTCATTTGGGAGGCTTAGGGTTATGGCAGTGGATTGAAAATGAGAGAGAGATTCCACTATTAAGAAACAACCCAACATTGAATTAGATTAGGGCTCATGAGGATGAAGTTTCAAAAGCTCCAAGAGCTTTATCTATCATTCATGCTGTCATTTTAGAGCCGATTTTCACAAGAATCATGACTTGTGAAACCGAGAAAGAGGCATGGGATAAGTTGAAAGAACTTTATCAAGGCAATGAAAGAACGAGGAGGATGCAAGTCTTAAAATCTTAAAAGGGATTTTGAGGCTGTAGATATGAAAAAAAAGAGTCGATTCACGAGTATTACGACAAATTGACGGTGGTGGTGAACAAAATTCGGTTGATGGGAGAAGATCTACCTGACAGTAGAATTGTAGAAAAATTGTGAAAATTGAATGTATATTAAATCCTCTCGGTCAGATTCTAATTATAAGAAGGTATATGAATACAGTAATGGGAGAAATTCGAATGTAAAGTAACGCTATTAGTAGTTTGAAATTCAAATATAGAAACTAGAAGATACAAATTCAGAAGATTTGGTGAATCAAATAGCATAAATAAATATAATTGTAAATTATCTTTAACATTCCCTCTCAAGACGATGTCGAGGAGAAACACACAGTCAATCACACAATACTTGAAATCGAGAACTCGAGAAAGGCTTGGTAAAGAATATATGATCATCACTCAAAATGAAATGGATGTTGAGAAAACTAGAGTGAACTCGTTCTTTATGAAAGTGGTAGTCAAGTTCAATGTGTTTACTGCGTGCATGAAATACTGGGTTAATTATTAGTATATAGCACCGGCATTATCATTGCACCAATTTACAGGACGCGGTATAGATATTCTAAATCAAGCATAAGTGAACGAAGCCACAAGAGTTTGGTTGTTGCATTAGTAACTGCCTTGTATTCACTTTCCGTAGACGATCGAACAATATATAGTACGATATTGTGCCAAGATATCAAGCTAGGCTCCAAACATATGCAGTATGCACAAGTTCAATGACGATCATTAAGGCACCCACCCCAACAATTGTTAGTATAACAACGAACCTTGCGAGTTGGGTCAAGAGAGAAAAGCAACCTCGATTCAGGAGTTCCTTGAATGTATCAAAGTATTCGTTTAACCACCTTCCATGCATACCAGTTAGATAATGGAGAAACTAACACAATTTATTAACATGAAATGAGAGATTATGGATAGTAACTGTGAGAGATGTAAAGTACCAATATACTCATGTATTCAGTGTCAGAAAATAAAGTTGTGCCAAACTCTTTACACAACATTGGAGACATTGCCATCGGTGTAAGACAACAAAGCTTACTATCAATCATGTTGACTCTATCCAATAATATTATTAATGAAATTTTGCTTCAAACGAGTGAAACATCCTTAACATGGCAGATTTTTAATACCCAAGAAATAAGAAACCCAACCAAGATTACAAATACAAAATTCATGTTCAATTTTCTCAATACTGTGGCAGATAAATTCATGAGCATATACTTTGATGTTTATGTTCTTTTGAATTTCATTATCTTTAAATCCTAAGGTTAGTATTATTGGTCGTCCTAAACATACTTGGAGCTCTGTGCTAAATACAAAATTGGGTCATAAATATATCTAAAAAATTCTAATACTTTTTCCACAACAATTTTTTAGGAGAGAATGAGTTTAATAAAAAGAAAAGAAAATAAGAAATGGCAGTTCCAAGTGCAACGTTTTTTTGAAAAAAAGTGCATCGTAATTGCAACAATAATTCCTAAGAGCATCTCCAACCCAACATCATTTTGATGTCAAAAAGTAGATTTGATGCTATTTAACCTTCCAATCCAACACCAAACCGTATAGCATTGTATTGATACAACATCAAATACACACAAATTTCATCAAATTTGGTGTTGCATCAAATTTTTTAATACAACACTATTTAATAAAATAATATTACTTTTTACTTTATCCTTTATTTATTATTAACATATCAACTCATTTTATGTGAATATTAGTTTGATAGTGATAAAGTATTATTATTTTAATGAAATTTTTTACTTTAAGGGAAATGTGTAGGCTATGGTTACTTTGTTTTTCTTCTACTTCGTATATACTTTGTCCTATTTACCATTATATTAAGTTTTAACCCATGATCTAATGGTGGACAAAACAAAGTAATGGTTACTTTGTGAAAAATAAAGTAACTATAGAATTTCCCTAAGGGAAGAAGTGATGAAATTAGTTGGAATAAAAACACTGTAGCGACATCAAAAAATTATGCAAAATACCGTTTGATGTTACCAATTAAGTAAGTGTAATGGGTTGGAAATGGTGTAAGTAACTAAGTTATTATTTTTGGTAATAAAAACAAAAATATTAATTGATTATGGACCGCATAAGTAAGATGTACAAGAAAAAAAACTGGACCCTCTTATATCAAGGGCCCTGTGCTATAGCCCACTCTGCAGATGCAGATTTACGGGCCTGTTGAGGAATATGGATTGAAACTCATACATATGTGCAAAACAGGTCCACTAGGCCTAAGAGCTATCCCAATTCCTTGATCCCTCTTGCTCACTCTTTCTCTCTTCCTACTCACTTTAACATCATATTACCTATAGGATGGAATAGGTTTAACAACTTAGGTCGACGATCGGAACAGTAGCCCCACCATGGATCGGCTACTCAGTCATACCCGAAATCTCCATTTATCTACAAAATTTTGTTACAGTTGAGAATTTAAAGTTGTTAGAAATTAATGCTTATTTAAATTTGGGCAAAGAAACATAGTTTAGCACAACTTGATCAACCATTATAAGTCGTATTAAAATGCAAGTATTAATTTAATTATTGCAAAACCATTAATTTTGAACATGCAGATAGTGCTAAGTATAATCAATTGTGTATTTATTTTTAATATACACAATCTACTTTTATTATGTTTACAGTTAGACGTTTTAGTTTCGAATCTTGCAGAATGTAAAAAGAATAAAATGATATTTGGACTTTAGTCTCTCTACCACCTTTATGTTAAAAGGTCCACTTTTATTTGGACTTTTTTTTTACTGTCAAAGAGAAAGGTCCACTTTTATTTCATTTAATTTCAATGTAAGAATAGATTGTATTTGAAACAATATTATGTATATATAACCAAATATATCAGTGCAGACATACTATACTATTTGTTTTTTGTTTTTACACAATGATACATGTTTTATTTATTACAAATTGAGTAGATATATAGGTAATATATATTTACAGGTGTATATTAATTTTCTCTTTTCAACTTGTGTCTTTTAAGGATGAGCTAAACCCAATTTAAATAATATTTGAGCCTACTAGTCTAACATTGAAAAACTTACTTTTCGCTCCAATCATAAATAACCGGTCCTGTAAACTTTACTATTAGATGTATACCTAGACATAAATGGTGTATTAAGAATTTCACATTGACTAAATTTGCAGTAATTAAACATTTATCAGCGTATAATAATTCTGTCTTTTAAAAAATAAAAAAAAAACTCACCACGTAATATAACAATAAATAAATTGAAACAAAAACTAAATAGATAAGAGTTTGCCGGGCGGCATAATGTATTGGGCCCAAGCAGTAATCTTGATTAGTTTGGCGCTCAAACGAAGGGTAAAATTTAATTATATTTAAATAATTAATAGAGGAGTAATAATAATAATAGGTGTGATTATTGGTAATTTAAAAAATGAGGGATCCGATTCCTCCGTTAAAAAATTGGTGCTGAGATTCCATTGGAGACATGTGAATGACATCCTCCCTCGGATCCGATATTGTCTCTTCCATTTCATCTTTTTTAATCTGCTTTCTTGTTTCCGTTGCCGGATTTCTGTCTCAATTTAATCTTTCTGTTCATCGGTAACTCAATCCTATCTCTCTTTTTCTTATTCATTCTAATTTATTCCTGTCTTATTCGGATCTTACATTTTTTGTTGGACATTTTGATATACTTTTTTTTCTTTGTGAGTGAATTCATGCAAAAGTTTTCATTTTTATATATTAATTTTGTCATTCTGTTGATGTTGTGCATTGCAGTCATTTCCTTTTGGTGATTCGGTGAATTGTAATATATATGAGGGATCAGGAGAAAGTGAAGCAATGGTAGGGAGCCAATCAGGTGATTCTGGTGATAATGACGAACGAATGCTGGTTCGTGAAGTATATGCAAATGGATTGTCCATGCAAACCTCTGAAGTTGAAGCTAAACTTGATGAGGGAAATATTCAAGAAGCTGAATCTTCTTTACGAGAGGGTTTAGCCCTTAATTTTGAGGTTATACCCCCTTTTGATTTCATACTTGCTTAATCTGTCATTAATTCATTATGTGTTTAGTGTGTAACTCCTCTTTATGTAGTGCTGTATTTATGCTGAACAAATTTTTGTTTTTAAGAAAGAACATGTACATGAATTTTCATTATAGAAGAAAAGGTTTTCTTAGTTAATGGAAAACTTCAGGTATTATGAGGAGAAATGGAAATTTGTTTTTGAAATTTGGTGTTCTGTCTAAACTTATATTAATTGCTATATGGAAAGGAGCTATCAAGAGAGTATACATGTTCATGAGCCCAAAAAAATCAGCTTGACTAATCTGCTACCTTTGGCAAGGATGGGCGCCCATGCATGGTATGTGTTGCATTCACGAATTAGCATTTATCTCTAGGTTCTAGCTACTATATTCAGACCCACAATAGCTTTTTAGGAGAAAAACCAATCGGACAGTTAACCAAGTACCAGTCTTGTGTATATGTGTGTATGTGTATAAGCTATAAGCCTCTGTTTTGATTGTGAGTAAGTGAGACATGCTTGGATTGTAATGTAATTCCACTGGATTGCTTAGTAATATGCTGCATCTAATTATGACTAACAAATTATATGATCTTTTGTATTTTAGAAGTTTCATGTTAGATAAGTACGTATTTATGTAGTATGTTTCTGGAGTACATGACTTCAGATACATGTCTAGAAATATTTTTTTTGTAGCTAGTGTGTTAGCTTTTTGTGAATTTCCAAATTAAGAATATGAATTATCTAACCACTATTTTGGAGTCCAAATAATGGAGATAATGGATTCCCATACGGAAGTTATCATCTATCACACGAAAGGAATTTCTGGGATGTGGTATGTGATGAACACATAGGGTTCGGGAGTCTGGATCACTTTATGGTGGCACAAACGGAACACTTTGCATCAGTTTTTCATATCTGGCTATTTTCCATTTTCCAAAGCCGTCATGACCAAAGATCAAATGAACTCAGCTATTTTAATTTACCTCTTTCTTATTGAAAAGTATATATAATAATTTCTCATATTCCCGTCAAATTTCAATAATCCAGGAAGCAAGAGCACTTCTTGGAAGGTTAGAATATCAAAGAGGCAATATTGAAGGTGCCCTTCGTGTTTTTGATGGCATTGATCTCCAAGCAGCCATCGAAAGATTACAACAATCACTTTCAGAGAAACAACCTTCGAAGAAGGGCCGTGCTCGCGGTGATTCACAACATACTAACTCTCAGCATGCCGTTTCACAGCATGCTGCTAGCCTCGTGCTTGAAGCAATATACTTAAAAGCCAAGTCTCTTCAAAAACTTGGAAAATTAAATGGTTTGTCACTCTAGAATCTTTGATGAAAAACTTTTGGCAGATTTACCACTTACCATGTTCCTTTTCTTTCTAATCCTTGTTACCTATGGCCTTTCAGAAGCTGCAAGTGAATGTAAGAGTGTGCTTGATGCATTGGAGAAAATATTCCATCAGGGCATACCTGATGGGCAGGTTGACACTCGATTGCAAGATACAGTTAGTCAAGCTGTAGAGCTCCTTCCTGAGCTATGGATGCAGGCTGGTTGCTATAATGAGGCAATGTTAGCTTATAGACGTGCTCTCCTCAGCCAATGGAACCTTGACAATGAATGCTGTGCTAGAATTCAGAAAGCATTTGCAGTGTTCTTATTGCACAGTGGAGTGGAAGCTGGCCCACTCAGTTTAGCTTCTCAGATTGATGGTTCATATGTTCCTAAACATAATCTAGAAGAGGCACTGTTACTTTTGATGATTCTTATTAGGAAATTTTACCTTGGAAAGACTAAATGGGATCCATCGATTATGGAGCACCTCACTTTTGCGCTATCCTTATGTAGCCAAACATCAATTTTAGCAAAGCAATTTGAAGAGATTATGCCTGGTGTATTTCATCGTGTTGACCGTTGGAATATTTTAGCACTTTGTTACTATGGAGCTGGGAAAAATGATGTTGCTCTAAACCTATTAAGAAAGTCCCTACACCAACATGAAAAACCGGATGATCTCATGGCATTGCTATTAGCTGGGAAGATCTGTAGTGAGGATTCCCGTCTTGCTGAAGAGGGAGTGGGATTTACACAAAGAGCAATAAAAAATGCTCAGGGAAATGATGAACATCTAAAAGGAGTGGCTCTTCGTATTCTGGGTCTTTGCTTGGGAAGGCAAGCTAAAGTTTCTTCCTCCGACTTTGAAAGATCTCGTCTTCAATCTGAAGCATTAAAATCTCTAGATAGTGCAGTTGCTTTCGAGCCTGACAATCCAGATCTAATTTACGAGTTGGGAGTTCAATATGCAGAACAACGAAATTTAAATGCAGCCTTGCATTATGCAAAGCGGTTTATTGATGCAACTGGTGGTTCCTTATTAAAAGGTTGGAGATTGCTTGTGCTGGTTTTGTCTGCTCAACAGCGATATCCAGAGGCTGAGGTAGTTAGCGATGCTGCTTTGGATGAGACTGCAAAATGGGAACAAGGACCATTGCTCAGGCTAAAAGCAAAGCTCAAGGTATCTCAGTCACTCCACATGGATGCTATTGAAACTTACCGTTACCTTCTTGCATTGATTCAAGCTCGAAGGAAATCTTTTGGTCCTCTCAAAAGCACATCTCAGGTACGATTCTAATTTTTCTCTCTTCTGAAAGAATTATTCTTTCCATAATTCTTAATACATATATAGCTCTTGAAGTTGTTCCAAAACTTCAACTGCCCCCTTCAACTTTTAAAAGTTTCAAAAGACCCCCGTATTTGTCCAAAAGTAACAAATGACCCCCTAGTTTTAAAGTTGATGTATCAAAACGTGCAAATTATTGACGGTATTTACTATACGTGCAAGCTTATAATACAGGGAGTCGGAAATTTTGTAAATGATATGTCGTTTCAACCTTTTGATACAGTCAATTTTTGGAGTAGGGGTCTCTTGTAACTTTTAGACAAGAATAAGGTGTTATTTGTAACAGTTAAACAAGAAAGGAGGGCTATTTGATACTTTTAGACAAGTATAGGAGCCATTTGTAACAGTTGAAAGTTCAAGGGGGCAGTTGAAGTTTTAGGACAAGCTTAGGGAGCTACATATGTATTAATCGATTTTATTATTATCCAAATGCATCATTGTTTATATTTGCTCTTCAGTTGGATGCATATGATCCATCTGGCTATTAAGCCCTTTTATTATTGTCCAAATGCATCATTGTTTATGTTTGTTCTTCAATTAGATGTATACGATCCATCTGACTATTTATATTTTCATTTTAATCATATGATCCATCATTGTTTTTATTTGTTCTTCAATTAGAATTTAGATGTATATGATCCATCTGTGCGCATTCTTTCTATCTATACTGTTTAGTTTATGTAGTTATTTCATAAGCTCTGGATGCCCTTGTTTATCTAAATTTAAAGATCAGTTGCCCCAAGTAGTTGTTTGTCTTGTCCAAGTTGGCCTGGTATTATCCATTGGGTCAATTAGCAAGCTCAAGTAACTATTCTTGTTCAAACTCTACCTTAAATATTTTCATATTTTATGATAGGCTGAGGATGACAAACTCTACGAATTTGACATTTGGCATGGTCTAGCTGATTTGTACTCCAGGCTTTCTCATTGGAAGGATGTGGAAGTATGCTTGGGAAAAGCCAAAGAGTTGAAACAGTACTCTGCTGAATTGCTTTTCACTGAAGGTAACTGAAACATATTACTATGAATTTTACATGGTCTTTAGTCAAGTTCTCTTCTAGATTGTAGGTGAAAGGGTAAATAAAGTTCAACTCATAAACTGTAGTTTTAGTAACTTCGTTGCCAATTATTAATCAATTTAGCCCCTAAAACACAACAAATTAATTGGTAAAATAGATTTTTTGGATTTGTTTATCAGAGCAATGAATATTCTTTAAATGATATTTATTTACTGTTTTCAAACTCTTCTTCAATATAATAAATCTTTCAATTTTTATTGAAGCGGTTTTATAGGCTTAATTATTTGAAAATGAAACATGAGTCTGAACTCTTGGGGATTGTTTGGCCTTTTAATCCATTTTGCTATCTTCATCCCTCAATTATCTATTACTGGTAAAAATTTGATGTCTGATCTCATTGTTCATGGACGTCTACATATCCTGCAAATGACCAATTAAATTACAAATGTTGAATTGAGTCCTTGATAAAAGTGTAGTTAACTCTTCACATCTATTTTATAACTTCTGACCAGTTCTTTTAGATGAGCAAGAAAAATTTCGGTCAACTGATTGTTTCCCCCCTTACATTTTATTTTATCAGGAGTAATGAGTGAAGGGCGTGGGCAAGTCCAAGAGGCGATGTGCCATTATGTGAATGCGCTTTTACTGGATCCAGACCATGTCCCTTGCAAGATAGTGATTGGTTCCCTGTTACCCAAGACAGGCTCCAATTCATTGCCCGTTGCAAGAAGCATACTATCGGATGCATTGAGGATAGAACCTACAAACCGCATGGCATGGTATTACCTAGGAATGGTTCATAAAGAGGATGGACGGATGGCTGATGCAGCAGACTGCTTTCTGGCAGCCTCCATGCTTGAAGAATCGGATCCTGTAGAGAATTTTAGCTCTGCGTGTTGACTCGGTGCCCTTGTTTGAAGGTACAACCAACACATTCACTAAATGATTATTTCTTAGTTAATTTACATGCTTTAATTAATATATTGGTTACTCATTGCTCAGCTATTTAATTGTATGTTCAACTGAGCAAATAGTCTGTAGAAAGACAAACGACCAACCATACATGTACTCAACGTAGAGAAATAATTGAACATTTTTTTTTCTTTATTTAATTCTCTCTTGAAGCTTGTAATATATCAATTTTTATCAGGTTCTTATTTTTCTGGACAAACAGCCCTCAATTTTAGCTAGAATTTTCAATTTTTTTATTTTTTTTCACTCTTTCAAGGGTTTTGTTTTCTCATTCCCCTTCTATACTACCTTATCTATTTCTCCCCCTAAAATTTTACATTTACTCTGGAGGACCTAGAGAAGGAAACATAGTGCTAATTGTTGAATTGAATAACTGAACTATTGCAATCTAAGCATAAGAGGTTAGATGCCCTTGCTATTCTGGGAGCAACCAATTTCACTTGTCTAAAACCAAAATAAATTCCACTAGAATTTTACATCATCATATTAAATCAATTGATATCATCTAATATTTTAATCTAACAGATCATTGCTAATTGTGTTGAGAGCTTGAACAACCAGTTGTGAATTGGTTTCTGTCTTCACATGATCAAAACAGCATTCTTTTATCGACAAAACAACTTTGAATCTCTTAGATGGTCCATATCAAAGCATATTCAACTTATAAATTTTTGTTATCTCCAGCACTTTGAAAACGAAATCCTTCAGGAAAAGAAAAATGATAATCTGGAAAGTATCAGAATGCCACCATAGATGTTACATATTCATGCTTCATTTCTTGTAAGTCTCTCTTTCAGCAACATTAGGTTATATCGTTCAATATATTAACATCACCAGAATGCCTCATTGATAGCCTGAAATAGAAGAACAACAAGTTAGAGGGAGCCGGTGATCGGGAACCCCCTCCCAAAGTCAGGCGATATTCTAAGGAGTATTTTAGATAAATAGAACATTGGAGGTCATATAAAGAGTACCTTAATGACCTTAATGATAGTTTGTTGGTATTTTGATGGTTGTTTCCGTGTGACTCGACATCCACTTAGCAAGACATGATCGGCAAGGCCTTCTTAAACATTTGATATCATGTTCTGAATATATAAATTAGGCTTCAATTCTTAAAATAACCATCTTAATACTTTCAGTCATTAATATTAAGAATTGTATGATGATAGTAGTTATTTGTTTAAAAGGGAATCTTAGAAACTCTCGCATAAAAAAAATGAAATGATCATTATTTTTAACTGAATATTGTATATCCGGGATAAAAAAAAAATGTAACATAATAAAAGAAATTGGGATCACACACAGTACTCCTTATTTTTAGAGAAAATTACACCAAAACTCATGTTTCAAATCTAATTTACAATTAAATAAGTTTTATTTTTGAATTTTATCAGTTTACTAATATTTTATAATTAATTTCTCATAACCTCTAATTTTATCCTACTTTTGTCATGCGGTTACAATACTATTAAAATTTAAAATTCAATTATTACTATTATTATATTAAATTAATCAATAATTTTCTAATCCAATTCACGTTTCCTTCTTTCTTCTCTCCTTTTAGTTTTCTTCTCTTTTTACTCAAATTTCCTTGACTCTTCTACCGCTCTGCACCCTTTTTACACCCAATTATTTTAATTTAATTTTATGAATATCCATTTTTTTACCATCTACATCTACAAGATAATAAATAAAAAAATCATATGATTTTAAGGAGTTTGAATTTCGAAATATGACTTTGGCTTTGATTAATATGCTTATATTCTCATCATTTGAACTGAATTTCATTTTTTTTAATGTAAAATACTGAATATTTGATAATTAAAACTCTCCTAAATTTATCTATGGACTAATTCCTTTTACTTGTATAGTTTTTTACAGGTTTTTCTCTACCATTTTCTCTGCTAAAATCTGATATCTTTTGTTGTTTTGCTTCCCTCTTTTCTTATGAATTTGATTTATTTTTTTAACTTTTCAAGACTAGGAAGAACAAATTAACAACTAGTTATTAATTAACAGACATATGCAAATTATTTTAAAAATAAATAGCAATTACAGAAAATTTCATTAGAATTAAATTCACATGAATAGGATGAAAAATTGTTTGTTGAGATTCAAACATAAATGCAGATTTTGTAATTGTAAGGAAAAATCTATGATGTGAATTACTGAATTTCATAACAACAGAAAATCTATGAATTGCAGCGAGATTGAACGAAAAAAGAAGCAGCAAAAAGAACAAAGAAGAAGATGAAAGAAGGTGCAAGTGGCAACCAGATGAATATTCATGAAAGAATAAGATTCTTTTATCAACTAATAATATGATAAACTAAGGGGATTGTGAGACGTGGATGACAAAACCAAAATGGTTTTACTTACTTTTGACACTTGTACATTGAATTCAACACCCATAAGACATTTGTAAATATTCATAGCATACCTCACATTTATGTATTTAACCCGACGGGAATTGAAGGAGAGAATTCATGTCGCTGACACGATTAAATTTTACAGTTCATTATAACATGCATCATACGAACATTAAGAAGACGAGATGAAATCTACAATCACTACTTGTATTATATTGTATTCTTTAATATAGACAAAGTCAAAACATCACTTTGCAGCCTCAAAAAGTATATTCAGCGAAAGTCTAGTTTTCCCTTGATCATTCAGACACCTATCCAAGCCAATAAATAAAAATACTAAACGAAAGATTTTTTCTCTCTTCTCTTGAAAAAAAAATGGCACCGTTCCATAATGTTTAGAATGAAGTGTAGATGATGAAAGATCAAGGCTGATGAAAATTGTCACCGCCTCCCGGCTCGTTATGATTATTTACAACTGAGCTAACAACAGGAATATCAAAGCTGCTGCTGCTTCCTTCTGTCTCAGGCCCAACCTCTCTTACATCGGCTATTCTCGACTCTGTTGCCTGAATATCATTCCATTCTGCCTGGACGTTACCTTCATCCACTGCCTTCTGCACTACACTATCTCCAGACATTGGCAAAACTTTAGAAACACTAAGACAAGCTTTATCCACATCCTCTTCAGATAAGTCCACATGCTTCGTTAAAGGTCCAACACTTGATTCTGTCTTCTCAAACACTTGTTTCGTATCTATCTGCTCCCTGCTAGCAGAAAATATACTCGCATCAATCTCGACCATCTTCATATGTAACAGAAATTATTTCTACAGGGACAAACATAAATATTTACAGTGAAAACTTGGTAAACCTCCAACAGCATTGACTAGATTCAGCACTCCAGTATAATTACTGTAAAACAATCCGGGTGAACTGTAAGATCTTTTACCCTCACGTTTGAAGTAAATTGTACCTTTATAATAAAAGGCAAAGTCGGTTTTCAAAATATTTGTTACATAAAGAAGATGTTTCCTACAATGACAAGGATAATATGGTAAAACTTCTAACTGGATTTCAGCTTTAACATGTTTGTAACTTTTGAATTTATGTTGAAAAAAGAAATCTTCATAAAAACGAATGCGAAAGCCTTCTAGAATACCTCCTAGTTGTTCTATAGCCAACATTTTGAAAACAATTTAACAACTATAGTTAAAAGGTCACACAAGTTACTAGCATTGAAGAGGATTGTTTTTTTTCAGCCTTTTGTTTATAAAGATGGAAGAAACATTTAAAAAATAAGAGCACACTGAATAAAATTTCTACTTCCATAGAATCATTGGCCTGAAAACTTAAATTGATAGATAAAACCCAAGACCCAACTTGATCTAAGAGGTCATGATGCCATGTCAAAGAACCTGTTGACCTAAAAACTTAAGGTGATAGGTAAGACCTAAGTATGACTTTTATATATTAGCTCTATCATCCATCAGCATGAATGCTTCATTAGTATATAGGATCCATAATTTCAGAATTTTGTCCGCTGAAGTAGACTTAATACAAAAGAGACACATGGTTGGTGGATAAGGAAGTGAAAGAGAAAAGGCATAACGATATTTAAGAGGTGTTAGATATTGAACCTTTGAAGTTTTTCCTTCAAGATATTCACATAAGCTAAAAGCTCTTGCTTCTCATTCACAGCAGCTGCCTCTTTCTGTGAAGCTTCCTGTATTCTGGATTGAGCGTCTGCCTCTACAACCCTGACCTTCTCTTCAGCTCTCACAAGAGCTCCTTCCAATATCACAGCACGCTCTCTAGCTTTTGCAAGCTCACAACGCCATAGATGTGCTTCCTGAAGTGCGGAATCCCTCTGCTTAATCAAATCATCTCTTTCTTTGCTTAGAGTGGTAGCCTTTCCTTCAAACTCTTTCAGCTGCATGTACAAATACCTAACTAACTAATAATTAAAGTAGCAGAAACGTTGCAAACAAAATTAAATATTATTTACCTAAAAAGTAAGCAGTAGAGCATTGTAAATCAAATCTTACCTTCCTATCCACTTCTTACTCTACTAGCTATTGTACATTACCATTTGTCAAAATATTACAAGGAAAAAAAAGCAGTGAATGAAAAAACAAGAAGTTACTTGTACCTTCAACATGAATGAATCCAGCTGCTTCTCTGTAGAATTTGATATGCGCTCAATTTCAGCACAAGCAATTCTCCTCTGTTCATCCATTGTATGTGCTGCAGAAGCTGCAGCCTCGGCAGCTTCAGCAGTCTCTGAAAGTTTATCTGCTATTTCTTTGATCGTTGAATCACGAGCACGAAGATCCCGAGCCAAATTCTGTAGTTCCTCATCCTTTACTTTTAGTGTCTCCTGCAAGATATCATTACTCAGAAGTCAGAGAATGGCAACATGCCAAGCAAGGCTGAGTGAGGATAATATAAGCTTAGCTTGGCGTTAGTTGACCACACAAAAAAGTGAACTTCGGGTTGAGCATGTATACCACCAAATAGACATAACACTTTGTCTTAAACCTTTTTCCTAAAAGCCCTGATTAATGGTAATTTTGCTAGTAGGAAACCTTGTAGAATACTATCTTCAGAATATTTTTATGCAACTGCAAGATATTTTATATTTGGTAGGACTCTTCAGCCATTTTTATCCTAAGTAATCCAGACTTCACATGATAACTGCATTTTGCTGCTTTCAAAATATTAGATTTGAAAAGCTAGCCCCTGTCAAAAGAGAGAAGGTTGAAACCGTTGAGGAAACATGAAAATGACTATGACTAGCTGAATACCTGCACCTAATAGCCACTAGCTGAAAGTAGAAAAATGTACCACTAAGCATGTAATTCCTTTATAGATATTGTTATATGCTATTTTATTTTTAATAAAAAAATTAGAAAAATTGTATTATTTCCTAGTCCCACACATATTTATTTAGATATGCTATGATAACTAGTACTGTTATAATAATATTCTATACTTGATTGTTATTCTTATTTTTATACATAATTCGCTTATGTAAAAAGTTAATTCGAAACAAAAGAGATATTTCAACTATCCCAAAGTATTACCCAACTTCTCTTTTTTTATACAAATGGAAAGAACAGATACATCATTAATATGGCTTAAAAAAAAAGAGTTATATTATTGTCGAAATACCTCTACTTTAATGCATTTTTTCATCTATAATTTGAACAATTATATTTTATTTCGTTGCTAAAGAGCACATTATAAAGCGCGTACGAGTACTAAGGAACTGTTTATATGATAAAGGTTCACATAGCCATACAGAGACATAGGCCAACACACTGTTTTTACTGAAGAACTTCCTGATTACTACAATCAAGAATAGATAACAAGAACAATTCAGAAGAAAAACAAAGATAATATAAAGATGAACAGACGAACAATTTTTTTCTCCTATAGGGAAGCGCCCCTTCCCAGATTATAAGCTAGGACCCATAGAAATGATTTACAAGAAGCTGCCTATGGCTCTCTATCACTTGCATGATCTAAATCTCGCTCATCGTCATCTATAAGCATAACCAACTTTACCGATCACTTGCATAAATCTGGCTCCCCTCTTCTATAAGTTTCCTTACTTATCTTAGGCTATCGGCAACAAGTAAAACTGCTGTCTCTGTTCTCCCATTCTCTATCACTAAACTCTCAAGGTAGAATGATAACTTTTTGGGGCAGCAGATGAAGCAACTTTAAACATTAACCAATAAACTATGTAAAAATATATAATATAAAACCAAATTCTCCACTAGTTAATTAGGAAAAAAAAAATTCAAAACAACCAAATCAATAGTCATTACTCATTAGGCACCATAATAATTGTTAATTTTTCATTTTGCAATTTACAAATATTTTGAAGTAAACATTTGATGTAGAAATTGCTATCAATTGAAACAAACGGTCAAAACCAATCATCCACTAATGCAAGACAAAAAGAAAACAAAAATTGAGTTTCAAACTAAAATAAGAGTAACAATTATGGTTTTGTTTAGAATGTTTAACACTTATATCAAGACAAGAATGGGAGGCATGATAAAATTTACTCTACATATTCATGTGTTAACTATAATCCGTTTTCTCTACCCAAATGCAATCTAAATACAGCACACATGACACCTAAGTCCAATGTGATCCTCTTAACCACATAGCATTTTGCTTTCAGAAATTTATTTGGTTGTCATTTCTGTCCTAGTTTTAATAACAGGAATTTGTTGGTATACCAATTTATTTCTGATGGTGGTGCCAGCAAAATGAGAGTTGTAGGAGCAGAAGATGGAGGTAGAGATGGCCAACAGTGAAACGAAAGCTCTCAAATGGTAGAATGGCTAACATAAGCATTAAGGTGCAAGTAAACAGATTATAGTGGAGATCTTTTGACAACAATATACTGGAAATCATGACCATATGTACCTTCCTTTTGGCAGTTAACATCAAATTACTGCAAGTATTAAATGGACCATGGTATAAATTTGTTTTTAGGAGCTAAATCAAACTAATGAAAACATGTGATGTAAGCAGTTTCAGAATTTTTAATGCGCTACCAAGTTTAAAATAAATATGCTGCAGAGTCAAAACTAAACCAGAGAATAAACGTGTTTGTAAAACTACATCAAATTCTTCCTAACCAAAACATAATGCAATATCAATCTCCACTAAACCATGATACGTCGGTAACTTCATTGACATTGTACCAATAACACATTTGGTAATGCTTATTCAAACTATGGATATATATAGCACAGAAGGAGCAGTTGCAGAAACTATACCTTCATGATTGCCAGATCATCCATGGGACCATCAGTTATCCTAGTATTCATCATTCCCAAAGCATTTCTCAAAGAGATCTGCATTGCAGCTTCAATTTCTTTAGAGCATTCAAGGGCTGTTGAATTGGCAGCAGCAACTACAGTGGCAACCGTCCCCAGTTTTGCAGAACCATTCCCACTTAAGGAGTTCACAGCCTCTTTATGAGCCTTTAGAACTAGCTGAGTTGCACTGATTATCAAATGCCAAAACACCAAATTTAAATAGAAATTAAAGATAGTTTACAACATCAATAGAAAATGAAAAGTTATAACATATATACGCACAACAATATACGTGTACGAGGAAAGGAAAAGGTAAATGTAAATCACATAATCCAAGAAACAGCTGAATGAACTTTCACAGAGAACTAGATCCAATAGCTGCTGACGTTGTGAAAACACAGACCAGCTAAAAAAGTAAATTACATGTAATATCAATTGAAATTTACTGTATAACAACAACAACGAATAAAAACTAGGTGTAACACTCTTAAGCCACGAAAGATGAACAACAATGTGACTTATTTAAGTATGCTTCTATTAGGAGCTAAAACTGCAAAGACAGTCACCTTGAATATTAGAACGACAGGGAGTGTGCAGGGACTAGTTGATGTAATTTTAGGAAAAAGGGGAGAAAAACTCTTAAACGGAGTGTAGTTGACAGATAGAGAAAATGTTGAAAGGTCCGGGAAGCAATTTTGCCACAAATGAATGGTAAAAGAAAGAGAACGTGGTACATAAGCCCTTATAGTTATGTTCTCCCATTGAGTCCTTACATTTAAATTGCATGTTGCTGAACCTTGGATATTTCATTATTTCAGCATGGAAATGACTCCAGTTCAGATTGGCAGTATCAAATTTGATTTTTGAAGTTTACAATTCAAAGTTGAGCATTTAAGAAATGAAGAAATACAATTAAAAAAAATAAAGAAATACGAAATCTTGATAAACAGATTCTGAATAGTCTATGTTAGTTTGATACCATCACCAGAGAACTAAACCCTACCCTATTGCCCTAGTAATTTGTTCTTCTTTATCTCATGATAAGACAATTAATTCCCTCTACTGCCTCTGGCGACTCTTTCTCAATGCCAATTGTCAAGGAGCCATTTGAACCAAAAGCTTAAGCCGATAGGTAAAGCCCAAGAATAGCTTTTATTATCATATCTAAAACACTCCCGCATGCAAATGACCCCTGGACTTAAAAATTGTTTACAGTGTACATCATAGGTCCATCATACCATGTGTTGATATTTCATTAACAAATAGAGTTTATACCGTTGTGTTGACCAACAGGTCTAAGAAGCTACTATACCATGTCAAGGAACCATTTGACCAAAAAGCTTAAGCTCAGAGGTAACCCAAGAATAGGTTTCATTACTACATCTAACATGTTTTATTTGAAGAAAACATGGATATGGTAAAGAAAAAGCATAGTTTTGGTATCCATAAGCCGAGTAACTAAAGAGGATTCTTGTGGTCAAGGAATTGCGCAATCATGTAGGAAGGACAAAGGCAATGATTTTATCAAAACAGCACTTATCTAATAATTTGTCATAGCTTAATATGGTTATTCAATATGTTCATATAATAACGTACAGACTTTAGGCAACACGACATAATACATGCTAACATTCAGATTCTCAAAGCTTAAGCAACAAATACAAAAAAACCAAAATAATTTTTATTTATTTTATTATTTTTTCAGAAAAACGGCAATGACAGAAGAAAAAACTTACTTCAAAGTTGATACCCATGCTCTCGCAGCACCAGGTGTCTCTGCACAAAGGAAGTAGTCTTTCTTCTGTGGAGTGCCAATATCTACATTGAAGTTAAGCATGCAACTGAAGCTATTCAACTACATAATAACACCTCTAAACTCCCAAAGGGAAGTACAATCAAATATCTTTTCTATTGTTGGCAGAAACTAAATAGAATAATAAGGATACAGAAACAACAGCCATCATACTTTGGAAGTCCGCTGAAACACATAAAGAGAAATAAATACGTAATCAATCATCCAAAACACACATAAACAGTAAACAATAACCTCAAAAAGCAAACAACAACAACAACCAATCTTACTGGAAGTTAACCGGAGAAAGTGTTATAGTACTGTTGGCATCAAACGTGATAGTCCCCTTCACAGCCGGCTCATTCCTCCTAGTCCTAAATCAGCAAGCAAACCACAATGAAAACACACCGAAGAAACGAAAATGAAGCCACGAGAAAGAAAATATACGCACTTGTATTCCATTTTTCCAGTGGTAGGGTCTAAGATCACCCATCGCTCGTTCCATTTCCTAAGCTGCAGGATGCACAAAACATTAGCAACATCAACAATTCCAAGTAAAACCTAGAGAAATAGCTATCAGATATTGGAATTACTTATAATTAAGCTGAATCTAGGGTTTCATAATTAACTTTTGCTATTGCATCACATAATTATTGACAGTAAATGAGTAAAAATTAAAAATAATTACAGTCTCAGATCGCTTGAGAAGAGGACCCTGCAACAAGTTGCGACCGGAACCGGAAGCTAACTGGCGTTTAATCCGTTCCAAACTGTTATCTGCGTCGGCTGTTATCTGGTGCTGCGATCGTTAGAAAAGGCAATTAATAATAATTAGAATGAGTTTAATAAAACTGAGTAAGTAGATTAAGAAATGATTAACTGACCGCAGAAGAACCATTAGAAGACATTATAACGGAAGATCGAACAAGAGAAGATGAATTTGGAATCCGAATAGTGTTTGTTGAAATTGGAAAAATGGGTTTATGTGCTGTTTTAGGAGTTGTAATAATTACAATAAAGTTTATATATTGTGAGGGCTGTTAGGTATGTTTGATGGACCAGCAGGTTGTACTTTATGTTTAAATATTTTTTAATTCTTCTTGCTCAACTTAAATTTAGAGTTTGATTTCAGCACTAAAAAAACATTTGAGACAGATTTTAAATTACAACAGTAAGATTAGCTTCGTTTGCAAGAAACGTAATTAGGTTAATCCGTTCTTCATTTTCATCGATATTGCTAGATTTATTCATTCTTTTGGTTCATGACTTCCTTGTTCTTCGCGTCAACTCTAGTATTGGTTTTGAACGAAATTTCTAAAAAAATTTTATGCTTCTTCGAGAATTACAAAATTGCATTTAATTTATATGTCAATTACATTAATGATTTGGAGTTAATTTATGCGATATTGTAAGCTTAAAATATTGGACAATTTTATCTTATGGTGGCATAGGATAGCAGCCATTAACATGCATAACTTTTAGAGTTTACATAATAAATTTAAATTTCTTTAAATGTACTTTAACAAAAAAAAAGTAATTATTATATTATTTTATACTATTAACTTTTTTTTGTCTCAATTACCGATAAAAATGATGAGATTTTGGGCCTCGGACTCCCGACTCATAATAAACGCCACTTAAGACAACCTAAATGCAAGTGGCTTATCTCTTCCGCTCACGACGATAGCGCAGACCGACTAGCGTTCGACGTGCGGTAGGGTACGAACTCGGTACCATGCTTCTCGAATAGGTCATTAAATGGTTTGGTCGGGTATATCGCACGACCCCAATCAAGTACGAGCAAGCCAAGAAGCAAGTGATGTGGCAGAGGCAACCTATAAATACCAACCCTTAAGGGACTGTTGACATCTCTCTCTCTACTACTATTTATTTCTCTCTCCAATTACTTTCAGTGACTTGATCGTCAGAGTTTTCACGGACCGAACCCACCAATTCCACAGGAGGAACCAAAATCAGCTCTGCCAACCAGACAAGAATTCCAAAAACTACTTTTGGATCCACTTTATCATCAATTAGTTTTTTTTTTCTTTAAGAAAATGTCTTAATTTATTTAGGTTTCCAAAATTTTAATTATTTTTATATAATAAGTGAAATTCTAAAAAATAGGGTTACGAGTTTAGAATCTGGATTCACGCTTAGAAGTCTAGAATTAGGATTTTGGTTAGGGGTTTAAAATTTAGGGGTTAAGATTTTGGCAGTTAAGATTTACGAGTTTTGGTGTTCAAGTTCGGGTTAAGCTGTTTAATGTTAGAGTTTTTATTCGGAATTTAGGATTTATGGTTTATAAATTTCGAATTTTAAAACATATAAATTATATTGTATTAATTGCAATAGGTACAATATTTAAATTTAATTGGTTAAAAACGGTTTTTAGAAAGTTTGGATCACGTGTTGACTGTTGAGAGCACACTTTTCAATGTAATACTGACATGTATATTTTTCCATGGTGGTTGGTAATATAACTGTTGTGATATTTTCACGTGCTCCGTAATCAGATTATTATAGTCACAGTCACGGGCGTATCTCAGGACCTCGGCCAGTAGATATCATGATATCACTTTGTTTGAATGACCTATTGCTATTCTCAACATTCTTAATTTGATATATTGGTCTTTTAGTTTGAAATACATATGCAATGCAACCAATCCAATTCGTCGGGCTTTAGGTATCATAGAATGGCATGATTTGGTCCAATAAAAAGCCCAAATCTAATTGCAGTGTTATAAGTTAACAACATAAACTTCAGTCCATATGGCATTGTTTTTACTAAATTAAATAATAGAAATTGAAGAAAAGGAAAAGGAAACAAGTTCTTTTTTTGGTTAAGAAAAGGAAACAAGTTTGAAGACAATGAATGAAGGAGTTTGCCACAACACACCGCCAAACCGACAAGGCATAAGCTACACGTGGCATCAACCACCCCTACGTGCTACTCCAAACAAGCTGCCACCTTTTCCTCTTATATCTTACAAATAACACTTTCCTTCCATTTCCATTTTCTATCTCAATCTCAACATTAACATTAACCATAACAATGGCTGCTCTTTCCATTACCAAAAACCTCCTCTTCAACCTCTCTAAAACTTCCCCTCATTCCCCTAATTCTCTTTTCTCTCCTAGACTCTCTCGTGTCTGTTTCACTTCCGCTTCCAAACCAAGAGGAGATCAGGTACTACCACATTTCATTTACATACTATATTAGATCACATATATATGTCAACACTCCATTCATCTAATACTTTGCTAATCCATATGTTAATTGGGTTTTTTTTTGCTCTGTTCTTGGGTTTTAGGGACAAAATGCAGATGACAGAACATCAGATTTCACCGACTATACAAAAGAAACAACCAAGGAAGGTGCTGAGAGAGCCCGACAACGGGCACAGGAAGCAAGAGGGAGTGCGGAGGAAATGAAAGATAAGGCGAAAGAAAATGCAGAAGAAATGAAAGACAAGGCCAAAGGGTATGCACACCACACCAAAGAAGCTGCAAAAGACATGGCTCAATCCGCCGCTGATAAAACCAAACAAGGATCCCAAAAAGCATCAGAGACGGCGGAGAGAACTAAAGATAAAGCAAAAGAGTATGCTTCTCAGGCCAAGGACAAAACTAAAGAAGGGACCGATAGGGTGGCGGAGACTGCTAAAGAGTATGCTTCTCATGCCAAAGAGAAAACTAAAGAAGGGGCGAATAAAGTCTCCGAGACTGCGCATGAGGTGAAGGAGAAGACGAAGGAATACGCGGAGGTTGTCGGAGATAAGGCTAGAGACGGGACCATTAAGGTTGTTGAAACGGTGGGGAGTGTAGGAGAGAAGGCCAAGCAGACGGTGAAGGGTGCTTGGGATGCTGCTAAAGGAACTACTCAGAAGATTAAGGAGACCGTCGTTGGAAAAGATGACCATGATGATGATCGGGAGAAGGTCATGGATGAGGATGTGGTGGAGATGAGGCGGCGGGCTGGTGGTGGACGGGTTAGTGAAGATGATAGTTCTAGTAGTGATGATGATATTACTAAAAAGAGAAAGGGTCAATATTGATGATTGGATCCTTTTGTTGATCAAGACTTGAGAGGAAGCTAAAGAGTAATTAAATAAATAGTGTTTTGATTAGTAATTTTTACTAATGTTGTTTATGTAAATTATACAAATCTTTGGTTTCCCTGTTGTAGCTTCTTGAAGCAATGCACTTCAAACTTCAATGTTACAACTAATTTCAGTTCCATAAATTTAACTAATGCTGTTGTGCACACTAGTCATCTGACTCTGCACTTTCTCCTAGTTTCTAATGTTTGCTTTAATACATTGTTCTCATCTACCATATGCTGTGACAAATTGTGCAATGTTTAAATTCCAAATGATGTACACTCGGCAGTGCCCAAAATAAGGATGCTAGTTTAGGATGGATTGTTTGTTTGTATAGTATAGTATATAGGATGAATCTATCCTGGAAATAGATCTCTTCGTCTAAAAGTTTGTGTAATCTCTCAACCAAATTAATATGAATGATCCGCACTTGATCTCTAAAATAATTATGAATAGGAAAAGATTCTTTTGTCATTCTTTTTCCGTAACAGTAATGACTTTTTAATCAAGAACTTAGTAATAAATTCAGAACAGAGAGTGGAGATCATGACAGACGGTCAATACCTGAATAGAAAAACAAAAAACGATATTTATAATCAATAAAAACAAAAAACAATATTTATAATCAAAAAGTAAAATTTATTAGGTTTTAATTTTTATCTTTGGTATAATAAAAAAACAAAAAAAATATTTATAATTAATCTAAAATTTATTAGGTTTTAATTTCCACCTAAATTTAATGGTAATTGACCAAATTGTATTTAGTCAGTTATCGATTGGGTGAGCACCACTCCATTAACTAAAATCAGTAATTTGAGAAATTTCAAATTTATTTGTGAGGAACTAATAATGATTACAATTGCTTAAATATAAAGGTTTTGAGTGTCTATTTCGTCAAAATTTAGCTCTTGATAGTAGACAATTTACAAATTGTATCATAAACCGTCATCAAGGTTTGTAGTTTATTGTAATTTTACGAGAAGATAGATTTACTCTAAACTTTTATAACTATTATTATCTAAACTTTTTGTTTACCAAAATAACAACATACACATAATATATGTCAAATTCAACTACTATACTAGATATGATAAGTGAACAGTGAAAAAGGTAAAGTAAAATCAAAATGGATTAAAGTTATTTATTTATCTCCATGATGTAGTTGAAGAATTTATGAAATTCAATAACTCTTGGTACCTTATTTATTGAATTGGATTGAAAATTATTATCTCTTCCAAAAGGCCTAAATCATAAGAAAGTTCTTTCAAAAGGCCTAAATTATAGGAAAATTTAAAAATTGTTAAAAAAAGTTATTTTAGTTATTCAATTTTGAAGATAACCTATTAAATTCATTACCTATCAAATTCTTATTTGATGACAAAACATATGTAACAAATAATAGTTTTATTACCAACATAGTACACGTATCAAATAATATTCAATAGATGTACATGAATTTAATTAATCTCCGCTTGAATTTTTGAAGCAAAAAGGGTATTTGTGTGGTATTAATATTTCAATTATTTGATAAAAGTGTGAGGAATAGAAACAAAAAGGAAGGAATGGAGAGTTAATAAATACGTGATAGGCTATTTCCAGCCATGGATTTACCATACTTGACATAGTAAAAGTCTATAATACCCCTACCCATATTTCTCAAACCCAAACTAAACCAAACCATCATCCACCCAAAATTTGTTTAACCCAACCATAACACATTATCCGGCGAGCAAGAGTCTCCGGCGCAGCACCATATATTCCGGCGACCACCAACGATTCCGGCAGAAAACATTTTCCGGCGAGTACATTTACGGAGCTCAAATCATGTCGGGAAGACGAAACAAAGAAAAACGACAAAATCGGGAAAAAGCGCCGGAGGTAAACTAGTTTTTGATTGAATTTAGTATAGTTTTGGTGTAAAATCCGGCCATGTAGCCGGATTTTACACCAAAATCCGGCGGGGCGGAGGGTTTCCACGCCCCGCCGCACGGCGAGGCGGATGGTTTTCCAGCCCCACCGTGAGGTGGGGCGTGAAAACCATCCGCCCCACCAAACGGAGGGGCGTAAAACATATACGCCCCACCGTTTGGTGGGGCGGATGGTTTTCACGCCCCACCTCACGGTGGGGCTGGAAAACCATCCGCCCCGCCGTGCGGCGGGGCGTGAAAATCTTGAGCCCCACCTCACGGTGGGGCTCAAAATCCATGAATCAGGGTTTTTTTTGAAGTTTTTTTTTATATTTTTTTTTAATTTTTTTTAAAACGGAATAATTTGGATTAAACATTAATAGATAGTTTAGAGGTGTATAATCTTGACGACATTAACTTAACTGAATTATTAATTAAATTTATTTAGATTCGTGAACCTAGACCGACCGTAGGAGGCAAATCCGTGAATTTAGCTAGACAGTTGCATTTTTCCGAACCGACTAGCAGAATAGAGATCCCGATGTCGGATATAGTTCAGGAAATGTCTACTGCACGACATACGAAGAGGCGTCATATAGACTTTGATTCACGCCAGACATTACCTGTTAGACAGACTGGCCGTCAGATGCCAGAGTTGCACCCATCCCAGCAGACCCAGTTTGATATGTACAGAGATCCACCGTTTGATATGGGCGTATCCGGGGTTGGTTCAGATGCATCAGATACAGAGTCCGACGAGCTCGAGATTGATCATGATGGTTCATCCGATGAGTATGTGATGTCACCGGATCGCCAGTACGAGGACGTTGATTTCTCCCAGAGACGATTCACTCTGGCATCTGACAGCGCTGTAGGTTTTGGTGCTGCGGAGGGTTCTGCCCGTGGTATGGATTTTCGTAGTAGGGCATATGGTATTGGGGAGGGTTCTGGTCAGGGTAGTCGGAGACCAGTTAGGCCGGAGAGGGAGGTCGGTACTGGTGCGAGGCATGGCAGTGTAGTGGAGGGTTCTAGCCAGAGTAGGCGGAGACCGGCTAGGTCAGGGAGGGATCTCAGTGTTGGTGCGAGTGAGATGAGGCCTGATACAGATCACATTGACCCGGATCCAGTCCATGCTACTGTACATGACGCTAGGAGGAGCGTGACTGGTAGATTTGTTGCTCAGTCAGGTAATATTATATACACTTTAACTAAATATATTTTTTATATTATTATATTATTATTTTTTAATATTTTTTTATATTTTTCAGTCGGTTCGAGAAAGGTTAGAGCTTCAGATGATGAGAGTTGGTTGGTGACTAGTCCAGTAGAGGGCGGCCCAGTAGACGGGACTGTTATTCCTAGTTTTTTGGGACACGTTGCTTCTAGATTGTGGACAGTTCAGCCGGAGAGACGGGGACTTTTGTCTACTGGGACAAGAAAGTCGATTTGTGACTATTTGAAAGTCTCTTTCGCAAAAGCTCCACCTGATGTTAGTATTTTTAATTAATTAATTTTCAGAAATTATTTAAATTTAATTGTTATTATTTATATTTATTTTATTTTTATAAATGTCAGATGAGCCAAATGTTGCTGAGGACAGGCCTATCACACCTTCCATTTATTTCATTTGATCACATTGACCAGCCGTTGATATCTGCATTTGTTGATCGATGGCAGCCGGACACGAATTCGTTTCATATGCCATTCGGAGAGATGACTATCACATTGTTCGATGTGTATCAGATTTTGCGCATTCCGGTGGATGGTGAGTTGGTTAGTGCTGCTCCAGATAGTGATAGGGTGCAGGATTTACTTCAGTTATTCTTCGACTGTGGGAGGAGAGATTTGGATGGTTTTTATCAGGGTGGAGGCGTGAAGAACGCCAAGTTGAGAGCGATGGTTGACGATGAGAGGTTGCCTAGCACGTTACGAGCTAGAGCATGGATGTGGCTTGCTATAGGGTCCACGTTGGTTGTGGACAAGAGTGGAGATAGGGTCAAGGGTACACTATTAGAGGAGTTGATTCGAGATGATCAGGAGGGCGCTGATGGAGTAAGCGGGTACTCGTGGGCATCTGCCACTTTAGCATACCTTTACCGGCAATTGGGGATAGCTAGCAGAGGAGATACTCGAACTATTGCTGGTTGTCTGACATTGTTGCAGGCATGGATATACGAGTACTTTCCGACCTTGCGTCCTGGTCGGGCCTCGGATATTGTGCATCCTAGTGGGGCACTGGCGAGCAGATGGGTTCCGGTGTTATCACAGAGGCTTGACAGATTAGAGACTCTACGAGTGCATTTGGATCGACTTTCGTCGTTTGAGGTACATATTTTTTGTCTACTTTTATTTTTATTTTTTCAGATTTAATTTATTGACTTATATAAAACGTTTAGGTATGTTGGACACCATACGGGCATGTGTCGGTTTCTCAGAGCCTCCGAGTGCAGTATGCTGGGTGGATTCGGTACCGGGATATATGTGAGCCATACATGCCAGACCGAGCAGTTCGTCAGATAGGCTACGTACAGCCGGTCCCTCGTGATATCCTTAGGCCTAATCGGGCCTGTAGACTGTGGAAATCGGTGGGTTACAAGATACATATGAATCTTGTACAAGTTGATGATCATTGGAGGAGGAACCACAGTGCCATTGACCCGAGGAGTCTAAGAAAGACGACGATAGTGGAGCCTGGAGCTTGTACCGACGATTACATAGATTGGTATACATCTCATTCGCACCCTATACTGTCGCGTGCCAATCTTGACATGCCGACTGTTATCACCCGTGATAACACTGCATATGTAAGTCTTTATATTTTTTTACATATTAATATATTAAATTCTTTACATATTATCATACTAACTAATTGTTTTGAACGACTTGTTTATTAGTGGGTGGATCAGATGGGGCGAATAGCTGATCGGGCGATTTCAGCTGTGCCGGAGCCGGATCCACGTAGACAAGCATTAATAGCGGATTTGGAAGCGGTTGTAAGACAGTGGCGTTTGTCTGGTTGATTCTATGAATATTTGTTATTACTGAATATTAAGTAGTTATGAAATTTTATGTTGTGGAATTTTATGGAATATTATGTTGTGGAATTTTATGGAATTTTATGTTGTTGAATTTTATGTTGTTGAATTTATTTATTTTACGATATTTCTGAGAAATTTGTCAATATCAAGTCAGATAACTGTTCTTTGACATGAAATAAAGCTACTAAAGTTCAAACTTTACACACATATCTACTCAAATTGAGGATAATCAGCGGAGTAATATTTTTAGATAAATGTTCAACACAGTAAAATTCTTCAAATGGTCAGAATCAAATCCCTCATAATCAAATCCCTCTTACGAGGTATTTCGTACTAATCCATTCTCGCTTGTGGAAACTTGGGAACATAATTTCATATATGTTGTTTAATCTAATTTGATTTAATTTTAATGTTAAAGGGTTAGGATTAGGGTAAGGGTTAGGGTTAGGATAAGGGTTAGGGTTAGGATTAGGGTTAGGCTTTTTTTTTTTTTTTTTTTTCAGGGTCTCACACGGTTTCCGCCCCACCATGTGGTGGGGCGGAAACCGTTCACGCCCCGCCGTGTGGCGGGGCATGGGCTTCCTACGTCCCACCACACGGTGGGACGTGCGGAATCTACGTCCCACCACATGGTGGAACGTAGATTCGGCACGTCCCACCGTGTGGTAGGACGTAGGAAGCCCACGCCCCGCCACACGGCGGGGCGTGAACCATGTCAGTCGATGTTTTTTTTTTCGAATTTTAAAAAAAAAAGGGTAAATCGGTCTTTTACTACGTCAATTTTAGTAATTGATGGCTGGAAATAGTAACCCCCATAAATACGGGGGCGATTGATCCAACCAACTACTGAATCGGTTTCGTCTCCAAACAAACAAATATTGACAGATAGTAACCCAACAACTTCAAGATCCTGTTTACATTACAAAAATGCTGAAATCACATTTCATCCGTCTTCGTCTTCCTCTTTCCACTCTCTCCTTTCCTCCCCAATCCTCTCTCGCTTTCTCCAGATCCCACGCCATGTCTACTTCCTCCTCTAACCGCTTCTTATTTCGGCAGCTTTTCGAGAAAGACTCTTCTACTTTCACTTATCTGCTCGCCGATGTTGCCCACCCCGATAAACCCGCCCTGGTTAGTCAAATATTAATCAACAAACTATAACTAATCAAATACGAAATACTATTCCGACACTAGTTCGAAATTATGAAGCTATTAGCTCTCTTCTTTTTTACTTGTATTTCAGTTCAGTAAAATTCATTAGACATCGAGCTAATAATAATTCAGTTCACTTCAACTTATTTCAGCCCAAAAAGAAGAAGGTCTAGTATTACAATAACAACGCCTAATTAGACAAGAACCAATCTCGACCCGGATTATTAAGGTCGTATCGATTATACACTAATTTTGTTCTATTCTTTTCCCCTTCTTTGTAGTTGATTGATCCAGTCGACAAAACTGTGGATAGAGACCTCACGTTGGTTAAAGAATTAGGTCTTAAGCTAATCTATGCGATTAACACTCATGTTCATGCTGATCATGTTACTGGAACTGGCTTGATCAAGGTTCGACTCTTTTCAATATTTTGTTCTAAGAAGCGTTTCTTGAACTACTTTTGTCACTACATTTTCTTTATTATCTTGTAGACCAAGTCTCCTGGTGTTAAATCTATCATTTCCAGAGCGAGTAATTCCAAAGCTGATCTTTTCATTGAAGCTGGAGACAAAATACATTTTGGTGATCTCTTTCTTGAGGTGCGGTTTTCTTGAGCGAGTAATTTGTGTGGGTATGGATGAAACCTTGAGACATAAAAGATACTGCAAATGAACTCTTTCGAGGACTATATTAGGATATATATTGCTTATTCAAGATTACGATTTTATTCCACACTTTTTTGCTGCTTAAAATGTGTGTTGTTTTACTCATAGTACATGTTTGATGATGTTAATGTCTAAATATGTGGGCATGTATACATTCTTGTCACTATAGAGCATGGTTGATGATCAGGTAGTAACACAATACAAAAAGCAACCAGAGTGGCTTAAGTTGTTCTCCAAGTTTGTTATATTTCATATGCATAGCTCTGTGTTGCTTTTGGAATGTTAATATTTGCTGGCCTCGTGAAAATGTTCGTGGCTTCAGTGTGCTGCATTTTCTCATTTTGGAATGAGTTTACCTTTTGAAAATAAGTTTGTTAATGTGAATGGTCTAATTCAACCTTCCTTCCGTCAGTATTTTGAGTTGCTTTCCCTAAAGTCTGCTCTTGCTAAACACACGAACGTCTAGGAAGATACTCCTGCAGAATTAAAGTCATCGTCAATGTTGTTTCTATCATGTTTTTGTTTACTAAGCTGTTCAACCTCTATATGTGGGGTGGGCGTAATAATGCATGGAAACTGTCTCTGTCATGAGAAAATGTATAGTGTTTTGCTATTGAGCCCCAGAATCTTTACTTTGACATAATTAACCCAGAACTTTTTTGTGTTGCAATTATTATATTGTTATTGTTTCTGCCGATTCTTACCTCTTCTTCCCATCTATATACTTTTCTACCAATGTGACTATTCTTGTATGTGTATCTTGTTGTAGGTTCGAGCTACTCCTGGACATACATTAGGTTGTGTTACTTATGTTACTGGAGATGGGCCTGGTCAGCCCCTGCCAAGGATGGCTTTCACTGGGGATGCTGTACTAATACGGGGATGTGGAAGAACTGATTTTCAGGTTTGGCATCTCAAATTCTCATGATTTATGCGGCTGAAATCTGATCTTTCAGAATAAGCGTAAAGTTTCAAATGACATCCAACAAATTTTCTAACCCCATTAGCTACAAGCAGGGTGGAAGTTCATATCAACTATATCAGTCAGTGCATTCACAGGCAAGGACATGAAATGAACAAATAGTATGTCAAGTTCCAAAAACAAAAGTATGAGCATAGTTTTAACAATCTCTATTTCTTTTTATGAACAACAACAGATATTCACATTGCCAAAGGATACGTTGATCTATCCTGCTCATGATTACAAGGGATTTACTGTATGGAGCCACTTCTTTGCTCTTATGTGATTATCTAACTCATTCACAGCGCTAATCTGCTAAACCTGTGTGTGAGGTGCAGGTTAGCACAGTTGGAGAGGAATTGTTATACAATCCTAGGCTCACAAAAGATGAGGTGATTTTTATAGCTTATGTATATTGTTATTAATTTTTATTTTCTCGGGTGAGATAACTACTTCTAACTTGCTAGAAGACGGTGTGAAAGTTGTTTATTGTAATATAAATGACAAACTAACCTGAAAGGAAAAGCAACTTTCACAATTTACATTTTTATTTACTGGTGCATCTGGAACTAATTTACTAGGGATATCTTGCTTTTTAATTCACCAGTTCTGCAGAATTCAGTATATAATTTTATTCTAATTGACATTAATTTATGTCATAATCCAGCTTTCTAGAAAATGACTAAAATGATATGTATATTTTAGTTCCACTTATTTTGAATATGGCACTCCATTATCTCTTACCAACGATATGATCAATATACATTGTTTTGCAGGAAACGTTTAAGAATATCATGGAAAGTAAGCAACGCTATATGCTTGGCATCTGTCAATAATTGCTCTTTGTATGACATCTGTTTAATGGGGGAAGTTAATGCATGACTTATTATTCTGCAGATTTGAACCTTCCATACCCGAAGATGATTGACATAGCTGTTCCATGTAATATGGTCTGTGGTTTGCAAGATCCTTCTGTGAAGAATGTCGAGGCTGTGTCAAACTAAACTGGCAGAGCGACTTCTATTTTAAGGTATTGCATGTGAACTTGTGTTTCTAACATGTGCTATATTGACAAATAACATAATTAGTCGATTGTTGGTTGGTTTTGCAAAATGATAATAAAACTAAATTATCCAGATGTTGATTTCGACCTATATTGACTGATTAACCAATGCAAAACAGTTAGATAGAGGTACATATGCTTAGTCTTTTTGTTTTTGGGTCGCAAATTAAAGACACTCTAAATAGTAATATCTGCTATATTTAAATATTCAATTTTAAATTGAATTCATTTCCATCTTTATTTAGGATTCTTAATGAGTCTTATATATTTGTTATTATTCTTTATCTTTTCCAATCAAAATTGTAATGGCTATAAATAGGTAAGCTCTTAACAAAAGCATTAGTTGTATTCTGTTTGGTATCTCAAAAAAGATGGTTTTGTTTTGTTAAACTCTTTCTATTGTTTAAACCACAGTTACCCCAATTATGGCTAATTGTAAATTTTAACACTGAACCTCTAGCGTCATGGCATAATGGTTAGGTTATATAGCCATTGAAAGTTCGTAAAACTTAACAAAATTTATGAGTATGTTCATTTACGTTGCTATAGAGCTGTTTTTTTTTTTTTTTTTCAAGAAATGAAAGTATGCTACACTTGATGAATAATTGACCATGCATATTTATTAGTTCAATAGACTCAAAGTATAACTTCTGTGTTTGCTCTGGAGTTTGACTTAAACTGTTTGCTTTCATTCTATTTTTTTTTGCCTCAACCCCATGCTGGTATTAGTGAATTGATTTACAATTTCCAAATTGTTCAAGATCCAATTAAAGAATCTAATGGCTGCAATTTTTGTTTGCAGACAATAAGCGGCTTTATCAGAATTGTGTTTTATTGTTAAAATAGAGAGTTAGTTTATAGGCATATACACGATACCAAGTAGGCCTCATCAACTGATCTGGTACTGCAACAGGAAGCTCAATGTTACAGCTTATACGAGTCAACAAATTCTTTGCTGTACTTATTGGTGTCAGTGTGGCATTGTCAAATAGTTTCCTCTTTGTAAATAAATGTATGTTTTCAAGTATGTGTAAAATAATCTCAAAACAGATGGACGAGGTCACAGATCACTGGAATAAAATGCAATTAATGAGAAGTGTTATTGCTAATTAAGCTTGTTCTTCTGGTTCTTGGTACGGTAGGAGTTGTCCTTTAAAATGGTGACCTATTCAACAATACTTGAATAGCAGAAATCTAGTTGATTTTATTTTTCCTTTTGAAGTAAATATGGCCGAGTAATTATCGATGAGATTAGGGAGGCAAAATGGACCATTTTTCCACTTTTCTTTCATCTGAAAATTTCATATGCTGGCGAAGCCATTTTGAGAATTTATCGAACATCATGGTTTATTCAAAGTTTCGGAAAATAAGAAAGAGAGAAAAATATTACGAGAGTTAATAAGATTGTCTCCAACCATCTATCTTATTTTCACTACTGAAAAGTTCATTTTTTTTCTCTACTTTATCCTCAATTATACCGTTATGACAATACACACCATATCTGTCAGAATTGCAGCCATATGTACTTTTTTCTGCATTGAGCGTCCAGAGTAGCACTAATTTCATACGGTAGATTTATTTTGCGATCAGGAAAGAACAAGTTATTTTCTCTGCCTCTTAAATTTAGATTGGTTAAGATTATAACTTATCCTACCAAAGTCATATTGTTGCTTAACTTCAATGGAGTATCTGATTGATAAATTTAAATTGGTCATTGATCAAAGTATACCCGCTTTCTTGTTATGCCTGTTGGGAATTAACTATTAATTTAAAACAATTAGATAAAATAAATGTTTAGTGATGTTGTAGAACAATCTAGTATAAGCTAGCAAAGATTAGATTAATAAGTGAAAAGAAAATTCTAGAGATAAACAAATAAATATCTAGATTTTTTGCATAAAATTTGTGGCTATTAACCAACATTAATAAGTATAAATAGGATATGGAGAGTTAAGAGTGAGAGTAGGAAAAATGTGAGGAGAAAATTGAGTGTTGTAGTGCTACTAAATGTAGCAAATATAGAGAGTTATGTATATGTATCAGTGTTGTGTGAGGTTTGTAAAAATTATGTTAGATCAATAAAAGTTAGTTCGTGTTTTAGTCGAGTTCTTCAATAGTCTTCACTGAGTTCGATCCTCGATTTCCTAACAATGCCTCTTATAGTCTCCAAGATATTAATCCTACATACTTTCTATCTTTTTTATCTTTCTTTTTTCCTTTCCAATAAAAGTGGGGTAGCGAATCAAAGACAGAGAGCAACAAGTATCCCAACTAAATTGGTACACCAAACTCAGAACCAGAGACCCAAAATCAACCAAAAGGGTTAAATAACTCTGATCAAATATAATTTAGTATATACAAAAACTAAAATGTTATATGAGTTAAATGTATCGGGTTAAATGAGTTCTTAAGTCAGGTTAAGACGACCCACCAACTCGTCTAAAGTTATACGGGTTATAATAATTTATGAGTCAACCGGCAACACGACCCTCGTTTAGTATATATGTATTCTCTTCTTAGCTAAAGCAACTTGTTGAAACTAGATTATTAGCCACTCAATTACTATTTAGAATCTTATAGCTAGATTCATCAGAAGTTGTGCGACTAAATTTCGACTGTGTTTGGTATTGCTTTTGCAGAAAGCTACAGCAACTTTTAACCCAAAAGCAGGTGCTATAGTCAGTGTTCTAAAAATCGCTATGCGACCATGGCGCGGTCAGTGACCCAAACGATGAATCGGGGATGAATCGGAGATTAATCGGTTTTGTATTTTTTTTTATTTTTTAATTGTTTTAAATAAATTATATAAATATTTTTTAGAAAAACATAAAAACCCATGTTAGAAAACAAAAATACTGACCAAACTACTTAAAAAATAATAACTATTTTTGTCCAAAATGATAATAATAAATATACTAAAATGTCGACAAACATAAATATTTCGATGTTTATTACATTAATATTCTAAAAAAAACAATTACCAACAAATTAACGTAACATATTTAGATGCTCTTATTCAATCATATCTTGTTCACCAAATTCATAATTTTCAATTTGCGGCTAGTTAAAATGTATGTGGTCCGAGTATTTTAGGGATTTTTGTCTATTTTGTTATTTTTAAAAATTAATTATTTAATTAAAATTGTATGGACCATTTTTATTTGGGCCAAAATTTTCTTAATTGGGCTAATTTTTTCTGAATCGGTCAAAAATCGGTTGACCGATTTAAAACGACCTATTTACTAAAATCGATACGGTATACTCGATTTTACCGATTAATCGGTCAACTCGGCCGATTTTTAGAACACTGGTTATAGTGTTTGGTAAATATCAAAAGCAGCTTCTTCTGACAGTGCTTTTTGGTTAAAAGTGCTTTTAGGAAAAGCAGGCAGTCCCATGCTTTTGGAAAATGTAGTAACAATTAATTTTAAAATTTGGACAAAAATATTCAAAAGTTTTAATACATATTACAACCAAAACTCTCTATACAAGACTTTGGAAAAAAATTTAGTCCCTATATTTGTATATGAATCACTAGTAAGTTCCTCTATTTTCAAAAATTGATAAAAATAAACCCTTAAAAATTGAAAAAAAATTAATGTTAGAAAATTCGTTAAAATTTTTATGTTCAATTATGTCTTAAACCACCAATTGACATATTTCAAAACATTATTTACTAATTACTTATCAAACCGATTTTACTTCAACCACATATTTTTACTTTTCATTTTACCAAACAGTCTTTCAAACAACACTTTTCCCCACAACTACAATATTTTTTAAAAGCAATCCCAAACTAAGCCTTCTAAATGAATTAAAAAGTAGAATTGAGATGAATATATATAGGCATCAGAGATAGAATTTCATCGAATATTAATATGAAAAACGGGTTTACCGGGACTCAAACTCGGAAGTAGTCCAAGATTTGATTAAAATGATTTATTGAGCTTATTAAACTTGTCCTAAGTAATCTATATTAGTCTTTTCAATTTATTTAAAAACAATATAAGTTTTAAAAGATTTCACAAACCATAAAAAGAGTTGAGTTCAAAATCTTAAAAGTATTGGTGATATATAGAAAACAAATTAACTTTCTAGTTGTATTATCATTTTTTATAGACACACTTTAGGAAAATTGAGGTGACAAAAATGTAATTTCACCCATTCAATTAAGTATTTTCTTCTGTTTATTTCCCTCTTTTTGAATAAGCATCCAGTACAACAGTAGCTTGTAGAGTGAGTTTTAGAGCAGTAGGAATATCATGATCTGCTGTCCATCCCACACACATTATACATTTGAATATTTGAGATTTCCCAAAAGCAAAAACTCCATTTTCATCATCTATTAATCTTTGCTTTCTGAAATATTGAGGAAGAAGATGCCTCCTAAGAAGAAATTAATGGCTGTATTGAACAATGACAGAGTCAAAACCAGACTCACAAGGCTTAGCTACAAGCTAAGTTCCTCTCCTCCTCCTATTCTGAGCCCATCTAACATGGTAACTTCATTACCATTTTTCTTCTTCTGCTTCAAAATCTATGCTTTTATGGGTTTTCTTGTCTTCTTAACCAATGTTGACCTTACATTTCCCACCTTTACGACCACCTCTTCGGTATAGGACCGACCAAAAGCTCCTAACTTTGCTTATGTATTTTTCTTTTTTTTTCTTTGATGTCCTGTTTGGTTAAGAAATAGGTTGTGATCATGATGGTTTTTTATTTGTTACATTATCATTCAAGATGGCATGATTTCATGAAAATTAGATGTATTATGTTCATGATCTTGAGGTTTTTGACTGCTCATTTAAAGAAAAGAAAAAAAAAATCGTTCTCGAGTTCAGACTTTAGAGAAAATGACTCTTATGTGAAATTTCCTCTTTTTCCATAGTTCATATTATTTTCATGCTCATGATTGGATTATGGTTTTCAGATTTATTTTTTCTTTTATTGTGACTATGTTTGTGTGTGATTAACCGGGATGTCATGCTACTGCTGCCACAAGAAACTACTTCATCATTTTTATCTTTCTCTTCCGTTTCCTGCTTCAAAATCTATGCTTTTATGGTTTTCTTGTGTTCTTAAACTAAATGGTGAGCATTACCACCTTAAAGTTCTCACCTTGAGGGCTCTAATTCCCCCATTTCACCTCTTTGGATACAGTTGCACAGAGGACCACAAGCTCCCTACTTTGCATATGTAGTTTTCCTTTTTTTTCCTTTCTCTTTTCTTTTATCTCGTGCTTGTTGTGGACATGATGGTTATTTATTTTTGTCATTCAAGATGGCTGGTTTTCATGAAAATCAGACTTTAGGAAATGATCTGAGGTTATTGACTTCTAATTTTTTTCAAAAATTCGTTCTTGTGTTCAGACTTTAGGAAATGACTCTTATGCGAATTTTTCTCTTCTCTAACATTCCATAGTTGATATTATGTTCATTATCATGATTGGATCATTGTTTAATTTCAGTTCTGCTTTTATTGTGACAATGTTTGTGTGTGCTTAACTAGGATTTCATGACTGCTTGCTTTATCATATGTTAAGGTTTCATGTCTGTTAGATGTAGATGGCTTTATAAGTTATGCTCCTTATCTTTGTACGCACTTATTTGTTGCATTTCCACATAAAACTTGAACTTTTTCCTAATTCCATTCAATCTTAGCTAATGTTTCTTCATTGGCTGTTAAGGGTTATCAAGGTAAAAAATGAAACTTTTGATTGGTCTTAGCTAAAGGGCTTTTTTCAAAGCATAATTTGGATCAAGGAATGCTTCATATATTCTCGTTTTGTGTATGTTATCTATATGATGGATCTTGATTCTAAACTTATGGTCCATGGTTTAAATGGTTGTTTCTTTTGTTTTGTTTTGTTTCCCTCATGTAAGGTAAGTAGTGATGATTGTGAGAATTTATCTTATTTCTTTTGAGATTTTAAGTTTATGCCTTCGCGTTCATTGGATGCTTAGCAAATCGTACAGGTACAGCTCATTCTCTGGCAAGAGCTTTGAATCCCTTTTCTGGAGAAGGGTATCAAATTGTTTCTCCACATGTTTTGATTAGGAACTCGCTAGTTCTTGATAAATAACATGATGATTATTGCATCAAAAAATTATAGAACGTATGAAGCATATAAATGCCTCAATGTTTTGTTAGCCTTGCTAACATTGCATATAGCATATTTCACAAAGCTTATTAGAAGCTTTTAGTTTTAGCATTTAATATCTAGATTAGCAACTGCAACAATTAAGCTAAAAAAGTGTATTACTTGCTTGTTAGATGTCTTGTTCAAAACTCAAACAAGTAGGGAAAGTTACCAAAGCAAAGCCAGATGCACATCGTTATGAAAACCAACAATCAGTAGGACATTCCAGCAGTGCACAGCCAGATGCACCTCGTTATGAAAACCAACAATCGGTAGGACATTCCAGCAGTGCACAGCCAGATTTTGCACCTATGATTAACAACCTCACTGCACCGGTATGTTCTTTCTTTTCAATTCCATAATTTTGAACTTTATGTACTCGTCTGTTTACCTATATTGCAATTTTCTACTTTTCTCTTTGACTGGCCATACAATGAAATTGATTTTACAGTCCCCGGGATCATGGTTTAATTTCAGTTTTGCTTTTATTGTGACTATGTTTGTGTGTGCTTAACTGGGTTTTCATTCTATTGCTTGTTTTAGCATATGGTATGGTGTTTAATGTCTGTTGAGGGAATACGGCTGTAAAATTTATGCTCCTTATCTTTATACGCATTTATTCATGGCATTTCTACATAAAACTTACCCTTTCCTAATTCATTTCAGTCTTAATGTTTATGTACTGGTTGTTAAGGGTTATCAAGAGTGGAAATGATACTTTTGATTTGTCTTGACTAAAGGTCTTTTTCAGAAACATAACCATGATCAAGGGATGCTTCATGTATATATTCTCATTCGTACTTTATCTATATGACGGATTTTGATTCTAAACTTATGGGCCATGCTTTCAATGGTTGTTTTTTCAGCTTTGTTTCCCTCTTACGTATGCCAAGTAAAGTAGTTGAAGATTGTGAGAATTTATCTTCTTCTTTTCAGATTTTAAGTTTATGACTTTCGCGTACATTAGATGCTTAGCAAATCATACAGCTCATTCTCTAGGAAGAGCTCTGAATTCGTTTTCTACTCGCTACTTCTTGATCGGCATATAATGATTTTTGCATAAAAAAAGGATTGAATATATGAAGCATACAAAGGCTAGCCTTGCTAACAGTGGATATTGCAAATGACTATTTTATATAGCTTATTAGAAGCTTTTAGCATTCAATATCTAGATTAGCAACTGTAACAATTAAGCTAACTACGCGTATCACTTACTTGTTAGATGCCTTGTTCAAAACTCGAACAAGTAGAGAAAGTTACCAAAGCAATGGCAGATGCAACTCCTAATGAAAACCAACAATCTGAAGGGCATTCGAGCAGTGAATCACTTCCAAATTTTGCATCTATGATTAATAGTTTCACTGCACCGGTATGTTCTTGCTTTTCAATTCCATAATTTTGAACTTTATGTACTCATCTTTTTTACTTCTATTCCAATTTTCTACTTTCCTTGTAGACTGCTGCCCATACACCCCCTGTGATATCCACCCCTAAAGTAGGAGCTAAAACCCTAGAGAAAACTAGCAAAGTGCTGGTAGATACAGTTCATCTTACCGTTCCACCATCTGATAATGTCCTAAACAATAAAAATAAGGACACTATGGTGGGGGGAGATGCTTCTTTTACTGCTGATAGTTTTGTTGGAAGACCGCCTGTGACAGTTTCAAATGCTAATCCAACTGGCAGTTGTGGCTTCACTGAGTTTGCTGACATGTTTGGCAATGAAGAATTGAGTGAAAATGAGGAAGAATCACCTAGCTCAGTTAGAATCCTTGGAAAATATTCGGTGAAGGAAGCATTGGCACCGATGATTACGAATGTAATTGAGAAATATGGAGATATAGCTGCAAATTCTCGTTTAGAAACGCTAAAAGGCCGTTCTGTGGCATTGGAGAATCTTGCAGAGTTTATCCAAACATTTAAAGCAAAACCTTTTGTTGAGCTTACTGAAAATGAAATCAAAGAAGCTCTCCAGTATGTTTCTGAGCTTGGTGGAGTCATGGGGTTGGAAGTTGGATGGCTGCAAATAAAATTGGAAGCAATTCTAAAAGCAAGAAAAATGGTGAAGCAGTCTTTGCTGTTGAAGGAGAAGAAGGATAAACTTAATCAACTTATAAAGCATAAGAAGAGATCACTGGAGATTATAGAGGAGGAACTAAAGGAAAAGAAGAGATCACTGGACATTACAAAGGAGGAACTGAGTGTAGCTGAAGCTGAAGCTCAACGCATAAAATTAATCAGGGACGAAGTTATATACTTTGTTAATAATCCGCCATTAGGTGACCTCTTCTAATTTAACTCTCTTGTCTTGCTTGAAAAAATTAACTTGGTGAATGAATACATTTTGATGAAACGTGTAAATATAATTTGCATTTAAAGGAGAAGTCAGCTAGTTTTTGGTATTATGCAATAGATATGGATTAGGAACAGGATGAACATATAGTTAGATCTGCTTTTATTAGCTTCTCCATTGTTGTGACTGTTGGTGTTGGTGTTGGTGTTCAATGGATTAGAAATAGGATTTCATAGCACTTCTTTTACTGTATAATATTGTGTTTTGGTCTTTTTGCTGCATTTGTGTAATAATTTCATTCAATTTTGAAGATGTCTTGTAAACTCTCATTGTGAGTTGCATTGCACTATTTTTCATCTAAATTTACTTAAAACGACTTACTAGCCTCTTGAAATGGTTATAATAATCGTGTATGCTCTTGAATTTGCTTTAAAGCATTCTATCTTTTAGAAGGCTAATGAGACGTTTTGATCAAGTAGAGAGAACTAATGAAACATTTTTCAAGTTTAAGGGGCTATTGAAAATCTAGATAGGCACCGTGTTAGGTAATGCTTAGGTTTTGTCACTATATTCTACTTGAACCTTATAACTGAAAGTTACATATTTTCTTGTTTCTTCCAAAATATGGCTTTGTGGTTCAATGTGGACTATATATAATATATTTTATGTTTCTTCTTTGTTTGTGTTCAAATCCTATGTATAAGAACTACTGGAATTTCACAAATAGTGAGCGCCATTGCAATGTTTTCTACCTCACTCGAGCCTCGAGTCACACGTTTTTTTTTTTTTTTTTTACCACGAGATCAATGAATCTCCGAGGAAAATAGTGGATGTAGTGACCAATCCGAGTCATTGAAAAGCTTCAAGTTTGTTGTTGAATTAATTGCTTGGATAAAAAGTAGCCTAGTGGGCATCTCAAAATTTTGTGAACAGCCTGTATATGAGAGTATCTATGACTATGGGGGCAGTCAACGAATTGAGTTCAACTACTAACTATAAAGGAGATATCAAGTCTCATATTTTGTCAAAGTAGATGGATGCATGCATCATTCTTTATCACAAATCTATCACATTTTTCTACATATAATTTCTTTTAATAGGTTTTTAAACAGAAAGTTCTAACTCTAACTCTTTACCCACACATTAGTCGGCATTACCAATTGGATTACGACCGATTGGTTTTTTTCTTATAAATTAAGTGATGAAACACATGTTTTTTTCTTATTTATTTTATGAAAAAAATACTTCATCCGTCTCATAATATTTGTTGTTTAAGGTTTCTACACATATATTAAAAAACATATTAATTAGCATTACAAAGAATTTGATATTACCATATTATCCTCTAATAATTAATTCTCAAAATGACTCTACAAATTTCTAACGAACCATCATAAGGGCAAAGTTGAAAAAAGTTGGAAAAAGTTCATTTAATGCTTCTTCGTAAGTGTAAAACGTCAAATATTTTGGAATAAAAATCTCTCAAAAACGTTAAATATTATGAAACGAATGAAGTTATATTATAAATTGCTTTCATTCTACTTATTTAGGATTATTCAAACATCAATAAATTTTATTTTATTAATTAACTTATGTATTTTGAATAAAGAGCTCCTATTTATGAGAATTAGGATTATTTACTAGTCTACCCGCATTATTATATTTAAGATCTATGAGTCAAGTTCAAATGAGACAAGGGTTTAGGATGAGACAAAGGTTTAGGATGAGACAAGGGGTATTTTTGTATTTCAACAGGGGAAGGTGGCAAACTTGTAATTAAATGAACACCCCTCATGCGTGAATTGAAGGGAAGGAATAGGAGGTGATGTCATCGCTGATGTCACCTCTGGAGAGAGAAAGAGTTTTAATTATTTTATTTAAAATGCATTTTCCCGCTCTTTCCAAACTCATTTTTCATAAAAAATTATACCAGTGAACTCGTATTAATTAGGCGGTCATTTTGAGATCCATTTTTGTTATTTATAGACGATTTTTATTTTTTTTTATTTTTTTATGGTTGTTCCAGCGGACTACTCTATTTGTTCCACCGGACTACTCCAATTGTTCCACCAGAATACTACATTTTTTTACACTCCTAGAGTGCATTTAAAAAAAAATAATGAAAATATTCTGCTGGAACAATTAGAGTAGTCTGGTGGAACAAATGTAGTATTCTGTTGGAACAACCGAGTATCCAATTTGGAACAAAAATAAAAAAAAATAAAAATCGTCTATAAATAACAACAATAGATCTCAAAATGACCGCCTAATTAATACGAGTTCAGTGGTATAATTTTTTTTGAAAAATGAGTTCGGAAAGAGCGGGAAAATGCATTTTTAAAAAAATAATAAAAACTTTTTCTCTCTCCAGATGTCACATCAGAGCTGACATCATCGCTGACATCACCTCCTTTTCCCTTCAATAATGCCCCTCCATGTTTTTAAAATTTAAAAAATGCCACCACTTTTTAATTCTCACACTAAAAAAAGTCTTTCCATAATGACCTTGTCTCACATGATCCTATCTCTAAGATCTATATGCTCAAATTTTATCATACTAGACATTTTCATATCATTTTATCCAAAATTTATCTCTCTCTCTCTCTCAAATTTTATCATACTAGACATTTTCATATCATTTTATCCAAAATTTCTCTCTCTCTCTTCTTCGATTTGTATTTTCTGAAATCGTTTTGATTTCTCTGAAACAAATTTGTGTTGCACATAGCTAAAATAAGAAATCACATGACAAAGGACAACAAAATGCCATACAATGTTATTTTTAATTTGCATCATGTTTTAAGAAATACGTTTCATTTATTCATAAAGAGCAAAAGAACGTGATGAAACGTGTCAAAGTGAAAAGCGATCAAGAGATCCATATATATATTTCTCAGATTATTTTTCCATTTTGTTACAAATCCTTTCCTTATTGTGCAACAAATTGATATTTGGTTAATTTGAGACTATAAGAGGAGTTCAAGGTTTTCTTTTTGGTGATTGCTCAATTTGAATGGTTGTTAATCAAAGTAGAATGAGGAGCAACTCAAGTTTCTAATTGAAAAGAAAGAAGAAAGAATAGGGAAGGAGATAGGAGTATTTGGAGTAAAAGGGCATGAACCTATGAAAGTGTATACTTATGATTTGACAAAATTTTACAAAGTAAGTCTAAATATGTTATGGGCCACAAATTTGGATTAAATTAGTAACCCATTAAAATTATGCACTGATACTAATTAGAACCTATATTCAACTCGAGAGATTCTAGAATACACTTGGTGTGCGTTAACGTGGTACACAAAACGAATAAATGATTGACATATATCACTACAACCAATCAAATTTGTACACCGTGTAAATAATTAATAGAATATTTTGTTGTTAATTATTTATATAAAATTCTAGATGACAAAATAAAAACTCTAGACCGTAGAAAATGAATCTGAGACTCTAAATTATAAACCCTAAACCCTAATAGTTATGAGTCTAAATTATTGATCTGGTGTACGAATGACGTGGTACACCAAAGGTATTTTAGAAATTCTCTATTCAACAAATACATCAAAACTTATTATATATTCAACCAATACTTTAGTTCGTTCAAGTTATTTTAGTTCACAACACATCTTTTTTCATTTCAGTTTCTTTTTTCAGCTAAAAATAGCAGAGTTTTATCTGATAATATTTATAACCACAAGGATTATTATTATTTTTGAAATTTACCTTATTATTTTCTTTCTCATTTGCATTTTTTATAGTCAGTTGATTGTTAGTGTTTTCGGTAGAAACAAAAATTGGGTATAGTTGATATCGGTGTTTTGATAAAGCATATATACTTACATGTGAATAATTGTTTTTTTTTATTTACTTTTTTCAGTTGTGAAATTTGAACCTATAATCTAACACTCCTTTACGAAGTATAATAAACCACTAAAATATATTTTTAGCATGACAATTTATCCCTTTCTCGATTCATCACTTGTATTAATACCGTTATAATCCAAATATAATATGCATATATGATATATTTGACCCAATTGATAATGGAAAAGGACATAGGTATAGTAATAACAAGTTTAGGTCAAGAAGTAATGATGCAATAAAATATAGTGAAGCCTACTGCACACTACTTCTGTTATGAATTAATAGTGAAATCAACCCTAAATCCTGGTGTGCACATGACATGATACCTACCTTATGTATGCCCATTCTTGCAAATGCTTGTCCTAATTCTACCTGAACTTAGGCAATATATTTTTTTCTCACCAAAGAATAAAATATTTTCAGGTATAAAATTAACCATGGGAATCAAAAGTAAAAGTAAAGGTTAAAATCAATCCTTATAAATATATTATAAGTCACGATTCAATATACATGGTCCTAGGGTATGAAAATAATTAATGTAAAAATTAATTCTCATAACTATTTTTTTTATGTATTTGCTTAACTATAGAATATTCACGAATAATTTTTTATATACATTCACGTTTTAATTATTTTTACATAAGCTTAATGCACATTACGGTGCCGTTTGGTTCGCGGAATAGCTAAGAAATAGCAAGAAATAGAATAGTTATTCCTTGCCTATTACTATTCCTATGTTTGGTTAGATTTTTCAAACACGTAATAATTATTCGACGGAATAGCTATTCCAAAAGTTTATGGATAATTATTTCTTAATTGAAGTAAGGAATAGTTATTTCGAACATAAAAATTTATATTCCTAGCGAATATTTATTTTATCTATTCTCATTCTATTCCATGGAATAACCATTCCATTCCATTCTATTCTATTCCTTTCTATTCCATGAACCAAACGGCTACAAGTTTCAGAAACTTGTGCAGTGTCTCTTCAACTCATTAAATTTATTTAAAATGTCATAATTAGCTCCTTAATCCCTGTGGCTAAATGTATTTTGTGAAATTGTAAAATATACAATTTTATACAAGGAGCACATATATCAATTTACACAAGGTAGAGAAGCCTATGGATGATTTTATACAAATTCAAGTAGTAAATAGACACATTTTGTAAGTTTAAAAAGTCAATGACATCTTTAATGAAGTCTTCCACATTTTTTTTTATCTTAGGGCTTCTTTTTCTTTTCTTTTTTCAGAATGTCAATAATACTTAAGGATGATGTGACAGGTTTTTTCGGAGTCACTCCCAAAGGATCCTTAGTCTATACATAAGACTGAATATCACGAAAGAAACACTTGAAATCCACACTTGTCGCACCAAAAAATGTGAAAATTGTATGAGTCCTCAAAGAGTTAATTATAACGAAATATGAAGACCTTGTAGTGAGCAGGGGTGGACCCAGGATTTGAAGATCGGGGAGGCTAATTTTGGCTCTAGCGTAATTTTTTTTTTTATGTATGCGTGTATACAAAAATGAAGTAGAGTTGATAAAATTAGGAGAAGCAAATTAATGATCTAATAAAAAATTGTTGATAAAATTATAAAAAAAAAGAAAGGAAAAACAAAATAGTAGAGTTTTCAATCAAAATAACATTGATGGAAAGCATTAATAATGTTGGAAGAAAAAAAATTGTAGATGGTGGAATTTGAACCCTATTATTCACATCTAAACACATCCTTCTTACCAACTCTCTCACTCTTTCACTTTGTCCATTTTATCATCTTTACTATTAATATACATTATTTTGAAGAGGGCTAGCCGGAACATACCGTTATTACTCTAAGGGTTATGCCGGAATTGAGGGTGGCTCGGGTGGGGTAGTGAGTTCTTTTAATTTTTGACAAAAGTCAAGAATCAATATATTATTTGCCCTTATTTTGTTTTTCCAAAGTAATTATAACAACTTAATATGAACTTTAATCATACTTCTTTACCCGAAAAAAGTGATAATATTTCGCTAACTAGAAATGATAGAAGTCCAAAATCGTTTTAAAGTACTTCTCAAGCTAGAATGGAAATTAGAAAGTACTTTTAAATAAGTTGGTTATATTTGACAATCAAACGTCTTTGAAACAAAAGTGGTGATAGTTGAAAATTAATATTCCTAATTTCTCAAAGGTATGAAAGAGACTCTCTTTTTCCTTCTTTTCAAATCTGATTGTTACTCGAAATACTCCTCCACTTCGCAGGGTCAGAAATTTTCTTGGTAATTCTGAATTAATTAAGTTGACTTAAAGATATAAATAAATCCTTTAAGAAATTATATAAAAATAAAATATTGAGAATTAGTGGAAGAAAATCAAGTAAAAAATTAAGTTAATTAAAAACAAAAACTAAAAGGTTGTTCCCCCAATACTTCCCGAGTCAGTGGCTAGTAAGTCGGAGATCTTGTCGACATACAGGTATGATTTACTTTGCCCATACCTCTTATTAAAGATATTTATCTTTTTTTTTCGAAAGATAAAGATATTTATCTTATTTATTTATTTATTATTTTATGTTTTTGGAAGACAACATTGACCATAAGAAATTTAATGGCTAGAAAATCAAATGGGATTTTTTACAAATACAGAAATATTTCATTTTTCTAATATATTGAACACAGCAATTTCAGAAAGAGTTGAAATATGCTAAGCAAACTTGATTTAACTAAATATATTTGTTTTCAGAAATTCAGAAATACACAAAACTGACTTGTCCAAGAGAAAGATACTACTTGTAGTTAATGTTTGGGTCTTTATCAGGTGATGTAATTTGACTTTTTTTGGCTTGGTAATATAGAAATTATTTTATTTATCTATCTCAAATTAAATTAATTGATGGGATAAGTATAATTATAATTAAGGAAAATAAAAGTGTGAAACTGGAATTCGATCAAGTTGGCATTGGATAGTGACAAACAATTTCATCCATATCAGATATAGTCTATATATAGGATATTATTAGTTGAATGTACAAGTACATTAATTAAAAGAGGTGATTTTGGTGCAGGAGAGAAAAAATTTTAAAAAGAAAATGGCAGTATTAGAAGAAAGTGGGCATATTAGCCCAACAAAAATTAACAAATATGCAGCTGCATGTTCCATTGTAGCTTCTATGATCTCCATTATTTTTGGCTATGGTATGTCTCCTTTCCCTTCTTCCTTCGTCTCTCTCGTTGCTCGATCTTAATTTCGGTTGGATAACAAACCTGAATAATTAATGATTGAATATCCGAACAAAAAGATTCAAAACCATATATGAACATCAATGACCGATTTATATATTGCACAAGATGTTATATAATGTAAATTCAACAAAAAGTTATGAGCCTTGATATGAGTGGTAAATTTGTGTTAATTTTCTATTTTTTTTTTTCATAACAGATACGGGTGTAATGAGTGGAGCCTTGATATTCATAGAAGACGACCTGAAAATCCATGATACACAAGTCGAAATTCTTGCCGGAATCTTGAACATATGTGCTTTAGTTGGATCCCTTATGGCCGGCAGAACTTCCGATTACATTGGCCGGAGATACACAATAGTTATAGCATGCGTTATCTTCATGCTTGGTTCAATTCTAATGGGATACGGTCCAAATTATGCTGTACTAATGGCAGGTAGATGCACCGCCGGAATTGGTGTCGGTTTTGCCCTAATGATAGCTCCGGTATACTCCGCGGAAGTTTCATCCCCGTCATCAAGAGGCTTCTTGACTTCCCTCCCGGAAATTGGTATAAGCATAGGTATTTTACTTGGATATATTTCAAACGTAATTTTCGGAAAATTAACACTAAAACTCGGGTGGAGATTGATGCTCGGAATAGCAGCAATCCCTTCAATAATCTTAGCATTCGGCATCCTCAAAATGCCTGAATCTCCAAGATGGTTGATAATGCAAGGCCGATTAGGCGAAGCGAAAGAAATACTTGACCGAGTATCTAACACGAAAGAAGAGTCGGAACAACGTTTTCGCGACATAAAATCCGCTGCAGGAATCGATGAAAATTGCAATGAACACACGGTAAAACCGAGCAAAAACTCGAGCGGACAAGGGGTATGGAAAGAGCTATTACTCCACCCCACCCCAGCCGTCCGGTGGATTCTTATAGCAGCCATCGGAATACACTTTTTCGAGCACGCGGTAGGTATAGAAGCGGTAGTACTTTATAGTCCAAGAATATTCAAAAAAGCAGGTGTGGTAGGGAAACATAAGCTTTTGCTCGCGACAGTCGGGGTAGGGTTAACAAAGTTCATATTCATATCAATAGCCACAGTGCTTCTCGATAAAGTAGGGCGGAGAAAGCTTTTGCTTATAAGTACGACGGGAATTATAGTGTTCTTAACAATGTTAGCATCATGTTTAACAATTGTTGAGTACCATAAAGGTGACAAACTTTTATGGGCACTCGCGTTAAGTATAGCATCAACGTATACGTTTGTGGCATTTTATAATATCGGGTTAGCGCCGGTGACATGGGTTTATAGTTCGGAAATATTTCCGTTGAGATTACGAGCACAAGGGTATAGTATTGGAGTGGCTGTGAATAGGCTTATGAATGCTACTATTTCGATGACTTTTATTTCACTATATAAAGCAATTACAATAGGTGGAGCTTTCTACTTGTTTGCTGGGGTTGCTGTGATTGCTTGGATTTTCTTCTACTTATGTTTTCCTGAAACTAAGGGAAAATCTTTGGAAGAAATGGAAGAGCTTTTTAGTCAAGGGATTATGGGGAAAAGGAAACAGAAATCTCTTCAACTTGAGCCTATTACCAAGTAAATAATTAGTGATATTTATGTGTATATAGCATGGGATTCTTCATGTGCAATGTAATGAGAGAGATGTAATTCAGTATTGTGGTGACTTATTAATTGTATAATAGGAAATCCAAGAATTGGCCTTTCTAATCTCTTTTTGTTGTTGGACATTTAAAGTAGAAAATGTTACTCTTGTCATGTTGTGCTTGTAATTAACACAATTACTTAATGTTAAAGACAAGTGGGGATGCATATATAGCAATATTTTAGTCTTAAAGGATATATATGAATGCTGTGATGTTATGATGTCCAATTTCTGTTTTTACATGGTATTTCATGCATGAACTCATATGTACTTTTGTTGGCAGTTTCGATTGAGTTCTATAACCATATATAGGTAAAAAAAATTAAGGATGAGAAAACAAATCATTCGAAACTTTAGAGGTGCTCAAGCCCAATGAACCAAACAAAAGGAGAAATTTTATCCTGAAACTAGAACCTGCAACCTAACCTATAGTAAAATATTTACATGGCTTAATGTTGCACCTAAAGCATATATGTCCATATTATATTATCCGCTTTCACCTAAGTCTAATTTTATTTTTTAATATGTATCTCACTATTGCCTTAAAATCATCTATAAGTTTCCAATGTATTTAGCTCATTCCTAATTTTCATTTTTTGAGAGAGCTTCTTTTCCGAATCTTCTTCGTGGGCTTTACTTCATTAATTTTACAATGTCAAACTTATCGGATCTTGAAAAATCTCGAATGACTTGTTCATAAACTTAGTGAGAGACCTTATGGAATCTCTTTTTCCAATAGCAAGTGTGGAACTTTCTTCCCACACATTATTGGTTACAAATAAACATCTTTATAGTAAAATTTGAATATAATAGATGGATGAAAAATGTCAAATTTAGCTCTAAGAGGTTTTTTTGAAAGACTTGAATGATTTCTCAATATGTAGAATTTTAATACAAGATTGCCACCTGAATTTCAGGTTCTTAACCCTTTTTATAGTAAAATATTAAATTGTTCATAACAGGTTGCGACAATTGTCATGTTAGCTTTCAATTCATCAACTGAACTTAACCTAGCCGTGGGAATGAGAAGTTGCCGAGTAGCTTGAATGTGATTGAAATTAATCAACTATATAGAAAGTCGATTTTTCTATAATGTGCCCAAGGGTTGTATTTAATATTACAAATGATAAGACTTATCCGTAATTGTCCTTTTAATTTTTAATTGCTTAATTAAAGGAATTCTCATTTATTTTTTTAAAGTGAGGAATTCTTAAATTTAATAGTTATCTTTCCTTATTAGAAAGAATATGAATATTAGTTTATCTTAATTGCATTTCTCTCTTCATTTTATATTTTCTCTAATTTAATTTTAATTCTATAAGAGTATATAGATTAAACTTCACTTAAAAAGAAAGGAATATATTTATAGTGCTCGGTGTTCCATAAAAATTTAAAAGACGACAGGTTGTTACTAAGAGAATATTTATATCTAGAATATGTACTAAGAAAATATTTATAAATAGAGTTTCATATTATTTTATTATATTTCAAATAGTTTTTGTATCAACCCGTCGTACTTTTATTTTTAGTTTTACAGTTAAATTAAAGAAATATACGATGAAAGAGAAATTTAACTAAAGTGAAAAGTATTGAGATTTTTTGTATTAAGTAAAGATAATAATATTAATTTTGATATTTTCTTTAGTTAACTAATTAAAATTGAAAAAGAGAATTAATGTTAAGCATTATCATGTGCAATATCAAAAACTGTAATGTTTACGTATTATAAAAAAACCCGATAAAAAAACAATTAATAGGTTTTTTTTTATCAAAAGCCAATTAATTGGTAGTATGCCAAATTTATGCAAATCTATAGCTACCGTCCACAAGTTCTAGTTAGAAACTTTGATTGCCTTTCTTATCTTGTTCATTTGCATTAATTCTCCTATCAACCTTTTTTGGAAAAAAATAAAAATAAAATGTTTATCTTCAAAAATTACTTTTCATAATCAAAGTCATGGGATATAGCATGTTTGTTTCAACTTGCATGGATTATTTCCAAAGCAATATATGGCTTTCTTCACTTGAAGAACTTTTATCTTCTCATACTAATACTAGATAGCCATCTAATTGTTATCACCAAACTAACATTACATATCTCCACCCTTTTGTGATGACAACCGTGATCTTAAAAAAAACTAGTCATCTTGACAATCCCCTTTCATCATGATTCTCATTATATATAGAATTCACAATTTATGTTCATCAACTTAAAAATATAAATAAATATGTTATAGGCTTGCCTTTAAGGCCGTCAAAGGCACTCCCACATGACTGTAGACTATAGTAGGTTAAGATACAATTAAAAAATAGAAACATATATTGTAATCACAACAGGACATATTATATTTGTAGTATAAAGCTGATCAATAAGAGATAGTATAGTGTCTTCCAACTGATTTCAAAATTTACAATAAACACCCTTTCAATCCATTTTTGTGCATCCTTTAATAGATGGGCTTTGTTTCCTTTTAATTATTTCAACTGATTCCAATTGAGCACCCAAAAATATGTAAATTGAGCACCCATAGCATATTAAATACCACCATATAAAATGAATAAATGGTAAATGTGTGATGAAATTTGATTTTTTTGCAATTAGGGTTACAAATTGGGGGATGATTTTGGAGTTGCAAAAAGATGAAATATTTTGAGGAAGAAGATGACAATTATTTTATTATTATTTTTTAAAGAAATCTACTAAACATAAACGTTGTCGTTTAACTGAAGAGATTTATGGAAAATATTAAAAATAGTAATTAATGAAAATCAGTACTAAAAACTGAAAAAGCACATGTTTGTGTGTCTATTCTTATAAACCCAAAAGTCAATTTTGATTGTCAAACCAAGCCCAAGCCCAAATCAAAATCCATTCTTTCTAATATAGTTATTATCTTAGAGTTGTTGCCATGAAATTTTTTTATTATGATACATAATGTAGCTAAGAACAAATGCATAATTAAATTGTAGTCAACAATTTATAAAGTGAAACGAGTTTTTAAAAATTAACTCGTTTTAGACAATATATATTGTGAAAAAAATTTGTATTGTATATAATATTAATTGAAGTTTTATTTTTTGTTTGTCAGATTTATTATAGAATGAAAAAAATTTCTTAATTAAAAAGCTAAGAAATTCCATAAGCCTAGATTTAGAGGTGAATGTAGATCCAAAAGTTTCATGCTTTGCAAAAATGTAGGACTATTGTATAAAAGAATGAATCAATTGTAGTCTTCTATTTAATCCATGTTAGCAGAGTTACTTGTTTACTTTTGAAAAAAATTCATTGTTGAAAACTTGAGTCTTAGATCTTCCGAATTCTAGTTTCGCCACTGTGAGCACCCACCAGGAGGGAGTCCTGGATCCGTCCCTGGATTGGGTTGAATATTCAGAATGGTAAATTGACTGTGTTTATCTTGCATCTAAGTCCGTCTTTGGCCCCGTTTGGTAAACAAACCTAATGTAATTGAAAATAATCGGATCACGAGTTTTCTTAAATGAATATAATTGAAAATTATTAAATTACGCATCTAATCAAATGTAACAATAGAATGTATGTAGAGTCTGTTTGGTGTAGTTGTTCATGTTTGCTGTTTGCGGTTCCTGTTTGCAGTTTGTTGTTCCTATTTACGGTTTGCTTTTTCATTTTGCGGTTTGTTGTTTGATAATTGGTGTTAAAATCATAATTATTTATTGTTGTAAGCATGTAAAATGACTAATATGGGCATAATTAAAATTTTTTAAATGTAAAATGCAAACGATAATAAAGGAAACTAAACTCGTAGAGATTCTTTTGTAGAAAAAGCAGTATTTTACTGCTTCTTGAAAAAGGAGTTGCCTTTTACCTAAAAAGCAACAAACATCATTTTCTAATTCCTAACCAAACACCCAATTAACTGCTTTTTCGATCGAAAAAGCAAAATGCAGCTAGAAAACGGTGAAACAAACACCCTCCTAGTCTATATTAACCCACAACCAATGGCGAAGCCACAGCCAAGGTTAGGGGGGCAATTGCCCCCCTTGTTTTTTATTTTTTTGAAAATCAGCTTTAATTTCTCTCTTTAATTATATAAGTTCATAGATTTTGAAAATTTATATGTGTATTGCCCCCCACGAAATTTAGTTTTTTCACCTATATCATTCCTTAATGAGTTTTTATAATTTTTAACCCCCCTTAATTCCGAAGTCTGGCTTCGCCACTGCCCACAACATCACCACAAAAATAAGAATTCTAATTCATCTCTATTAATTTCTCCTGAAACAAAAACAAAATAATGAGAATAAATTTAAAATCAATAAATAACAGAAGAAAGACCAACCAAAAGACATATTTAAAAGATAACTCTAGATATGAAAATCTTGAAAATATATAACGGAAAAACACATATCAATCAACTCCTTTGTAACATCCAAAAAGAAGGAAAAAACAATTACCGCAAAGAAGTAATAGAACACATGCAAATGCAAATAAACAGAAGAAAATAAACTTTGAGCTTTTAAAAAGGATTAAACACCTATTTGCCCCCTGTGGTATACAAAATGTTGTCTTTTCCCCCTATGCTATTATTTGGTAACATTTGCCCCCCGTGTTATTCAAACTAGTCACATTTAATCCTTAACGAATGGAAAACTTAACACTCATGTTAAATAGTGTCACATAGCTTCTTTTTTTGTCACATAAGTATGACATATGGCAACCAATTTTATTAAAAAAATCCAAGTTTTAAACTTTATATGGTTCAAAAAAAAAAACAAAATAAGAAACCTAAAATACTAATCCCTGCGCCACTTAATTGGATCAAAATCCATCCAAAATCAAAAACAAGAAATTCAATCAAAATCCCTAAAAGATATATTCTTCCCCAGAAACTCAATCACGAACATGTATCTAGGTGAAATTGGAGCCTCACATGAAATCTCAATCCTAAAAGCAGTCGATTTATATTACTTTCATTATGTCTGAACGATCATCTTCCGTTGTCATTCCGCCAAAGATCACCACCCCTATCACTAATAGTTCCCAAATACACATTATCCAACCTCCCATCATCGAATTTATTCGGTAACTAATCTGAATTCGCTCGAATGATATCGATAAAAGTTGTACCTAAATAATAAGCAATCCCAACAATCAAAGAACTCAAAGCAGTGGTTGTAATATATAAATATTCTAGAAATTCTTTGTAATTACAAAGCAACTTGGTAATTACAGTGATTTTGTGGTTCCAAGAAATGTCAATTGGTTCTTCTTGATAAATTGATATAAATTGCAATACTAATATGCTCCTACTAATCTTTATGGATAGATTGGAACATCTGAACTATTTGATTGAATTCAAACTGGAATAATTAAAACAGATCATTTATACATATGATTACCAAATAGTCAGGAGTAATTTAGATTACAAAAAACATGTACAGTGAAATTGAATCACCATTAGGGAGAAGAAAAACAAAGAAAAGTTACCACAACGTAACAGTAGAAACAAAAGTAAGCAAATTATTTGACATCAAACAAATTACTAATATATGATGGAAATTTACACTTGTAATTTGTAACTTTCAGCAACCAACAACACACCTGGAATTCAAAACACTCACAATTTGTAATTTCCACCAAAAGCAACAAATATAGATTGCTATTGTCAATAACCTAGCAATTTGATAAAGTAATCAAATACACAATTTGGTACGTATTTAGTATTGCCAAAAACTTGTTTAAAAATCATAATTATCCAATTACTGCAAATAACTTGTTTGGTAACCATAACTACTGCAAAGTTAACTAACAGAAAAGAAATTGAACCTATGGCTGACTACTTGAACCTCCATCTTTCCTATTCAATTTTTTCAACTTCTCAAGCTGAGACAAAGTCATTTGTTTTTTAGCTTTCTTCGATTGAGACCTCGAGACACTCATCTCGTTTGCAAACTTGATGGATTCGCTAATGGAAGCTTGCAAGTTCGCTTCAATTGATGATCTGAATCTTTGGATATGTGGCAGTTGAACGAGTTGAGGAGCTGATGTTGTCACTTCAGATTGTTGAGGCAATGTAATTGGTTGCTTCTGAGATTTTCTTTTCCTATAAGGAGGTACATGCTACAAATAACATGAGAAAAGTTAATATCAGAAGACATATGGTAGCAATATATTATTTTATACAAATATTTATTAAAACATTACCTGAGGATTGTCTTTCTTCTTTGGACATGTTCTGAAATTATGACTTGGATCCTTACAAAGACTACATTTCATGATTGAGCCTAATCTTGTTGACTTCCCTACCTTTTTTTTCCTTTCCTCAGTTGGATCCTTTCTTCGGTTTTTCTTCGGTCTTCCCGGCATAACTTTAAAAGGAGGTGGTAAGCAACCTCCCCTCCCAAGATCATCTAACATATTTATCCCCTTCACTGGCTTTAAGCTAAATGCATAACACTTCGAATAAGTTTCTTTGTTATAACAATGACTAACATAGTCAGTAACCTCTCTCTTTGCTACTTGAATGCATGATATAGCATGGGGACAAGGTATCCCTGTAAGATCCCATTGTCTACATGAGCAACGCCGTACTGATGATGGGCGTACTGTTGACCTTTGTCATCTCTCCCTATAGCACACAAAAGTTGACCTTTGCATATCCCCTTCAAAAAACAGCCATCCAAGCAAAGTATTGGTCTACATCCAGCTTTCCATCCTTTCTTCAACGCATCGAAACAAACATAGAAGTACCTAAAGAAAGTTGCTTCCCCCCTTCAGAGAGTATCCTACTACTAACTAGACATGTAGTCCCGGGATTTGACTTCCTAATTTCACCCACATAGTCATACAACCGTGCATATTGTATTTTGCAATCCCCAATCAATTCACTGATAGCTTTTTGTTTTGCATTTCTACATGCAGAAATGGACACATTGATTTTTAGATCAGTTTTGGCAAGTTTAACTAGGTCGCATAGTTTAATGGCAAGGTGGATCATGATAAATGTTCTGTATTGTAAGGCTATGAATTTACTATTAGCTCTTTGGATCTTATTCAACCTCCGACATTTATGTTGAGGAAAATATGTTCTAACTGTTAAATGTCCCAGTTGACCTATGTCACTAACATACAGTAACCATGGACACTCCTAATCCCCTTTGCACACGGCCCTCAACCTATTGCTGTCATTTTTAATCAACCTAACATCCACTCCCTTAATCACGCCATATTTTGTCACTGCTGCCCTAAACTGATTTGCACTCTCAAACTCCATATTACTACAAAACACAGGCAAAAAGGCTTTATTGTCAAACTTAATGACATCTCTCTTATTTCTCAGTGCAACATCTTTATACTCATCATCTGAATCACTACAATAACTCCCATAATCACTGCTATCATAATACTCAGACTTACCCGATTCTTCACTACTACTATGTAACTCCCAAAGTTCATCAACTTCATTGTACTCGATATTTTCATCAATAACATTCTTATCACCTACATCCTCAGCCCTCGGTTCACTAGTATTTTCCCCTAATATCCCAACTTCTACGGGTGCCGTCAACTTTTCTTCAGCAATTCCTTTCAACCTATTCCTATAATTTCTCACATTTTCCCTAGCAGTCATAAGTTCTTCATCCTCATCATCAGTTAATTGGTCATTAGGCACAACAAATTCATCATATGTTTGGTGGGATTCTAAGGTGTTTTCCTCAACATAAGGCTTATAGTTGAAATGCAATTCATCAGTTTCATCTTCATTTTCATAATGTTCACCCCTGACATTAGTTACAAACTCATTTGATTGCACATCATGTAAATGTTGTACGCATACATCAAAACTATCCCCTTTATTCAGTTTTTGTAATCTTGCAATATCAATAACATCCATGTCATTCCTTACTAAATGAAGTTTACCGGTGAATTTGCATTTTATGTATACAGTAAAACCTCTATAAATTAATAACTCGATAAAACTAATAATTTGTCCAATTCCAACTTGGGGACCAGTGTAAAATTCGACATCAATCGATAAAATAATAAGATAATAACTTTTTTGAAACCCCAGTGTATATATATTGGTCCCAACGAAACTATAAATTAATAATCACTATAAACTTCTATATATATGTGTGATACACTTCAAAATTCCAAGATTGTTCAATTAAAAATGAATCAATATTCATTTGTTTTTTCTTGAACTTCAGATCTATATTGATTTCATTTTTAAATCTCCTCATTGCACTTAAGAGTTGGGGAATTGTCTTCTCATGTAGCAACAAAAAGTTGTGAAGAGTTGTTGCCGCTTACAATGAACTTGACAAATTCAATTAATTTGTCAATGTAAATTCATCTAACTAATATATATTGTAATTTGATTTTTCATCTCTAACTAATATACGTTGTAACTAGTATATTGAAATTGAAAATTTAAAAGTCATACGTAAAACCTCTTTAAATTAATAAGTTATTAATTTATCGATATAATAATATCTCGCTAAATTAATGAAATGTTCCGGTCCCGACATTATTAATTTATAGAGGTTTTACTGTATATATTTGAAGTCGTCATAACCCAACTTTTTAATGTACCATACTATGTTTGGGTAAGATAGTGTATCAATGTCAAATTCATCATCAACAATTTGAACGTTTCCCCCTAAACATTTAACAGGCTCATCTAAGGTAAACACCCCACCATGAATAATTACTAACTTAATATGTATATTGTCCTCCATCCTGTATACAACAAACAAAACCAAACTCAATCCAACAGAAAAAGATATAGCCATAGGAACACAAACGTAACATACAAGAAAAAAGTTCCTTACCATGCAAACTGAATAAAATAAAAGTATGAGTATAAGAAAAGACTAACTATTACGGTAATTGAATAAAATAATATTAACAAATAACATGTTCAATAACACTCTTTGGTATTCGAAATAAAAATAATACCTGGTGAGGCTACAATTTCACTCTATTCCAATTCAAGTTCTTAGTTCCCTGATTATGAGAAAATATTCTAAAGTTTGAAAGTGGCGTGAGATTACTTTAGGGTTTCTTATTTTCTTTTCTTTTTTAATCATATGAAGTTTAAACACTTGGAATTTTTTTTAATAAAATTGGTTGACACATGTCATCCTTATGTGGCAAAATATAATCTATGTGGCACTATTTAACATGAATGTTAAGTTTTCCATCCATAAAGGATTAAATGTGACTAATTCGTATAGCACGAGGGGCAAATGTTACCAAATAATAGCAGAGAGAGGCAAAAGACAACATTTTGTATACCACAAAAGGCAAATAGGTGTTTAGAGATAGGTTCATGTGAGACAAAGCCATTATGGAGAGACTTTTTTAGTGTGAGACAATTAAAAAGTGGTGGCAATTTTGAAATTTTAAAAACATGGAGGGACATTATTGAGGTGATGTCAGCGCTGATGTCACATCTGGAGAGAGAAAAAGGTTTTATGATTTTATTTAAAATGCATTTTCCCGCTCTTTCAGAACTCATTTTTCAAAAAAAATTATAACACTGAACTCGTATTAATTAGGCGGTCATTTTGAGATCCATTGTTGTTATTTATAGACGATTTTTATTTTTTTTATTTTTGTTCCAAGTCGGATAGTTGGTTGTTCCAACAGAATACTACATTTGTTCCACCAGACAACTCCAATTGTTCCAGCAAAATATTTTCATTATTTTTTTTTTAAATGCACTTTGGGAGTGTAAAAAAATGTAGTATTCTGTTGGAACAATTAGAGTAGTCCGGTGGAACAATTAGAGTAGTCCGGTGGAACAATTATAAAAAAATAAAAATCGTCTATAAATAACAAAAATGGATCTCAAAATGACCACCTAATTAATACGAGTTCACTGGTATAATTTTTTTTGAAAAATGAGTTCGGAAAGAGCGGAAAAATGCATTTTAAATAAAATAATTAAAACTATTTCTCTCTCTAGAGGTGACATCAGTGCTGACATCACATCCTCTTCCTTCCCTTCAATTCACGCATGAGGGGTGTTCATTTAATTACAAGTTTGCCACCTTCCCTATTGAATTACAAAAATACCATTTATCTCATCATAAAAACTAGTTTCATCATAAATCATTGTCTCATTTGAACTTGACTCCAGGTGTTTAATCCTTTAAAAAGCTAATATTGTGAGGCAATAAAAAAAAAACCCAAAGAATCGATGTACATGTGACCAATCAATTTGTCCATGTCATCACACATAAACATCAAGATCTCTCTATTTAATTGGAAAAAGACTAAGAGTAGAGAATTCTTGAAAACCTACTCCATGGCCAATACTGATTTTAACACAAGACATGCAAATGCAAATAAACTTTGAGCTTCTAGAAAGCTAATATTGTGAGCCAACAAAAAAAAAACCAAAGAATTGAAGTACATGTCACCAATCTGTGTGACTTTTAATGGACCAATAAAATTTGTCCACGTCAGCACACATAAACATGAAGATCTCTATTTAATTGGAGTATGCTCTTTGAACAATAATAACCCTAACCCTAACCCTAAAACCTACTCCTCCATGGGCAAGTGCAATACTGATTTTTATGGTTTCCAAGTTGCAGCGATTAATCGTGGCGCTCTTGTGCGGTTGAATGAAGAAGAACCCCGCTTTTGGGAGTCGAGTGAGAAAAAAGGAGCTGCTTTAGTTAACACTCTAAACACTCTTGGCACAGCCCTACGATTGAGCTACTCCGACTATACATTGAGGCAATTGAAAACCATTGTTAAGGGTTATGAGGCTGCAGTTGATTTCATCTTGCCGCCCAGTCATTATCGGAGGCTAGGCCTTGCAAGGGAGGTGCTGGCTCGTCGCCCTCTTGAGGAAGCTCTCCGAGGAGAATCAAAAAATCTTACTAGGCACCCGGCCTATAAAGCCTTGTTGATAAATCATCCCATTGATATTAATTTGGACGAACCTCTCTCCCAAGTTCGGGCTATTCTATAGGTCAATTTTAGGGCTATCTTATTGTAATCTAGGTATTTATAGTGATCAAGTAGTTTCATTATGTTGGCTATTCTATAGGTCAATTTTAGGGCTATCTTATTGTAATCTAGGTATTTGAAGTGATTAAGTAGTTTCATTATGTTTTTCTATCTTCTAATTGCAAGCTCATTATCTTAAATAAAATGAAGTTACTAACTTTGTTTTGTTGTATTATGTTCTATTTTCTCTATCCTTATGTGTGGTATCAAACTGTGGGTTTAATAGTGTGAGTAGGGTTTGTTGTATGTTACTTATTAAACAGCATATACAAATACAAGTCAGCCTACTCAGATTTTTCCATTATGAGTCCTTGTTTGCGGAATTAAATAAATGACCAATCGTGTTGACTTGTACATAAACTGTGCTTTTCAGATTGTTGACCAGTTAGGTTAGATTGGAACTGATCCCTTTCGTCGAACGGATCACTTTCTGATAGTCATGGGATTTTCTTACATAGTCATGGTCATGCTATGTTAGCTTTCAATCACATATTAGATCGGGTAAAATATAGAACTTGTCCTTTACAATGTCATTATTTGCCCCCTGGGTACTTTTAGTACATCATTTGTCAATTTTTTAGAAAAATTGAAGTACAGGAGTTAATAAATGCACCAAAACTGAAGTGTACTGACCAAAAATTGTGCTAAGTTCCAAATCTCATATTTTTCTTTCAAGATTGTGATAGTGTTGCCTGATTTTTAGATTGTTTTTCACGTTTCAACTTATTAACTTTGCACTATTATTGTGTATTTTGTATTGTGTGATAATTTTCAGCACAGCAAAAATAAGCATTTCTATATTTGGTTCACCAATTTTCTTCACTAATTTTAATAAATACTGATTGATGTTCAAGCAATAACGTGACCAAATTCTCCAACATGATTTCAGGTCCCATATCTGGACCTGCAGAGGCAGAATTCATACTGAAGAGAACCAAGGATTCTATGGTGCATCAAGCATTGGAAAGACTTCCTGTTGAACAAGCTATAACAAGCACAGTGCAGCAAAATAAATCAATTTCCATCAAATGAAACTGTTAACTGTATGCCATCGAAGTTAGATGGTTGTGTATGAAGGATACCTGTTTCCTCTTTTCCTTGCGTTCCCTTGTCTAAAGAGTATCAAGAAATAAGGCTTCTAAGGATGCATGTAACAACAAATGGCATCTGTATCTTTTTATAAGGTACGTAGAATCTGATTCTTTTGGCTACCAAACACATGATAAGTAGAACATTCACGTATTGTAAATCTCAAGAGCAATGGAATATGCTAGATTTATAAAATACCTTATATTTAACAGACTTGAAAAGCCAACTCCCTATCAAATAATCCCTATCAAGTGGAATACTTGTTTTCTAGATGGTATAGTACATCATTATTGCTCTTGCATATCCCATAAGAGAAATAGCTTATTGAAAAGAAAATCGACAACCATGTATTATTACGAAGTTACGTGCTTTAACTTTGCAGTTAGCATTAAGTGAAACATTTAACAATTAATTAAGTAATGATACACTTTTGCTTAGGTATATTATTCAACTTGTTTCAGCTAAAGTTCTAATCAGTCTAAATCCAATCAAAGTCTTATTTGGTAAAAACAATTAGAAGATAAAACAATGTAATTGGATGCTAATCATTGTCCCAAGATTTCCCTTATTGTTCAAAACTTAAAGCTTTCAAAGTTATTGGACAGCCACTTTGCAGTCTTGAAATATGGGATTTCTTCTCCAGGCTAGGATCTAAATCATCAACTGTCCACCTGTGTTTGTGATACCATGAAAAACATTAAGTTTGTTTGAATATCATGAAAACTTGCAACAATATCATAATATTGCTATAGATATTGATGATGCAGTTCTTATCTATCCCATATGTGTGTGTGTGTGTGTTGCAACAATATCATAATATTGCTATAGATATTGATGATGCAGTTCTTATCTATCCCATGTGTGTGTGTGTGTGTGTGTGTGTGTATGCAATTTTTCTTGAGTTGATTACAAATTTTATTTGTTTTTGTTTTTTTAAATGTGGAATATTGTGTGTGTGTGTGTGTGTGTGTGTGAGAGAGAGAGAGAGAGAGTGTTAAAGCTATAATTGGAGACGGTTAATCCTCATGTTGAAAAGTAAGCAGTTAACAGATATGCAATTTTTCTTGAGTTGATTACAAATTTTATTTGTTTTTGTTTTTTTAAATGTGGAATATTGTACTAATTAGTCACTAGTACAGGTTAACAAATCTTTTACTTGTATGGTGATGTGCTAACTATCAAATTTTGTTAGTTAGCTAACAGCTACATGAAAGCAAATGAAAGAGGGGTCGAGTGTTGTAAAACGTGGCTCACCTGTATGCACTAGTTAATCTGTGTAGAAATACTAACATTGTGACTTTAGCCAAATGATGGGGTCTTACAAGAAGCTTTATTTGGTTGTGAGAACAGGGTAAATTCTGTGAAAGGGACCGATTATGCTTTTGGTTTTCAGTTTGGTAAACCTGAGGTTAATCGTTTACAGGATGAGAAAAGGATGTTAGAAGTTTTGTTTCATTTTCCAACTATTCTTCCTCCGTTTCTGGTATAACCAGATATGTATATCTATTGTTCTTAAGGATTCTTTGATGACCATTTTTGAGTGGTTGTTCCAATTTTGAAACAGGATGGTATCTCTATGTCAGAGTTGATGCCTCTTCAGAAGAATAGCACCCTTGCATCAAGATTGCTTAGCTGGATGCAAAATATTGATCCAATAAAGATGCCACTTCCATCAGTTATTTTGCAGGAATGCCTGAATGTGTACATCAAGAAGCAGGTATGCTGCTTAAATTAGGATGCTATATTAACACGTCCACTTTCTTGACTTCTTTCTCAGGTGGATTATATTGGCCAACTTATATTGTCCAAGTTGATGAAAGATTGGAGATTGGTGGAGAGCTTGTTGATGTAAGATGACTGCTAGGATGATTGCGCAAAACTACATGTCAGCCCCTTCTTATGCACATTAAAGATACATATGAGCCATTATAAGTTGTTCATTCCCTAATATCATATGGGGTGTTTCCCGCACTACAACAGGAATCCATTAGGAACTCTGCTGATAGTAGGCTTCTAAGCACACCAGATTCTTAGTTTGTGTCCATCTCCAAGAATCATGGTTTTGATGGTGATGAGCAACCTAGCACACCAACCCATGCCTTTATACCTCGTAACAGTCGTCCACACAGCTCTCTTGATTCTCTGAAATTCAAATACAAGGTCTTTTTTCTGTTCAATCTGCTTTGGATTTGTTTGGAAATTCATTGACTTCGCTTCTAAACTTAAACCGACACATATGACAGGTCTCTTGGCCACTTAACAAGTATAACCAGGTATTTGTCTTCATTTGGCTTGCATTTTATGCTATTGTCATTCATTTTTTTCATTTATTTACCTGTTGTATGTCTATTTTAGGTGATGAGATTTTTGTTGAAGGTCAAGCGTGCCAAATGTGTACTTGACAAAGTTCGGAGGTTGATGTGGAAGGTGTCTTTTCTATTTCCTCCCTCGCTATTTTGTTTGGATGTTTTCTTGTTTAGCCATCCATTTACATGAATGCTTGGGGAAGATAAACTTGTCTTAATATAGAATGTGTTTCTTACACCAAAGAAAATGGGATTGTATAATATTAAGGGTCATGCATCACTATTGGAGAATATCCAAAATCAAAGGAAATCGACAAAACGAGCAGCTTATAAATTGATTTGGCTAACTAAAATTGGCTTAGGATATTTGGTACAGAGAAAGCCTGTTATGAAACAGCCGTCAGAAGAGCTTAAGTTTAGGGATGATTTTCCTATTATTTAGGCAGAACATGTTTTTATTATATTCGTTTATGCAGTAGTATCTTATTTAAGTTAATATTGTATTTACGTAGAAGACTGGAATAAGCTTATTAGGCCTCTAACTAGGACTTTTAAGCAGGTATATCACAGCGAGTGGCACGAACTTTGTGAAGGTATGGCAAAGGAAGGATCTCTAGATGAGGTCATTGAAGTACATGAAGCCTATTTATAATCAATTCAGAGACAATGCTTTATGGTTCCAGATAAGCTGATGCTTCATTGAGACTTTTCTTGATTTGTTGTATATTTAAACAATTGAACTTTCTTTGTGTTATTTAAATGTAATACCAGCTGTGAACTTCTGGTGTGTAACTTGATTTTTGTTTATTGAGAGAGTTCCTGGTGAAGGTTTCTCTTGTCGCTTCAATCAAACAATTTGGATTGATTTTTACAACATCTTTTTGCACGGGTTCTCTTCAATCCATAGACTAGGATTTGCGTCTTTACAACTTAGTTTTGCTAAGGTCTGCAATAAAACTATCTTTATGTCTTGTTGAAAATTGTGATTGGATCTTTACAAGTTAGCTTTATAAGGGTTTATATCTATCAAACCTTGATTCATCCGCTATCTTGAGAATCAAATCTAGCTGTCTAGTTCTTAGACACCGTGCCTTATTGGTTTGCAACGGGAACAATTTGAAAACTCCAATAAGAATAGAAGTTGCTATATTAATACCACATGATATAGACATGGTGATGAAATTGCATTGAGACATACAAGTAGATGCTATGTCAATTTTCCGGAAGACGGTGACTAGTATACATTAATCGTGATTTTCTTGGCACAAAAGCAAAAACAAATAATTTTATCAAAGACAATCAACATTTGTGATCTTATTGGGACATTACCGGAACGTATATGATGGATGCTAAAGAAGCAAGTTAAGACTATTTGAGATTTGATTCAAACAAAAGATCCAAGAGATCAGATATCAAATTTTCCTTACAGTTAAAACAAAAAAGGTCATCAACAGGTATTTGCTTATTGTTTTAGTCTTTCCCAATCGCCTAATTATGCTCATTGATGCGCTCAAGTTTGGCCCCGGGACAATATTCTACACCGCTTTGAGAAGTGCAGTGCAATCCAAACGGGTTTCAATTGCTTTCTCTCGCACCCCACGGACGACATCCTCTGGAGCTCTCTCCACAAACAACATAATGAGGCAAATTGTTAACACAATTTGTTAATGGAGATTACAAGGAAGTTGCTTGTACCAGTTCACACACGAGATCAAGAAACCAAAGATTTCAAAACATTTTAATCTGCTGCATTTTCAGAAAAATGGAAGTCTGCAGATTAAATAAATCTCAATTCAAGGGTCGGAAATTCAAAGTAGGGAAGAATGCTCACACTAAACTATTAGATGATAAAAGGAGAAGAATGCCAGTGGTACACTGATGATCACATCCGGTACAGTGATGCAGAAAACTTGATCTTCTTCATCAAAAACAAAGTTACTGAATCAACTACAATTTATCATAATATCAAACTGATCAACCGTTCACACCAGAAAAGATGCAAAGATTGAAAAACTCCATTGGGTTCTTGGCTAAGAAAATAAGCTTGATATCTTCCTTCAACAGCCGTGTGAAGTGTTCCGTTCTCAAAATCTGGCAACGAACTTAATAACAGAAGAACTCAGCAACCTGAACTAGCGGGTGACTATCAAAATTTCCTAAAGTTAGGTCTCTGCAACAGTTATAGAAAACAATTAAAGACTATATATTTGACAAAGACCGCCAAAGAAACCAATAGGATTCTTAAAGCCACTCTCCAAACCTAATGCATACTAACTAGTAACTACAGATATAACAACATAAGTTATAACATACACAATCTCTAATCACGTAAACCACATAAACGCGAATCCATATTAAAATGATGTGGATAGGTGAAACGCAAGTGGCACTCGATCATATGTCTCCTTTCAGCATCACGTTCAGCGTCGATCCTATGAACATACAATTTTCCATTTATTGGTATAGTTATCTTTTTATAATTGTTGTGTCCAGATTAGCTATAAAAAGGAACAGCAATTGGTTTGATTATCAGTTGTGAATTTTTAGAATCTTGAGCTTCATTGTGTTTAGGATAGTCCAGTTCTAGTTGAGGAATTCTTTTCTTGGTACGAGATCAAAAAGATTAGTCTTACATTCTAAATATGATTTTTTGGTCCTTAATAAGAGGGGTCACCCTAAAGTTACTCATTACATTGTCTGAGACTACTCTTAGTTTAGCTATTCAAAATTATATCAGAAATTTTGTTTTACTCCTTTTTGTTATTTTGCATGAAAATGGTAGTTTTGCTAAAAAATTTGGCACAGTGGGTATAATTAAGTAAAAGCCTGTTTTTTTCATGATAAGAGAGAAGGCATATAGGCAATTATTCAAATAGGTAGATATTGTGCAAGAGAAAAATAAATAAATCATAATAAAATGAATCCAAAAATAGATAGAGAAGAAAAAAGAAAAAGCATGATCCTAAAAATAATGCCCACAAGACTATCTACAAGCAAGGAGAACCTTAAAGAAAAAAAAAATGTTTGAATGGAAGATTTGTCCACATATTTTGCATAATCTTATAGTACCTACTTGTCCATAGGTATACGAAAGAGGAAAGAGAAATTAGGCGGATAATCAAATGCTTGTGATCTCCTGAATCTCTTGTCTCAAATTACAGAAACAACAACAACAAAGCCTTAACCTCGAAATGAGGAAACTTTGTCCAAATATTGATAAAGAAGATGGTCTAGAGACAGTTCTTGAGGTTCCAATACCAGAAGAAATGTTTGCAAGCATGGGAAGCAATATGACCTTAAGATGGCATAACATGCTCACATGGATGAAAGCTCAAACTTCTGATAAATGGTCTCAACCTGTAATTGCAGGTCGTATTAACGAGCTTCGTTTCCTTCTTTATTTGGTTGGATCTCCTCTTATCCCTCTTCAGGTTCAAGTCGGACATTCTGTTCACAAGCCGGTCAAAGATAGTTCCATTGTAAGTCCATTTTATAAAATATTATTCATACTTTGAAATGAAACCCAATTAAGATTATGATTTTTTATTTGTAAAATTGCATGATTGCAGCAAGCATCAACTGCAAAATATATAGTGCAGCAATACATAGCAGCAACAGGAGGGCAAGCAGCATTAAACGCGGTGCATAGCATGTGTGTAACGGGAGAAGTAAGGATAAATGCATCAGAATTTCATCAAGGAGATCAAACCATTAACGTAAAAAAAACAGAAGAATCCGGTGGATTCGTTCTTTGGCAAAAAGATCCTGATTTATGGATTTTAGAGCTTGTTGTTTCTGGTTGCAAGGTTATTTGTGGTAGCAATGGCAAACTTTCTTGGAGGCATTCTTCTAATCAACCCTCCCCTGTTTCTAAGGGCCCTCCTAGACCCCTGCGCCGTTTCCTCCAGGTATATTCATATATCATTTTCTTTAAATATTTAAATATTTGATCGCATGATGTCTCCATCCAAATGGTACGTAAATGAAGTAATAAATACGTTTGTGTCATAGGGATTGGACCCAAGATCGACAGCAAACTTATTTATAGACGCAACATGCATCGGGGAGAAAATAATAAACGAGGAAGATTGCTTTATATTAAAGCTAGAGACATCATCAGCAATAAGAGAAGCACAAAGTGGAGCAAATTATGAGATAATACACCACACAATATGGGGATATTTTAGTCAAAGATCAGGACTTTTGATTCAGTTTGAAGATTCAAGACTACTGAGAACCAGAAGTAAAGATGATGATGACATATTCTGGGAAACAAGCACAGAATCAGTAATGGAAGATTATAGGTATGTTGATGGTATTAATATAGCTCATAGCGGTAAGACACGTGTCACGGTTTATAGATATGGAGAACAGTCAGCTAATCACAAGAGAAGAATGGAAGAGAAGTGGAAAATTGAAGATGTTGATTTCAATGTTCAAGGTTTAACTGATGACCATTTTTTACCTGCTTCTGAATAATATTCAGGATCTTATTTGATTTTATGTCTCTTTCTTCCTTTCATCTATAGAGATTAATTATATGTACTTTTGAAGATCATTTTCTCATCAGATCTTGTGTAAATTAGTAATGCTCTACCCACAATTGCACAACTTCTTTTTTATTTGATAAATACGTATGATATAATAAAGTAGTTGCTATTTTTCATTATTTTGATCCTGCTGCAGACCAAAGGTGGAACTAAACTAAACTCAAGTGCTATTCAATTTTTTCTGAATCCGTTCAACCCCTAATTCACATGTAATTGATCTTTGTAAACAAAATACTATTAAAACTACTTAAGAAGATAGGGTAATATGTCTCAAAAAAAAAAAAAAAGATAGGGTAATATGATTGTTATGTTTGGGTTGACATGAAGTCCAAAAAATAAAGGATTGGATTAGAGTTGACGTGCTAACCTGAAAATAACACAAATATTTAGAATCATTTTAATATTTTCTCATGGTTTTTCACATCACTCTTATTATAAGATAGTGAATTCTAAAATAAGACATTAGTTATTTATTTGAAACTCCTATAATATTATGAACAGATTACAAGACGCCAAACATGATGCTTTTAGATCGTTAATGTTAATATACGTATCCAAAAATAACATCAAATATTTGAAAAAAGCAATATATCTCTGTATAATTTTAGAAGTTAACATTTGTATAGGTGTATAGAATAAATTACATGTGATCTGAAAACACATGTATCAGAATAGGTTTAATATAGTACATGAAGGTTTTGGATCATGTTAAGTTTGAGATGTTTTGACACTAACTTGAAATTGATACGACATGAACATCGACATGAAATTTTGAAGTTTGCTAATTCTTCATGAAAAGAAAATGCTGCAATCTTGTTTACATAGAAACAAAAGGTATTATCAGCTATATTTTTTATTTAATTTCAGAAGTAATTGATGTGTAAGGTTCATTAATTTTTACTTTTGATAATGTTGAGCTCCTTATAGTTACAATTATCAAATTTCAGCATATAACATGGTGGGCAAAAGATTCTAAAATATTTTATAAATCCATTTATGCAAGCAAAACTGCACTACCAATACCTTTTATACTATTTTGGATCTAATAGATTTCCCAACTGATATTTAGCATTAAACTGAAATAGAAGTAAGGTTTAATGTTAAATTTAAAGGAAAAAAAACAGAGAGAGAGATAAAAGTTCAGCCTTTTGCTATGCAATTGCAGAACTTGATAATATCAAAAACATCAACTTCCCGTCCCAAAAACAAAACAGAAAAGAATAACGATATCACTGCATAAACATTAAATTAAATATGCATTGAGGAAAGCCTATTTTAAGTTTCTAATTTATACAGAAGGAAAAGAAAAACCTTATCAAAATTTATCAATGCGACAGCAAAAACTTGGAAGAATAACAGCCTATAACTTTTCTTAACTCTAGTTTAAAAATATGAATAAGCCAAGCACGGCAATGTTTACCTTGGCTTCCACCACATATCATCACAGTTAGCAGTAAAGATTACAAATGACGGTAATATAATGTAGAGCAGAGATGAAGAGTAGCTAGCTTGCTTTCCTTCGATTTGAAGCCCCACCTCTCCCAACTTGCTTCAGGCTTTTACTTAATTCTCGAGCATTCTGATACCACACAAAATTACATTGCCCAGTTAGTCTGATCCCAAATATGTTAAATCTACGACTAATCTGATAAACTAATTTCATTTGAACCTATTTCATCCACGTCTGCCAAGTTCGAACATCATATAGATAATAATAGCTAACCACAATACAAGAGCATACAACGATTGGTCATGTCACCATGATCAACAAGAAAACAATAGCGACAAGTTCGTTATCATACATGTTAAAAATTTGAATGGAATGAGTCTGAATTGAATATCAACTTGAATAATATCAATAATTCTCATAGCATTGGTAAATTCAATCTCCTCATCTATCATTTTGTGGTTGTTATGATTTATACATAATAATGAGCCCAACGATGACTGTTTGAAACATCAATATGAAAGCCAAACAATATTCTGCAGTGCAAGACCTTGAATGACTATAAAAAGACACTTGAAACACATTTGGAGCAAAAAACCCGATAGACTACAGTGAAATAGCACGGACATGTATGCATCTTTGATAAAGCTAAGATACACCAGAAGAAAATTTCTTTTGTTTCGAAGAGTTCATTTGTGAAGACCACAAAAACTAATTTTACAGACAATAAACACCAGAAGTGATGAGACATGCACAATATGCTCACACATCAAATTACTAGCTAATCTAAAGACTTACCTACTATATTCTTCTAATTGTGGAATATGACTGACTAATAGGTTCTGAGGCCCCACAGAAAGATTTTCCATCAAATACAATAACGTCATAGTATACTAGGTAGAATACGCAGGGTCCATCTTACTTCACCTAATCTATAGTCCCAGACAAACTGATCAGATCCCATTCTGACCAACTTGTTCTCCTAAAACCAATATCATGTATATTCATAGGGAAATTTGTATGCAAATCCTCCATGGGGGGTTGAAGTACAGACGTTCAGACAAAGAAATCAAGAGAAACTACTAATGAAACTTACCCAACATTGAAATGAAGGATCCAAAATAAATATATAGTTAAAAAGACAGCATGGCAGATTAGGTTCAGGGAATAAAAGTCATAAGTTAGTTATAGATTGCCAGCGAGTTGGCTTAAGATAGGATAGAGAAGAGCCAAAGAAACTAAAGTAATAGCTTAATAAGTTGTTTAACTCTACGAGAGAGGCTATGTTGCATGGAAACCTTGGCAGGCAGACAAGATGATTTATACTCTTGACAAAAATAAAATACAATTGACCAAAAAAAAAGTATACCACTTCTATTTCGGAAAACAAAAAACAAGTAGATATAAAATTGCACAAAGCTATAGAAACTTGAATTAATGCTAGCCATACCATAAAACTCTTAACAGGTCAATAACCACATACAGAAGCATGCATAAGATGTAGAAGATTAGTTTGGCCGTTACATAGGCAATGAACTGAATGGGCTATTTGCTTCACACATGAAGGGAGTAAATAGAGCAATAATGAACTAATCGCAAATGTGAGTTATCAAGTGTGAGGTAGAAGTATACTAACTTATGCAATGGGAACCAAGAAAAAACAGATTGTAAAGAACATCAGGAATTAAATGAAAAACTCACTTCTAAACTCACACACCTGGCCAAATTGTCACCTAATGCTTAGGCCAGTCAGGATCCTCAGGTATTAGTTTTCTCTAGCCCTTAAATGAATTCAATCATAAACACCTTAGACCAAACTATTGACGTCAAAACCTATAGGAAATTTTCTTCCACACAAAAAACAGACTTAATGGCTAAAACACATGCATTATAGTATGAAGCGAGTTACAAAACAATTGGTTCCAATTTGATTATAAAGGCGGAAAGTAAGTAAATAAAAGAAAAGCTATAATTCAATTCAATCAAATAGACTCCAGCTACCCATTGAGCTGATATAACCAGAAAACAAAATACAGAAAAATAGATTGAATCTAACCAAGATAATCAAATAGAATATAAGATTGAACTTCTAAAAGAAATAATAAACTACTAATGAAAACAAAAGACGAAGTTAGAAGAAATAGATTAGAGCCTAAAACTCAACCCCCACAGGAACATACTCTTCCCTCTCAACTCAATGAGCAGAGCCTAACTCAAGTGAGCCAAATAACATCATGTTTGCATAATCCCTCCTTCACAATCTACACCTATAACTATAGAACACACTCTCACTACACTCCAAATCGCATATCTTTAATTCCCCTATTACCCTTTGTTTCTATTAGCATGTCCTCTATCAGTTTCACACATAATAAAGTCGCATTTTCATGCTCTGCACAACTACTTGCTATCTAAGGTCCATGAACATCTAAACATCAAAAGAAATACAACAAAAGTAGCACATTAACCCCACAAAGCAAGACAAAATATCATAGAGAATAAATGCTAAAGGAAACCGCATGGAATCCAACTCCATATAAAAAGAATTTGTGATCCGAGTAAATGCAAATAGCATCTAGAAAGCATGCACAATAATTTTATCACTTTTCAAGTCTTTTATTTTTGTAGATCAAATATATAGGACCCTAGTTCTATCATACCAAGTTCACATGGTAGGTGACCCTAGTTCTATCATACCAAGTTCACATGGTAGGTTTTCTGATAAAATGGATCACCTTAAGCATAAATGGAGGAAAATTATAAGCAGAAAAATTCCTTATTTGCTAGTTTCTTTACAGTTTCAGGGAAATACTGACAACATGAATCCTGATAGGTTTTGAAACATAACCAAACCCAAATTTTTGTTTGCTTTCATGTGGTCATATTGCTCCTTTAAAACCAAATCTCAATTGAGCATTCCCAGTTTGCAAATTTCAACTAGATTGAAATAAAAATGCTATGCATAAATGCAAAAAGATGCCCTTCTAGGACCTAGATATTAAATATCAATCACTTAGGCTAAACGTACTAGGACATTACCAAAACTAAAAATAATAGAAATAATAAAAAAAATAGGTTAGATGTACTCAGAAGAAGGAATACTGATTCATGGATTTATATAATATGACTAACATTTTAAACATATCTCAAAACAGGGACTTCAACTGCTTACTACACTTTTTCTAGGGGGCTCAAAAATCATGGTTTAAACTTTCTGAGGCCATGGTTTATCATCCAAGAGTTACTTCCAGCAAGAAGCATACGGCTGTAAAAGTTGTCAAAAACCAAAATAGTTCAGGTCCTGGTAAGTTTAAATAAAACCAATAGTCATTCATGTATATTAACTGAATAAAGCTTTGAGACATGAGATGCAGCTTAGTACAAGGAGGAGGCAATCAGCCTTAAGCCCACTTATCCAAGCACTAACACAGGTCAGCTTCAGACACAAGAAACAGAGTGGAATTTCAACGTGTTTCGATTTCAGAGTCAAACATCCTACACAGAAGGTGTACTTGATCAATCAGGTTGTTCATCATCTAAGTGGGGAGAGTTGTAAGGGGAGCCAGTTGGTTTGTAGGTCAACTGACCCAAGCATTGGTATAGCTTTGAGGAAGTTTCAACAGCAAGTGTTGAATGGAACATAATAATGGTTTGGTTGTTCCTCTTAGACCCTAATTTGGTAAAAGGACTTCTAGCAGGGACAAGACTACTTTGGCATAGTAACTTGCCTCCCTGAATCAGTAAAGTGAACCCTAGTCCATCAGGAGTAGGCAACCAGCAATCTTGCGATGTCTCTATAAGAAAGGATCCTATGGACGCCATGAGGCCATCGGGTCCATAGTGTGTGCTCCCATGAAGGTTGAGATTTGACACGCATGGTGTTTTTGCAGGACTACACATGGAATAAGATATCAAGTATATCCTTGAGTTTGGCTATATTATTAGAAATAGGACTTGAAAGAAGGCTTACAAGAGAGTTTATTCCTTCGATATCGGTTGGCTGGCCATAGGTTTAGAAAAGTCTCTGTACCATATAGAGACATTATCCTAGCCCAAGTTAGACCTCGTAACACTTAGCTACAACAAAGTGCATATATCATACAATAAACTACTAATTAACAAAAAATGTATATATAACTTCTCCTGGTACTACGATGATCGGACTGAAAGCAGCAATGTGTTCTATAGTTATTATGTTCGTTGGTTTGATCAAACTTTAAACACTAAGAACCATCTACAGCAATACTCTACATAGTAATTCCCTATGAACACTAACAAGAATGTCATTACGAAAGGCTCACCGTAGAATGAATAGGATACGGATCAAGAACAATAGACCGAACGGACATCTTAGCAATCTCCGATATAGCAGCATCCCTAATCTCCGGAACATCGCTAGTCAATTCCTCGTAAGCAGCCTCAAAAGCCTCCTGCCAAAAGCGAGGCAACCTAATCCGACGGCTATTACTGTAAACATCCCACATATGCTTCACAACCTTCTCCCTTTCCTCCATTTCCTACAATTACATTAAGATCCTTCAAATTCAATATTGAATAGTAAAATAAATAAATTCACAACGTACGAGGACATCGAGATCGTCATGGATAGGAGCGTCAAAATCGTCGGAGAGGCGATTGAGATCGCCGGCGGACCAACGGAGAGTAACGGCGCCGGTGAACATAGACCAAAATGCTAACAGCAAAATGGCAGCTAATGCCCAGAATTTGTAACGGCCTTTACCGAAAAGACTGTAATCGGAGCTATCTTTTTTGGCATTGCTTGCAGAAGTTGCAGTTGAGGCTGCCGTCGAAGTAGGGAGAGAATCGTCATCTTTCATTTTAATCCAATCTAATTTCGTGAGTTTGGCGGAAAGGAAAAATACAAAAGAAATAAAGTAAGCAGTGATGAGAGTTTGATCTAATCGGAATCTGATCGGATGTGATTTTTTTGTTACGCTCCGGGAAATACCCAAACGGTCGGTGAGTTAAGACTACTGGATTTTATTACTATTATTTATCATATATTTCGTGGGCCAACACTTTTACTTTATTTGGAGTTTAGTTTTTGCATGGTTCAAATTTAAGATGCTAGCTGTTATTTAGCAAATAAAAAATTCTTCTTTTATTATTTGCATAATTAAGAAATTTGTCAATTTTGTTAACGTGAATGAGTACATTTTTTTGACATAAAAATTTATGATTGTTGAGATTAACCTTAACTTAACCAGTCAAAGGTTTGAAAAATTATTTGGACAAAAATGTACTCATTTACGTCAACAAAATCAACCATTTCTTTAATTTTGTAAACAATTACAATGATTAATTTGCAAAAGCGTGAAATTTTAAGGTAATTAAACTCCTTGAATAGGAAAATAAACACTTGTAAGAGCTAACACATGAGCAGGTTGATTCGCTATCTAGAAATGAACTTAAGACAAATTTCGTCTAATTTGTCCAAAAATAACTTACGACCACTTAAAATCACTCCTAGAAGCAAAGGTGGCTCTTGGGAAGTCTACCTAGGTGTACAGGATTAGATATAGGGGGGTTTGGGAGGGTCACCAGACCCTCCGGCTTGATGAAAACTAGCACTAAGGATGGTTGAATCCGAGCTTCGTCTGATTTCGCCATGGCCAGTGACATCTCCTCCTAAAACCATGGCATAAAGTACGAAGGTTGAAGAAGGGGGTTCTCCCTTTCTAAAACCTTTTTTTTTTTGGCTGGAATCAAAACGACGTCGTTTTGAATAGTAAGCCCAGTTAACAAAATTAAATTATATCAACCCATTTAATACAGCCTAACTTAATTTTATTTTATTTTTTCATTTAAGACCGCCCAAATATGAACCACATTCCTCTATTTGCAAAACATTAAAACCACAAGAGTTTTATTTGTATTTTCCCCATATTTTTTCTCTCATCCTCTCATCTCTCGGAAACTCATGGGTGAGTTAGGGTATTTTTTTATTTTGAGATTCCTTTTCAAGACCGTGAGAGATTTGTTTCATAGGCCGATAACAACACATTTCAAACAACAAGAAATAAGAAAATTAAGGTTTTGTTTGCTTTTTGACATAAATTTCAAATCTCTTATATATTTCAAATTTGAGTTTGTTTATTTTAGATTAGTTAATTAAGTACTCTGATTACTTATTTTGTTGTTAAATTAAGTTAATTAGTTCAATTTTGATTAATTAGGATTAGTTATTTGGTTGAATTTGTGATTAATTGGAAATTGAGATTACAAGTTTACAATGTTGATGGTTTAAATTGTAATTGTTCATTTTATTTAGGAATACAATGCACAAATTCTATAAACCGGTTGACAAAGCTCAAATTATCGGGTCTTCATCAAATGTTTCACACCCTAATGAAAAGAGACGGTGCGTGAAATTATCCGATGATGATATAATTTGTGATTCGGGAAAAAGAAAACAAATTGGTACGTATCTTATTGCACTTCAAGATGATTTACGGAGGCGGTATTTATTAAAAGGCTCGTGCCTATTTATTCTACTAGGTGATGTCTTCATATATATAACACATTTCTAATTCACGCAATTTATTACATGGCCTCCAAGGTTTTATGTGACTAATTCAATGTTGTAAGCACTTGATTATTGACAAATTATGAGTTGCAAATAATATTAGGTGATCAATTTTCATTTTCTTTTGCTTTAACACTTGCTGATTAGGAAGCATTATTGATATGGATATGTCTGATATGTTAATTTATTATACTCAATAACGTTTGCTTTCCTTAAGTAATGCATAGAATTAGTAACTGGATTTGTCTATTTGATGATATGTGTAGTTCTTATTGATATGGATATGTCTAATTGTGTTATTGATATGGAATGAATGTTTGTTGAGAATTTGCAATTTGATTATAGTGGCAGCAACATTAATAAAAATGAGTCATGAGTTGGGTTAACTCTACAAACTACTATAAAAGTTAATGTCTCAACATTGTTAATGCAATTCCTTTAAAAAAGTTAATGTCTCAATTCCATTTATTACTTGATAAATCTTTATAGCAAGTTGTCAAATGTTATAATGGTATTTGTTTTATTGAGTTTTAGAGCTAAACTAGTTTTCTCCCGTCCAAATGCACGATTACCGTGTTTCTAATTAAGGGAATAATTTGATAAAATTTTACTTTCAATTATCTTCTTACCAAAGATTACACAACAACATAATTTATACAACAACCAAAAAAATAGAATCAAGAGTTGGGTGATTGACCATAAATTTATTCCACATATATGAATCATATCTTGTAAAAATATATACCCATTAAATTATAAATTAACTTTTCCCAACATAACCAAGAAGACATTTCTTTTCCCAATGGTTATTTCACCATAAATGGGATGAAAAGAAATTGCAACTGGTAAATATTTTATAGTATTTCTTAATGGTATTTCTTAATGAACCATAAATATTTTTATTATACATGTTCTGGAGTCCAAAAATAATTGAACTTAACATTATTAAAAATTCCAAATCTTCAAATTACTATAATTAAATAAATACGTTAGTCACCATTCAAAACAAATTACATTTTAATTACAATAAAATTAAAGAGGTGTTAATTCACCAAAGCCTTGGAGAGCATAATCACGTTTCAATTCTTGAGTTAATGTAGAAATAAAAAAAATAAAAATTGAAAATGGATAACTCAAAAACACTCAAATCACGTTTCAATCTTATAAGAAAAGATTAATTACTAAAAAAGGACCTAGTTAGAGAAGATTCGAGTAAAGAAATAACCGAACGAAACCGAACTTCATATAATGACACTACAAAATTCTCAATGATAAATATAATAATCTTGAAGCTCTATAAGAATTTTGTGTTATCTTTTCACTATATAAATATTCAAATATTATTGTATCCATAAAAGAGAAAATACATATATACAAATATATATATATATATATATATATATAATACAACTTTTTTATATATATATATATATATATATATATATATATATTCAAAAAAACAGATCAGAAAATTCATAAGAAGGTTTCAAAAAAATAAAAATTCATAAGAAAATAATGCATTTTTTTAATAATTTCTAAGGTAAAAAATATTTTTTTCGTAACAAAGGTACCAAAATATAATAACAAAGCTATTAGAAAAATAAACAATTTAAATACACGGTTATCGTGTTTCTAAAATAACATAAAAAGTAAGAAAAAAGAGAGATTTTAGTATACTCCTGGAGCACGATGACGTGGTACTCCAAACCAATAAATGGTTGACATATATTACATCAATCAATATAATTTTGACATGGTGTAATTAATTAAAAAATTATTTTTTAATTAATAATTTATATAAAATTCTAGAACCCTAAAAGAAAAACTCTAGACCCTAAAAACTAAACCCTAGACCCTAAATCATCGACCCTAGATACTAACATATGTGACGTGTCATCGAATTATTAGTCTGGAATACTACGTCATCCATACTCTAGGAGTATTTTTAAAATTTCTCGAGAAAAAAATGCAATTATAATTTAACAATGCGAACAAAATAGTAAGATTTGATAAATAACAGACAAACTGGAATTCAAAAAGAGAAAGTAAGTTGTTTTATGTAAACAAAATGATTAATTAAGAAATTGCTAAAATTTATATATAAAAAAAAGAAACAGTATAATTAATTAGAAATGAGACTAATTAAATATAAATCAATTAGTTGTAACAATTAGTTATAATAAATGATTCATTTAATAATTAATAAGTTCTGTCAAAAATAATTAATAAATTAAATTAATAAAATTGAAGAATGATGTGGAGATGCATCTAGGATTAAGAGGATGTTGATACGTTTTATATTTGGTTAGATTACCATCTTTCCTATTTTATACATTTATGGGTGATTGAATGTAATTTAGGAAATGTATCTTAGGAATCTAGGGTTCCTGCTTTCTTCCTTGTACCAGTATATATTGGAAGTTTATTCAATAAAATGACAACAGAAAATTGCAGCACATTACCTGCAAATTATCATGGTATCAGAGCATGCTATGTCTAGAAACTAAACAAATCAACAAACGATGACTGACGGAGAGAAGACCGGGCCACCGCCGGCGAAAATTGATTACAGTTCACCGCATTTCTTAGGGCCGCAAGATCGCCCTGGTGATTTCATTACTCCTATACGACTCAAACTAGATAATTTTGATGAATGGTCACATGCGATTCGTGTTGCTTTGTCCTCTCGACGCAAATTTGGATTTCTCAACGGAACAATCAAAGAGGCTACCCCACCATGTAGGAAAGATGACTGGGAAACAATCCATTGTATGTTGGTTTCTTGGCTAACGAATACAATAGACACCGAGGTACGTTCTATGTTGTCTAATTATGACAACGCAAAACGGTTGTAGGATGATTTACATGAAAGGTTCTCAGTCGTTAATGGACCGCGTATTCATCAGCTTAAAGGAGATATCATTCGTTGTGTGCAAACTAAACAAATGTCAGTTCCCGTGTATTTTAGTAAGTTGAATGTCCTATGGGATGAACTCGATAAACACGAGCCTTTGATTTCTTGTGCATGTAGAAATTGAAAGTGTCAGATTGGTAAACAACATGAAAAACGGAGAGCAGATGATAGGCTACATCAATTTTTGATGGGTCTATGCCCAGAATATTACACACAAATAAGATCGACTCTTCTATCACAAGATCCTCTTCCTACGTTGAATCGAGCTTTTCAACATATCTCTTAGGAGGAACGAGTTCAAGGTTTCACACATAATACTGAAGAAAAACCTGATATTGTAGGTTTCTCTGTTCGTATGGAAAATAAATTTAAATCTCGTATGGACAAAGCAGAGAAAGCAGGTCTGATTTGTTCACATTGTAACGGCATTGGACATGATATTGCAACATGCTTTGATTTACACGGAACACCGGAGTGGTATTTGGAGAAATACGACGCTAAAGGAAAGGGCAATTCAAAGAACAAGTCTGCAGCCTCATCAACAAAGAACATGGGTGGGCGTAGTCGAAGCAACGTACGAGCCAATGCAGCCACCACTGAAATCAATAACAGTATTCCTATGGCAGGTACTAGTTCCGCTTCCGCAATGCCGCCACTACCAGGCTTTACCACCGAGCAATGGGCGGCTTTATCAGCTGTTTTTGGTTCAAATTCTACTGCCTCCAACAGATTGAATGGTAAGTTGGGATTGAATGAGTGGATAATTGATACCGGTTGTTCACATCATGTGACTGGTGATGAAGCTTGTATAATGAATGCTCGGGCAGTCTCTCCTTGTCCCGTAGGCCTCCCAGATGGTCAGATCGTGGTTGCTACAAAGAAAGGAGTTGTGAAACTTACAAACTCAATCACACTTCTTAACGTTTTATTTGTTCCTCAATTAAACTGCAATTTGATTTCAGTGTCTCAATTGAGTGATGATGCTAAGTGTTTTGTCCAATTTAACTCTAACTTGTGTGCTATACAGGACCAACGTTCGAGGGAGGTGATTGGGATAGGTGAGAGAAGAGATGAACTTTACTACTTGCGGACAGGAGTGGAGGTGAAGAATGTTTCAGCTGCAAATTTGAAGACATTGGAGTTGTGGCATCATCGTTTAGGTCATCCTTCTGAAAAAGTTGTAAAGTCTTTACCTTTTCTTCATGAGTATAAAGGTCATTTAGATAGCTCTTGTGAAGTATGTCACCGGGCTAAGCATTCTAGAACTAGTTTCCATTTGAGTGAAAATAAATCTACTCGGATATTTGAGTTGATACATTGTGATTTATGGGGTCCTTATGATGAAAAATCGTCTTGTGGTGCTCGTTATTTTTTGACTTCAGTGGATGATTATTCTCGTGTTGTATGGGTTTATTTGTTACTTGATAAAAGAGAAGTTTTTCAGATGTTTATGTCATTTATTGCTATGATTGGACGTCAATTTTCTCAAAAGTTGAAAATAGTGCGTAGTGATAATGGAACAGAGTTTTATTGCATGAAAGAGTATTTTATTACCAATGTTATCTTGTTTCAAACATCTTGTGTGGGTACCCCTCAGCAAAATGGAAGGGTGGAGCGGAAACATAGGCACATTTTGAATGTTGCTCGTGCCTTACGTTTCCAAGGAAGTTTGCCCATATTTTTTTGGGGAGAGTGTATTTTAGTTGCAGCACATATAATAAATCGGACACCATCTAGTGTTCTTCATAACAAAACTCCTTATGAAGTACTATTTGGGAGTCCTCCGAGCTTCAATAAGTTGCGAATAGTTGGTTGTTTGGCCTATGCTCATAATCAACGGGCTAAAGGGAATAAATTTACTAGTAGAAGTCGTAAATGTGTTTTTGTCGGATATCCTTTTGGGAAGAAAGGGTGGACTTTATTTGATTTAGAGACAAGGGAATTCTTTGTTTCTAGAGATGTAAAATTCTATGAAAATGTCTTTCCTTACTTCCAAGACAAAAACTCCACTCTTGAACCTGATCCTGTGAGTACAGATATATTTACAAGTGATAGTATCAATGAACTTGTGGAATCCGTGAGAGCTGATGTAGAGGGCACACTCACTCCCCATCCAATTATAATTTCATCAGGAAGTGAGTCCTCTGCGATTCTCGAGTCTCGTACTGATATAACGCCATCCTCAACTGATCCACCGTCATCGAGTAATTCGGGGGTTTCTGAAAATACAACAAGTGCCATGGGTCGTGGTTGTAGGGAGAAGCAACCATCTGTTAAGTTGCGAGACTTTGTGACACACACAGTTACTACGAAAAGTCTATCTCTTTCTCCATCTGCTTCTCAAAATCATACTCCCTCAGGTACACCTTTTCCTATAGCACTCTATGTTAATTGTGACAAATTTTCTGCAAAGCACCGAAATTTTCTTGTAGCTGTAACTTCTGGCGTTGAGCCACGGTCTTTCAAGGAGGCTGTCCAGGATAATGGATGGCGTATGGCGATGTGAAACGAAACTCAAGCATTGGTAGACAATGGCACTTGGACCATGGAAAAACTACCACCGGGAAAGAAAGCTTTAAGATGCCAATGGGTATTCAAAATTAAATACAACTCTGATGGCACTGTTGAGAGATTGAAAGCTCGTGTTTTTGGGAATCATCAAGTTGAAGGCATTGACTATCATGAGACGTTCGCACCTGTAGTAAAAATGGTAGCGATTAGAGCGTTTGTAGCCATTGCTGCTTCCAAACATTGGGAGTTGCATCAGATGGATGTTCATAACGCATTTCTTCATGGTGATTTGGAGGAAGAAGTGTATATGCAGCTTCCACCGGGTTTTCATTCTGATGATCCTTCTTTGGTGTGCCGTTTGCGTAAAACGTTGTATGGTTTGCGCCAAGCGCCTCGATGTTAGTTTGCCAAACTTGTAACTGCTTTGAAGGGGTATGGTTTCCTTCAATCCTACTCTGATTATTCTCTTTTTACATACACTCGCGGACATGTGCAGCTTAATGTTCTTGTGTATGTCGATGATTTAATTATCTTTAGTAATGATTCTGCTGTTGTGTCTGTTTTTAAGGTATATTTGAATAAATGCTTTCATATGAAGGATCTTGGTGTACTCAAATATTTTCTTGGCATTGAGGTAGCTCGAAGTGCATCTGGATTATTTCTTTGTCAAAGAAAATATGCACTTGATATCATCTCTGAAGTTGGTTTATTGGGATCAAAACCTGCTTTATTTCCCATGGAACAAAATCATCAATTAGCTCGTGCTACCGGTCCTCTTCTTTCAGATCTTGAACCATACCGTCGTCTAGTTGGGCGTTTGATTTATTTGGCAGTAACTCGCCCTGACTTGGCTTACTCTGTTCATGTGTTATCTCAATTTATGCAATCGCCGAGACAAGAACAGTGGGATGCAACATTACGTGTAGTTCGCTATTTGAAGCATTCTCCTGGATAAGGAATTCTTCTGAGTTCGGATAGCGAGTTGACTCGAACTGGTTGGTGTGACTCGGATTGGGCATCATGCCCTCTTACCCGTCGTTCTCTTACAGGCTGGTTTGTTTTTTTGGGAAATTCACCCATTTCATGGAAAACTAAGAAACAACCCACGGTCGCGCGTTCTTCTGCTGAGGCTGAATACCGCTCTATGGCCTCCATCACTTGTGAATTGAAATGGTTGAAAGGTCTTCTTTTGAGTCTGGGTGTGCATCATCCTAAAGCTATACCTCTTTTTTGTGACAGTCAATCGGCTTTACATATTGCACAAAATCCCGTCTTTCACGAACGCACGAAACATATTGAAATTGATTGTCATTTCGCGAGAGATGCGATACAAGAGGGTCTCATTGCGCCTTCCTATGTTCCGAAGACGTTTCAATTGGCCGACATATTTACCAAAGCTTTGGGGAAGAAACAGTTCGATTTTCTTCTTGACAAGTTGGGCATTTTGGACCTCCATGCTCCAACTTGAGGGGGGATGTTGATACGTTTTATATTTGGTTAGATTACCTTCTTTCCTATTTTATGCATTTATGGGTGATTGAATGTAATTTAGGAAATGTATCTTAGGAATCTAGGGTTCCGGCTTTCTTCATTGTACCAGTATATATTGGAAGTTTATTCAATAAAATGACAGCAAAAAATTGCAGCACATCACTTGCAAATTATCAGAGGAAGGATTTAATATATTATATAGATAGATTTCTTTAATATCTAGATTCGGAGAGTATACTAATATAATAGGTCAGGATTAAATGAATCACGGAAAATGAAATCAAAATATTGAGAAATAATTAATAATTATCAAAGGATATAATGAATTTTACATAAATACAATAAATTTAAATTAGAATATTAGATCTTTTTGAGAAATTTCTAAAAAAAGAAGTTGACATTATAAAGCTTATAAATACAAAATAACGTATGAAATTTGCAAATATGTTTGTATTAAAGTAAATTGGAAAAAAAATATATAATTAGAAGATATTTTAAAATTAATATTAAAAATATCTAAATGTACAACTATAAAAAGAAAATAAATATTGAAGATGAAGAAGGAAATGATATTTTAGTAAAATTAATTAGATAAATGATAAATTTTATTAAAAAAATATTATTATAAATCCAAATTAGTATAAAGAAATAAAATGAAAGATATAATAGAATTTTTTTTATTTTTTTAGCATCACTTTCTACAATTATGGGATTTGAATCCATGACCGCATACTTCTTAGTGGAATGTAATAACCACCAAGTCATTGTTTGGTGGGTAATAGAATTTATTTTTTAATATGAGAAAATGTGATAAAAGTTATAAAAATGACACATATGATAGCTTAGGTATAGCTTTAGTATAATATATCGATGTTAACATTAATTTTGGTCAATGTTGTTCTTAACTGAGACATATACTTTGTTGAAAGTAGTTGCTTAAGTTCATTTAATAATTTTTTTATTGTTTTTGATGAGCTCTAAGTTGTTTCTTTTTTGTAACCAAAAGTTTAGCTCAAGGCATATCTACCGATTCAGCTAAGGTAGATCTATCCATTTATTTTTTTTTAAGTGTCATATGAGATGTCTATTGGTTACAATTATAGATTTTAGTTTATTTATGAATCTTAGTTTATATTATTCACGGATTAATTTAAAAAATAATTTAAACACTGTATATAATCTTTGTTTTTTCTTTTCAATCCTTGTCTATATTATGCTTCGATAAATTGTTGGCAGATTCGCTTATGGTCCAAGGGAATTGATGTTCCGAGGTTTAGCATCTAGGATTGCATAAACCAAGTCAAAACTCAAAACATATTCCAGTTTTAAACAGGCTCGAGTCTACCGGAGCAGTCGCCGACGATTATATTCCATATGTTGGGACAAAACATGAGTTTGACGAGGTATTAAAATATTTGAAACTAATTCTTGAATACATTAGCTATATATATACACACACTGGACAATGACACTAGATGTTATGTTTTATGAATTTTTAGTTCATTTGGTAGGCTCAAGCCAAGTTAGCCCAAACCGTACCTCGTTACAAATGTGGACGATAAAGTAAATATGAAGGAGGAAAAAGCCTTCATTGGCGCGATTAGGATCACATATACATATCCACCTTTTGGTAAAGGAGGCACGAAATGGATTTCACGAGACTCCAACATTATGTACCACGCGGTTGTGGTGATTGTATATGAAAAAAAAAAATCAACAGATGAAAAAGTTGATTTTCTTGAATAGTGAAAGGGAGAACTTTGGGTTCAAGGGGTTTGATTTTATGCAGTTTGAAGTACTTTGCAGAGGAATTCATATAGGACGTTAGAGGAAGAAGGGAGCATGAGTTAAAATTTATTAAGACAATTGTTAATATTATCTCAAAACTAGAAAGTTTTAAAAAATAATAAAATTCTAACAACTACAATTGGGTTTCTGTTTTATAGAGAAAAAATCAGGCGTCCGAAAGTGGGAAAAAGCAAGTCACCCGGACTGGTTAGCTAACCATAAAGAAATGAATCACCTCTTTTTTCTTTTTTATTAGTTTTTAATGGGTTTAATAGTTTTTTTTGACAGAATGAACTTTGGAACTTAAAAGAAAAATAGACAAGCTCAAGTACTTAGTGTTAATTATATTTATTAAGTGTATTTTAATTATATGGGTAAAAATTTAATACGTCCCTCGGTTTGAATTCATGTTAGCTGTTACATTTTTTTATTTTAGCTTAAAACAATATTCAGCCTTTTAAATGTGTCCATTTTGGTCACTTTGTCTCCCGAACTAAAGGAACTACGAGATATTTGTCTCCTCACCTATTTAGAATTGTATCTATTAACCCCTGTGTTTTGAGTATAACGGAAATAATTTTTTACAATACGCATTGGAATATTGGCTTCACAAAAGACGCGATACATTTGGTTGAAGACTATAAACTTTGTTATAATTTAATAACGAAAAACTAAAATGTCCTCAATATTAGAAAAGATTTACACAAAAATTTCATATTCGTTTGTTCGTAGGTAAGGTCAATATTTTGGTGTGTTCCTAACACCGAGGCAAAATTATTTTAGTTTTACACAAAATAGAGAGCCAATATTTATACTTTTAAAAAGAATATGATTTGTAATAACAATCTTGCAATTTAAAAACTTAAATTAGAGTCCATTAAAAAGATAAATTAATAAAACATAATTATAATTATTCAACTGCCGGTTTAGGTCTGGCATAAAGGAGAAGGAACCAGTGTCTATATAAAAGTGAACTTTAAACTCTCTTCCCACAATATGCTACATCATCAAAATTCTATGTGTCATTTTTATAGAATTTTCATTTTTTTTAATCTCAAATTTGAGTTGTCTCTTTATTTTCAATGTTATGTAATACATTTTCACCTTTCTTTTAACCTAATTTGTTGAATTAAAAATTCATTTCAATGTTTATGTCCTAATTGTTTTATTTTTATTATTATTATTTAATTTATTAATTTTTAATAGAATGTTCTATTACTATCTTTAACTGATTGAATTATATAGCACGCTATATTTAAATATTTGTCTACATAAAGGAAATCATATAAATTTGAGCAATATTATTTTATGTTATTGGTAGATTACATTAATTATATTGTGTAAAATTAAATAATTTTCAATTTCATTTAAAACATAATAACATAATTACACAATATATATTATTAAGTCATGAAATATTGTCTAACTATTTGTTTATTTTAAATTAATACTAACAAAATAATTAACCCGTGCACGAGTCTCCAACAAAATAATAAAATTTTATTTTAGAAAATGCTCTTGTTTAGGTATAGAAGATAACCAATCATACCTCTATAGAGCTTAATGTCTACAGATTGACCAACTTACTTTTCATAAAAAACTTTCTCAACACTCATAGGAGTATCTAGAGCTGTACAATATGACATCTTGAAGTTCTTCAGAATTTTTCTAGTATACTTGGCTTGGTTGATAAAAATATCATCATTGATTAGCCTGATTTGAAGGCCTGGGAAGGAAGTTAGTTCCCCTATCATGGACATTTCAAACTCATTTTTCTTATGGTTACTAAATTCTCTGGTAGCAACCAATTTCTTACCATTGGGTCTTGGTACAAGATTCCAAAAATTAGACCTTTCAAATAGGTCCAACTCTTCTTACATTATCATCAACCAGTGCACATCTCCTTCAGCTTCAGCAAAGTTCTTTGGTTATGAATGTGACAGAAAAGAAACATTTCCTATGAATATTCTGAGTTGGGCCCTGGTCATGACATGATTATGGATAGAATCAAGGATGTTCTCTTGAGGGTGGTCTCTAGAAGTTCTTACCTCTCATGGAATGTCAAAAGTATCTTATGAAACTTATTCATCATTGTTGCTTTCAATATCAGCGGTCTCTAGTGTGAAGTTGACTGTAAGAACTACATAGTAGTAGCTGGAACTTCATAATCATTAGGAGCTCTACTATCTGCTAGGTTAGTTTCATCAAACTCAACATGAATAGATTCATCTAAAGTTTGAGTCCTTTTATTAAAAATCATGTATGTTTTACTATGTGTTGAGTAGCCAAGAAAAATGGCTTCATCTGCATTTAAATCAAATTTGCCAAGATGTTCTTTTGTATTTAAGATAAAACATTTGGAACCAAAAGTTCTGAAATAACCTATCTTAGGCTTTCAACCTATCCAAATCTCATAAGATGTCTTATTCAGAATGTTCCTAATGAGAACTCTATTCAAGACATAGCATGATGTGTTAACATCTTTTCCTCAGAAATACATAGGAAGGTTTCTTTCGTTGATCATAGTTCTGGAAATTTCTACCAATATCCTATTCTCCCGTTCAACTACCTGATTTTGTTAAGGAGTTCTAGGAGCAAAAAAGTTAGGATCAATTCCCTTAGTTTCACTGAATTCTTCAAACTGTTGGTTCTTGAATTCTCCACCATTATCACTTCTGATATGGATTACCTTCTGATTCCTTTCATTTTCAAGCTTCTTACCACAAATTGAAAATTGTTCTAATGATTCATCTTTGCTATTCAACAAGATGGCCCAAGTGAATCTGGAATAGTTATCAACAATGACTAAGACATATTTTCTTCCACACATGCTCATTGGTTGAACAATGTTAAAGAGATCCATATGAAGTAATTATAAAGGTTTTTTTCTTGAAATCATCTTTTTACTTTTAAAAGACCATTTGGATTATTTTCCAAATTAGCAAGCATCACACAAGTTATCATTTTTAAAAGGTATTTCAGGCAAACCCTCAACCAATTGATTTTTTTATCTAACTTGGCTAGAAGGTCCATGCTTACATGAACAAGTTTTTAGTGTCATAGCTAGAATTATCCTCTTTAGATACTAAGCGTACATTTTTATTAAGATTATCAAGGTTCAACATGAAAACATTTTCTATTCTAAGAGCAGATAAAACAACTTACATTGACTTACTGTCAATGATTTTACATCCAGAAGGGACGAAGACAACATTTATTCCTTTGTCACAGAGTTGAGCAACACTCAGAAGGTTGAACTTCATTCCTCTGACTAGAGAGACATCTTCAATGAGAGAATTAGTTCTAATGGATCCGGATCCAACTATCATTCAGTTTTTGTTGTCTCCAAAGTGACTTTTCCACCTCTCTTGGGCACAAATGTGATTAATGTATTTTCATCACTTGTCATATGCCTTGAGCATCCACTATTAATGTGCCATATCTTTAACATTGTAATTGACCTCAAAGCAACATTCTCATCATGGGTTTCAGGAGGTGCAGAACAATCTCTTGTTTCCAGAGCATCAACAGTGGAGTCATCAATATCCATGAAGCATATCCGTGATTGTTCTTCTTTTTCTTCAGAATCGAAGGATCCTTCATAATATGACCAAACAACTAACATAGCCTTCTTGATATGATTCTTATCCTCTTTGAACTATGGACAATTAGGTTTGATATGTCCAAATTGTTGACAACCATAGCAAACCACATGTTTACTGAATCCTCATTGAACTTATCCCCAAAGTCAGCAACTTTCTTGTCATAGCTCCTGAATGGTTTCTTGAAGTTACTACTTCTACCTCTTTTGATATTCCAAAAAGAATACCGTGATATTCCAAAAAAAAGTACCGTGATATTCCAACAAGAAAACTCTACTCCAAAAATTGCCCAGAAGATTCTGGAAATTTTTTAGGAGGATGTATATCGTAATTCTAATAAATTTTAATTCTTGGTTTAAAGCTAAATTTCACACAGTTTAGTCCCAATAAATAATGAAAGTGGTTAAATGGATAAAATTAAAAAAAAATATTCAAAAATCGCTCAGAAAACTCTCGAAAAATTCCACAAAATGTATATTCTGATTCTAAGAAACTTTAATTATCGGGCTAAAGCCAAATTCCGCACAGTTTAGTCCCAATAAATTATGAAAGTGATTAAATGATAAAAATCAAAGAAATTTGAATCGTTTTTATTTGACCACAATGGATCTCAAAATAACCGCGTAATTAATACGAGTCCAACGGTATACAATTTGTAACACCTATGCCCAATACCATGCATTTGTTGTTCGCTCTGGCCCAAACCCACCAACATTAGGTCGCAAACTTTAAAATGCGTCTTGCATGCATTGGATCCAACTCTTACATATAAGTCCCAAACTCTCTCCTCTCTTTTCTGACGTGAGATTCAGTTTTTTGTCTCCATCGTCATCCCGTAGGGCCGTTCCTTGTACATGCCTTCTCACCCTAACACCACCCTCTCTGGACCGGGTCGTTATATAGCTGACCGCCAATCCCACTTTCCATTAAATAAACCAAACATACAGTATCAGATTGCCATTTTATGAGAGAAAACCTAAATAAGGCATCATCAAGACAATTATAGTAACTTCAACAAATCAAGCGACATATATATTCACAAAGCTTTTAACTACATACCCCTTTCAACAGAACATCAATAAGCTTGGAATTTCATCAATCTACACTCAAACTTGAGTACAAAAATAAAATCTTTTTATATCAAGAAAGAACGCCAACAAAACGACATCGTTTCTTTAGTGATTATAAATGACTAGTTTGTAAAACAGAAATGTGTATATTTGGCATTTAAAAGGCAACTAAGTTGTTAATTAGATTAAGAAACTGAATTTATGTTACCGTCATATTCTCAAACCTCTCTAAAATCTTTATCTAAAATTATTAACTAGAGATTCAAGAAAAACTTTTACTTTTCTTCTCATTTTCTAGACACTCGAAATGTTGGGAAGATAAAAATGTTTAAAGGGAAAGAAGGATGATACATTCTTTTTTTTTTTCCTCGAAGGAAATCTAGTTTCACTTCTTTATAAGAACTCATATGTAATTATCAATGGAAAAAACGGAGCTACTGGAACTGTGGAAGGGATTAAAAGAGATCAATGAGTAGAAAGATTTGAATTGATTAATAAAATGCAATTGATTTTTTGACAGAAAAGGAATGTGTTATTAAACATCACGTAGAAGCGAGTTGCACAAAAAATCTATAGGCATTGAAAACCAACACCCCGAGAGTTAGAATCAACTACACTTATAGCTAGACAATGAGCCACAAAATTGGCATTATGACGAACAAAAGCAATAGAGCTGGTAACAAGCTTGTTAAGAAGAGACCTACAACTTGAACTATACCACTAAAAGGCGATAAATCCTCTAGTGTGTTAACTAAAGAATTCACTACTTACAACAATCCGATTCAATCATCACATTTTGCCAACGAGCTTAATGCTTAAAGCTTCCCGAATAGATAAAATCTAAACTAAATTTGGATTACTATTTCACTTTACATCACATTAAACCGCTTAATTTAAATTTGTTAAACTTTGTATTATTATTATTATGCCACCTAAGATGAAATTAAAATTTAAGATTGAGATTCTAACAATTATTTCATAACTACATTAATTTTCTCATGAATTGTATTTCTTTTCTGTACATATACCTATTTTATTATTGTATTAATATCAATACTAAAAACCCAAAAATAAAAGAAAAAGAAAATAAAAAAAGAAAGGTGGAATCACATCTCCCTCTCTTTCAATTCCTCGTTACTATCCCTCCCTCCCTCCTCTCTATAGTTACATATATCTAGATTTAAGATTTATTATATTTATGTTTATATTACGTAGCTAAAATATTTATTTCAAAAAAAAAGATTAGAAATAGTGATGTGGAGATGATGTCTCTTAAGAAATAGCTGAGATTCAAATAATATTGCGGAGGACGGCGACGGCGAGTATCCGGAGATTGAAATGGTTGGATCTGCTACTGGTTACTCTTCTTTTCTTGATCTTTCTTTTTCACTTCATTTTATTTTTCGACTGTTTCTGATTGCAATCCAAATCGTGTTTCTTGCTAATTAGGTGATTTGAGATTCGATTCTTTGAACACTCATAGGTAAATTGTTCTTCGCTTTTTCTTAATCTTATTCATACAAATGTTCCGCATGTTCTATTATTTACAAATGCTTATACCTGATTTCAAGTGATTTAGCGGTTTTTTAGTAATTGTTCTTTTGAAATTATACGTTCGGATCTAATTTTTTCAGTCCCGTTTGAATTATACTAGTTCAACACGTATCAGTATTGAAAGTATGGATTAACATTTACATTAGGGACTGTTGAGATTTGGAACCATACTTTTGTGGAGGCTATTGTATTTAGTTCGTTTATCCGTTATTTTGAATGACTGTTTATTCGTGTTTCTTTCTTTTTATTTGAAACTGATGCAATGATGTAAAACTAGTTTTATGTATTTATTTTCTTTCTATTGGTTGATTTAGAAGTTGCGTGCGCTTTTAGGTTGTAGAGCTTTTATGTATTGGTCGTTTTTCGTCTAGTTTAACATGTAAGCATTTGGTTGTACTAATTTTCTTTTTCCATTGTGGTTAAGTTCTTTTTCTTATTTGGCAAGTGGCTATTTGAGTTCCCAGTCCAAAAACTTATCAACTTAGACAGTTAACATGTTATTGTGGGTTTCGGAAGATGATAAGTACGAGAAAAACTGTGGAGGGTTCTGAATCTGAGTTTATAGCCGTGCAAATATGTATACTCAAGGGTAGTCAATAGATATGCTTCGAGTTGGAAAAGTTTCATACCTGCATTGCTTTAGAGTGTATGCTCTTAAGCAATGTTCTCTGTATCATATAAAACCTAGAAGTTTTTTATTGCACTGGTTTTTGTTTCGCTTCTTTACAATCGACCAGCTTGATGTAGAATTTGAAACTCTAATCTGGATCTCAAATCTAAGGGTATCTGTTTCATTCCCGTTCTTTCAATTGAAATTCTTCATCTTTATCCACAGGCATTAATATCTCTATTTATGGAAGCTTGCTTTTCATGCTTTTTCCTATTTGGTAATATAGTGGATGCATGCGGAAAAGGAACATTAAGGTTGTCTTAGCTCTTGCATTTTTCTGCTCAGCAATTATGAAAGCAGCATTGACACAATTGTGGATTCTATTGAGTTTTCCTTTTTTTTATGCCCTCTATTTAGATATACCTTCTAAATCCAGTTGTCTTTTTATCCATAATATTGCTTTATCAAAACCTTGACTAAATATGATTTTTGCTGTGTTCTGATCCTCACACTTGTGATATCGCTCTTAAAAACTGAGGCCAACTCCTAAAGTGAAGAATTGCCAAGCTCGGACATTTTTTTTTTATTTTCCTTGAAGAACAGAAATGGAGCCATGTTGCTCCTTGATGCATATTCAATAATATGAGTCTTGATCTGCATTGTACTCTCTCCTTGTATTCATTTCTGGGATGTGCTAATTATTTCTCCAATTTCGTATAGGGTTTTGGATCAAGTCAGATGGCCTTCAACTTAAAGCAAGTCAAACAGAAGTACTTTGTGGTGCAAGTTTTAGTTATATAAGAAGTATTTCTGCATTGAGAAGAACTTTTATGGGGTAAGGATTGGGGGCCGAAATGGTTTTACATCCAAAATATTTAAAAACATGGAAGAGACACGAGATGACATGGGGCCTACAGAGCCAGGGCTTTCAAATGCTGCATGGTGGGGTTCTGATTTCATGGAGAAATTTGAATCTGTTTCTTTGCATTCACAAGAGGATAGTTTGAGTAATAAAGAATCACCAAGAAATTATGAGGAAGATGGTTTGTATTCACAAACTGCATCACAAATTCTTTGGAGCACTGGGATGCTTGCTGAACGAATTCCAAATGGTTTCTACTCTGTCATACCGGTGAGTACAAATAAAGTTATTCTGTTTCATTCTCAAATATCTGCTAGATCCTGAGTGTTTTTTTAGAGAGTTTTAAGTGACATCTATGCGAAAGATTTAATTCATCATTACTATTTGTTTATTTTCCAGACAATGACAGATTAAATTATGGCTGTGTAAAAGTGTGCAAATATTTCTAATGGTAATATTATATAAGATAAAGGTGAAAGGTCCTGTTTTGACTTGAGAGTTATGATTTTGTTAGTCTGCAAATAAGTACAAAATTGTGCAATATCTATATTTTTTTTCCTTTTTTATCTCTTAAACGTTTTACGTTACCTGAGTGGACCAAACAGAAAACCTGCATGGATTTTTGGTTTCTATTAAGAAGTAGCATTCAGGATGGAGCAGGTTGGGCTTCCTATGGTTAATTTTTATTTTTTAGATTCTGATTCTAGATGCTCGATTCTAGGGAATTATGGAAACTTAACTTGATCAATTTGCAAATCTTTCAATGTGAACATATTATTAAATAATATGCTTCATACTTGAAACCCTGTTGGTTTAGAAGGATCTTTTAATCTGGCTCTGAGACAGATGTTGGGAGAGCAAAGTTTAATTATTAGTCAGAGTACGATGTTATTTTTCCTTGGTAGGTCAAGGCCACATGTACTCAAGTTTTAATTTTATTTCTCTTGGGATGTGAAGGTGAAGTTTCGATCTCTTCATGCATTCTTATATTTGGAAAAATATTTAGAGGACATGCTCTGGCTCTTTTCAAAGGTGTTCAGTTAGGGAACTGGGAAGTCTTTGAGGGAAAAGAATCTTATTTTTTTAGATGTGTATCTATATACAGGTTTTCTTGTTGAGGTGGTGGATCTTACTGCATTTTTAAATAAAGAAACTGGTCACATTCTCTATGAACTCTGGATCTTTTATTGTTGTTGATATTTGTGGTGTTCAACTAAAATTTTCATGCTGCTATCATATGCATTATTAAAAAGATGAATTTTAGTCCTAAAATTTAGTTCTAGATGCCAGTTCTTGTTAGGAAGTAGTTGGTGGCTGATCTAAAAGCTTTGGACTTTCTAGGTTTTTGTTTCGAAGTCAAAAAATTTCTGTTGCAAAGTGCAATGGCCTTCTTGTTAGAATAAAAGGATAAAGAAAAATCAACAAGGTGGTTTCCTTGTCACAGTTATTGAGACAAACTTTACAAGATAGGGGCTCGTAAGTAGCAAATGATGTTTCGAACAATAGACACGGGTTACTTGCTCTAAGCCTATTACACCTATGCTTGAATGAAATTATTTACCAGCATCTATCTTTTTTGACTAGAAGATTAAGTGACCTCATGGTGAATGCTCCGTACTCAGCTAACTAATTCCCAATCCCAACTGTAGTATCTTATAAGGTTAAATGACTTGTTGCTGCAATTAAGGTGGGGCTTTATTACTCTTTTCTTAGTTATATGCTTAGAACATGGTATCTAATTTTCACATTTACATATTTAAGGTTTTGAGGTGGCTGGGGCCATTGAGAATTTGAAGGTTTAAGGATTTGAAATGGAGAGGTTTTGTTTGTATGGTAAAGGAGACCAATCTTCTTCAAATATTTGTCATATGCAGTTCTTTGAGATATTAGAATTGCCAATTAATTATCGAGGAATAAGATGGTTTTCTTTGCTCTTTTATGAGCATGTCTGGAAATTAATCGAGGTGCACTACTCTTTGTTTACATTCTTTGCAACTTCTTTGTTTTGTACTAGAAAAAGCCGGATTATTAAGTGTCAAGAGTCGTCATAGAGAAAGGAAATTAGATGTATTAGCTAATTTTCATATGACTACGTCTTCCTTTTGTGGGTTTTCAAATTTATATCTATTTTCATAAACTTTGTGGTTGACGCTTGAACAAAGAATCTCATGCTCAAAAAGTAACCTCCTGCAATAATCATGTCTATCTTCTAGCTGTCTTGCATTTGTTTCTGAAGTTATCAACCTACTCACATTCCCATTCTCTTTAAGCATCTGGAAAAAATAATCTTTCTGATTTGTGGTCTATTTTTTTTCACCAGGGGTTGCAATTCTATTTGAGGCAGTTGCAGATTTTTTTTTTTTTTTTAAATCATTGCAAGCATGACTTCGACTACTAGTTTTGGCGTCATGACTTGAGTAGCTACTTTTTTTTTAATGGGTGATTGATTTGTAAGAATGAGTTGTTTGAGAAGCAAAAATACCAAAGGCTACCTATGTTCTTCATTCTATTTTTGACTCTTGCTAACTTGTGGCAATGGAAGTTGCCTGAAAAGAAACCAAGCCGGTGGAGGAAATAAAACCTAGAGTTTATACCCCGGCACATGAGTAAATTTGATGAATTTTTTATGGACATGTTAGGTATATCTGACCCACATGTTACAAATGGTTGCATTTTGTAGTGCAATTATTGGGGCTGAAATCTTGGATCCTTCTTGCCAAGGGTAGTGGCAAGAAGCCGTTATATATCTCCTGTATCGTGCTGTCTATTGTTTGCATTTTTTCTAATATTTTCTTTTTCTTATTTTATGAACTCTAAATCCTTAGATAACATTCATGATAGCTACTCCTAAAAACAGGAAATACCTAACTATTGAGGTCACTTTTTAAGTTTTATTGAATTGGAAAGCTCTCTCGCTGGGCTCTACCTATGTCCAAGTCTGAGATCACTATTTTGGGTATGCATAAATTTAGTCCTGAAGCTTCTGTTAAAAGTCTCCAAGAAAGAAAGCTATGATTGATTATTGTATTACAAATGTTGTCAATGGATATTCAGTCAACGCTTTGTTGATGTACATTTGATATTGAAGTAGAACTCCTTGAGTAGTTTGCAGAATGGATGATTAGGTGATGCTTTTGGTTAAGCTCCAGCCTCTAAAATGAGTCTTCCTAATTTACTCCAAAATTTTATTTGATGTGAACAATCTTGAGCGTAGCAATACTTAGAAAACGCACCGATGCTTATTATTATTGTTTGTATTAGAAAAATGGATGATAACCCATCTTCTATTTTGTGTCTTTCCTTCCATAATATCTTTGTGATTAGTAGTTGTTACATCTTTTTTACGGGTATAATATTTGGTGAGAAAGTTTATATTACTTGAAAATTATCGTGATGAAACAGTATATTTATAACAATAGACAGACTTCTTTGTACTATTTAACTGTTGGCATACACCTCTGCCTTTTCTGTTTTGCCTGCCATGAAATGTTCGTGCATATAATATGTGGTACATCTTTTCCTCTTTGATTGCAATGAGAAGAGTGGGTGCAGTTGTTCCTGTAAAGGTGTAGACATTATCAAAGATGACAAACAGATTTGAATGCATGAATTTCTTAGCTACATTTCTTTTTCTTATTGAAATATTTTGGTAGCTAATGATTTTGGTCTAAGAATTTATTTTAATAATTATTAGCTACATGGACCTTGATTATTATCAGGATAAAAAGCTAAAGGAGGTCTTTGATAGTATTCCAACCTTAGATGAGCTTCATGCTATTGGTGCTGAGGGTTTCAAAGCTGATATCATTGTTGTGGATGCAAAGAAAGATAAGAAGTTATCTATGCTGAAGCAATTGATTGTGGCACTGGTAAAAGGATTGAGTTCAAATCCAGCTGCGATGATAAAAAAGATTGCTGGATTGGTGAGAAATCATAATCTTTGTTCCTGTCCGGTCATGTTTCATTAGAAGTTCATGCAGCTATTTATATGCTTGGCACTATAAGTGATTGGACTTTTTCTTTGTTCTATTTTTTTCCATATGCTGTAAATCCCTCTCACCTGTATGATCATGGTCAAAGTTTTTGTATTATGTTTTGTCTTGAGAAAAATAAATCTCATATTTCTTGGAATGTGACTGGATGAGAAAAGAAACCCCTTTTGCTGATGTTGAAAAGGAGTTATTTTCCCCTCGAATTAGAGTTTCACATCATTTGTCCAATTGCACAGGCTTCCAACTTCTTATCATAATTTTCCAAGCTCTCTTTAATTTGGGTAATGGAAAACTGCAAACAAATTTGATAGAAATGAATATGAAAGCTGTTCTATTAAGATAATTTGATGATCTTTTCAGCAGTAACCAGGCTTTTATCGTGTGATCTATTTTTCTTCTCTAATTAACACAAAAGACTTGTAGAATCAATATATTGCTATTGGAAACAATGTTTTCCATGAGAATGGTATCCATTTCTCAATTACTATTGCTCTTTACTTCTTGAAATTTCAGAAATGAATGCACTCCATATAAAAATGGCTCAAAGGATGTATTAATGGATACAACTCCCAGCAATCATTTTGAATGAATCCCCCCCCCCTCCCTGTTGGTACCTAGTGTGGATTGTTTTTTAACAACAAATATAAAGTGTTGAAATGCACACACCGGTATAAGCTTGAGAATTTTTCTTTTGCAGCCACTTGAATGATCAAAATCAATTGCAGCCATTTTGTCTATCTTTCTGATTTGTATCCTTATCAGAAATATGTGTTCCTTCTGAATCTTTCCTTTCTATTTCTTGAACAGGTATCTGATTTTTACAAAAGGCCAAATGTGGAAAGTCCAGCAAAAGCTGCACTAGAGGAAACATCCAACATGTTTGAAAACCGAGGGGTTCAGTTACTTGGTCAGATAAAACATGGGTCTTGCCGTCCACGAGCAATATTGTTTAAAGTCTTAGCAGATACTGTTGGTCTTGAAAGTAGGCTCATGGTGGTAAGCTTTTAACTTGGTGTTAGCTGTTCCACGGTATTCATTTTCTTTGTAATAACTTTATATAAGTCATGACTGATATCCAATATGATGTCCTTAAATCCTTTTTTAACAGTCCCATTTTTTCTCCCAAAACTAGGGGTTGCCAAATGATGGAATGGTTGAGTGTGTGGACTCATACAAGCACATGTCTGTCACAGTTGTGTTGAACTCTGTCGAACTACTGGTTGATCTAATGCGGTTTCCTGGTCAGTTGATACCTCGATCAACCAGAGCTATACTTATGACTCATATTTCAGCAGCAGGGGAAAGTGATTCTGCAGAAAATGATTCCTGTGATTCACCACTTGAACCAAACAGTCCTCTGTATGGATTCTCAGAGAGAATGGATCCTGAAAGGTGAGTGAATAGTGTTGACCCAAGTTTTCACACAATTTGTTCCTTTTTGTTCTGATATTGACTATGTTGCATAATCCTTAATGGGTTTTTTGTGTAGTGCTGAAAAAGATGAGTGCCTACAGTATCAGAGAAAATTAGAGATGGCTCCAAATGTGTCAAGTGCTGCTTTGCGGAATATGATGTTGCAATCTGTCACCTGTCTTGACAGAAAGTTGAGGTAATCATACGATGTTAGCTGAGAAAATTATTTAATGCTATGATGGCTTTTGCAACATTTTTTTCTGCCAGGCAGTTTCTCTTATATTTTTTTTGTTTTCTTTCACTAACAAAATGTGTGATGTTTCTGGCTGGCTTCTCTCTCTTTCTATCTTACTTTTTTCATATTCCAGCTTGTCACACAGTGAGCCGAATATTGCAACGACCTTTTGGCGACGTAGCCGGAAAAAGGTCATTGCTGAACAGCGAACTGCTAGTTCAAGGTTGTTTTTGAATCCTGTGTTGCATTTGACATTTTTGAATGTGATGAATATGAATTTGCTCGTTGTGACAGTTAAGGTCATTTGAGTCCTGATGATTAACGAGTCTTATTGCTGGTTTACATATTATATTCATTTAGAGGATTATTGTATCACTGTCTCTTTTGAGTGTTCGCAGTTTCTTTTTTCTTTTTGGAAACAATTGCATCTATTGATGATTATTGGTTGTTCTGCAGTGTAAGCTTAATTGTCTTGTACAGTGGAGTTTAGTCTTCTTTTTGTATCTCACCAGTCAGGCATGTGCTTTGCCTTGCACCTAGGCTCCAGATCCTTTAGCACCTAGGCCAGACTTGAACCTTCATAATAATTTAAGCTGAAACGAATCAGGAAGATGTTATGTTGCCATTTTAGTTAGCTTTTCTTGGCTTTTAAAGCACTGATTACCATTAAAATTAACTCATCTTGATGCTGAAAATTATTTTAAAAAGGTTTCCAAACTTTTCTCACAACCAAGAAATTTAATGGGCTTAACAGAAGGTTCTTATGGTCATACTTAGAGGATTTGCTCAATGCTTAGTTGTTAATAGTCTAAATAGCGTTGCAATGTGTTGCACAGATGGCAGGCTAATTATGGTATTGTTATCTTTTTTAATTAGTAAAAGCCATATTATTGCTCAAACCAAACAATATACAGGAAAAACCTTATTAGGACCACTCAGCCCAGTTGATCCTTTTACAATGAATAGAATGCGATCTACTACATATGCAATACCAGAAATTTCTTTATCAATCAACTGTGATATTATTGTTTAGTGTTCTTTTGTAAGCTTTTGGTCATATGTTCATTTAAGCTTGTTTTTTCAGTCCAGAGCATCCTTCATTCCGAGCACGTGGGCGGTCCATGTTAAGTGGTGATAGGCACTCTATTAGAGATTATGATGTATCTGCATCAAGGTTCTTACCTGTTTGATCTTGTTATTTCAGTATGAGCAAGGAAGTTAGGTTGTATGCAATTTTAATTTTTCAAGAGGTTTTCTTTTATTCGTTTTGTGTGGGTGCATGTGCCAATGTTGAACATGCTAGGTCGACCCTTGAGATGATAAATAATTTTCTTCTTTCCCTATTATTTATTTCTGGGGCTTAGATCCCCAGAATTTATCATTTCATGGACATTTCTGTTCTGAATCCTGCATTATCTTGATGAGCCAGCAGTATTAATTTAAGAACAAAAAAGTAATCCACTTTTCATTTTGCAATATAAGTTGTGTCCTGCTGGTGACATCACTGGGATTTGGAACACAACACAGAATTTTTATTCTTCTCGCCAGTCATGTTTGGTTTTGTTGATGATTGGCATATCCCCTTGTGAGTCTTGTTTTACGTGGTTGATTCTAGTTCTAAGATACTCTTATCTGGTTTCCCTTAAATTATTATTGCCCAAGCAGAAAGAGCATGATTTTCATTTAAATGTCAATCATTCTCTTTCTGTTTTCTGAAATTGTCACAGGATCCTATCAGCTGGTTGTAGTACATTTTTTCCAATGTATCTCTACTGAAGGGAGAATGTTATCCACCATTCTTCTTTTTGCTTAGAATTCTTGGGTCATGAAATTTTCTTAGTTAGTTTGTGGCAGATGTTTTTTTTCTCTCTGCACAAGGATGGATGTCATGAGTGCATTCTTGGAATGGTTGAATTTTTACTGTTCTATTTTTTTCCAACAGAAATTCAATTTCAGAACTGTATCTGCTGCTTTAATAAGAAAGCTAGCTACCTGTAAAATAAATCTACGCTTGTTGGAATCTCACCGAGCTCAAATACGTCGTGCGAATCTCATAGATGTGTTTCCTGTCAATCAAAACCTGCCTTTTGGAACTAGTTAATTACTTTTAGAAATTTCAATGAGCTATATATTAGTACCTTGGGTTGGTTCTTCATGCAATAGGCTTTGGAATCATTTAAATATCTTAGGTACCAAGTCATGCTTTGACAAACCTATCTTTGACCTTTAATCTTTTGGGTCTTGTGTAGAAATCCTTTAATAGAGATCATGTTATGATGATGGTGAGACCTTCAAAGAAAGATTCTGACTTCTTGTGAAGCAAAAGGATGAAAATTAGAGTAGATAAAAGAAGAGAGTTGATATTGTGAGAACAATACAAATATAATAAGCTAGGATTTTGTGAAAAAAATGACCATTCCGGCAGCCAATATCTTAGTTTTCTGCTGGGGGTCCAGACTGGATTATTGATTAAACTTTTGGAGCATTGGTGTTAGAGTTAGAGCAGGTTTGATTTCAATCATATCTCTCATATGATTGATTTGGATGTTTGTGAAACGAGATCGAATAAAAAGCTTGCCCTCATGCATGAGTCTCTTTTTGGCTCTATAGTGGGTTTAGAAATGATTATGATTGGTCTTTTTAAGTTTCAGTAAGACTTTATTTTGCCACTATTGAGGAGATAAGTATAATTCTTTAATTTTCTATGTTTGGCTACTTCTCTAACGATCACTCTGTATTATTTAATTCATTCAGTAATTGGTATTGAATCTTTATCCTATATTTGTACTAAGAAAGGCTATGACATCTAATCAGCTGCAGGTCAGAGGGTTCATCAATACCAGAATCTCGTAGATTAAGAAGAAGAAGCATGAGCATGACCCCGGAGATTGGTGATGATATAGTAAGGTTGATGCTTGTTTCACTATGAATAATTTTAATTTACATTTGTACTGCAGACTTCTTTTTGCAATTTATAACGTTTCCTAAGAGATGATGAATAAGACAATTAGAGTATGCAGAAATATTCTGATAGTTATATTTCTGTTTGTATGGGTCTATTTTATATAGGTAAATGCAAAGTCTAATTAGTTCCTAGAGTAAGGATCTAGATTGCATTACCTATATAAAATACATACATAGTTAGCTTTTTGATATTTACTTAGACTTCTGTATAAGCTCAACTCGTCGTGTTAAGTAGGTCAAGGTTGTTAATAAGTCTCTCAAAGTGGGCTTCCAAACGCTCTTAGTTAGAAATTTTGCTGTTTAACCTTGGTTTGATACATACACAATGTTTAAGTTATATCTTCGACTATTTGCTTAAGAAGTGATAATCAACCTGAACATGCTTGGTCTGGTTATGATGAATTGGGAACCTAATAGCTGCCTGATTGTCATTTAATAGCTCTAATCGCTGTATATTGCCATCCTAGGTCCTGAAACAAATTTGATAGCCACAAATTCTCAAATAGACCATGAAGTAGTGACCTTAGCAGGCATTGCTTCACCACTGTTTCTTTTCCTCTACCATGTTAGTAAATCTCCCTAAATGTTTGCCTAGATGTGGATTATCAATGAATTACTAATCAACCCAAATCTGCATTGTAAGGGCAGCAATTCCATGATTGTAGGTCTTTTTAGAGAAAAACTTCTTTACTTTGTATTCCTTTAAGATACCTGAGGATTTGATAAACAACTGTCAAGTACTGTCCAGTTGGAAAATGCACCAACTGACTAATGTAACTTACTGCAATTATATGTTTGGTCTTGTATATGTAGATAAACCAGCTTTCCTACTAATATTTGAAACTTTTCCTTGTCTAATGAATTACTGGTGTCTTCACCAAATGCAAAGAGTTTGTTTCTATTGTTTGGACTTGTACCCATTTACATGGTGGCAGTGCAACCTTACTATTGAAAAAATGAAGATTATACAAAAACGAATGATATCCAAGTGGTAGAAAATGATCATTATTGTAACAACTAACATAGAGATAGAGCGGTATTGATTTAATTGGGTTCTTCATGTATATATGCCCTCTATTAGCCAGCTTATCCCAGATCTCCGTGTATCTGAATAAGCAAGTCTTCCTTGGTCCAAGTAGTTACTGAAACAAGTGATGCAAAGTTCTGCAATTATTCTTTTCCTTGAATAATGCTTGTGACATTATTCCCTCGGTTTGAAAGATAACTAATTGCTTGAAATACTACCGAGGTAAGCCTCTCCCAAGTAACTGTTTGCCTTGTGTTTTTTTTTTTTGTTTTTATCAATTATAGAACCCAGTGTAGGCTTTAGTTACTAGTTCAGTGGCCGTAATCTTACTGCTTCGTGTTTGTCTTATATTTCACAGATATACTTTTCTATCCAATGTGTCAGTTTTGTTTTAAAAATGAGCTTCTACAGAGAGCTTATTCAAGATATTATTAACTCATGCAGGGCTGTTCGCGCAATGAATGAATCTTTGAAGCAAAACCGTCTTTTGAGGGAACAAGGTGATGATCTAAATGACAAGGTCAACAGCTCAGATATTCAAAAAAATGTACATTCTCCTTCCGAGTAAACTTAATTTACAGTTAGATGCTTGCATATGTCTATTATACATTTCGGTGGAAGTTTTGAAACTGTATAGTGATATCTACAGTTGTTTTAGCCAAAATTTTCTAGTGTAATTTATTAATTTGTAATGGTATCATTGAAAGTGCATTCTAGCCTTCCAGGATGTTGATTACTAATTCGTATACTATTTCAGGTTTCAAATTTTGATCTTGATGGTCATGATGAAGTGCCTGGTGGAAGGTCAGCTTTATATAACCTTCAAAGGGACCACATAAATTCCCAAAAGGCTATATCATTACCATCATCACCACATCAATATAGGAGCTCCTCAGAGAGAAGAGGACCTTCAGGTTATGTGGTACATGATGAATTGGTTTCAAGATGGAATAAAGTTCTTGAATCTCCCATGTTCAACAATATGCCCTTGTTACCTTTCCAAGAATGGAATATTGATTTTTCAGAATTAACTGTTGGAACTCGTGTTGGAATTGGTAAGCACTTTTTTCTTTTAATCTTAGCTGTGAGTATACTGTCATGGTTGCAGTTCAGTTGTTACTATTGTAGGTGTTGATTGGTGTAACTGAAACTTAGGAATTGCTTATCTGAAAATAAAAATACTTGAATAGACCATGACATTTGTTTTCTTGAAGTATGCGCATTTTCTCTTGGTTTTCTCGAAAGCTGCTATGTTGAGATTTTTTATTTTATTTTATGGAGCTGTATTAATTGTTTGTTGTCTTAGGCTTCTTTGGGGAAGTATTCCGTGGTGTATGGAATGGAACAGATGTTGCAATCAAGGTTTTCCTAGAGCAAGATCTTACTGCTGAAAACATGGAGGACTTCTGCAACGAGATATCTATTCTAAGGTCTCTTCTTACAAATATGTTGGCTGCTTTGAGTTTTACCTTATCCATCAATTCATGTATCACTCATATTTATTTGTATATGTGGCTTTATGCATGTGGGATCTTGCAGCCGTCTCCGACACCCAAACGGTATTACCCTTCACCTTTTAGTATTACTAGAGTACCCTTTCTTGCGTTATCTGAATTATTTTTAGACGACTGTGATTGTTAATGTCATATGAATTGTTTATTTCAGTATATGTGAAAAAAAAAATTCTGCAACCTAACAAAGTAAAATAGTTGCATCTATCTGAGTAATACTTAACAATGCCACTTCTAGAAACTTTTCTGAGGATATAGTCCCACGTGATCTAGAGGATCCTTTGATTGGCTATATTTTGTTATATATTACTATAAACAGAGAGACCTTTTAGAGAAAATATTAACTCTGTATTTCATATATCACTGCGTTCTATTACAACCTATATGTATATACAAATAAGAAAGCTGTACAAGGAAACTATCAATCAACATAAACGCTAATATCTGAAGTTATGGTAAGAGAACTAGCAATACTAGAATGTTCTAGTATATTCTATATTAAACTTCCCAAGCTTTTTCTATAGTTAAATGTTAGAAGTTTGTAGAATTATCTTCCAGGTTGTAAGTCGTAAAAATGACTAAAGCGTGCACTATATTTTGAAGTTAGAACATATGTTTTTGGTAGACATGCTCATAACTTGTTATGCGTCTATGTGTGTGTATGTACATGACTAGAATAAGTTAATAATAAAGTAAAAATCATGGGGGCGAAATAACTTCAGAGGTGAGGGAATGATAAATATAATATGTTGAATTTCTTTTATAATTGTTTATCAAAAGTACAAACAGAATTTTCATGCAAGAATTCAACAATTTTTTAACAGAGATTCAAATCGTTTTATAACGTAATCGATTTTCTTAAAATAAATTTGAGGGAGAATTTATATTATATGTTTAGAGCAATTGAAAAGTAAAATTGCTGTTCTGTCTTTATTGCACCATGTAAAGGCGCACGTCGTGTTTTGTGATATCAGTTTATATATGTGTTTGTGTGTGTGTGTGTGTGTGTGTGTGAAACTTGTTAAATGTATTGATTTTTATCAAAATATTCCTACTATTAGTGGGTAAATTTTATTAAGAGGTTATAAATTTGGGGTCTGTTTCACAAAGGTCATCGTACTTCATTTTGTTTCAGTAAAATCATTAAACTTTCTTTTTAAATCCAATAAAGGCATTCCGGCTATTTCATATCGATTAAAGCCAGAGGGCTAAGGATGTGGTAGCCACAATCAGAATGAATAACTTCTATGTACAATCTGGCGACCACATGGTAGCAAGAAACTAAACAATATATATTTTTATGTATTCGATTCAACTGCTTGAAATGTCACGAGGCAGCAAAAAAATGTACTTGGCTGTCATGTTATTGTAAAATTAAGTTCTTTCCTACGTGGTTGTCCCATCATTGTTCTGGTAATGTTTTGTATTTAAATTGGTCGGAATGACTTTATTGAAACTAAATGTAGGTCAATGGCCTTTGTGAAACTGAACCTAATTTCAGTGACCAAGAGTGCAACTTCTTCCACTATTGGCATGATCTCATTTCTCTCAAAAGCGGCTGTGTTTTTGTTTCAAGGAACTTTCAATCTGTGGAGTTCATCTTCAGAATCCAATTAAATTCTTGCCTTTGAGCTTTCCATGAACTTGTTTATCTACGATGTTATTAGGCTCATATGCATATAAGAAACTTTAGCATGTCTCTTAACTATAACTTTAAGAAAAGAAACAAAAAATCATGATTCTTAACTATGAACTTGTTTATCTACGATGTTTTTGTTTATAACTTTTATGAGAAAGAAAAGAAACAAAAAATCATGATTCTTAACTATTATGATCATAATTATCATACCTGGATTCCTGCTAACCGCTACTGATGGATGCTGGTTTTTTCAGTGATCTTGTTTTTGGGTGCTTGTATGAAGCCCCCTAACTTGTCAATGGTTACTGAATATATGGAGATGGGCTCGTTGTATTATTTGATCCATATGAGCGGTCAGAAAAAGAGGCTAAGTTGGAGGAGAAGGCTGAAAATGTTGCGTGATATATGCAGGTGTGTTTTGTTTATCTGGTCTGCTAAACCTTTTCGAATAAGGCTTCTTTGACTTTAGCCCTTCGATAGCATGATCTGACTGCTGCTAAGCTTTCTCTTTTCACAATGTAGTAAGCGCAGGAGAATATAAATTCTATTTGTAATTAACTTTTCATGCTTAATCCGGGGGGAGGGGGGTGAAACAAAAGAAACTGCGAGGGCTGCTTCAGTATAGAAACCTTGTAAACACCGCCATCCATGCTTCTGACTATTTTAGTGTCACATGAAAAGTTGTTAACTGAAGAATTGCTTCTGAAACTGTAGATGCTTCACTTTTATGAGTTGGGCTAGTTGACACAATATGATGCCTACTTATGCATGCCAACTATATATAATTGAATTTTAATGAATGCTATGTCATTTATTTTATTTATTTATTATTATTGTTATTATTATTATTATTATTATTGTTATTGTTAGTATTATATTTAGCATTTTCATTTAAGAAATACGGTGCTGACACTAACCCTGTGGTTGACAACAGAGGGCTTATGTGTATCCACCGAATGAAGATAGTTCACCGGGATCTTAAAAGTGCAAATTGCCTTGTGAATAAGCATTATACTGTCAAGATCTGCGACTTTGGTCTCTCAAGAATAATGACAGAGTCGCCTATAAGAGACTCCTCATCTGCAGGAACTCCAGAATGGATGGCACCTGAGCTTATCCGCAATGAGCCTTTCACTGAAAAATGTGATATTTTCAGCCTTGGGGTAATAATGTGGGAGCTCTGCACACTTAATAGGCCATGGGAAGGAGTACCACCGGAACGGGTATTTTATATTTATATGCGTGATTTAATTCTATATAATTTGTAATTATACTCCCTTGAAGATATACATGTTCATTTATTGTATTTGCTGGGGTTGAGGGTTCATTTTTCCTCTCTGCTATTCAGGTTGTGTATGCTGTTGCTAATGAAAGATCCCGCCTGGAGATTCCCGAAGGTCCTCTGGGCAGGTTGATTTCAGGTAACCATTTATCCTTACAGTGGGATACAATATTAAGTCGTATACTAAAATTCAACTCTACTTTTGATGTCTTTGTATTATCTGTTACAAACCGTGATGTTTAGCAAACAAAATTGAGTTATTATCTTTACTTGCAGATTGTTGGGCAGAACCGAATGAACGGCCAAGCTGTGAAGAGGTACTCACCCGGTTGCTGGACTGCGAATACACACTCTGCTGATAGTCTTGGTTCTCATGTATAGAAAACATGGTAGAGGCGCTACATTGTGATTCGGCTGTCTTAATTTTCTTTTACCATTGTAAAATTGGAAAACAGCAAATGCTGAACTCAATTAACAGCTTTCAATGAAACTAGTGGATCTTTCTTTGCAATGGAAAAAGGGGAAAACAAATATTCTTCTTTCTTTTTACTTTTTAAGTTCCTTTTATTGCATTAAACTACCAAAACAAAAGTAAACACAACATGGATAAATCTTATACATTCAGTCGAGAATGGGGCGGTTATTCAATGCATCTTCAAAGCGACTGCAAGAACCCACTCTCATCTCTGTGCTCATGTCATTCTCTGGAGCAGGATAGTAGTCTTCCCTGAGTTGCACATCCCTAAGATTAAGATTCGGACTCGGACTTCGTAGAAGAAACATCATAAAATGCTCATGTGCAGTTCCATGGATAAAGAGCTTTCTGAGTGTGAGGCATCCTGCAAGTAGGCCAGCTCCTGGAAGAGATAGACTCCTCTGGTTAACGTCCCTGTCCTGTGGCGGCCAATAATCAAGCTCGTTAAGATTAAGAGTGCCTATCCCATTCAAGAAAAACCTCTCCCACAAGCTCAAATCCATTTGTCCTGAGGGGGCTGTTAATGCAAAACCTATCGTGTCGCTACAATTCAATTGCATCTTTGTAAGACAGGGATAATGGACAAGGCAACTCAATCCAAACGCAGGTTGTGATGGTTTATGCCGACCCCTGCAATCCCCTTCTACCCGTATGCGTATTTCCTCCAAACGAGGACAATCTTCAAGGCCGGACATTAGTAATGGAGTAAGAACCTCACCAACACCAATCCAGAGCGAGAGTAATCTGAGTTTGTCCCAAGATTTGCCGTGCATAGAAAAAGAGCAAGCTTCGGCTTCTCCTTCATCACAATACTTCATTCTTTTATTCTTGCTGCAAACGGAATACCTATCACCATTGTAGTCTCCATTTTCTTGAAGAGAAACCCTCCAAACACAATCGATATGAAGAGTCTCGATCTGGTGGCACACAGGCTCCAGAGCTTGCAAAGATGCCACGGCATCAAGATTCTTACAACCGGTGATCTTTACCTCTACGAGAGTCTTATGCAGCAAACAAGCCATTGTCCTCATCCCTTTGGTTGTAATTCTTTTGCAACCTTCAACTTCAAACTTAGCCAGCCTCCGACATCCTCTGCCAATCTCAATCAAACTCATATCTGTCAAATCAGCAGATTTGTTAACGGACAAAGCTTTGAGCCCCGAACACAGAGCAATCCCATCGAGCTGCGACTCAATGGCCATACATATCCCATGGAACTGCTCTAATTTAAGCACTTTGAGCTTAGGGCACCTTGAATTAAGTGCTTCCAGAGCTACACAAGTATCCCTTACATTTTTACAAACCCGTAAAACAAGCTCTTCGAGCAACGGAAGCCCTCCAAAAAAATCAACCAAACCAGCAACAGTAATAGCAGCATCTTCCCCACTATACCCCTCATCCTCAGGATTACTCCTAGTATTCCCAAACGACGATGTATCAACCAAATGAAGAACCGACAACTTAGGACAATTACCAGCAACAGCAAGCAGCGTATCATCCCCAATAAACCCGAGGTAGCTCTGATCGAAAATACAAGCAACAAGAAACTTTGCAAGATTAACGCAAGCAGCAGTGATTGCTCGAATCTCATCCGCCTTAAACCCATCAGTAAGCGAAACAGTTAGCAAATTCAATTGGGTCAAAGAATTCGACACCTGAGGATAAGCTTGAAAAACAGGAGGCAAATCCTCAGTCCAGTAATAAAAACTAGATAGATCAAGAGAATTCAAAAGCTGCGAATGCTCGAACAAAGGAACAAAATCCGCCCCCAAATGAGGCAGTGACGGTCTCTGATGCCAGCGAATTAGCTTAACATGAGTAAGCCGGGGCCACTTAGGCAGCAAGATCTGAAGAGAAGACGGCGATCGGGAATAGACCGTGAGACGAGTAACGAGAGGAAAGGCTAGGGCTAGCCGGAAAGCGAGGAGGAGAGGATCATTAGAAGAAAGCAAAGAATGACCCCAAGGAGACAGTAAAGAGAGATCAAGATTAGTGACGGATCTAAAACATGTCGGAATCATGAAAAGATCTCTAGCGTTACCTCGGAGGATTAAGCTAGTTCGAGTACCTCTTTCAAGGGTTAGGAATTTCCGACAGACTAAACTCACTCTGTTTCTACTTCGAGTGTCGGAGATTGAAGCGAAAATGTTGAACAGGATAACGTCCGGGAGATCGTTGATGGTGGTTGCGGCGGCGGCGGCGGCCATCGGAGATGAGGAAGAAATGTGGACTAATGTACGTACGTACGTATGTTTTTATTTTATTTCATTTGTTTATTTAATTATGTTGTCTAAATTTGGGAAATGGATAGAATTTTAATTTGGGTTATTAATATGGGTAGAATTAAAAAGAAGGGAGTGAGTAAATAAAGATAAAATAAAGCAAGGAAGAAAAATGAATGGATGGGAAGAGAAAGAGAGAGGTGTCATGAGATTAAAGCGCCACGTGAATAGATGGATATGGTTGTTCATTATTTTGTCTGATGCACATTTCAGGACGTATGTTGTACGCGCATCTAGAATCTTTCATTTCTTTTTTTTTTTCTTTTTTTTTTTGATTTTCCATTCCAATCCCACTCTCGGTGAGAATTAAAATCCAGATTTGAAGTAGATTAAAGGATTATGATATTTAAACTTATCGCAGTCGCTATTGTGGAAGATTGATCCGTAAATGTTATAGGCCTAATTGATTTAGTCCAAGTATACCTCAAGAGCCCAATAATTCAATCATTAAGAAGAGTGCAAAAATTATCCAGCCCTCCACAAAATACAAGGATTACATATAGGTGTCAATGAGACAATTTCTGTTAGTACTGCAATTTTCGTTACATCTAGCTGGTCAGGAGCTTGTACTATTTGTCTTTATCTTGCTAATTAAGGTTGAATCAATGAAATATCTCAATAGAGAATTATTCTCCTATCTTCATCTCATTCTTTTCTCTGCTCTTTCTCTGTTCTTTTCAATTATTTCTTACTTATCATCCTGTTACCAAGAAATCGTAACTTGAATTCCACGTAAGCTGTGTCAACTGCAAGACAGAAAACGTTAGCCTAAAGGAGGCCGCTGACCGGCGACCCCTCTCCGATGCTAAAGTCTGTATGGAACTTGTGATCGGAAAAGTATGTAACTCAGAGAATGAGTCTAGAAAATAATGTACCTTAGATTGTAGAAAGTCCCATGTATTTATAGTTGTTTGATCATGTGTTCTAATCCTAGTCGAACTAGGACTTTACTTGAATTACCCCTCTTTAGTCTTAGAATTATAATCCAATTAGCTTGTATTGTCCTAATTGGATTAGGAGACCTAAAGAGGAATACTTTCTTTGTAGGAGAGATATTCTCCTTACTTTGACTATTCAACGCACGCCTACGTGGACATTAAGATTATTCAACATAGTTTAACCGTCCTACGTGGTTGAAAGCTAAATGACTATTGGTCCACGTGTCATACGAAATATTAAGTGATAACAGAAGCCCCCCCAAAAGGATAAACAAGCTCCTTTAGGACTTATGCCTTAACAATCTTTAAGTAACCAAACAATATTCGCGGCCCAGCTTACAAGCCCAAGCAGCAAATTCGGCTGTCAGCCCAATAATTTTACCATTAAAACCAATTATCCAAATCGCACGCTGATTTCAAATTGCCACACTTGTCATCAAGCGTGGTCTCAAACTTAACTTCCCTCCAAGCAAGCGAAAGGGTTTAGCAATTCGAAAACTTCAAGTCTGTCTATAAACCATTTCATCTCTTTACGCTTTCAAAAATCCATACTTCTCTCAGCAAACCGTTTTCCAGATTTCTACGAAGCGTAAGTAATCCTTAATCTTCCTTCTATTTCATTCCGAATTCGTTATCCGAAATGGCCTCTTCATCGCAAAACCCTACTTCCTCGGGAGAAACTTCCCAAAACTCAGATCTAGAACTAAATCATCGGCGTCGCCAAACCATTATGGACTGGTCCGAAGAAGAACTTACCCCACCCGGACCACAAAATCTAAACCCCAGTACCACGCAACGCACAAACCCTAGGAACCCTAACCCTCCGATCCAAATGCCAGTACGTGCCCCACATCCTCAACAAGGTCTTTGGAAGACAGCTCTTCCTCACGAAGCGACCAAGATCAACACGATTGAGGCACTTCGTGAGTTGAAGAAAAAGTTCCCTTGTCTCAAGGACTTTGACTGCGCGGTCCCCACCCCCGAAGACAGGATGTTTAAAGGAAAAATCCACAAGGTGGCCGTTCTTGAGAGGCATCTTGAATATGGGATGAGGTTTCCTTTTCCCGAGGTGGTGAACGATATCCTCAACGAGTTCAATCTTTGCCCTGCACAGATTGTTCCCAACTCGTGGGTCGAGATGCTCGCTCTCGTACGGGTATGCCAGGATCTCGGTGTTCTGCTAACCGGGAACCTCTTCAAATATCTCAGGACTCCTATCAAGGCTCTAAAACACTTGTGTGTCTCGTTCAAGGAAGTCCACGAGCCCAAAGGCTTAGTCGGTGGCAAACCTTCGTCGCACAGTGGTCATCGATCACGATGGATCTGGGTTGGTCCCGAGGATGGCAACCTCCGATGGCCCTGGAGGATCGATTTCAATGAGTTTCCTACCGACCCGAGCACATGGAGGAGCCCTACGAAGACCGTGGTCCTCGACGAAGAGGAAGAATGCTCCCTCAAAAAACTCCAAAAATACAAACCTTCCAATCCCATCTCCCTCGAGCAATTTCTAACCCGTTATCGAGGCAACATGCCAATTGCTACAGTGGGGGAGGATGGAACCATATTTTATTACCCTGCTCCCGAAGTTAATCGGGCTCATCTCGGGGAGCCCATTTCTCTTCCAAAAAATCCTTGTAAGCTTTCTTGATTTTAACTATGAACTTGTTATTTGCAGGCATTTTATCATGGCCCCTAAGTTATCTTACAAACAACGCCTTGCAGCTGCCCGACTGAAGGCCCTATAAGGCGAAAGACAAGCTCCTTCTGTCCTCGTGCCCCCAAAAGGTCCTCGGGCCACGACCAAGAAAGTCCGAGCTTCGTCGATTGGCAATATTGCCATTACCGAGGTTCGTGAGCCCGAGGGGACTCCAATAGAGGAAACGCACGTTCCCGAGCCCCAACAACAGGACGAGGGCCCTGGTAACTCTAGCTATTCTTGAATGAAAACTCTTCATACTTCTTTGTTCTGCTTGTTAAGCTAATTGTTCATAACTTCTATGTAGAAATCCAAAACCTCTCATCGGAGGATGATCCTGAGGCCAAAGATCCCGAGGTCCCAGTTCCTAACGACCCCAAAATCCAAAACCTCGAACCCCAAGGGGTCCCAAAGCAGGCTTGTTCGAAGAGGAAAACTCCCTCCACCTCTATCGCCACCTCGACTCTCGAGGATGGAAATGCCATGGAGACCGAAAATCCTGAAGGCCCCCAGGCTAAACGTGTTCGAGAGATCGAGGGCACGAGCTCACCTCCTCATCCCTCGGCCTGGGATCCCAACTGGCATCCTTATTCCAACTGCCCCGAGATGACGAATGCCAAGGGAAGGGTGCCACCTGAGGCCTCGTTGGACGGCTATGAGAGATATTCACTTTATAACGTAAGTTTCTTCACTTTGTACCATCAAAATTAAGATATTTTCATCGTTTTAACCGCTTGATCTTGAACAGTTCTGGTCAGAGCGCTTTCCTCAAGTTTCTCTCAGCGTCCCTACGATTGCAGAAGATGTTGCTCAAGCCTGCCTCGTTCCCGAGGAGGTTAAACTTGCCGAGAAGCTAACTGACAAGGAGTTGGCTAAACTCGTACATGTCAGACAGGCTAAGGTAACGATCTTACTTGTAACTCTAGCATCGTTCTTAATACTATCTTGACCTGCTTTTCATCCTTGGTTTCTTTCGTTTAAACAGGCCATGGCTGCGACGGAGATCATGTCTTACCGTTATCTCCAAAAATCTGCGTCTCTCGAAGACTACCGTCATAAGTGGGCGGTAGTTTCCGACAAACTCGATACGGCCGAAGACGCTTTGAGTGCCCAAACGAAAATCCTGAAATCTGCTCAACACATCGGTCGTGAAAAAACCTTTGAGTGTGAGAGACTGAAGGTTGAATGCATTCAACTAAACAAAGCCCTCGAGGCCTCGAAGCAACGAGTACTAGAGCTCGAGGATGAGATCCAGTCGCAGTGGTTTGACTCCTGTTTTGCTCTAGCAGGTCTTCATCAGGGGGCGCGAGCCCAACTTGCCTTGGAGAAAATTGATCAGGCGACCTGGAGAGCTCGAGGACGGGAGGTATCACAAAAACTCCGATCTCAGCTCGAGGCTTCCGAGAAAGCCAGACAGGACCAGGATGCTGCTCACGAGGAAACTATTGCAAAAATGGAGGAGAACGAGATTTGGCGTATGTCAAGATTCAAAACTCGTTTCGTGCAGTCCGTTAGAGAAAGATTCCCTGACATCTCCTTGGAAGATCTCAAATTCTTTGTGAATGTGAATCCTCCCGAGGACGATGAAGAAGCAGATGATGTCCTCGATGATTCCTTTCCCGAGCCTGATTCTCCCAAGGAAGGAACCCCTGTTGATCCAATATCCGCCGTTGATCCTAATGAATAGTTTTTTAATTCCGTCCATCTTGTAATCATCGTTCAATGAAATAACAAAACTTTACCTTATATTGCCTTCTATATATATTACGTCTAATATCTTGTGTGCAAGTTTACTCATTAAAGTTTGTTCATGCTTCAATTTTCTAATATTCTCATACTAATCTCAGTATGTTTGAACTTTAATTGTTCGCAGCCCTCGTAGTAGCCCCCCCTTATTTTCTGGTCGGGCTAACTCTTGTAGGGTGGATTCTTACCACGACGTTTCATGGATTTGGTTTTAATCGAAGCCTTCGAGCATGCATAAGCTTGATTTCAAAGTTCTAACCAAATTGTCCAGTGTCGAATACTTAGAACAAACTTTCAAAATAACAATTAGTTTTAATCGTGAATTCTCTTCGTGTCCCGAATTTTTCATAAACAAATAATTCCTAAGTAATATCTGAATTAAAAGTCATAGATGAAAATGATGCCTCGTGGGCCTTTATTCATAATAACTCCTAAGTTGAATTCTGAGTTATATGTCGTTAAAAAGTAAAAGAAAATAACTAAAGCTAAAAATAATATTTCCTGAGAGAGATTGCATTCCAAGTCCTCGGAACCTCAGTGCCATCAAGATGCTGCAAACGATAAGCGTGTGTTCCGACGCATTCTATGATCCGAAATGGTCCTTCCCACTTAATGCCCAGTTTACCTTTGCCTTGTCTCGAGCTCGATGCTGCTGTGCTACGAAGGACAAAATCCCCTTTGAAAAATTGTCTTGGTCGTACGCTTTTATCATATATTCTCTTTGTTCTAGCTTTATACGCCTCAATCCGTGCAAGCGCCATTTCTCTTTTTTCTTCAAGATCGTCCAAGTTGTCTCGTAAGTTCAGTTCGTTCCATTCTTCAGTATAATGGAGAACCCTCGTACTCGGTACCTTAATCTCGACCAGAATAAAGGCTTCTGTTCCATAAGTTAAAGAAATTGGGGTTTCTCCTGTAGCTGTCTTTGGCGTCGTTCGATACGACCACAATACATGATACAGCTCCTCGACCCAATTCGTTAACTTCTCGAGGTGAGTTAAGCGCTTCTTAATTCCTTCCATGATCATTCGATTAGTCCTCTCAGTCCTTCCATTTGTTTGGGGGTGGAAGACAGAACTAAACCTTAGCTTGATCCCTTCTCTCTCGCAAAAGTGTCTAAACAGAACACTATCAAACTGTTTGCCATTGTCTGTGATTATCGTATTGGGGACCCCAAAACGATATACAATGCTATTCTTGACAAATTTCACAATCTGTTGGGCCGTTATCGAGGACACTGCTTCAGCATCGACCCACTTTGTAAAGTGATCGACTGCTACGATAACATACTGTCTTTGATTAGTTGACATTGGAAACTGTCCTACGATATCAATTCCCCAGGTCGCGAATGGCCATGCCACTTTTATACCTTCTAATCCCGAGGTCGGGCTTTTCAAAACTGGAGCGTGAGCTTGACACGCAGCACATTTCTTTACAAACTCCGCAGCATCGTTGTTCATCTGAGGCCAGTAATAACCTAATAACCTCGCCTTTCGAGCAAGAACATTCCAGCCCTCATGAGCCCCACATGATCCCTCATGGATTTCTTCTAAAATCTTGGCTCCTTCCTCGATCCCAACTGCTTTGAGCCACGGCTGGGAATACGATCTTCGGAACAAATTTCCATCCACGACTGTGTATCTACTCGATTTTCTCACGATCTTCGCGTGTTGGGACTTATCTTCCGGCAATTTTCCTTCGTACAGATATTCAAAAATCGGCCAGTACCACTCGTTTCCTCGATCGAGCGCAAACACTTCTTTGGAATCGATACTCGCGCATGGAATAACCTGTATATCACAAGGACACAACTTTAAGTTAGTAGGATCAGAAGCTAGCTTTGCCAAGTGATCAGCCTCCATATTTTCCTCCCGCGGGATTTGTACGATCTCAACTTTACATCCCATGAGCTCACATTCCTCAATTGTACGCTTTACCATCTCGTGATACTTTTTCATTCGAGCGTGTTTGGTTTCCCAAGAATTTCTTATCTGATTGGTTGCTAGTCCTGAATCACTTTTAATGATGGCCTTGTCTGCCCTGATCAGTTTAACCAAACGCAGCCCGAGCAATATTGCCTCGTACTCTGCAGCATTATTCGAGGAATCAAAGCCCAAAGTCGCAGCGTGCCTGAACACCAACTCATCTGGACTTTTGCAAAAAACTCCAATCCCGGATTGACTCTTATTGGCACTCCCATCGACGAAGATTTCCCAAGTATTTAATACTGGCTCAATGTCATCTTCAGGTGGGACCTCGATCAAAAAGTCAGCGAGAACTTGAGCCTTTTTGGATGGCCTTGGCTCGAATCTTACATCAAACTCCGTGAGTTTTATGGACCATTCCGTCAGTCTCCCCGAGGCCTCAGGTCGTGAAAGAATCTTCCTGAGTGGGGTGTCTGTACGAACTACGATGGTATAACTCAAGAAATAGTGTCTCAATTTCTGAGCAGCAATATACACCCCGAAAGCCAGTTTCTCCATTTTAGGGTATCTCGATTCTGCCCCTCGAAGCACTCTGCTTACATAATAAACTGGATATTGAACTTTTCCTTCCTCTTCTTCTCGAATTAGAACCATACCAATGCACTCCTCTCCCACGCTTATGTATAAATACAAATTTTCTCCTTTCACCGGCTGACTTAAGAGAGGTGGAGAGGACAAAAACTTCTTGAGATCCTCGAACGAGGTTTGACACTCATCAGTCCACACAAAGTCCTTTACCCCTTTAAGACTTTTGTAAAAAGGCATGCATCGTTTGGCGGAATAAGAGATAAAACGACCCAAAGCATTGATCTTACCGTTTAAAACCTGCACCTCGCGCACGTTTTTTGGTGGCTGAAGATCAATAATAGCCTTGATTTTGTCTGGGTTCGCCTCGATGCCTCGTTTAGAGATCATGAAACCCAAAAATTTACCAGAATTGATCCCAAAGGTGCACTTTTCAGGATTGAGCCTCAAATTATATTCCCTCAGAATCTTGAAAACCACTTCGAGGTCTCGAGCATGCTCTTCTGCCTTCTTGCTTTTTACAATCATATCGTCAACATAAATCTCGACGTTCTTGCCAATGAGCTCCTTGAACATCTTGTTGACTAATCTTTGATAGGTGGCTCCAGCATTTTTCAAACCAAAAGGCATTACCTGATAACAATAGGTACCTTCCGGTGTAATGAAACTAGTTTTTTCCATGTCTTTCTCTGCTAGCGGGATTTGATGAAAACCTTCCTTTGCATCGAGGAAAGAATATACCTCGTAACCAGCCGTTGAGTCTACCAGCATATCAATACATGGCAAAGGATAGAAATCCTTAGGGCAAGCTTTATTCAAATCGGAAAAATCGACGCACATTCTCCATTTTCCATTTGCTTTCTTGACTAAGACCACATTTGAAATCCACTGTGGGTAATGAACTTCCTTGATCCTCCCGAACTCAAGCAGCTTCTCAACCTCGCTCTTGATGAACTGCTGCCTCTCCGCCCCTTGATTTCTCTTCTTCTGTTTCACAGGAGTGTATTCTGGGTCAATGTCTAGCGTGTGCTCCATGACCTCACGAGAAACTCCTATGATATCTGCCGATGTCCAGGCAAAGACATCTTTATTCTCCTCGAGTGCTGCAATAACGATCTTTTTCAAATTCTCTTGCAACTCTGCTGAAACCTGTACGACCTTTCCTTTTTCCAAGGTTACGGCTTCAATTGTATCAACTGGTTCGCCACGCTCCTTAACTTCCTCGACCAAGACACTTTCTTGAGGAACTATTTCCAACGAGGTCATATAAGTATGCCTCGCAACCGATTGACTACCAAGCGCCACTGCCATTCCTCGCTCCGTCGGGATCATCCAAGCTAAATAATAAAGGGATATGGCACCCCGACTACCTGAAATCAAAGGCCTGCCTATTATCAAATTGTAAGCGATCGGCGTGTCAATTACTAGAAAATCAGTAATAGTTCTCCACTTGCTCGTGGTATTCCCTATTTTGACCTCGAGCTGGGTTTCTCCCAACAGAAGTACGGGATGTCCACTTATACCGACCAAAGGTGACGTGGAAGGTGTCAAACGTCCCTGTTCCAAGCCGAGGGCCTCGAAAGCCTTTCTCGTGATGATATTGACTGAGCTTCCTGTATCTAGCAAAGCTCTTCTAACGGTAAAACCTTCTACATGCATATCGATAACCAAGGCATCATCATGTGGATCACTTGGACGACCCTTCAATGACCCGAAGTCAAAAACTTTTGAAATCTGCTCGATTCGTACCCGCTCGGCGAAATCCCGTTTCCTTTTAACGCTCCTGTCAATGGGAGAACCTCCCATAATCATATTAATGACACCCCGAGGAGTCTTTGCTCCCTCTCGATCTGGGAATTGATCTTTATATTTCTCGAAGAGGTTTTTCAACTTTCCTTTAGCTGCCAATTTGTCCAATTCCTTAGCCAGCTGTTCACAATCTTCTGTATCGTGACCCTGCAATTTGTGGAAAGCACAATACTTGCCATTAAATTTTGGCTTCCCACCTTTGGGTGGATATCTGATTTGCTCCTTTTGTTCTTCAACCCACATAAGAACCTGAGCACGAGGGGCAGGCAATGGGATACGATCTCTTTTATCAAAAGGCTTCCTTGGAACCTCACGAGTCCTTTCCCATCTATCCGAGCTCCGGCCACTGCCTCGATCTCTTTCTTGCACTTCGGACTTGATTGCCTTTACTCTCCTCGTGGGATCATCTTGGTGCTCATCCCATACCACAAACGATTTTGCCATTGTCATCAAAGCATGAAAATCGTTCGGTCGTTCAGTCATAAGTTTCATCTGAAGATCCCGATTTCGGCAATTTTCCGCCAGTGTCTTCCGTGCTGAGGATACAATCAAGGGTTCAACCTTTAAAGCCACATTATTAAAATTGTGCAAATATGATTCTAAGGTCTCGTTTTCTCCTCGTCGTACCCTCATCAGATCATCGACCGTCTTTTTCTCTGGTATGGCCGTGACAAAATGTGCTTTAAAGGATTCTGAAAGTTGATTCCAGCTCCTGATTGAACCAGTAGGGAGACAATCATACCATTGTGCCGCCGTTTCTTTCAAAGTTGTTGGAAATAATTTACACATAAGTGCCTCGTTAACCGGACTTGCAAGAAGCGCCCTTCCAAAACTTTTGACGTGCATCACAGGGTCGGAATCTCCACAGTATTTATCAAAATTGGGATATTTAAAATTGCTCGGGTAAGGAGCTACCAGGATCTTAGCACAGAGTGGACTGTCTTTATCCTGTATAGGTCCTTCCTCGCCCCGTAAAGTTTCATCAGAATAATCCCGATTCCGATTTCTTCTCCTGTGTCTCCTCCCTTCTCTGGACCCCACATTCTTAGTCCCCGTAGCCTCATCTCGCTCCTTAAGAGCTTTAGCAATTCCTTCGGCTAAACTTCTATTGAACGTATCGACAAGTCTTTTATGTTTACGTTTAAGTTCCTCAACCTCAGAATTATCTCTTCGGGACCTCCGATGTTTAGGGTCTCTACTTCCCGAGGAGCTCCTCGAAGACGCCGATCTATCCTCGTAAGACAGTCTCCTTACAATCCCTGGTGAGACTTTTCTTGCTTGTGACTTTATACGAGGTTTGCGCCTCGGTGGAGTTGGAGATCGTTCTACAGATCTTCCTCGAACTGGAGTTTTTTCGCGATCCGCGGTTCGAGTTCTTCCAGCTGAAGATGCTGTATAACTTCGAGAATGCTCTGAATTCCGAGATCGTTTTACACCCCGAATTTCGCTTCGTGGTCGATCTGGGAGAATTCGTTTGCTCAAATCCTCTAATTGTTGTTGCAAACGATCTATGGTCGATCGGTCATTAACTGTTCTAACTGCCACCTCGGCTGCGACTCTATCCATCCATTTTCTTTGTTCTGGATCAACAGTTCCTGACCACTCGAACATTCGGTGCAAAGCAACTTCTTCATCTAGAGCCATTGTGTCTTCCTCATGGTCCGCATCTTCTTCTTGAGCATTAGTAGCCTGATTTTCCTCTAGGATCACCATGTTCTTTGATAGAATCTTTTAAAGAATCCACGCTCACCGCACCAATTTGTTACCAAGAAATCGTAACTTGAATTCCACGTAAGCTGTGTCAACTGCAAGACAGAAAACGTTAGCCTAAAGGAGGCCGCTGACCGGCGACCCCTCTCCGATGCTAAAGTCAGTATGGAACTTGTGATCGGAAAAGTATGTAACTCAGAGAATGAGTCTAGAAAATAATGTACCTTAGATTGTAGAAAGTCCCATGTATTTATAGTTGTTTGATCATGTGTTCTAATCCTAGTCGAACTAGGACTTTACTTGAATTACCCCTCTTTAGTCTTAGAATTATAATCCAATTAGCTTGTATTGTCCTAATTGGATTAGGAGACCTAAAGAGGAATACTTTCTTTGTAGGAGAGATATTCTCCTTACTTTGACTATTCAACGCACGCCTACGTGGACATTAAGATTATTCAACATAGTTTAACCGTCCTACGTGGTTGAAAGCTAAATGACTATTGGTCCACGTGTCATACGAAATATTAAGTGATAACACATCCAAATTTGAGTAACTTGAAGTTTGACAACATTAATTTTGCTGCTTTCATTGAGAGCCTTATAGGGGACGGTATGCAAACTCGGTATAAAGCAATGGAAGAATCCATTTCCAACCTCTCCAACAAGGTTCAAGAAGTTTTTTCCACTATTCAACAACACTCAAAATATTACTCAACAGGCCTCGGTCACTGAAAATATCCAGAAAAACTTAGCTGAAATCATCAGTACTCTCTCACGCATAGAAAAACCGTCCACCACAACTACTTCATCCCAACCTCCTTTGCTGCCAAATCCCTACACCACTCCCAACTATATCTTGATCGATCCACCCCTTAACACTCATTCTAACCCGAGCTCCTCCACACCTCCACCTTCATTTGGCCAAAATCCAATCACCCAGCCTCGCCTTCCAAAACTCGAAATACCCTTCTTGAGGGCGAAAATATGTTAGGATGGCTATTCCAGATTGAGTGTTTTTTCACCTATCACCAAATCCCACCAACTCAAAAGCTTTCAATTGATGCATTTTATATGTCCAGTAATGCTCTGCAATGGCATCATCTGGAGTTACGATTTGGGCCGTCGGGTTTTGTGAATCATGAGGGGACCTTATACAAGTTACGTCAGACTACCACTGTGTCTGCATATATGGTTGAGTTTGAATCCCTGTCCACAAGAACATCAGGTTTGACAAATGGCAACTTTCTCAACTGTTTTATTTCTGGGCTTCGAGCTGATATACGACAAGAAATTTATATTTTGAAACCACTCAGCCTCCATGATGCGATTGGTATAGCTAAATTAGTAGAGGAAAAGTTTAACCTAAACCAAAATTTCTCTCACCGATCAACCACACAGAAAATACCTTATGTCTTCACCTCAAACCTTTTCCAGTGCTACCACATTTCCCAAACAGCCTACATCCCCTCAACCCAAGTTACCAATCAAACGATTAACGCTTGCAGAAATGGCCGCTCGGAGAGAGAGAGAGAGAGAGAGAGAGAGAGAGAGAGAGAGAGAGAGAGAGAGATGCTTTAATTGTGATGAACGATTCACCTCGGGTCATCGATGTAAACCACCTTAATTTCACTGTCTTTTGGCAGGTGAAGAACATTGTGCGCCTGAACTCGAAAACCTCGCAGAGATATTTCCTAACCTACCCGGTGAATAAAACGATGAAAATATTAATCCTGGCCCTCATCCGTCCGCAGCTGACATCATTCTGACCATCTCTTTACATGCTTTGGAAGGTCATCAAGTGCCCACTACTCTGCGATTAGAAGGCAGTGTCCAAGAACAGAAAATGGTTGTGTTAATTGATGCATGACCCACTCATAATTTCATTCAAAGTCGTGCCGCCAAACATTTACACCTACCCATTGAACCTGTTACCCATATGAATGTTACTGTGGGAAATGGCGAGACCTTACATGGGGAAGGATTTTGTTCTCAAGTTCAGGTTAAATTGGCCAAACATTTATTTCTTGTGGATTTGCATCTGTTACCAATTTATGGGGCTGATATCGTATTGGGGGTCCAATGGTTGGTTTCTCTCAGTCAATTGACCTTTGACTACAGATCCTTATGGATGAGTTGTGGTTATGAAGGGTCCAAATCAAGTTATATGGTATGAATGGGCCGACTTATTCTGGTTTGACTATGGGTCGACTAGCTAAAGCCCAAAGAGCAGATTGCAACTTATTATCTCATCTCGCCTATCTCTGTAGAACCAATTCCTCAATTGTCATTACCACTTAACCTCCACCCTAGCCACCACTCAGCTCTTCAATCCATTCTCACCCAATTTGCTGAAGTATTTGATACACCATATGGATTACCCCCCCCCCCCCCCCCAACTCGAACCTCTCATAACAAAATACCCCTCAAACTCGGTACACATCTTGTCAATGTCAAACCTTATAGGTACCCTAATTTTCAGAAAGGAGAAATTGAGAAAATGGTCTAAGAAGTGTTGAAGGAAAGCATAATTCGACCAAGTACCAGCCCGTTTTCATCCCCGATCCTCCTTGTTAAGAAGAAAGATGGGAGTTGGCGGTTTTGCATTGATTACCAAGCACTCAATGTTGTAACGGTGATCGGTTTCCAATTCCTACTATTGATGAGATCTTGGATTAGTTATTTGGGGCAAAGGTATTCACTAAACTTGATCTTCGTGTTGGTTATCATCAATTACGAGTTTTCTTATCTAATGTGCATAAGACTGCTTTTTCGAACCCGTGAAGGGCATTACGAGTTTTTGGTCATGCCTTTTGGCCTTACTAATGCACCTTGTTCTTTTCAAGCGGAGATGAATTCCACTCTTCGACCACTATTGCGAAAATGTGTTTTGGTGTTTTTTGATGATATCTTGGGGTACAGTAAGTTATGGGAGGAATACTTGGAGCATCTGACTCAAGTTTTGCTCATTCTAAAGGAAAATCCTTTTTATGTGAAGGCTTCAAAATGTGTTGTTGGGCAATCTTCGTTGTCTTATCTAGGACACATAATTTCTGAGAAAGGAGTATCGGTCGAACCGAAAAAGATAGAGGTTATTCAAAGGTGGCCAATACCATCCAATATCAAAGAATTGAGGGGATTTATTGGGCTTACAAGATATTATCGTCGATTTGTGAATCATTATGCACGCATCGCTGCTACCCTCACGTCCGTGTTGCAAAAAGATGCCTTTGTTTGGGATGACAAGGCAACACGTACCCTTAATTCACTTAAAGCCGCATTGACTATGACTCCAGTCCTAGCTCTACCCGATTTCACTCAGCCTTTTATAGTACAAGAAAATGCTTCAGGAATTGGAATTAGAGCAGTTCTCTCACAAGACGGTCATCCAATTGCCTGTTTCAGCAAACAATTATGCCCTCAACTTCAATCTGCTTCTACTTATGTTAGAGAACTCAGTGCTATTGTGGAATCTGTTCAAAAATGGTGACAATATCTCTTAGAGTCCAAATTTCTCATCCAAACCGACCATCAACCTCTCAAGTCTCTGCTCAGCCAGACTATCCACACTCCCTATAAAAAATGGATTACTAAATTAATTCGCTACGACTTTGAAGTCCTGTACCGACCGGGTAAGGAAAATGGCCCGACAAATGCTTTATCGCGTGTCAGTTCTAGTCAATTTTCGACATTACAGGTTGTGCCTAAACCGGTGTTAGCTTTGATATCTGCCTTGCGAAAATTCTACCAAAATCATCAAACTTCAGTGGATCTAATTAAGGGGATTCAGGCCACACCAGGGGATTACGCCCACTACATTGTCCGTGATGGGCTCATTCTTTATAAAAATCGAATCTCCATTCCAGCTGAATCAACTTTACAGGAGCTTCTTCTTCAAGAGTTTCATGACTCCCCCATTGGTGGTCACTCGGGACATCAGCACACTATTACTCATGTAGCGCAAAAATTTTATTGGCCTGGAATGCGCCAACAGGTTCGCAATTATGTTAACAACTGCTCCATATGCCAACAAGTGAAGCCATTCAACAAAGTACCCCAAAGACTTCTCCAACCTCTACCAATCCCGAGAAATATTTGGGAATCAGTTTCTATGGATTTCATCACACACCTTCCTTCTTCGAGTGGGAAGATAACAATTTTAATTGTGGTTGATCATCTGTCCAAATATGCCCATTTTTCACCTATAGGTCCCCATTATACGGGGATCCAGGTTGCCGAGCTATTTGTAAAAGAAATTTGTAAGTTACATGGTTTCCCTCTTAATATTGTATCCGACCGTGATCCAATCTTTATGAATAAGTTATGGCGGGAATTGTTCAAAATGTAAGCTACCACTCTCTCGACCAGTAGTGCTTACCATCCTCAATTCGACGGACAAACGGAGGTAGTGAATCTCTGCCTAGAGGACTATTTGCGCTGCTTTGTTTCTGAAACCACTACTGCTTGGGTTCGATTTCTTTCTTGGACTGAATGGCACTATAATACCTCATGGCACTCCTCCATTCAGATGACACCATTTGAAGCTGCTTATGGTCGATCTCCGCCGTCAGTAGTGGATTACATCCAAGGCACATCTCCAATCGCATCAGTGGATGAGTTGCTACATGTTCGGTCCCAACTACTTTCCACATTAAAGGCCAATTTGTCAAGAGCACAACACCACATGAAACAACAAGCTAGTGCTAAGAGGACAAATCAAGAATTCTCTGTTGATGACTGGGTTTTTGTCAAACTTCAACCTTACCGACAACATACAGTTGCTCATCTTCATTCTCCTAAGGTAGCAAAACGCTACTATGGTCCTTTTCGCATCTTAGATCTTATTGGCGTTGTGGCATATCGCCTAGACATTCCTGTTGAGGCCAAGATACAGAATGTATTTCACATATCTCTACTCAAGAAATGTCGTGGTGATCCTTTCCAGCAACCACTCCACCTACCTACCAACCGAATTTCAAAGGGGTCAGCCTCTTCTCCTTCCTAGCAGCATTCTAGGATTTCGCAAAATTCTTCTTCAGGGCCAATTTACTCCACAATTTTTTGCTGCAGTGGCAATTCTAGTCACCCTCAGACGCTACTTGGGAGCTAGCTGCTGATTGCTTTTTCCCAATTTGACCTTGAGGACAAGGTTCTTTTCGATGCGGATGGTAATGTTACAGGCCTAATTGAATCACCTAGCCCAAGTATACCTCAAGAGCCCAATAATAATCCAATCATCAGGAAGAGTGCAAGAATTATCCAACCCTCCACAAAATACAAAGATTACATATAGGTGTCAATGAGACAATTTTTGTTAGTACTGCAATTTCCGTTACATTGTGCTAGTTGGCCATGAGGCTCTACTATTTGTCTCTATCTTCATATTTAAGGTTGAATCAATGAAATATCTCAATAGAGAATTATTCCCCTATCTTCATCTTATTCTTTTCTCTGCTCTTTCTCTGTTCTTTTCAATTATTTCTTACTTATTATCCAAATATGAGTAACTTGAAGTTTGGCAACATCAATAAACCTCCCTACCTAGTGCAGTCTCATGCGTTGATTTCATACAAGTTGACTGAATTTTAAGATTTATCAGTATTTTTTCTTTTTGTGAAAGATTTATCAATAGTTGAGTTCTTTTAAGTTTAATAATTTTCTTTCATATATGCAGTTTAATTCGGCAAGTCATAAAGATATGACTTGACATTTTACGATTTCAGATGTTTTTATAAATAAAGAACTGTGATTTGTTTTTGAGCAAATAAATGACTATAGTTTATATTATTTGTAGAATTAAATAAATAATCCATTTTTAATGCGAATGACATTTTTTATTCAAAAATATATTTTCGAACCTTCAATCGGTTAAGTTAAAGTTAAATTTGAAGGTTAAAATTTTTTTTCACAAAAAAATAAAAGTTCTGACCATTTTTTTAAGTAATAGATCATGTTAAGTAAATTTGTGTAACAAATGTTAACTTTTTTTCTTAGAAACTGCATGAGCCCAAAAATGTATTAGGCCTTAGCTTACCAATATAAGTATGCAATTGTTTGGTGGACTCTTAATCCATCTAACCACTCAAACTGATAGATAGCTATGTTCATTTACAACTTATACAATGCATTTATGAACTAGGATTTTTAATTACCAAAATACTCAAAATTACACAAAACAATAAATTACATAAAAGAAATAAAATAAAAAATATGTCCATAGCAGCACTTTCCTTCTAACGATAATTTAATTTTGTTTGGTACAATTTTATATAGCTTAAGGTGTTTTATTCCAGAAAAGAGATTTTAGAATAGTTAGTTAAAATTGAGGAATGAGGTATGAACATGAAAGCAGAATACAGATGAATAATTTGTTGTACCTTTCAAATTGGATATGAAAATGTGTTGTTGGTAGGTCTATGAAAGAAGAATATAGATGAATAATTTGTAATCGGGGACCTAAGTTTTTAGAATTGATTTGACTCGCTTACACTTGTTCTTAGTATTCATGATCAATATGAATAGGTTATATTTTGGCATTTCAATTGTTCATAAGTTGTCTGTAATCAAAGACTAGAGGTTGGGAGAATCTAAATATATTTTGGGAGATGTACATATATTTATACAGAGATATTAAGTTGTGGTTAAGGTCTTTGCTGTCTAGTTGTTAAGATTTTAATCTTATGACTAGGGATGTAACACATTAAGGTTGGAAGAGATTTTTCTTTGATATTAATTGCAAGTATAATTGCACAATTTTTTTTTTTTTAAAATACGAAGATATTAAGCTTAACTAGGAATATGATTTAATCTTGATTAAAGCTAATTACTATTGACAGATTACTATTAATTATGTACATAACGCAACACTACTCCTCAATCGGGAACATAGATATTTATTTGTCAATGTAATCCAAACTCTATAGAAAAGTGGGTGAAAATTGTTCGAAGTTGTTCATTAGTGTCAATGCAGGACTACTTCAAAAGGTACTTAAGACTCTTATTAAACTTATTTTTTTCGCTTTTCTTTAATTTATTTTAAAATTTCTACATAAATTTTGAGTGTCATTTTCAGTTATTAAAATTTTAGTATCAAATTTTGTTAATTTTGTATGACAATAAGTACGCAAAATTCTAATGTACACAAACAATGTTAAGATTAAATGGTTGCTTAAGATTAAAATCATGAAAATAAAACGAAAGGAGATGAAGAAAAACATGTTCCTTTTAATTTAATTTCAGCAAAATTCAGTGCACTTTAGTTTTAATTAGTTTAGTTCAACCATGAAGAACAAAGACGAAGTATAGAGATTCCATGAAAAAAATAGAGGCGGTGGAAATGGATAAACAAAAAAAATAAAAAGAAAAATACTAGAAAAAAGAGGGGGCATAGAGAGAACAAATTGTTGGTTAACGTAATGGTCGTATGAAGTTGCGTTTAATAGAGAGGTTTGCAGATCGGTAATATATAACGACAATTAAAAGAGGTTTAAATGTCATATACTTTAAATTCGGCTCGAATCAAAATTAGTGGGTACAATATGGATCCGGATAGGCGATTGAAAACATAGAAAAGAGAGAGAGAGATAATAGATAGGGGGAAATATATATTAAAAAAAGAAAAAGAAGATGGAAGTGGTGGTGGTAGGGACACAAAGAAAGTTTCATCCTTCCTTCCTTTCGTCCCTCATAATCCGTCGCTCTTCTCTTTGTCCCTTCCAATTTCTTCTTCTTGTTGTTGTTGGTAGGGACACACAGAGTGATAGTTTCGAATTTAGAAGATGAGCAGCTCCTCCTCCGCCGCTTCTCGCAAGGTTTACTTTCCTCTTCTACTGCTTCTTGTTTCACCTATCTATCTATCTATCTTCTTCATCCATTCTTTTCTTATATTAATATAATATTGTATTTTTCTGATTAGGGACTTAGTAAGATTGCTTGCAATCGCCTCCAGAAAGAGCTCATGGAGTGGCAGCTCAACCCTCCCACTGGCTTTATTCATAAAGTCACCGATAATCTTCAAAGGTATGTCTCTTTTTCTCCTACCCTTTTCTTTCCTATGTATGTATGTATGTATGTATGTGTTGTTAACTGTATTTTTAACTTCAAAGGTGGGTAATACAAGTCATTGGAGCTCCCGGAACCCTTTATGCTAACGACACCTATCAGCTTCAAGTTGACTTCCCTGAACATTACCCTATGGAAGCTCCTCAGGTACTACTTCACTTTCTTCCTTCATTTCTGATTTTACTTGGCTTCATTTTTCCTTTTTGTAACTTTTTTTCTTCTATGATTAAACAGGTTATTTTTCTTCATCCGGCTCCGCTCCACCCACATATCTATAGCAACGGCCATATTTGTTTAGGTCAAATTCTTTCTATGCTTTCTATACTCTTGTCATTTACATTTCTTTGATTTGTTTCATTTTCTGTATTTTGTCCCACTCTTGTTGTTTTCTGCGGCCCTCTTGAGCCATGAATGATAAAGTTCATTCCTTTGGCTCAATTCATTCTCTTCACTTGTTTGTTGATAGTGGCGCCATCATTTTATCTACTTTGTTTTTTTAGGGGCAGGAGATTTACGTTTACTTTTAGTTCCCTGGTTCCGTTATCTTTTGAGTGAGATGGAAGATTCAATATGATTAGTTCTAGTAAGACATGGTTGTTCACCAAAGTTCAATTATTTAAGACATACAAAATAATGTGCATCTGACATATTTCACTCCTATTTCTTTCTTGGCGTGATTTTTAATTATGTGATAGAATCTTCGTCTAATATCTACTCTTTCAACTAAAACGCTGGGCAAATAATATTTTCTCATGATTTGTTTCTGCGTAAGTTACTCTAAAAAGAATTAAGATTCATATATTCCCGTGTTACAATAAGAGCCTAGACCTTAAATCTTAAAGAGATTGGTGAACCAAAATTGCCTTATAGCTAGTACTACTGTGGCTGTTCGATCACTGGACAGGATGATTGTATGAAATGAGAAGTGTCGAACATGGTTGACTTCACTTTACCACTTAAATTATACTTCTTTTCAGTTACTTGATAGTTGCAGTACCTAAATCTAAGGCAAGTTTTCTTGTTATCTCATTATTGGGAGCACTAGATCCAGAAGATATTTTTCTTCTCTTTTTGGGTAATTTGAGAACCTTATGCATGCACAGTTAGTATGAGAGCCTTCTATATTTCTTTTGTGTCAGTATTCAAGTAAATAATCATCTTCAGTTAGTTTGTAATCTTGTAAGCATTGAAAGACTTTGACATCTGAGAGGATTGTCCGTCTCTGAGTTCCGTGTGCATTGTGAATCTTTCCCATTTCGCTCTTCACCTGCTTTATTTATTTTTATCTATACTGCAAACGATCAAGTTTTGTCCATGTGAAGTATCCCTCTCTAGTTGTTATTTGTTCTGAGGATTTAGTTTTAAGTAATTTTTAATGGAAATATAACATATGTATTGTAGGTAGCTTTGGAGAGTGTTTTATTTTGAACTGCACTATACCTGTCTGTTCTAGTTAGCATATATAAGTGCAGTTATGATAGTTGTTAGTTGTTACTTCATCCTTTTTATGAGAAAACAGTATGAATTTTTGACAAAGGTTAGGTGTTGCACAAGGGAATTAACTTTGGTAAATAATGTGCTGAAGTTTCATGTAAAGGATTTCCCTCAATTTTAGCAGAAATTCATACTGATGATAACAACTGCAGAAAGAGATTTTTATTTATCCTGCATATACATTTGCTAAATATATGATCCTCACCTAGAAAATTAATTGCTTAACTTCTGGGCTTTGCGAGCATTAATTTTATTGCTTCAACTCCTTTTTCTTCTCCAGAAAAAAGATAATCAATTGAAATTATACGACAAGCTGATGTGTTGCTGCATTTTGGTGTCCCAATTTGTTATACCATTGGGATAAAACATTTTGGTATTGGTACTGTTTAGAGTTTGAAGTAGCCTCGCTTTTGGCGCTTGCCTTATTTATATGGTTTTCATGGTCAATTATCTTGTACAGATATTTTGATTGCCTGAGTTCAGAATTGTTAGTTTATTATTTCTGTAACAACTAACAGTTTAAATATGACCAAGTGCAGATATATTATATGATTCATGGTCCCCAGCCATGACCGTGAGTTCTGTATGTATCAGCATTCTCTCAATGCTGTCAAGCTCTACTGCCAAGGTTGGTCTCACGATGCATTTACTTTTTTTCTATGTGCTTATTAAAACCATTATATTGTTGAAATAAAGCTTCTTTTGATTCTATTGTAAGAGTGTCATGTATGCTTTATGGTTTTATGACAAATGAGATAGTAAGCTATCAGGTTGGGAAAAATTGAAATGAAAATGCATTTTCCACCCTGAAGTTGGCATTATGGACAAGTAACTTTTAGTTGACAAATAGTTATATAGGCTGTTTAGTGACCAGAAATTGGAACTTCTGGTTTAAATTGTTAAATTGGAGCTATTTGTACGTCCATACCACTTTCATGATGGAAATTACACTTTCAACAGAAAAAGAAATCTATTGTCAATCTTTGCTCCAGTTCATGTTTAAATTCATTTGGCATGCAGCAACGCCCTGAAGACAATGACCGATATGTAAAGAACTGTAGAAACGGAAGATCTCCGAAGGAGACTAGGTGGTGGTTCCACGATGATAAAGTGTAATAACTGAGGCATCTCAATGCACATTAAGTCAAATAATACTCTTAGATGACCTTTTTGTTTGAAATGACAATGTAAAGCCTAAGGAGAGTTGTGCATTCTGAAAACAAAATATTCAGAATGCCCCATTATCTCCCGGAAATGGCAATTCCTGGTGTGTAAAGAAAGAGGAACTATGTGTTTTTAGTTACATATGAAAAACGAACTTGATTCTCCGGTTACCTTGGAAGGTGAATGATTGGTGCATTGTAAAACAGGAACTGATATAAACTCTTAAATTAAACCCTTTTCTCAATTGTTTCCAAACCTTTTAAACATCCATTTAGCCGGGCACCTTTGTTTGTGCACATACAGTTTCAAACTTGACTGCTCTTCATAACAGTGTAAATGCATTTTGTTCTGTTCCTTAAGCTGTAACAATGAGTGATATTATTCTCCCTATTCACTGCCTACAGACTGTTCTTAATATTTGTGATTGAGTAGTTGAATATGTGAATGGTATACAATACCGAGAGGCGTGCTGTATTTTAAGGGGCACTAATTGACTACATTCTGGTGTTGCCTGCCTGGGTTTGTAACGGATGGATTGGCCATCTTCCGTGCTCAACAATGGAGTTAAAATCAGAGCTGTTTACATTTATTTAGTTTCAATTGTTGCCAAATTCATTAGGTACTAATTAATATTTCCTAAAACTCTATATTTACGTAGTTTAACTAATTTGTTTATTTTCATAGGAGAAGAGGCAATTTTATCATTGGAGCAAGAATAAATACGAAACAATTTATGAAATCTTAAACCTAATATTTTCATACAATTTAATATGTCCCAAAATGCTCAATATCATTTCTTACATATACTTTGGATCAGTGTTTTAAAAATCACTATGTTTTCGCGGCGCGATCAGTGATCCAAATGATAAATCGGGGACGAGTCGGTTTTGTATTTTTTTTATTTTTTAATTATTTTAAATAAATTATATAAATATTTAAAAAAAAATATAAATACTCATGTTAGAAACAAAAAATATTGACCAAACTACTCAAAAATAATAACTATTTTTGTCTAAAATAATGAGATGTAGGCTCTAGTTACTTTGAAATAACCATTACTTTGCCTTTATCACCACTGGATCAAAATCCATTGCCTCTCATCTAGTGGTGATAGTGGGCAAAGTAATGGTTACTTTGTAAATAACAAAATAATCATAGAAAAACCTAAATGATAATAATAAATATATCAAAATGTCGACAAATATAAATATTTCGATGTTTATTACATTAATATTCTAAAAGAAAACAATTACCAACAAATTAACGTAACATATTTAGATGCTCTTATTCAATCATATTTTGTTCTCCAAATTCATAATTTTCAATTTGCTAGTGGTTAAAATGTTGTGGTTCGAGTATTTTAGAGAATTTTGTTTTATTTTGTTATTTTTAAAAATTAATTATTTAATTAAAATTGTATGAGCCATTTTTATTTGGCCAAAATTTTCTTAATTGGCTAATTTTTTGTGAATCGGTCATAAATCAGTTGACCGATTTAAAACGATCTATTTACTAAAATCGGTACGATATACTCAATTTTACCGATTAATCGCCTGATTAATGCCGATTTTTATAACACTGACATTTTTCTCCTAATTTCTAAATTATTTTCTTCTGTCTAATTCCTCTTCACCATATCTGTCCATATAAATCATACATGTCAATGTGAAACCTTCACATTTGCAAGTCATGTTTTCTTGGTTGCCTCTTTTGACTAATCATTATTTCTATTTTATTTTTCTTTTCACTTTCTTATTTATTTTCTATCTTTTTTAGTTTAAAATTAATGGTTAATTTTCCAACAAAGTCAACACAAGCTTAGAAAACCTCAAACCGAGAGTATTATATAATATATATGAGGAAGGCAAGATATGGAATATAACAATTATCTAATTAAATTGCGTGGTTGACAAGCACTTTGTAGAAAAGTATTGACTGCATTAACAAGTATCATATATAGTTAATGTCTGTGTTAGTTAGTGATTAGTGTTAAGAGATGATGATGAAGAAGATGGAAGAAGAAGGGATAAATCATGAAAGAATAAAGAGTAACGGAATATGGATTCACATAGCAGAAAAAGGAAGAGCTAATAATAATAATTTAGTGATTATGGTTCATGGATTTCCAGAGTTGTGGTATTCATGGCGACACCAGATTGATTTTCTTGCTGAAAATGGATACCATGTAGTTGCTCCTGATCTTAGAGGCTATGGAGATTCTGATTCTCCAATCTCTCCCTCTTCCTATACTCTCTTCCATCTTTCTGCTGATATTCTTGGAATTCTTGACCATTTTGGGCAACAACAGGTTCCCTCCTCCCTCTCTTTGTCCATTTTATTTCTTCTACTTCTTGGCAGAAAGAATGCATAACATTTTGATTTTGGTGTGTTTTTACTTGTAAAATTTTCATCTAAGTTGATATAACATGTTGGGTTGATTAGGCATTTGTGGTTGGACATGACTGGGGAGCAAATATTGGTTGGCATCTGAGCCTGTTTAGGCCTGATAGAATCAAAGCTTTTATTGCCATTTCAGTTCCTTATTACCCAAGAAATCCTCATGCTAAACTCACTGATTTCTTTACAACTATGTATGGAGATGGCTTTTACATTTCTCAATTTCAGGTACCACTACTTTTTGCTACCATTAAGGTACTAGATTAGTGTTGAATTCTTTCTAGTGATTTTTAAATTTACTTTTTTTAATAATTAATAGGAACCTGGAAGAGCAGAAAAAGCATTTGCTAGATATGATTACTTGACAGTGATGAAGAAATTTCTGCTGATAACAAAGACCGATTTGTTGGTAGCTCCTACGGGTATGGAGATAATTGACTATTTACAAACACCATCAGTACTTCCACCATGGATTACTGAGGAGGAATTACAGGTCTATGCTGATAAGTTCCAAGAAACTGGTTTCACTGGTCCCTTCAACTATTACCGTGCTATGGACCTGTAATTAATTACTTCTTTAACCCTTTTATTAATCAGTTCCGTTTTGTTTAATTACCTTATAACGATGATGGATAATGCAAAATCATTATAGGAATTGGGAGCTTACCGGGGCATGGCAAGGATCGAAGATTACAGTTCCTACAAAATTGATTTTCGGTGATAAAGACATCGGGTTTGAGACATATGGCGTAAAGGAATATGTCGAAGGAGAGAGTTTTAAGAAGATTGTTCCGAATCTTGATGAAGTTGTTATCTTAGATGGTCACCATTTCATCCAGCAAGAGAAACCTCTGCAAGTTTCACAAGAAATTCTTGCATTTCTAAGCAAATTTACGTCAAATTAATTATAAACTGAAATGCTTTCTATTTGCTTATACATGTAATGTCATCTCTTGTCATTAGCTCGGATTTGCCAAGTCAGCCAACATTTCTTTGCTTATGGTGAAGCCCCTTTTCACATTTAGCTGCCCTGATCGCAGATTTTCAATAGTTATTCATTTCATAGCAGATACTTCTTTCAGTTCAGTCGAATTTTCATATCATCAAAGGCGTTGCAGTTTGCAATTGACAAATCCTCCATTTTTCTTAAGGAACGGTTGCTTCCTTTTGTCTCCATCTCCATTGAGCAAGCATCAACAAGCAATCCGCCATCTAATGTCTAAAACCAGAATTGCTCATTTCAATACGCAACATGCTTCTTGGAGAAATCATCAACGTTTGAACTCTTGCCCCTTTCAAACAAATTAACTCATGATTCTCAACGTAAATAAAATTAACGTTTAAAGTTAGTCGTTTTTTCTCATCAATTTTAGTGACTTCACAACATTCTCGTAGACAATAAATGTTATTGAAGCAGCAGGAGCGTTTTTCAAAATGTTTGGAATGATGCCCTTGTAGAAACCTCGAAGACCTTCATATCTGAAAGTGACAACAGAAACAATCAGAACAGATCAAAGCAAAACAACTATAGATCATGCATAAATTTTTAGATGTGGTCCTCTTTTGGCCATGCATAAATAATTGTCCCAGTCTAATTACTGTGAAGAATACACCAATTTTATCACTAAACTTTATGGTCATCACTAGCAATTTCCAACTAGTGTATTCATGGCAAATTTAATTGAATTTGAATTTGATTCATCACAGGTGCTTCAGTACTTAGTAAATCTGTTTTTCTAAATTTTTCGAGTTTGAAAGGTATGGATTATTTCAGCACTTGCTAAAGCCATTTTATGAGTCCCCAAAATATAGATCAATTAATTGCAAAAAAAAAAAATTGTTTAAAGAATCAAGTATGTATCGAAGGTTAAGAAAGTGCCACATGTTCCACAGTTCAATGTCTTTTGCGCCACAGCATGATAGCCATATTTAGTGCTGAATTTACTGCCGCAGTGAAGTTAGGCCTTTTACAAAGCAATATAACCTAATTCCTTGTATCAATGAAACCCAGAGGTGAAGAGGGATTACGAGTATATTTATGAGAGCAAAAATATGTGACGTTTATTCCGAGTTTCTGACCTGGCAGTTTCCTTCATGACATGCCAGCTATCCATATATTTTGGAACTCCGTCCATACTAGGTCGTTGCTGCAAAAGTTAATCCCATATAAGGTCATTCATAAGAAAGAAGAAATTAGCAAGTTCTACTAAAAATCAAAGGGACAATGCTATCACTCTTTCAAAAATGTGATTGAGTTCAATATTGAAATCAATGTTAAGTTACAATAGTTGTCTTGCAACCCTGCATGCACTAGAAAAGCCTAGTTTGATTTCAAAAGTTCCAAATCTTGAAAACAGGGAAAGAGCATAGGACTTGTCCCTAACAGGAGAACCCGAAAGGAAATGCTAGGGACTTGTCAAATCCAAACACTCTAGGTAGAGTTCGAAGGGACAGAAAAGGGGACAGAAATAAATCTGATAGTAATACCTGCAACCGAGCTCGAATAACCTGAGGAAGGAAAAAAGAATGGATCACCCCGCTGCATTATATTTAACACTTAAACGATAATTGACAACCAAATATGCTCGCCATTAACAATGAACAAGAATGAAACCTGAAAAGGGTATGTCATAATCATGGCAGCAACTTTCGAAGAACCTCCAAGTACAGCGTAATCAAACGAATTCTGCACAAGGAAATGGGTACTTAATAGTGAAAGTTCTCTATGCAAAAGAAAAAAGAAAGAAATTGTTCTTAGGATGAAGAAGATACAGCATTCAAGTAACAGGAAAAAATCATTGCTTCGGTTTACAGTTCATTCATGCACTGGTCAATCATGATATGAACACAGCGTCTGCAAACTAGCATTGCACTGAAGTCGAATTCAGTAAAATTGAACTTATGTATGTCCTAGGTCATGAAGCACCTTAAGAAGTATAAAACCCTTAAAGGCTGTCAATCCTAACTGTCCTATGCTTCCATTTAGTATCTCTCAAGATTCTCTCTCCTCCAAATAAAGTATTGTTAACAACTGCTCAAGCATGAAATGCATGTCTTGGTTATGGGAAAACACTAATATTATTAACATCACATCAGCTGAATCATGTTCTTGCCATCAACAGGAGAGGAAACCTCATCAGGCTCAAACAGGAGTTGCCAGCCTGTAAGCAAATACAGTCCCCCAGGCTACCAAAACAACCCATAAAAAGACCTATTCAATGATCACATTATCTTTACACTGTCCTGAAGAACTCCCACAATTTAATCGAATATCAAGAGGAATACCTACCAATACACCAATATCAGAAATTCCATAACTCCTTTGTTTTGATCTATAGTCAACAGCAACTTTCCGAAGTTCCTCATATGCAGTAAACTGAATAGCACCATGAGAAACCTGCTGAAGCAACATTATCACCTCGTCATAAAAAAAATGACTAAAGAAACAAGCACCAAAATTGCGTAACATGGTTGATACAAATATCTTCGGAAATTTCATGCACATTACTGGTACGTATCTGAATTCACATTTTTATGAAAATCTCCACAGTTGCCACATCTAAAATACATAAAATTTTAAATCCACCTTATCTGAGTCTGTATTATAATATATCCATCTGCACATTCTCATGCATTTTTGTTTGGGCGAATTGCATTCGATTGTATTAGCATCATACATCAATAACAAAGTTCAAAAAATTTCTTCTTTGACAAATAATTTAGAGTTGCTTATTTGTCTAACTAATTACCTTTTAAGTATAACCCAGATAAATGTGATAAATCATAAAGACGGATGAGAGGCTGTTAGAACACCTCCAAGCAAGCAAATGAACTAAAAAAGCTTGGCTAGTTTTCAACAATAAACATAGTTATGACTATCCAGGAACATTCCCACACTGAGAAAGTGATAGTTTCGTGAGTTATAAAAGAGAAAATCATTCTAGTTAATTGAACATAGATCAAAGAGAACAAGCTAGTCATCCCGGGAAGTTATAAACCTGCTAGCTACATGGATTAGCTTACTATGTAAAGTAAAATGACAAGATACCAAGAAAAAACCTGAAGAGAAATTTCAGTAACTAACCAGAAAAAGACTAGGAATAAGACCTTTATAAAGTGCACGCCACCCTTCCTCCCTCATTATGGTTCTTAAGGCATCTGAAATTTTATAAAACATCAAACTTAATGTATGGTAAGGAGCAATCAAAAGTACAAACACAAGCAAGTTTGACAAAGATTTCTGTGGAGATGAAATTGGAAAATATCTAAAGCAGATGGAGCATGATTGAAATGAGTGGTATGTATATCAACTAAATAAGTGCTAAATTAATTAGCCATAAGAATGCTCATTGATGAGTTATGGCAGTAATCATGTCATTTGGTCTAAAATATCATTTGATAATCTGAACAGGTTTAGGCTGTGTATGGTTGGACTTGGGAAAGAGTAAAGGAATGAGCTTGGCCTTGGTGTTAGTTTAGACGCATGTTTCTCCAACCTAGTAAACTTTTATTTTTATAGTTTATCTGATTACTGGGTTTGAGGCTCATCAAGCACCCTTAGGTGGATCCTCTCCCAATTGAAGTTTTATGCGTACACTAGGACTTAAACTCGACAATCTCTATGTTAAACGATTGAGACCCTTAACCACTCAAGTCAATCTTAATTGGTTCTTGTTGAATTTTGAAAAATTTAAACCCATCCTATCCATCCTTATTAAGACTACTACTGGTATATGAAGCAGTCCAAAACAAAATGAATCCGAAGAAAAGGACTATCTTCAATGATTAAAAATAATAGCAAAAGATCATCAAAACAAACTATTCTTCGGGTGACATAAAATGAAACTTAATAACTAATAATATTTTGAAACAAAGTAAATAGGACTCACTACAAAAAGGATATCTCAGAGAGCACATTAATAGCAAGTTATAAGATGCAGAGCAGACCATAAAGCCCAGCATATGGTCGAGTTTGATGCAGAGGAGTCTGAAGCTGCAACCTTGTTTTTACAAGCCAAATAGGATTTGTACATAGGCAAACCTGAAAAAGGTAGCAATAATTGTTTGGTACGACACTATTGCTTGATAATCATAAGAATAATTTGAAAAGTAATATAGCAGACACATCTGATATTCAATAACCAATCGCTGAAAACAATTATCTCATTTCTACCAAGGGCAATACCTGAACGGGTGAATCTCACAAACCCATTAAATCCATGAGAGAAAAATCAATGCTTCAATAGTGTCGGTCCAAATATTCTCCAATGACTCATTGTAAGTTTCCGTCATTACAGATTAGCTGTCAATTTTTTCTCTGGTTCTTTATAAATGAAGCAAAACAATTAAAAAGATGGATACCAGTTAGCTTTAGTTCTCCAAATCTTCTCTAGTTCTTACAGGTTCCAAGTGTTCTTGAATTATTCCTCAACTACCTAGAAACACTGATTTTGTCTTGCACTACCTTCAGTAATATACATTTTATGCTGGTGCAAAGAATAAAGTCTCCATACTCTTGCTAATTCATTTTATTCAAGATTCAAATACTTACTAATGCTCCAGCTTCTGCAGCAGACAGAAGATGAAGACCAGGGCTCAACTTCTCATCCGTTTTCCTGGAATACCTTTGTTTAGCTCTTCCATAACTAAAACAGAGAAACAAAGAACACTTATTAATTCATATAATGGACTGAGAGAGTGATAGTACAATAAAAGATGCGGATCAGACTCTGTGCCTACAATTGACCAAATGAAGCACTTAGAGGCTGTAGACTACTATGAATAAAGAAATGGTTACATCAGAGGCAGTTAGGCGAATAATTTGGAAAGCATGGCACTCAATTAGAACCAGACTATTAAAAGGGAAACATCTTAATATGATGCTGATAAACTAATCAGAAGAAACAATTCCTACTGCATAAAAAGAACTGGCATTCCACCAGAAAATATGTATTATGGTGTAAATTATACCAGAAAAATAACAATAAGTTAACATGAAATCTATGTAGGTTGTAGAATTTTAGCATTGCTGTAACACAGTTTCTTGGTCTGGTGACGAATGAAATTTGTAATGGATATCACTTTATATTGAATTGGTAGGTCTGAAAACGTTTTAAGCAACCCTTGAAATTCCGGTTCATTGCAATAACTCTGTGTTTGGGAAAAAAAATCCATATCAAATGAGCGGATCAGAATAGCATTAGTTCCCAATTCCTTCCCGATAGAGGGAAAAAAAAAAACACACCAATGTCAATCTCCAGAACCATTATAGAATGAGACAAGCACACAGCCCAACTAAATAACAAAACAATGCATCACAAGTCTCAGCTCTATCAAAATTGAGACTTACAAGAAAAAATATAAACTCCATGAAACTGTTGAACCAAGCACTGACGGAAGGAATCCAGCATAAAGCCCTTTGAAACCCTGCAATGGAAAGCAAGCAGCAAACCCATGTGTACTAACAGGGATTAGACAGATATAGAAGCTGTATCCACAAATTATTTGCAGCAGCCTCCCAGTAATAAGAGTGAAAATTTTAGTTAACCTACAGCACCCAAGAGATCTGATTTTCTTGAAACAGAGTTACAACTTACTATCCTCTATATTACTCTCCTAATCAAAATGGAAATTGTTTCAAGTAAACATGCAGAAAAACCAAATAGAAACTATCTATCCAAATGCAACAGATCAATGAAACACACAGCCTGCATCTTGACTTGGTCAGCACCACAGAACTAAAACATATGAATGTTGCAGATTCATTACAAACTCTGCTTCTTTGCATAGTTTTGGAATAACCATTAGAACTGAAGACATGATGCTATACTCTTGACTTTCTCAAATCTCATATATCAAATTACAAGATGCAAAAAATGAAAACTTATCAGATTGCTAAGAAGGCATGTCATTTATCTGTGACACTATGATAAATACTGATGAAGAAATGACCAATCCATAGTGTTACCAGAATATATTCTATGTGTCCACATGGACCAATAGGAAGCGACCTTACTTGACTCGTCAGCATACATGAGTCGGCCAAAGGTCATACATGGCACATCATCTAATCTAGAATAGTAAAAGCTACAGAGATTCTTACTCTCCTATTCCGAAAAGGAAAGCCTATATATGGACATGTATTTCCATAACTCACTACACTCAGTTCATTGAGTTGTTTATTCCATCGACGACTAAGTTGTATACTGACTTAATGATAGCTAGTAAAAAGGCGGAATACCTCGAAGCGAGCAATGGCCATAATAGCGTGGGCAGTGTTCTTGTAGGTTGGAAGATTCGAGAGTCGGCCATCATTAACTAGATAAATAAATTCAACTTCAAAACAGAAATTATATTATAATATATAATGGTGGAAGATGAAGAAGGGGACCTTGAAACCTAGTTCGGACCACATCGAGAGGATGCGTGGCTGCCACCGTGGCAAAACCAGCTGCACCGCCGGCAACGGCGTTCTCCCATTGCCTCCCCTTCGATTCTCCGGTGGCCGCCATCAACCTCAATTTTTATTCTGCTCACTTCTTCTGCTCTTACATATTGCCTGCACTGCTAAAACGGCATCGTTCCTACTTGGAGCTAAGACCAATTTTAAACTAATGCTTTAAAAAATGAAATTTACTTTGTTAAAGATTTTACTCCTAACATTCACTAGTTGGATTAATTTTCCAAATAATTCTTTTCACTCATGAGTCCTGTTATTAACTTATTACCATTTCATTTCATCTCTACATCATGTTGTCACTCGTTTATAATTGATAACACGCGTATGTATACGCAAACTAAATAAATAGTTATAGTGTTTCGTACAATTCGGAAAAGAAAACAAAACCCAACAAATATTTCATTAGATTTAATCATATACAACATAGTAATAATAATCTCATTTTTTTTGAAGGAAACACAAAATGTTTTTCTTATAATCAAATGATAAGTAATGATGTTAAATTGATCCAGTTTGCTTATTAGAGGCAAAATTAGTAACATTTTAGACTATAGGGAATGTTATTTAAAAAGAAAAGAAGACACAATAGGAATTATGGGGTATTTTTGCATTTACTATTCTTCTCAAATGAAAATCATCTAAACTTTTTAATAATTGAACTAAACTAAAATGCATTTAATAAATACTACTGCACTGAAAAGAAATCAATTACCGATAAAAAATACTAAACATGGGTTATAATCTGAACTACTACATTGCTCTAGCCGCCTATCATTTATAATTTTGGGCCCGAAAGAAACAATAAGTTGGGCCATGGAGAATTTTCGGCCCATTATATTACCAGAAGCCTATTTTCTGCAGAGGGGTTAGGGTTTATGCATTCTCCTTCTCGGAAGCCATGAAAGCTCTGATCTTTCTTTCATTTCCTTCCCGTTATGATTAACAACACCATCTAAATCAAATACCCAACAACACATTTTCTCTCATCCAATTCAAAAAATGAGGTATCTCCGTTTAATTTCTCCTAATTTATCAAAAATCTACAAAACCCTAATTCAGAACCCTTCCATCCATCCTCTCAAAACCCTAAATTTCCCTCGTCAATGCGCTTCCGCCGCTCAACAATCAAACCCACCACCCGCATCCGATACAGTTACTGCTCTCGTCGATGAAATTTCGCAGCTAACACTTCTCGAAAATGCTGACCTAACCGAGGTTCTTCGCGTCAAATTGGGTATCAAGGAGATGCCTATAATGGCTGTTATGATGCCCGGAATGGGACTTAGTGGACTCAAAGGTCCCGGCAAGGGAGCTGGTGCTGCGGCTGCCAAGGGCGAGGAGAAGGTCGAGAAGACGGTGTTTGATGTTAAGCTCGAAGGGTTCGATGCGGCTTCGAAGATCAAGGTGATTAAGGAGGTCAGAGGGTGTACGGATTTGGGGCTAAAGGATGCAAAAGACTTGGTAGAGAAGGCTCCCACTCTTTTGAAGAAAGGAGTCACTAAAGATGAAGCTGAGAAGATTATTGAGAAGATGAAGGCAATCGGGGCTAAAGTTTCCATGGAATGATTGGTGAGTCTTCTGTGTCTCTCTACGTTAATCCGGCTTCAGACAATCAAATTCCCAATGCCTAAAGTTTATGGAAATTTTTTATAATTTAGTCTTCTTTAGGATTGCAGTCATATGATGGCACTAGCTTTTATCCTTCCTCTTCTTGTATGTCTGTGTTAGTTTTAGTGAGCTTGCTCTACCTCTTACCTTGAGACATGAATCAGGGATTAAATTGAGTTTCTTACATTGAGACGTGATCAAGAGATGATTAGAGTAAGAAAGAAATGTCCATATGGTTAGTTTTTCTTGAATTGAACTGGCTAAAAATAAGATGGCTTTATCACACCCGGAAGAAAGAAAAATACTTAATTTCAGGCTTTTTCGTGTCTCCTAACTCTCTATTTCAAGAGGTAGGTGTTGGCTCACCAGGGAAACCAGCTTCCTGCCTTAGAAACTAAACGTGGTCTCACCCCAACTTATAGGACTTGTAAGGAGCAAACTCTTGTCCCTCTATAGTGTTGCCATTTTATCTAATTCTGGCCTCAGCCCATTGCTTTGAAAGGGGCCTAAGACGTTTCCTTTACTAAAAGAATTAGGTGCTTGATTCAAAAGTTCCCAGTTCATTGACTAGTGTAAACAAGTTCTAGCTTTACAATGTGGGGAGTTTCCTTTTCTAAAGTATATGTATATTAGCCTAGTAGAGTGAATTGAGCTATACAACTTTAGCTCTACTATTTCACATGGGCATTTTTCAAAAATAAAGAATAGGATTTTGCTAAAAGGCCATTAAGAAGTTATTATCTATTTCACTTTGTTATGGTATCCCATTTTGGTTATGAAGTTTGACTATTAGCTGCACATGATGACAGCAATCAGAATTGAAAGTTGTCCCCTTAAGGAAATATTTTACCATAACAAAACCTCTCAATATCTGGGTGCATTTGTATATTAAAGAGTATGATAATGTTACTCTTGTTGATGTTGGGCTAATCTGTTTTTGGTATATGGAGAAGGATTTATAATATGGGATCAGTATTCAGTCCCAATTTTCTGATGACCTTTTTGTTAAATGCAATTTGGTAGTTTAGTTGATAATTAAGACTTAAGCCTTGAAGTATGGCATTAGCAATGGTTCTGACTTAGTATGCTATCTGAAGCCTGGTTTGGCGAACACAATTATAATTGTCCGTGCCATTGTTTTCCTTTTTTTGTGATGTGCAAGAAATATGCTTGCAAAAGCAGGAGAAGAAAAGGAAGAAAGTGATACAAGTTTGAACTACTAAGATGGTGCTATTAATATTGAACTTTATAGTTTACTGATGAAAGAGTTGCCTTGGTCTCTTGTTTTCGTTTTGTGCAGGCCTTTTCTGGGGATAATGGACTTAAAAAAGAAGAACCTTGTTGAAACCGAAGGTAAATCTTGCTGATATTGTGGCAAGTCTTGTTCAACAAGGTAGAAACTAGCTATTCTTTTGACTCGGAAGAAGCTCAATTTTTGTCAATTTTGATAGACTCGGCTTTATTTCCTGATGTTAGGATTGGCTGTTGTAGAATTAGATACATGGAGCACTCAATCAGTTGTATATTAAGGTATTGCAATTGTTTGATTTTAACAACTTTCTTTACGAAGAATCAAGAATAAATTAATAGAATTGAAGAGGGGGTTTGTTTGATTGAAAACCCAAAGTGGGTCTTACATGCATGCATGTAAAGTTTAATAGAATTTGGACGTGTAATTATTTAAAGATTGGATGATGTACTTTGATTCCTTGATCATTTGAGGAATTGTTTCCCTTCACAAATCTGCAGGGATTATTACACGACTAGATTACAAATAGAAAATACTTGTGGGTGAAATACAGTCACTCCCTCTCATTGAGGTCATAATTTCTTGGTCCGGATGTAATAGAAGTTCCTAATACCTAAACCTTGCCCTTACCCTTTTCTAGTATACAAGTTCCTCATTGAAGTAGATGACCTCGAAATGTCTTGGCTGCCTCAAAATAACTGAAGTCGGTCAACTTTGGTTTTTCTATACCCGAAAGTTTGCCAATTACAAAAACAAAAAATAAAGAAGGATGATCATGAAATAAACAAAACATGAACTGATAATTAATTATGAATATGTTAGTATTATTGTTGAGTCAAGTAAGTGATTCATGGAGGAACTGTGGAAAACTAAAACTTTAAGCCTTTGATTGACAAGGTAATCAAATAAGAAAGAGAAATGAAAGGATGAGGCTTAGAGGAAAGAGCAACCAACATCATTGAGAAGAGAGACTAATGTGTCATTAAATCCCTTTACTTCCTTCTTCCTCCTCCCAACCCCGAATTCGATTTATTTTTTTCCTCTTCTCATCCCTCTTTTCTAGCATTATATATTCCTACAGTATTCTTTGGTCGTCAGATCTGGATCCGTTATTTATATTTTCTTCATTTATAGCTCGTTCAGATTTAGCATGGACGGAAAATGTTGATTTAATCCATAGAAGGACTTAGATCCGATTTTCTAGAGCGGCATGGGTGTTGAAGAATGAGTTTCAGTTGCTTTTCTGCAGATACGGAATCTCGAAAAGGATATGATTTATTATGTCGCATTTTAGTACCGTTATGGTGTATTAGGCTTTTTGTAGCGTTTCTTTGCCCTTTATGCGGTTTATACTGGCGTTTGTTTGTATTTTTGTGTGGTTAAATTCCTTCATTTTTCTTTAATTATCATCGTGCTGTAATTTTTCTATATTCAATGATATGATAAGCTCTGACTTTGTATGTGTTTCCATCACCTGTTAGAATTGTTGACTTGACGATCCTTCCATATAACTCAATACAACATCAGTCCTATGTAAGCGGTTGATCCTTCTTTTTTGGAAAGAACAAATTGATCAAAACAATTTATGAAATTTCTTTTAAAAAAAATCACATAAAATTAATAACAAACGAAAACTCTCATCATCCCTTATGTGATTGAAGGTGGAAAACCATTATCGAGTCGGTCGAGTTGAAATAAACTTCTACATGTACAACACCCCAACTTTTAAACATTTTAAAATACTTGATCATTTTTCTTTTCCAATCAAAATTTGTATTCCTTTGGAATTTCTAACATTTTTTTAACGCTATCAATTTCTACTTTTGGTTCCTACTAATTTAACACTATTATATCAATATAATTATTTTGCTAAAGCAAACATTTATCTAATTTGTCTGCCCACATAAAATTGCTCCTTATCATGTTCCTCCACAGAAAGTTGTTGTCCGGAAAGCAACCTGATTATTTCATTTCCATGTTTATTTCCTTAATTTTTTCAACTACATCCAGGATTCTTCTTCAACCCTTTGCTATTCATCATATCCCTCACCATATCCACTTCATCCCACATTCCCTTAGAAGCATAGATATTTGATAGAAGAATGTAGTTCCCAGGATTTTGGGGTTCTAACTCAAAGAGTTCCTTGGCAGCATTCTCACCCAAGCTAACATTGTTATGCACTCTGCACGAACTAAGCAAAGCACCCCAAACACAACCATCGGGTTTCATTCGCATTTGCTTAATCATATCATATGCCTCTTGCAGCCTCCCAGCACGACCCATAAGATTCATAATGCAAGAATAGTGCTCCAATCTAGGTTCAATGCCATAATCATTCAACATGCTGTTGAAATAACCCCGATCTTCATCTGTGAACCCGCCTTGGCTGCACGAAGATAACACACAAACAAAGCTTACGGAATGAGGCTTTAACTAATCTTTCTGGCAATGAAAACGCATGCATATTAAATTAATTTCATGTAATAGCTAATAGTAATATTCCAGGAAAATAATCAAAACCAACATTCTAATGTGAGCATAATTGCTTATAATTGAAGAAAAGAAGTCTACTTAGTCTATATCAAACAAATATTTAACGCTACTGATAAAACCCCTATTACTAAATTTCTTCATCATCGCAGAAAAAAGCTTCCTCATCTTCCTTACCTTCCTCACTACACTTTGCTTCTTTCTTTCTTTTGATGACTGGTTCCTCTTGATAGCTAAACCTAGGGCCGTTCCTGACTTTATAGAGGCCCGGGGCGAGAATTTTTTTTTTGGACCCTCAATATATGTATTCTAATTTTCTTTTAGCACAGATTAAAGGCTAAAAGAAAATGAGATTGTTGAACATTTCAACTAGATTGACATCCTTAACGAACTTTTCAATGCATATAAATAGGAAAAACAGAAGAACAACAGAGTTAAGGACAAATATATATTGTCGAGAGCAATTTTACTTTAACGTTAACAACTTACATATATGCTTATGTCATTAGCTATGTTGGACAAATAATGATAAAAAAATCCTTTAAAATGTTTAAAAACTAAAGATACGGTAAATCTAATTATATTTATGTTAGTTTAGTATATGAAATAAAAATTGAAATAACCACCACATCAATGGGAACTCAAGTAATACCACCTAACGTTCATAAAAAAAAATCCATTCAAAAAATTAAATTTCAATTAGTAAATATGTGATAGAAATGATATTCAAAAAATTAGTGGTTTAGAATTTTCCGCTGTTAAAAGAAAACGCAAATCTTTTGAAATTGTGTCAAAATGAAATGGAAAGAAATAAAGTGAAATAATTCCAAAATTAATTTACATTATTTATATGGAAAGCCCTTTACCACTGTTACAAGTCAATCTGAGAAAATAAGGAGAAATAATGGGAGACATGTACAAATCCTAATATCTGAGCCGTTGTCATTACGCTGGCCTCTTTTTCTGCCGCATCTCCAACCACCATGGCTGGATCAGCATCTCCACTAGTCACTGGTCGTGGAATTGCTGAGATGTTCGCATCCTACAAAAACAGATTGGCCCTTGTTGCAAACCCTAAGTCATATACTGAAGTTACCTCTACATTGCAGATGCCTACTCCGATTTTGGACGTTGTTTTATATGAAGACGGAGAATACAAATCTATGAAGATCATCCAGAAGGCTTTCGAAAAAAGAATCCAGATGTGTAACTTCTTGCTAATTGGCAGATTAAACCTAAATAAAGGTGATGCACCATGGAAATTGGATGAACTTCGTTCAAGGCTTACAAAAGCTTAGGGTATCTCGATTCCATGGCGTTTGATCTCTTTGGGTAAAGGTTTTTACCATATTTTACTTCCCTCTGAAGAATCTAGACAATTAATTCGTTGTCGTGGAGTTATCGGATTGAAACCTGGAACTTTTAGAGTGCAACCCTAGACATCAGATTTCGATCCACAGTCTCAAAAAACAACAAATGCTCAGGTTTGGGTGCTATTATATAACTTGCCCTGGGTTTACTGGGATTCTATTATCTTATTTGATATTGCTCGCTGTCTTTGCGGGCTGATCAAGATTGATCGTGCTACTTTAGAAAGGGGATTATGGACATTTTGCACGAATCTTAGTGGACGTTGACATGGATAGTAAATTGCAGACTCAAATCAGGATAGAACGGGATGACAAGAAATTATGGTTGCAAGTGATTTATGAGGACCTACCGAAATTTTGCAAACAATGTTCGACAATCGGACATGTAGCCTACCAGTGCAAGCAAGTTTCTACAGAGGGGAATGAGAGTAACAATAACGTTACTGTGATTTCAATTGTTTCAAAATACAAACATACTTTAGATGCAACGTAAAGCTCATCAACAAAATTCTTCGGATACAATGGATCATCAAAAAAATTATTCTGATACAATGGAAAAGGGAAAAGCGTATTCTTCTGTGTCTAGGAAACCAGGGATCCTTGCAAGGGTTCAATTCAAAGAACATTCAGAAAGCAGATTTGATGTATTGGAAAATTTGGATGATAACAATGCAATTGTGGTACATCCTAATGCTTCAATTTACATAGTTCACCAATTGATATAAAGCATCTCAAAGTCTCATATGATTCCCCTATTCTGCAACAAGTGACTAGTTGTTCAACAGAGAAAGCTCAACGTATTTCTTAGGCAGATCAATTCGGATCTGATTCGGAACAGGAGGAGGAGGAGGAGATTGATACAGAGAAAATTGAACAATTGTGGCGCTCAAATAGACGAAAGGATAAATATACCCCAAGAAGTCAGATAGAGCCACCAGTAACTCAAAATACTCGTACGTACTTTCGGGTTGGTTCCAAAAGACAAGTCCGGATTCCTAGACGATTCTCACCTTAACATGATTTTCTTTTATTTTTTTCTCTTTTCTTTATAGTTTCGTTTTAGTTGTTTTTATTTTTTTCTTTTCTTTTGTATTCCTTAGGTTTGGATCTCTCTCTATCTCCCGCTTCTTAAAATATATAAAAGCTGAGGAATTGGCTTGCTAAGGCGTTGACAACTTAGCAAAAATGTTGAGGTGTCAACATATCAATCCATAAAAAATTCTATTATTTTATTTTATTTTCGTTCTCTTTTAATGTTCTCTTGAAAGGTTCTCATAACTCATGTCAAAATATTCAATATCTTGGACTGTTCTTCTCCCCTAATGAATCAGTTATAATTTAATGAATTCCAATTAACTACTATCATTTATTAGAGTAATTATTTGCCAAATTATGAGATAGGAGTACTATTTTAAGCAATTACTTGAACAATAGCAGTGGCTGCCAAGACTCGATGGAAATAAAAATTAGATTAAATAAGATGCATTGAGATTGAGGTTGACGTTTGTGATAAAATCAGAATTGATAAGAGGTTTCGAATTGCATTTGGGGATCTTGCGTTGCGTTGCTTCAGCTGTCATTCATGTTCATTTATTTAAACAAAAATGCAAGCATGCATCTCAGCTTCTCATCTTTTACATTCAGTCGTTTGACGATTTGAACTGAGTTTTATGAGGTTCTAGCTCTTTACTCCTTTTTAAAAACAAAATTGAATCATTGTTCGAGTCTTTTGATTTGCTAATATGTTAATATGCAGACAATAGGGAGCTCATATTGTTAAGAGAATGAATATATTTTTTTTTTATTTCTTAATTCAGGTGAGAATTATTATTCTAATTTTGCTATAAGTAAATGGAAACTTTTGATGATATTTTTTGTTTTCTAGGATTGGCGACTAAATTTTTTAAGAAGGTAGGTAGTACAACGATTAATTTGTTTCTTTGTAACTTATTTTGATAGATGCTTTTTAATTGTCTTCTAAAGCTAATATATATTTCACTCCCTCCAGTTTTGTTTTTTTATAGATTTGTCAAGATTAAGAGATTTAAACTCGGACTACCACACTTACATTGATAAGTATATTATTTAATTAAACTACAACCAATTGGTTATTCTCTTAGATTTTCACCTCTCTAATTGGTCTTTAATTTATATTCATGTTTATCAAATTCATATTTTGTATGTATTCAAATATAGAGCATATATATCTTTGTAATATTCTCTTAGATTTTCACCTCTCTGATTTTTGTTGTAACTATAATTCAGATTGGCGTAAAGTTTTATGTTTAATGAAGATTTCTACTATTTTGTAGAAAAAACAATTTTTTTAATATAATATTTTATAGGATAAACTAAGAAAAAAAACTTTTGTGGAAACAGGAATTTTGAAAAGAAAATTTGAATTTTGTGGTTACAATTTTTTTCAAAAAATGGGCTTTTTTCAATTAACATCATCTTATCGGTAATAACCTCAAGGATAAAAAATTGTAAGAATTAACAATATTTTAAACAAATTCAGTTCTTTCACATTTGAATTTTGAGGCCGTTACGGTAGTGTTTAGTGGGTGGAGAGAAATTGACATTTAGAGATATAAACTTTTCAAATGATGATTTGAAAAATCTTAAACGTTTTTTCAACAGAAAATGTTGTACTAAACATCTTATATTTCTTAGAAAAATCTGTTTTGAAGTTGTTATGGTCATTTTTATTAGGTCAAATTTAAAAGTCTTCTTTTTGAGAATTTTATAACTATATGAGTTAAAATTAGACAAAGAAAAACTGCATGCATTGTTTACAAAATCCCTACAAGCACAAAGTTTTTTTTAGTTTACCCTACTCTATAACCTTCAAGACATAGGGCTTTTTTTAAAAGAGAAAAAATTAAATTTTTTTAAATATAATATGTTACGACCCGCGCAACGCGCGGGACTTCGACTAGTTTAATTAAAAAAAGTGAAAAAGTGAATGAATGAAGGGATTGTGAAAGTCAACAATTTTTAATGGAAAGAAAAATAAGTGAAAAAGTGAAAGAAGGAATGGATTGTGAAAGTCAACAGTTTTTAATGAAAAGAGAATAAGTGAAAAAGTGAAAGAATGAAGGGATTGTGAAAGTCAACAATTGCTCAAAAAATAAACGAAAATATGAGAAGAGTGCATCGCTAGGGGTTCGAATCGGCGATCTAACGCATGACAAGGTTCCTCTTCTACCAACTGCTCCAACAAATTATTTTGATGTAATTTTCTTCTTAATTTAAGTATACTATACTTATATGACTATTTTTGGGCCCCTTTAGATCAGGGGCCCTGGGCGGGCGCCCCGTAATTCAACCCTCAGGGCCGGCCTTGGCTAAACCTGAACTTGGGAGAGGGGTTGATCAAGGATGCGGATAATTATCCACCAATGCTCTATATGCATCCACAGTCTAAATTTTTGGTTCTCGGAGATCATTCTCAAGAGGGCGGCGAGCCAACACCTCCCTTGCAAGCCCTAGCCTCCGATAATGACTCACCGGCAAAATGAAATCAGCCGCAGCCTCATAACTATTATCCAATTGCGCATCAGTTAATTGTCTCCATGTATTGTTCGAGTAGCTCAATCTTAAAGCTCTATGTTGGGTATTTTCCGCAAGTGTATGGAATCACTCAAGTAGTAATAATAAGATCGAACCCACTGAGAACGGTAAATGTACAAACTAAATATATCTTTATAATACTTCGTTCGTTTTCTCTTGAAAAGTTGTAAATGCGAAAATTGTGATTTTGATTATTAACTAAGTACTTTAAACATAAACTAAACTAACTAAAATCCTAATCCAACACTTTTACCAACGCTCTTTATCCACGCAAAGTCAACAATTCATTTAAGTGCGAAGAACGTTTTAACAATTTACTCATATAATTCAACCAATTCTAGAACACAATTAAACACGATCTCTATGTTTAATTATCCTTAAGTGAATTAACTTAACAAGATTACTGGACCTATCCTAGACAATCTTTATTAGATTAATGAACATCACTTAAGTTAGATTGATTACGACTTACTAACTGGACCTATCCTAGATTAATAAAGCGTAAGTGATGAATATTCTATAGATTTTACTTGATAGAAACAAAGTAAATTTACCAAGCAATAAGATTTTAACATCCAAACACATGAACATATATGAAGATTACTTATATTATATAAGTTTTGCAATTGTCAAACATTCATAGAAATTACAACGGAAATTCAGAGAAATGTAAGAACTATAAACAATAAAGGGAAAGAAGGTTGTCAATCCTTTTTACTCTTGATCGTAAGGTTTGTGAATCCTCGGGGCGTTCTTGCTCGTCTTCTCCTCGATGAATTGATGAAATAGTCTATCTCTCGATCAGAACTTCAATGCAATGAAAATCGGAACGAAGGACGTAAAGTATGGATGTAGAACTTCGTACTTCTTCTAATAACTAAATGTGATTCTTTGTAGTAGATTCTTCGTTTTTTCTTTCGCAGGAGAATGTCATATTTATAGCCAAAAACTCAAGGACTACATAGCTTGATGAAAGGATGAAGCTATTGGGTGATTCGGGGCGTCATTTGGGCGATAAAATACGACTTTCGCAAGAAGAGACAAGTTGGTCGGAACCCGTCTCGATCGAGACGCATATGTCTCGATCGAGACACCCAAAAGTGTAGAAACAGAAGCCTTGTCTCGATCGAGATGGCCAATGTCTCGATCGAGATACCCAAAATCCAAAAATCAGCTTTAGTGTCTCGGTCGAGACAGCTCCCATCTCGCCCGTAATTGCCTTCCAACTTCGAACCCTGTTTTGACCACTTTCGGCTCCGAATTTGGAAAAACATAAAACATGAAAGTTGTTTGTCTATGGCTTAGCTTTCCAACGCAACTTGAAACGCCCAAACATACGTTCGTACGAAGAAGTTATGAACAAAATACTGCAAGGTGTCAAGGCTGTCTCGTTTGCTTGTGTAGAACCCGATTTCAGCACCAAATCAACTCGATTTCTTCAAACTTGATTCCTACACATGAAAACACAAATACAAAGGTAAAGTTGCCCATAACCTATGTAAATCTAAGCTAAATAGATCAATTTCGTATGAATATATCGATTAAGTGCCTTGAATTATAAGTACATTTTGGACTTATCAAGTTCCCATACTTTAACTTTTGCTTGTCCTCAAGCAAATTGTAAGGTAAAACTTTTAAGAATCCTCTATCAATCTCCCAAGATGGTGATTATGTTAACCTAACTTTATATAGAAATCAACTAACTTATGATTAAGCGGACTTTATCAAGAAAGTCGATACACATTTCATCATGAAGCCATACGTTTAAATAACCATTACGACTATCATCCGTCTTTGAAAGATATTATGCAAAAAGTTCGGGACAAAGAAAAGCACACGTGTTTTTAATCTCTTAGTCTCAAGGAATTTCTAGGTATCTTCTTTACTTGGTCTTGCATTGTAAATTACTTAAACTTTTAGTAAATCTTCCCTAGCCACGACCGTGATAAGGGTGGTCTCAACCGTGACTTATGAGTTGAAATACTATCATTTGACCATGTTGTCTGCTTAAGAGGCCACGTCCGTGACATGGGTGGACTCGACCGTAATATTAAACTCAACATGCCGATTATTTAACAAATTTATGCTTGAAGCTTTTTGAGAATAGAAGCGTTTTGTCAACGTTCCTTTCATACCTCGTTCGTGCCACGGGTGGACTCGAGCGTGGCCAAAAGTACAGTTACATCTTTCCTTTCATACCTCGACTATACCATGGGTGGACTTAATCGTGGCTAAAAGTTAAGATTACGACTTACACATTTGACATAAAAACCTTAAAATACTTTTTGCAAGAAATTTTTGAAGATACCCTCATCCTATATTGACTTCAAAATCGACACGTATTATGGCTAAAGTTTCCCTACCTTCTCATTTTATTTAAAGTAAAAACGAATTTCAAGTCAAACAACTTAATGTTTTTAAGGTAATATGACATTCCAAATGAGATTTGCATATAAACTTTGGTTTAAATATAAAGAAAAGAACATAATTAAAATCTTAGTTAGGATTTGAGGATCTTAAACCTTAAGTCGGGACATGAGACTTTTATCCAACTTGTCATTATCTTGTACAATATATATATTTTTTTTTTTAACAAAGGCATGATATTCTAGCAATTAAACTTAGGCAATATATTTTTTCTCAACTTTTAGAAGCATGAAATTTTTAAATTTCTCCAATTTTTGATTAAGTTGTGAAATATACTAAATGAAATGCATAATTGTTAAATCAAACATACTAAAAGATAATGAAATGGATAACATACCGACCTTCCCACACTTAGTGGGAACAATGTCCGCATTGTTCGGGAACTAAAACATAGAAAACCAATATTTCGACATAATAAATGTTTCGACGGGCTTGTCACAGGTGCGACACAGTGTGCTTCCCACACTTGTCCCGCATAACTCCTCGACGTCTTCCCCCGAAATTCGTCCCATTAAACACGAGTTACACACGTCATGATTTCACGATATTAATGGGAGGAAAATCTGTGGAAACACTAAAACAAAAGCAAAATTTAAATGAAACAATGGCTAACCGTAAAGGTTACCCGATAAGAATGAAAAGAAAATGAAAAGTAAACACTAGAAGTAAAATAAACACATCGATCACGTTTTATTTATGAACAAGGGGGATCGATTACAAGTTCTATTTGCAAAAAGGGAAATCACAACATAACTAATTACAATACAACACACATAGATACAATACCCACATAGACACGCACACTATACATACAATACATACACTTGTTTCGAAGAAAACTTGAATAAAACTTGAATTTGTATGAACTTAAATGAAAATTCTGTATGTAAATGATGAATACATAACACTTAGACTATTTATAAATGTGTTAAAAAAAAGAAAAAGTTAAGGGTGGTTAAAAAGTGGATAGACACCAATTAGGACGAAGTGCAATGCTTGAAATGGTGCCTCTTTGCGAAAAGGGGCGGAAAAACAGTTTTTTTTTTCGTAGTTACAGACCACCCGTCGCGCTAGAAACGGCTGCTTTTCAGGCGCGACACACTACACTTATGTCACTATTTTGCGCGTTCGAAAAGATCCCATCCAGGACGAGATGAATATTTTACGACCTTTCTAATGCATAAAAACTATAATCCAAGTACAACATTCATCAAAGTATAAAGTAAATAAACATATACGAAACAATCAAACATGTAAACTTCAAATAAAACTAACTACACATGTGTACTAAAAATGAAACTAACTACACTAAATACTACACTACTAACATACCTGTTCTTTAGGATTACTTTCCGTACTACTCGGAAGATCTCCCAATTGACGAGATGGGATAGACTTGGCTAGTTGGCCTATTTGCACTTCCATATTATGAATCGACGACGAGTGATTCTTAAAAAGTTGATCGAACTTCATTTCGATCTTTCTAAAATTTTCATCTTGGTTAGTCATTTTACTACCAATTCCATCAATGAATGTATCAATCTTAGATGACAATTCACCTAAGGGATTATTTTGACTTCTAGACTGAGATTGATTATTAGACTGGTATTGAGCATTGTTAGAAGTAGGACGGTCTTGGTTAGAATTTGTATTATCTTTCCAACCAAAATTTGGATGATTTCTCCATCCGGAATTGTAAGTGCTCGAAAATGGATTATTTCGAGTTTGTCCTTGAACATAACTCACTTCCTCCACGTTCGGGCGTTCACAATCATTAGGATGGGGTGCTCGAATTTCATCCTGCAATTGGTCAATTTTTATGAGATAACTTAAAAAATTGTGCCTCAATCTTAGTTAGGGGGTCTAATGTTATGACACCCTTGCAAGATGATGAAGAAGATTACGGCGAACTAATAGCATTCCTCATAGTAGTATGTGCCCTTTCCACAGGCCACATGCAACTATTTGCCGCCATTTCTTCTAATAATTCAAAGGCCTCGGCAGAAGTTTTCTTCATAAAGCATCCGCCCGACATTGCATCAATTTGACTCCTAGTATTAGGACTAACTCCATTATAAAAAGTTTGCATTAAAAGTTCATTAGCCAAATTGTGAGGGGGGCATGCTCTCTGAAGTTCTTTGTACCTTTCCCATACCTCATAAACAGACTCAGTCTCATGTTGTGTAAATGATGTAATCTCTTTAATGATTTTAGCGGTCTTGGCCTAAGGAAAATATTTTGCTAAAAATGCGCGGGCCAAAGCCTCCCATGTGGTGATTGAATTTGCTGGAAGCGAATTCAACCATGCTTTTGCTTTGTCTTTAAACATGAACGGAAAAAGACGAAGCCTTATTGCTTCTAGTGACACATTATGTATTTTAAAAGTATCACACAACTCGAGAAAAGTACTCAAGTTGTGGTTGGATTTTCACTAGGCATTCCAAAAAATTGAACGTTATTTTGGATCATTTGCAATAAAGCGGGTTTGATTTCAAAATGATCTGCGTTGATTTGCGGTCTACGCACACCATCCGTTAGTCCATCGTACCCTGGTGCAGCATAATCCATAAGCCTTTGTGCGGCCATATTTTCAATTTCCAAATCAATAACAAAGTCAATTTTTAAAGGTGATCCCTTATTCTTCTTATCTTTCTTTTTCTTCTTTAATTTCTTCTCAAAGTCAGGATCGTACGGGTGAAGTTTTCTCTTTGAACTTCTCGTTCCACGCATGAACTTTCACGCCTGCAAACACAAACAAAATGAAAAGCAATCAATCTACAATTCAAAATTCGGAACAAAATATATTAAGTAAAAATTTTGTAACACTTATGTCGTTCCCCGGCAACGGCGCCAAAAACTTGTTGGGTATTTTCCGCAAGTGTACGGAATCACTCAAGTAGTAATAATAAGATCGAACCCAAAGAGAACGGTAAATGTACAAACTAAATATATCTTTATAATACTTCGTTCGTTTTCTCTTGAAAAGTTGTAAATGCGAAAATTGTGATTTTGATTATTAACTAAGTACTTTAAACATAAACTAAACTAACTAAAACCCTAATCCAACACTTTTACCAACGCTTTTTATCCACACAAAGTCAACAATTCATTTAAGTGCGATGAACGTTTTAACAATTTACTCATACAATTCAACCAATTCTAGAACACAATTAAACACGATCTCTCGATACTTATGTTTAATTGTTCTTAAGTGAATTAACTTAACAAGATTACTTGACCTATCCTAGACAATCTTTATTAGATTAATGAACATCACTTAAGTTAGATTGATTACAACTTACTAACTGGACCTATCCTAGATTAATATAAGCGTAAGTGATGAATATTCTATAGATTTTACTTGATAGAAACAAAGTAAATTTACCAAGCAATAAGATTTGAACATCCAAATGTTGGCCCCAACAAGAACAGAATCACCTAGAGGGGGGGGGGGGGGGTGAATAGGTGTCTAAGTTGAAAACTGAAATTTTCTAAGTTTTTCAAGAAACTTAAATTTCAGAGCCAAATTTCCTCAGAGTCAGAGGCAAGCTTACAGAAGCAGCTTCTGAGGGAAATTCTGCCTAAACACAGTTAGACTGTTTTCAGCAACAGAAGTTCTGAGTTCAAGAACTTCTGGACAGTCTTCTGAACAAAGACAATGATATTAAGAGACAATCTGTTTCAGCACTAAATATAAGCAAGCACACAGAGGCAAAAGTAACAAGTATAAGAGGGAGAAAGAGGTTTAGGAGATTCTGATGAACACGTCGATTTATACAAGTTCGCCACAGAAGTTCTATGACTACGTCTTGTCCCCTGAGGTCGCAGCCACCAGAGATTTTAAATCTACTATTCAGAACTTTTATGGCAAGTTCAGAAGCTCTTTTACATCAACAGAACATAAGCTAATTTCTCACTTAGTTCTGACTAGCCTAAAAAGAGTTAAAGGATGTCCACCAGAACAACAACACTCTGTTTTCTGGATTTCTCATCCAACTCTAATCTCAACTAGATTTCTCTCTAAATCTAACTGAATATCACAAACGATATCAGTTTACAAGATTCCTATTATGATCTTGTTTTTCTTCACTCTCTCACTTTAACTAAGACTAAGCTAAGAAAGATTGAGAATGGAAAAAGTGCTCTGTTTTTCTTGTTCAAACAGTGCGTTAAGATTTTTGCTCGATTATCACGCGTAGTTGATGTGGTGGAGCTTGGCTACTATTTATAGTGAATGAGGATGACCGTTGGTGAATTTGAATCTTCAAGGAGATGACATCAGTTGTTGTAGCCGTTAATTTGTCAAATCTTCAAACGGTCTTCAAACACTTTGATTCCGTTAACCTTGTTCTTTAACCAAATCCGGTAAGTGATTTGAAGTTGAAGATAAGGTTGACTGGAAACATTCTTCAATTGAATCAACAAAGGGTAGACAAGGAAAATCTGGTTTCGCTTTGAGTAGACAAGCGCGCTCCTTCAAAACAGCTTTTTTGAACTTTTGGCGCCTTGCATTAAATGCAAGTGTCAGAGCAATAAATGCTCAGAAGAACCCGTGACTTAGCTTCTGAAAGCTAATTCCAATTGTCTAGACTTCTGATCGAATTGGTAGAAACTTCTGATTGCAAAGAACCTCTGAGAAGAGCTTTAACAGAATTCATAGCATCGGAGCGGAGTATCCAGCTTCTGATCATTGAAACATTGTCTTCAGCTTTCGGAACTTCTGAGTCCTCCAGGCAATCCAGAAGTATTTCATTCAGCACTTGCTGAGTAACTTACATACAATGCTTAAACAAAAATTGTTAGTCAACATTAAACCGTATGTAAGAGAATCTCATTTTTCATCTTCTGAAACGTTTGGACATAATCAAAACACTTAGGGTTCATCATCAAACACATGAACATATATGAAGATTACTTATATTATATAAGTTTTGCAATTGTCAAACATTCATAGAAATTACAACGGAAATTCAGAGAAATGTAAGAACTATAAACAATAAAGGGAAAGAGGGTTGTCAATCCTTTTTACTCTTGATCGTAAGGTTTGTGAATCCTCGGGGCGTTCTTGCTCGTCTTCTCCTTGATGAATCGATGAAATAGTCTATCTCTCGATCAGAACTTCAATGCAATGGAAATCGGAACGAAGGACGTAAAGTATGGATGTAGAACTTCGTACTTCTTCTAATAACTAAATGTGATTCTTTGTAGTAGATTCTTCGTTTTTTCTTTCGCAGGAGAATGTCATATTTATAGCCAAAAACTCAAGGACTACATAGCTTGATGAAAGGATGAAGCTATTGGGTGATTCGGGGCGTCATTTGGGCGATAAAATACGACTTTCGCAAGAAGAGACAAGTTGGTCGGAACCCGTCTCGATCAAGACACCCAAAAGTGGAGAAACAGAAGCCTTGTCTCAATCGAGATGGCCAATGTCTCAATCGAGATACCCAAAATCCAAAAATCAGCTTTAGTGTCTCGGTCGAGACAGCTCCCATCTCGCCCGAAATTGCCTTCCAACTTCGAACCCTGTTTTGACCACTTTCGGCTCCGAATTTGGAAAAACGTAAAACATTAAAGTTGTTTGTCTATGTCTTAGCTTTCCAACGCAACTTGAAACGCCGAACAATACGTTTGTACGAAGAAGTTATGGCCAAAATACTTCAAGGTGTCAAGGCTGCCTCGTTTGCTTGAGTAGAACCCGATTTTAGCACCAAATCAACTCGATTTCTTCAAACTTGATTCCCACACATGAAAACACAAATACAAAGGTAAAGTTGCCCCTAAACTATGTAAATCTAAGCTAAATGGATCAATTTCGTGTGAATATATCGATTAAATGCCTTGAATTATAAGTACATTTTGGACTTATCACTCTACCGAGGAGGTTTAAACTCTGAACTATAGCAGCTCTTTGAAGGACACTTGTCTCCCAAAACCGGGGATCTTCACCGTGCAACTGATCAAGTGCATTCCGATTTACTGCTTGAATCTGGTAACCATGAAAATTATTGTTCGCCCCCATGCAAGTTTTAAGAATTCTTGACAGGAGGAAGGAAAACAAAATCAGGATTTGGCTGATTATGGCTGAAAATAGAGCTAAATATAAACTTAAATCCACCTATGGGTTTTAGTTAAAAATAAATTTTACTGATGGGTCTCTGAACATGTACAGAGATTAACATTTTATTTCTTTTATTTTTTAAATCTCCAACCGGAAGTTAAAGATCCGGTAGGCAATAAAAAATTATTTTTTAAAAAAAAATCCTTACTTATTTTGTCAGGATATATCCATGACTCAATTAATGGATTTTCGGTTAAGTCTTGGCTTGGCATGACCGAAAACCATATATATAACTTTTTCAGGCTTTCATTACCACTTTATGCGATTCTTCCCTCTTATATTTACTTGCTTCACGGTTAGGGTTTATAAAAACTTATTTGGCCTTATTTATGAGGATATGTATTGCTATGTGAACTAAAGCTATGTCCATTTTACTGATTAAAGTAGGCTGCAGTACCTCAAATCACGGGTTCTCCAACTTTTCCAGCACTCGATGTACCTCAATTAAATTGATGTTTTAAAAGCCAAAACTGTGGCAGATAAAAGTACACAAATTCAATGCGAAACAATTATAACTTAGTCTATTGCACGTTTTGTTTGTTAGATATTTTGGTTTTAAAAAATTTTGTGCAAACCAATGAAAATTAAAATTTTTAAAAACATTTTCCGTTGTTTGCCTAAATTTTTTGATTGATTTGTGATGAGCAAATAAACAATGAAAAATTAGAAAACTATTTACCTTTTGTATTTTTTTTTTAATGACCATACCTTGTATTTTTTTTAACAAATAAACACACTTAAATATACAAATTGTTTTTTTAATGGAGTTCACACCTAGTTAAGTACGTGTCCTCCTAATAAATGACTAACAAAAACTTATCTTATTTCACTTGGCCTCTGATTGCAACATTCAAATTATCAAGGTACATGTTCGCAAAAAAAAAAAACTAATCACATGCTTCTCTTTTAAAAATAGTTCAAAATCATATAGTTTATTTGTGTACTTTTACCATCAATTAAGAACCACTCAAATTGAAATATGGTCAAATTGTTAATGTTTTAATCTCAACCATTAAATATAAAATCAAGTGATCAAATTTGGTTGGTAAATTTTGATATTTAATTAGTATTTACTAAAATAATTAAATCTCAATGTAATTAATGTTTGAGGGTATTGAACTTCAAGGACGATCTATTTCCCCCCTTGACTATTTTAAAATGTATCTATTGCTCCCCTATTTTGAGAATAACTAAATAATTTTTGACGCACTATTAAACACGCGCCATAATATTGACTTTGCATATCACACGTAACATTTAAATGGAGACTATAAGGTTGTGTCTTCATTTAACAAAGAAGACTAAAATGTCATGAATATTAGAAAGGAGTTAAATAGACGACTTACAATTAACTTCACATACACTTATTCTTATGGGAAGTCAATACTCTAATATATACCTAACACCGAGTCGAAATTGTTATCGTTATACTCAAAGCAGGGGTAAATTACACATGTGATGTACCACTTTTGGGTAAACTCAAACTATAGTGCACCACCATTCGTTTGTCACTCTACCATATACCATCTTTCTATAGTGTTGTTACCTCGAAATCGTAACTTGAAATACACGTAGGGTATGAATCCTGTAAAATAGAAAACGTTAGCCTAAAATGGGCCGTTGACCGGCGACCCCTCTCCGATGCTAAAGTCAGTAAAGAATTTGTGATCGGAAAGCAAAGAACTCCGAGATTGAGTCTAGAATTATGTAACCTTAATATTGTTGAGATCTCATGTATTTATAGCATATTGATCTTGTACCCGAATCCTAGTTGAATTAGGACTGATCAAGAATCCCGCCTATTTAGGCCGGTGAGTATACTCCCATTTAGCTCGTTCTTTCATGTTTTAATTAGAAGACTAAATAAGAACTAGAATCCATGTAGGAGAGAGTCTCTCCTAACTTTGACTATTCAACGCACGTCTATGTGGCAACTAAGACTATTCAACATAGCCTTCTTTGTCCTACGTGGCTTTAATAAGAATGACCATTGGTCCACGTGTCATGTAAAATATTGGGTGATAATAGAAGCCCCCCTAAAGTATAAATAAGCTCTTGTAGGGCTTAAGATTGAACAACCCAAACTTTAAACCTTCAAGCAAATAAAATCTGCAAAGCCCATTAAGCAAGCCCAAATGCCAAAACTCAAAACTCAAGCCCGCCGGCTTTTAACCATTAAAGCCAACTACTCTAATTCGCACGCTACCTTTAAACCAACAACACTTGGCAACGGGCACGGTCTCAAACTTACTTCCCTCTAAGCAAACGAAAGGTTTTATTTTCAAAAATTCACTCCGTCTATAAAACCCCTTCACTCACCGATTCCAGACTTTACGCTTTAAAAAATCCTCAAGCATCCTTCACAACTTCATTCTTCAAATTTCTGCCAAGTTCTTTTTCTTCGTTCAATCGTATGTTTCATCTCTGTTTCCTAAATTTGCTTTACCTTTCTCAAAAATGGCCTCCTCCTCAAATCCTTCTAACCTTAGATCCGATCAAAATGATCCTACTGCACTCCAGAGAAGACGCCGTCAGATCATGACTGACTGGGCGGACGAGGAGGTTGAAATTTCTAGGGAAGCCATGGAACAAATCAGACCCCAAACTCGCCCTGCTATCAACTGCGTTTCTCAACCCCAAAACCCTATAGTTCATATACCTAGTCAGGACGAGTGGAATAATGTTCTTCCAGATGATCGATCTCGACTCTAGAACCGAACAATGCTTAAAACATTGAAGGAAAAGTTTCCAGAGCTACGAGATTATGATTGCAAAATTCCCACTGCTGAAGATAAAATGTATACTGGTCAGAGGAAACGATCCGTCGTCCTCGAACGCCTGATGGAATATGGGATGCGTTTTCCTTTGCCCGAGGTGGTGATTGACATTCTAAATGAATTCAATCTCTGTCCCTCGCAAATAGTACCCAATTCCTGGTTGGAGATGGTAGCGCTTGCCTGGGTTTGCAAGGATTTAGGAATCCTGCTAACCGACAATCTCTTTAAGTACATGCGTGTCCCTGCAAAGGCCGCCAAACATTCCTGTGTCACCTTCAATTCCATCTGTGGCCCTAAACACATCGTGCGTGATAAACCCACCTCACACTGTGGGTATAAGCAAAAATGGATTGGGCTCGGGCCCTCGTCAGATGACCTTTCGTGGCCCTTTTGTGTGGACTTTAACGAGTTCCCAACTGACCCTCGCTCCTGGAGAAATCCCTCGAATGAGGCTATCTTGTCTGACGAGGAGCAAGTATCCTTCAATATGATATTGAAGTACAAGCCTCCAACCCAACCAAGTGTAGAGAAGTTTATCACATGATACATGAGTGTCAGACCCATTGCAGCGGTCGATAAAGAGGGGAAAATTCATTATTTTCCCGCCCCAGAAGTTAACAAGATCTTCTGTGGCGAAGAAATTGATCTAAACATCGACCCTTGTAAGATTTCTTTAACTTCAAACCATACTTATAAAATATTTCACTGTGCATGATATCAATGGCTCCTAAACTATCTTTGGTTCAACGACTTGCAGCTCATCGCCTCGAAGTGCTGTCGAGACAGACCAAGGTCCCCAAAGTTGTCCCTGTTACCAAATCCCACAAGGCCAGACTGGCCAAAATTAAGAAATCCTTGGCCCTCGAGGCACTAGTGGCCCCGATGCGCAAGGATGCTCCCAATTCAGCTTCCCAACAAACTCTTGCTTGCGTGCTCGAGCAAGTTTAGGCTACGGATTCTGCTGCTTCCGAGCCGTTGGTCTCGGAACTTGTTAAGCCTACCTCGGCGACTTCACCGGGTACTAAATTCTTGTTCCTTGATAACTTTTATGTTTTAGTTTAAACTTTCGTCTATCTGATCTTTATTCGTTGTCTTTTATCAGTCGTTAAAAACATCTTCTCGAGCCCTGAGGAAGAGGATCATGTGCCATGACCTACCTCCCCTCGTGCCAGAAAAAAGAGCTAGAACCAAACAATCCAAATCCTCGGCCTCCGAGGCGCCAACCAATTCTTCCAGACCCTCTGTTTCCAAGGAACTGCCGAGGGCCACTGAGGTGCCTTGCACTCCTCTAGACTCTCACAAACATCCCCGAGAGACAGATGAGGGTTCCAGTGATTCCCAAAGATCCAAAGGACAAAAAAGCAACTGGGAGCCCCACTCCTATTGTCCGGAAATCATAAACTCTACGCCTCGGGAGATGGACGAGGAAGAGACCGAAATGTACGAGCAATTCTAATTGAAAAATGTAAGTATCTTTTACGATTTTTCCTTATCATCTATCTTTGATGCCCTTATTTGACCTCATTCTTACACTTTGCTTCCTTTCTTTAATAGTTCTGGAAATCCCGATGGGATAAAATCTCCCTTAACCATCCCTCGATCGCTGACTCACACATTTTGCTGTCATTTCAACAATACGGGGTTACTTGTTAGCATTTAAAAAGTTTGAGGGGGTATTTGTTACAATGAAAAGTTGAGGGGTCAGTAGCAACAATGAGCCAAGTTCAGAGGGTTTTTTGTTAGTATTAAAAATTTGGAGTGAGTATTTGTTACAATCGAAAGTTTAGGGAGTCAGTAGCAACATTGAGCCAAGTTCAGGGGGTTATTTGTGTATCCAGCCTTATTATTATTGTTCAAAGGAGCACACTTCATTTAAATAGAGGGGAAATTCTAGGAGACTCCAGGAGTTTCATGTGTCATGCGTTAGGATTAGAGATCACAGAGTCTCACGCAGAGGTTTCGCCCGTGCGGCACCCCGACTCTTCCGAATGAGATCGAGGTCAGCCTTTTTCCGTCTCCGATGCACACTGGTTTTCGCCCTCCCTTGGGCTCATCAGGGAAGCGGAATCAGCTTCCGAACCAGCTTAGTGCGCAGTGGTCGCCCATCCGTCGTAGATGTTTATGTGTGGTGACATAGACAAATTTGATTGATGCATTTAAAAGTCACACAGATTGGTGACATGTACATCGATTCTTTGGTTTTTTTTTTATTTCACAATATTAACTTTCTAAAAGCTCGAAGTTTATTTTCTTCCGTTTATTTGCATGTCTTCTATTACTTCTTTGCGTTAATTGTTTTTTCCTTCTTTTTGGATGTTATAAAGGAGTTGATTGATCTGTGTTTTTCCTTTTGAATGTGTTATATATTTTTAATATTTTCATATCTAGAGACTTATGAAGTTAAAAGGTAAAAATGTCTAATATAATCCACTATAATTAATCATAATATATAACTTGTGAAAATGTTAAGAAAAATGAAATTAGAAAAATATAAAGCACATACCCCCCTGAAGATATCATTGATTTTAAAATAAAGAAGATAATTTATAAGCTTTTGTTAAAATTCACTGTCTAGTTTTTATATTTTGAAAAAACTCATTATAAGGTATCATTTTTTTTTGTCATAATTTTAACTTTCAAGACATACATACTGCAATATAAAATCATCTTGTGATTCTGTTATGTCATGTGTGTCTGTTTATACCGAAATACAAAAGTTACATGGTTTTCGTGCTCAAATATCTAATACGGATATTTTGATTGCCAGAGTTCAGAATTTTTAGTTTATTATTTTTGTAACAAATAACAGTTTAAATATGAAACAGAAGAATCAAAGAGTTAATTGTAACGAAATATAAGTCACTTATAATGAATTTTTCAAACTAAAAAGAACAAATAATGAGTTTTGACAAAAGTTAGGTAATAATAAATGATTTCCCCCGGAAAATAATCCAAAACAAGTAAGCCTAAACAGTACATGCTAAAAGCATAGTAGCCTATAGAGTGTGTGTTCTGGGCAGAGCGAAATGAATGTGATAATCTTCCAATGTCATGTCATGCAATGATCTCTCTCCCTCCCATTATCTTCATTTGAATTTTGAATTTCCCAAAACCCCTCCATTTTTTTTCTCTCTTGTCTTTCTTTCCTTGTCAATATTGTTTTCTTTGTGAGATACTGAAAGGAAGGATGACCAAGAGGAAATTAGCAGAGCCAAAGAAAACTACCAGCATCATAGATGATGACTCCAATGGAAGGAGGAGATCCCCAAGGCTCAAACCCTCCCTCAAGGTGACAACTTCACCATTTTTGTCTGTGTCTTTTTTTTCTTTCTGCTATAAGAATTAAAAATGTATCCTTTGTTATTGGGTTTTTCATTTTCTTATCAACTTCTCATTTTTTTCAAAGTTGCTTCTTTTGTTCAAAAAATTACTTTTTTCTGTGATTTTTTCTTTTCTTTAACTTTAGGGTTTCATGTTTTTGGTTGCAGTAGTTATTTGGACACTTTTATTTGTGGCATTTTCTACATAAAGCAATAAAGCATCATCCTTTCCTTGATCTTTTCAACCTTGTCTTACTCTTTGCAAATGGTTCTTCATTGGCTCTTCAAGCCCTTTGAAGGGTAATGAAGGACTAAAGATGCTACCTTTGGCATGTCTTAAGTGAAGGGTTTTGTTTAGCATCATCGAAATCAAAGTGAAATTACATATATTCTTGTTTTGTGTGTGTTATCCATACGATGGAGCTTGAGTATAAACTCCCGATCCGTTACTTAAATGGTTTCTTTTTTTGTGACTTCTTTTATGTAGGCAAAGTAGCTAATGATTGTGAGAATTTATCCTCTTTGTTATTAGATTTTAGAGTTTGTGACTTTGAGTTCGTTAGATGCTTAGGGAATCGTAGAGCTCGTACTCTAGCTAGAGCTTTGAATTTGTTTCTTGAAGAAGGGTACTGAATTGTTTCTCTACCCTTTTGAATTTGCTAGTTCTCCATCAGTTATATAATGATTTTTCCACCAAAAAAACTACATAATATATATGGACCATATATATGCGCCTATGTTTTGTTAGCCTTTCTAATAGTTCACCATTGCAAATGAGTATTTCATATTAGCTCATAAAAAGTTTTGACAATTTAGTATCTAGATTAGCAACTGCAGCATTAAAGCTAACAGATTGTTACTTGCTTGATAGGTGTCTTCTCCATCAGCTTTTCTAGCTTGCTCTGATGTTAAAAATCCAGACCTCAAACGCTACTCCTTTGCAGTTTCCCCAAAAAGATTCAAACAAGTAGAGAAAGGGAGCAAACGAATTTCGGATTCACCTCCTAATGAAGCTCAAGAATCAGAGGGGAACTCGAGCAGCAAATTACCGTCAGGGTTTGAGGGTTTGCGTAATGAATTTGCTACAACAGTATGTTGTTGCTTTTCAATTCCAGAATTTTGAAGTCTATCAACTTGCTATTTAATTTGATTGCATTTTTGAGTTTCCTTGAAAACTGTATAGCTGTTTATATTCATTGAAACTGATTTTGCAGCCATCTTCAAGACAATTCACATCTGCCTCCAAAGTACATGAAAGGCAACAAGGCAAAACCCCCTCCAGGTCACGTCTAGCGACAACAAGCAGAAAACCTGGAGAATATAGCAATCTGCTGGCTGATAATTTCCTGAACAATGAAAATGATGAGATTCGAGAGGCAGATGCTTCTCCTACTGCTGCTAGTTTTGTTGGAACGCCACTTGTGATGGGCGCAAATGTTGTGGAGGGAAGAATAGAAGAGACTACGAATGCTAATCCAACTGTCAGTTACGGCTTGACAGAGATTGCTAACATGTGGGGTGGTGAGGAATTGAGTGACGAAGAGGTAGATTCATCTAGTGGGATCATAATCATAGGAAAATATCCGGTGAAGGAAGCATGGGAACCAATAGTTAGGAGTGTAATTAACAAGTATGGAGATATAGCTGCCAATTATTTTAGTTCGCCAAAATCTCGGTCTTGTGCATTGGAGAACCTTGCTGAATTCCTCCAAACATTTCAAAGAAAACAATTTGTGGAGCTTACTGAAGGTGAAATTGAAAAAGCACTGGAGTTTATTTTTGATTTTGGCAAAGGGGGTATGGATGTTGGATGGCTGGAAAAAAGGTTGAAAGACCTTTTAGAAGCAAGGAAAAAGGTGAAGCAAGCTCCAATCTTGAAGGAGAAGAAGGATAAATTAAATGAAATTATAAAGGAACAGAGGAAATTTCTGGAGATTGCTGAACCGCAGGTGAAATCAGCAAGGGAGAAATTGCGTATAGCATTAGCTGAAGTTGAATGCATAAAAGCAACAACGGCTGAAGTTAAGTACTTTGTTGATCATCTGCCCTTAGATGGCCTCTTTTGATTTAATTTATGCCTTGTTGAAAAGAATCAGGTTTATTTTAAGGTAGGCTGGTTAGAAACATCTAATTTGAAGGTTCTTAGCTATAATTTCCAGTCAACAGGGAAGGTCATGGTACTGTTTAAATCTTAAACATATGTTTATATTTTATATATCTTAGCTGCATTTTTCTTGTTTTGGAAATGTTTCTTTTTGACTGATAAATTAGTTTATTTTAGTTCTAAAATACTGCAGTTGGAAGATGTCACCTGATCAAACAATTCTTAGCTACATTCTTCGACTTTTGAAACTTGATTATTTTAGTTTGATCCACACATTACGTGATTATATCTGCTCTGATATGTTGTAAAGTCGAATACTCTATTGATCATCCACCTTCAAATTGAACTCTTTTGATTTAACTTGTGTGACTTTGTTGGGAAACAAATATAAGTTGTTGAATACATTATGGAGTTTTCAAGTCTCTTAAACACGGTTTTATTACTGAATGTTCCAAAATACAGGCCAAGAAATAGGCAGAATTAAACTAAACTGCCAGTGACAGAATAATGGTGAACAATGGAGTATATATTAAGAATAAAATGCTGAAAAAAAGACATCCTCAACAAAATAAGTAAATAAAGACAATAGTAGTTGAATAGGAAACGAGAATATGTAACCGGGCAATCCAGTTAAGCATTAACTTTCCTGCAACTCTTTCTGATTTCTCCTCTTGAACCTGTCAAAGGAGAGATATTTCCCATGCTAACCATCGACTTAGCAAACTGCTCGAAGAAGAGCTGATTATTCTCCGCGTATTTTTTCACCAGTTCCATTGATGCTTCATTTTTGGTAAGCAGAACTTGGTCGGAGCTCAAGAGGCCTTTTGAAGCCAAAAGGTTCTTGAAGTAGAAGTTATCAAACTTTATTGGAGTTGCAAAGTCTAAGAAGAAGAGGTTCTGATCGCCTCCGGATCTGGGGCATCGAGTTTTCAAATGTCCAGCATATGATTGATCAAGTGTGAAATCAGGTTTTCCATTGCCTGACTGGTTGTACAGCCTCTGTCTGAAGCTCGTGCATCGAGCCATCCCGATTGTGTGGCTTCCTGAAATCAAATTTATACATAAATTTAATGTTTTAGCTCAAATAAGGATTAGTCAGACACATCAAGTAGAAATTTAACTCACCGGATAATGCTACAAGATCCACAAGGTTGAGACCTTGGAGCTTGAACTTTGTAAGTAAGGTTTGGAATGTATTGTTGGGAGCAGGAATATTGTTGTTAGAACCGCTTAAGCTTGCACTTTTCGAGTCTCGTCTACCTAGTGGAACTTCCCAGCTTGGTCCTCCAGCCTGTGTACATGCAAATAGACAATTATTTCTATATGTAATCACAGTGTTTTCACTTCAAGTCCAAGAAGTCAAACTTACAAGAACAGTGGAATCTCTAGCTGCCAAGGCTAATATATCAGCACAAGAAACAGTTTGAGGGCACTCCTTTTCCAATGCAGCTTTTATCTCATCGATTACTTCGAATCCCCGAGCTGAGTGTCGGTTTGGATTAGACAATTTTTCGGTGATAAAGTCTTTAGAACTGTCTAGTAACACTGATCCATCACAACCCTGAAAATTAAGGCACAAGAGTTAGCTATAGATATAATGATTGATAAATTATAAAACATATTCCAAAATGGTGAGAGACAAAGAAAGAAACCTTGACAAAGCAGTCATGAAAATGAAGCCTAAGTAAGGAAGCAGCCATACGAGCTTCTTCGGCTACAGCCTTGGCTACAACGGAGCGGACAATGTGCTGCGCTTGGGGACAGGAATGGTAATAGAATTGCGGATAGAGGTAACCGCCATTTTGCTTTTTAAGACCGAGGCAAAGAGGAGCATAGGCAAGGATAGAAACAAGCAACACAAAGCTAATACAATGAGCCATTGTATTGTATTTGTAATGTATTGAAAGGACTAGTAATGAAGATATGATGAAAGATAACAAAGGGTGAAGGGTATTTATAGGTGAAAAGAGAGTGCAAAGAGCCTTGAGACAATGAAAAAAAGAGACAAAAATAGAAGGTGTCAACTAACACTAGTACTGTCTCAGAAGAAGAAATTTTGGAGAGTGGAGTTGTTGGATTCATACCAAATATTGTAGGCTGACTAGTTCCTTGATGGTCCACAGTTGGTACCATAATACAATACAATTTCAATTCAGGAAATCTTTCAATGCTTGTTTATGTACATGGTACTTTAGCTTTTTTCATTACTTTGTACTGCACTTTTTATTAACCATTTCTTTTGTTTAAACAGTTTTTGAAGATGAATGAGATGGTACTATTCTAGTCAATATGAAATGTTTAAGAACTGTTTAACATTGGTTTTGTGTCATGGATCCGACCACTAATGTTACATCTTTTAAAACATTACAACACATTGAAATGCATAAGTTATAAAAGTAGTAAATAGTTTTTTGCTCGAATATCTATCTTTTTAATTTATTAACTTACAATTTCATATGCTAAAATGGTGGTGGTTTTTTTTTATCGATTATTATAAGCAAATTTTTTGTTTTTTCTCTAAATAATTGAAGCTTCAAATATACTAACAATTTTGTATATTTTGAATTAAATTGTTCCCACCATAAGCTTCTTTTACCAGTTTTAATTTAAATAGTTTTCTTCTTCTTGATTCATTCTTATCTCAAGTTTAGTGCGGATTTCTTTTCCTCCAAAGATATTCTTTTGTACTTTTAATATTTTGATTTTATCTTTGTTACTTTAGTTATAAAAATTACTGTTTTTCTGAAAGTTGAAATGTATTCGAAGCTAAGTTTCGTATTGATTTTGTATAAAGTATTCTATGTAGGTTTGAAAAATAATAGTAAAATGAAATGTAATTAATGTATATTTTATCCGATCAGGAGAGGGTGGCACCAGGGTGGGAGAGCGTGTATAAGAAGCGGCTCTAAGGGATATCGATGGAGATAGGAATGAACTGAATCTTACATCGAAAACATAAAAGAGAAAGCTAAGACCTATATGTAAAATGTGAATTCAATACATATATGATGCGGTTTAAAGCGGTGCAGTCTAATGATGATACATTTGAGCTAAAGCGAACAACTCATTTGCATGACCTAAATGTTACATTTTCCCAAAAAAGAAGTTTATAATTATATGAAGACTAAATTAAATATTAAAATATTAAAATTGGGCTTCAAAAAGTGAGGTAATAGTGTATTGGTATCCATAGAGGTTAGAATATATAGTGTTTCTAGAAGTAACCCAAAGAGGTTGCACTATTTACTGTCTAAAGTGAAAACGAACAAACATTAACAATTTTATTTCAAATCAGGGCCAGCTAAAAAAAGCCTTTATAATCTCATTGTTTCCATATATGTAATTGAGATTTTTCTATCGTTACTTTGTTTTTTACAAAGTAAAAATCACTTTATCCACTATCACTATTGAATTAGTCGAATGAAATTTGATCCAATAGTGAAAGGAACAAAGTAACAAAAAAACAAAGTGATCATAGTCTTCACTATGTAATTGTGGCTTACATTTTGTTAAAGCGAACAGAGTAATTTTCACTTATAGCAAAATATAGATTTTTTAAATATTATTTGTTTCTGTAAATATGTCATTTTTTAAAATCGTAAACGATAATTCTGATAATCTTAATATAAAAAATTATAAAACTCATTAGACAAAAATAAACTACAACCACAAATCTGCAAATCATGTCATTTAAAAGACATTCTATCATAAAAATTTAGAAGAATGATTTCAATTTGATCAAATTCGAAAAAGAAGTATAATTTTTAAATCGAAAGGCACATTAAGGCAATAAATATGACCTAAGATCAATGAAGAATAAACTTATTTACCTGGTTAAAAGTATATTTTTTATTTATGCATAATTAGTACATATTTCAACAATACAGAATATTACTACAATTACAAATTCACAGTGTATCATTTAAGTAAAAATAAAATAAAATAAAAACTAAACAAAAGTTGTTGCTTACACAACAAAGATTTGGAATTTCTTTTAAAAAAACAAAAAAGAAATTGAAATCTAAATTTCTAATTATAAAAGACTTATGCCATATTTTTTTTTATGACTTATTACTAATTTCAGTTTAATTTAATAATTTTATTAATTTCTTTTCAGTAAAAACACTTTTTAATTCAGTAAATTTTCAGTCATAACGAACAAGGCTTTAAAATTTATAAGCACTCAAACTTATTAGTATATTTCATTAGATTTTAATTTCTTATTAATTAAAAAAGAAATAAGTTTGGATTTGTGTAGTACTATATGATTAATGATTTATGGTCTAGATATAATGTACTTAAGAATTGTGAAAAGCCATGCATTATCATTTCATATAAATTAGTTGCCACAACAAAAAGCTTTGAAATGAAGAAAGGCTTTCTTTAACCTTTTTTATGCAACAATAAAATTCAACCTCTACTGACTTAATTCGGCAATCTTACTTTCACAAATCAAATTAAAACAAATGGCAAGTTCCTTCACTTGGAATTCTTTCATCTTTTGATGAAAAAGACCTATCCGACATAGTTTAGATTTAAACATATATATATTGATAACAATAGTCGCTCTATTTGTATCTTAAATCCAATATTTTTGCATAATTTTGGACAAAAAGACTTATTCACATTAGAATAATTGTGACAAAATACTACAAAAAATATATTTTGCATACTTCTTTTTACTCAAAAACAAATAAAATTATGACTCATTTACAAAAATAAAGAATGAAAATCGCAAGGTATTAGTATGAAATTAACCAAAATATTGCTAAATTTTTTGTTTCGAAGATTCGTCATGCAGATAATTTCAAATAGTTTCACCATTTTTTTTCTTAAAATCTTTGTAAATAGAAGAAACCTTACACCTATATTTATAAACTTTTGAACTATTATACAAAAGTTAGATATGCAATTGAGGGTTTTTCTATGATTACTTTGTAAAAAACAAAGTAATCATTACTTTGTCTATTATCACCATTGGATTAGTGGTATGAGATGTGATCCAATGGTGATAAAAACAAAATAATGGTTACTTCATAGTAACCATAGAAAACACCTGCAATTGATTATGAAAGTCATTATTCAATTTTTTAAAACGATTGGGAAAAAAAATATATTGAAAGAGTTGGAATATGAAGAGAAGCAATTGGAAGAGAAATGTGGTCAAAGTAAAGGAGACTCAACTGCCATGTTGACCAATTGGGTGATTGACTTAAATATGTTTCCAGCAATGGCTTCTTTAGTATCTATTTATCAGAAAGCTTAAACCAAACTTACCTCTAACACTTACATCTACTTAATTGCAACATTTACAACATTCACATGTTTTAGGGGCTTAATGCATATTTTACCCTATTCTATTCAACTTGTTTTTAAATTCAAGTGCCCCCCTCAACTCCAACATTTATGTTCACATTCTCACTCCATCAATCAAAATTGATTAGGAGAAACAAAAGATTTGCATGTAATTTATCTTTATTGATCTGAGTTGTCTAGGAATAGAGATAGGGCATGTATCTTAGATATATTGGATTCCATAAAAAATTTGAGAGGAAAAATATTCAAAATTTGATAGAATTATATTGACCTTTTTTTTAAGGAACTGTACCGAATTGAATTGTTAACCGTTAGGGGTGTTTTTGACATTTTATAGGTCTGGAGGCGAGATAATGCATTTGGACCTTCGTCATGGATGCATTTTCTTTTTCTAGAAAAAATCTAGAGACTATAGGGAGAGGAGGTTCTCAAGCATCCCAACCAAATAGAAAGTCTTGCTGCCAGACGATCTAGAGCGGTCTCGAGTATGTTGTTCTTTAAAAATATTTAGATTAAAATGTTAACATTTAAATTGGTTTGGTTCGGTTTGATTAACGTCAATTAATCGTGAATTTAATTTTGCTCACCTTGCTATACCAGCACACTATTTATTGCACCATGATGCCTTTTTTTTTTTTAATGTAGGAAGGTGGATTAAAGTTTAAAATATAGTTTTTTTCCTTCTACATCCCTTAAGGTTTGAAATTGAAAAGTCTAGTTATAAATATTAGTTAGTTATCGTCGAGCCATTCCCTTAGGTGCCACATCATTTATTTATTTACTTCCTAAAAGCAAAGTATAGAAAAGAAAACAGTTGGATTTGTGTTTTAAAAGGTCAAAATAAACCTTTCAAAAAAAAAAGAAAAAGGTCAAAATAAATAATGTAATGGAGAAAAGCTAATTGTAGAAGGTTTATGGAAGTTGGGTTTGGAGGAAGATAAACACAAAAATAAGGGTTAGGACAACAACTACGTATTCCCTAATCAAAATTATTGTTGGTTTTGTCTCAAAAACATGTGCAATATTTTATTGGGGAATACTTCAAATGCATGTATAAATGACCAATTTAGTGAATAAACTTTGTATGTGAAAGTATTCACATTTAAGCATATAAGCAAGCAATTCCGGAGAGGTACTAGCAAGAAAGAATACATTCTAAATACGTTTTTGCTTCATCTATAATACAAACCTTCACTAGCTACCTATGTAAATTATTTCTCAATTAACTTTGACTTCCTTGTAAAGTTTCTAATCACACTTTCGGTGCACAAATTCCCTCTCTAATGGAAACCTAATTTCTTCTGATACTTTTTAATCAATTGGATTTATTAGGTTAAAGCTCACAGATCGCTTAAGCTAAAATTTCAGGTTTAAGTTATAATATATGTAAAAAATTAAATAAAAATATTGTCACTTGACAAAACTCCAATCAAGATATCAGATGAACTTATTATTTAAAAAAAAAAACAATTGGACTGAATTAGATTTGAATATCTCTTTCGATTTTCTTTTATTTTCTTTATGAAAAATGTATTATTTTCAAGAATCATTTATTGTTTGTATTATTTTCAAGAAACATTTTTTCTAAAATATTCTTTTTACCTTTCAAAGTTCAAATACTATTATCTTTTTCTTTTTTTTTTTACTATGTTTCTTCCCTTTCTATCATTTTTTTTCTTCTCATTTATGCGATTTTATTATTTATTCGATTGAGCATGTATATGTATATGGATGTGTTATTAGTTTTTTTGTTAATCATGTTATTAATTTAATTTAGTATCTTATTGTATTTGTTGGGGATATTACCTGATTTTCAACTTCGGTGTTGTGTAATTAAAAATTGTAAATTTGTGGGCCGTGCTAGAGTTTTCTCTCAAAGTGTATATGAATGGTATAGAAATTAAAGAAATAAATGCGCCTAACTTCATAAAATTGATTAGGCGATTTAAAGTATCTAGAATAATCAAGCAAATTTCAATTACTCAAATATGATTTTCCTTGATAAAAGACAGTGAAATAACTAATCATCATATAATACCATACAAGAAAATCGTACAACTTGCCCAAAATGGAACCTAAAAACAACTGTAGGTACATAATGGGGTAACTTACATTATACAAAGACTTCACGATATGAGGGTTTCAATCGTGCACTTGCCTGATGGGCTTCAATTGATTAAACTCAGCTGGTTTTGCAATGAACTTTTTTTCTGTGCACAAACTCTAATCTGAGTTTGATCAACTTTCGCAGTAATTCTATATAGGTAGAATGAAAAATAAAGCTCAAACCGAACCATAATTCTTCTCACTTTTTATCCTTGTTCCTTGTGCAGAAGTAGAAGGTTGTTCCCACGATGCCTCAGCTCGTGAATAACCACCATTGAGCACATCTGATCCCGTGTACCCATGCACATGGCCGCTTGCCTAATATTACATATTCAAAACACTCGTAAATCTGAATAACAATGTCATAAACTATACTCATCCATTTTTTGCCTGAGTGGTATTTTCAAAGACTTTAAACTTAGTCCAAACTTTTTGTCCAGTACTGTTCCAATAACATAATTCTTCATAAAGGTTATGTAAACTCACCGTCTCTAAACACGCAGATAATATTGTCATGCCTGGCAATGCCTCAATCCCGCTCTGCATTCAGATGAGAGGCCAAAATTGTCATCAAGAATGAACATTTTACAGATATGGAAGCTAAAGCCAAAAGAAATAAACCATAAAGGCAACTATGCAAAAGACAAGAGCTGGAGAATAATAAAAATGATGGAACGGAAAGTAGAGACATTTACCAGGTGTTCCGCACGTGTCTTGTAGATGAATCCAGCACAGCAAAACAGTGTAGACGAGACAAAGAATCTGCTCCACCAATTTGTCCAAAAGTAAATTCAGAATGGATAAGAAATAGCTACTACAATCTTTGGCACACTAACAAGAAAATGAATATTTTCTGGATGCTGCACAAAAACTGCAATACTTACACCATAAAAGATTATATATACCATCAAAAGCCAAAGCAATGTGAATGAACTTAAACATGTTGAAGAAAAGTATTTGTAATTTAGAGCTACATATGGCATGAAAAGAAAAAACAAAAAAAAAAAAAACTCAATTGCAGTTATAGAGAGCCCAAATCATGTACTTATTTAAAAGACATTCTATCCTAAAAATTCAGAAGAATGATTTCAATTTGATCAAATTCAGAAAAGAAGTATAATTTTTAAATCGAAAGGCACATTAAGACAATAAATATGGACCTAAGATCAATGAAGAATAAACTTATTTACCTGGTTAAAAGTATATTTTATATATATACATAATTAGTACATATTTCAACAATAAAGAATATTACTACAAATCCAAATTCAAAGTAAAAACAAAATAAAATAAAAACTAAAGAAAAGTTTGTTGTGTACACAACAAAGATTTGAAATCTCTTTCACAAAAAAAACTAAGACTTGAAATCTAAATTTCTAGTTTAAAACACTTATGTTATGTTTTTTTATGACTCATTACTAATTTCATTCAGTTTAGTTTAATAATTTTATTGATTTCTCTTCAATAAAAACACTTTTTGGTTCAGTAAATTTCCAATCATAAAGAACAGGGTTTTAAAATTCATGAGCACTCAAACTTACTAGTATATTTCATTAGGTTTTAATTTCTTATTAATTTCGAAAATTTGTGATGTAGATAATTTCAAACAGTTTCACTATTTTTAAAATCTTTGTAAATAGAAGAAACCTTACACCTATATTTATAAACTTTTGAACTATGGCTTGTGTACTTTATTATACAAAAATTAAATTAGAGCAAATTGAGCTATACAACTTTACATTTTGTGGCTCTACTTTTTCACATGGGCATTTTTCAAAAATAAAGAATAGGATTTTGCTAAAAGGACATTAAGAAGTTATTATCTATTTCACTTTGTTCTAATATCCCATTTGGTTGTGAAGTTTGACTATTAGCTGCACATGATGACAGCAATCAGAATTGAAAGTTGTCCCCTTGAGGGAATATTTTACCATAACAAAAATTCATCTTCTTAGCTACCCTCTCAAAGATCTGGGTGCATTTGTATATCAAAGTAGAGTATGATAATGTTACTCTTATTGATGTTGGACTAATCTGTTTTTGGTATATGGAGAAGGATTTATAATATGGGATCAGTATTCAGTCCCAATTTTCTGATGACCTTTTTGTTAAATGCAATTTGGTAGTTTAGTTGATAATTAAGACTTAAGCCTTGAAGTATGGCATTAGCAATGGTTCTGACTTAGTATGCTATCTGAAGCCTGGTTTGGCGAACACAATTATAATTGTCCGTGCCATTGTTTTCCTTTTTTTGTGATGTGCAAGAAATATGCTTGCAAAAGCAGGAGAAGAAAAGGAAGAAAGTGATACAAGTTTGAACTACTAAGATGGTGCTATTAATATTGAACTTTATAGTTTACTGATGAAAGAGTTGCCTTGGTCTCTTGTTTTCGTTTTGTGCAGGCCTTTTCTGGGGATAATGGACTTAAAAAAGAAGAACCTTGTTGAAACCGAAGGTAAATCTTGCTGATATTGTGGCAAGTCTTGTTCAACAAGGTAGAAACTAGCTATTCTTTTGACTCGGAAGAAGCTCAATTTTTGTCAATTTTGATAGACTCGGCTTTATTTCCTGATGTTAGGATTGGCTGTTGTAGAATTAGATACATGGAGCACTCAATCAGTTGTATATTAAGGTATTGCAATTGTTTGATTTTAACAACTTTCTTTACGAAGAATCAAGAATAAATTAATAGAATTGAAGAGGGGGTTTGTTTGATTGAAAACCCAAAGTGGGTCTTACATGCATGCATGTAAAGTTTAATAGAATTTGGACGTGTAATTATTTAAAGATTGGATGATGTACTTTGATTCCTTGATCATTTGAGGAATTGTTTCCCTTCACAAATCTGCAGGGATTATTACACGACTAGATTACAAATAGAAAATACTTGTGGGTGAAATACATTCACTCCCTCTCATAGAGGAAGCCGAAGCATAAACAAAGGTTGCTGCCGGTACAGCTCTCTTGGCCATAGTGATTTAGACCAAAAAAAAACTCGAATATTTGATTCTGTAAAACAAAAGCTCTGCAGAGAAGATTCATATCAAGTGAAGCATAAGAAAATTATAGCACAAGTTGAAAATTCAAATGGAGGGTAGGAAAGTTTAGAAAACACATGTTTGGAAGTAAGGGGTAAAAGGAACCCTTCCTCCCAAAATCCCACAGCACAGAGAAAATAGAACATAATACAATAGAACAAAGTTAGAACTTCCATTTCATTTAAATACTGGGCTTACATAGAAAAACATAATGAAACTACTTAAAAGATTACAATAAGATAGTCCTAATATTGACAAATAGGCTGAATTTGAGAGAGAGGTTCATCCAAATTAATATCAATCGGATGATTTATCAACAACGCTTTATAGGCCGGGTGCCTAATAAGATTTTTTGAGTCTCCTCGGAGAGGTTCCAGAGCTTTCTCAAGAGGGCGACGAGCCAGCACCTCCCTTGCACGCCCTAGCCTCCGATAATGAGGCACCGGCAAGAAGAAGATGGAATCAACCGCAGCCTCATAACCCTTAATAATAGTTTTCAATTGGGCATCACTCAATTGCCTCCATGTATAGTCCGAGTAGCTCAATCGTAGGGCTCTGCCAAGAGTGTTTAGAGCTTTAACTAAAGCAGCTCCTTTTTTCTCACTCGTCTCCCAAAATCGAGGTTTTTCTTCATTCAACCGCACAAGAGCGCCACGATTGATCGCTGCAACTCGGAAACCGTTCAAATCACTATTGGCCATGCTTAAGAATTCTCTAGGTTTTCAAGAATTCTCTAGGTTTTTCTTCTTTTTTTTTTATTGTTCAAAGGAGCATACTCCATTTAAATAGAGATCTTGATGTTTATGTGTGGTGACGTGGACAAAGTTGATTGGTCCATTAAAAAGTCACACGGATTGGTGACATGTACATCGATTCTTTGGGTTTTTTTTTTTTTGTTGCCTCTCCCAATATTAGCTTTCTAGAGTCAAGTTCAAATGAGACAACCCTTTAAGCTGAGACAAAATTTTATGGTGAGACACACCCAAAACGGCGTCGTTTTACCCACAAAACGCAAAAGCTCGTTCACCCAAAAAACGCACAGTAACAAACAGTGCCTCCCAAAAGCTGAACTTCTCCTCAAAAATCACCGGTTCTTCATCAAAAACTGAGATTCTTCATAGATCGAGCTCCGCTCGATCTGATTTTCTTCAATCTACGAACAATCGCGCGATTCAGCAAATCAACACAATCTTTTCGACCTAATTTTCAACAAATCGAGCTGAAATCGATTTTGATCTGCAAAATTTTGATCTAACCTTCATCTGCAACTCATCACAACTTTTCTGATCTAATTTACACAAAAAAACGAGGTAATTTACATCTATTAGCTTCTGTGATCGCGAACAATTAGATCTAAGCTTCTTCTATTTATAATCAGAAATTTTGTAATGTAATATTCATTAAAATCGAGATGAAATCAAATTTGAAGATCTAATTTACAGATCTTTATTTCTTTGATCTTGATGAATTTAACCTAAGCTTCATCTGCATATAATCACAAGTTCTATGCCTTTGATCTCAATGATTTGCATCTAAACTGATTTCGATTTGATATTCTTCAGCTGAAATCGAGTTTTTTATACAAAAAATAAGATACTATGGATGCAAAAGATCAAACTATGAGTCATACAGAAGAAGAACAACACTCAGATGTTCTATCACCTTCTACAGGTACTTTCTTATCAGTACTTTAGAATGATTTTTGTTCCACCACTTAAATGCAAATGTTCCATACACTTAAAGCATTTGTTCCAAGCCAATAATACATTTGTTCCAACAACTTTAACTTATAATAACACTCTTATATAATGATTCTAGGTTTATCTACCACTGAAGAACAAAGCAATTGCACTTCTACAGCAATTGTACTAGCTACACCAGAAATAACACCAATTCAGACACTTAATGGAACAAGAGTATGGTTGCCAAGTTGTTCAACTGACTTAAAACCAGAATTAGGAATGACAAAATCGAGGTTCTTCTATTGGCCATGGAGTAGGTTTTCAAGAATTCTGTAGTCTGTCTTCTTTTTTATTATTATTATATTGTTCAAAGGAGCATACTCCACTTAAATAGAAATCTTGGGTGCCACAATATTTATTTGTTTTTTTTTTGCTAGAAGCAAAGTATAAAAAAGAAAACAGTTGGATTTGTGTTTTAAAAGGTGGAAATAAATAATGTAATGGAGAAAAGCTATTTGTAGAAGGTTTATGGAAGTTGGGAAGATAAACACAAAACTAGGGAGTGAAATTAAGGGTTAGGACAACAACTACGTATTCCCTAATCAAAATTATTGTTGGTTTTGTCTCAAAAACATGTGTAATATTTTATTGGGGAATACTTCAAATGCATGTACATAAATGACCAATTTAGTGAATAAACTTACTTTGTATGAGAAAGTATTCACATTTAAGCATATAAGCAAGCAATTCCGGCGAGTTAATAGCAAGAAAGAAATACATTCTAAATACGTTTTTGCTTCGTCTATAATACAAACCTTCACTAGCTACCTACGTAAATTATTTTTCAATTAACTTTGACTTCCTTATAAAGTTTATAATCACATTTTCGGTGCACAAATTTCCTCTCTAATGGAAACCCAATTTCTTCATGTACTTTTTAATCGATTAGACTTAGGTTAAGGCCATGTTTGGCAAAGATCATATTGAGCTAGAAATAGTGAATTTGACCATACTTTTAAGAGTTTTGACCACTCAAACCTCTAATTTAGTGTTTGGTAAAGACATGTTCGAAAGAGATGATTAAGCTTAAAAGACTCTTTTGGAAAAATCTCCTTTTAGGAACTTTTTCAATTAGAAATTTAACATTTATTATTAATTGACTTATATGCCCCTAATTAATCTACTTACGTTTTCTTCTTTTTTAAACTTCATAAATTACATTTTCAATTTGGCTCATGTGTGGGGTGTACATGAATAATACTTAAACGAATTATTATTTTAATTTAGGCTTAATAGGGTATTATCCCCCCAAACTTGTCTCCAATTAATAAGTGACACCCCGAACTTTGAAACTTTACAAAAATTCCCTCTAACTTGCTTAATTGTATGAACTAACCCCGTAAAAACTCTCAATTGTAACAATTAACCCCCATATCCGGCAAGGTCCAATTGCACTTAGAGAGTGGACTACACTCGCGACACGTGGCAGCATATCATTGGTTGTCAAATGCCACACGTATAAAAAAGAATTAAAAAAAAAAATAATTAAACAAAAATAAATATTTCTTCTTCTTCTTCATATGTTCTTCATTTTCATATTCTTTTTCTTCATTTTGATTCTTTCTTTTTCTTTTTTTTCTTCTTTTTCTTTTTCTATATCCATTAAAATTGCTTTTCTTTACTTTTTTTTTTCTTCTTCTTCTTTTTCTTTCCTTTTTATTTTATTCGGAAATCTGGAATTTCTGGGAATTTCCAGATTTCCGTCTGAAATTTCGTCGGAAATCTGAAATTTCTGGGATTTCCAGAAGTTCCAGATTCCGTCGGAAATCTGGAAATTTTCCAGATTTCCGAATCTGGAAAGAAAGAAAAAGGAAAAGAAAAAAGAAGAAGAAGAAGAAGAAGAAGAAGAAGAAGAAGGAGGAAAAGAAAAAGAAAAAGAAGAAAAATAAAAGAAAGAATGAAGAACATGAATAACAATGAAGAACAAGAGAGAGAAATGAAGAATTAGTTGTTTTTTTAATTTTTTATACTTTTTCTAATTATTTTAATTAATTTTTTTTCATTTTTCAACTTTTTCACGCGCCCCAACGCGTTTGAATCTCACTCTCTCTGCCATATCAGCAATTTGGGGTTAGTTCATACAATTAAGCAAGTTTAGGGGGATTTTTGTAACGTTTCAAAGTTGGGGGTGTCACTTGTTAATTGGAGACAAGTTCAGGGGGGTAATACCCTATTAAGCAAATTTATTATTAAAGACTTAATAATATTTGTCACTATTTTATACATATTTTTACGTATCTTAATAAAGGCCCAGTTCTTTCTCCCTTCGACGAGTTGCAGTGCCTTCTTCTCCGCTGACCTCTCGGCTTGGATCTAAGGTAACCTCACTATTAATTATAAATGGCTTTCTTATCCTTGGGCTACGGTTTTTGCTTTAATTTGCTGGTGGAATTGGAATTGGCGGAATGGTATGATTTTTGGTGAGGTTCACCGTCCAGGTGTTTGTAAGACTGAGTTTATTATCTTTCAAGTGGAAGAGTTTTTTCGAGCTCAAAGGTCAGGTTGCAGGGGGGTTGTTTCGGCTTCAGCATCCATGGTGGTTTCGTGGCATCGTCCGTTGATTGGTTGGGTTCGGTTAAATTGTGATGGCGCAAGCAAAGGGAATCCGGGGTTAGCTTCCGCTGGGGGTCTTATCTGTTCCAGTGAAGGTGCTTGGCTAACGGGGTTCGTGTGCAACCTTGGCATTTGTACTGCAGTTCTTTCTGAGTTATGGGGTTTGTATTTCGGGTTAGAGTTGGCTTGGAAGCATGGAATGATGAAGGTAGATGTTGAGCTTGATTCCGAAGTGGTCATTCGCCTGGTTACTAATTCCAGTAGAGTGTTCCACTGTTATTTCTGGTTGATTGAAGGGTGTCGAACTCTACTCAAGCGCAATTGGGAGGTTTGACTTCGTCATACTTTTCGGGAAGGCAATCAGGCAGCTGATTGGATGGCTAATTTCGCGGGAACGTTTTCCTTGGGTTATCACGAGTGTGATGGGCCCCCTGCAGGCCTCCGAGATATTCTGCTAGCGGACGAGCGGGGTGTTGGCACGCCTCGGCAAGTTCGTTCGTAGTTGTGCTTTGTTTTCCTCTTTGCTTTTATTCTCTTTCTGTTCTGGGGTCTTTGTGTCCTTCCTCTTCACCAAAAGAAAAAAATAAGGCTTAACCCCTCTTGGAACCCTTAAAGTTGACACTTATTTTCACTTAGACCCATAAAGTTTGTGGTTTTTCATATAGCCCCTTCAACTCCATAAAAGCATGTCACTTAGCCACAAAAATCCTACGTGGCGTTGATGTGGAAAATATACATTAAAATAAGAGAGTGAGAGAGATAAAGTGGGGACAAAAAGAATTTGGAAAATTCCAAAACCATCCCTTAATTTCTCTTGTTTTTCTTCTTCTTCTTCTTCTTCTTTTATTTTTTTAAATATCATTTCTAGAATTTTATTTTTTTTCAAAATTCTGGAAAAAAAAATTTCAAAATTTTTTGATTTTGTTTCGGAAATTTAGAAAAAATTGCAAATTTCTAGAAAAATTTGAAAATTTTTCAGACTGCTCGTGGTTTTCCAAAAATTTGAATTTTTTCAATTCTAGATTTTCAATTTTTTTCTAAAAATCTAGAAAATTTCAAATCGAGAGAAAAGAAAAGTGAGTAAAAGAGAAAAAGGAAAAAATAGAAATAAAAGAAATTTGGAGGGATCAAAAGAATAATTTTTTTTAGAGAGTGTAATACACTCTCTAAGTGAAAGTGGTCTTTAATGGAAAAAATAGAAAAAATAGAAATAAAAGAAATTTGGAGGGATCAAAAGAATAATTTTTTTTAGAGAGTGTAATACACTCTCTAAGTGAAAGTGGTCTTTAATGGAAATGTGGCCAAGTGGTGTGCTTTTATAGAATTGAATGGGTTATGTGAAAAACCACATACTTTATGGGTCCAAGTGAAAATAAGTGCCAACTTTAAGGATACCAAGAGGGGTTAAGCCAAAAAATAAAGGCCTAGGAGTAATAGACATGTTTATATGAATATTTTTTATAATACATTAAGAATTTGACATATTATTCTATAACATAAAGAATTTGACATATTAAACACATATATGTATAGCAAAAAGTAGTTTTATATTCTATTAGAAAGTTTAATTATGTATGTGTATTTTTAAGTAGCAACTCATTTAAACATGAATTGTTAATTATAAAAGTTAATGTTCTTATTTATCATTTTACATATAAAGTTTTAACAATCATCTAAATTTTACTTAACACATTGATAAATATTACTAGTCAAATCAATTAAGCAATCTACTAATAGTTAATGCAATCAGTTAATAGCTAACAGCTAACCGCTAATTGTCAAACAGAAAGCTCCCAAACAGCTTAAGCTAAATTTCAAGTTCGAGTTATAATATATGTAAAAATTCATTAAAAATATTGTCACTTAAAAGGGTCTGACAAACCTCCGATCAATATATTAGATGAACTTATTATTTAAAAAAATAATTGAATTGAATTAAATTTGGATATGTCCTTTAATTTTTATTTTTTCATTGTTTATATCATTTCATTCGTTAAATCTCAAATTCTTGAAACATTTTTTCTAAAATATTCTTTTTACCGTTCAAAGTTCAAATACTATTTTCTTTTTCTTCATCTTTTTACTATGTTTCTTCCCTTTCTTTCATGAGTATGTGTATGGATATGGATGTGTTATTAGTTATTGGCAAAACATATATTTGAGCCCTTGAACTTTATTGATTTTACGGATCATGTTTCTGATCATTTATTTTTCCACATTAAGCTCTTGATCATTTAATCTTTTATTGATTAAGCCCTTTTTTAACACCTCCATCCAAATTGAATCAAATCAAACAAAGAAAGAAATATAAGGGACCAAAACGAATATCTTTCGCTAAACCTCCTCATTCTCTAAAACTCAACATGTGATCAACCTCCAAAATACAGATGATCATTCTACTGGAAAAAAAAAGAGACACTTCTTAACCATATTATTCTCAAACATTGTACACTTATATCTCATGTCCATAGGATGAAGTTACATGATCATATTGTGTAAGAGGAAAAAAGCTTCGAAATATCGATTTAAAATTGAATGCTTCAAGTTAATTTTTACTCTCAAGTCTCATCTCATGAGTGGTCCAAAAATCTCATCCGAGTTTCCCAATTTAAGCAACTCTCTGCCCTTCTTCAACAAGTAATTAACACCTTTTATTAAATAGTGCAATTTAGTTTCTAATACTAACAAAAACTATTGTTGTTGCAACTTTCATAAAAAAATTGCTTTTACAAACAACTCAAAGGAAGAAGAATCACATATATCCTTAAGGTTGCATTGTTAATTTTCCATGAGAAATATTCTGGATAATACTTACTTTAGTCCTTTATGGAGGTGTTAAAAAAGGGCTTGATCAATAAAGGATTAAATGATCAATGGCTTAATGTGAAAAAATAAATGATCAAAGACCTAATCCTTAAAACTGATAAAATTCAAGGGCTTAAATATATGTTTTGCCTTAGTTATTTTGTTAATCATGTTATAAGTTTAATTTAGTATCTTATTGTATTTGTTGGGAATATTAACTGACTTCAACTTCGGTGTGCGTAATTAAAAAAATTAAAAATTGTAAATTTGTGGGCCGTGCTAGAGTTTTCTCTCAAGTGTATATGAATGGTTTTTAGAAATTAAAGAAATAAATGCGCCTAACTTTTTGATTAGGCGATTTAAAGTATCTAGAATAATCAAGCAAATCTCAAATGCTCAAATATGATTTTCCTTGATAAAAGACAGTGAAGTCACTAATCATCACATAATTCCATACAAGAAAATCGTACAACTTGCCCAAAATGGAACCTAAAAACAACTGTAGGTACATAATGGGGGTAACTTACATTATACAAAGACTTCACGATATGAGGGATTTCAATCGTGCGCTTGCCAAATGGGCTTCAATTGATTAAACTCACCTGGTTCTGCAATGAACTTTTTTTCTGTGCACAAACTCTAATCTGAGTTTGATCAACTTTCGCCGTAATTCTATGTAAGTAGAATGAAAAATAAAGCTCAAACTGAACCATAATTCTTCTCACTTTTTATCCATGTTCCTTGTGCAGAAGTAGAAGGTTGTTCCCACGACGCCTCAGCTCGTGAATAACCACCATTGAGCACATCTGATCCCGTGTACCCATGCACATGGCCGCTTGCCTAATATTACATATTCAAAACACTCATAAATCTGAATAAAAATGTCATAAATTATACTCATTTCAAACAGACTTTGAACCTCTAATGGTTAGTCCCAATTTTTGTCTAATACTGTTCCAATAACATAATTCTTCATAAAGGTTATGTAAACTCACCGTCTCTAAACACGCAGATAATATTGTCATGCCTGGCAATGCCTCAATCCCGCTCTGCATTCAGATGAGAGGCCAAAATTGTCATTAAGAATGGACATTTTATAGATATGGAAGCTAAAGCCAAAAGAAATAAAACATAGAGGCAACTATGCAAAAGGCAACAAAGATCTGGAGAATAATAAAAATGATAGTAAAGGGAAGTAGAGACATCTACCAGGCGTTCCGCACGTGTCTTGTAGATGAATCCAGCACAGCAAAACAGTGTAGACGAGACAAAGAATCTGCTCCGCCAATTTATTCAAAAGTTAATTCAGAATGGATAAGAAATAGCTACTACAATCTTTGGCACACCATGAAAACTGCAATGCTTACTCCATAAAAGATTATATAAACCATCGAAAACCAAAGCAATGTGAATGAACTTAAACTTGTTGAAGAAAAATTCATACATATACGAACACACAGCAAAATTTGTAATTTAGAGCTACATATGGCATGAAAAAAAAAAAAAAAAACTCAATATTAGTCAAAATTGGTATACATGCAAGATAGGATCCCAAATATAGCCCATCCTTGTCTTGAGTCCACCTCTTGATTCTGTTTTTTCTCTGCAATATTTGAACAAACAAAGATGGAGTTCAGAAAAACTTAAAAAGTGAAAATCACAAACCAGATATTGAAACTAGGGCAGAATACTTAGCGTCGGCAGACATTGGAATTGAAACTTACTGGCGCTCTTTCAATAAATTTTAGCATTGACCTTTTTCAAAATTAAGACGTACTGTTTCCTTTATTATTAAACCTAATAATACCAGTTAGATTTAAAGTATTTCAGAAAGTGGGACTTATTTAAATTTAAATCTAGGCATGGCGTCTTTTGCCATTTGAATTTAGTATAGACATCTAGCCAATTGTGCAATTAATCTGTGACCATAAGCAAAAACACAAAATAACCAGATTATCATACGTAATAATACTAATATCCAAGTTAAAGAGCTTGTCACCAAATAAATGGTCCTTTTTCGGACTCAATGTCTATAATGAAGAATTTGACAGTGTCAGAGGATGAAAGTGGGAGAATTTTGGCTCTGGCAAAGCCATGTAAGCTTACCACAAAATTTTGAAAGAACAAACTGGACAGGTTCATAACCCTCTACTGGAATTGTGACATTAACTTCATAGGGTGTATCATGGACCTCCTGACCTTCAAAAGTTTGAAACCTAGTTTTAGAATAAGATGAGCACAAAGGATGACATAAAATGAGAGGGAAACAGAGAAAAGAATACATCTCCAATCCAAAATCAACATTGCAGGTGACAAAGTAGTAGGTGGAGTCCCAACAGCACCAGAGCCTGACAACCTAACCTCTAAGCCTTTCTCTGGAAAAACCTGAGAAAGTAGTCGGTTAAACAAAGATCACATAAACTATACAGGAACTGTGATAAAAACAGAAAACAGAGAGCAGAAAGAAATATATACCATAGGATTGAATTGATATTTTAATCGCTAGAATAGATGAACAGAAATGGAAATACAAAAATAAAAGGATAAAATGAGCTGAGAATGACCTCAAACCCCCCCCCCCCCCCCCCCCCCCCACATGAAGATTAATATCTGACTCTGCTCAAAGAACAGGTAAATTATACCTAAGGCCCTTGAACTTTGCATTCATTAACATGATGGCCTGAACTTCAAAACTTGACATTATGGTACTCAAACTTTACGTTTTATTAATATAATGGGCCCTTTTAGTACCGATGAATACAATTTAATAGTTGATAACTCTTTAGAGTAGGATTAATGAAAATGATATTTTATAGAAGTTTAATCCTTCAACCTTTTGGTTTTGAGGTCATCTTGGTGTTGTTTTTAGGAGAGAGTAAAAGATTGTTTAAAGAGAGAGCTTTAAAAATGGTGCTTTGTAAGATCTAAATTTAAGGTCCAATGCAAAAATATGGCTCTGAACAACTCTAATTCTTGCACTTTTTCATTTTGAGATCTTAATTTGTTATTTTTACTTGGTCAAAGACGAAAGTGGTCATTATATTAGTGAAATGTAAATTTCAGATACCGTTATGTCAATTTTTAAAGTTAAGGGGCCATCATGTTAGAAAGTGCAAAGTTCAAGGGCCATCGGTGGAAATTACTTCTCAAAGAACAGAGTCAAATACACAAATGGTGCTTACACACAGAATTCTTTTCATGCTCTATATAATAACTATGACCCTCTCAAAAACCCTAATCATGTTCCCCAATTCCCAAATTGCTCCTCATTCCCATCATTAGCATACTCTCTATCAAACTGGATCTGAAATTAGTTAGGTTTTTTTGCATTGCACAGAGTGGAAGTACCTTAATAATAGGTTTTTTCACCAAAGTAGAAAGCGAAGCAATTGCAGTCATATATAGGGCAACACGAGTTTGTTCTGTGCTGAAGCTGCAGAAAGATAACAGCTTCCTTCAGCATGGGGACAATCAAGAACATCTAATACATTTAAAAAATTTAGCAAAAATTTATTACTTTGCAATCTCTTAATTAATTGAAAAGCCAAAATATCAAGAATAAAAAATGAATACCTAAACTCTTTGTGAAGACCTTCATAACCCAGTTGAGTCATGCCATTGTAGACCTACAAGTTAATAAAAAAAAATTGACATAAATAGTGGGCATCAAATTGTGCTAGTCTTCTTTCCCAAGAATATAGGAACAGCACAATATCTTACTATTTCCCATGATCTAGGATGAAATCCAACAGTGAAGCCCTCAAATATTCGTGGTCCTGGTTTCTCACATGGCATAGCAAGTTCAACCAAAACTCTAAGACAAGAAAAATTAATATCATTTACAGAAAAAAGAATGAAATTTCCCTTTATTGTTTGCAAATGACATTAGCAGGATCAAAAAAAAATTCTACACTTGTCTGAAGGAAACATAAAATCCCAAAAACCCCGAAGTGTCACATTAAGCAGTCTATCGTCAGTTACACGGATATTTCGCATAGCAAATGAGTCCCTTTCTGCACCAAATTCTTATTAAGTAATATGCTATCACTTTGAATATTTTACGTAGATGACTTTGGGAAATCTTTGCTTAACATGGCAATTTCAGAACATGCTTTGCTTAATATGTTTCCTCCAATTACTTCCCTTTAGCAACTAATGCTGCTTTGATGGATCATAAACAATGTGGTATCTTTTATTTCTACTCATGGCCTGTGTCAATATATTAAACAACCATAACTGATGTCAACACAGTCATAAGAAACAAAACAGTGTCCGTACCCCATGCACCTTATACTTTGTTTGGAGTATTAACATTTCGACAAAATTAACCTTTCATCAAACCTTATTAACCTTACCCATACAGAACCACGTTCCCAAAAATAGGTTAATCATTAACAATAAAATGATGAACCTTCCTCCTAAACAAAGTGTCAGGATAATCAATATAAAAATACAATGATGGTATCATAGAAGTGATGTGACAATCAAGAACGATAAACAAGACAACAACTCTACACTACAGTGAGTACAAACTACTTCCGTACGTTTGAAATAAATTTCAAGGCATTGAGTACAAACCTGCAATCTGACTCATAAGTAACATTGCATATGCATCCAAGTCCACCTGAGATACAAAAATAAAAGAATAATGAAACTGCAATTTGAATAAGGAGGATTTCTATAGACGGGTAGGCAATATAAAACTATATAGTTGTAGTCTTGTAGATCAAGAGTTTCAAAAACAATAAAGGTATGCAAAACATAACTAAAATAGTGATATGAACCACCGAATTTCAAGCTTGCCTCAAGTAAGAAAATAGTTTGACAAGATAGAGCTAAATGCTTAATACTAATTATGTGCCTAAGCTTCGCATCAAGCCATGTAACCGCAGTCTCACCTTCCGTTTTGATAATAAGGGAAAGGGGAGTGAGGGAATGTAATTTCTTTGGAATCAAGTGCATAAAGAAAAGCAGAGATGAATAATACTGAAAGAAAAGAAGCCAGTGCCACCATGAACCGAAAGAGCTACCCAATTGAGAGGAAAGAACAGAAGAAATAGAGTTGAAGCTATAAGATTGTCACTTGTTACCATTTAGTAGATTATGCCTGTAGCAAATATAAGATGTCTTGGTATAAGCATAAAAAGATAATTTAGAAGTTATTTTCCCCAGAATTTCTCTCCATCATCTGCACTCTTTTCAGAAGACAATAAAACTAGTCCTCTCCATCCTCAAATTGTCTCTCCCTTCATTTTCTCTTAACGCCCCTTTCTCATTCGGCATTCCCCATGCTTTATCCCTAATAGCAGGTTAATCAACCTTCTGATGATTCAAACAAAATCTCACTTGTTAACCACGGCTGATAAGAGTACCTTTAGGAATTATGTCTAATTTATGTCTTAACATAGTTATTAAAGGCTCATGGCGCACCATGGCGCAAAGGGAATCCTGGAGCCATGGCGCGCACCAGAGCGACAAATGGCGCACTAACACAAATAATTAGAAAAATTATGAATCCTTGCATAAAACTGAAATAAATAATAAGCCATGACAAAATTCTAAAATCTGATGGTTTTCAGTTTTCTTTAAATTCTAATTCAAATAGGACTCTTCATATTCCTATTTAATATTAGGTTTTCTTTTTATTTTGGACTCTTAGATTAGGTCCAATCTGATTGTCAGTACTTATTCCTGCAATAAATACCTTAAAAATCCTTCATCTACCTTTCAAAAAAAAAAAAAAAAACCCTTCATCTTTCAGTTTGTTCACTAAGGAGCGCCATGATAACTAGCAGATGGCGCAGAATGGCGCTCTTGGCGTGCGCCATGGCATAACCAGAAAATGGCACCGTGGAATGAGCCTCATTTCTAGCCATCTACCAATGTATAATTTTCTTATTTAATATTCATCTATAGCACTGCATAACTCTAGTTTTTTAGAAAATTAAATGGTTCTCAGAAACAACAGAATAAGATAGCAATAGAAGAATATTTTCTCAATTCCCTTATCCTGTCCCATTATATATGAGATGGCAACAGATATGGCTAAATCTAGTAAATCAGAACTGTCCATTTGAATGCTGGAAGATTTGCAAAAGAAATCCTCAGCAAGCAACTAACCTCTTCTAAGAAACAATTCGAATAATGTGCAAATGCTTTTCCGAATTTTCTTAATTTATTGTATCTCAAGCCTTTGTAACTATGTAATCATAGATACTAAACTTGCCTAATTAGTTCATGTTCAAAAAAAGAAGAGAGGGAACGAAACACGAGGCTCAAACAATGTGGCTAGTATTTAAGAATAAAGAAATTGGAAGTTGAGATGCATAATAACGCATTTCCATACCTTTGCACTGTCCATTTAAACAATTACCACAAATGATATTCACCTGAAATTGCATAGAAGGATATTATCACACTTTTACAGATTAATGAGATTCATAAAACTTGAAAAGATTCATGATGGAAGTTGAACAAGTAGAAAATAAGTAGAAATTCCCTTGGTTGCCTCATATTATTTGCAAAAGTGATATCTTAAATTAATTACTTCCTTTATCCCATAATAGTAGACTAGCATTCTTTCTCATCTGTCCCAAAAGTATAGTCTAATATCCCTGTAAGAGGTGTGGTTTGGTTGTTACTGAACAAAAAATTTCAATGCTGCCACTAACCTGAGCTGTACGCCCCAGTTTATCATAACTATCCTCACAACTGGCCAAGTCACCACCATAAAACCTCTGGAACAAGTGATTAACAGAAAATTCAAATAATTCAGACAATCTACTAAAATCCTGATTCCCAAAATAAAGAAGATCATAAATCATATTTACAAAAAGTGGCCTGCAACATTCAAAACTATACTGAGCCTGGCAAGCAGAAATTATGTTTCAAAATGAGAGAGTGTGAAAGCACAAGTTGAGAAGTACAGACAATGGGTTATAAAGCAAGGATATCGCAAATTCTTGTAAACAATATCATCAGTGAAGTTTTAAAAGAGAATCATATGACGAGTACTTGCAGATATCTCAAGCAAACAAAAAAGATTGCCACCCTACTTTCTATTGCATGAATATTTTCTTATTATAAATTTACAATGCAAGATTCTAAGCTAATACCATTGGGGCCATACCACTATAAATTTACAATGCCATCTATAAATTTCATTTTATAAAGATTGGTATGATAGACTAGCATACTATTCTCTGAATTATATATTTCATACAAAGATGCAGCAACCCAGAACCAAGCATTTATATTTTGTAACACTGATAGTGTTTTCTATGGCACCTACATTTCCATTCATATTTTTCAAATGCACAAGACACTATTTGAACCCAATGCAATACTTACCTGAACGAAATCAACATGTCCAGAACCAGCAGTGAATTGGTTAAAAGTATTGAATCGGCCAAAAGCCACATATCCCTGCATAACAACGAGGCACTCAGAAAGTTTAAACCACAACTACCTCATAGAAACTTTACATGCTTACTACAGAAGAGGCATGATATCGTTATCACTGAATGAAAAACTTCATAACAGATATAGCTGTAAGAGTTCTTCCATGAGATGTATATTCACTGTTAACCTAATGACACATTGTTCTGGCACTTGAAAGTTAGTACATACAGCTGGTATGGTATTTCACCCGCTCATTGCAGCCATTATTAATAGGATGATCTCCAATGACCATAATTCCATTTACACCGAAGTTTTCCATATCACACAGAACTATTCTCTCTGTCTTAGGAAGGGAATTAGGGGAAAGGGGAGATAAGAAAACCAACAGTTTTTCAGTAACATAAAAAATTCTTCTTCCAGAAATAACATCTAATGTTCTTTTGCAGGGTGACGAATGCTATTTATGATCTTTAACAAGTATTATTCAGTTCAACCTAAAGAATAAAGTCGAGTTAAGCCTTTCTTAAGTTGCAAGGCGAAGTGTACTTCATCTCACAACTATGACCAACCATAAAAAGAACACTACGACAGTAACTGCAGGGGCAAAAATTTCATCAATTACACATCAATAGAATGACGCCCTAAGCATTACTCAAAATAGAATCAACAGCAAGCTAAAGAGTGACTGAACTTTGTAAAGTAGGCAAAAGTATTGAATAAAAACATCAAGTTAATATCCGTGACAATACTTCTAAAAGGTTTTTTTCTTTCTCTGATGGAAGACTAGTATAAGTTAAATAAAAGTAGTAAAATGAAAATGATGAAAGCAAAGAGAAACGAATAAAAGACAGTAGATAGTTGAGACATGCTAGTGTTATGGATTACCGTTTTCTGTGATCTTTTCTCAACGTCTTTGCAAAAACGAACGGCTAAGTCAGTATTTTCCTGAAAAGGCAAATAATAACATTACACCTCCATCGGCAGTGAGATCCAAGAACTGCACTGCACAGTCAAAAATGAAAATCACACCTGTCCTTCATACTCGAAATGATGGCCAATCCAACCGCTCTAAAATAACAAATTAAGGGGAAACTAAAATTATAATCACAAAACAAAACAGAATTCTAAATGAAGGATACAAAATCGACAAGACGGCTAGAATTATCAAGAGCATAGCAACTGGAAGTCGGTACAGTAATCGAAGCAGTTAGAATCGCCTGGTTTAGAACAACTGAAGAATAAAAGACATAAATCAAACACATCATTGCCTATAAACAAACTAATTAAACGAAACGATCCAACGGTAACTTACACAAAGCTATAATAATACATAAGCAGTAGTAGTAGGGTAAAGGATGAGGATTGCTCAACCCTAACCTCACCATTACTTGTTCAACTTTTCAATCAATTGCGCATAAGGGATTTTGTGATGTTATTCAGCAATTTTAACACCTCAAAATGAAATCTAATATGGCCAAAGGGGAGTCATTGGAAATAGAGTTGGGAACAAATTTCAAAGGACTGATCCCACAATTAGGGACATTTTTAAGATTTACTGCTGGTGACTTTCGAGAAATTACAAATTACTGCCCTTATTTGTGTGGAATTGGGGGAAAAAGAGCCGAGAAAGGGTCGAAAATGAAATTTGATCTAACGGGCGTTTCTTTAGAATCGGAGATGAGAAGAGATGGAATTTGGAATCGAGATGTGTAAAGATATTTAGTGGTTTATTATTAGTTTGGTACAATTAATTCTACATGTTTAGTTTTGTTATCATTCCTTAAATTTAGGAATCTATTATTGACTAAATTATACATATAAGAACATTTTGACCATTAATAAAGTCAAAGTTACATTTTACCATTTTAGTTTTGTAGATGGTAACAGAGCAGTTATTTTCTCTTTAAAAATAATCGTAACTTCACTCCCTATTTTTTTTTTTTTCTTCAGTAACCGTTTTTCATATACCTTTGCAGTTGATCTTCAACCTCCAGATCTAACCTGTAGATCATCTTCCTTCTCTCAAATCTCCATCATCTTCATCTCTATTTGTTAATTCAATGGAGAATTTCAATGATTCTAGTCGAATCAACTTTGAAGTTTCAGATGCTTCGTCGGAATCGTCGTTTGTTGAAAAATCGTCGCCGATAAAGGTTGCGACTCCATCCAAACTACCGTCGAAGACTATGGAACCTCATAAAAGAGCAACGGAAACATCTAAATCGGCGAAATTTCACAGCCGTCCGGTGAAATTTACTCAATCGAAGAAGTATTATAGTCGTCCATCTGGATCCAAGCCTTCTGGTTCGAATCCGTTTGGATTCAGACCTCCTAGTCTTCGATCTAAGTCGTGGCATAATGTTGATGCCTACAATTTTCAACTACAGCTCGCTACAGCTGACAATCCCGACGCATATCTGGTCACCGCTCATTTGACCAGAAACAACTACATATCTTGGAGCCGTGCTATGCTTCTAGCCCTATCTAGCAAGGAGAAGTTGAATTTCATTCTTTGAGATGATTTTGCTCCAAATACAAGTTCGTCGGACTACGCTCAATGGAAACGTGTTGATTCAATGGTAATATCATGGATTCTTAACTCTATTTCTCGAGATTTAGTTGAGGCATTCATTTTCACTACTTTTGCTAGAAATTTGTGGAAAAAACTAGAGCAACGGTTTGGAGAATCTAACGGACCTTTGTTATATCAATTAAAACGTGATATTAACAATCTTAGACAAGGAAATCTCTATGTTGCACTCTATTTCACTAGACTTAAGAGATTTTGGGATGAATTACCATATTTGCGTCCAAATATTGTTTGTAGTTGCGATATTGCACATTTGTGCACTTGTTATGCTGCAAAGAAAGTTGTGGAAGCTCAAAATGCAAATTAGTTAGTTCAATTTCTCATGGGACTAAAGGATGATTTTTCTAATGTGAGGCACCAGATTTTACTTTTCGATTCGCTGCCTAATATTCACAAAGCATACTCCATGGTTCAGAATGTAGAAAAACAGAGGGAGGTATATTTTGAACATTCTAACATGGAGATTGTAGTTGTTGCCTCTAGTTTTCAATACAACTCTACTAATGCTTCTTCTAGTAGAGGAAAGAAATGTGATAACAGCAACAAAGCTGTTTCTGTGTGTTCATTGTGATAAATCTAGTCACGAGAAGGAAACATGTTTCAAACTCAATGGCTATCCGGAATGGTTCCAAGAGTTCAAGAAGAAGTCTAAGAGTATTAAATTGAAGGCAAATCATGTTACTACTCAGTTCGAAACACTTGTAGATGATTTTGCTGAATATTCTTACGATGAGGGGAATACATCATGCTGCTGGCCATTCTCATGGTCATATACCCGCTGATATAACTGAACTCGTACAACATGAGATTCGAAAAGCTATGACAGGGAAAAGTAAGGGAGATTATGGTGATGGAGGCATTCAATCTTCTCATGTTCTATCCAATTTCTCTGGTTTTGCAGGTATTTCTCAACCCTTTGATGATTTACATACACAATTTTGCTTTAATTCTACTGATACAAATCATAAATCTTCCAATAATTGGATAATTGATATCGAAGCCACTTCACATATGTGTGGTGATATAAAAAATTTCCAATCATATCAATCGACTCCAGTTAATCAAAATGATTTTGTTCAATTACCTGATGGTAGTAGTAAATTGGTTCAACATACTAGTACTGTTATTTTAGGACCAGATATACATTTCTATAATGTTCTTCATATTCCTACCTTCAAATATAATTTGCTATCTGTGGGAAAATTAATACATGATTCAAACTTTGTTGTTAATTTTTTTTCTGTTGTATGCTTGGTGCAAGTCCGCAATTCTAAAGCATTGATAGTTGTGGACTTCTTTCATAAAGGGCTCTATATTCTAAATATAGTACAACTGTTGTGTAAATTGAGACAATACTTTACCTTCTAATTTGCAATATAGCAATAGTGTAGCTAGTAAAGTGTCTGACAATGTGTGGCACTTACGTTTAGGACATGCTTCTATATCCAAATTGGAGCATATACTTGTTACTAATAGTATAAATAAAATGTTTTGTGATGTTTGTCCTATGGCCAAACAACAAAGACTTCCTTTTGTATCCAAGTCCATAAACACCAAAAATAAATTCCAATTACTTCATGTTGATATTTGGGGACCATACAAACTTACTTCTATTAGTGGTGCCAAGTATTTCTTAACTATTGTTGACGATTTCACTCATTCCACTTGGATTATCTTACTTCCGGATAAATCTTGTGTTTTTCGTGCTTTAGAAGGATTTATTAATATGGTTGAAACACAATTTTCAACTAAAGTGCAAAATGTGCGGTCGGATCATGGTACCGAATTCATTAATAGCACAAGTATTGAGTTTTTTCATAAAATAAATGAATACTTCATCAAAAATCTTGCGTATACACACCCCAAGAAAACGGGATTGTGGAACGCAAACATAAACATCTATTGGAAATTACAAGAGCACTTCTTTTTCAATCAAAATTACCAAAAATATTTTGGGGGGAAGCACTACTCACCGCTACATATTTGATCAATATCCTTCTCACTCCTCTTTTAGAATGGAAAACACCTTATGAAAGATTATATCCTAAAATCCCATATTACAATTTTTTGAGAGTTTTTAGATGTAAATGCTATTTTTGGCAATCTTCATCCAACTCGTGATAAACTAGACCTCTGAGCTTTTCAAGGCATTTTTTTAGGCTATGTTACTGATCACAAAGCTTACAAAATATATGATCCTAGTACGGGTCGTTTTCATATTACACGAGATGTCAAATTTTGTGAGGATGAATTTCCAGTTTTCAATAAAATAACACATCATATTCATGATAATGCTCAGTTTTCTTATATTCATATCAAGGATGTTGGATCAAATACAATTTTACCTCCTGCAAGCACTCCCACTACATCTACTCCCGCACATGATAAATCAAATGATTTTGTTAATAACACCCCACATGCAACCTCACCTTCACAAATGTCATCTCCATCACCACATCTTACACCTTTATCTTCACTTTTACCCACACATGTACCACCTACTACAATGTCACCTATTCCTCATTGTCCTTCGATTAACATTTCCAATTCAAACATTGAACCCATTACTGATTTACTATATCAAATCACAGTGTTTCCACATCCTCATCTTCTCCTTCTATTTCACCCTTACCTATTCCCCTTAATGCATAAATCTTACGCCCAACTAAAAGTGGCAGGGTTGTTAAACCACCTTCATGGCTTAAAGATTTTGCAGCCAATATTTCTCTACCTATTTCGGATTCTCCTCTTATTTTTTTCTATTCCCACACTACCACCTTTTAGTGCTTCTCATCATGCCTTTCTTACTCAAATTGAGTCTTCTTTAAAACCTTCCACGTATGCTCAAGCCTGTAAATATCCTCACTAGAAACAACCTATGGCAAATGAAATACAAGCATTGGAAGAAATTGTATCTAGGATATTACCACTCTACCTCGTGGCAAGAAATCCATTTCTACTTTATGGCTTTTTCGTATCAAACGAAATCCAGATGGGTCAGTATCCCGTTACAAGGCCCGTCTAATTGCACGTGGTTTTAATCAAATTCAAGGCATAGATTACATAGAGAGTTTATCTCTCGTAGCTAAGGTAGTCACGGTTCGCTTATTCTTTGCTATTGCTGCTGCCAAAACGTGGCTGGTTCATCAAATTGATGTTAACAACGCCTATCTTCACAGTTATGTTGATGAAGAAATTTACTTACAACCTCCACTGGGGTATAGCCAAACACAAACTGGTCAAGTATGTAGACTTCGCAAGTCTTTGTACGGATTGAAACAAGCCGGTCGTTAATGGAATAAGGAGTTTACTACTCAAATTATTTCATTCGGTTTCAAACAAGCCACTTCCGACCACTGCCTTTTCACTTACTGTCAGAATGATAATTTTCTTGTATTCGTTGTTTATGTCGACGACATATTGCTAACAAGTAACTCCGAATCCTCAATTGTTGATGTTAAACATCATCTTCATGCTTTATTCACGATTAAAGACATTGGCCAAGCCAAGTATTTTCTTGGTATTGAGATTGCTATAGATAAAAATGAAATTTTATTGTCACAACGTAAATATGTTACTGATTTAATATCAGATGCCGGACTTAGTCAGGCTACTTCTACTCCATGTCCAATGCAGCTTGGTATTATTCTAGACCCAAAATTTGGTACGATTATGCTCAACTCGATCAATATCGTCGTTTTGTTGGCAAATTGCTCTATCTCAATTTCACACGCCCCGATATAGGTTTCGCTGTTCGACAACTTAGCCAATTCAGGCATAAACCTTGCAATCATCACATGGATGCAGTTCATTATCTCATTAAATATCTTAAAGGAACTATACATTATGGTCTCTTTTATAGCTCTACTAATGATTTTCAAATTCAAGGCTATTGTGATGCGGATTGGGGACATTGTAAAAAAACTCGACGATCTATTAGTGGATATTGCACTTATTTCTTGGAATGCCAAAAAACATCCTACGGTGAGCCGATCTTCTGCTGAAGCCAAATATAGGAGTATGGCTAGTACCACATGTGAACTCAAATGGATCTCTTACTTATTGACAGCATTCCAGATTCCTATCTCTTATCCTATCCCACTATATTGTGATAATGAAGCGACTATACATATAGCCTCTAACCCGGTTTTTCACGAAGAAACCAATCATCTTGATATTGATTGTCATCTTGTTCGTGAACATCTCATATCGGGATTTCTTGCCACACCTCACATTTCAATAGAACTTCAACTTGCCGACATTTTAACTAAACCACTATCCTCTCCTCAACTTACAACTCTTCTTTCCAAGTTGGGAATTGTTTCCTCCCAATTTCCACCTTGAAGACGGGGTGTGAAGATATTTAGTGGTTTATTATTAGTTTGGTAGAATTGATTGTACTTGTTATCATCGCTTAAATTTAGGAATTTGTTATTGACTAAATTATGTATATAAGAACACTTTGACCATTAATAAAGTCAAGTTACATTTTACTATTTTAGTTTTGTTTAAGATGATATTTTAAAATGGTGAGATGAGATGAAATTGGTAAAAAAGAGAGGGTAATTTCCATTTTTCTCTCTGGTAAGTTCACTATGACTTGGATTGAAAAAGGTCTCCACTAAATGTATGATTTTATATTATCATATGTAATCTCTAATAATATGTTCTTCTCTTCTCCAGATATATTAAAATGACGATGTTATTGAGTAACAAAAAGCTCTTGGCGGCATATTCTTATCTCCGTCACATGACAACAAACCCTCGTCTCCTCGTCGGGACTTTTGGTCGATATTTCGGCGTTGTAAGCTCTTTCTACCATAAAACCCTAACTCTTCAATTTTTATTGTCTGTGCAATTATTCTGATTCTGTTAACATGTGCTAGGCGAAGCCACATGCTGAAAATAATGATGATGGTGATGATTGGGTGATAGCTACATTTCATAATGTTGCAAGCATTGTTTATTGTTAACCATTATTGTAAATTTTAACATATGCCCCCACTACACAACGTACTTTAAAGCATTTCTAAATAACATTTGAAATTTTATCTCTTCAAATTTTATTATTAACCAATGAATAATTGTTCAAATTAGGGTTGAGCAAATCCAAACCGTAAATCGAAATTTGAAAAAACTGATTCGAATTAAACCGAACCATTCTGAACTAGATTTTGTTTAGTTTGGTTAGGATTTGATTTTTGGAGTAATTTGATTTTCGGTTCGGATCGGTTTAGTTCGGATGAGAACAGAACAAACCGAGCAATCTGAATTACATTACAATATTATTGAATATTAGTATTTTGTATTATATATTAATTTTTTTAAAATCTTTTGTTTGTTTCATTTTGTATAATAACTTATAACAAGTAAAGCAATATTTATTAACCATAATTTAATACAAACTAGTCGTAGACCCACGCGATCCGCGAGCTTATAAATCGTTTATAAAATTAAAATATATATCTTAACTATTTATATTTAATATTTTGTGATGAACCAAAAAATAGTTATAAATTGTTTGAAACTTGATCCCATAGTTCATTGTATTAGTATATGATTTCAAGTCCAAAGAATATCAAACCAATACTTTGATTGTTTGTGCTCTCGTTATATTGGAGAGGGAGTAACCTGCAAATTAAGGAAGCATATTAGTTGTGTATGATATGGTTCGAGCCTTGATTAGAGAATAAAGATTTGATGCGGACAATATGCTTGAATGCCCAAATTGTTGTTTGTTAAACGAAAAACTTATAAATATAATGACAAGAAATGAAAAAAAACATACATGAATTTCATGAAAAAAACAAAAAATGGAAATATCAAGCATATGAGTTAGGTTACATGAAATAAGGAAATCGTGAATGAATTAAAACAAACATTTGTAAAACAATGGAAGTAGACAATTTGCATTGCTTATAACATACATGAATGTCATGAAAAGAACAAAAGAATGTTAACATCGAGCATATGAATTAAATTTCATGAAATAAAGAAAACGTGAATGAATAAAAGAACAAACCTTTGTAAAACAATGGAAGTAGACAATTTGCATCTTTCATTTTTCATATTTCCTTTATATATAGTTTGAAATGGTAATAATGAGTTTTATAGGGATATGAAAAAATGGAAGATGAAAGGATGGTTGAACGTTTAAATATGGAAAGTTAGAAATCTATCATTAATTATTGGGTAATAAAAAAAATTAAAAAAAATGAAAGTTCTATTAAATTGACACGTAGAATTTTGATGAGGTAGCACGTTGTGGAAATAAGGTTTTGGCTCACATTATATATATATATATATATATATATATATATATATATATATATATATATATATATATATATATATATGGGAGGGATCAAGTGAGAACCCCTCCCTATGCGAGAACCAATCTTATGGTGAGAACCCATCAAAACTACGTAGTTTTGATAGTTAGTTAGTGTGTTTAATTAAAAAAAACGAAATGAGGGCAGCAAGGTTCGAACCCACACCTCTCCACTCCCAAGCATTGATGCTTACCGCTAGGCCAACAACTTTAATTGATATAAGTGCAACGCACTCCTATATAAACCTTCATTACTTTCTGCCACCAAGCTACAATGTTTGTTGCCATTTTCTTAAAAAATGTTTTCCCGGCTATTCTGAACTTCGATTTCGAATATTTTTATATGGATGGACTCGTATTAACAAGACATTCATTTTAAGATCCATGATGCCCAGGTAAAAACGACGTTTTTAGATTTAGAACATACAGTTTCAATTTTGGAACATGCGGTCTGGTTTCATCTTTTTTTTATAATACATTGTTTTATAATGCTATAAATCTTCTAAACCTTATATTCTGTATTCTAAAAGTTCAACATAATGTTTTAAAAAATATTGGTTGATATGAGCAACATATTTGCATTCTTATTTTATAATATATCGAATTTGCGACTCATATTCTTTATTAAATTTTCATTATTATTGTTATTATTATCAAAAACATGTTCATTAGCTTTAGATAATACTATTTTTTAAAAATACAGGAAATTAATTGTAGAACATATGACTTGCGTTTTAGATTGTATGACTTAGTTTTTAGATATACGACATTTTAGAACATAACAAACATCGTTTAGAACATTGCGCTTAACTATTTCAAGAGCATTGTACTTCACTTTTCAAAACAGAGACTATTACTTTTCGAACACATGTAATATTATATAGAACACGAGCTATAAAATTTCGAACACATGTAACGTTATTTAGTAAACATGTACATTAGCTTTAAATTATGAGTCGCAAATTCGATATATCATAAAATAACAATGCAAAAATGTTACAGATATCAACTAATATCCTTTAGAACATTATGTTGAACTCTTAGAATACAATATACAAGGTTTAGAAGGTTTATAACATTATTTAAAACAACGGAATTAAAAAAGACGAAACCAGACCGCATGTTCTAAAATTAAAGTTGTATGTTCTAAAATTGAAAACGTCGTTTTTACCCGGGCTTCATGGATATTAAAATGAGCGTCTTGTCAATACGAGTTCATCCATATAAAAATATTCGAAATCGGAGTTCGGAATAAGCGGGAAAACATTTTTTAATAAAGAATAAACAAATGATGACTCATCACTATCCTCTTTTCTCTCTCCTGGATTTTTAATTAAAATAAAAGGGATAAATGCCCTTTAGTCCTTAATGAAACTACGTAGTTTAGGGGGGTTCTCACCTTAAGAACAGTTCTCGCATAAGCATAGAGGTTCTCACAAGAGCCTCTCCATATATATATATATATATATATTGACTTAGAATAACATAATTTAGTATTAAACTTTCAATTAGTTGTAAAAAAAGAAGTAGAAACTAATAAATTTTCAATTTGGTTTTTATCCAAACATAGCCGAACCAATCCGAATTATTTCGGTTCAAATTCGATCCGAATCGGAATATATTTGGATTGGTTAGGATCATAAAGATTCTCCTTATTAGGTTAGGATCAATTTGGTTCGGTTCGAATGCTCACCCTAAATTCAAATCATACACATCTAGTTTAATTCTCTTATTAATCAAAAAATATAATTCTTCAAAATATGTTTTTTTATTGCCATATACTTTCAAGTTTCAATTGTCTGAGAGCCTGCTTGTTCCAAGTTTCAATCCTAATTATTTTTGGTATTGTTTTTTTACCGAACATTTCCTTTATTTAGGGACCGTTTTACCGTTTATTCTCCCCCTCTTTAAGGAAATTAGTTGTTGTATATTTATTTGAAAGTTGCTTATTACTGATTTCAAAAGCATATTTTGTTCTCTATGTCTTGTAATTTTTCCTGTTGCAATTTTCGCAATGCTACCCAGATGTTTCTCATTGTTTCACTTCACCACCCCTTAAAAAGGGGCCGGGCTTTTTACCCACACTTTGTGCTGCAGGCATTGCTAAAACATTTGGATCTTACACAATTCCATTGTAGTAGTTTTTTTTTGCGCTCAATATTTGTCACTCTTTTCTGTATTTCAATACCCATAATGTGGTCAATATGTCATTGTCCATGACTGAAGAGACTTTAAACACCAAGTACAAAAGCAGATTAAGCTTATCATACCAGGTATTGGCTTTAAAATCTTAATTTTTTGAACTTAATTCTTGGTTCAATTACATTCTGATTCATGTGCAAAGAGGGAGTTTTTTGCAAAGTTATCTACAAAATTATTCTTCTTATTCAACAGGGACTAGAACATGTAATATTCCAAGAAATATTCAGTGGACTGTCGGGTGCTCAAGTAGCAAAACCTGGGAAATTTCGTAGCAAGAACGACCATTATGTTGTGCGATCAACCTTTCAAAGAGAGTCCATTTACCTCTTGGAGGATTGTTTTTCCTTTGGACCCGAACTGCCTGTTTTGATTGTCCATCAGAATGTATTACTTTTTTGTTCATTTTGTTAAAAACTAAGTGTACTGGTCTCAAAGTTTTCCTCTACTTTTGTAGGTTGAATTTCTGGAATTTGAGAGTCATGCCCCTGAATCATTTAGTATGCGTTTGAGGATGGATACTCCTGGTATTTTGGCAGAGTATATGTTCCAAAATATAAACTTCAATAAGTTCTCGAGTCGTTATGACTGTATGAGGTTATTCTCTCTCTTAATGATGGGACTATTGTTTGTTATTTTAATATTTTTGTCACTTCACCTTACACATAAACATATACATGAAATTTCTTCTTTTATTATTTTTCTCACTTACCTTACATATATGTACAGGGAGAATAGTTTGACTATTGCATTTAAGAACATTAATACTATCGAAGAGCTCGGTGCTTTTCTTCGAATTGAGGGCAATTGTAAAGATAAGGTGAACCTCAATATTTTATTCTCGAGGACATCTTTTTGAGCTTAAAACTGTAATTGTTGATATTAATTAATTTAATTGTGTCTTAATACTTGCAGGATGCTCGAATGGATAATGGACCCTCGAGTGATTAGATGGTATAATGGATGATAAGGGTGCACATGGTTGGTTAACCAGACAGTTAAGATTAATTCGGTCGGTTAACCATTTTATTAGTTTTTTAGAAACACTAACCATATGTTCGGCCATTAAATTCGATAAACCACTATTCGGTTAACCTTTTATTTCGGTTTTTAACCATTAATGAATAAATATGACACTAATAAAAGGATTCAACTTTTCATATCATCATAAGTTAAATGGTACTTATAACCAAATCTAAGTTTAATGTTTCAATATTATTCAAGTATTATTAATATAATTGTTTAAATTAAATTAAAATCATCATATAACATTAACTTCTTTAAACTTAAGTTGGGTATACCTAAATTATTAAAGTTAGAAGAATATAGTTTTATAACTCTGTTTTATCACATCTAAGTTGGCTCGTAAGAAAGCTGGTTTTCAAGGAGTTCATTTTAATAGTTGTGTGCATGAACGAATCTACAGTGGGGGCACGTGCCCCCATTGAGATTTTGAAATGTTTATAGCCCTCTTATAGTAAGCTTTTGAGTTTAGGGGTTTGCCTCCATTGATACCCACTTAAGCTTTTAATTTGCATGTCTGAAGCATGAAGAATATGGAACAAAATAAAATTTAATTTTTTTTTTATGTTACTTTCACCAAAACGATGTCGTTTCATTTAATGTAAATGAAACTTGCTCTGAATAAAAGATAATAATAAATATTTAAATTTTAAATAGAACTCAGCCTTTTTTGGAAAATAGAACTCAGCCTTACTTCGGAAAAAATAAATAAAAATAGAACCCAATCTCCTTTAACTGCCTCACATAATTTGTTCTAATCTCAATAGGAATTTTATGTTCTAAATTAATAGGAATTCTTAGTATATATATGTATCCCATCCTTCATAGTTCACCTAAATTATCGAAGGTTTTCAAAATATGAAGAATCGAAGAGAACAATTGTGAAAGATTTGATTTATGGAATTTATTTTGCTATTGTAACGAGATAATTTAATTATTATTTTAATTTGCATGTCTGGAGCATGAAGAATATGGAACAAAATAAAATTTAATTTTTTTTATGTTACTTTCACTAAAACGATGTCGTTTCATTTAATGTAAATGAAACTTACTCTGAATAAAAGATAATAATAAATATTTAAATTTTAAATTGAACTCAGCCTTTTTTGAAAAATAGAACCCAGCCTTACTTCGGAAAAAATAAATAAAAATAGAACCCAATCTCCTTTAAGTGCCTCACATAATTTGTCCTAATTTCAATCGGAATTTTATGTCCTAAATCAATAGGAATTCTTAGTATATATGTATCCCATCCTTCATAGTTCACGTAAATTATCGAAGGTTTTCAAAATATGAAGAATCTAAGAGAACAATTGTGAAAGATTTGATTTATGGAATTTTTTTTGCTATATTGTAACAAGATAATTTAATTATTATTTTAATAATATTTATATTCCTTTTATATACATTGCATGAATTTTTGTGTCCCCAATGGTTAACAATCATGTATTCGTCCATGGTTGTGTGGTGTGTTTATGTCAAGTTGAGGAGGTGAAGCATCAAAGCTTCATGTAGCTACGATTGAGACATTTGGAATTGATTCATTGATTGTTTTATATTGTGTTGTTTTTCTCAAAAAAATTTCTCATAATTAAGGCCCTTAATCCTCATGTTTTTTAGATATGGCTTGTAATTATAGGTTGTTTCCTCAAGTTTTAATGATACATAAGTTTAGGCTTATTGATAAAATAAAGTTTATCACCTAAACGTACATCTTACTTTTGAAAGTAAAATCACATATAACTATTAAAGTTAGTGATATAAGCTACGAAAATTAGTATTATGATAGAATGATGTAGAGACATGATAAAAATAATTTAACATTCTTAACATAAAAAAGGTCACTATAATTTATAAATTTGTATTTACTTATTTATTTTTTTGGTCGGTTTCGGTTAACCATGGTCAATACGGACTACTAACCGTAACCGTAACCAAAAAGTCGTTTTTTTAAAATTAAAAACCATTACTTGGTCCATCGGTTTCGGTTAACCTATTTTTCAGCTCGGTTTCGGTTTGGTTTTTCAGTTTTTCGGCTCTCCGTTTTTTTTTGTGCACCCCCTAATAGGGGTGAGCATGGACCGGTTCGGATCAAAAATCGATCCGATCCGAACTGATCCGATCCTAACAAGGGATAATTTTTAGATCCGAACCAAACCGAAATTAATTCGGATCGGATCAATCCGATCCGAATTAATTTCGGTTTGGTTCGGATAGGTTCGGATGAAAACCGAAATAAATCAAAAAAACTTATATAGAATAGAATAGCACTCCATAACAAAATAATAATTAAAATTCAGTCAAACAAACATAAACACTTCACTATGGAACGATTCCACGACGAAATTTAAGTCTAAAACTCATACAATCATAAAAACTCAAGAATTCAAGTCTAAATAAAAATATAATAACATTCCACACAACAAAATGATAGCCTTTCTTTGTCTTGTGTGCAAGAATTAATCTGTTTTATTTTTTCCTAATATTTTTTCTATGCTTCTTTGTCTTGTCTGCAATTAGGATAGGTAGAGTATACTAGTTTTTGTTTTCAAGTTCTATACATTATATTATGCGGATCCAGATTTTGAGTTGCTTCATATAATGAGCTTAGATTAAGATAAAAATAATAATGAAGATTAGTCAGTTAATCTAAAAAAGAAGAAAATGAATGCAGCGTATGTGTTACTATTCTTTGTTTCATTATCAAAGTAGAAGAAATTACCGCCGGAAATTGAAAGGCAAAGCCCGTCTGAAGTCGAAAGCTAAAGACCGCAGGTGAGTAGGTGAGAAGCACAGAGCACTGTTGCCGCTGGAAAGGAAGATGAGAGGCAGCTAGGGTTTTTTGTTTTTTTTTTTCGAACAACGGTAAGGAGAACAGAAAAGAACATAAGGGGAAGGCTAATGACAACGTATTGGGCCCAATAAAAACACTTAAACAATATAATAAATAACAAAAGAGAAAAGGATATATAGAAAATAAAAAATAATTAAAATTGATTCGGTTTGTTCGGTTTGTTCGGTTTTATCCTAACCAAACCGAACCGATCCGAAAACCGAAATAGTTAAAAAATAAAAACCTAACCAAACCAAAATGAAAATGGTTCGGATTGGTTCGGTTTGGATTGATCGGATTTTGGATTTCGGTTCGGTTTTGCTCACCCCTACCCCCTAATGGATGATGCACCCTCAAGTGATGAGGATATCCACTCAAGTGATGGGGATGGTTTTGATCCAGCAAATGAGATTTGGAAGGGTTTTAGCTCTTATATGTATGAGGAGTGAAATCTGATGATAATTGATGTAATACACTAGGAATTTATTCATTTCTGATTTTCAAATTTATGATTTATTGTTGGATATAATTGTGGTTTATTTGGATTGTGGAGTATATCTAAATTGTGATTTGCACTAATATCTTGCTTACCCCTTGAAATTATACTTATCTTGCTAACATTGGATACTCAGTTGAAGGTACTTGTATTAATCTTTGGTACAAATTAGATATAAAGGAACAAAGATCTTCCAACATGATAAAGGGGGAACTAAGATTAGAGCCCATCTAGCTAACAAATGAGCAACCTGAGTTTGTTTATTAGCATGAATGATCTTATTGATGGGCGGATATCTTGTTTGGTTGACTGAAGTAGAAAGTTGTCGTCATTGCTATTCTGGTGGTGTCTCCTGTCGCGGCTCTCGCCCACGGGTTTTGGAAACTTCAAGGCAGACTCCGGTAAGTGTTTTCCTGCTTAATTTCTGAATAAGACTTTCTTAGAACCTTTACTAACTTTCATCTGCTTTCAACTGGATCTGGGTGCCTTGATGTGGCGCCGTTACGGCGATCAGGCTTATTCTAGCTCCGCAGTGGTCAATGACCTATGTAATGCCTTGGGCAAGGTTCCCAGTATGGAGCAAGAATGGAGCGTGACCGGGGCGGGAACTGCGTTCCAGGAAATCAAGAGGAGATCTCTTGAGGTAAATTTCATCCATTTCCCCTCCCTTATTTTGTTTCTTTCTTATTTCTACTCACTTATCTGTCCCTCCTTTCTATAGATTCTGAACCTACCGGAGGCCACTGCGGGAGGCTTCAATCAGAACGTCGCCACGTTAGACAAAACGTTGGCCGATCGAGCTGAGTGGAGGGGCAAGGCCAACTCCGCGGAAAGGGAGGTGAAGCGGCTGGAGGGAAAGAGGGATGAGCTCACCAAGGAGCGGGATGATGCCAAGAGGGGGCTAGAGGAGGCCTAGAAGGAAGCTGCGAATGCTACCGCGCGGGCAAGATTGAGGAGGAAAAATTAGCTGAGATAGCTAAGGAGTCTGAAGACAATCTTGAGGAGTGGGCTAACCGCACCATGTTCTGGGCGGATAGGATCCATCTGGCATACGAGCTCAAGTATGCAGACTTGAAGCTTGAGCGCCTGGATGTTGAGATGCCCTTTGCTCGTATGGCGGCAAAATGGGATGCACTCTCTTCCGAGGAGCGAAAGCTTGCCATGGAGGCGGACTTCAAGGATGGATACCTTGAAGATAAGGTTCCCTCCTCCACCTTTCCGCAGGAGCCAGAATCAACACAAGGAGACAAGCCTGCCCAACCACTTGTTGATTTAGAATAGGCTTTTGTTGTCCTTTGCTTTGATTTTCTATGTTTCCTTCCTTATAATCTTTTTAGCCAATGGCCTTTTATTAATAGAAACTATACTTTTCTTTATATTTTTGCTTCATCACTTTTATTCAATATGTTCTAATCATAATGCAATATGCGGGTGGCCAACCCTATGCATTTTTATTCAAGTTGTTTTGAGATTACGGTTCTCGTTTTTTCTCAAAACACTTATTAAATTTTTGCTATGAACTTTCTTAAAGGTCGGCTGCGACAGTGGTCTGCATCCGCCGTCCTTTCAAACTTTTCTAATACATTGATGTATTTTTTGAAGTTAAAATAAACGGAAGCTTATGTAACTATATTTTCAATAACGAAATTGGAACAAGTAATCTTTTCATTCAATGTTGAATTTGTTGGATTACAAGTTTAACATATTGCCTAAAAACAAAAAAGGGATAAGTGTCCGGGATCCAGGCCTCATTAAAACCTTTTGACAATATAAACCGAATGAGATAAAAACTTGCCGAAGGGGAAAAGACTACATTTCCTTTCTGCGGATCTATTCATTCGCCAATCTCAAGTTTTCTAAGTTCCAGGCACGTGGAAGGATCTTGTCGTTCATCTCAGCTATGTTGAAAGTGGCGGGTCCTATTTTCTTCACTATCGTGAATGGTCCAGTCCATGTGACTCCCAATTTACCCTTCCCTTCTGCTGATTGAGTTTTCTTTGCCTTCTTAAGTACCAGATCCCCGACTTTTAAATGAACTCTTTTTACCCGCCTATCATGGTATGTCGCAATCCGTTGCTTGTATGCTGTCATGCGGACATAAGTGTAAACACTGGTTTTCGAACCCAATGACGAAAGCAATTTCCGAGCTCCTCGTTCCGCCAGTCGCGCAAGTGCCAGTACTCGTCAAAGAACGGGCCGACTTTCCGGAGTCATAACTCCCTCTACCCGCACCTCGGGAAAACAAGATTGACACCCTTAAGCTTGTGACAAAGTCCTCTTCCATAGAAGCACCATACAGTCTCCATCTCACTCCTAAGTGACCGTACGTCTCCATCATAGTAACTATGACCATACGGTCCCCACCGCCCTGATCGTACGGTCTTCACACGTGGCAATACTGTTCTTATCCTTATCTGCCACGTGGCACTAAAATCCAAACAACTTTGGCCGGGCCTTTACGAAAGCCGGTCTGAGATCCAAAAATAGATCTCAGACGGGACTTACGGAGACCGTACGGTCTCCATAAAGGTGACCATACGGTCACTTATTGTGAACCGTATGGTCACCATTCAAGCATATATAAAGAGTCCAAATCCTCACTTCAAACCATTTACAATTCTCATTCTCTACACCTCTCCTCTCGGTTTTAAGCGATTCCCGACCCGATAAAAGTTGCCTTTGAAAAAGTTGCCTCTGAGTTACAACTTCTGGATGACTTAAGCGTTCTCTTCTGAGTCCAGTGGTGAAGCAAATTTTAATTCATTCAGCACATGTTGTGTAAGACTTACATAATACTTAACAAAAATCGTTAGTCAACATTCATAAGTGTATAAGTCATATGTATTATAATATCTTCTAAAACACTTTGAACTAACCAAAACACATAGGGTTCATCAATGCATGTACAATAATCTGAATGAGCGTCGCATTTTACGTAATTATCTATCTCTCATAGGCCTGCAACAGCTCCTGAATAATTAGTGTAATATGGAGGCCCCTCCTCCTAATTGGTTGAAAGTTAATACAGATGGTTCGACTTTGGTTTCACCGCGCATAACGGGTGCATGAGGTGTCTTCCGAACCCCAAGAGGGCTCCTTAGAGGTGCTTTCGCTTTTCATAATCCCTCTTCCTTTGCTTTTATCGCAGAACTCCGTGCTGCAACTTATGCTATGAATCAAGCTTCGAATAAGGGTTGGAGAAATTTATGGATTGAATGTGACTCTGCTTATGCGGCGACTCTTTTGTCAACTGGATCTAAACATGTCCCTTGTGAGATTCGTCAAAATTAGTTAGAGTGTTTGAGTTTACTTTCTGGTATGCAAGTTTGGGTGACTTACATTTACCAAGAATGAAATAGAGTGGTAGACTCCTTGGCAAAGTTCGGTCTCTCTGCTTCAACAACGCACTAGTGGGACTCGGCTCGCGACTTTTGTTCTAATTTTATTGGTGATGATTGTATTTTCTCGAGCAATTTCGTTTTGCTTGATTGTGTTTCTGTTTTTATTTATTGAACACCCTTGTAATCTTCCTTTTTCTTCTTTAATAATATGGGCAAATGATTTATTAGTTTCTGGCTTTTGTCAAAATTCACTGTTTGGTCTTCATATTTTGAAAAACTCACTACAAGGTCCTCATATTTCGTAATAATTATCCCTTTGGTCATTCGGTCGATTTCTTTTAGATTTGTAACTTTTATATTTCAGTGTAGACAGATAGACAAGACATAACAGAATCTTAAAGTCATTTTGAATTGTAGTATAGATGTCTTGAAAGTTAAAATATATTATGTTTTAAAATCTAAAAAATGGACAAAAAAGACTAAAGAGTAAATTATGACAGAAGATGAGAACCTTGTAGTAAGTTTTTCAAAATATGGAGACAAAACAGTGAGTTTAAACAAAAGTCAGCGACTAATAAATCATTTGTCTTAATAATATTTGGGTAAGAGGTTTTAGGTGTTCTTTATTCGGAGTGCCAATCTAGTTGAAATATCGACCGAACCACTTTAAATCTTCCACGTATCCTACAGAATATATTTTTTCCTTTTAAAAAAATAAAATTTGAATTCAATTCAATTTGGTTTTTATCAATGTTGTTAGGACCGGACCGGACCGGCCGGTCGGACCGGTCGAACCGCGAACCGAGAAGAAAACCGGTTTGATCTACCTATGGTTTTCAAATCCGCAACAGACCGGATTGAACCGGGTTCAACCAGTGAACCGACGGTCAGACCGGAAACCGGATTGAACCCGGTTTTTTTATTATAACTTTTTAAAATAAAAAATTAACTCTACAAATTATAAAACAACCAAATAAAACATATTCTATGCGTTCCATTTCTATTATCTTTATCCAATAACAAAATAAAATGTATCTAATCATGAAAAAATGATCAATTATGAAGTATTTAGTTTTTTAAATTTAATTATCCATGTATTACTATGATATTAATGTCATTTTCATTTTAGTTAGATATAGATTATTGAATTTTATGAAATTATTAAAAAATATTTAAATTATATATATCAAAAATTATTTATTACGTCATCCGGTCCGACCACTCCGGTCTATGTGGTTGAACCACGTGAACCTCGAACCCTTTAAAAATCCGGTTCGTTATCCGGTCCGGCCCTGACAACATTGGTTTTTATCAGCGAGTGATAATTTGGAGGCGGTATTTAGAAATCCATTTATGTGTTTATTTTTTACCACAATAAAAAGGGAATTTTGAATTACGCACGTGCCGAAGCAATGAAATTTGAGGTATTATACCGCCCAAATTGTGATTTTGAAAATTTGCCATTTCTGCTTTCCACCCAAACCATTTCTTCTTCTTCTTCTTCTTCTTCTTCTTCTTCTTCTTCTTCTTCTTCTTCTTCTTCTTCTGCGTGCTTCATTTTTCGATCAACGAAGGTAACAATCTCTTCTTTCTTGTTGTATGAGTATCCATTTCAAGATGGACATTCTTTACTGTTTTCACATGTGTTTTACTTCTTCCTATCATCAGTTGGCGCAATGGCACAATCCAGATACAGATTGTCGAGGCCCTTCGATTTAGATGATCTTTTCACTCCTACACGTCTCGCTGTTCTTGGGGTTTATCAACACCCGGAATTCCTACAAACATTTCTCAATCCTCGAGCTGGTTTAGGCATGGGTGGTTTAGGTATGTTCGCAACGCCAACTAGAGCCATACAGAATAGTAGGGGTCCGCCATCGCGCAGTGTCTTACCTCATTGGTACCCCAGAACTCCTCTTCGGGATATCACTGCTGTTGTCCGGGTAACTTTTCTTTTCTTTATCCTCTTCTTCACCATTTTCTTTAATAAAAAGATTCTCATTTGCAACGATTACAAGTTCAACTAACTCACTCATTTGCTTATTGCTTGTGAAGTTATCTTCTTTTAATGAAAAGCTTGTTGTGGGATGTTTCTGTACTTTTTAGAGCCTTCGTTTCGAGCCTTAAATTCTATTATACACTTTTTCTGAGTTGTTTTGTATATGTACTTATGTAGTGTTAATGTGCTTATGTAGTGGCTTTGTCTTGCTTTGAGCAATCTATGCGTAATCCGTTGTTGAGGTCATGAATAGAACGTTATTTTCTTATGATAGATCCCGAAAGATAACTTGTTGATGATTCCTTGTCATTCTATTTTATCCCATTTGTTTGTCCTTTTATGTACTGATTTTTTTATTTAGTGCTTAGATTTGCAATATTTTTGCTCTTCGTTGTTTACTAATTTGTATCCGAACTTAGATTGTTTTGTTGTTTTATAAATCTATTCTAGTTTTGAATTTTTTATTAGATGCTATTGCAGAGTCCATATCAAATGGCTGCTGTGGCTTGTACTAAGCGAGTGATGCTCAATTAGAGCATCCAACCCAAAAAACTGTCAGTCTCAGTTTGTCACGTTGCATTTTCCGGGATGCTACTGTTGGGTGTTGTTGAGCTTTCTCACCCTGAAAGCTAGTTTGAAGGATGAGGTTTCTCCCTCATTTACCAATTCAATCTATCGGTGTCATATTTAAGTGGAATTTACCTAATACTTTTCTTGCTTTGTTTTACATCAGTGTTCTAGATCTTCAAGGCTTCAACATAATTGGAAAACCTTCTATGAAATCTTTCCATTTGATCACTTTCCTGGTTCAATGCTTATGTAAAAAGGTCCCGTTTCAGTATGTTGGTTGATTTTTCTTTAATATGTGGTTAATTACTCCATGAAAGATAAAGCAGTTTAGATACTTCTCAGTCGTTTGTATATGTAGTTACTTTGGCTTGCTTTCGAGAAATCTATGCATAGTCTAACGTTGAGGATTGTGATTTTGTTAGGATAGATCCCAAAAGAATCTCTTTTTGATTCTTTGTGATTCTAGTTTATCCCTTTTGTTGTTCTTTTTAATCTCTGATTTCTTTGTTTAATTAGTGCTTAGATTTGCATTAATATTTGTGTTCAATTGCTTAATTTATATTCTAACTTAGATTGTTGTTTTATAAACCTGTTGTAGTTTTGAAATTCTATTAGATGCGGTTGCAGAGTCCATACTCGATGCCTGCTGTGGCTTTTACTAAGCCAATGGTGCTCAACTAGAGCATCCAACCCAAATAACTCTCAGTCTCGGTCTGTCACATAGCATTTTCCAGGATGCTGTTACTGGTTGTCGTTGAGCCTTCTCACCCTGAAAACTAGTTTAAGGGATGAGGTTTCTACCTCTCATTTATCAACCAAACACCCTCTCCTTCCACAACCCAAATGGGGAAAACCCAACAGCTATTTGGTCAAGTGCCAACGTGTTGTCTTACCTTTCAAGTTCTGTTAAGACAGAATGCATTGACCTTCAACCTATGTATTCCTTAAACAGTATGGCAATGTGCTCCTTAACTATTTACCTTAATGTTAGAATAATTCTCTATGAGCAGGCTTATGAAAGGAGAAGGGAACTTGTGGGAGGAAGCAGGGCGCAAGAAATTGAGACCCCAATGCCTCGCACTTATTGGGTTGGCACCTCCTCTATATCATCACCAGGTGCTCATCTCGAGCACAGTAACAGTATGAAGACTCCAGCTCCAAAAACTGCAATAAAGCGCTGTCCTCCTAGTGTGGGAAAAGTACCACAAATCCTGCTTGCAGCTGCAAATGAACCCTCAGAAGGGTCAGAGCTATTAACACCTGAAAAAAAGCTCTTGAACTCAATTGAGAAAGTTGAGAAACAAGTAATGCAGGAATTGAAGAAACTAGCGAGGACTTCAAGTGCCAAGAAGGCAGACAGAGAAACGAAGGTCAGAACTCTGATGTCATTTCGGTGACTGATCATCTTCTGATGATATTTCTAATCGTTTTAATAGAATTACAAATATTAGTTAGAAAATCATGGGGAGAGGGAGGATATGGACCTAAATTTCATCAACTGATGAAGCAATAGAGACGGATCATCTACTGATGATATACTTGTGCATTGAGATAGATCATCCGCTGATGATACAGGAGAGTTGAACTTGAATTACAGAGAAAGGGAGGGGGCTCTCAATTTTCTTGATAGTATACTATACTACTATATTGAATAGCCTTTCACTTCTTGCTGAAGGCCTTGAGAGAAATAGGATGTTTGTTACAGTAAGATGCCGTTACTTACTGAAGGCCTTAACAGAAGAAGTTATCTTCTTTTTCATGTTACTTCCTTTCTTAAAGTTTGATTCAAATTTATAGGATAAGTTGTTAACTGTATGGGTTTTTGTATATAACGGTTAGTTTTCAGCAATTGAGAGGTAACTTTTCTAGGGGTTTTTGACATTGTACTTTTACTGAAGTGCAAATATGATATAGCATCAGTTCTAACTGTTCTGTAACTCTTTTCCTAATATCTAGCTTTCTTATGATAGACTCTTAATATCTTAATTAGGATTATTATGACTATCTCCTGTTGGATTTGTATCTTGGCCAAATATATCTGCTAAACATTGACACAGGATCCATAATAGTAGTTGAATGAGATTTGAGATGATAATCATTTATATAATTGGTTACTTTTAGAATCATTTTAGTACAAGTTACCATGTGACGAAGAACGACATTGGTTGAATGTTTATAGCATTATCCTATGTAATATTTGCAAAAGGAAAAGTAAATAAGACGTCTAAATAGTTTAAGTGTCCACGTAGAAATGATAAACTTTCTTTGGACATTAATTGGTTCAAAATATTCCAAGTTCACAAATTTGACTGATCCTGAATAAAAGGGAAAACAAAGTAGAGTAACTATTTTTAGCCATGATTACTCAATATAGAAGTAGCTTTGTATCCAAAAGCAAAACAAAATCTGAGATTCACATAGTTCCCAGAAAAGCAATGTCGTCCAGGAAATTAATATCATCAGCTCTTATTATTGCTATTATGGGGATAGCTCAAATGGTGCCGGCTTACAGTGGTCTGGACGGTCCAGAATACTATCTAATACCTCACAATAAAGCAAGAGAAGAACTGGGGCTTCCAGCATTGGAGTGGGATGAAAAACTAGCAGAGTATGCGAAAGAAACCGCAAGCATACATGAAGAGGATTGTGAGCTAGAACACTCAATGGGGCCTTATTGTGAGAATTTAGCAGGAGGGAGTGGAGATGTGATGACAGGTACAGATGCAACAAACATGTGGGTGAGTGAGAAAGAATTTTGGGATGAAAAATCTCAAACTTGTGCAGATAATGAAGAGTGTGGACATTACACAAATATTATTGATCCTGAGAATCATAAAATGGGTTGTGTTAAGATTGCTTGTCCTAGTGGTGGTTTGATATTCCAATGCGACTATAGTGGTTAATCTTGTTTATCTACCATCATCATCATCATTCTAAATTTTGTTATTGTAGAATAAATCAATGAAAAAATGACAAGATTTTATGTATGGGAGTAAATTCGTTTTACTTTGCTAATTAGTTGTGCATGTATTAGAACTATTTTCATTTCGTATTTGATTCACCCTTTTTTTTGGTAGAATCACAATATGAACAAATGAAAATTCATAAATATTTTCACACATATTGAGTTTTTTTATTAGTATTTCCTTTCATTAGCTCAACGGTTAGTGAGATGGTCAATATGTGTAAAAATTTAAAATCGGATATTTAAAAAATAAATGCTGTAAAAATCGCGAGTTTCACTAATAAAAAATAGGTATACGTGTTGTTGAAGTCAAAGGACTACAAGCTGAATCTACTAGTTGTATAGGGATTTAAGTGCAATTAATCTTGTAAATGCTGAGTCAGCATAGGTTGTTAATTTGGCGGGAAAAGTTGTTAACAGCTTTTCCATTCTTTACCGGATTCTGATAACTCAGATTCCTATATAGTTCTTAATTGTAACCTTCATTCATCAATTCATTCAATCCAAGGTGATTCTTCCCTCTATTCTAACATGTTATCAGAGCTATGGGTAAAAACCGAGCTCGTCAACGGCGATTAAGATCAAGAATTATTGATCTATCACCATAAATCCTCACCGGCGAAGAAGCTGCTATCACCGGCGACGACGGCGACGACGAGTTCATTGATCCAATAGAGCAAGAAAATAGTCATCCGACGATTACTACTGTGAATTCACCTCTAGCAACTGAAATTCATCAAGATTCTCACACTTTCACAGAGGTTCCTGACGATTCAGCAGCTATGGAGGTCAATCAAAACTCAAACTACTCCAACGATAATCCAGGCGCTATGATTGTGAACATATTGCTCACAAACATGAACTACTTCACCTGGAAGCACGCTATGATCCGCGCACTCACGATTAAGAAGAAATTGAAGTTCATTGATCCTGAGGAAGATGAAGTTCCACCTCAAAAAGGCACTCCAGGTTACCAAGCTTGGAAAGAAGGCGATTGTTTGGTAACCGCCTGGATCTTGAATTCAATACATAAAGATCACTCTGAATCTTTTATGTTAGCTACATCATCTTATGATCTATGGATCGAGCTTGGTCAACACTTCGGAGATAACAATTCTTCTATGCTCTTCAATCTCAAAAGGCAACTAAGCCAAACAACTCAAGGTAACAGTTCTGTTTGTACCTATTTTACTAATCTCAAGAAGCTTTGGAACGAGATGAGTTTGCTTAGACCCTTGCCTTATATGTAACTGTGAGTCTATAAGCATTGTGCTTGTAATGCTTTCAAAAGAATTAAAGATATTGAGGAAGAAGACAGAATGATGCAATTTCTAACTGGTCTCAATGAAGGATTTGAGCATGTGATTAACCAAATCTTGATCATTGATCCTCTTCCTAATATCAACAAAGCCTTTAATATGGTTATCAAGATTGAAAAGCAAAGAGAAAATGTTGTTGATCATAATCTTGAAGTTGCAAATTTTGCTTCTCCAAATCCCCAACCCAGATCATCCACAGATAGAAACTCAAGAAATGCTAATGCTGATAAGCATTGTGATCATTGCAATCGATCAGGCCACACCAAAGCTGAATGTTTCAAGATAGTGGGGTACCCTGAGTGGTTCAAAGGAGGGAAAAACAAAGGCAGAAACAATTCTAATAGAGGAAATAGAGGAGCTAATAACAACGGAAATATTGGTGGTGCTGCTTATGCTGTTTTGCAGGATAACAAGATGTCACCTATGGACAGTGATTCTGAGACAGATGGAGGAGATTCTAAAGGCATTGAGGGCATGAACAACTTTGTTATTCAAGAAATGTACAAGATGCTCGAAGGCAAACAACAGCAAAATCCAAACTACAATGATCTTTCAGCTTTTGCTGGTTTCTCTGGTTTTTCTGGTAATGCTATACACACTCAACCTTCTACTACTTCTGATATATTTTGGATAATTGATAGTGGTGCAACTAGTCACATGACACCCCACTTATCACTTTTCACCAAATATAGTTCAGCCACTAGTAGAAAACTTGTGTTAATGCCAGATGGGAATGCTAAACCAGTTGTCCACATTGGAGATGTCACTCTATCATCATCACTTCATCTCCAAAATGTGCTTCAATCCCATCTTTCCAATACAACTTGCTGTCAATTGGACAATTGTTGAAACAATCTAACATTGAAGTTATTTTTACCTCTACTCATTGTTATTTACAGGACCAGAAAACACATGATTGCATTGTTGTTGGTACACTCACAGGAGGCCTCGATCTATATCCTCACTGCTGAGTCCTTTACACAGAAAACCACAAAAAGATGCTCTCAACAACCTGATACTGCTCTCACCTCTATTTCCTTCCATGATTGGCATATGAAGCTTGGCCATCCTTCAGAAGCAGTGTTATCTCATATCACTGAAGTTCCAAAGAGTACTTCCTCCACTCTTTCCTGTTGTATATGTCCTAGAGCTAAACAACACATACATTCATTCAGTCTGAGCACAATTACTACTACTTGTAGATTACAGTTGATTCATGTAGACCTTTGGGGTCCTTATCAAATACCCTCTTGTACTGGTGCTCACTATTTTCTTACAATAGTAGATGACTTCACCAGACTTACATGGGTTATCTTACTACAAAATAAACTTCAAGTTCCAAATGCTTTAGAGATGTTCATTATTGGTGTTGAAGTACAACATAATTCTAAAGTTAAGATTCTCAGAAGTGATAATGGAACTGAATTTGTGAATCAACAATGCTCAGCTATGTTTTCTCCCAAAGGGATACAACACCAAAGATCATGATGTTACACTCCTTAACAGAATTGAGTGGTTGAAAGAAAACACATACAACTTCTAAATGTTGCCAGATCCATACTTTTCCAAGCTTCTATGGCTAACAAATACTAGGGAGAAGCCATCCTAATGGCTACTTCTATTGTCAATGTCCTTCCCTCCAAACTCCTGAAATGGAAATCTCCACATGAAACTTTCTTCTCCACTAAACCAAACTACACCATTTTCCACACATTTGGCAGCCTATGCCACTATACCAATACCAAACCCCATAAACAAAAATTTGATGAAAGATCTTGTACATCTATATTTCTTGGTTTCTCTCCTGGCCAAAAAGGTTACAAGTTACTTGACCTATCTACTCACAAATTTGTAGTATCCAGAGATGTCACTTTCCCTTCCCCCACCCTATTTCCTTTCTCAAACTCTAATAACCAGGAACCTTCTCATAACTAACCTCAACCACCATCAAAAAGTCACACTCTATCCACTACCTCTCCCATCTGTCCTAACCCAAGTGACACCAATATCAGACCTAAAAGAACCCCAAAACCCCCAACTTGGCTACAAGATTATGTTTGTCACTCCTCATCCTCAGATGGCCTTGAATGTGTGTACATGCCTCAAGAATATGCTCATTTTGCAGCTAAATTGGTAGCAGAATCTGAGCCAAAGAACTACACTGCAGCTAGTGCTGATCCCATATGGGTTAAAGCTATGCAAGAGGAGTTTACTGCCCTTAACAACAACAACACATGGGAGTTCTGTGACTTACCTAAGGGGAAGAGGACTCTTAAGACATTATGGGTTTTCAAAATCAAATATACTGCTAGTGGTGAAGTAGAGAGGTTCAAAGCAAGACTGGTTGTAAAGGGTTATAGTCAACTACAAGGGGTGGACTTTCATGAATCTTTGAGTCCTGTTGCAAGAAGTGTCACTGTGAGAGTGCTCTTAGCCATTGCATCAGCCAGAGATTGGCCAATACACCAAATTGATGTTAATAATGCATATTTACATGGATTTCTTGAAGAAGATATCTACCTGGATTCTCCACCAGGATACACTAAATGCCCTCCAGGCAAGGTTTGTCATCTCATCAAATCTCTTTATGGTCTCAAGCAAGCAGGCAGACAATGGCACAAAGAAATTGCTTCAAAGCTACAAGCTTTTGGCTTCACAAAATCCTGCAATGACCACTGTCTTTTCATCAAGAGGAATGCTGATGGAACTTCTACCTACATGGTCATTTATGTGGATGACATACTCATTGCAAGTTCACTTCTTTCCCACATTCGATCTGTCAAAAGCTTTCTCCATGATCTTTTTATTATCAAAGACATTGGACCATGAAGTATTTTCTGGGGATTGAACTCACAAGAACACCAGATGGGATATTGTTATCTCAAATGAAATACACAAAAGACATTTTGAAAGATGCTGGTTTGATGAATGCAGCTCCTACCAATAGTCTTGTTGCTTCAGGATTGATAATCTCAGAACTTGGTGAAGTTTATCAAAATGCAGAACAATATAGAAGAATTGTTGGAAGGCTATTATATCTGAGTTTCACAAGGCCTGACATTGCTTATGTTACTCAGCAGTTATCCCAGTTCATGCAAAAGCCTGATCTTCACCATTTTCAAGCTGCTATTCATGTTCTAAAGTATCTCAAAGGGACTTTCAACTATGGTCTCTTCTACCCTAAACAAACAAAAGGCAAGGTTCAACTCAAAGCCTTTTGTGATGCAGATTGGGGAGCATGTAGACTCACAAGGAGGTCTCTAACAGGGTTTTGTGTATTCATTGGCTCATCTATGGTGTCTTGGAAAACAAAGAAGCAAACTGTGGCAAGTAGGTCTTCTGCTGAAGCTGAGTACAGGAGTATGGCTCAAACTAGATGTGAGATCAGATGGATTAGCTACCTCATGAAAGATTTTCAAGTTGAATTTGAGGAACCTATTTCACTCTTATGTGATAATTCAACAGCAATTGCAATTGCTAAGGATCCTGTATTTCATGAGAAAGTTAAACATGTAGAAATAGACTGTCATGTGGTAAGAGATCACATAGCAAATGGTTTTCTCAAAGCTACTCATGTCTATTCTGCAGTTCAACTAGCAGACCTATTCACTAAGCCCTTAAGTCATGATGTTATGCTCCCATCTCTCACCAAAATGGGAATGATCAAGCTGATAGCAGATTCAACTTGTGGGGGGCGTGTTGAAGTCAAAGGACTACAAGTTGAATCTACTAGTTGTATAGAGACTTAAGTGCAATTAATCTTGTAAATGCTGAGTCAGCATAGGTTGTTAATTTGGCGGGAAAAGTTGTTAACATCTTTTTCATTCTTTACCGGATTCTGTTAACTCAGATTCCTATATAGTTCTTGATTGTAACCTTCATTCCTCAATTCATTCAATCCAAGATGATTCTTCCCTCTATTCTAACAGGTGTTATGGTCACTTTGTTTTAGTTTACTTTGTCTTAACAACTGCTAGATTAGTTTTTCTACAATCGTACAATAATGTTCAAAATAAAGTAATGAATGATTACTTTGTAACCAAAAAATTTCCCATAAAAATATTATAAATATCTAATTATGAAAGTTCACATTCGAAGAACGATGAAATAGATGCGGAATTTGCTATGGAAAAAATAGAAATGATCATATATCAAATATGTTGGTTACCACAGGATTATACATCTCCAAAATTTAAATGGTCTATGAATTACAAATAAATCTTGCTCATAATTTTTCTATTATTTCATCAAAACTGATATTGTGTAAAATGATACGAGCCGTTTGATGGTGGGATTGCTTTTCTTTGAGCTGTAAAATAGTAAGTAGATTAAGCTTGATGCCGTCGTCCATATTAGATGTCTAAGTCAATATTGAAATTCAAATAAAAGGACTAACGTGGGTTTAATAGTAATCAAGTATAGCTTAACAGATATATAAAATAAATAATGTGTATAATGAAAGTACGAGGATAATCATATTTAATTTATTGGAGATATGAAGATTAATTTGACTTGTAATTAACTGGTGTAAATGTAATTAAAAAAAAGTTAGAGAAATTAGAATAAATAAACTTTATCAAGGAATCATACATTTATTGTTATCATTTAGGGATAGAGAATCAGAATCGAAATCACTTTTCAACCACTTTGTTTGGTGCAGTGCGGAATCAGAATCATATTATATTTTTTTTATTATTAAATAAAACGGTTCTATTTTTTAATTAAAGTATTCCCAAAATAATTAAATCAATTCTAATTTAAAATTTAATTTATAAATATATTTTCTTTCTTTTAATGTATTTATATAAACAGTGTTATATAACAAAAGGATGAAAAAGGAAATAATATTAGTAAAAGATAAACTGAAAGAAATGATAATTCTTGATTAAAAAAAAAAAAAAAAAGAAATGATATTTTTTTTGCGGTTAATGAAATCGTGTGGAGTAGGTTTCTATATTTAAGTTTTATTATTAATATATTTTGTATTAGAGGGGGATTAAACTTGATTAATGGGGGGAGAGGGGGAATGGTGATTCTGAAACCTTGGGGAATGGGATTCCTATTCCAGTAATGATTTTAATAAACCAAACATTAAATAAAGTAATCCATTACATCCATTCCCATTCCAAGGTAGATTTTTGTGAAACCAAACACACCCTTAGAGTTTAAGTTAGAAAAGATTTAGGGGGCGTTTGTTTTACTACTTTTCAACTGCCTTTTGCCTTTTGCTCCTAAACAGGAGATATTTAAGTGTTTGGTTAGGAATAAAAAACATCTCATTTTCCTGTTTGACAAGGAAACAACTGCTTTTTCTAAAAAGCAGTATTTTACTGCTTTTCCTACTTTCTCTCCACGTTTATTTATCTGTTCTCTTAAATACCCCTAAACGTTCACCTTAAATTTATTTAGTGGTTTAAAACATGTACATTTTAGTCATTTTACATACTAACAGCAAAAAGCAATTACAAAATTACCAAACACTTATCTTGAAACAAGAAACAGGAAACCGGAACAGGAAACAAGAACAGGAAACAGGAAACAGGAAACAGGAAACAGGAACAGGAAACAGGAAACAGGAACAGGTGCACCAAACGAACCCTTAGTAATGGAAGGAAGGAGAGGCAAGAAGAAAAGATTTCAGAACTTTTTTTAACTTTCAAATAATTTTCGAAATCTCCCCTCTTAACTCAACTTTCCAAACTGTGTTTATATAATTAATTTTATACTAACATTCTATATAACATAATTTAAATAACCTTATTTGAATTTTGGTTCAAAACAAAAGAAACACACACTTATGTTTTATTTGTACCTGAAGTTGATACACTTTGAGTTTAAATAAATAATTGATTGTAGTAGAATGCAATGTTTATATAAGAGAAATTTGGTATAATTATGTAAAATTGATGGTGAAGAAAAGGTAAGAAAAAAGAAAAAAGAAATGGAGCAAAAAGGAGTAGTTAGAAAGTAAAGGAGCAGTTAAGCAGGTGGTAATCCAAATTCCAAAATCCATAATCTTGACTGTGAAATTGAAATTACAAAATCCCTAGACTAGAAGAAGCCTTCCTTAAAAAGCTCCAGCCAAATGTACAGAATTCATAGCTCCTCTATAATCTCCCCCCCCCTTTCTAACCCTAAATAATGAATAATTTACTCCATCATCTTTCTAACCCTAGAATTTCCAGAACCAGAATAATAATACACTCTAATCATAATAATAATGGCCAAACACCCCGTTCTAAACCCTTGGCTCCCTTTGCAGAAACGCTGCGTTTTAGCTCTTCTCATTCTCCTCTCCATTTCCACTCTCATTGCTTTCTTAATCAAAGCTGCTTTCGATGATCATCTTTCCCACACCCATCTGCATCGCTTCAATGCTTCCCCTATCAACCCCAATCCCAATCCTCTTACTTTCATGAAGTCCAAGCTTGTTGTCTTGGTCTCCCACCAGCTCTCCCTTTTCCGGTATTTCCTTCACTTTCCTTGTTATTGTTTCTACAGTTTATCAACTACTAGTAGGAATGTACACAATTACGATAATGAAAAACAAACAAAACACAAGAATTATTTATGCAGTTTGCCACTCAACGTCTAGGGGCACTACCAAGCCAGGATATTTTACTATCATAATAGAATACCAAATACATTATATATACTACTAATAAACCCTACATCTACCACATAGGAAATGCTCGTTCGTTTTCACTTATCAAATATGATTATGTTAGTGAACCCTTACTTTGTATACTTGGAAATGATCAACTCTTTTAAAGAAACTATATCCATAATTTTAACTACTTTAAGGTTATTAGATCCTTTCTATGTTAAGTGTTGTTATGAATAACCTGACATGTCCGAATAACTGAATCTTTGGTTTATATCCGAAAAGAAAAGAATGTCTAAAGTGGTGTTGTGTGGTTAGTTCGTGGTAGCTATTGCAGTTGATGAAAATAGCTATGCTTATTTGGCATCTATGTGAAGATTCTTTTGTCGTCTTATGCGGAATCTATGGTAGGAAGTATTAGAAGGAGAACCTGCCGGTAGCACTTTTTACGTGTTAAATTTATGACGCAACTTGTCATACTTGGTTGTTGAACTTGTTACTACATGAAACTCATATCGACAAAGAAGGAATGTAGTATTTATTTTATTAGATGTTTATGTTCTTTGTTATGGAAGTACTATATCTTGAACTTTTTTATGGTAACATTAGAAATCTCTTAAAAACCAAATATCAACTTGCTGGTGCATGTGGTGATGCATATTGGTCGGTCGATTTCCGATTCTTGTCTTCCATTCCTTTTCTCTCATACAATTGCTTTCATATTAATCCTAATTTTATTTAACTAGATCCTAATTTATTTATTATTAGGTGGGCCATTGTTGCTGATGGAGTTGGCCTTTCTATTAAGAGGTGTCGGTTCTGAAGTTTATTGGATTACAATCCAGAAACCTTCAGCGACTGATGAAGTGATATACAGCTTAGAGCAAAAGATGTTAGTCCGAGGAGTGCAGGTATTTTGGAACATTAGTAAAGGGGTGAATGTTAGTAGATAAGATTATGTTTTCAACTGTAGTTTTTGATGGTAACAGTCTTATCAGAAAAAGAATTTCCTGGAATATTTGATTTCTAGTACTGTTTTATGTTGATTTGCTTTTCTTTAACAGTTTATGCGTTATTATTTTATATTGATTTTCTTCCTCCACTAGATACAGTTTTTAGGTCATCCTACTTTCTCTATTGAGCTCCCTATATCGTGCTATGTAAATGAAGTCTTGGAATAGAAACATTTTTGTTGGTCTAAAACCTTGTCATGATATTTTTGTATACTTGTACAGATAGTCCCTGCAAAAGATCAAGAAGCTGTAGCGAAAGCTGTTAAGGCTGATTTGGTTGTTTTGAATACTGCTGTTGCTGGGAAGTGGCTTGACTCTGTTCTGAAGGAAAAAATTCCTCGTGTTCTCCCGAAGGTCCTGTGGTGGATTCATGAAATGCGTGGGCACTATTTCAGATTGGACTATGTTAAGCACCTTCCTCTGGTTGCTGGTGCTATGATTGATTCACATGTGACGGCAGAATATTGGAAAAACAGGACACAAGAGCGTTTAAGGTAGACTTTTAGCATGCTCATATATGCAAGTATACATCCGAGACACTTTTTTATTTATTGTGGTGTATATTTTGCATACCTTCACAGCTATGCTATAGGATTTAGTTGACTTATTAACTTAAATTTAAAGGTTTGCCAGCACAGTCTGGTTATATATAGAAGAGCAGGGTTATTTTGAGCATCTACATTTTGGTTCTGAATATCTTAGGAAGTTGCAGTTTCTCTCTGCATTTATTGACATTGCCATCAATGCAAATTTGAGATTGACAAACTTCTTTTCTAATAGGGATTTTTTTTTTCTTCTCTGTTATAACACTATTTTTCTAGTGTTATTTTTCCATATGGATAATTTTTATCCTTTCCTTTCAGGATTAAAATGCCTGAGACCTACGTTGTTCACCTTGGAAATAGCAAGGAACTCATGGAGGTTGCTAAAGATAGTGTGGCAAGAAGGGTTTTGCGTGAGCATATCCGGGAGTCCCTTGGAGTGCGGGATGAGGATTTACTTTATGCTGTAATCAACAGTATGTCTTTCCTAATTTTGAGATAATTTTTTTTTTCAATTGTGTGTATGTATAATATATACACATGCATGCACACGCATACACTACTTAAGAAAAAAAGACTTGAACTTCTGAATACTGTGGTTTTTATGCTGATGATGCAGCTGTCTTGCTTGAGTGAAGAAGATTGTTGTGGCCCCTAGATTGAAATCCAGTAGGACAATTGAAATAAAAACTGCCCTTTTTTTTATTCTTTCACATTGAAGTACAGTCCAATGATTGCAAAATTAGATAACAATCCTCCACATAAAAAAACAAAATGCTGCATGGTTACACATTCAATTGGATGATAATTATCAAGCAAAGAAATTGAAGTAAAAGCCATAAACATGATTAGACTCGCTAACAAATTGTCTGCTTTTAACATGCTATCAGTTGCTGTTCCCAATTTACTGCTTCGCCCTCTCGTACTGAGGAGCTGAAATCTTTGGTTCTTAGCAAAATGTATTAGGTCCATATAATTTTGTCTCTACTGCTGATTGAATCAGACATGGTCTCAAGCAAAGATGCTAAATACTATTGTCTAATATGTTTTTTTAACCTTTATAATTATAATCTCTCAACCTTTATCATTATTGTTCAGGGTTAGATTCTGCTTCTAAATGTTCCAACCATGTATACTTATTTATTTCACTCTGCCTTTCCATATTAACTTGAGTAGTTGATAGAAATGACCTTCTTGGCTGAGTTGGTTTACTTCAATCAATGGCCTAAAATATGATATGTCTATTCTAGGAAGCCAGGGTATTGAGGGAGTAGAGGAATGAACTGGAAGAGTTAGTTACTCCCTTTTGCGGAGAGTTAGTTACTTCCGTAAAGCGAAGAGAAAAAATGGAGATATTTTTCTTCTCACCACACACCCTACACCACTCGAGATGCTACTCCCGTCCTTTTTATTCCTTTCATCATCATTGTATATGCTATCAATCAAGTTTATTTTGCCTCATTCTTTTTGCAATACTATCTCTTCTCTATTTTCTGGCTTTCTTTCCTGTTGTTTGAGTGTTCTCAACAGTACATACATTGCAGGTGTATCTCGTGGAAAAGGCCAGGATCTATTTTTACGTTCCTTTTATGAGAGCTTGCAATTAATCCAACAGAAGAAGCTCCATGTGCCATCAATGCATGCTTTAATTGTGGGCAGTGATATTTCTGCACAGACCAAGTTTGAGACAGAATTACGAGACTACGTGATACAGAAAAAACTTGAAGGCCGAGTTCACTTTGTAAATAAAACTCTGGCAGTGGCTCCTTATCTCGCTGCAATTGATGTCCTTGTTCAGAATTCACAGGTAAATGATGCATGTAGTGCTAGTATTCCTTCTAATGATATCTGTACTTCTTGCTGGACGTCAGAGTCAGTCACTTTTTGGGTCCCCCTTTAGGTTTCATTATGCCAGTTTCTGTTATGTATTCTGGATTACTTGTTGAAACATTTGTAGTTTTTATATTTGCTTGTCATTAATCTCAATTTAGAATCTAGAGTGCATAAAGTTGTATATGGAAACTAAACAGATTTTTTGCTTTGCCTTTTGACAATTCATGGGTGTGGTTGGATTTTTGTATTGACAGTTTTCAGAGTCGTATAGATGATTTTGACTTGCTAGACAAGTTCTATCTTTTCATAATTTACGTTAGAAAGGTGCAGTAACATGTGTATAACAAAATGGACTTTTGTCACAAAACGTAACCATGTGCTGTTGTTTGCATACTTCTATACAACAAAAATACCTTACCTAAGTAATAAGGTAAATTTGTTTGCTTTACCTAATCTTATATACCTGCCTCAGACTGTCACTCTGAATATATACCCCACTAGGCTTAATTTTTATTTCCAATATAAAATTGAAATTATAGCATCATAATGAACCTGTTTGTTGTGTTGATTCATGCAGGGACGTGGAGAATGCTTTGGGAGAATAACCATCGAAGCCATGGCATTTCGGTTGCCTGTATTGGTAAGGCTTTTGACACTACTTGGTTTAAAAGACTTTGATTTTGATATTGATCCTCATATAACCTTAGCAATGGTTGAATGATTGGCTTCAGGGAACAGCAGCAGGAGGGACTACAGAAATAGTTGTGAATGGGAGTACTGGGTTGTTGCATCCGATCGGAAAAGATGGTGTAACTCCGCTGGCGAAAAATATAGTGAAACTGGCTACTCATGTTGAGAGGAGGATAACAATGGGGAAAAGAGGGTACGAGAGAGTTAAAGAAAGGTTTTTAGAACATCACATGGCAAGCAGAATTGCTGCAGTGCTTAAAGAAGTGTTGCGCAAGCCACATTAAAGTTAAAGTTGATATATAGCGACGCAGGCAGCAAATAGAAGCATATAAATGGTTTTTTGGTCAACCCATTTGTGGTGATAGAATCCTTCTGTATGTATGGCCCAAATCTTCATATATGATTTTATAAAAGAGGTGTAGATTATGTATATCCATGGATGGATGAGTCACCCGAGTTAGAAAGTAAAAATATACATCATACATGGAAGATGGATGGCTTTACCGGATGCACTGTTAAAGAACGGATTCTATTGTTAAAAAAGGTTGAAATTCCATGCTCAGAATCAGATCTAATGAAGCCTTTTTTTAGCCTTCTAACTATCATCTAAAATGTGCCCTCTTATGAATGTCTCAAGTAAAAGTACTTTCCATTTACAGTTAAAATGAAGTAATAACCTTGATTATGATTCTAATATTTTGTTTTGAACCGCCTTCAACTTGACAATACCATGTTCCTCTTAAACTGAGATTAACCGAACAGATTGCTTCGATTGCTTCTTCTCCTTTATAATGGAAAGGGCTGGGGTGGATCCTAGACTGATAACAATCATCTATTGTTGACTAGTAGATGTACGTGAGATGTTCACCCATTATCCATTCCTCACAATGATATGTCTATATGGGAATTCATGTCCATGATCTTCCGCCAGGATTCATGTTTGCGAAAGTTAGGTTGTCGGCAATTTTGTTGAGAAGTTCATTGAAATAGATCCTTGAAACTTTGAAGGGGTATTGCGGATCAGAGTAAGCATAGACATCCTTTGAAGATGAAGATGAAACTACAGCGTACTGACGGTGATTGGTTTTGGATCATGAGTAAATTCTTGATGACTCAAAAACTTTAGCCAGTTTAATTAGTTAAGTTATTTAATAATGATTTTTTCGTCAATTGTAATTCTAAAAATAATTCGAATCCAACAATAATTGAATCTTCATCTTTAAAAAAACCTTGTGCAACATACACATACTTCATTGTCTGATCATAACTCTCAAATAAGAACCCACAAATATCCTAAATAAAAACCCAAAAACATCTTTATACTTATTAAATTGCTGAAATATGTAGTGAACAAACAATGTTTTTTAAAAATTTAACTCAAGAAAGTTGACACTCACAATTAACATTATAAACCCAAAAAAGGTGAAATGCGTTCGGGCAAACTCCCTTGATAAAAATCCTCGCACATTAGTTATAAAAACATGTACATTACGCATGGTAGAAGTTTATGAATTAAGTAACTTCACCATTTTTGAAAAAGTGGCAAAATACATGCACACACGAACATAATATATAATGTGTTATTTACTCATAAATAGCATGCTATTTTTAGATTAACCCAAAAAAGTACAAAATTAACACTGAACTTCTAACTTACATTTTTACAGTTGGATAGGGTTTACAAGTATTGCGGGTATTTTTAGTTTAATTTCAATGCCTTGACTTAATGGGATGACTTTTCTTAATATCTTAAAATGAAGTGATTATTTTATATATAAATTATATTCTTCGTATAAACAATATTTTAGTATACTCCTGAAGCACTATCAGGTTCGGATCAATACAATTTTGATAACGTGTAATTTAATTAATAATTTATATAAATTTTTTGACTCTAAAATAAAAACTCTAAACTCTAAATTATCGATTCTAAATCTGAATCGATAATCCTAAATAGGTGACGTGTCATCTAATACTAATAACGTGTTATCGAAGTATTAATTCGGAATACATGTCATCTGCATAGTATCATGTCAGAAGCATTTTAAAATTTCTCTTTCTAGTCTTTTCATATAGAAATTGCATTTTCATGAAGGGCATTATTTCCTTCATTGTTAGTGTCAAGTGCACAGTTCGTTGGGTTTGGACTTCAAAACGAACATAAAATTTAACAGCACACAAACGCAAATTGCCATCTCTAATAAAAACCAATGGTATGCAAACAGCTATACCCTAAAAGGACTCACCTGATTTTTAAGACATAGCTATAAACCCAAAACATAATTCTTATACAAAAGAGCAAACGAAAACAGAAAAACAAACTTATAAATAAATATTAACTGGAATCAAGTTTCCACACGAGTAATGGACATACAACAAACCCATATATATTCATCTGAAAGAAAACTCTAATTCAACAAAGAAAATAAAACCTAAAGCTCTCTATGTAAACTATATATCATCGGTAGAGATGGAGAATATAGCTTTAGTATTATTAGGATGGATGTAGCAAGATGATCAAGGATGGTTATGGTGGCCGCCGCCGGGGAGTTTTTCCTTAATCTTGTCCATAATTCCCTTATGATCCCCCTGACCAGTAGTACCAGTAGCACTACCATAACCACCAGGTGTAGTAGTTGACGTGGCATGTTCATCTTTCTTATGATGACCTGGCATCTTCTCCTTTATCTTCTCCTTCAACCCTTTCTTCCTTCTTCCTCCATGTCCATCATCTTCCGAGCTAGAGCTGGATGAGCTTCCGGAGCGGTGAAGCATGCCACCAAGTGTATGATGCTCTTTATTGGGTTGGTGGCCGGCGGTGGAAAGAGGTGGTGCTCCGGCAGCTGAATTGTTGATTGGATTTCCATATTCGTCAGTCGTCTCCGGAAGAGGATTACCATATGCGTCGACTGTACTCTGTTGAACGGCACCGTATTGATTTGGGAAGTGTGACATTTTCTTAAACAATATTTACGATCACAAAGACAATACTCGAGTTGTGAGGTTAACTTAATTAGCAATATTTTTTCAGACTTGATATATAAAGAGATGGAAGGTGTGCACGTGGATGGATGTTATGTTGCTTCTTACACGTGCTAGTTGTACCTTAACTGACACGTGTCTACTTACGTGGAGCTTAGCTTTCTTTCAATCATCAAATTAACATCACTTTTTACTTTTTAGTTATGGTTGTCGGCTACAGATAATGATTTGGATTGAGTTTTTTTTTCTGCTTCGTTTTTTCAAAAAAATAGGAAGTTCAAATACATTTTTATCTTTCTCTCTTTTATGATTTGAATCTGAATTGTTGAATTGTAAATTAGTTACGTGTCACCTTCTTAAGGACAATTGAGGATCAATATTTATTTATTTATCTATTTATAATATGCGGTTATATGATCTGTTATGGCAACTCTTTTTTTTATCTATATTTTAGGGATTTTAGAGAATTCTGAAATACATTTGGTGTAGTGATATAATATATCGAAGTGTAGTTATATAATACATCTAATGAGTGATTAATATATATGATTTTAATTAATTAAATTTTTATAATGTGTAAATAGTTAATAGTATAAATTTTTCTAGTAATTTATATAAAATTTTAAATAACAAAATAAAAATTTTAGATCCTAAAAAATAATCTAAAATCTTAAATTATAAACTCTAAACTTTAATAGTTATGATATATCGCTAAATTATTGATTCGGAGTATGGATAACGTGGTACACTGGGCGTATTCTAGAAATTGTCCTATATCTCATAACAACGTCAAATGAATATGGACTTTGAACGAAACACGACTCTCAAGTTTACAATTGATACCCAAATCTTACTCGTCTGTTATTAGTTATTTAATCAATTGATCCACAAATTCGAGCTGATGCAAGACTAATTATTCTTTTATTTTAATTTTTGTCACATTTTGTTACGCGAATATCTGCTTGAAGTGTGTACAAGCCGAACTCATCATATGTTTTTAATTCAATAAACATTGAGGTTGTTTTCGATAGTAGATACTCTAGTACCATGTTACTTAACCGATTGAACCAAAATCTCAAGCTGATAATTAAGGTCTAACAACATGTTTTTATGTTATCTATTTCGATTACAAGCGATTGAACAAAAGCTAAAGCTGATAGTTAAGGTTAATAACATCTTTTATATTAATTTCTAACACACTCCATGCAAATGCCTATTGGGCTGAAGTGTGTACAATTTAGGCTCAACCCACCATGTATTTTTAATTCGACAAATATTAGATGTCAAAAATCGAACTCAACCTTTTGATTGCAAAGGTCTATTGAACCAAAAGCTTAAATAGATAATTAAGCCTTAACAACATATTTGTATATTAATTCTGAAATTATATTTGATTCGCCGGATATTACCAAGCCAAGAAAACACTATCCACTAGGAGGGAACGATCCACCCTTAATATCGCCTCTTAGGAAGATAACAATGGCATGCTGTGGATCCTACGAATAAAAGGATTACAATCATATTATGATTCTATTTCCTTAAAGACCGGTATGAACTGAAGAGGAGTAAAAATCTTATATTATCGCAGAAATTCCTCCAAGCTTATATATTCAACAAGGCTTAATGTTATTACAACCTTTTAAACTTGTCTCTTTTAGTCACTTTACTCCCCCAACTTTATAAGAAAACCAGTTTACCCCTTGCACTCCTAAAAGTAGTATTGTCAACCCTTTGAAATTGTCTCTTTTGGTCACTTTACTCCAACTTCCAAAAAATTCTAGTTTAGCCTTTTAAACTTCAAAAACTAGTTTTCCAAAGTATTTCTTTAAGTTGTCAATTTTTTGACCAAATTATTGACGTGACATATTAGTGGTTAAAACTGAGGCGCATATATTTGACGGGTGAAATATGTCGTCTGACAATATAAAAAGGAGACTAACAATATCGCCTTTTGGAGTTGAAGGAGTAAATTGATCTTTCTGTAAGTTCAGGAGGTAAAGTGACCAAATATGACAAATTTAAGGGGGTTGCAAGAGCGTCAGGCCATTCAATAATTATCAATTATCGTAACATGGGGTTTAACAAAAAAAATGGTTGTATTAACATCAAGTATTTTAGTGGAGAGTTTCTAGAATACACTCAGTGTAGAGTGACGTGATACACCAAGCAAATAAATGATTGACAGATTAGATAACGAATCTCGCAGGAACTTGTTCTTTGAGACACCACGAGTGTGATGTGCCGCTTGTAGGCCTCTAGGACCTCCTCTTAGGCTCCGTTTGGTGTTGCAGTTGTTGTTAGCTGTTGCTGTTAGCGGTTGCGGTTAGTTGTTGCTGTTAGTTGTTGCTGTTTGCTAATAGTTGTTGGATAATTAGTGTTTGGAAGAATTATAACAAACAGTTGCTGTTGACATGTGAAAAGACTTATACGGGTATACTATTTATCAATATAAATTAAAATAATAAGTTGGGGTAGTTTTGTCAAAATTTACTTGTGGTTTAAAATACAAACTAGCGTTTCACGAAAAGCTTCAGATTGAAGCTTTTCATGAAACGCTCCGTTTTGGTTCCAAAACTCTAAATGCTGTAGTTCAAAAAATATAACCAAACACCTATTTGTGAGCATATTGGAACAAAAATGCAATATGCTCCTACGAAACGCTATATGCTCCCACGAAACGCTTTACCAAACGGGGCCTTAATTGACACATGTGGTTCGAGCTCCTCACATAAAGTCCATATGTAGTTGGCTTTGTTTTTGAGTTCGTTTTCTGTTTTTCTTTTCCTTTTTTTTTTTTCTATTCGGAGATCCAACCCCTCCGTTTCAAAAAAAAAAAACAATCAAATTTTTACGCCGTGTAAATAATTAATAATATATTTATAATTAATTATTTATATAAAATTTTAAATGATAAAATAAAAATCCTAAACCACATAAAATGAATTTAAAACTTTAAATTATAATCTTTAATCCTTAATAATTATTTTACGAATGATGTTGAATGATACTGTACATCGAATATATTCTAGAAATTATCATTTTAGTTTAAAGGAAAGGAAAAGACAGAATAAACCCTTTGAAAAAAACCCAACAGCGGAAAGAATTCTTAAACCCCAACTGCCGCCACCGCCACCTCCAACGATGCCGTGTGAGGATTGTTGGTTCCTGAAACCCTAGAGCTGAAATCTGGGCTTGCTTAATTTGAATTTCCATCATCAAAACCAAACCCTAATACAATGATAGCTGCCTTGTCATGGATTCCCAAAGGAGTTTCCAAATGTGTCCCCGCCGTAGCCGACCCTCCCTCCAAGGACGAAATTCAAGAGATGATTCAGAGCGGCCTTCTCAATACTAGGTAACTTTATTTACTTACTTGAATTTATTTACCATTTTGCCTAATTTTCTATTTTCCGCAGTCAGGATGTTGATGATGATGATGAGGATATGGATGCTGCTGATACTTCCACCCATACTGATGAACTCACTCAAGCATTAGCTGTAGCTGATGCTCTCGGTAGAGCTCCTCGATCAACTAAGAAATTTGATGACATTACCCATGGCTTGAAGGAACTTAACATGGATACTTATGATGCCGAGGATGGCTTGAAGGAACTTAACATGGATGATTATGATGACGAGGATGACGGTATATGAAGTTTACGTATTTGAAATGGTTGATTATGTCCACTCAATAATTTGTATCTGGTGTTTGTGTAATAGGTGTTCAGCTATTCAGCAAAGCACTTGGAGACCTTTATTATCCAAGCAATGATGCAGATCCCTACCTAAAGGATAAAGATGTAAGTTTGAGGGTCTATAATCTATCTATGTGTTTTTTTTTTCAAAAATATCTGATTTATGGTACAATGAGAATGCGTTGCAGGAGGATGATGAATTGGAGGAGATTGAGAACTTGACCATTAAACCTGTGGATTCTGTAATAGTCTGTGCACGTAATGAGGGAGAATTCAGTCACCTTGAGGTTTGGATTTATGAGGAAGCAGTTGATGGTGATTCAAACATGTATGTTCACCATGATATTGTCCTATCAGCATATCCGCTTTGCACTGCGTGGCTTGATTGTCCACTTAAAGGGGGAGATACAGGTAATATCTGATGCCTCGTACGTTTGTGATATATCCGATAATTCTATTCTGCCAAATTATAGCTTTGTTTTTGTCTCTTAACAGGAAATTTTATAGCTGTTGGCTCAATGGAACCTTCAATTGAGATATGGGACCTTGACGTTGTACGTAATTGAATCTCACAAAAATAGATTGATATAATCTCTTCAATGTGTCAATTGTTGCAGAATCTCTAATTTCCCTTCCTATTCTCAGGTTGATGAAGTGCAACCAACTGTTGTATTAGGGGGTGTTGTTGAGAGGAAGAAGAAAAAGAAAACTAAGAAGGTCCTTTACATTCTCTATGATTTGTGTTCGGTCTTTTTCCACTTCATTATCTCGCACATGGTCTTGTTCTATGATGCATTCATATATGCTTTGTTGGGACATAAAATTTACTGGCCTCTTCTTGATCATACATATAGAGCAGTCCAATATAAGTCCTTGGATTTATATTATAATTTGTCCATTTTAGGCTTGAAAACCCACTGCCATGCCATTTTCACAATGATTATTTGGTTTCAGCAATTCTTCATATTTCCATTTCATTTCTGTTCGTTCCTAAGGATCTCAAAAACACTTGCTCTGTTTTATGGACCTGACAAACTTCTTTTTTCCCTTATATGCTAATAATGTAAAATATTGTGTCAGAGATCAATCAAATATAAAGAAGGCAGTCACACTGGTGCTGTACTTGGCCTTGCCTGGAACAAAGAATACAGGTTTGTTGAATTTCTCTAGTCTCTAATTGTATTCTTGCTTCTTTGAGCATAATGAATTTAGCTAATCTATTGAAAACATAATAAGTGCAGGAATGTACTTGCCAGTGCTAGTGCTGATAAACTAGTCAAAATATGGGATGTGGCTACCGGGGAATGCAAGACTAGCTTGGAGCATCATTCACGAGAAGTAATATAGCTTTCCTTTTTGTCATCTTGGTTATTTCTTTCGGCATATGCTATATAGGATTCACGTCTTTTGTTGCATTTGCTTCTTATCATACTTGTATTAAGGTATTAGACCTATGCGTGTATATCTGCACTGGCCTTCCTGTTTAAGGAAAAAATTACCCCCTCTCCGGGAAAAGAAAAATAAAAAGAAATAAGAGAGATAAGAAAAAAAAATCATCACGCCAATTTGCTTTTGACAACATATTGTTGATTAAAGGTATGAACTACATTGAGTTGGAGATAACAGAGAAATAGGCAGTTTCTCTTACTTGACGTGGTATTAGAGCCTTTTAGATAAAGAAACCTATGGTTCGAGCATGACATCATTATGCATGTATTGTTCCGAAGTATGGAATTCCAGAACAAGGATGGCCCAACTTAAATTCGATATAATAGCTTTTGTAGGGTCGGATATTCTTGTCAGTACTTTTTTTTTTTTTTTTTTTTCATTCTGTTCCAGATTTTGGGGTGTACTCTGTAATAATAAAATAAGGCTCCGTGAGCAAAAGCTCCTGTCTATATACATCTATGATGTATTGATGATGAGTATATAACATAGTTTGAGTAGGTAATGAGTATATAATGTAGTTCGAGTAGGTAACGAGTACACATATACAACGTAGTCTTGCGATATGAATGTTGAACAGGTAACGAGTACATGTGCTGAGCTTTGAAGGATTTAATAACCCCAAAAGAAGGTAGAACAACGCCTAATTGAATCAACATCTAATCAACCTAATTGAATCAACATCTAATCAACCTAATTGAATCAACATCTAATCAACTGCATTTATTAATATAAAATTTCAATACATAGTAAAGTGGACCTGTGCTTATGCCCTAGATATGCAATGTTCTATTAAAAATAATAAAAATTATCCTTGATCTTTAATCTTTAATCAAAATTCTGTCTATTTGTGTATTGATTTTTCAGGTTTAAATAATTTCTTCATGCTGCTATTTGCAGGTTCAAGCAGTCGCATGGAATCATCACGAGCCACAAGTTCTTCTTAGTGGATCATTTGATCGTTCAGTAGTGATGGTAATTTATACTCTCCCTTGCAGAGGGAGGTTCAAGTAATATATGTGTTTGTGCATATGCTTTGTAGATGTTCTGTTTGATTCCAGTACTCTTATATGTTGCAGAAAGATGTCAGGTCTAAAGACGGTGATAGGAAGTGGTCTGTCAGAGGCGAAGTGGAAAGCTTGGCATGGGATCCCCATAATAATCACTCTTTTGTGGTGTGTTTTTAATCCTTCACATTCTTCTATTTAGAGAAAGAAAAACAGAACATCACTAATATATCATATCATATGTATGTGAAAGATACAATGAGGTTTTAGTTGTTGTTGTACTAAAATATAATATCGAACCTTATCTGTTCTTTCAGGTGAGTCTTGATGATGGCACAGTACAAGGTTTTGATGTTCGTGATGCCAGGGATTCTACTTCTGAATTGAAACCAAGTTTCACTTTGCATGCGCATAACAAAGCTGTTACCTCCGTCTCCTATAATCCTTCTGTGCCTAATGTACATATCTGTTCTTCTCGACCTTCATTTTCAAATTAGGCTCTCTTAAATTATTAATGGTTCCTTGTGTATGTTGAACAGCTTCTTGCAACAGGATCTGAAGATAAAATGGTATTTCTTTTCTTTTGGTTTTCTTTGCTAACCTCCAAGTAGCCTGCTGCCGATAAATGATATGTATAAATTCAATCCACTGCTTTTTCCTATTCTCAGGTAAAGCTTTGGGATTTGACAAACAACCAACCGTCATGCATAGCATCACAAAATCCTAAAGCAGTATGTGATTCATCCTTTTCATGGATTTGATGTGCCTCTAACAAATCTCCAATTAAACACTGTATTTTGAATGTTACAGGGTGGGGTCTTCTCTATTTCCTTCTCGGGGGACAATCCTTCATTACTTGCTATTGGAGGTTCAAAAGGCACAGTGGAAGTGAGTATAAAAACACTGCTTTTTGTTCGGTGATTTTAACACCGGTCTTGTGATGTCTGGTTTATGGAATTATTTGGTTGATACTGTACTCTGCATCACTAAAAACTTGTAGGTATGGGATACTTCTTCAGATGCTGGGGTCTGTAAAAGGTTTGGAAATTACAGCACAAAGAATGTGCTGAAGCCCGAAAGTGAGGGAAGTAAAAAGCTATAATTATTTTCGACTGGGCCGAGCGTGTAATTATCTTCGACCTACTATGTTCACTGGAGTTTTGAAAATTCTGCAAGTTTTCTGAGTAGCTCTATTCATTACTTTTCTGTTTGAAGTTTTGGATTTTGTTCTTTTTCTTTTTGGGTCTAAATGTAATGTGGGAAGAAATGCTAATGCATTGAAAATACCTGTCTGAATGAGAAAATCAACAAATGTGGTAGTAGAAAAGTTTAGATGGTAAAAATATGGAGGTTTTCTTGGACAGGTTTACTTTTTATGTTTTTTTTTGTTTTGTTTATTACTCTTATATTGAACGTTTATTTATTTGTTTAATTAACGATTCTTATAAGTTCAACAGCGGCTGCTGTTTGAATTGATAATTATCAATTACTATTGTTTAGTGAATTATTAGGAGTTCATTGATGTGTAAAGAGACTAATATGGATATCTTCTTTTATCTATATCGAATAATTAGTAGCGGAGCTATGTGAATAAAATCTTAGAACCTTTCCTCATGTCAAAAACTATATCTCAGTCTCCATAAACTACAAGTAATCTGATCTCTTAATTATTCATTTGAGCATATCATACCATTTTTCATATTTCAATCAAAATCACGATCATCTGTTAATGCTGTTCTTCCAATATAGTTAAGCAGTTTTGTTTGATACAATCACAATACCTTTTCTTGATGCAATCTAACAATTTTTCATCTTCTTTTCCAAATTCAAAGAACCTTGGGTGAATTTGTTTAGGTTGTGGTTGATAGTCTCACTCAAGGTAATGTGTAAGAGATGATCGTCAGTGTTTGAAAAATTCTGTACCCTTTTTTAAGGGAAGGATTGAGTATCAATTGGTCCTCTATCTAAATTATTGGTTTTTAGATATTTTTATATTTGAGTCGACCTTCTACAATCTTTGGTAGCTATGAAATCGAGATGACTGACAAGTATATGTTGGTTAAAGTAATTCGGTCAGTTGGTTCAACCTGTTAGTCTGTTTGATGTCATTAAGAAAAAAATAAATATGCAATAAAAAATATAATCAATTTGACATGAAAATTTAAACATTCAATAACTAAAATCATAATAAAACAAGTGCAATCAAAACATAGAAATTTTCACACGTTCAATAAATAAAATTCATAATTGTCCAATGAAAGTGTAATTCGAAGATTGATTTTAAGCTAATAATTAATAAACATTTGATTTTAAGCTAATAATTAGTAAACATAAATTAGTAAATCATCTATTTCTTTTATAATTTCATCTATTCTTCATAGTCATCATTTCCATCAATTTTGTCTTGATTTTCATTCGGTATCATCAAAATGTCTTAATTTTATGATAAGGGAAAGATACACGAATTGATGGACTAATAAGTTTTTCTTTTTTAAAATTTTAGTCAATACGGTTCAACGATACAATGATTGAGTCCAGTTCTTTGTGGGTTAATGATAATGACCATTAATACATAAAATCGAACCTGCCGTATGGAAGGATCGGGATTGAACCTGCTTCGTCTGGCGGGTCGGTTCGGTCTTTAAACTACTGATTTTATGTATATTTACTTCTCCAAACTTACAATACAATAATGAACCCATATATCATTTTAACAGCCGTACGTGGTGCTTACCGGTGTGTTACATATGTACAATATTAATCTAGAAACCCAAAACTTTATGCTAAAGCTTTTTACAAAATTTTGCACACAAAGGTATGTATGCCTCATAAAGACAAGATTTTTTTTTTCCAATGGAAATAGAAGATTGCAAAAATGAGGTGGTAGCTAGGTAGATGTAAAAGGTTGAAGTGGAAAGGAATGAGAGACTAAGCCAGAAAGAAGTCCTACAAGGAGAGCAGAATTGTAAGTAGTTGGTTCAGCTTCAAGTGTATTGTTTCTATTCTTTTTAGTGTCCTTATAAGTTTCATCAAGGGAAGGTCCACCAACTAGAGCTCCCACAGCTACATTTGGGTTAGGATCAGGTGAGTACAGCCACACAAATCCATTTGCACACCCTGTTTTAGCATGAACAGGAATGGATGATCCTCTGTGGTGTACATATTGAGGGTACTCCATACCGTATCCTACTACGTAACTCATCTCATTTGGATTTTGGCCTAATATATATTCTGCCTGAGATACGGCGAAGGTGCGTAGATGGGATGGACTGTAGAGTTCGCCGGTGCAGTATAGGGATGGAGTGTCGGAGGAGAGCATGTAATCGCTAAACACAAGTGCTAGGAATGCTGATGCTACTGAGTATTGTAGTGCATTCCATTTTTCAACCCATATCAGACCACCTATATATACATCAGTATAATTAATTGACAGAAGTAGTAAATAAAAAAGTTGACCAATACTTTTTTTTGTATCAAATCATCAAGTAATATTTTATTCAAAAATCAATATTACCACGTGGCACATCCTCAAGTTTATGTTTAACATCATCCGTAAACATTTCAATGAGTTAGAGTCACGTAATGAAAGACTACTATCGTTAGTTCTTTATTACTTAACTTTGTTAAACCATTGAAATTTCTAAAATAAGATCATGTGTTGTTATTATATTTAGAAATTGATAAGATTTCATTTGTATAATCGTCCCTAGTACATATTACAAGAAATTGATGGCATAAAAAGAAGAAAATAACTCACTTTGAGTTCTACTAGGTGTGGCAGTGGGTGAATCTGGAAGAAGCATACACATGAATTCCTCAGCTGTTTGTCTATACATTTGAAGCTCAATATTCTCCTTCTCTGATCCGCCTTTTGTTTCGTCCAGCATGTTTATCCTTGATAGCAAGACCTGCACCATAAATAACACACTCATCAACAAAATAAAAATAGAATAACTTACCACTTTGGCTGTTTCTTTGCAGAAAAATATTGTGCAGGAAAATCAAATATATTATACCTGAGCACCGGCATGCTTATCATCCCAAGTAAACCAAGTCGGATTCCCCCAGTTACCAAATTGTCCCCCATTAATTTGAGTAGCATAACTTAGATATACTTCATCCGAAGTAGCATGGTACAGCCATGCTGCTGCCCACAACAATTCATCTCCATATCCCGTCGAATTATAATATTCTTGCACTTGAGGAACACTCATACTATATAAACCTCTGTATGTATCAGCAAAGCTAAACAGCTGCTCGGCATGAACCAGCAGCAAATCCGAATACGAAGAATCAATTTTCTTGAAAACAAGAGAAGCGGACGCCATTGCAGCTGCAGTTTCTGCTGCAATATCTGTCCCTGGAAACGACGCATTCACTTGCCAAACTGGCCTTTTCTCTGTCATCTCTTCTGGTCTTACCCAACATTCATGATCCAATTCGGGATCGCCCACCTGAATGTATAACCTATTTGAGGAAGAATGAGCACTGATCAGATAATCTGTGATCCATTTCAGGGAGGTTTGAGCATATTCTAATTGTTGTACTGCTTCCATTTGTGTTCCATATTCTAGAATTGCCCAAGACAACATTGTTGCTGTAAAAGCCATTGGAAACCCGAATTTGATAGTATCTCCAGCATCATACATTCCTTTTGATAAATCTATTCCTTCTTCTATTCCATCTTGCATTCCTGAATCTCCTCTCCATGATATCCTGTTATCCACCAGTTCACCAGCTATAACAAGAAATTCACGCATAGCTCGAATTATCCATCAATGTTGCATCGAAACCGAATGGAAATATTATTTGTAAAAAACATAACAAACAGAAATCACATATTATATAAGTATTTATGTAAATAAGTTAGGCCCTCTTGTTTTTTACAGTAAAAACCTGAATTGACGTGAACTGAATTATCGATTAGATAGCTGAATTTAAGTAAAAAAGAATAGAGTCTTAGTATCTTACACTTTTGGACATCGAAGAACTGCAAGGCTACTTGAAGAGCATCTCCATATTTCTTGGAAATGGCTCCATGATCTCCATGGTGGCCTGAATTATTTTTCAAGCTATTCAGATACCTTAGAATTGTAAAGCCAGCTGCTGTTACAACCATAGCTACCATTAAGAAGGCTATTAAATACCATACCCATCCAAATTTTGATTTTGAATGATCTTCCAGATGATCTTTGTTTTTCCATTTCTGGGTTTTAGGTAACTCTACTACTTTTCCTTCCATTTTAGTTAGTTTAGTGGTCAAGATAAAAGTACCAACTTGGAATTTTCATTCTGAAATGAACCAGAGATTCAGGTATTAATTAAGAGTTTATATATTAATTAATGTCTGAATAAGGATGATAGATTTTGTAGAAATTTGTAGTCTTATGATGATCTGATACCATTGTACTTCACTTATGCCTTAATTTGGACCCATTTAATAAAATAAAAGCAAAGTAGATTTATAGCCGTGAGATCAAGTGATTGGAGGGTGAGGATTTGGCCGAGGAATGATGCTGTTAATGAAGTAAAGACGAGTGACGTGGCAATGTCTACTTCTAAAACCGCCGGTTTGTCGTATGGAGATGAGTTTCAGAAGGTAGAAGTAATGTAGAAGTAGTTGAAAGAATGATTAGAAGTAAGATTGTGATAGGATTTTTGTTGTTTTCTAATGCAAATCTCTAAATATTTGCTACAAGTTAAGTTCCTCGATATTCCCATCAAATAAAACCTTCAAAATGCACCTATATATTATTCCATTCATATTTCTATTGAATCACTTATGTTTTTTTTTCTTTTTTCTCTTTCTCCGATGGAATCACTTATGTTTAACTCAAACAGATGAACAATCCATTTTACGGATTGTTTTACAAGTAAGGTTATGTTCTTTATGACTGAATTGAAATTAACTAAACACTATTGAACTGAATAGAATTGAATACTACTGAACTAAACTGAAATAAATTACTGATAAAGTATAAAGAATATGGTCGAAGACTAATACGATCCGATCTATAAGAAAGAGCAGTCTTAAAGATATATCACAATTCATTTTTACTTATTGTTCGGTATAGTTTTTTTTATGTTTTATACCGATTTCTAATTTTTTGTTGTTTTTCTAGCTGATGCCGTTTTGAAAATATGAACAGGGCCATCTCCTGCATATTGGAGGCCCTAAGCACAAAAAGAATAATTATCAGATAGATATTATAAGGATAAATAAAATATTTTACAAATTAAGATATATAAAAAATTCACATAATAGCACGTGATTTGAAGAACGTAATAGTCTAAACTTTCAAATTAACTGGACGAAGTAATTTTGACGTGAAAATTAACCCATAATTTAATTGCAAAATGAACAATCAATAACTTTTATTTTGTATGTTTTTAAATCGCGGAACTGTTTATTAGATACACATAAACCATACATTTACATTGCCTTTATTCTTCAAAAATAAGTTGTGAAATAATTATGAAGGTTCTCACATTGTATAGTTATAGTCAAAGTGTGTCGTGGTTGTTAATTTTTTATTTTATTTTAGTTGACTATTTAAATTCTTATTTCTATATACGATGATTATTCAATTCAAACGAAATGGTAGTTATATATAAAATTAAGTTTTAACAATTAAATTCTTATTAGAACTGAAAATGTTTGGAGCAAAACCTATTAAGTTAGGAGCAGTTATATTATGACCGTATAATAGAAATATAACTGTATATTTTTTTATTTATATAAATAATTTCTAATAGGATAATAGTTTTCTATTTTTTCTTTAGTCGAATTTATTTCATTCGATCCATCGTTAAGGATCGAAAAAATTAGACTCTTAAAAAGTGGAAGCTCTAGACGACCGCCTAGGTCAACTCCCTCTGAAACTGGCCCTAGATATGAATTAAAGATATATTAAAGATATGAGAAATATATACAAGTAGTAATCTTTCCGAATTTTGGATTCTCTCAAATTAGGATACGGTAAAATTCATCAAATTTAAGGGAAATTCTATGGTCACTTTGTTTTTCACAAAGTAACCATTACTTTGTTTTGTCCACCATTAGATCATGGGTTAAAGTCTAATCTAATGGTGGATAGGACAAAGTACAAACAAAGTAGAGCAAAAACAAAGTGACCATAGCCTACACCCAAATTTAATATCTATAAATGATTTGTAACGTGTAATTTGGAAAGAACAAAATTGATGAGTCAACATTTAAGTCAAATCGACTTTTATTTTTCTTTGTTGCATGCAGGATTATTGAGCAAGTTAGTTCAGAATCTAAATAATTCTTTGGGTACATTAAAGTTGTTTTCTTTTGTCGTCACATTATTTAAATACAAAACACTTTTCCATTTCTATGGTGTGAGGAAATGGTGCCTGCTGGGAAATGTTAAATCCGTATATGAACACATGCATGCTTTCATTTTTTTTTTTAAAAAATCCAATTTTCTTACTTTAGACTTGGTGCTTTTAAGGAAGTTTCTTCTACTTTGTTAAAAGAGATCATTACTTTGGTCAAATTTTGTGGATTTCGTTCCCATCTTTTTCTTTTTCTTTTTATAACATTCCCTATAACACAATGTGATTTTTATAACATTCCCTTTTCCGACCAAATGGATTATAAATAGTGTTTCATACATTGCAGAGACAACAACATCCTAATACACACACAAAATGCTTTCCATGACGGCTTTACTTTCGGCCTATGCTTCCATATCTGCAATAGCCATGTTTATCTGCACCTTCTTCAATGAGATGTTACCCGAACCTGTCCGAGATTTCATCAATAACAAAATCTCCGACTTATTTTCTAACTTCATCTTTTCTGATTATACTTTCCTTATCCAAGATCATTGGCAAGCAGTCGACAATGAAACGTATTTGGCTGTCCAGCTCTATCTTCCTTCCAAAGTTGGCCCTTCGATTAGAAAACTTCTTCTAGGAAGCAATGACACCAACAACATCACTGCTCCTCCTAAACCAGGCATTCCTGTTGATACAAAAATTGTCGATTTATTCGATAATATGCGATTTGAATGGATTCTCCGTGAGAAAAAAGCGGATAGTTCTTATCATCATAACACAAAATACTTTGAATTGAAATGCAGAAAGAGAGACAGAGAAAGGGTTATCAATTCCTACTTCCCTCATATTTGTACGACTGCTGAATCAATTTTCAACAAGCGAGATAGCCTTCAACTTTTCACATATGATCTTCAATATTCAGAGTGGGAACCCGCGGTGTTCAAGCATCCTGCTACTTTTGAAACACTGGCTATGGAGCCTAAACTTAAGGAATCAATAGTTAAGGATCTTGATTTGTTTATGCAAAGGAAGAAATATTTTCAGAGTGTTGGTAGAGCTTGGAAGAGAGGCTATCTTTTGTACGGTCCGCCTGGGACGGGGAAGTCTACTCTTGTTGCTGCTATGGCTAATTATTTGAGATTTCATATATATGATCTTCAGCTTCAAGGTGTGAAAAGTGATGGGGACCTCAGGCGGATTCTTACTTCTACTACTAATAGATCCATTCTTCTCATTGAAGATGTTGATTGCAGTACTAAATCTTCGAGTTCTCGCGCTGATTTAAACCCGTTAATGCAAGTGGATGATGATCTTGATCAAGCTAATAAGAAGCGTTCTCTTGATCCCGGGGTAAGTTTATAACATCTTTTCTGATCCAACAACTTGACAATCATTTAATGCATGAAATTAAAGTTCTTGGTTATGAAGTAGTTAAATTCTTTTAAAATTATCGATCGATATATTAACTTATACATATAGATATCACATCTATTCATATGGAAAAGGTAAAAATGGAGCTAACTTTTTTAGCATACTGCTAAGTTGAGGTGTTTTATGAGTAAAAACTTCAACTTTTCCCAATAAACTAGAGAAAAATTCATCCATAAGATTCCTGTTTATTTTTAAAAGCTGCGTATAACTATATATCTTTGAAACCTTTTGTTTACTTGGTATTGCTAGGAATCACATTCGAAACTTCTTTTCTTCTGCACTTAAGAGAATAAAACCTTGATTTTGATTGGACTAATTAAACTGATGTGTTAATTAAAGGTCATTTAATATTCACTAATACTAATTAAACAACACATGTTTTGATGCTTTTTCTTTCTAATAGCATAATATGGATTGTTTATGAAGATGGTAATCACACGTATTGCTTTATATTTTTTTAATCATTAGATAAATTTAGTTATATCTTTACTTTTGATAATGATACAGGTGACATTATCAGGACTTTTGAATTTCATAGATGGCTTATGGTCGAGCTGTGGAGATGAAAGAATAATAATATTCACAACAAATTACAAAGAGAGACTAGACCCAGCTTTGTTAAGGCCAGGACGTATGGATGTTCATATTTACATGGGACATTGTACTCCATCAGTATTCAAAAAACTAGCTGCAACATATCTTGGAATCGAACATCATCGTCTGTTTGAAAGGATTGAATATCTCATTCAAAGGAAATCGATTACTCCGGCAGAAGTAGCACAACAGCTCATGAAATCTGAAGATCCTCAAATTTCACTTGAAAGTTTAATCACATTTATTAATAACGAGAATGAGGATATAGAAAAGGTGACCGTTTTCAAAAAGATTAAGAAATTAATGCAGAGGAAAAAGAACAAGTACTAAACACAAGGAATTGCTTAGATGAACATGCTGGAAACTAATATTTGCCATATTGTATGTATCTCTCTTCTAACAACTAATAATAAAATAGAGCTTATTGTACTTCAATAGAACTTATTGTCAATCATACAATATTAATTTCTCTCTGTTTTCTTCTAATAAACTGTTAAGAGTATCATATGATTTGAATTATGTCTCATCACTTACACATTGGTAACTATACCAATCGAGTTACAACCAATTGGCATTTTTTTTTATTAGATACAAATATTTGCTTTATACATGATTTATTATAAAATATGAAAGAATTTAGGCCCTGTTCTTTTTGATTGAATTGAATTGAACTGAATTGAATTGAATTGAATTGAACTCAATGATATTGAATTGAATTGAATTGAACTAAATGCTATTGAATTGAATTGAACTGAATTGAATTGAATTGAATTGAATTGAACTAAAATAAATTGAATTGAACTGAATTTATTGAACTGAATTTACTGAACTGAATTTACTGGATTGAGTTAAAAATTTATAATTTAATATTGTATCATATATGAGATTGAATAATTTTTGTGCTGGCAAAGTCAAAAAATTTATAATTTAATATTTGTAACACCTAATAAAGTTTTAACTGATATAAGAATTAATTAAATAATATTAACACCTAATAAAGTTTTAACTAATCCTAAGCTAAGAGTTAATTAACTAATATTAACAACCCATATTAACTCCCAACTCCCTTGAATGCATTATTTTCAATCACATTGAATGCAACTATAGATTGTTGAATGAAACTCCTATGGGGTGTAAAGAGCAACTACGACTTGATAAATATATGTTTATGCGATTAGTAAATTTAATAGTTGAAAGATTTAAATTTGTTAGGGGATAGTAAATATATAACTGTGGCAGAGCAAGTTGGCATATGTTTATACATATTAGCCAAAGGAGATTCTTATCGCGGTGCAGGCGATAAATTTAAGCATTCTATATCTACAATAAGCAAGTATTTTAAAAAGGCGTTGGATGCTTTGGTTATATTGTCGTTCGATATTATCAGGCCACATCGTGGTTTGTCAGAGATCCATCCGGAAGTAGCGAACAACTCACGCTATTGGCCTTATTTTAAGGTAATGTTCGACATTATAAGATTATGCACACTTGGAATACCAATTACACAATATGGCCCAAATGTCAATGGAAGAGTAGATTCAGATATATTTAGTACAAACCGAAAAAATGCCATGTTAGTAGTACGGAATGGTATAGCGCAACAAATTTGGCAATCACGACGGCTAGCGGAAAATGAAGAGCAATCAGATGATGAAGATATTAAAGAGAATGGTTAAAAAAATATATTTATGAAATTTACTGAACTGAATTGAATTATTGAAAAATGTTGAATTGAATTGAATTGAACTGAATTGAATTGAACAGTATTGAATTGAACTGAATTGAATTGAACGATATTGAATTGAACTGAATTGAATTGAATTGAATTGAATTGAAATATGTTGAAATTAAATCAAAAAGAACAGGGCCTTACAATAGCCTAGTTGGTATATATACTCATTAATGAGTAAGTAGAAAGTAGAAGACCAAAGTTCAAGTCCATGTTAAAAAGAGGACCAAAATTCTCACTTTTTTGAAAAACAAATGAATTTTAAGTTAACATTATAAAAAATGTAGAGATTCTACGATGGACTAGGTCCACCATATGTCAGTGGACTTCATTAGTGTTTTTTTGAACACATATTGTTGAATTTGTAAATAAATAATTTAATTAACAAGAGAGTTAAAGATGTGTTTGTTGAACTCCTAAATAAATAATTGAATTAACAAGAGTGTTAAAATGTGTTAATAAACACTATTGAATGTGTCAATTGACACGTGATGGACCAAGTCCACCGTAAAATTTCTTATCAAAATGACTAGTCATAAACTAAATTGTTAAGAATTAAAATATTTGAGTATCACATCTACTATAAAATTCTATTTTTTCCAATCATCATTTTAATTTTTTTCCTCTCTAATAGTCTTTTTTTTGAAAATTCAATATTGAATTCATTAACGGTCATTTTTACCATGTTAACCTAAAAACCTTTCTTTTTTTTAAAAAAAAAAAAAAAAGAGAATCTCAACCCTTCTTTTAACATAAAGAAAAAAACCACATAGATACATTTGACAAAATATAAATCACAAGTATTTTTTATTTTTGACAAAAGGGGAAAACTTCATTGAAATTAAGAGCAAATTACATCATCAAGTAAAAGGGATCGAACAAACTCCGGACCATCGTACCAAAAATATAAGGATTAGTTATATATTTAACAAAGGTTCACTCATTGTTTTTACTATTAGATTAATTTGTATAAAATTAATGGTGTAAAAAATAAAGTAATCTAGAAACAAAGTAACATAGTCTACATACTATAAATATAGTAACTTCTTACAACAAAAATTCATTTAATACACAAGAAAAAGGTAAATTCCCAAAAAAAATCATCTTTATGGTTACAAATTTTTTTAAATAAGTGCGATTTGTTTTGCGATTAAAAAATGACTTTATTTTTATTTTTGCATCTTTTACTTGAATACAAAAAAAAAAAGACCGCTAACAACCTCAAAAATGAAAATTTTCAAGAACTTATCATGTCCTAAGCAATTTTAATTCTTTCACTTATAAATTTTAAGATTATTTAGTTAGATAGTGTTTCGTGTAGAGAGAGAAAGTGAATGTTTAAAGAGAGAGAATTAATTCTAGAAAAAAAATAATTTTATAGTAAATGATATATTTATCAATTTTGAACAAAATAAAAAACTACCTATCACTTTTTTATCATAAAACAAATCACATTCACTTTGTTTGAGCCATTCCTGTAACTATATAGGTTGTTTTTGAAATTTATCCTAAAAAATTATACATGTTTCAGTTTACTACAAATGATTTCTATGGGCTGTACTTTAAGTGCGGGGTTTTTAAAATGCACTATTTTTGGACTGGGCTTTATTTCCATCCCATATAAACCCTAAACCTTCAGCAGTCTGGGCTTTATTTATCAAGGTCTCAACTTTATCTTATTGAAGTTATTTTCCTCCAACTGTCAACAAATCTTCTATTACTATATTAATTTGGATGTAAGCTATGGTTACTTTGTTTTTGCTTTACTTTATTTATATTTTGTCTTATTTACAATTAGATTAGTTTTTAACCCATGATCTAATGGTGGACAAAACAAAGTAACGGTTCATAGAATTTTCCATTAATTTGATATAAAAATGTTTGCAAAATATTTGAGTTTTGATATAAAAAGAATCAAACTTAAATTAAGTTGACTCATAGTCTCTTTTGACTGATTTTGGGTGACAAAATAGTAAATACAGTAAAGATGTCACATTTGAATACAAAAACAGTAACTATTTAGTCGAAACTAATCAGTCGTATTTGATTTGATTTAGGAATCGTATTCCGACATGGATTAGGATTTACATATATAGCTTAGCCTATATAAAGTGTGACACAAGTTTCCTTCATCAAACACAAACAAACACTTTGAACAATGCTTTCCATTACCGCTTTAGTCTCGGCTTATGCTTCCGTATCTGCCATAGCCATGCTTATTTGCACCTTCTTCAACGAGATGTTGCCCGATCCCCTCCGAGATTTCATCAACATCAAAATCTCCAACTTTTTTTCTCACATCATTAATTCTGATTATACTTTTGTTATCGAAGATCGTTGGCAAGCAGTCGATAATGAAACGTTTTTGGCCGTCCAACGGTATCTTCCTACCAAAGTCAGCCCCGCCATACGGAAGCTCCTTCTAGGCAACAATGACACCAACAATACCATCGGTCCTCTCAAGCAAGGCATTCCCCTCGATACTCCTTTTGTCGATTTTTTCGATGATATGAGACTCGAATGGATTCTCCGACTGAGAAAATCCGAATCTAATTTTCATCGTAACCCCAAATACTTTGAATTGAAATGCAAAAAGAAAGATAGACAAAAGGTTATGGATTCCTACTTTCCTCATGTTTGTGCTACTGCTGAATCAATTTTCAACAAGCGAGATAGTCTTCAACTTTTCACGTATGATTTTGAATATTCGGAGTGGGAATCCACGGTGTTCAAGCATTCTGCTACTTTTGACACACTGGCTATGGAGCCTGAACGTAAGGAATCAATAGTTAAGGATCTTGATTTGTTTATGCAAAGGAAGAAATATTTTCAGAGTGTTGGTAGAGCTTGGAAGAGAGGCTATCTTTTGTACGGTCCGCCTGGGACCGGGAAGTCTACTCTTGTTGCTGCTATGGCTAATTATTTGAGATTTCATATATATGATCTTCAGCTTCAAGGAGTGAAGAATGATGCTGATCTTAGGCACATTCTTACTTCGACTACTAATAGATCTATTCTTCTGGTTGAGGATGTTGATTGCAGTACTAAATCTGCCCGGTCTCGTGTGGATTATAATTCAATGCAAGACGATGATGGTTTTGACCAACCGAGTTATAGGAAGCGTCCCTTTGATCCTGGAGTGAGTCTGATTGAACCTAGAGCTAATCTTGCTTTCCCTTTTTTAGCATTGAGTTTATAAATTTGTTGCATTCTAATAATTTAACCCGTTATGACTGAAATTATGATACAGGTGACATTATCAGGGCTGTTGAATTTCATAGATGGATTATGGTCAAGTTGTGGAGACGAAAGAATAATAATATTCACAACAAATTACAAAGAGAGATTAGATCCGGCTTTGCTAAGGCCAGGACGGATGGATGTTCATGTGTATATGGGGTACTGTACGCGAGCAATATTCAAGAAACTTGCAGCCACTTACCTTGGAATTGAAGATCATGTTCTGTTTGAAAGGATTGAAGAGCTGATTGAGAGGAACTATATTAGCCCTGCAGAAGTAGCCCAACAGCTCATGAAATCTGATGATCCTGTGATTTCTCTTGAAAGTCTAACTACATTTCTTGTTGAGAATGATTATGTAGAGAAGGTGACATTATTCAAAAGGATTAAGAAATATTTAATCAAGAAGATCAAGTAATCAAATTTCCTTGCTCACATCACAGCAGAATGTTAGAAATTACTTGTCCTTTTATATTCATTCATCACCCTTGTAATGGAAAACTACAACTTATTCTTCTTATACACAATTTATTTGTGTTAGAAATTTTTGACAGAATTTATGTTAGAAATTACTTGTCCTTTTATAAAACTTGTTTTTTTCTTTTTGTTTCCTTTTTATTTTCATTGTATGATTCTTTTTCCTAATATTTTTGGGTTTGGAGTTTTGGATTTTATGTGGAGGTTGCAAATCTAGTTGGGATCCTCCACCATTCTCCTCCCTATATTCTCCGCTTTTACTTAAAAAAATTTATGTTATTCATAAGTTGATCAATTTTTTATTTCTAAGTTGATCAACTTGTAATGAATACTCTTGAGAGTAATTCAGTTTTGATTCACTCAGTTGATCAAGTTTATAAAGATATGTGGTTATTCACAATTTTAGTTCCTAACACTATTTTCTTGGTATTCAAGCTTCCTAGAATCTGAGTGAGTATATTATGATGTGCATTAACTAATCTAAGTACATATTTCTCTAATTTTGGACAAATCAAAGATGTAAGATTGTAAAACATATGCTAATCTGGCTGAAATTGTGAAACCTGCAATATATATTGTATAACAGGCTTGACATAGTTCTTGAATTATCTCAATCAAATGTCCATTAGAGAACGGTTCCTATACGCTACTTAAAGGACATTGGGACATTTATATAGTATGAAAGTAATAAGTTATTTTTCCATATTAAACTTTCCACCTTAAACTAATGCATTAAAAACATAAATACATTGATTCATTTTATATCATTACATTATAACCTCAATATAACGATTTGGTTTACTTTTATGTCTAAAATTGTTTTGTGTCATTTTTTATTATACGGTTTGTTGAATTATCCCACATTACTAACTTGGGAGCTATATTGGCTCCTTAAATATAGCAAGCAATTATATTCCCTTAAGGTGCCTTTTGGGATTAGTTCTTTTTTTTGGTAACAAAAAATTTAGCTAAGGGTAGGCCTACCCACTCGTAAGGCCATGGCAAACCACAGACCTCAATGAGAGTTTACAGTGGAGTTTACAAATTGCCTACCAATAAGAGCTAAATTTTGACGAAGCGGAGACTCGAACCTCAAACCTTTCGAGTAGAAGATGGAGTGCCTTACCACTTGGACCAACTCTTATTGGTTTTTTGGGATTAGTTAGGTTTGCTAAGGTAGTTCGTTTTAATTTTTCATAGTAGTATATTCATAGCGCATAATAACAATTTAAAAACAATTAGAGTAATTTATTAAGTTTTGGACTATCTAATTTTATTTCTTCCTAAACTTATAACATAAAGGTTTAGAACAAAAATGAATTCAATTGCATATTTCAGTTTAGGAGAAATGAGTTGCAAATTGAGTATATTAGAAAGACAGGAAATTTTTCGAAGGGACTCTTTTTATATAATGTTTTAGGTTAGGCTTTATTTCAAAGCCGAGCCTGACTCATCTAAAAACCACATGTTGGAAGTCCAAGGAATATAAATACAATAATACTCCTTCAATTTTCTAGGTATATGTACATCAGTGACCATCCCACGGACGATTGACTTCGTTATTGATCTTATTTACTCCCTGTTAGCGCATAATTTCGGTAATACAAAAAGTGGATGGCTATATCCAGACATATAATTATTAGAATTGACATAGTAAAATACTAGAATACCCTTATCATTATTAAATAAAATTAAACCAACTCAAACCACATTCCACCCAAATTTTATCTAACCAAACCATCTTCCGGCTCCGGCACCACTATTATACCGGCGACCACCATATTATTCGGCAGAAAACATTTTCCGGCAAGTGGATTTTGGGATTTTAAATCATGTCGGGAAGTCAAAACGAAGGAACTCATGAATATTGTGTTTCACCAAATGGAGACTCATGAATATTGAGTCTCGCCATGTGGTCGGGCTCATGAATATTGAGTCCAACCTTGTGGCGAGACTCAATAAGTATGTGCCCCACCACATAGCGATACTCAATATTCATGAGTCCCTCCATTTGGTGAGGCTCAATATTCATGAGTTCTGTAAATTATAAAGATTTTTAACAATTTTGTGTCCGAAAAACGACATAATAATTATTATTAACCCTAGACCAATGTATGTTTATATGTTATTTATGTTTTTTAATCTAATTTGATTTAATTTTAATGTTAAAGGGTTAGGGTTAATTTTTTTTTTTAAAAAAAAGAGACGAAACTCACACGGTTTCCGCCCCAACACATGGCGGGGCGGAAACCGTTCACGTCCTACCGCACGGTGGAACTCAATTTCCTTGAGTCCCACCGTGTGGTGGGGCGTGAACCATGTGAGTCTCATTTTTTTTTTTGAATTTTTTTTTAAAAAGACAAAAATATCTTTTACTACATCAATTCTAATAATTTATGGCTGGAAATAGTAACCCCTAAAAAAATCATCAAAAAGTGAGTATGAGGATATACTGAAAATGGTGCAAATTAGATCCACTGAAAGTGAATGAGAGAATTTTTTGTATTATTTTTACAGAGTAATTAAGTTGGGAAAGAAAAAAAGAAGAATACTATATTGATAAAAAAAAGAGTCTTAATATATCAAGAATTCTTTGAACTTGTCCACTTTTTCTGTTAATTCTGTCAATTTAACCACCTATCAGTTAATCCTGTCAACTTAAGGAACAACTTAACTACCTGAAATTCATAATTTGTTTTTCCATTTAACCCTCTCAACCCGTCAAATGTGACTCATTTTTTTCCTTTGTGTTGACATGGCATAATGAAGTGGTAATAACAAATTCATGACACAGTCACTTGACGAGTTGAGAGGGCCAAGGGAAAAAATTTACAAGTTCAAGTGACTAGGTTGTTCTTTAAATTGGAGGAGCTAAATTAAAAAAATGGACATGTTTATAGGAGGACTGCAAGGTATTAAGCCATAAAAATATTGGAGCACAAGTAAAGTGTATTAATATAGTCTTTAGGGATAAGTTTAAAAATAATGTTCGTGGGTTACTCAATTTGCAAATAGAAGTCTGCGGTTTAATAATTTGCAAATAAATGTATGTGGTATGATTTATTTTGCATATAGAGATATTTGGTATGAACATTTTTAGAAAACAGAGTATTCGGAATCACATTATTGAGTTTTGGTGATATTTGTATCTTTTAAACAACTTATATTTATATATTGACAAAATATTGATCCCCAGATCGAATTGGAAATTTGAAAAATGGATTTAAACATCAATTTAGTCTGAAAACCGCCAAATTATAAAAGAACGTAAAACGTTTATAATATGGTTTATAATTTTGATTTGAGGGTAGATGATCTCATTAAAGGATATGTATTATCGATATGTAAATGTAACTTTTTTTCAAAATTACGAAATGTATTTCGTTGTTATTAAAACGTAAAGTAGTAATTTTTGATGCCTAAGTTTGCAAAAAATTTCATACCACGTACCTTTATTTGCAAACTGTTAAATCACAGAGTTTTATTTACAAATTGAGTAAATCACAAGCATTATTTTTGAACTTATTTCTAGTCTCTATTTTGTCAAAATTTAAATTTTATTAATAAATAATATATATGTAAACTTTCATCATAATTTACGATTCGCTCTTAACTATTTTTGTTAAATTTTTCTCCATCGAAAAGAAATTTATTATTGGTCAATTTACTGGTGAACTTTATTCTCCATCAAACAAATTTTATTATTGGTCAAATTTTTTGGTGAACTTTATGTTTAAAAAAGTAGTTTAATGTGGAAAATTAATTAGGAATTTTAGTCTGTTGATCGAAGTTTAGCTTGGTGAGCAAGTTTTAGTATGTTATGACATTGAAGTCCAATGTTGTAGTAGTCGTCTTGCAGTCAGTTTACATAAGCATGCAAGCATGTGATCATAATAAATTAATAAATTTATATATATATTTCAATGCTACCAAACAGAACATATATTACAATATATGAGATGGGGACTGCCAATCATCTTCTTATGGTTTTGTTTGGATGGAAAAAGTTAACACAGATTTGCGCATTATTCTGAATTCTCTACTCAATGGTCTTGTCTTGGGTCTCTTAGAGATTGGTCATTTTAAACAGGAATATCCTATTCTTAAACAATATAATACATTGAACAAAAATCTTCCTTTATTTTAGCATTTTGAATCAGTTACGGTATGGACAAATAAATAAATTGGTACATGACAACATTAAATGTTATATTTTTACTAATATTTTTACTTATATATTTTATCAAGTGTTTCAATTAGAATGCATTAAAGTATTCTATATTTAGTAGCTTAAACCGTAATATATAGAAGTAGATTAGTTAAATGATGGTTAGTTGGTAGTTTTGTACACATTTTATAGGACGTAAAATTAGTTATTTACACATTTAATAAATGAGATGGATGAAATATTTTTTCTTTTAGAATTTTTTTTTTTCTAGAAACATCATTATTTGAAGCCACTTCATTTTTATGCTTTTAAGGAAAATCTCTTCACATTTATTTTATTTGGTATAAATAAAATTATTTTTCTAAATTTTATAAGTTATATTTATAATTTTAAATATAATTTTTACCTCTATACTATCATATCAGAAAATGATGGTTTTGCTCCATTTAGAAAATAACTATTTTTAATTCTTATTTACTGTATAGATTTTTTCTTAATTTAATTAACTTAATGCTTTATTTTGAAAAATTACAAATATTTATGTGAGTTTTAGATTGCAAGCAAAATAAAGAAAAAAAAAACTTGAGGTTTTCGATGATGGCAAAACTAATTGAAACTGACAATTTAGACTATTGACATTAAAAAGAATGTAAGAATTAAATTTATTAGTTTATCAAATTGACTATGGAATTTCAATTCTTTATAAACAAAATTTTTGAAGATGCTTTTCTATTAATTATGAAATGAGATAGGTTGAAAGTAGGAGTTACGTATTGAGAATAAGATAAGGGAAAATCGACTAAGGTGGTGTGATCATATAATTAGAAGAAGGAAGAGTGATGTGCCGGCTAAAAGGCTTGAAGATTGGCAAATGAAAGAAATGATGAGGAGTAGGAAAAAGTCTAAGCAAACTTGGAAGATGGTGTTTGAGAGTGATGTGAGCCCATCACGGATTGGGGAAAATATGGTACCATCACTACAAGAAATTGAACTTTTAGTGGGGAAAATTTAAATTGCCACTAACAAAAACTGATTTGTGGGGAAACCCATTTTCGTCACATATAATTACTTTTAAGTGGCGAGTTCCACATCTGCCACATAATATAGCATTTTAGTGGGCAAAGGTCGCTATCGCCACAAATGTAATGACATACTATGGTGAATTTTAAAATTCCTACAATAAATGATGCATTTTTGTGGGTATTTAAATATTTCGCCATAAATCATTTGTTTATCTTAGTGGAAACCAATTATTCAGCGTAACAAGTCGCGCTAAAAGTAAAAAGGTAAAGTTTAGGTCTTTTCTCTCTTCTTGTCGAACCAGTTTCCCACAAAATATTCATAGTTTAATGGCGAAACGAAATTCGCCACACAAAAACATATTTTTGGCAAGAAAACGCTTTTGTGACGATCATACGATGGTGAACCACGGACAAAATTTGAATTCGCCACTTAGAGAACATTTGTGGCGAAATTATGGTATTCTGTGGAAAAACATTCCCCACAAAAAGCTTATTTTCTTCTAGTGCGTAGTGAATAGGACAGAGTGCCGAGAGAGATTTCATATCGTTGATACAACTTGAGTTTCGCGGTTATTTATGATGGTTCTCATGTTAGACGGCCTCAAAACATTCGGAACTAAAACTTTGTTGTGGTTGTATTAATCTCCAAAATTATACAATGTCATTTTCTTTCCCGAACTTAGTTAGAGTTGCATGTTTAACCTCCTGAATTTGTAGGAAAGCCGTAAAAGCTAATAAATTAAATGAAAATTGAAGGATTTGAACACAATAAAATCCGAATGTAAAAAGTCAGGTTATCGGGTTACCTCTTGCAATGTGAAAATCATCGACTTGATTTGCAGCGTAAGAACATCAGATGAACAACAGAAGATTGAATCACCAGATTCACCGGTCACGAATCAGTCATGCCAAGTTAGTCGGTAACCGATAACGATAGTCCACAAATTAAGAGCACGAAGAACGAGAGAGAGAGAGAGAGAGAGAGAGAGAGAGAGAGAGAGAGAGAGAGAGAGAGAGAGAGAGAGTCACAACTTCTCTCTTATGTGTGTAGTAACATTCGTGTATTAGGGTTAGGAGGCTACGTATTTATAGCAATTAATTAGGCCTTAATCCTAATTACCTATTAACCTATATTTGCCTCATTCAACTTATGCGCGGATTATATTTGACCCATTTATTTTAGAGTTGGATAAATTAAAAAATATATATCACATTAAACAATTTACTTAGCAATATGCTTTTTAAAGTCGACTTTTCTCCTCAATGAATTAAGTGGATGATGATGTGTGTCTCGTCGGTATCTTATAAAATTTCGTACAAAGGGCATGAATTAGGACTTATAGTCCGCATTTGTGGTCTTCGACAGGGAGATCCGTTATCTCCGTTTTTATTTCTTATGTGTGTTGAAGGATAAACGTCGTTGCTCCGATCCTGAGAGAGATCTGGCTATATATATGGGGTTTCTGTTGCCACTAATGCACCGTGCATCTCACACTTGTTTTTTTGCTGATGATTGTTATTTCTTTTTCAGAGCTGAAGCTTCTACTGTTCAAAATGTCTCCAGTTGTATGAGAAAGCTTCATTACAGAAGATTAATTATTAAAAGTCTTCCCTGCTATTCTGTAAAGGTACGGTTGATGGTCTGAAAGTTGATGTTATCTTGGGTGTTACCGGGGTTGATGATATAGGTTTCTATCTTGGGGCTCCATTATTGTTAAAAAAAGTAAAATGCAGGCGTTTGGTTTCTTAAAAGATCGCATATGGCATCGTATTAGCAATTGGAAGGAGAAGTTTTTGTCTATGGCAGGTTATGATATATTGATAAAGTCGATGTTGCAATCTACTCCGACTTACATTATGAGCGTCTTTCTTAATTCTGTCGGGCCAATTATGTGATGATGTGAATAAGATGCCCAATCGATTTTGATGGAAGTCTTCTGGTGAATTTGGATCTAGTATACATGGGAAGCAATGGTCTCAACTATGCTTTCCAAAAGATCGTGGTGCTATGGGCTTAATGTTCATATTTTCAATCTAGCTTTGCTTGCGAAGCAAGGAAGGCGCATTCTTCTAGAGCCCTCATCATTGGTCTCTCGGATTTTTAAGGCAAGGTACTTCCCCAATTCTGATTTTCTTCATGCCGAGTTGGGTCATAATCCATCTTACATATGGCGAAGCATTTTAATGGGTTGGGAGACTCTTGTTCGTGGTTGGTGTGTGGGAGGGTACTTAGCTTCCTGACGCGGTTAATCTTAAGCAAACTAGCATGGTGGACCTAACTCTACTTACAGGGATGGTTCGAGATTTACTCAGAGAGGATGGGTTGTAGAACCGAGATTTCACTAGTGAGATTTTATGTTCGAGATGGTTGGTATTGGCAATTTTAAAACATGGATTTTATTTTGTGCCCAATAGATACAAAGCTATTCTTTTGGCAGAGGAACAAATGGGGCAGGCTGTACAAATTAATTGGAATTTGATTTGGAAGTTAGAAGTTGCACCGAATATTCAGAACTGCATTTTTGGGCAATTTGGAAGCATAGCAATGCGGCAGTTTGGGAGCATTGGGTGTCTCGACCATACATAGTCTCGGTTTAGCTCTGCATGACCTATTTGAATGGAAAACTGCCCAGAAAATGTGTGCTCATTTTTCTTCCCCATCAGTGCAAACTGTGACTAAATGGTTTCCCCCACTGTTTGGTTATACGATGTGTAACATGGATGCAGGTGGTTTTCATGAAGATGGGTATTGCTCGTATGGTTTTCTAACCCTAAACCCTAACCCTAACCCTAAACCCTAACCCCATGCCTATGATTTTATGCTTGTTATGAGGCTTTTTAATGTGTTGGGATGCCAATTTTAGTCCAAGCCTTAACTATGAAGGAAGCATTATCATGGATTAAAAGATCAAGGTTGGAAAAGATGATAGTTGAAACTCATTGTCTACCGATTGTTCAGACAATTTAAAAAGTTAGCCCTCGTTTGTCCTATCTATTGGAGGGTTTATCCGAGTGTAGTCTTCTATTGCAAGAGCTCGATTGTATTTCAATCTTTATAAACGTTCAACGGACTCTTCGGCTCATTGCCTAGCTAGAGCAATATATTTTAGGGTAATTTTCGAAAAAACCCCCTGTGTTTATCAATTTTGTCAAAAAGGTGTCTGTGTTTATTTGTTTTGACAAAATGAGGATTGCGTTTATCTCCGTTAACCAAAAAGCGAAAAAATCATTAACGGTGTTAAATGTGATGACGTGTCAAGGGATATTTTGGTCTTAATTTATAGGTTATGATATGAAAAACTCATTTTTCACATTTTAAAGTTGTAAATACATGAATGCTTAAGAAATTTATCGATTAATAAAGACAAAAAGCTCATTGACAAATCATCACATTTACCACCGTTAATGATTTTTCCGCCTTTTGAGTAACGGTGATATATACAATTCTCATTTTGTCAAAAAAATAAACGAAGACACTTTTTTGACAAAATTGAAAAACACAAGGGTTTTCCTCAAAAATTACCCTAAATTTTATTATGTTCATGATGAGTGGACATATCCACCATCTTTCTTTAGTAGTATCTTACATATTGATCCTTCTTAATAAAATCGGTTTGTTTTTGTAAGAAAAAAAGAGATCAATAAATCTAAATTGATTTAAATAAATTAATTTAAGTAAATTGATGAGTAAATTCCCACAAAAAAATTCATGCATGTATGGACCTTGGAGATTCCATTCCGTGAAGCACAAACATACATACATTACATAATAGTATATATGCATACATGTATAGTAATAGCATGAGTCCACCATCGAATGACAAAGCACCGACTCTACTTTTTGAATAATATATAGTTTGGATTTGGATGGCCTGATCTGGTCTGGTGGGAATGAGTGACATTCCTCTACTTTTCCTTCACAATCCAATTTTTAATTTTCTTACTTTCAAATCAAGCACTATAGTTTCCTGGAGGGTTCTTCCACTTTATCACATGAGAACAAATTAATTAAGTCACACCACCATCTACTATTGTATTATATGTCTTAGTCTTGGTCTTTCTTTAATAATCCAATTATTACTCGTTTGAGGGTTGCTTTGTTATTTAATGTAAGTGTATTTATACAAATTTTGAACTATTCATCTATTTGAGTTCTGATGGATCATATACGTTGTAGTTACATAAGTTTATATATATTATCAAACACGTTTCTAATTTCATATTTCGTTACTCGACTCGAAATTAATTTTTAATAAATGAGATAATTGCCCTAATTTGATCATATCAACTTTAATTGAACTATAATAAGTACGCAATGTCACCACATAAAAGAGAAACATGTAAGATGATAAAAAAACGAAAAAAAAAAAAGAAATGTCCATTTTTTCCAACAAAGTGTTGGGTCCTCCAACGCTAAAACCACAGTTATGCAAGCTTAACCATACATTCTACCTTAGAACAAAAACGCACAGCTACATAATGCACACCACGCCACCTGCTGAAACAACAAATGAATGGCTATGCAACCCACAAAAAAAAAATAACAGAAGAAGAAAGCAGTAAAAGCACACCTAAAATTTTAGCGTGGATACCTCTTTAACAATTAAAAAAACCACGTCTCTTGAATTTCCACTATAAAATGGTTATACGTTTTTGACGGAAAAAACTGTAACAAGAAAACCATCTCTCAATATGGTTATAGTTTTATGGCCGAATAAAATTATATCAAAAAACTCTCGCTCTATGTTTACATTTTATGAACGGAAAAACTGTAACAAGAACTCTCGCACACACTCAAAGCCCGTTACACCTCCTAATTAGCTAGGTACATGAGTATGTTCTCCTCTTCTCTTTCAACCGGAGAATACAAGGCTATTTAATAACTCTCAAAACTTGGCTACTAAGTTGATCAAAGTTACTTATTACTCCAATTAATGAACGTCCTCTCTCAGTTTTGCCACCTCATTATTCTGAGACTTCAAATAAGCTTTCTTCTAGATTTTCCAACTCATCATTAAAGATCATGCCTTTGGTTCTTTAAGGAATGTGGTATTATAGGAGAAATCTCAACACAAAGCATGCCTTATTCATATTTGATATTTAAATTTTATATTTTTAGAAACTAATTTTTCATACCATACCAAAATTAAATTTAAACAATTTAAATTGTAATTTTTTTTTTGAGAAACAATTTAAATTGTAATTCTTTTTGAAAGAATTTAAATTGTAATTAAATGAAGCTTATCCAACTAAAATTCACTTGGAACTCACAACATAAACTTTAAAAAAGTTCTATATTAGAAAAGAAAAGAAAAGAGAAGAAAAAAAGAAAACTTTTTGAAATTTGTGTAGAATTTCTCCTATAAATAGAGTAAGCAACAAGAGCATTACTCCCTCTACCTTATTCCCAAACACAACATTCCAGAAATGGCTTCTCTGTTTCATGAAATGCCTTCAATGACCACTCTCCTATCCGCCTACGCTTCCATCTCCGCCATAGCCATGCTTGTCCGAACCATCCTCAACGAAATGATCCCCAAACCCTTCAGAGATTTCATCTGTAACACTTGTTCTGACCTCTTTTCTTCCACTTTCTTCTCCGATTTCACCTTCATTATCGAAGATCGTTGGCAAGCTGTCACCAACGAGACCTTTCGAGCAGTCGAAGTCTATCTCCCCACCAAAATCGGGTCTTCAACCCGAAGCCTTCTTCTTGGAAACAATGACAGCAACAATATTACTGCTCCTCCCAAACCAGGCATTCCTGCTGACACCAAAGTTGTTGACATTTTTCAAAACACGAGATTCGAATGGATTCTTCGCGAAAAAGAATCCAAGAAATACTATCTTCGAAACAGAAAATACTTCGAGTTGAAATGTAATAAGAGGGATAAACAAAAGGTTATTGATACTTACTTGCCTCATATTTCACTTGCTGCTGAATCCATTTTGAGTACGCGCGATACGCTTAATCTTTACACGTATGATCATGAAGGTTCGGTTTGGGAATCCGCGGTGTTTAAGCATCCTGCTACTTTTGAAACTTTGGCTATGGAGCCTCAGTATAAGGAATCCATAGTCAAGGATCTTGATTTGTTTATGCAAAGGAAGAAATATTTTCAGAGTGTTGGTAGAGCTTGGAAAAGAGGTTATCTTTTGTACGGTCCGCCTGGGACGGGGAAGTCCACTCTTGTGGCTGCTATGGCTAATTATTTGAGATTTCATATATATGATCTTCAGCTTCAAGGTGTGAAAAATGATGGCGATCTAAGGCGGATTCTTACTTCTACTACTAATAGATCAATTCTCCTGATTGAAGATATTGATTGCAGTACTAAATCTTCACGTACTCGTTCCCGTACTCAGCGTATGAATGAAAATGACGATGATGATGAGGATGAGGATCGTGATCAGCCTGATAACAAACTCTCATTTGATCCTGGGGTAAGTTTAATTTCATTCGAAAAACAGAGTACTCTGTTTTTTGGTGCTCTGTTTTAACTTTTAACATAAAGCACACTATTTTTTGGGCTGGTTAACAAATTATTAAAATACTAATTCATTAATTTATTTATTCTCTTTTTTTTTATGAATGAATAATGTTGTGATTAGGATTGATTGTGTAATTCTTATTAAGATAATGATGAGGGTAAACATTATAGGATGCATGAAAATATATTTTCACAAGTAAAATGACAGATGAATCTTTCATGCTATCAGTGTTTTTAATTATAAGGAAAGAGTTGAATGATGAGTATGGTTGAAAAGTCTACTGCAATATCAACTGAAATCACACCAAATCTTTGATTCATTCCAAGGAATTTCATGATTCCACATCATTATATTGTGAAAAAGTATGTCTAATTTGTTGGTTTGCACTTTGGATTTTTTGTTTCTCTGAATATACCTCTTCTTACTATTAAAATATGTATTTTGCTTTTTGGATTTTATACAAAACTGAAAACCCCAATTTCTCAATATTAGTTTGGTTATAAACCAGCCTCTTTTAGCTAAAAGCTTGATAAATATAAAATTAATTTCTTTACAAGGGTGGGAAAGCTAAATGTAACATTTGACGATTAGAGAATACTGTAGCATTCTTTAAAAACTGAGAACACTAACTTTTAGGAGAAGCCGCAAATTGTAACTTTTAGGAGAAACAAAGACGCGAAACTAGCCCTCAATGGGATATGAATACTTTCCATGCATATTTTGATGCACTTGTTGAAATTGTTGATTTTTGCTAGGGTGATATCACTATAAAACTTCTAATGTTGCTAACAGTAAAATAAATGATAGTGAAGTCTATTATGCATGTAGGTTTAAGAGGCTAGAATCAAAATCGAACTTTTCTTTATACCCACAAAATGAAGTGGTGACTAGACCAAATAGATGAGATTATGAAAAAGAAAAGAAATAGAATAGTATGAAAAAGGAAGCATCCTTGTATATACTAATTTAATGCTAAAGTAATTTGGATACAGGTGACATTATCAGGGCTGTTGAATTTCATAGACGGGTTATGGTCAAGCTGTGGAGACGAAAGGATAATAATCTTCACAACGAATTACAAAGAAAAATTGGACCCGGCATTGCTAAGGCCGGGACGTATGGACGTGCATATATACATGGGGCACTGTACAGCAGCAGGATTCAAGAAACTAGCAACAACATATCTTGGGATAAAAGATCATTTTCTGTTTGAAAGCATTGAAAGTCTTATCCAGAAGAAAGCAATTACCCCAGCAGAAGTAGCCCAGCAACTCATGAAATGTGATGACCCTCTCATTGCACTTCAAAGTCTCATTGACTTTATCAATAAGAGCAAGGATAAGGACAAGGACAAAGACAAAGACAAAGACAAGGACATTCATGTAGAGAATCTTAAAAGAACATCACATGTTGGAGAAGAAGTGATTAAACAAGAAATTGTGTTGCTTGGAAATGGAAATGAGTGTGTAAAGGAGATAGATGATGATGTGATTGGAAAGAGATGCGTGTACCTAACTTAACTTAACTTCATTACTCTTTTCACTTTTTATGAATATTAATATTATTACTATTACTTATTGTTAAACTATCTGTGTCATCCACTAACTTGTTTTCTATTGGACTTGCAATGTTGTCCACTACTATACTATCCTATGCACTGTCATACATAGTTTGTCTCCATTTGCTCTTTCATGCATGTCTAGTCTATTGTCCCGAGTCTTTCTTTTCCTATCAACCAAACAAGTCCAAGCTTTCTATAATTCTTAAAACACCCTTATAAACTTGTACAAAAAACTTCATTGGTCTTTGAACTCGCTCAATATCTCGTTTCCCCTTTGAACTTGCTTAAAGTCATATAATTAATTCTCATACTCTGTAAAAAATGCCATAAAGGTCTGAAAAGTTCATTTGTTTTGGAGAATAGGAATCCAGAATGAGAGACTTTCATTTTCCAAAATTTTGTTCTTCTTTACATTTCCAAACACTAGACCTCTCTAACCATAATAGATTACTTCAAAAAAATTAAGATAACTAAGAGGTTTATAACCAAGTTGAGAGAGTTAACGTGTTTGTAAGTTCTGGAACCAATCAAATTTTTTCAAGTTCAGGGGGGCTTCTGATGTAACTGTGCCTTCTAAAAATTTAACATCAGCAAATGAAGCAAAATAAACCCTCAAGTTCCAAATTCAACCTTAATTAACAAACAAACAATAATCTGTCTGGGCAAACAAGTGGTGCAAATATAGTAGCTATTTCTCAATTATACTTAACTAGCTCATCAATTAAAATAGAGCTATAATGAGTACAAAATTGTTCATCAGGACTATGAAAGGCGATTGTCTCAAGTTCAATTCAATAGAACATAGTTTATACAACATGGTACTAGACTTTTCCAAATGGATCTAATGGAAGTTAAAAGCTATTACACGAAGCATTACCTCAGCATGAATGACGAGGATAAACCATCGAACAACGTACACGAAGGTGGAAGTAATTCCTTCTTGGATGTCATAGTTTTGATCAAACTTTCTACCAGAAACGGCAGCATGAAAACTTCATCAGCTACATTATTTTTTGACCAATCTTCAAACACCCTGCACATAGATCATGTTCTTTTACTACTCTAACTACATTTAATGCATGCGTGGAAGTAGCTTCTACTAGAAATACAGTAATAGCAAAGCCGCAAACAGAAAGTAAATTTGACAGACCTTAATTGGGATATCTTGTCACTACAATCTGAAAATAGAACCTTGATCGCAGGACGTAACTCCAACTTAGGCACTGATTCAGGACTGCACTCTGAACCAAAACAGGTACCAGAACAGCACCATGAGTCTGGATTTACAAGAACAACTTGTAGCATCGGTGATTTTGTGGTCAAATCCTTGACAACAGTCCGGAATGATAATTCTTCCTGCGCACTTTCCATTAGCATATTTGCAAACATTCTCTCCAAAGTATATTGCCTGTCAATAATAGACAAACAAACATATATTAATCAAGTGGCATTCCCAGTACTTGTAAAAAAAGCCTCAAAGCCAATTCATTGTTTCCTTTCAGAATCAACTCTGTAACTTGTAAAAATTAACTCTAGAGCGGAACGTATATAGATTATATGCAGATGTACAGAGAAGTCCCAAGCAGCATCATTTTGTGAAGGTAAGGAAAAAAAGGCTTATATTTAAAAGAAATATTGAAAACTCATATCTTGTCTCTTCACTATATGTATTTGAACAGCTAGAACAAAATCACTTAATTATATGCACAAGTTTCATATTAGACTAACGTTTAAGTAAGCAGTTCGATGGAAGTCTTGGGCCACAGACACATTATTATCAAAAGTTCTTAATTCTTACGTAAAGCACCCTAAACAGATCAAAGCTCTGTTTTATTGAAAATTTAATCTAGACCACCACATCAGTCCCTTTACAATGGCTCCAGAAGAGTTCTAAATCTTACAGCATTTTGATATAATGACCAGTTCACCTATCAGAGATGTGATTTAGTCTGGATCCTCAAACATAGGTCCGATATTTACATGCTCTTTAGAAGCCTGCAATCTCATGAAACCATAACATTTAAGAAAAAAAGAACCTTATGGACTTTTAGCTGCCACTGAGATCCTTCAACATTGTTGACTAACATGCAAGACTACCCAAAAACACACATAATGCCAGCAAAATATGATGTTTTCCACTTACCATTTTAGTTAACTCCTTTTACATCTATTCTTACAAAGAGAAAGAAAAAGAAACGAATGTGTCAATCTGAATTAAGGATCATTACAGAGAGATGAAAAGCATTGATACATACATACTTCCTTTGTCTGTCAAACTCAATTAGCCTAGACGCTGATGAATACTGAGTATTAGTGTTTTCTATTCCCTCCTCACTATATAATAAAGATTGATTCAGTTGCAGATGAATTAGAAGTACCTTTTAGAAAGGGGATAATAATAAAATAGTAGAAAGGGGGTGACAAAATAACACTACTGTATCATGGGCATCATAAAGCAATAAGAAAGTTTTGTTCATTAAGCTTGCTGAAAACGGACTTTATACAAACATGAAGGCACTCCCTCATAAAAATTCCATAAGATGTTACTAATCATGGAACAATTGATATATTAAAAGGATTTGACAGAACTAAAAAATATGCAATGCAACATTGAGTCTCTTTTTAGTCCTGTCCTATTCTACAGAAGCTGGCTACATTATCTAGTTGCATATGAGAGAAAAATTTAAGATCAATATTTGTTTACCTGAACAAGTCATCTGTAGTACCAACTGGCAAAGAAGTGGAAAGATAACATTTGAAAAGCCTAACTCCATCATCTATGGGCAGCTTACCATCAATACATGGATAAGCTCCAAGAAGAGTTGAACACTGAGGACAAACAAATTGCTTCCATTCAATATCAACGGAATGATTATAGGATTTAGCCATAAAAACATCTCCAAGAATCCCGTTAAGCAAAGACCTCCGATTTACAAGAGACTCAATAGATTTTGTGGTTTTCAGTCCGGCTAATGCATGTTGAGACACCTCATCTAAGCTTGTTTCCACATAATCTTGGGCAGAATGTGTCAAATGACAGCATCCAAGTCTTGATGCTATATTTTCCAGGGCTTCTGATGCAGGTACACCTAATAATTTATTAGATTCAGATTCTTTAACATCGCATTTGATGCTTTCACAAAGATTATCAGAATGAAGCTCTGAAGACTTCCGCAGCGCATCAGCGCCCAACAGGTTTCCATTATCATTATCACAACTTATATCGAACACGGTCATCTGCTGTTTGCTTAAATCATTGAAACCAGAAATATCCTTTTCCCGTTCGTACCTTTGAATTCCATCCAAATCATCAGCAAATTTTCTTCCTAAAAGGTCATCTTTACAAAGCGTAACAGCTGTAGAATTTAACAGGCATATACCCTTTGTACATGTATATGCATCTGCATACTTATCTACCAGCTTCTCACTTGCACCTCCAAATGAACAGCAGCAACCTCCAAACCAGTTGTCAGCACTTTCTCGCCAGTTAGTTGATGGCATTTCTACGAAATCTCTACATATGAACTGAAATTTTGAGAACAGGATAAGGAGGCGAAAGAACATATTATTATGATGCCAGTAATTTAAGAGCAAGTCAAAAAGTAACATACAAGCTCTTTGCCCTTATATTAGAAAGCTAAAGGAAACATGAAAAGCACAAGTGCATCTTCCTACAGCCAACTGAATTCTAAAATTACATGAAAGGTGAAAACTTGCAAAATCCGCTGTTCAACTTCAAAAAGTTTGGCACATGTAAGACAGTCGAAAGGCATAACATAGAAATAAAAACGCTCGAGAATCAGAAGTCGAATACTTGAAGTGTGAACAGAAATGAGAAAAGACATGAACTTTACCGGATGGGAGTTGCAGTCAATCGAGTTGAGCAACTTCTGCAGTAAAAGTGTACTCCTTTAATCAAAGATAACCTCTTCACATCTGATTCAAACAACCCATGATAAGTATAACGTGCATACCGAATAAAGATCAACACCTTACAAAAACAGAAAGAAAGATTGAATATAAATGCTTACCGGAATCCATAACGAGAGGTTTTATGGAATCCAAAACATGATTTTGAGGTCCATCTTGGGTCAAAGTGAAGTGGGAGAAGATGGGGTGATTAACAGGGAGAAGAAGAACAAGCTTAACAAGAATGTGGTCGTGAAAAGCATTGAAAGTCAAAATGGAATCAGGGTCAATCAAGAGAAGCTTAGGAATGGGAACCCTAAGGGAGACAAGGGCAGTATTGTCATCATCTCGGAACCAGTTGACGAGGAGGGATGATTCAGAGATGTTTAGCTGGATGTCTAGGTTGTTGTAGCAATTTGCAAATGAACCAAAAAGGTATAATTTGAGAATAGGGGAGTGAGATTGTGCCTCCCATGTGAACCTCCATGCTCTAGGGTTTTTACAGCTCATATTCTACTTGTATTTTTTAGGAGTCTCAAGAGGTTTTGCAGAATATAAGAGAGGTTGAAGGAGGTAGAAACATTTTAGAATAAGATTAAATCATTAAACACCTTTTTTACCATCTTGTCGTTGCATTGTCGTGCTATTATTTTCTCATATAATATTCTAATTTATTATATTTGAACTTTTATGAGATGAAATATAATAATTATGTTTAGGCCGTAAACGAGCCGAGTCGAAATCGAACCTTGGCAAGTTCAAGCTTCGTTCGTTAATAATATATCGAGCTCGAACATTAAAAAGGTGTTCAGATTTGGTTTGTTTAGACTTGTTTGTTTACGAGCTATTCGCGAGACTTATTCGTTTATAATATTCAATAGCTTAATCACGAACGACTTGTTTATTTGTTCATTTAATTGTTCACGAGCACCTTGTAGACTTTGCATGAGCCACTATATTAGATATGTACAGTTGGAAATGGGATCATGTGTATTAAATTGGATGTGAACTTTAATTATATTATAACTAGATAACTTAACCACGCGTTGCGCGTTTTAATAGTTTTTGTAATATTTTGTTTGGGATTCATTTTAATTGAGACAATATGATTTGGAGCTAAGTTGGTATACCATAGACCCCAAAATGCACAATATATTAAAATTTTAAAAAGAATTTCTAATTTATTTTACTTTTTAAAATTTTCCAATCAATTTGCTCCTTTAACAATTGAACTTGCTAAAATTTCACAACCTCAGCACAGTCCGACTCAACCTCAAGCTTTTTAATTCCTGCTGCTAGAGCTGTTTTAAGGCCTGAAATAATACCCCATAATTCTGCTTCAAACGAGCTTCCTACTCCAATATTGTCAAGGAAACCCCGAACCCAATTGCCGTCTCCATCCCGAATTAAGCCCCCTGCCGTGATTCGGTTAATATTTAAGCTTCCAAGTTCCTGGTGGTGGTTTCTTCCAATGAACCCATTTCTCAATTTTAGATTTTACACCATCAAGAATTTGCCAACAACAGCTATTATCATTGATCTTCCGGGTAATGATCTCCCCTTTACACTGAAATCATCTTGAAAGAGCTCTTTATTTCTCCATTCCCAAAGAGTGGCTGTTGTAATAAGGAAGGTTGATTTCCAAAAGAACTGTCGGAGAGCTTGAGACAATTTGGGAACCAATTCTCCTCATCCATAGCAAAGAAGGCAGCCCAATAGTTCCTGGGAATGATTTGTCTCCAAGTTTCATTGCTGGTCTGGCAGTCACGAAGAGTATGGGAGATCGATTCCTCTGTTCTATGACATCTATTACACATATGATCATTTGTGAGGTGTCTTCTTTTTATCTCAACATTGGTCAGAATTCTCCCATGGATACTAAGCCACCCAAAGGATTTATACCTCTGAGGAACTTTTAACTTTTAACTTCCATAAGCTTTGGAAAAGCTGAGAATCGTGCGCCGCTTTGCAAGTAAAAATCCCATTCGTAGAATTTCGCCATCTGGGCATATCTCGTATGTCAGAATCTCGAAAAGCAAGAATAGCATGAAGACGCAGCAGGATGTGATCATCAAAATAGTGCTCCAAAATGTCCCAACGCCAACCCGACTGAGCATCGAACATATCCGCAACCCGAAACCCTGCAATAGAGTCTTCAATTGGGCGAATAGTGACATCTCTAAGCCTCAAATCATCGAGCCACATGTCATCCCAGAAAGAGGCTGTTTTACCGTCACCAATACTCCAAGACAGCCCTGCAATAAAATCATCAAAAATCGAGTGGATACTTTTCCACAAGTGAGAGCGATTTCGCACAAGTCTAGAATCCCCACCAAAAATAATGTCTTTCTTGTACTTGGAAGCCGAAATTTTAACCCAAAGCGTTTGTGGCTCCTTTCAAATTTTCCACAGAAGCTTCATGAGAAACACTTTATTAGAATCTGAAGCCTTCCTGATCCCAGCTCCACCAGCTTTCTTAGGTTTGCACACCGTATCCCAATTTAGAAGATGGATTTGTTGGTTACTTGTTGTATTTCCCCAGATAAAGCTTGTCTAGATGATCAAGGGTGCTGGTAGGCAACAAATTTCTCTTTTCTATCAAATTCTTATCTCTAGTGTCGTCATAGATACTTTTTACATGTCAATATACTTGTATTGTTGCTTATAGGTAGTTGTTTGATATGATGTACTCTTCCGTAATCTTCAAATGGTTTTTTTCCATCACTCTTTTGCTTAGAGTTGTACATTATCTTGGGCAGGATGTGTCAAATGACATCATCCAAGTCTTGATGCTATATTTTCAAGGGCTTCTGATGCAGGTACACCTAATAATTTATTAGATTCAGATTCTTTAACATCGCATTTGATGCTTTCACAAAGATTATCAAATTGTCTATTGTCTATAGTTGTTTTAATATTAAGTTGTCAATTGTCTTTAACATTTGCTTTAGATGCTTTATTCACTTAATTTGATTTAAGTTGCCTATTTTATTTTTCTTCTAATAAAATTACATCTAGTACCACTCAAGTTTGATCATTTTCACGTAAAAAGCATAAAATTCAGTGATTATTATGTTACGTTTCAAAGTTAAGCCACAACATGAAAATGAGCAAACATTTAATAGCATAACTATATCTTACCTCATACGGGTGATTAACTGGGAGAAGCAAACAAGCTAATTAACACTAATGTGACCATCAAAAGCATCGTGTTAGAATTGGGTCGATCAAAAGCTTAGGAATCGAAACCTGAAGGGAGATAAATCCAAGATTTAGCAGGATGTCAAGGTTCTTACAGTAAGCTTAGCGTTGAAGGTTTTGCAAATGAACCAAAAAGGAATAACATACAATTTAAATCAAACACACAACTAAAAGCTAACGTGACATCTCCGACTTCTAATCCACCATACCCCAAAGTAAAACAAACGGTTCACGAGCATAAAAAAATTTCTTCAAGAAACGCAAAAAAAAAAAGAAAATAAAAAGAGCAAAAAAATTTCTTCAAATCTCACAAAACTTACAAATAACTGACTGTATATAATTCAGAACAAATTTCCAAACACACAAATAAAAACACAACTTTCATATATACTTTGTGCGAAATCCAGCACAAAACAAACAAAATATAGCATATATCTACGACGAAGTATTGATAGTAGCACTACATATGATTGAAAAACAAGTTAATGGAGTATAAACCTCTAAACGATAGTGAGGTACGGTCATTAGATAATGTGTCATATGAAGCCAGAATAAAATAACATTAGGGTTAAAGTAGATGAATTTGCAACAGACGACATGAGCTTGTAGTAGCAATGCACCCCAAAGAGAAGAATCTGGAAAGCTCCCGTTGCAGCGAGACTTAACAGCCCTGTAACAAATGAATGCATTAAACAAATAACTTAATTGATATTAACTCAAAAAAACACGTTGAAACTGCTCTAAATGTTAGGGCTACTTAAAACTTTAGAAATTTTATAGCTCAAGCCAATTCGACACATAGTAAGTAAACAATGATTTATCGACATCGTTACTCCTTAAAGTATCCGGTTGACTTAGCTTTATCTTCTGAGTTGACTTTAAGAAGCAGTCTAGATTTCATTCAGCACCTGCTGAGAAGCTTATACAGAACTTAACAAAAATTGTTGGTCAATAATCATCAAGTATATATAAGTGTATGTATTTAAATATCTTCTGAAACATTTTGGACTAACCAAAACTCATAGGGTTCATCGTTCTCCCCCATTTTAGTTATGGACAAACGTGGTTCAGAAAGGTTAGTTACTTAAACAAATACATAAGTTTAGAAAGTAACTCCCCTAGGTTTATGTTTTCAGAACCTCTGAAATGACTTAACTCACCCATTTTGGAATAAATGGAGAACTTCATGAATTTGTTGAACTTAGTCAAAAAGCTTAAGATCAAGTTGTTACATTTTCATGAGTTAGAAGTCAATAAGCATATACATAAACATATTTAGCACAAATAAGTGGAACAAATAGATCAAGAAATCAAGGACCATCACATTAATAATGAAACACCATTACAAAATCAGAAGAAATGAACATAAAGAATAAAAGTCAGAAGAAAACATAAAACATAAGTAGAATAACAAGTCATATGACAAGCTACCCAACCCAGAACCTAAAGGCAAAGAACATATGGGTCATGTTTTTGTTTCTTTCTGGATTCAGCTTCAACAAATTTCTTTTGTTGCTTAAGAGTCCATTGACTTCTTGGAATAGATCCCCTAGGGCCAGAAGTGGAACTTAAGCCACTAGGATTGGTTTCAGAACCTCTTTTTGAACCACTCTGCTGTCCAGCTACATCAAACTTCTCCCCCATTTGTCCAGAACAAATCAAACCAGCAGCTCTTTACCTTTGATCCTGGTCTCTTGCAACACGAAGCTGAGCTTCAGTAGGTCTAGGGAAACAATCTCATTCATTCTTTTCCTAAAAGCTTCATCAATCTGAGTTAACCTCTTGAGAGAAGGAGTAGTGATAGGAAATACTTTATGATGTTCCTCCAATAGAACCTTGACCGCATTTTTGGTTGAGTAGATAGCCCCAATAACTGCATCATTATGAAGATAACACTGACTTCTGTTAAATTTGACACAGTTTGCCAAATTAGTCTCTTGTTTGTGCACAGAGGAATGTACTTCTTTCAGCAGACTTGTCAGCTCTTCTATAGCATCACTCTGAACATTCTGAGTTTTCTCAATAGTTGCAAGTCTTTAAGACAAAACATGAGGCAACTCTGAAGTGAGCCTGGCAGACCCAGAAGAAGAAGATGGAGCAGATGATTTCACCTCTCTCAGGACTTGATTTGTTAATGAAGCTAAGTCATCAATCTTCTTGGGGACCTCTACCCTATGAACTTTGAAATGTTCATTGGCTTCATTCACCTAAATTGCCAAGTTCTCCAATGTAGGATTCACCCTTTCAAAGGCAGCAATTGCAGTTGCAGGTAAAGAAGGGAGAGTCGGAGCAAACTTCCTTATCTTATGAAGCTCATCTTGAGAGGCCAAGTGCAGACTGGCCAAGTTCTGAGAAAGGGGGTTGAGAGAATTTAATTTTTTTTTTCAAGAGATAGCATAAGTGAAAAGGGCAAAATTGAAAAAGTTGATTGTGGCGCGAAAAAACTGGGCTGTAAATGACAAACCAGTCCTTATTTTAGGGTCAATAATTTTTACATATATATTTTTTATCAAATGTTTTTTTTATAGTAGTTAACTAATAATAAATAATTAATAAATTGCATGTGTTAGTGCTAATGCTAATAATATTAACCTAATACCAATAGCTGGTTGGCATGTGGCTGCACTTGGTAGGAAGGTCTGCATATTGATCATCCACAACGGCGACTATGAGAATTTTAAATACCATAATCCTTAAACTCGCCCCGAATCCGGATTAGTCGGCTCAATGTGGTGCGAAAACCGAATGAAAAATCAAAAGAAGTAATATTAACCTATTGGTCTCTGCACGCTGGATGTATAGTAAAATCTCTCATGGTTTTTATGAATTCAGTTACGTAGAATTTCGAAATTAAAAGGTTCTTTATTATGTTCTAATAGTAATCAAATTACTCTGTTCAAATTTTTGAAAGTTGAATTGAAGTTTTTGGAAATTTCAAGCTTAAAATTTTACCATATTCATAAGATAGGACGAATATAGATTTAGGTTGGACTTTAACCGCTATTGTAGTTGAAACGGGAACAAAAATTATAATAGCATCATCTTGTTATTATTTTAGTTTCTTTTAGGAATTATATAAATGATCATAGATCAAAATATATATGACATAAATTGAACTTTACACCAACCAAAACTTGAATAGAATAATTTTGAGATTTTTTTTTTTTTAACAAAGATAATTATTAGTAAGAATCTATCAATAAAGAAGAATAAAAAAATTCGGGAGGTTCATATAACCACTCATCCCAACAATGCAAAATATAAATACTCCTAACTAGACAATGCGTAATAAAATTGGCAGTGCGTTTAACAAACGCATTAATAACAGACTATAATCTCTAATTATGGCGTTAAAAGGTGATTGAACCTCTAACGAGTGGGCCATCGACTTAACAATGACTTACGAGTCTGACGCGATCATCACCCCATTCCATCCCCTATCCTTTAACCAGCTAAGCGCTTCTCGAATTGAGAGTGCTTCAGTTAGGGTAGGATACTATGATCCGAACAACATAGGATTTCTCCATTTTTAGCAGCATAAATAAGTCGAGCTCATCCCGTACAACAAACCCAAAAACATTCGATTGTGGATCAGAGAAACTTGAAGCATCAACGTTCAACTTTAGAAAACGCAGGAGGACGCTGCCAAGAAATCGCTGGTCGAACAGCTGAGGAAACAACACCGGAGATTGCTGCCTGGCACAGGCAGACAAAAAACTCAGATCCGATTGAACAATTAAAAAAGCTGAAGTTGATTTTTGATTCCACACAACACTATTCATGTTATTCCAAATTTCCCAGCAAATCATTGCAACTTGCTCCCCAACCAAATTTAGTTTCTGTAGAGTAGCATTCCATAAATAGGAAAAGTTAAAATTTGAAAACCCAAACTACCAATAGGTGCAACACTCCAAACTGCCCTAGTTGAGTTGAATAAAAATATTAATATCCATAAAAAGCATAAACTTATGTTAACTTACGAAATAAATTCATGGAAGTGGTTTCATTAAAAGATTAATAAAAATTTCATTTAACATATAAAGCTGTTTTTTTTTTCATTACTAGTATATAACAATGATATATTAGTCTTATTGTTACAAATACAAAACAAATGACAAAATTACCATGCGTCTTGATGTGAAAAAAGTAACAGAACCATAATGACAATTTAATTCATTTTTCTGTAACATTTTTTTTAAAGGATTTTTAAAATCTTTATTTATAAAGCAATATTTACCCATAATTGAATTTTTAATTTATTATTATATTTTATATACTCTTGCACAAAAATCTCACTTATTTTAGAATTTTACTTTTTATCTATTGAGGGATTCGACCCTACAATCCTACACTTTTTATTAGAACGTATAGACACTAAGTAATTGTTCGGTGGTTCAAAAAATCTTATTTTGATAAATGTTGGTTTGGTTTTATCATATAAAAAAAAGTATATAATTATTTATTGGTATATAGAAGATAATATTTTAATGTTCATAATTTGGAAAGTTATTATGATTTTTTTTTCATTTATACAATAATCTAAACTGCAAAAAACAATTAGAAAAGACCTTTTATGAGTATTTCTTGTAAATAAAATAGTAATTAATATGTTCAATTCATAGCAAAACTTGGAAACTCCAAATGAAACAAATACATATTTATATATACATAGATCGCTCAATTAAGATGCGGTTTTATTTATTTGTTTATTAAATATGATATGAATTGTTTATAAAAGGAAGATATTCAGAAACATCTCGTTGAGATCATAAAAGATAACATATATAGATAGATACAAACAAAAAGAGTAAGAAGAAAATGTATGATTTGGAAAGGAAAATGATAAAGAAAAGTAGATATTGCTTTATGTACCTTGTTACTTTACTAGTTTCAAGCATAGCAACAGCTCATATGAATGGAAAATTAGTGCCTTCTTCGATTGGTAGAGCAAGTTTTCCTGCATCTTTTCAGTTTGGGATTGGATCCTCTGCTTATCAGGTATAATATATAACTAGGGAGGTACCATCGCTCCGCTTCGGCTATGTGATTTCGGAGCAGGCAAAATAATTTGAATAATTTGAAACCAAATGAACAATTTGAGGTTTGCGAATAAGTTCGACTATAAGCTTATGTACCTATTGAACATGTCATACGGAATGTCTGTCGTGCCTTTTGTGATTGGTTTCACGTACGCATTTGAATGGTGGCGAAACCGGCAAGGGTGCATTGAAATATGGTACGTCGTTCGTGAGCTGAGCACATGAAACCCAAAGATGCGGTATACGTTGCCCTCTAAAAGAGCAGCCCGAAACTTGTCAGCAATGTCATTGGATATGATAGCTTGTATTGTAGTGCCCTGAAATTATAATTTGGAGTGAGTCAAAGTTTTATTAATTTGCAAGTAGATACACAGTACCAAACAAGGGAACATCTACAAAAAATTTGTGGTAAATAAAACTGAATGCCTTAATCAGAGTCCACAAAATGAGGAGGGAGCATAACAACTGTTTTAAAGGCTTTAATGTATAACTTACTGCAAAATAATAAAAGTAACATTTCTTCTGTTTACAAAATATAGGCGCTCTTTGTTTCCAAAATGACAGGTCTGTAAGCGTTGGTTAAGTTTAGCGTCTATCCATTAGCTAGTTTACATATTTAATCTTCACATTGGCACGCGTAAGAGCCAATCACCCTCAGTACAGCAAAAAAAGTACAAACTTAATTACCAATTATATTCACCTGGTTATCAATCAGCAGCAACTCGTATCTGAAAATTTCTCCTGAATTTCTAGGGTTAGTGAAGTCCCATGATCTAGCAACCTGGACACATACCTCAACATTTTTTCTTTGAGCAGTAATGAGTGCCAGTGGAGTTAAGTCCATGGGTCAACCTGTATTTTTTTTAAAAAAATAAGAAGTTAATTAAGCAAAGAAGAAAATACTCTAGCAATAACCAATGTATGGAATCAGAAGTAGTTCGTGTGTGTGTACTGGTAATAACAACAGTACGTTAGGGGCATAAAACTGCCTACAGGTTTGCAAATATTTCACTGTACACTACGTTTTTTGTGAGATACTTTGAGTTGCTATCGGCTATTAGGTTAACTTCTGTGATATTTTTATCTACATTATCCGCAATTACGATTTTAATGTTATTGCAATTTGTCACGCGGGACAAAGCAACATAAAGTTGGGCGTGAGTAAAAACAGGCTCATTTAAAAAAAGGCCAACTTGACTCAATGTTTGGCCCTGACTCTTGTTGATTGTCATGCAGTAACGGATACTAATAGGAAATTGGTGCCGTTGTAGCACGAAAGGGAACTTTTTATCGCTGTAATTAAGCATTATTCTCGGTATAAAGACCCGGTCACCAACACAAGACCCAGTTAGTATACTCGCTTCAATCACCTTAGTATTCCATTTCAGCCAAACATTATTGATCCAACATCAATGCCATATCGAATCTCAGATTAACCCGTAAGTGAAGCAATCAATCTGTATGCTCAGCTACAAAATGTCGAGCAGTCGATACATTTTCAACTTAAATAGTCTAATACTAATTATCTATTCCTCAAACTGCAATTATATTCAAGAAAGGGTTCAGCTTCACTATGGCCCGAGCCAATATATTATCAAGAGCTGCTTTTGTTTGTTGATCAAGAAAATTATCTTTTGTAAAGTGGTGAATGGTCATTTTCAACCTTCACGCTGGCTATTCTTAGTCCTCCTTACTGCTTGCAATATTTACTACATACTCATTCAAATGTTGGCCAAAAATCTTGGTAGAAAACGACTCAGCTACATGTCGACGTGACTCTTTTCCCATAGTTTTGACTATCTGGATATCTTGAATGAATTTAGCCATTGCCTGCGAGAAATCTTTAGGAGTGGATTCACAAAGAAATCCTGTAACTCCATCCTTTACTGTTTCCATAGGACCCCCACTGTTGCATGCAATTACAGGCTTATAAGCTGCCATTGCCTCCAGCGGAACAATGCCAAAATGTTCATCCTACATAAAAAAATTCTATAATTTATCAACTAGACATCCTTTATTTGATTATCAATGTCACAAGCTAATAACAATAATAATATTGCACCTTTGGTGTATAAATGACGCAGAGACATTCAGAAAGAAGAGCATTTCTTTCAGCCGTTGAGCAAGATGTTATGAATTTAACCTGATCCATCACCCCTTCTCTTGCTGCTAAGCTTTTAAGCTCCTCCAAGTATTCAACATTTTCTCTCAACCGTTCATCATATCCACCTGAATCACGAAAACCAAGTCAAAAACATGTTGGAAATGGAGCAAGAACAACCCCAAATAAAGTAGTTAAGTTCTTTTACCCGCAATAGTCAAAGTAGTATCAGCTAGATTCAAATTTTGTACGGTGCGAAGCATAGCAAAGGCTGAAACTGCTAACTCAATGTTCTTTTTCTTTTCAAAACGATTTATGGATAGAAAATTCAATCTACACCACATAAAAACAAAGAGAAATAAGCATAAAATTTCAAAGGCATGCACATAGATGAATGATTTAGTAGAGTTAAAATATGTTGGATACTTGTAAGAATGCGGTTCCTTAAATTGGTCCACATTTACAGCAGGGTATAGAACAGCTGGTCGAATTCCTCGTGAATGAAGATGGTTGAATGTCTTCCCAAAGGTAGATGCAGTAAATTTGCTATTAACAAGGATCATATCTGCCATTCCTGCAGCAGGCTCGAAAAGCAAATTGATAAAAAAATCAATAAGGAAGATAAAAGTTCAAAAACCACATTAAATAATAAGAGAAGTACCAGTTGTAACTTCTTCTGCATAGTCAATGGGTTTCCGATATAACCTCTGAAGAACAGTAGTGTGTTGGGCTAGTAATAGGTCGGGAAAATGACAGTAAAATACCACCTGAAAACATAGACCCATTTGTGAAATTCCATTTCATTAAGAGCCTAAAAAGTCATAGGCTGACTAGAAAAATTATGTTACCTTAGTTAATTTTTTAAGTTTCAACAGTGGGATGACAATGGAAACCTGATCTGTCAATATGACATCAAATGACGGATACAGGAGCAGCATGCATAGAGCAACATAAATACACCGCAAATATGCGCAAAGTGCATGTAGGCGATAAAATATATGCCGAGGTAGAAAGGAACCATGAACAGTAACAGGGAAGATACCTGCAAAGAAAATTTACGCTAATCTCAGCTCGGTACATCATGTAACTTGTTATAAGATAAAAGCAATGACAGGCATAAGACATCATGTAGCCAATTATGAGTTACAAGTGACTTACCAGAAATAGTTTCTTCAAAGCATCGATTTTTATCATGGTGAGATGTAAACATATGAACATTATGGCCATGGGAGGCAAGTTCAACAGTAAAATACTATCTTCGAAACAGAAAATACTTCGAGTTGAAATGTAATAAGAGGGATAAACAAAAGGTTATTGATACTTACTTGCCTCATATTTCACTTGCTGCTGAATCCATTTTGAGTACGCGCGATACGCTTAATCTTTACACGTATGATCATGAAGGTTCGGTTTGGGAATCCGCGGTGTTTAAGCATCCTGCTACTTTTGAAACTTTGGCTATGGAGCCTCAGTATAAGGAATCCATAGTCAAGGATCTTGATTTGTTTATGCAAAGGAAGAAATATTTTCAGAGTGTTGGTAGAGCTTGGAAAAGAGGTTATCTTTTGTACGGTCCGCCTGGGACGGGGAAGTCCACTCTTGTGGCTGCTATGGCTAATTATTTGAGATTTCATATATATGATCTTCAGCTTCAAGGTGTGAAAAATGATGGCGATCTAAGGCGGATTCTTACTTCTACTACTAATAGATCAATTCTCCTGATTGAAGATATTGATTGCAGTACTAAATCTTCACGTACTCGTTCCCGTACTCAGCGTATGAATGAAAATGACGATGATGATGAGGATGAGGATCGTGATCAGCCTGATAACAAACTCTCATTTGATCCTGGGGTAAGTTTAATTTTATTCGAAAAACAAAGTACTCTGTTTTAACTTTTAACATAAAGCACACTATTTTTTGGGATGGTTAACAAATTTTTTTATTTTTTTTATTTTTTTTTATTTTTTTTTTAACAAATTATTGATATACTAATTCATTAATTTATTTATTCTCTTTTTTTTTTTTTATGAATAATAATGTTGTGATTAGGATTGATTGTGTAATTCTTATTAATATAATGATGAGGGTAAACATTATAGGATGCATGAAAATATATTTTCACAAGTAAAATAACAGATGACTTTTTCATGCTATCAGTGCTTTTAATTATAAGGAATGAGTTGAATGATGAGTATGAATACTTCCCATGCATATTTTGATGCACTTGTTGAAATTGTTGATTTTTGCTAGGGTGATATTACTATCAGCTTCATATTTCTAATGTTGGTAACAGTAAAATAAATGATACTGAAGTCTATTATACAAGTAGGTTTAAGAGCTATATAGTAGCTATTTCTCAATTATACTTAACTAGCTCATCAATTAACATAGAGCTATAATGAGTACAAAATTGTTCATCAGGACTATGAAGCTGATAGTAATATCACCCTAGCAAAAATCAACAATTTCAACCATTAGAAACTTGAAATGCATAATGTCATGACGAGGAAGCAACCATAACCGACAATGAATGGGAACTGAAACCATAGATACAAGAATAATGCAGAGTATAAAATAAAACAGAGAAGTAATCTAGAGGTCATCTCAGCTGATTTCTCACAGGAATGCCTAAAAACTAAGAGTAAAAATCTCCCTCGGAGTTATGCACATGAAATCTTCACCGTTTAACACGCCATTAGAACTATCAATGCAGAGCACTACACAGGGATGGATGAAAAGCTTAAGAAAAGCTTATCTTCACCTCAGCTGTTAGGTTGCAGATTATGAAGTCTGTTGATGCAAAGTCAACTGCAGAACCGATGTTTTCAGAACCATAAGGAGAATAATTGGCAGGGGCAGATTCAACTAAACTCGGTTCTTTCTTCCCTATAAACTCCAAAGTTCTTTTATCTTCTTCATAATCAAAATGGCATATACAACCATCAGCTCCAGTCTAGATGAAGACTCACCATAGTAAAATTGCAAATGATTAGTTTGCATACACTGAACCATTAATTCCGCAAGAAATGTACGATTACACATATAATATTGGTTCGTATACAATAAGAAATTCACCATCTAAGCATGCTGGACAAAGTATACATATAAACCAAGATAAAAAGTTTGCTAGTGTGTGGGTGCTATTGTTCTTTGAAGAATGCATATTGTTTCTTTTTTTCATTAATATGATAATAACCATGCTAATTCCAAATGAACTTTTGTTTGCTTTTATTCTAGTAAGAAGGATAAGCAAGTCAACGTATTGCAATATGTCATTGATGAAAGGTTCTTGAAGTTGCATCCCTATAAGCTCTAAAGAGAGAGACTTCATCCTTAGAAGATGCATCTACACACATGCTCTAATATCGAAAAATTGAAGTGAGCTCTGCTACAAGGGGCGCACTAAAATCTCTCACGGAATTGTGAGAAACAGAGAGTAAAAGATCATGTAACTTTCACAGTTTCAGAACTCAAATCTCTAGGATCAGCAATAAAGATAAACTTACAAATGAGAGATAACACTAGTAGGTAATACCCATTTTTGCAATTGTTTAAATGACACTGGTAGAATTGCACAATGGCTTTATAGAAAGCATTGCAAATGTTATACAAGACAAGTCACTTGATCCCACTGGCATTACCAATACAGGATATTCAACTAAAGAATTATACTAAATTCCCATAGAGATTTGAAGTAATAAGCTGAAAAATGAGGGGAAAATATGTTTACTAAATTGATGGTGCAACAACTGACACAGAAATAGACACTCTCTCTTGGTATATACTTAATAAAAGTAAGAGAATAGCTGAAGGACATATCATGCACTAATAATTGTTATCATAACATGAAGAACATCAATTACCTATATGTCAATGCCATGCACCAATAAGTTCCCAAAAGTTCTCTCTCTTTTTCAGCTGACCAGGTACAAGTAAAATCCATATCCGGAGCACGAACATTGTCAATAAATCTAACAATCGTCACTTTTCCTTTACCATCTCCTAGAGAAAGCCAGTCATCTACACCACAAGAATTTCCAGCCAAGTTTCCAGATAGCAAATCCATATACCGCAAGATTTTAAACAAGAAGTTAATCATGGGCATTACCCAACTACGCATCACTCAGAAAAAAATTTCTAATCGACTACCACATCTTAAGTAGCAATTAAAAAAGATATATTGTTTTCATATGTAAACTAAGTGGAAAGCTGTAAAAGATACACTACAAAAAAACTGATTTTTAGGGACAGTTAAAATTGTCCCGAAAGATTCAAAAAACCGTCCCTAATACTTTTGGGGACAATTTTACTCGTCCCCTTCTTGCGTCCCTTATGTGAGCGTCCTCTATTGTATAGGGGACAAAATCGTAAATTCGTCCCCACGTAGAGGGACGATTGTTGTCCCCACTTTTAAGGACAACTTTCGTCCTCGTTGATAGAGACGTTTGTCGTCCCCATTCTTGGGGACGAATTCTGTCCCAGTTAATAGGATGAATGTCGTCCCCACAAATAGGTGACAATATTCTGTCCCAATTAAAAGGGACGAATGTCATCCCCATAAATAGGGGACAATTTTTTTCCCTGCATCAGGGACAATTTTCTCCTCTAAGCTAAAAGACGACAGAAGGGAGGTAGACAAAGTTAATAGGCATAAATTACTATAAAAGAAAAAGCAAGATTCAACCTAAGTAATATTCAGTCGAGATTTTGTTCATGGCGATGAGCTAATTACTCAAGAAAAGAAATGCACTAGCAAATAAACATTATAAACATTCAAAATGCAAAGTAATATATTCTGAGTAACTGCTATAACCATTTCTTTAGTGAGGTAGGTGCATTTTACAATGGGAACAAGAAACTAAGGCCGGAACTAATATATAAGTTCTATGAACCACAATCTACTGAGAAAAAAAATAGTTAAGAATTTTACCTTGGTCAAGCCTCGTAGGGTTTTTAGCAGTACTATTCCACAAATGTGCTGCAACTTTCTCAAGAAGTAGACTATGTTGTTTTCCTAAGTCTGTTCTTTTGTTGCGATCAAATTCTCACTGACTCTGATAATTATTTTGTACTACTCAATTAGTAGCTTAAGGTAGTAATCACTGGATCTGTACCTCCAGCAATATCTGCACATTGTGATTAAGCAATGAATGAGTAATTTGTATCATTATTGTGACAATAGAAACTGCAAAAGATAGCATATTGCAACTGATGAAGCAAACTTTCGAGGCATCCTTGAATTAGAATGAAATAGCTAATTGAGAAAATTATCCTAATAAAAATCATAACAAAATAGATTTGAGTTTAACTGGCATAGGACCTTCGATCGACCATAGGGCGTATTCTAAAAACTGAAAGAATATTGCTAACACAAGGTGGACATAAATTCAGATTACCCTGCTCTCCCCAGGCAGTGCTGCACTTCTTCTAAAGAACCATATTTGACACGCGCTCTTAGCCATGTATCATAATTCACCTGAAGGAAGTTGATGGATTAAGTATGAGCATAGCAATTGCAATGTCTTTCACATTAAATTGGAATGATATTTATACACAAATTAAATAAAAGTTCTATATTCAACTGTTGTGAAAACAAAGATAAGTGTTAAGTACTCACTAAGTTTGGCTTTATTTGGCACCTTTTCATCTCTGTAAACAATGAGAAGGCCAACCTTACAAACCTGCGAGCCAAAAGAACACGCTGAATTTACACTAGAAATTGTTGTAGCTCAACCAAAGACTAAGAGTACCATCTAAAGCAAGAAATAAAAGGCTTCAGACCTTGATAGTTGTTGTATATGCAATAACATCAGGTTCAATTCCAGCGGACGCATGTTCTTCAAAATCTGTGCTGAGGGGAATAACCCTATCAGAGTATATACTAGTATTGAAATTCTGTACACGAGGACCATGGAGTAAAAAGACAAAAAAAAAGTATATCAACAGCCCAAAAGTTGATTGGTAAAAGAAATGGTTAAATCAGTTATTCATGAAAATCTAGAAAGCTCGAATAGTCTATAGAGTGTGTTAGTCTTAAATCAAGAAGAGAAACAAGAGGATAGCTAACCTCTGAAGAGCATCTGATATAGCAGATTAAAAGAGCAGTGCCTTGCCTCCAGAAATTTTGCAATAAAAGAGTTTCAAGAGCTTTTAAGTAGAACAATAGCAAACGACATACAATCCGGAAAACAAAATTCTCATGCGAATATCTAGTTAATTTATACAAGAATTAGAACTAATAAGTGGGACAGGGTAAGTTGACTAATTAATAACATACTGCATCTGCTAAAAAGAAACACAGCGAACATTCATAATCATAAGTTGAAAAGTGGCATCACCTCATCAAATACCAGCTCACTTCCTTTTACTAGACCAGTACCTTTACCTTGGGAAACAACGGTCAAGTGACTTGGATTGCACTATCTGAATATGAGAAACCTGGGAACACAAGAGCAAATAACATATGTAACAGGGCGATGTTCAAGGGAATTAGGCATACTTAGGGCATCTACTAGAACCAAGCAAAATAAATTATGATTACACTAGACAAACCATTTCATTACAAGACTAATATAACAGCCCACGTGGGACAATGTAAACAAGAACAATTACATTAGAAAATACAAAGTAGAAAGAAGAACTTAGTTTTCTTAAACACTCCTATGAAGGGTGACATAATAAAAGAGTCTAATATTGTAAAGGGTGTTTTTTCCTTTGCAAACTCACCAAATTTTGTTGAACTAACTAGAAAATTCCAGCTATCTTAGTAGAATTTAGTTTGCCTCAACTAACAAGAAAAGTTGAGTGCAGTGGTATTATCTCAATACCATTTTCTACATTAGATGGATCTCAAGGGAAAACTACAAAGGATTCAGTAGGCTCTGGACTTACTTTTCTTCACATATATCAATCATCTAACAAGCAATATGATAAATCTTAATAATGACAGCAAAAAACGATTAAAATTCAACTTAAACATGGAACCAGTAGGATCTAGACTACCTTTTTTTGACATACATAAGTTATACAAGTTGTATGCATTTTGTCGTATGATAATTAAGTAAAGTAATTAGCATAAAACTTGTAACGGATAAAACCTGGTTTTCTTTTTCAATTGTTAAATCTTTCCTTCATACTAGTGCAGTGGTATTATCTCAACAATATTTTTTGGATCAGATGGATCTCAAGGATAAACTACAATGTAAGCAGTAGGCTCTGGAGTTACCTTTTCTTTCACACGCATTAGTTTATCTAACAAGCAAGATGGTAAATTGCAATTATTGAAAACAGAAAAATGTTAAAATTCAACTACATAATATTCGTAAACATGAAAGGGTGCAAGTCAGTACCATTGCAACTTTCTTCTCCCTTTTTTCTATTGATCTGTGACTTTGAACAGTCAGGGCCCATCCATTCCAATGAAACCTGAGAAATCTCATGACACTGTCACCAGCAAACAAACACAAGCTTAGACTAACCAATCAAATTATCTTGATAATTTCAAATTCTTTATTACAGTGTCATTTTGACCATAAGTTAAATAACAGCCTATCAGGGTCCACCAAAGAATGGAAACAAATCCAAAGGTGCCCCTGTGTCATGGAAGCAAGAATCATTCATACTCATCTCGGCTAATTTGATATGCTATGCCAACTGATTTTGTGCATTTTTCCAACTAAAAGCTTAAACTAAATGTTTAAACTTAGTTGCAAAATAGAAAAAATATAATAGCAACTAAACTTTTTTTATATCCAACTAAGTTCACAGGTGTGTAACAGAAGTGAGCTAAAGTCAAGACATCAATGAGGAACTAAAATAAGATAAATGGATGACATTTCAAACTTCAAAGTGACACTGTGCAAGAATGGACGACCCGATTTTAGATTAGAAATAGACTTCAGATATGCATTACTCCCCTTCTGCTAAGGATAGTTTTTTCGCCAAGGAATTCCTAATCCGACATTGGTATTGCATCTACTTCTCATCGTCAACTAAAAAATAATAATAATCTAAAATAACTGTCAAGAATCTGAATCCTCAAAGAGAGATGAATATCAGAATCAAACCTTTACTTTGTTCCGACGACCAATGAGCTTATGAATTGAACCAATTACAAAGTAACTACACAATCCTGAATCCTCTAAAACCGAGATCGAGCATACAATACCCAGTTTCTAAATCCTACAAAATCCAGATCAAGCATAACAATACTCTGTTCCCAAATACAATAATTGGAATTAAGAGAAAACTGAATCAAAGAGGAAAAGGTATTGTAATTAGAAGCTTACCGATTTAAACTGGCATTTCGAAAATAATTAGGTCAATGAAAGTTGCCGCTGCCGATGACTATGCGATTTTGGACAGAGAGGCGAGAACTGGAGGTGGTCAGAGTCTAAGGGTGATCAGAGAATCGATTTTAGGATGGGTCTGATATGAAAAGGGAATTTTCGTGAACATCTCCGACTTCTTAACTAGGTAGGGTTTTGGGGAATTTCGGGAAAAGTTGGATTTGGTTGTTCCCTATGTATTAACATTATATAATTAATTCCAATAACTATTTATAAAACTGTCCCAGATTCAAAAATTTAAACAATAGGAGACAATCGATAATATGGTCCCTAATATCAATAAAACAATAGGATTTGGACACTATATTTTATCTGTCCCTGAATTTTGTCCCCAATAGTCTTTTTTGTTTGTGGTGATATAATTGTGAGCAATAAACAAAATGTAAAAAATGAAAAATGACAGAATGTAATTTCATTGATTTAGTAAAATGCTTAACAATATTGATTACACTGATTTGCAATAAGCCATAAACCCTAATACAAAATCTAAATAATCATAAACCCCAAAATCATCCAGAAGTGCTCATCCTTGAAAAAATCCAACTAAGTTATTCACTTGATGAGAGAGAATCACACAAGAATTTCGAATATGATTGAGCAATTGAAAAAAACCTGGCTGTCCTCCAACATGAGGATTAGCAATCAGAAAAGATTCAACCATAAACAAATTGTTCAACATCTGAGTATAGTATGCACGGATTTCATTACAAAGCAATATGGTTGCATTCAGCGGAGGAGGAGGATGCGGTCCCTGATGTGGTTCCTGATGTGGTTCCTGATGTCCTTGCGCATCCAGCATCTGGTTTTGAATCTCTTGCAGGTTGTTTGGATGCGGAAATCCATTTAAACCATTCCCCATTGCATGAACAAAAGCCACCATTTGTTCAGGTACATTTAGATCAGGGTTTAAATTATTCCAAGCAAAATTTTCCTCAGGAGTCAAACCAAGCACATTTTCAAATGGAATAGGAACATCTGGATTCAAACAAAAAATCCTAGCTCTAGCACATATGATCAGAGGAACATGGGTACAAATTTCAATACTATGGTTAGGAAGAAGGGCCAAATGGTACTTAAAAAGCGACCTACGGCTATGGGTAAACGTGAAATCATTACAACAACTACAACGATGATGGTGGGGTGGAGGGACTGCATTACTATTATAAAAGATATAAGGATTAAATGCCATTTTTGTCTAAGAACTGAAGCTAAGGCAGGCTGTTAGAAGGCAGGATCTCCCGAGGAAAGAAAGAACTTACGAGTTACATAAAGTATTCATGCAGGAAGAACTTGTACGCAAACGGAAAAGACTGGGACCGTCAACTCCATGGATAAGCTTCATCGTCGAGAGGGAAAGCGCTCAGTGATAAAGGAGGTTAGGGTTTATATAGCGGGAAAACAATTTCATAAACTAAGTTCTTCCATTGTAGAGAAAAATACCCAAATAAGTTTTTGTGCTTAATCACTTTTAAACACAGTTGTTATTATACTCTATTGTTTCTTTAGAGGAAAAAAACTTTAAACTTTTTAGAAGATCGGTTTATTTGATTTAAATTGTCTACTGTCTTCTTTGAAAATAAAAATGAAAATAAAAATAAAATATAAAATTTGATTTAAATTGTCTATTGTCTATAATTGTTTTAATAGAGTCTAAGTTCGGGTGAGACAAAGGTGTTATTGTGTCACAGCCCTCTTATGGTGTGACAACTAGCTACGTGGTGGCAATTTTGTAATAAAAACACTACTAGAAAACAGCTGATTTCTGACGGAAGAATTCCGTCAGAAATCGCCTTATTCCGTCAGAAAACCAACATTCCGACGCGATTTCTGACGGAAACAATCCGTGGTAGTTTCAGTCGACGCAAAATTTACTGACGTGATTCTGACGGAACGTGCTGATGGTTGACAGACGGTTTTACCGTCAGAAGTCTTGACGATCTTTCTGACGTATGGTAAACGTCTGAATGTCCTGACGATTTTTCAGACGTTATTCCGTCAGAGATTGATGATGAGGTCACAGGCTTGATTCCACCTCACTGTTGCTTTCCTGACGGAATTTCTGTCTCAAAATCCGTCCAAAATATAATTGCTTTTAATTTGAATGTATTCCTAATTCATAAATATTTATATGTTAAACAATTTCTATAACTAATATATATATTAAAATTCATTAAAAAAAACCCTGTATATTAAAAGAAATCAAGAATATACTAAAAATTACACATGATAAATGTAGCTGTTCAAATTAGGCTAGACACATCACAAAATTATGCTACTTAAATACAAATATAATGATTTAAAAAACTAAGGAAAATTAGCTTAAAAAAAACACCATGATACCAAAACAATCATTTGACGGAACCACTTCATAACTTTGTAGATATCCCTCCATTTTGTGCCGGATTGCATCATCCTGAATCCATGCTATAAATCATCACTTGCATAGAGTCAAATATCTTGATAGAAAGATCTTGGAGGGCTCCTTAAAATACCATCTGCATAAATGAAAAGGACAAACATAAAAACCAAGAAGCAAAATAGATGGAGTAACTAAGACAAATAAAAGAAAAGAAATATGGAACAAGTAATATTAAAGATCTTGTGATAACAACTCCATGTAATAAAACTACAAAGTGCACATTTAAGTATTACTCTAAACAAGCTACAAAAATTAGAAAGAGTAATATTAAAAATCTTGTGATAACAACTCCATCTATATAAAGCCAAACATTATCTTATTTTCTTGTCAAAGAACCCAACTTAAATTTAAAGGCACATACAACTATGATCCTCTAATTCAATCTGCAACTTCAATCTATTACTTATAAATCATAAAAATAAAATCATGAAGCAAATTATACTCCAACCCTCAAACAAATACCAAAGTGAACCATTACAACTTGCATTTGAGCATAACAGAATCTTGCCATTTAACAATACCAAGCAAAATAATGAAATCAGTCGGAGCATATGCACATTCATCAAATCTCATTTAATCCAATTGTTAAAGTTGCTATATATAACAAAAAAAGAGGAAAAAATTCATCAAATCTCCAGTATTGCTAATGAAATTAAAAGAGATGAGAAGTTGGAGTGAATACTAGCATTATTGATCAGTAGCTTTAAAAAATAAAAAAAATAACAAAATGATAAAAAGGAACTCACCTGAACAAGAGTGAGAGCGGATATGCTAGTTTTCCAGATCTAGAATATGAACCCAATACTACACGTTTTGCATCCAGAACAACAAGAACCTCCAACATACTGAATCTCAGTAGGAAACTCAATCTCAACTTAATGGGTAAATCCCAACTCCTTAATGCTACAAGAAATGTACAAACAAACAGAGAGATAAGAAAACTTGAAAAAAAATTAAAGAGCAATTTGAAACAACTGAGATAACTTACCAAAACAAGTCAAAACCCCGTCGATTTGGGACAAATCTGCGATCTGAGAGCCGTGGCGTTTGAGAGGAGTGTCGCCGTTGCTTGTTCAGGGCGCCGCCGTCGAGGAGAATATCTGTCCACTGTTGAGGAAGAGAAAGAACACAGCAGGTCGGCTGCCACACGAAAGAGAAAGGAGAAGAAGTTAAATTAGGGTTGTTCATAAGGATGTATTTATAGAGAGAATTAGGGAGGGTTGAATGAATGGGCTAGGTTATGTTTTCTGGGCTAAAATTTGAGAGCCCATCCGAAATTACAAGTGTTTTTTTAATCTTCAAATTTATTTTTTTTTTATTTTTTTTGATGTCATTCTAATCTTCAAATTTTTAAAATCAAACCGTAAAAGTCATATATAGTATATATTATGTATTTTATTTGAAATGAAACATGTTAAGCATGTATTAAAATTCTTACAATTTAATTTGATTTGAGAAAAAGATAATAATTAAACATGATATTTTTATTAGATAAAATTTATATTTGAGTATAATAAAAATAAAAATTAAACGATCTAGAACTTGATTAAATTTATATTTGAGTATTGAAATCTTGAAAGAAAATAGAATATTCAATAAGGTGCCTTTAACGTGGTGGTCAAAGTCAAAAGTCAAAATTGACAACTAGCATCCACATCACTATATTGGTATTTAATTTATTTTTAAATTGATGATGTGATTTAATTGAAACAATACTCAAAGTTGAGCGACTTTATTGAGACAAACTGAAGTTGGGTAACCATTTTAAAATCAAAAACAAAATCGAGTGACCAATGATGCATTTAACAACTAAAAGTTATGTTTTGAAGAGTTAGAATGTATGGTCAGGGTTAGGGTTAATATCAGAGGGTTAGGATTAGGGTATGAGTAAGGGTTAGTGTCAAGATTAGAGGGTTAGGGTCAAGATTAGAGGGTTAGGGTCAAGTTTTAATACACTACGTATTTAATTTTTGTCCACTTTATCCAAAAAATCATCCACAAAAAATTTAACTAATTAAATAAAATAAGAAAATGAATAGCATATATAAATAGAATAAATAAAAAACACATGTTTAATTGGGTTTGAAAAAAATATAAAATTTGGTGATTTCTTAAAGTATTTTAAATAATACGGATAAAATTAGTATAAGAAAGAAAATAATAAAAATAAGCAATAATTTTTCATTTAACATAAAATATAGGTCTTCTAAATATTAAATTCTACTAAATAGAAATAATAATATATGCATTATTTTATATAAAAACATAAGAAAAATATTGCTCTCGGAATTCCGTCAGTAAAACCGTCGCAGTCCGACGGAAATGGTTACCGTCAGAGAATTCAGTCAGAGAATTGGCGCCAAACTTCCCTCCAGAATATTCTGACGGTAATTTGATTCCGTCAAAATATTCCGTCAGAATTCCTGACAGTTCTACTTGCTGACGGAATTCCGTCCGAATTTTCGGACGGTAACGGTTCCGTCAGAATTTTCCGTCAGAATTCAAGCTTTTTCTAGTAGTGAAAGACGCGGTGACAATTTTGTAAATAATAGTCAGCAGCTAAAAAACAGAAAACTGCACCGTTTTAATTGGAACAAACACGCATCCCTAAGAAACTAAAATAACGTCGTTCTTCCAGCTGCAAACAAACTTCTACAGTATCGATTTCTTAGTAATCAGCTAAAAAACCTACTTTTTTCTTAATAATCAACTCTTCATCTGTAATCAAACAAAATTCCGATTCTAAGGGACAACTTTGATTGATTTTCAAAATCAGAACAAAACAAATGGAATCTAAAAATCAATCTGATATTACATCATCAACAGGTACTTCTCTACATTTCATTTATTTTCATTGTAGTTTTGTAACATTAAAATTTGTAATCACACACTTCCAATGGATCCTGTGTGTTTTTTCTGCAATGGAACATCAAGTGCTGCTTGTTCCAAAATTGTGTGATGCTTGTTCCAAGACTATGTGCTGGTTGTTCCAAAACAATCTTATTGCTTGAATGCAGGTATAATTTCATTGGATGAAGAAAACAATGGTAGTTCCACATCAATTGTTCAGTTTACTCCTACACCTGAAATAATACCAGTTTTGACACCAAATGGAACAAAAGAATGGATTCCTAGTGGCTCAAATGAATTGAAACCTGCATAAGGGATGAAATTTGACAGCTTAGATATAGGGATTCAATTTTACAAGTTGTATGCTGCTGCTGCTGGATTTTGTACTAGGAAATCAACATCAAGGAGAAGAAATGATAACCCTGAAATTGTGAAAGAACAATTCTTTGTCTGTAACAAAGCTGATTACAAACAAAACATAAGCGCTGCAAAACAACGCAAGAAAAGACCATTCACACGAGTTGGATGTGGTGCGAAAATGATAATAAAGATACAAACTGATGGGAAGTATGAAGTTACAGTGTTTAAAGAAGGACATAACCATGAGCTTTACACACCACGTTGTCTACAATATCAAAAAGAAGGAATGAGTATGGGCATCCTACTAAAAAAGATGGTGTTTGATAATTCGAAGGTTAATGTTGGACATGTGAGAACTTTTAGACAAGCTAAAGACTTATATGGTGGTTATGAAAATATTGGTGCATCTAAAGCTGATTTCAAGAACTTTCAAAGAGACTTGAAAGCCTACATTAAAGGATCAGATGCACAAATGTTTATTGACAACTTCAAAGTTAAACAGTCAGCGTCTAGTGGATTCTTTTTTGAATATGAATTAGATAAAGATGGTCGTCTATGTAGAGTTTTATGGGCAGATGCAACTTGCAGAAGAAACTATGCTCTTTACGGTGATATGGTATCATTTGATACCACATATTTAACAAACAGGTAATATATTCTGTTGATCCAAAACGGAAATGTAATTGTTCCAACATATGAATCTGATATTCCAAAATAAAACACTGTTGTTCCAAAACAAATATTTGTTGTTCCACCAGCAAATGTTACACTATAGAAGTTGTGTTACACTGTAGAAGTTGTGTTGTTCCAAATAAAAACTGATTTGGTAGTTTTGTCATTTTCCCATTAACAGGTATAAAATGGTATTCGGTCCATTTACTGGAATTGACAATCACAAAAGGTGTATTACCTTTGCAGCTTGTTTACTGTCTAATGAAGACATTGCATCATTCGAATGGACATTTAAAACATTTTTGAAAGCGATGCACAACAACGAACCAAATTGCCTCATCATAGACCAAGATCCAGCGATGATGGCTGCAATAAAAAATGTCTTTGATAAGACAGAACATAGGCTTTGTATGTGGCATATTATGAAGAAAATGCCTGAAAAGATAGGTAATACAACAGTTTACTATGTTATTCCAAAAAACCTATGCTTTTTCAATTTCAGAAAAAAGTCTCTAACAACTGTTATTTTTGACAGGGCGTGCAATGACATATGAATCAGAATCTTTTGACAAGATTCACAAATGTGTTTGGAATGTGGAAACAAAGCCAGAAGAGTTTGAGAAACAATGGCAAGAAGTGATTTCAAGATTAACAACGAACCAAATTGCCTCATCACAGACCAAGATCCAGCGATGATGGCTGCAATAAAAAATGTCTTTGATAAGACAGAACATAGGCTTTGTATGTGGCATATTATGAAGAAAATGCCTGAAAAGATAGGTAATACAACAGTTTACTATGTTATTCCAAAAAACCTATGCTTTTTCAATTTCAGAAAAAAGTCTCTAACAACTGTTATTTTTGACAGGGCGTGCAATGACATATGAATCAGAATCTTTTGACAAGATTAACAAATGTGTTTGGAATGTGGAAACAAAGCCAGAAGAGTTTGAGAAATAATGGCAAGAAGTGATTTCAGAATATAATTTGCGAGAACATGATTGGTTGAAACGCATGTATGAAAAAAGAAGGATTTGGATACCTGCCTATTTCAGAGACTGTTTTCTATTAGGGTTAATGAGAACAACATCAAGGTCGGAAAGTGAAAATCATTTTTTCACTAGTTTCACAAATCCACATTTAACTCTTGTTGAATTTAACATGCGGTTTGAGACTGCAATGGAAGGACAAAGATATGCACAAGGGCAGAATGACAACGACAACAAACACTCAAAGCTTGTGTGCAGGACCCCAATGAAAATTGAGCAGCATGCATCATAAGTGTATACAGCAATAATTTTCTATGAATTACAAAAACAGGTTATTGCTGCTTCATTCTATTGTGGATTCAAAAGCATGATTGTAGACAACAATTCATCAATAATAACAGTGATGGAAAAGGATCAAACAGAGCATCAAGTTGTCAATAAAGAAAATGACAATGACACTACATGTTCCTGCAAAAAGTTTATAAGAGTAGGAATCCCTTGCAGACATATGATTATGGTTTGGAAGCATAGAATGCTCGACAACATTCCTCAACAATATGTCTTGAACAGATGGACAATATTAGCAGTAAAATCTTCAAGGTTGTACATGGAAGGCAATGATATAGATGAATGTGCTCGAGTGATGGATAAGAAAAGATTGATAAACACTTTATGTTCTGAGATGCATATGTGTGTGAGTTTAGCTGAAGTGATGCAGAAAACCTCACCAATCTTGTCGAAAATGTAAAAAAGATAAGGACAGATTTGGAAGCAAAGAACATAACAGAACAGACAACAGTGGTAAATCTTCTAGCAAAAAGCAAGACATTGAGATGTTGATTGGAACAAGCCTGCCTGCATAAATTCTGATAAAAGAACCTCAAGTCTCCAAGAATAAAGGAACTGGAGTACAACTTACAAACACTCAGAAAAGATTGAAGGGAGCTAGAGAGCAAGCAATTGAGAAATCAAGTAAAAGGCAAAGAACATGCCAAAGATGTATGAAGTTGGGTCATCATGATATCAGAACATGTAAAAAACTAGAGGAATTAGAGAAACCAAAACAACAAAAATAGATATGTTGTTGTTTCTGCAATGAATTCCTTTGTTATTTCTGCAATTTCTTTTATATTTCAGTGGTTGTTCCACAATCATTAAGCACTTGTTCCAAATTTGATATGCAGTTGTTTATAACTCAATGTTCTATATTTTTAAATTTTAATTCAATGTGATCTTTTCTTCCATATGACTCTTCATTTCGTCTCATATTTATAATCTGTTATTCAAAAGAATGCAGCATATAACAAACTTTAATATAAATACAAAATACATAATTAAAAAACATAAAAACACAAAAAAAAACAACACTTAGAGTGTTTTCTTCGGTTTCTTTATCAATGCATCTTTTCGTTCCAACTTCTTCTTGAGCTCATTATTCTCAGCCCATACTGTCTCCAAGTACGAATCAAGTTCATCAAAGAAGAAAGACATTGAAGACTTCATAACATGAATCTTCCGGAAAATCTCATCTTTATCCTTCGTGCGAAATGCATTCTGGACATCTTCAATGAGACCAAGAGATTCTGCTGGAATCTTCATTTTGTCTTCAATCACTTGCATTCTATCTGTCTGCTTGAAGCAATCAGAAAAGCCTAAGAGATCTTCATAACTTCCTTCAGAACTTGTTGGAGAACCAAATACCTTCATTTTCCCACTACTGCTGCTTCCACTCATTTTCTTTTTTGGAAAAGAGAGATTAAAAAAGAATGGTTGAAGATAGAATGTGTTGATAGGAACAATTTATAGAGAAACAATTAAGAGTTTTCAAACGGTAATAATATTCAAATAACCCACCAATGAAAATTAATTATCCAGTTGGCAATAAATGATCCTAAGCCATGCATGTTTTACAATTAATTTAAATTTAAATCTGCAAATTAATTTAAATTTTTTTATTAATTTAATTTATTTTATTCTTGATTTCTTTTATTTTATTTTATTAATTTAATTTCATGTTTTACAATTAACTATGTATGATGTTTCAAAACGTAACTCTGTTGTTCCAAAATGAAACTAGATTGTTCCGATACAAATTTTTAATAACTATACTGTTTGTGTTAATGAAACATTATTAAAAAAAAGGAGTATATAATAAACTTTTTTATATTAAAAAAATGAAAATACAAAATACATAAATTAAAAAACAGAAAAAAAAACATAAAAAAAAAGAAAAAAAAACTAAGAAACACAAAAAAAAACATAATTTTTAATTAAGATTCCGAAGCCTCTTCTTCAGTTTCTTCACCAAGGGTTCCTTGTCTTCAAGCTTTTTCTTCAGATTTTCATCCCAGAGCTTGTCCAAGTAAATATCAAGCTCATCACAGAAGAAAGACGTTGTAGACTTCATCGCCTAAATCTTCCGAAAGATTTCATCGTTATCCTTCGTGCGAAATGCACTCTGGATATCTTGAATGAAATCGACAGACTCAAATGGAATCTTCAGTTTGTCTACCATTTTCTGCATTTTTGTGGTTGCCCTGAAGGAGTCATCAAGGAACTGCCTTTCATCATCACTCCATGGAGATCTTGATGGAGAAAGATATCTCTTTCTTTTCCTTTTACTGCTGCTTCCTCTCATTATAATTTATGTAAAAGAAAACTTAAAGAAGAACGGATGAAGAGTAAAAAAACTATGCAGCAATTTATAGAAAAAAAGTTTGGAGAAATGAATCGGTTTATTCATGGAGGGAAAATAATGTTGGCCCTAACAAGACCAGAATCACCTAGAGGGGGGTGAATAGGTGTCTAAGTTGATAACTGAAATTTTCTAAGTTTTTCAAGAAACTTAAATTTCAGAGTCAAATTTCCTCAGAGTCAGAAGCAAGCTTTAAGGAAGTTGCTTCTGAGGGAAATTCTGCCTAAACACAGTTAGACTGTTTTCAGCAACAGAAGCTCTGATTTGAGAACTTCTGGACTGTCTTCTGAACAAAGACAATGATACTTTAGAGGAAATCTGTTTCAGCACTAATTATGAACAAGTACACAGAAGCAAAAATAACAAGTATAAGAGGGAGAAAGAAGTTCAGGAGGTCCTGATTGAACAATTCGATTTATCCAAGTTCGCCACAGAAGTCCTGTGACTACGTCTTGTCCCCTGAGGTCGCAGCCTACAGAGATTTTATAAATCCACTATTCAGAACTTTTATGGCAAGTTCAGAAGCTCCTTTACATCAACAGAACTTAAGCTAATTTCTCATTTAGTTCTGACTAGCCTAAAAAGAGTTAAAGGATTTCCACCAGAACAAACAATACTCTGTTTTCTGGATTTCTCACCCAACTCTAATCTCAACTAGATTTCTCTCTTTAAATCTAACTGAAGATCACAAACGATCTCAGTTTACAAGGTTCCTATTATGAACTTGTTTTTCTTCACTCTCTCACTTTACTAACACTATGCTAAGAAAGATTGAGAATGGCAAAGAATGCTCTGTTTTTCTTGTTAAAACAGTGCGTTGAAATTTTGCTCAAATGATCACACGTGTTGATGCAGTGGAGCATGGCTACTATTTATAGTGTATGAAGATGACGGTTGGTGAGTTTGAATCTTCAAAGAAGATGACATCAGTTGTTGTAGCCGTTAGTTTGTCAAATCTTCAAACGGTCTTCAAACACTTTGATTCCGTTATCCTTGTTCTTTAACTGAATCCGGTAAGTGATTTGAAATCAAGGATGAGGATGACAGAATCATTCTTCAATTGGATCAACAAGGGGTAGACAAGGAAATTCCGGTTTCTTTTAAACAGACATGCGCGCTCCATCAAAACAGCTTTTTGAACTTTTGGCGCCTTGCATTAAATGCACTTGTCAGAGCATTAAATGCTTATCAAGAACCCGTGACTTAGCTTTCAGAGGCTAAAGTTCTCTTGACTAGACTTCTGATCACAATTGGCAAACCTTCTGATTGCACAGAACTACTGAGGAGAGCTTTAGCAGACTTCGAGTTCAGAGCGGAGTATCCAGCTTCTGAATAATTGAGACTCTGACTTCAGCAAACCGATCTTCTGAGTTCTTTAAGCAATCTAGAATTGATTCATTCAGCACCTGCTGAGCAACTTACACGCATACTAAGAACATAAAAATTATTAGTCAATAGTAAACTATATGTAAGAAAAATATTAGTTTTCATCTTCTGAAATGTTTGGACATAATCAAAACACATAGGGTTCATCATTCTCCCCCATTTTGGTTATGGACAAACCGTGGTCAGAAGGTAAAAGAAAATATGAGGTTAAGGAAATGACTTCCTGATGCAAATGTTTCATTACTTCAGAGTAAATTAACTCCCCCATTTTAATGTAAATGGTGAACTTCAGCAATCTGTATAAACTTAATAAGACTTAAGATCAAGTTGTTAGATTTAATGAAGTGTAATTTGCTAAGTCAAAAAGAAACATAGGCAAAAAGTAAGAAGTCAGAAACACAAGATAGTATAGAAAAGATTCAGTGTATATAGATTCAATCAGAAGATAACAAAAGAACAAAGTAATCAAAAGAGCAGAAGAAGTCCTAAGACAAACACTACCCAACCCAGAACCTAGCTAAGAAGCTTAAGTCCTATATGATTACATGTTCCTAGGTTTCTTCTGAGGAGGAGGAACACCACTGGAACCTTCAGCACCACTTGCTCTCTTCTGACCAGACTTCTCCCCCGTTTGACCAGAACCAAGAGCAACACCCAGAGCGCCCTGAGATTTCAGTTTTTGCTGAACATTCAGTGCAGTGTGATATTGCTGAGGAGTTGGTCTCACAGTATTGATCATATCCATTCGTCTTCTGAAGTCATCATCAATGGTCTTCATATGATCAAAGGTCTGACCAGACATAGGTCGCTGTCTCTGAACATCATCCAGAAGGAGCTTGATCAACCTATTGTTAGCATACACGGCAGCAGTGAGATGCTCATTCTGAATATAAGTCTGTCCTCGAACAAACCTATAGCAATTGTGAAGAGTCTTTTCTTGTTCACGTGCTTGAGTGTGCATAACCTTCAGAAGTTCAGTGAGCTCAGCAATCTGTGCATTCTGAGCAGTAACAGCAGACTCAATGTTGGAGAGTCGATTATTGAGATAAGGAGTGATGTCATATACAATCTTGGCAGCTCCTGAAGATGAAGAACCTTGAGCAGAAGATTTCACTTCTCTCAGAATGTGATTTGCAGTACTTTGCAGGTCTTCAATCTTACTAGGGAGCATCTTCTCATGAGCCTCATAATGCTCGTTTGCTTCCTTGACTTCTTCTGTCAATATCTCCAAATTCTCATTGACCTTCAGAGAAGAAGCAAGAGCAATATTGTCCAGAGAAGGAAGAGTCAGAGCTAATTCTCTCAATTTGTATAGCTCATCATAGGTAGCTAGATGAAGTGTAGAAAGATTGCGTATATAAACAGAAGGATCCTGCATTTGAAGCATAGTCATTAGCTGCAGGTTCTGAGCTTTCAAAGAATGTAATTCTTGCAGCACAATGCCCTGAGCATACATGTCAGCAGCAGAAGTCCTTTGCCCTATACCAGCAAATCTATTCAGCAGTTCATCTGAGCAACTCTGACCCATTCTTCTCAGCTCTTCAACACTGGGGGCACCTCCAGCTTCGGAAATACCAGAAGCTCTGCCCATGAAGCCAAAACTTCCGAACCTGTTAGCCAGGTCTTCTCGATTCATGTTTGTGCGCAGGAAGTCAAAGTTGGATGACAACCCAGCAAAACCTGAAGGAGTGGAGGAGGTAGTTAAGGGATCACACACAGGAGGTGTATGTCCAGAGGTTGAGAGAGGAGGAACAGAGGATGGTGGAGGAGGAATTGTATGTTGGGAAGAGGAAGAGATAGTATTTGTACAGGGAGGAAAGGTTGAAGGTATTGAAGAAGGAATTGAAAAAGGAGGAGCAGTAATTCCAGTAGATGGAAGTACAGCAGAAGAGGATAGAGAAGAAGTAGTAGAAGTTGAAATGGAATCAGAAAAGATTGGTCCAGAGGACAGATTCACTTCTGAATAGGATCCAGAAGGAAGAGTAGATGGAGGAGGAATAACTTCAGATGTTGAAGCTATTGGAGGAATGAAAGTCTGAGATTCACTAACTTCTGTGACAGAAGGTAGTGAAGGAGATGGAAGAGGAGTAAGAGTAGGAGATGAGATAACATGTTCAGAGGCATTAGGATCAAAAGTTGAAATGGGCTCAGCATATAAATGAGCCATTCTGAACAGCGTTTCAGAGGCATCCCTATCACCAGGATTTCTTCCTTGATTCAGAAGAACGTTGTCAATGAAGTGTTCATTGTCAACATTCTCAACAAACTGTTTAGCACCTTCAAGAACCTCTTCATCTTCTGGTTCACTCTCTTCTGACAGCTCTTCAATCAGAGGAGCGTCAACATTCTCTTCATCAGAAATCTCTGACAGCTCTTTATCAGCAGCTTCCGGTTCCTGAGTAACAGGATCCTCCAATTCAGCACTTGAGGCAACAGCGAAGTCCTTCTTCTTCAGAACCCTTCGTCTTGCCACAGCCTTCTTCCCAATTCTGGTAGTGAGAGTGACATTCTCAATAATTCGAGAGGACAGAGAGACATTATCAAGATTCTCTTCTTCCTCTGAAGTCTCAACTACCTTTGAGAATTCAGCATTCTCCAGATTAGCAGCACATTCTACAAGTTTTGCATCGGCCTTAGCCTTTGCAGCAATTTCTCGCTCAGCAGCTAACTTGTCCTCTGCTTCTTTCTTCTTTCTTTTCTCTTCAGCAAGAGCCACAACTCTTGCAACCTTTTCAGCCTCAGCAGCCTTCTCTTTCTCAGCAAGGCGTGCTTCCTCAGCATCCTGAGCTTCCTTCTCAGGAACATCCTTTGGCTTTTCAGCAACAATCTTGCCAGAGGGTTCAACATTGATTGTTGTTTGAACCATCGTGGGAAGAGGTTCTGAGACAGCCACCTTCTCAACATTCAGGACCATCTTGCTTGATCCTTTCTTTCCCTTGCCCTTCTTGGCAGCATTCTTTCCTTTCTGAACTGATGCATCCATAATTTCCTTCTGAGCAATACTCACAGAGGAGTCCTTCTCGTTCTTCTTCGGAGTAACACCAAAACTCAGGTTTCTGAAGGTATGCATCTTCAGAACCGTACTCCTACTAGTAACACCTTCTCCTGAAACAACAACAGAGGCTGCCTCAAACAACCTCGTCAGGAGTGAGCCATATGCCAATGCACTCACGGTCGTTACATTCTTCATCTGCCTTATCAGCATGGCAGGCAAATTAATCTTCTTCTGGTTGACCAGATGCCACATAAAAACTCGTCTCTGTTGGAAACACAATTGACTCCTCCAGCCTTCGGAAGAAAGACATTTGTAGTCAAATAGTGTGCCCACCTCTGATGCTGAGTCAACCAGGTGGCATAAGTTTCCTTGGCACTCAGATCTGGCCTAGCCCAGTTGGCTTCTGAAAAACCTTCTGCTGAACCATCATCACCAATGATGATTCCTTCATCATCAATCCCTATCACTTGAGAAATGGAAGCCCTGCTGACTTCGATCTCAACTTCCCCAACCACAGAGTGTAGAACATCCTCCTCATTAGAAAAGAAATGGAGGTTCTTATAGAATTCTGTAACTAACTTAGGATAAATGAATTCTTCGAGAGAAACGAAAGAATTCCAGTTTTGAGCACTAAGCCAGTGGGAAATTGGTTCAGTCGATTTGACTACATCATCTAGGAACCTAGAGGTGAAAACCCTAGATTCACTAACTTTCTTTCGTGATTCATCGGAGAAGATGTGTGTGACAGTGATTTCTTGAGCCATTTGAAGAAATGAGAAATTAGGTTAAGATTTCTAGTGAGAGGAGAACACAGAAAAATCTATGGAAGTTCTAATGGCAAAGAAAATGAGAGTAAAAAGTTCTAAGTATGGAAAACCCTTATTTATACCCAAACACAGAAACCGTTCCAATTCAAAAAGCAAATACACACCGTTTAAAAGGGAACAGATGACCGTTAACCATAGAACAGCGCCGTAATAAGCAGTAAATAACGCATGCTTTCAAGTCAAATCATGATTAGAATTTATTATAACTAAATTATCTTAAACGATCAAACACTTAAGATACTCAGAAATAATTATTCTATGTTATTGAAGAGGATAAGTCATACCAATGCCTTCTCGTAAGCTGCTGAAAGACATGCCAGCCAGAGGCTTAGTAAACATGTCAGCAAGATTTTCTTCAGAGGGAACATGAGTAATGATAATATCCTTCTTCAGAACATGATCTCTCAGAAAGTGATGTCTAATATGAACATGCTTCATTCTGCTGTGCTGAATAGGATTCTTTGAAAGATCAATAGCACTCTTGTTATCACAGTAGATTGTAATTGTTCCAGGAATGACTCCATAGTCAGCAATTTGTTGCTTGATCCAGAGCATCTGAGAAACACAACTTCCAGCAGCAACATACTCAGCTTCAGCAGTTGAGAGAGCCACAGAGGTTTGCTTCTTGCTATGCCAGGAGACTAGGCACTCCCCCAGAAAATGACAACCACCAGAAGTGCTGACCCTTTTCAATTTATCTCTACCATAGTCAGAGTCTGTGTATCCTACAGGAGTGAAATCAGAACTACAGGGATACCACAAACCAGCTTCTGGTGTGCCTTTAAGATATCTGAGAATTCTTTTGACAGCAACATCATGAATCTCTCTTGGTTTAGACTGATATCTAGCACAAAAACACACAGCAAAATGTATATCTGGCCTGCTGGCTGTTAGGTATAAAAGAGAACCAATCATACCTCTGTAGGTTTTTATATCTACAGGTTTACCAGCTTTCTCTTCATCATCAATGTCTTTGCTGACATCCATTGGAATGTCAACAGCATTAGAATCCATCATGCCAAATTTCTTCAGCACTTCTCTAGTGTACTTGGCTTGATTGATAAACACACCATCATTACTTTGCTTGATCTGAAGTCCTAAGAAGAAGGTTAATTCTCCCATCATAGACATTTCAAACTCAGTCTTCATGTGGTCACTGAACTCTCTGCACAAAGATTCATTAGTAGCACCAAGTATAATATCATCAACATATACCTGAGCTATAAGGATATCCTTGTTCTTCTTCAGAGTGAACAGAGTTGTATCAACACAGCCTCTGACAAATCCCTTAGACAGAAGGAACTTTGTCAAGCATATATTTTTGCAAAGATTTTCAAGATTCAGCATGAAAACATTTTCAACTCTAGGAGCAGTTAGAATAACTTTTACATCCAGAGGAGCTGAAGACAACATCTCTACCTTTATCACACAGTTGTGCAACACTCAGGAGATTGAACTTCAGGCCTCTGACTAGGGAGACATCTTCGATCGGAGGATTAGTTCCTATGGATCTAGAACCAAGTATCCTTCCTTTCTGAGCATCTCCAAAGCTGACTTTTCCACCTCTTTTAGGATCAAATGTGATGAATGCCTTTTCATCACCTGTCATATGCCTTGAGCACCCACTGTCAATGTACCACAGCTTTGACATTGATGGAGCACTCAGAGCCACCTGCAACACAATCAATTAGTGACAGGTACCCAATCCTTATTGGGTCCTTCAGAGTTAGATTTCTCTTCAGCAGGTTTTAATGATATCTCAGATTGCAAGAGGTTTTTAATATGATACTTGCAATCCTTTAACCAGTGACCATCACTCTTGCAAAGCTTGCAAAAGGGAGGGTTCTTGGATCTTTCCCTTTGCTTCCTGGGAGATTTCTTCTTCTTCTGAGAAGGTTCAACATCTTCAGAGGCTAAGACAGTACTCTCAGAGGTACCTATATCAGGAGGAGAAGCTATCTCTTTCAGAAGAGAGGGAGTGACAGGTTTCTTCTTCTTCTGGGGTTTATCACTTCCCAGAGGCAGCTTTTCTTTGCCTTTGGCTTTAGAGCCATCAGCAGGAGTGCTGAACTGTTTACGCAGTTTTTCTTCTAACACTTTCATGTCAGAATAAACTTGAGTAAACCTAAGAAACTTGTCAGCCTCACTCTTGTCCAATTTCCTTTTCAGGTACTTGAACATACTGTAGAGTTCTTCAAGAGAATCAAAGATATTTTGTTCAGAAGATATGTTTACCTCAGAGTCATAGGTAGCTTCAGGAGGTGCGGAAGTTTCTCCTGTGACATCTTCAGAGGTTGGCTCATCAATGGCCATAAAACAAATCTGAGCTTTCTCTTCCTTTTCTTCAGGATCACTACTGGTCTCAGAGTCTGACCATGCAGCCAGCATAGCTTTCTTGAACTTCTTCTTATCTTTCTTCAGCTCCGGACAGTTAGGCTTAATGTGTCCCGGTTGCTGACATCCATAGCACACAATTGGCTTGTTTGGATCTCTCTTGAACTTTTCACCAGAATCAGGAGTTTTCTTATCGAAGCTCCTGAAAGGCTTCTTGTAGTTTCCACCTCTGCCTTTTCTAAAGGCCTTCTTGAACTTCCTGGTCAGCATAGCCAGTTCCTCATCTTCAGAGGATTCTTCAGAGGATTCTGCTTTCAGGACTACTCTTTTTCCTTCTGACCTTTCTCTCAGGTCATGATTCTTGATTGCCATCTCATGAGTAATCAATGAGCCGATGAGTTCATCATACTCATAGAAGCTTAAGTCCTGAACTTCTTCAATAGCAGTCTTCTTGGCTTGCCACGACCTTGGTAAGCTTCTGAGAATCTTCCTTACTTTTTCAGATTCTTCAATATCCTTTCCCAAACTCTTCAAGTCATTGACAATCTTGGTGAATCTAGAATTCATACTTGAGATAGATTCTTTGTCAAGCATTTCAAATAACTCGTAGTCTCTCATCAACTGATTGACTTTAGATTGCTTCACTTTTCCTGTTCCTTCGTAAGTGACTTCTAGCTTGTTCCAAATATCCTTTGCTGTTTCACAAGAAGACACTTTGTTATACTCAGTAGCAGAAAGTGCACAATGCAGCATATTTATTGCTGAAGCATTCGTTTGGAGTTTTTTAAGGATTTCATCTGTATATTCCACTTGAGGGATAACAACATGTCCTAAACCAGCTTCCATCCTAGTTGGGATGAAGTCACCATTAGTGATAACTATCCAGGCACTCATATTCTGAGCTTGGATGAAATACATCATTCTCTTTTTCCAGTAAGAGTAGTTATCACCATTAAATAGTGGAGGTCTAGTTGTGGAGGAACCCTCTGGAACAATGAAATGAGAGGAATTCTCAGGCTGGTGTCTACTAGCCATCTCTATTGATTCTGATAGGATCTTACACTTAGATTGTTAGATCTTTAGTAAATAAACGAAGTGACCTTCGCTCTGATACCACTTGTTGGCCCTAACAAGACCAGAATCACCTAGAGGGAGGTGAATAGGTGTGTAAGTTGATAACTGAAATTTTCTAAGTTTTTCAAGAAACTTAAATTTCAGAGTCAAATTTCCTCAGAGTCAGAAGCAAGCTTTAAGGAAGTTGCTTCTGAGGGAAATTCTGCCTAAACACAGTTAGACTGTTTTCAGCAACAGAAGCTCTGATTTGAGAACTTCTGGACTATCTTCTGAACAAAGACAATGATACTTTAGAGGAAATCTGTTTCAGCACTAATTATGAACAAGTACACAGAAGCAAAAATAACAAGTATAAGAGGGAGAAAGAAGTTCAGGAGGTCCTGATTGAACAATTCGATTTATCCAAGTTCGCCATAAAAGTCCTGTGACTACGTCTTGTCCCCTGAGGTCGCAGCCTACAGAGATTTTATAAATCCACTATTCAGAACTTTTATGGCAAGTTCAGAAGCTCCTTTACATCAACAGAACTTAAGCTAATTTCTCACTTAGTTCTGACTAGCCTAAAAAGAGTTAAAGGATTTCCACCAGAACAAACAATACTCTGTTTTCTGGATTTCTCACCCAACTCTAATCTCAACTAGATTTCTCTCTTTAAATCTAACTGAAGATCACAAACGATCTCAGTTTACAAGGTTCCTATTATGAACTTGTTTTTCTTCACTCTCTCACTTTACTAACACTATGCTAAGAAAGATTGAGAATGGCAAAGAATGCTCTGTTTTTCTTGTTAAAACAGTGCGTTGAGATTTTGCTCAAATGATCACACGTGTTGATGCAGTGGAGCATGGCTACTATTTATAGTGTATGAAGATGACCGTTGGTGAGTTTGAATCTTCAAAGAAGATGACATCAGTTGTTGTAGCCGTTAGTTTGTCAAATCTTCAAACGGTCTTCAAACACTTTGATTCCGTTATCCTTGTTCTTTAACTGAATCCGGTAAGTGATTTGAAATCAAGGATGAGGATGACAGAATCATTCTTCAATTGGATCAACAAGGGGTAGACAAGGAAATTCCGGTTTCTTTTAAACAGACATGCGCGCTCCATCAAAACAGCTTTTTGAACTTTTGGCGCCTTGCATTAAATGCACTTGTCAGAGCATTAAATGCTTATCAAGAACCCGTGACTTAGCTTTCAGAGGCTAAAGTTCTCTTGACTAGACTTCTGATCACAATTGGCAAACCTTCTGATTGCACAGAACTACTGAGGAGAGCTTTAGCAGACTTCGACTTCAGAGCGGAGTATCCAGCTTCTGAATAATTGAGACTCTGACTTCAGCAAACCGATCTTCTGAGTTCTTTAAGCAATCTAGAATTGATTCATTCAGCACCTGCTGAGCAACTTACACGCATACTAAGAACATAAAAATTATTAGTCAATAGTAAACTATATGTAAGAAAAATATTAGTTTTCATCTTCTGAAACGTTTGGACATAATCAAAACACATAGGGTTCATCAAATAACACATCAATGAAAACAGAGCAATTTAAAATAACCCACCAATGAAACCATGCAGTTAACAATCATTTAAGAAGTGGGTAATAACTGCTTTAAACAATGCGTGTGGTATAATTAAAACTGTCTTTTCAAATTCTAATTTTATCTTAAATTTACAACTAGTTTATAAAAAAATATTAATCAAGTAATTTGCAACTGAAAAAGCTATTACAAATTCAAATCATTCTGAAAAGCTTTACAAAATCATTCATTCTAATAAAGTAAAAACTTAAAATCAGCTTCAACAGACCAATTTAATGACTGCTCATCAAGAGTGTCAATCATCAAATTATTCGGACTCAATAAGATTCTATGAACAAAATCAATTCGCATCTTCTTCAAGTTTGGATCCTACAGAAATAAGAGAAAATTATAAGCAAAAAAGATTGTTAACTGAAAAGAAACAATAAACCAGTAATTAACTCAGGATTTTTAGTGAGTCCAATGTCCCATTTTGATTCAAGTTGTCCCTCATATGACTCCATGTGCTTCATGAGATAAATTCCACAATCAACATGGTTGTCCTTATTCCTCCATTTCATTTTCACTACATTAACATTGTATGCAGACATCTCATCTACTGAAGCACAGTCAGGTCCGTAGAGAAAAAGAGCAAACATTCTAAGCTACATAATGAAAACAACAATCTTATAACACAACTTTACATATCAGAAGATCAGAACCAGAATATACAAAAGAAGTAATTACAACATACCAAAATTTCTGGCATATTCTCATACTTAACTTTCCATGTTGTTCTTGGAGGAAGTGGGCGATTATCAATAATATCTACTCTCTTTGATAGATTATTGATAACAAGCAAATAGTAGTGTAAAGCATGTATTACTGGAAAGAATATCTGGTCAAAAGCAAAATACATAAGTATTTCAACATAAAAACATACTGAAAATATATTCTAACAAGAACTATATGGGTTGTTCCAAAATTAAACTAGGTTGTTCCGAGACATACCAAATATATTTTATAATCAAACTTTGAATTCACACAGCTGCAATATCACTTTCAAGCCGTTGTCTAAAACGTTTTTTCTTCGCAATTTGTTTTGTGCAACCTGTAGTACCATCCTTAGAAAACAACATAAGCTACACAAAACATAAAAATAAAGTTAGCAACAACAAATATAATAGAAATAAATCACAAACTTTAAAAATTGAGGAACATACAAAAGCCATCGCACTAAAAATGAATCTTTTCACTCTTGGTTTCTTCCTCCCCAACTCAGTGTGGTTCAAAATACTAGACCATGCATCCACAACATTACTGACAACAAGCTGTCTATCAGAAAGTGTCAAAATCTCTTCTTGATTTAAAACATTTGAATCGTCACCATAAACTTGATCCTCACTTCAAAAACAAAACAAAAAAGGATTAGCATACAACAGTGTAACATTAACATACAACAGTTTATAAAATAATAGATTAAAGTTGTTACCACTTCTTCACATCTCGCAGTGCATACTCAATAATTCTCCTATCTCTTTTTTTCATATTCAGAACTAAGATTGCATTGTTTGAAATGAAAGGAGAACGCAAGTATTGCGATACTTTAACATTCCTCTTCAAGGTTGTTCAGCCACCTTATTCCTATTGAAATAAAGGAGATTAAAAATGTTTCATTCTGTTGTTTCAAACAAAAACACAGAAAGTTCCAAACGATACACTTCAAAATAAAAAAAAAACTTACACTCTACTATCACCATAGAGAATAAGACCAGTCTCATGAACAGTGTTAGCCCATTCACGACGAATAATATTCAGCTCTTCTTTTTGGTATGCACCCTTAACACCTGGCTTCTTCCACTACAATAAGAAAATACATTATAAAATAATGAAATAAAATTACAAATTAATAAATAAACAAAAAAAAAACAAAAATGAAATTATACCAAAGTATCAATTGTGTAATCCTTTTCATACACAATATCACGCATGTACTTCAACACGTAATAGCCACAACTTTTATCATCTGTCTGTCTTGCAAAACCCTACAAACATAGTTAGCATGAAGAGATGTTTAAATTCTTTTCAAATGTTCTTGCTAAAAAAAGACAACTATCCACACTTACCGCAAGTGAGATCCACATAACTTTATAATTATCTTCAAAACCAAAGAATGACCGTACAGCTCTACAAAAACAAAATCATTTATAAGTTGAAACCATGTAAATAAAAAAACTTTCTTACAACTTTATTGTTAGACTTACTTATTAACAACAATCGACCATGAATCTTTTGCTGATAACAGGCGATTCTTAACAAGATCTATCCAGTTGACAACCTTGTTCTTAAGGTCAACCACTGTCAACGTCCGATGACGACTAAACAAAAACAGAAAAAATTAGCATACCTAAGTTACATTATTAATAACATAAAATATTGCAAGTACAAATTACATACTCTGTGTTTTGAGGTATAAAAAAGATAGCTTCACCGCCGCACATATCAAATCTCTTTCTAAGCAACAAAGATCTCTGCTCATCAGATTGAACAATCAAACTACAGGTCATGTTTGGATCTACCATGCAAAACACCTTCTCCTTTTCCATCTCTTTCAATTGATCATACAAGTATCTGCAAAACAAAATACACAAAGAAAATCACTAAACAATAAGAAAAATGCTAAAAGAGAAATACAAATCAACAAATGATAAAAGACAATATAACAGTTCATTAATAACTTACGCCATGTAAAAAATAATTGTAGATGACCCAATCTCATCCATATCAACAAACGCACGCACATCCTTCCGCAAAATAGCGGCAGTCACTTGACAACCAAACACATGCTCACCAAATATTGACCAGACTGTTTTTTGATTCCTTATATTAGCATCAAACCAACTACAAAATTCTTCTAATTCCTCTGGCAGGTCTTCTAGAAGTGATTCCAGATAATCAACATCATCATCAATCTGAACCACTTCATCACCATCATCATCATTTGTATTTTCATCTACTTTGCTATAAAAAAACAAAAGGAAACACACAAAAACATATAACATCAAACATTAATCAACAAAATATAATAAAAAAAGAATTTATATCACATACATTATCCCAGCATCAGCATCATCATCTTTTACAACAGGACTACTACTCTTATCCTTATCAGCATCACCATCTTCTACAACAACACTACTACTCTTATCCTTATCAGCATCACCATCTTCAACAGCAGGACTAGTAAAACAAAACAACAAGCTACACTCAGAACCACAACTTGAAAGTTCCAACAGAAAATTAAGTTGTTTCAACTTACATTGGTATGACATCAGCAACAACATCTTCAGAACCACAACTCTTATCCTTATCTTATCAACTTGTTCATCAGAAATGATATTATTCCCTTCACCACCACTGATTATACAAAAAAAAAAACAAACAAATGCACAATCTTATTGTTTCAAAAAACAAATACATTGTTCCAAAACAAATCCTTGTTGTTCCAAAACCAAAAATGATTGTTCCAAAACAAAAATGAATTCTTATACAGTCACTTCAACAAAATCATCAAGACCAGCACTACTCTTCTCATGATCCTTATCAGCACAATGATCAACAATATCAGCAGCTTTATCAAATCCATCAGCATTCTCAGTACCTTCTTCTGCCTCTAATGATGGACAAAGCAAATCAAAACTAGGTATTGCCTATTCTCCTTTTCTCTTTTTTGTCCTCTTCTCAGAGGCTGTAACTTTGTCAGGAATTCCCTCTTCTCCTTTTCTATTTTTTGTGCTTTTCTCGGTGACAGAAACTCTGTCATATTGTCCGCAGACAGCCTCTAACTCAGCCAAAAAATCAGGCTCATTGAAATATTCCTAGCTAAGTAGCCTACTGGAAGTTCCTGCTCCTATATCTGTATCTTCTTTACTTATTTTGTACTTGCTCCATATATTTTCAATTAAATTGTTCATTTGCATAGACAAATCATTTCCAATAAACATATCTCCAGCTTTATCTAAAAACTGAGACATCTCAGCAACATCATTAGCTAATCTCTTTGACAATCCTTTAAATTTATTCATAAAATCCTATAATCATAAACCAAAAGCAAGGAAATAATTACTAAAACAGGAAATATATAACAATTAAAAGATATCATAACAGATAAAAAAAGTCATACCAAGAGATTAGCAGAATCAGCTGACCCTCCTTCAGTACAATTAGCATTTTCTTCATTGTTCCCTTCCATCTTACCATGTTCTTCCCTCCTCTTCTTCCTATCATTCCTCCTCTTCTCATTATTGTTACTCTTCTTTACTCTCTTGCTCTTTCTTTCTCTTACATTTGGAGAATTAGAATCCAATTCCAATGTACTCAACACTATACCATTCCCAACATTACCTTCTCGTAATTCAGTCTTCATTCTTGCTTTCATCAAACTCGTATTCCACACTAAAGTAAGTGGACAAATCCTAGGAGTATCATTTTCTCCTTTTTATAGACGATCATAATAACATATCTAACAAAAACAAAAATAATTCAATTATTCAAACAGATAACAAGAATGCTACTACAATGGCACAATTGTTCCAAACCAGAAAACCAGTTGTTCCAAAACTAGAACTTGTTTGTTCCAACAAACAAACATATTGTACCAAACGGAAAAAATAAAAACTTACCAGAATGAATGGAAGTGGGCAAGTGAAAAAAGAGACACCTCTTTGATATTCACGAATGCTTTTAAACAAATCCTTAAAAGCATACTTGCACCAATCAAGTTTAGCTATCTCCCCAACGTCCATGCAGCTAGACAGAAACTTATGAAACAATTGAATATTCTGAGTTGACCTTATACAACAGTTGACAACAACAACAACAATGAAATTCCAAATGAAGTCATCACAAACTTGATCCTTTTTCAATTCATTAAGCTTCGCAAAAACAACAGCATTAGTAGGAGAACCAGAATGATGAACCCTAAGTGTTTTGATTATGTCCAAACGTTTCAGAAGATGAAAATGAAAATTAACTTATGTACTTTCCAATGTTGACTAACAATTTTTGTTAAGTATTGTATAAGTCTTTCTCAGCAAATGCTGAATGAAGAATTCCTGCTTGCTTATTGAACTCAGAAGATTAAGGAAGCTGAGGACAGAAATACTTTTTCAGAAGCTGGATCAACCGCTCTGAAGTCCTTATTGTCTGCCTAAAGCTTTCATCAGAAGTTCTCTTTTGCAAACAGAAGACAAAGATCATTTAGATCAGAAGAGCTAAAAAGGAATGCGAACATCAGAAGTTTGTTATCACGGGTTTAGTTAAGCATTAAATGCTTTGTCAGTTGCATTTAATGCGAGGCGCCAAAAGTTCAAAAAGCTGTTTGAAGGACGCGCCTGTTCACTACAAACAAAACCTGTTTCCTTTATCGTTTCTCTCTAATCTAAATCAATCTACAAATTCAGTCAACTCCATCACCTTTATTTTAATCCCATACCGGATTAGGTTAAGGTACAAAGTTGACAGGATTGAGTGTTTTAAGACCGTTCGAAGAAGCTGACAAGATTAACGGCTACTTTCATCTTTGTCATCCTTGAAGACTCAAAACTCCTCAACGGTCATCTACTCAACACTATAAATAGTAGCAAAGCTCCACTGCATCAACTACGTGTGATCATAGAGCAAAAATCTCAACGCACTGTTATACTCAAGAAAACAGAGCACACTTCCCATTCTCAATCTTTTCTTAGCATAGCTATTGTAATTGTGAGAGAGTGAAGAAAAACAAGTTCATAATAGAAATCTTGTAAACTGGTATCCTTCGTGATACTCAGTTAGATTAAAAGAGAGAAATCTAGTTGAGATTTGAGTTGGGTGAGAAATCCAGAAAACAGAGTATTGTTGTTCTGGTGAAAATCCTTTAACTCATTTTAGGCTAGTCAGAACTAAGTGAGAAATTAGCTTAAGTTCTGTTGATGTAAAGGAGCTTCTGAACTTGCCATAAAAGTTCTGAATAGTGGATTTATAAAATCTCTGGAGGCTGCGACCTCAGAGGACAAGACGTAGTCACAGGACTTCTGTGGCGAACTTGGATAAATTGAACTGTTTATCAGGATCTCCTGAATCTCTTTCTCCCTTTCTTATACTTGTTAAATTGCCTCTGTGTACTTGTATCATATCTAGTGCTGAAATAGATTTTCCTCTTCAATTCACAAGTCTTTGTTCAGAAGACTGTCCAGAAGCTCTTAACTCAGAACTTCTGTTGCTGAAAAGATAGAACCTGTCTTAAGGCAGATTATCCCTCAGAGGCTACTTCAATAAGCTCGCCTCTGACTCTGAGGATTATTGACTCTGAAAAATTGAGTTTCCTTAAAAACTCGAAAAACTCAGTTTTCTATTGAAACACCTATTCACCCCCCTCTAGGTGATTCTGTTCTTGTTAGGGCCAACAAGTGGTATTAGAGCGAAGGTCACTTCGTATATTTACTAAAGATCTAACAATCTAAGTGTAAGATCCTATCAGAATCAATAGAGATGGCTAGTAGACACCAGCCTGAGAATTCTTCTCACTTCATTGTCCCAGAGGGATCTTCTACAACTAGACCTCCATTATTCAATGGTGACAATTATTCCTACTGGAAAAAGAGGATGATGTACTTCATTCAAGCTCAGAACATGAGTGCTTGGTTTGTCATTACAGATGGAGATTTCATTCCTACCAGAATGGAACCAGGTCTAGGAAATGTTATTATCCCTCAGAGAGAATATTCAGATGAAATTCTGAAAAAGCTCCAAACAAATGCTTCAGCAATAAATATGTTGCACTGTGCACTTACAGCCACTGAATATAACAAAGTTTCTTCTTGTGAAACCGCACAGGATATATGGAACAAGCTGGAAGTCACATATGAAGGAACAGGAAAAGTGAAGCAGTCCAAAGTCAACCAACTCATGAGAGAATATGAGTTATTTGAAATGCTTGACAAAGAATCTATCTCAGAAATGAACTCTAGATTCACCAAGATAGTCAATGACTTAAAGAGTTTGGGCAGAGACATTGAAGAGTCTGAAAGAGTAAAGAAGATTGTCAGAAGCTTACCAAGGTCTTGGCAAGCCAAGAAGACTGCCATTGAAGAAGTTCAGGACTTGAGCTTTTACTTGTATGATGAACTCATTGGGTCCCTAATCACCCATAAGATGTCATTAAAAAATCATGACCTGAGAGAAAGGTCAGAAGGAAAGAGACAAGTAGTTCTGAAGGCAGAGTCTTCTGAAGAATCATCAGAAGATGAAGAATTGGCCATGCTGACCAGGAAGTTCAAAAGAGCCTTTAGAAAAGGCAAAGGTGGAAACTACAAGAAGCCATTCAGAAGTTTTGAAAAGAAGACTTCTGACTTTGGTGATAAAACCAAGAGAGATCCAAACAAGCCCATTGTGTGCTATGGATGTCAGCAACCTGGGCACATTAAGCCTAACTGCCCAGAGCTGAAGAAAGATAAGAAAAAGTTCAAGAAAGCTATGCTGGCTGCTTGGTCAGACTCTGAGACCAGCAGTGATCCTGAAGAGAAGGAAGTGCAAGCCCAGATATGTTTCATGGCTATTGATGAGCCATCCTCTGAAGATGTCACAGGAGAAACCTCCGCACCTCCTGAAGCAACTTATGACTCTGAGGTAAACATATCTTCTGAACAAAATATCTTTGATTCTCTTGAAGAATTATATAGCATGTTCAAGTACCTTAAGAGGAAGTTGGACAAAAGCGAGGCTGACAAATTTCTTAGGTTTACTCAAGTCTATGCTGATATGAAAATATTGGAAGATAAACTAAGTAAACAATTCAGTTCTTCTTCCGCTGACTCAAAAGTCAAAGGCAAAGAAAAACTGCCTCTGAGGAATGATAAACCTCAGAAGAAGAAATCTGTCACCCCCTCTCTTCTGAAAGAGATCTCTTCTCCTCCTGAAGTGGGAACCTCTGAGAGTGCTAATGCCTCTGAAGAAGTAGTACCTTCTCAGAAGAAGAAGAATGCTCCTAAGAAGCAAAGGGAAAGATCCAAGAACCCTCCTTCTTGCAAGTTGTGTAAGAAAGATGGACATTGGTTGAAAGATTGCAAGTACCACATTAAGAACCTCTTGCAATCTGAAATATCAGAAAAACCTGTAGAAGCTAAATCTAACTCTGAAGGACCCAATAAGGATTGGGTACCTGTCACTAATTGATTGTGCTGCAGGTTGCTCTGAGTGCTCCATCAATGTCAAAGCTGTGGTACATTGACAGTGGGTGCTCAAGGCATATGACAGGTGATGAAAAAGCATTCATCACATTTATACCTAAAAGAGGTGGTAAAGTCAGCTTTGGAGATGCTCAGAAAGGAAGAATCCTTGGTTCTGGATCCATTGGAACCAATCCTCCGATCGAAGATGTCTCCCTAGTCAGAGGTCTGAAGTTTAATCTCCTGAGTGTTGCACAACTATGTGATAAAGGCAGAGATGTAATCTTCAGCACCTCTGGATGTAAAATCTTGGACAGTAAGTCAAGGGAAGTTATTCTAACTGCTCCTAGAGTAGAAAATGTTTTCATGCTGAACCTTGAGAATCTTTGCAAAAATATATGCTTGATGTCCAAAGAGGATACCTCCTGGCTCTGGCATAGAAGACTTGCTCATGTTAGCATGGATCTTCTGGCCAAAGTAGCTAGATATCAATTGGTTGAGGGTCTGCCTGAAATTAGTTTTAAAAAGGACCATTTGTGTACTGCCTGTCAATCTGGTAAACAATCCAGAAGCTCCTTTAAAACTAAGAAAGCCATTTCAACTAAAAGACCTTTAGAATTACTTCATATGGATCTTTTCGGCCCTGTTCAACCAATGAGCATGGGTGGAAAGAAGTATGCCTTAGTCATAGTAGATGACTATTCAAGATTCACTTGGGTCATCTTGCTCTCTAGCAAAGATGAATCACTTGGATGCTTCTCAGTTCTGATTAAGAAACTTGAGAATGAAAGGAATGAAAAGGTAGTCCATATCAGAAGTGATAATGGTGGAGAATTCAAGAATTTTAAGTTTGAAGAATTCTGTGAAATCAAAGGCATTGATCATAACTTCTCTGCTCCCAGAACTCCTCAACAAAATGGGGTAGTTGAAAGGAAAAATAGAACTCTGGTGGAAATAGCCAGAACCATGATCAATGAAAGAAGGCTTCCAAAGTACTTCTGGGGAGAAGCTGTTAACACAGCTTGTTATGTTCTGAATAGAGTTCTCATCAGAAGTATCTTGAACAAAACCCCCTATGAACTCTGGAAAGGTAGAAAGCCTAAGATAGGTTATTTCAGAACCTTTGGTTGTAAATGTTATGTTCTAAATACAAAAGAACATCTTTCAAAATTTGATTCTAAGGCAGATGAAGCTGTTTTTCTTGGCTACTCAACACATAGTAAAGCATATAGGGTTTTTAATAAGAGGACTCAAACTTTAGATGAATCCATTCATGTAAAGTTTGATGAGACTAACCCTGCAGATAGTAAAGCCTCTGAAGAAGATGAAGTTCAAGCTCCTGAAATATCATCTCCTCCTGTTGAAGATGTTATTCCTAAAGCTGCTGAAGTTGATTCTCGTGCTGAACATGTTCCAGAAGAACATCCAACTACAGAAGTTAACTTTCTTCCAGAAGATGCTCCTATATATGATTCAACAAATGATGAACAAGTTTCAGAAGATACATTGGATATACCAAGAGAAGTTAGAGCTCCTAGGAATCACCCCTTGGAGAATGTAATTGACTCTGTTCATAATCCTGTCATGACCAGAGCTCAGCTCAGAAGATACATGGGGAATGTTGCCTTTGTGTCACTTCTTGAACCCAAGGACTTCTATGAGGCTGAGGAAGATGAATCCTGGTTAATGGCAATGCAAGATGAACTAGATCAGTTCAAAAGGTCAGAAGTTTGGATTTTAGTTCCCAGACCTAACAATAAGAAGGTTGTTGGTACAAGATGGGTCCTGAAAAACAAGCTTGATGAATTTGGAAATGTTGTGAGGAACAAGGCAAGACTTGTTGCTCAAGGTTACAGTCAGCAAGAAGGCATAGATTATGGTGAAACCTTTGCTCCTGTTGCAAGGTTGGAAGCCATCAGAATCTTATGTGCCTTTGCATCATACAAAGGTTTCAAGCTCTTTCAAATAGATGTAAAAAGTGCATTCTTGAATGGTTACATTGATGAAGAAGTTTATGTGTCTCAACCTCTTGGTTTTGAAGATCCTAAGTTTCCAAATCATGTGTACAAGCTGAAGAAGGCCTTGTATGGACTGAAACAAGCTCCCAGAGCTTGGTATGAAAGATTGACCAAGTTCCTTATTTCTAAAGGATTTGTCAGAGGCTGTGTTGACACAACCCTGTTCACTCTGAAGAAAAACAAAGATATCCTCTTAGCTCAGGTATATGTTGATGATATTATATTTGGTGCTACTAATGAATCTTTGTGCAGAGAGTTCAGCAATCACATGAAAGCTGAGTTTGAAATGTCTATGATGGGAGAGTTAACCTTCTTCCTAGGACTTCAAATCAAGCAAAGTGATGATGGTGTGTTTATCAATCAAGCCAAGTATACTAGAGAAGTGCTAAAGAAGTTTGGCATGTTGGAATCTAATGCTGTTGATATCCCCATGGATGTCAGCAAAGATTTTGATGATGAAGAGAAAGCTGGTAAACCTGTAGACATTAAAACCTACAGAGGTATGATTGGCTCACTCCTATATCTAACAGCCAGCAGGCCAGATATACATTTTGCTGTGTGCTTTTGTGCTAGGTATCAAGCTAATCCAAAGGAGATTCATGACATTGCTGTCAAAAGAATTCTCAGATATCTCAAGGGCACTTCAGAAGCTGGTTTGTGGTATCCTTGTAGTACTAACTTTACTCCTGTAGGATACACAGACTCTGACTATGGTAGAGATAAGCTGAAAAGAGTCAGCACCTCTGGTGGATGTCACTTTCTGGGAGAATGTCTAGTCTCCTGGCATAGTAAGAAGCAAACCTCTGTGGCTCTCTCAACTGCTGAAGCTGAGTATGTTGCTGCTGGAAGTTGTGTTTCTCAGATGCTCTGGATAAAGCAACAAATTGCTGACTATGGAATCACTCCTGGAACAATGACTATCTTCTGTGACAACAAGAGTGCAATTGACCTTTCCAAAAATCCCATACAACACAGCAGAATGAAGCATGTTCATATTAGACATCATTTTCTGAGAGATCATGTTCTGAAGAAAGATATACTCATCACTCATGTCTCCTCTGAAGATAACCTTGCTGACATGTTTACTAAGCCTCTGGCTTATAATCCTTTCAGAAGTCTACGAGAAGGCATTGGTATGACTTATCAACTTCAATAACTTATCTTCAACTGCCCTATTAATTCTTAACTGCCATGTGTTTGAATTAATTAAGCATGTTTAAGGATAATCATGATTTTGAATTAAAGTTGTCTACATTTAATGCTATTACTGCGCCGTTCTGTTATTAACGGTCACTGGTCCCTTTTTAAACGGTAGTTAGTTACTTTTTGAACAGGAACCGATCACTGTTTAGGTATAAATAAGGGGTTTCCATACTTAGTTTCTTTTCACTCGAAAATCTTTTGCTCTCCAGATTTCATAGCTAGAAATCTCCTTGCATTTTTCTGCAATCTTTCTACTTAACCTACATTTCTCACTTTCTTTCTCTAAAATGGCTCAAGAAAATGTTCCTCAAGTCACTATCACACACATCTTAGCTGATGATGAGATTCTTAGCGAATCTAGGGTTTTCACCTCTAGGTTCTTAGATGATGAAGTCAAATCCACCGTACCCATATCTAAATGGATAAGTTCTCAAAACTGGAACTCATTTGTTTCCTTGAATGATTTCTTCTATCCCAAGATGGTAACTGAGTTCTATCAGAACCTCCACTATAGATCTGATGAGGAGGATGTTGTACACTCAGTGATAAATGGTGTTGATTTTGAGGTCAGCAGGGCTTCCATCTCCCAAGCCATTAGCATTGATGATGAAGGAATCATCATTGGGGATGATGGGTCTGCTGAAGGTTTTTCAGAAGTGAACTGGGCTAAGCCAGTTCAGAGCGCAAAAGAAACCTATGCCACCTGGTTGACGCAGCATCAGAGGTGGGCACACTATTTAACCACTAATGTGTTTCTTCCGAAATGGGGTTTCTAACAGAGAAAGAGTGTTCATGTACCATTTGATGAACGAAAAGAAGATCAACCTTCCTGCCATGATTATAAGGCAGATGAAAAATGTGAAGGTTGGTAGTGCTTTGGCCTATGGTTCTCTTCTGACCAGGCTTTTTGAATCTGCTGGAATAGAGATTTCTGGTGAAGGGGTTACCAGCAAAAGCACTCCCATCAAACTTATCCCTCTGACCAAACTACAACACAGTATTGTGCCTAAGAAGCCAGAAGGTGCTGGTTCCTCTGTGGTTGTAAGTCAGAAGGAAAATGTGAAGGTTGTTGAGCAGAAAGGAAAGACTGTTGCCAAAGGGGGCAAAGGAAAGAAGAAGCCAAGTAAGTTGGTTGTTACTGTGGAGAAGGTTGTCACTTCAGAACCTCCTCCCTCTATGGTTCAAGCTACCATCAATGTTGAACCTTCTGGTAAGGTGGTTGCTGAAAAACCAAGTGAAGCCGCAAAGAAAGCAGCAGAGGATGCTGAGAAGAACAGACTTGCTGAACTAGCAAGGGCTGCTGAAACTGAAAAAGAACAAGAAAGAATTGTCTCTCTGGCTGAGCTAACCAGAAGAGAAAAGGAAGCTGCTGAGGTTGCTGAGAAATTGGCAGAAGAAAGATTAGCTCTGGCAAAAGCTAAGGAAGATGCCAGACTGGAAGAAGCTGCTGCCCTATTGGACAGTGATGTTGCTCTTTCAGAAGTTGCTGAAGAAGATAATGCTGAGAGGGAAATTCCACTCTCACAAGGCATGAGAAGGAAGAAAGCTGCACATAGAAGGGTCCTAAACAAGAAGGACTTGTTTGTTGAGTGTGCTGAGCTGGAAGATGCTATTCCTTCTGAAGAGGAATTTCTTGATGAAGAGATGCTGGATGCATCAGAAGGAGATTTTGGTGCTCCTACTATTCAAGAACTCTCAGAGGATAGTGATGAAGAAGTGATTCCTCCTGAAATCGTTCTTAAAAATGCTAAGGAGTTTGCTGAAACTGTTGATAACGACGATTTCATGGACAATGTCCTTCTGGGTCAAGGCAGGAATCCTGGTGAAAGGGATGCTAGGATCACTATTGAAAAGATGGCTCATCTGGATGCCAACCCTATTAGCTCCTTTGATCCCAATGTTCCTGAAGGTCAGAACGCTTCTGATCAAGCCTTACCATCTCCATCTCATTCTCCTGTTCCATCTCCTATTCATTCTTCACAACCATCTTCTGTACCTACCTCTGTCTCAGAGGTAAGTACATCTACCTTCCAAATTCCTCCCATATCCTCAACATCTGAGGATATGCCTCTTAAAACGACTCTTTCTTCTGGATCCTATTCAGAAGTAAATATCAACACAGCTCCCTTATTTTCCGATTCTATTGTTATCTCTTCTTCACAATCACTTCAATCAGAGGTGGTGCTTCCATCTTTTGGACTTACAACTTCAATCTCCACTCCTCCATCTACTATACCAACTACTATACTCTCCTCTCTCCCTCCTCTGACTACTCAGAGTGCTCCTTCCTCCACATCTACAATGCCTCAATCCTCTTCCTCTGGACATACACCTCCTGTGTGTGATCCCTTAACAACTTCCAATACACCCACTCCTCCTTCCTATGCTGGTATTCGTACCAACTATGAATATCTGTTCAATCACCTGAATAGAGATGAGATGGCTGCAAATTTTGGTAGTTTTGGGATTCCTCATAGAGCTCCTGCTATTTCGGCAGCTGGTGGTGTTCCATCTGTTGAGGATTTGAGAAGAATGAGTCAAAGTGGCTCTGATGGACTGTTGCACAATTTAGCTCATCTTGGGCAAAGGACTCCTGCTGCTGACCTCTATGCACAGGGTTTGGTGCTCCAAGAAATTCAAGCTCTGAAGGCACAAAATTTACAGTTGATGACAATGCTACAAATGCAAAATCCCTCTGTGTTCATTCAGAATTTGTCAACACTTCATCTCGCTGCTTATGATGAATTTTATAAGCTAAGGCAGTTGGCTCTGACCCTTCCTACACTTGAGAATATTGCTCATGCTTCTGCTAGCAATGTGAATGAACATCTCAGCATTCTCCAGCAAGAGGTTAGAGAAGCTAATGAACATTTTGAATCTCAAGAGAAGGTTCTCCCGGCAAAGATTGATGACCTGCAAAGTACAATTAATCATGTTCTGAGAGAAGTAAAATCTTCTGCTCAAGGTCCATCTTCTTCTGGGGTTGCCAAAGTGGTGAATGATATTTCTCCTGATCTCAATAACCGTCTCCAGAGCATAGAATCTCTTGTGCATGCTCAGAATGCACAAATTGCTGAACTCACTGAATTCATGAAGGTTCTGCATTCTCAGTCCAAAGAGCATGAGAAGATTCTGCACAACAATTATCGGTTTGTTCGTGGGCAGACTTATCTTCAAAATGAATATTTGACTGCTGCTGTCTATTTGAACAACCAAGCTATTAAGTTGCTCCTGGAAGATGCTCAGAAGCAAAGACCTCAGACTGGCCCGTCTCTTCCTGAAATGAAAAAGCTTGAGGCTGAATTCAAACAGAAAATAGATCAACTCAATGCTTTAAGGCCAACTAAACATCAGCTCGACACTGCTCTTCAAGTTCAACAGAAGTTAATGTCTCAATGAGCTCTGGGAAGGCCTGTTGTTTATGGTCAAATGGGGGAGAAACCTGCTCAGCAGGGTGGTGGTCCAAGTTCTGGTTCTGGTTTAAAGAGATCTGGTGCTAATGTCAGTTCAAGTAGTGGAGTTCCTCCTTTTCAGAAGAAGCCTAGAAACACATAGTCCAATCCATAGAGCTTAAGAATCTTAGTTATAGGTTCTGGGTTGGGTAGCTTCTTGTTAAGTTATTCACTTTTATGCTTCTGACATGTTTCTTCTTTGTTCCTCTGATTATTTATACTACTTGAACTTTCTACACATCATGTCTACTTACATATTACTGCTTGCTTATCTGTTTTTCTAACTTAGTAACTTATACTTCGCAAATTCCTAAATAACTTGATTCTAAGCCTGTTTTAAGTTTCAGATTTGTTGAAGTCCACCATTTACACTAAAATGGGGGAGTTAAGTTGCTCAGAAGTTATAAAAACTTTAACCAACAGGAAGTTACTTTCTAAACTTTTAAGTTTTCTAAGTAATCTTTACCTTCTGGACCACTGTTTGTCCATAACCAAAATGGGGGAGAATGATGAACCCTAAGTGTTTTGATTATGTCCAAACGTTTCAGAAGATGAAAATGAAAATTAACTTATGTACTTTCCAATGTTGACTAACAATTTTTGTTAAGTATTGTATAAGTCTTTCTCAGCAAATGCTGAATGAAGAATTCCTGCTTGCTTATTGAACTCAGAAGATTAAGGAAGCTGAGGACAGAAATACTTTTTCAGAAGCTGGATCAACCGCTCTGAAGTCCTTATTGTCTGCCTAAAGCTTTCATCAGAAGTTCTCTTTTGCAAACAGAAGACAAAGATCATTTAGATCAGAAGAGCTAAAAAGGAATGCGAACATCAGAAGTTTGTTATCACGGGTTTAGTTAAGCATTAAATGCTTTGTCAGTTGCATTTAATGCGAGGCGCCAAAAGTTCAAAAAGCTGTTTGAAGGACGCGCCTGTTCACTACAAACAAAACCTGTTTCCTTTATCGTTTCTCTCTAATCTAAATCAATCTACAAATTCAGTCAACTCCATCACCTTTATTTTAATCCCATACCGGATTAGGTTAAGGTACAAAGTTGACAGGATTGAGTGTTTTAAGACCGTTCGAAGAAGCTGACAAGATTAACGGTTACTTTCATCTTTGTCATCCTTGAAGACTCAAAACTCCTCAACGGTCATCTACTCAACACTATAAATAGTAGCAAAGCTCCACTGCATCAACTACGTGTGATCATAGAGCAAAAATCTCAACGCACTGTTATACTCAAGAAAACAGAGCACACTTCCCATTCTCAATCTTTTCTTAGCATAGCTATTGTAATTGTGAGAGAGTGAAGAAAAACAAGTTCATAATAGAAATCTTGTAAACTGGTATCCTTCGTGATACTCAGTTAGATTAAAAGAGAGAAATCTAGTTGAGATTTGAGTTGGGTGAGAAATCCAGAAAACAGAGTATTGTTGTTCTGGTGAAAATCCTTTAACTCATTTTAGGCTAGTCAGAACTAAGTGAGAAATTAGCTTAAGTTCTGTTGATGTAAAGGAGCTTCTGAACTTGCCATAAAAGTTCTGAATAGTGGATTTATAAAATCTCTGGAGGCTGCGACCTCAGAGGACAAGACGTAGTCACAAGACTTCTGTGGCGAACTTGGATAAATTGAACTGTTTATCAGGATCTCCTGAATCTCTTTCTCCCTTTCTTATACTTGTTAAATTGCCTCTGTGTACTTGTATCATATCTAGTGCTGAAATAGATTTTCCTCTTCAATTCACAAGTCTTTGTTCAGAAGACTGTCCAGAAGCTCTTAACTCAGAACTTCTGTTGCTGAAAAGATAGAACCTGTCTTAAGGCAGATTATCCCTCAGAGGCTACTTCAATAAGCTCGCCTCTGACTCTGAGGATTATTGACTCTGAAAAATTGAGTTTCCTTAAAAACTCGAAAAACTCAGTTTTCTATTGAAACACCTATTCACCCCCCTCTAGGTGATTCTGTTCTTGTTAGGGCCAACACAGAAGTCAAACCGAATTGACTCCTCCAAGTACTCAGAAAAGCAATCCACCTCTCCGAAATACCATCACCATCTTCATGGCCTTCTATAATTTGATTCCCCCCACGAGGCAACCCATAAACTGCCTCAAAATCTGCTTCACACAACCTTATTTCCAAACCTCTTGGAAACACGAAACTGCATCTATCTGCATCAATATGGCGCACAAGAATTGTTGCAAAAGGACTATTGTGCTTCCCAATATCTAATGCCAACAACCCCCCCAAAACCTATTTTCCTAATAGCTTCTTTATGAGCATCAGAAAGAGACTTTACAAACTCCATAAACGCCTTTGGACGAATCCTCTGGCTCAAGGGTTTACCACTAAAAACTAGAACACTTACAAAAGCATCCTCACCTCTTTTACCACCATACCAGGGCTTTGAAGCAACAACCTCTTTTTTCTGCTTCTTCTTCACAAATTTAACCACTACCACTTTCTCCTTCTTCAACTGATGACGAAAACAATTCTATTATTGTCATCGTCACCAGAAACATCTTCATCATCAACAGAAACATCTTCATCATCAGCAGGTGTATTTGCACTTATAACAAAATCAGGGTCTTCAAAGGCATCCATACCATCAACATAAATATTAAAACTATCATGGCTATCATCATTATCACATCCTCTTAATGCATCAGAACCACTCTGACCATCATCACCTTCTCCTCCAACTACACCAGTACTTTGAATTATATCTTCTGCTTCACTAACTGAAACACTTCTCACTTTCCTCTTCTTTAAAATAAATTTCCGAAGAGTAATATCATCATCAGTTTCCACTTCTTCTGGTTCACTAAGTGAAACACTCAACATTTTTGACCCTCTTTTACTACTAAAATTACTAGCAGCATTTTTCTTCTTCTCAACACTACAAAACAAGGAAACATGAAAGTTGTTCCAAATTAGTATTCGATTGTTCCAAAATAAACCACGATTGTACCAATAAAACATGTAACAAGGATGTTCCAAAATAATAACCGAATGTTTCAAAAAAGGCGGCGATTGTACCAAAAAAACAACTATTCCAAAAAGTACCTATTTGTTGTTTCCTCTTCAATATACTGAGAATTAATATCAGCAAGCAAATGAGGATCAACGACATTACCAGGAAACACTTCGTTGCTAGTATTTTTAGACATATTTCAACGATTCTGCAAAACACACAAATTAGGGCACAGAACAAAACAAAATTGAAACACAACAAAAATGAAGTAGAATAAAAAACATGAGAAAAAATACAGAAAACTAACCGCAAATATGGAGAGTTTATACACGATCAGAAACAATCGACACAACAACAGTAATGTGTAAACTTTCAAAAACTGTAACAGACAATCGTGCTACAGTTCAGGATCGTGCTACAGTAAAAGGAGGAGAAAGAAAAAAAAAGCTTTTATATGATGGCGTGAAGTAACAATAATACCCCGCGCGCAATTAAATTTTTAAAATAATTACAAAAGTGCCACCGCCTGAAATCAGTTGTCACACAATAACTGGACTGTCACACATGAGCCTTTCTCTGTTTTAATATTAAGTTGTCAATTGTTTCTATGTTTTAATATTAAGTTGTCAATTGTCTTTGACATTTGCTTTAAATGGTTTATTGACTTAATTTGATTTAAGTTACCTATTTTATTTTATTTTTCTAAGAAAATTACATCTGGTACCATTCAAGTTTGATCATTTTCACGTAAAAAATATAAAATTCAGTGATTATTATGTTATGTTTTAAATTTCACGTAAAAAGAATAATAGACAATTTAAATCAAACACACAACTGAAAGCTAACGTGACATCTTCCACTTCTAATCCACCATACCCCCAAGTAAAACAAAAGGTTCACGAGCATAAAAAAATTTCTTCAAGAAACCCAAAAAAAAAAAAAAAAAAAAAAAGAAAAGAAAGCAAAAAATTTCTTCAAATCTCACAAAACTTACAAATAACTGACCGTATATAATTCAGAACAAATTTCCAAACACAAAAATAAAAACACAACTTTCATATATATTTTGTGCGAAATCCAGCACAAAACAAACAAAATATAGCATATAACTACGATGAAGTATTGCTAGTAGCACTATATATGATTGAAAAACAAGTTAATGGAGCATAAACCTCTAAACGATAGTGAGGTACGGTCATTAGATAATGTGTCATATGAAGCCAGAATAAAATAACATTAGGGTTAAAGTATATGAGTTTGCAACAGACGACATGAGCTTGTAGTAGCAATGCACTCCAAAGAGAAGAATCTCGAAAGCTCCCGTTGCAGCGAGACTTAACAGGCCCTGTAACAAATGAATGCATTAAACAAATAACTTAATTGATATTAACTCAAAAAAACACGCTGAAACTGCTCTAAATGTTAGGGCTACTTAAAACTTTAGAAATTTTATAGCTCAAGCCAATTCGACACATGGTAAGTAAACAATGATTTATACATATCATATTGAGATGCTCAGTCATACCTAAACTATTGGTGGAGGTGAAGGTGGACAGTGAAGAATGGCAGTATCTAGCTTCGACTTCAATTCAGACTTAAATACAGCCAGCTTGTTTTGCATCTCCAAAAAAGATGCATCAATCACAGGTGCTACCTCATGTACCAAATCGGGTCCTCTATCTTCATGTATACGATCTAGCTTCGACTTAAATACAGCCAGCATATTCTGCATCTCCGAAAAAGCAGCATCCATCACAGGTGCTACCTCACTTAGCACATCGAGTCCGCTATCTTCATGTACAAATTTGAATTATAGTCAAAATAGATACTAATTATGGTGACATACATGAGAAAAATAGATTGGGAAAGATCTGTATTTATGGTCAGATGAAGTTTACTTTAAACTAGTCAAACTAATCTTCACTAGCATTCTAAATTACATAATGCATCCTTAAAATTGAGAATCTCACTAAAACAAAACTGCCCAACACAGCAGACAATTGAATTTTTGCATAATATACTACATACCCAACATCATACAATTGAAATATTTCTACCCATCCGACTATTATCCTATCTTTTCGACCGTATAGAACAAAATTTTCAAAGCATGAGTAAGCAAAGCATCAAAGGCATAAACAAGAGGCAGATCAACAAAAAGTATATATATAATTCCATAGCAGAACCCAATTATACAGCCAAGCATGCTCAAAAAGGTATGAAACACACCATCCATGCATACTTGCAGCATTTCAATGGCTGCCATAATTTTTAGGAAAGAAAAAGCCCATCCACTAACAGTTAAGCAAAGTTAGGTAACCACATTTACCAAACAGTTCCAATAAAATAGGCAATATGTATGTTTTCAATTGAACGACATAGGGGGGGGGGGGGGGGGGGGGGGGGGGCATTGATCGATCAGTTATTGGATCTTGTTTTCTGCTAAAAGTTCAAATGCAGGTCGCGTTCTTTTCTTTAACAACTTCAGATACTAGCAGCAGATAGTATGGTGGCATTTGCTTAATTTATTGGATTCACCGCAGTATTCTTTAGAAGAGAACTTACAAGCATGTCCAAAGTACTGATTGTTTTTCTGAAGGAAGTCCTAAAAAAACAAATAACTGGGTTAGTTTAAAGCGAAGTAAAACAAAGAATAAATAAATTACAGTAATTGAGATATCCTCCTTTAATAAATTACAGTTGAGATAATTAATACCTTGGTGAATATATCAAGTTTCTTCTGCAAATCAAGTGTCTGCTGCATATCAAGTTTGAACTGCATAGGACTTGTCAATGCATATTTGCTGCTGCTGCTAGGGGATAGATGAGTTGATATATTTGAAACTCCAGTTTTCTTCTTCTCGATACGACTTCTGACTGCATAGTTGCTGCTGCTTGGGCCTTGATGACTAGTTGGTACAGAATGATCTCCAGTAGTTTTCTTCTGGATACAAGTACGACTTCTCAATGCATATTTGATGTTAGGGCGATCAGTAGCATCATTCAATTCCTAGAAAAACAAATAATAAATGAGTTAGTTTTCCAGCCAAGTAAAAGCATAATAAATTACAGTAGTAGAGATACCCTTAAATAAATTAAAATTGAGATATACCTACCTGAACATCAGATGCCTCAATTGGTGGTTTATCATAAAAATTTTGAACTAGTGGCCGAGTAGATTCGACTATTTCAACACCACGGCATTCGGCTCTTGTCACATGCTTTATATGGTTCATAACAGTTGCACGATCACATCCCTCGTATGAACAGAACTTACACTTGAAACCAGTATCAGTGTTCTTTGCAATATAGTAGAAACAAATAAATTCCAGGTAATCCTACAAAAACAATTAATTAAAAAAATAAATAATCCCTTTATTCAACTCAAACTCAATTCATAATTTATATACTCTAGGAATTTCTAAATAAAAAGAATGAGCGTTTTACAGAGATTACTAAGTTTGATATGTTTCAGAGTTAATAAGATCGGGAGAGAGATGTAGGGATTAAATTCATAACAAAATTGAAGAATAATAACAAAAGTTAAGATCCAGATCATTGATAAGAAACTAAAAAACAAGAATTGAGACGCATACGTACCTCCATCTCCATAGATGATATTCCGAGAAGACCAAGTTCCAATGAGTATTCTTTTCGAGGAACCTCTTTCCTAACCCTATGCTCAAATAGGATTGGAAATTTACCAACGGAACAAATTTACAAACCCCCGTCTCGCAATCGCCTGCTAGGACAGAAATTTCAGAAATACCGAGTTTTTTTTTTTTTTTTTCTTTTTTTTTTTGAAAACCTAGAAATACCCAATTTTTATTTACATTGTTTATAAGGTTTTTTTTTATAAATTTCCTAAAAAAAAAATAATGTGTTTACCGATTTTGTCAAAATGATCTTTGTGTTTATTATTTTGATAATTGTGTTTATCACCGTTATCCAAAAAGCAAAAAATTCGTTAACGTTGTTAAATGTGATGATGTCGGAAATGATTTTTGGTCTTAATTTATTGATAAATTCTTAAAGCATTTACGTGTTTATAACTTTAAAGCGTGAGAAATGAGATTTTTATAACATAATCAATAAATTAAGACCAAAATATTCATTAACACGTCATCACATTTATCACCTTTAATGGGTTTTGTACTTTTTGGGTAATGGAAATAAACACAATCATTGTTTTGTCAGAAAAATAGACACATATACCATTTTGACAAATTTGTAAACACAAATACCATTCATAACAAAATTTGAGAAATACTGAGTTTTTTTTTCCTTAAACTTAATATATAAACAGCTCCCTAAACTTTTTCCATTTTTTCCAAAAATAGATTTGAAATAATAATTGTAAGAAAAAAAAATTTAATTTCCTATAAATAAGAAGTAACAAAGGTTTTGAAATGGATGGTAGGTTGAAAAAAAAGAAAAAGATAAGAGAAAAGAAAGGAATAAATGTAAGGCTGAACCCCTTTTGGAACCCTTAAAGTTGGCACTTATTTTCACACACGACCACATGTATGCGAATGTTGCGCCTATACCATCTGCTCCAGTGCATTATATTGGTCTTAGCTTTCTTGATGTTTTTACATATGCATTATAATATATGATTTCCATACATAGGGACCCTTTTAAATTGAGCCCGGAGCGAGCGCTCCGTAATTCTACCTTCAGGGTCGACCATGGCTATTAACCTCTCTTATTTGTCTCCCAAGTCTTGTGTCATCTAAGACATTTGTTTGCTCCTCAAGACAATCAATATTATTACGGATTGTCTTAGTTTTCTTTTCTCATATAGGATTTTATTTTTTTTCTTATTCGTGTGATTTCTTCTTCTCTTGTATCAAGTACACATATCCTGTGTAAAACTCCATTGTAATTCAAACAATATACATTATACAATATCCCGTCTATCATGGTATCATTTGACCGTACGAGTCCTAGTAATCCTCCCCAATCGCATCGTGGTCATCTGGCTGTTTTCATATGGTTCTACTGAACCGTCCGAACATCCTATCAAATCCTTCGCCACGTCTCATCAATACTTCACTAATCCCACTGTTAGGCGAATTCCGCAAGTGTACGGTGTCCGCTTTGTAGTTATAAAAGATTATCGATCCCACAGAGAACAAAACGTTGTTAACATGCAATATCTATCTAACTTAGTCGAATTAGTGATTCGTTTTCTCTTAAGTCTATAGTTAATCCAATTATCAAGTTGGGTTTGAATTATAATCTAAACTAATCTACATCAAATAGACTATCTAAGTTATTATCTCATGTACCAATAAAGTCACGACTTGAACACATATATCTAAGTCAATATTCGAATAGTTAAATCAAAATGTTTCTTCTAAGTTAGTAATCAATCTAAATCTAACTGTTACATTCAGAGTTAGAAACTTAAGCAAAATCAACTAGTCAAGTTAAAGCACGAGTTAAAGTAACAACCAAGTTTACTTGAGTCGATTACCAATGTTTATCTAATTCGATTCCCAAATCTCTTTGCGTCAATCGAATAAGATAAACGCCACAATTAAATACTAAAAGAGTTTTCGTTAGAAACAAACTTAAAGTAGAAACCATGTTAAGCAAAACAGAAATCATTCATTTGATCAAACGATTCAAACATCAATACAAAGATATCCGAGTTCAACAAGAACGATACAATTGAAATGCATAAACAAAGAAGGGTTAGGGGTTGTGAATCCTTTTACTCTCCCTTGGAGGGTTTGTCAAATCCTCGAGTCGCTTTCTCTTGCACCTTCTCGTCGTTTCTCTACGATAAGTTATCCTTTCAGATCAACTTTGATACATTTAATAAAACTAAGATAAACCTACTTGATTCTAATAGAGTAATCTCGTATGTCAAAGTATTGTAATACGTTCAACTACTTCTAAAAAGAACATACAAAGACTCTATTTATAATCTTCAAGTGGTGAGTCATGGAGAGTTGCAACCGTTGATGAAGAGATGATTCAATCTTCAAGAAGAGTTGTCTCTATCCAAATGAAACGTTGCTTTAATCAAAAGATGAATGGACACAAAGCTTGAATGAAGTTTAAGATGAGATTGGGGGTGAAGAGTTGCCAAGAAAACACGAAGGGATGCATCGGTTCGGAGGTGGAAAATACACAGGTCGCGCCCGCAAGTCAGAACCTCGCACCCGCAAGTCACTCCAGGGATTTCTGCCCAGACTTGCGCCCGCAAGCTCCCATGTTGCGCCCGCAACCTTTGGCAGATTTACAGCTATGCTTGTTTTGCTCTTTTCAAAACTCGTTTTCGCTCCAAATCGATCCGAATCGTCAAGGAACAAGTCCTAACACACAAATAGGCAAACAACAAGTAAAAAGATCCTAAAGTAACAATAAAACAAATTAAACAAATACAAACAACGATAAATAAACATGAAATGCATGCTAGAAACACGTAAATAACGGACTTATCACCCATGTCAGGCCAAAACATTCCTCCTTCCGCCATTCATTTTTCACCAATCAGTCCTAGCAACCCACCCCACCACCATTACAACAACCCATATAATCCCGAGAATTGGCATGCTTACCAATATGACACCTCTGAATCACTGCCAAAACATACCTTTTCCAGCGATATCGAGTCTCGAATTCAAAATCTTGAATATGCACCAACTGTTCACCTTACGGTGCCCCCTGGTATAACATAATCAATAAATTAAGACCAAAATATTCATTAACACGTCATCACATTTATCACCGTTAATGGGTTTTGTACCTTTTGGGTAATGGAAATAAACACAATCATTGCTTTGTCAGAAAAATAGACACAGATACCATTCATAACAAAATTTGAGAAATATCGAGTTTTTTTCCTTAAACTTAATACATAAACAGCTTCATGAACTTTCATTTCAAATTCAAAAGAAGTCAATCCCAATAAGCGTGGAGAGTATCAAGGGAATTCTATTATTCTGAAACCTAGTCAGCTTCAAAGTCTATGGAGCCTATGTTTGACTGTATTAAAAAACAAAAATCGGACCTAGTGGGCCCGAATGAAGAAGTATCGATGCAATTAGACGAGGAGCTGGAATTGTCGCTTTTGGAGCAAAAGAAGCGCAAAAGAGAGGGCTTTGGTGACGAAGCAGACCAAAATTCTAAAAAGGGAACTGCTTCGGGTGTTAAGATTGGAAATTCAGAGTTTATTTCTTCTAAGTCAAACTAGGATAAAATAGACTCTCATGGAAAATGTACGGCGAGACCTGAGGAGCAGGTCCGCCGGAAATTATGAATTGTGTAAGTTGGAACTGTCGAGGTTTGGGGAATCCTCGAGCAGTTCGAGCCTTGGGAGAGCTTATTAGAGTTCAAAACCCCAATGTTTTGTTTTTAATTGAAACTTTAGTTGAGAAAGAGAAAATTGAAAGTTTAAAGAGGAAATTCCAGTTTGAATGGTGTTTTGCGGTGAATTGTAGAGGGGGAAGTGGAGGTTTAGCTGTTTTTTGGAAGAATGTAAATGTTTTATAGATTAGTGGTTACTCTGATCACCATATTGATATGCATACACATGATTCTAACGAAGATTGGAGGATGATTGGTTTTTCTGGTTTTGCGGAGAGAAGTAATCATAAACGGTCTTGGGAGCTTGTTAATTACCTAACTAGCTTATCAATTTTGCCATTGGTAATAGTGGGGGATTTTAATTGTCTGAGGAATCAAGAGGAGAAGCCTGGGGGGGGGGGGGGTCCTAGCTATCCCAATTATTTGATTAATGTGTTTGAAGAGGTAATTGCTTCAAATAATTTAATTGAGCTGACAATGGAAGGAAGTTTTTTTACGTGGGAGAAAAGCAGAGGGACTGATTCATGGGTTCAAGAGAGATTGGATCGGGCCTTGGTGTCGGGCTGTTGGTTGGCCCGTTTTCCGAACTATCATAGTGTTGTGTTACTATATGGGTATTCCGATCACAACCCGTTAGTAATTAGCACGGCGAAGAGGCCGGTCTCAAGGCCCAAAAAGAGGTGAGATAGGATGGATTAAGGAGGAGGGGTTTGACGTTATGGTTAAACAGGTATGGGGAAGGAGATCTTCGAGCTCAATTATTGATCGATTGGGTACTTGTGCTGAATTGATGGAGAGATGGGGGGTGAATTTCAAGACGAGATTTACTCGGAAAATAGCAGGATGTAAGCGCCTGTTATCAAAGTTGGTGGATAAAACTGATTCAAGTTCAGTTCAGAAGTTTCTTGAGGTGAAGCAGAATCTTAACTATTGGCTCGAAGTGGAAGAAAGCTACTGGAAACAACGAGCAAATGTCTTTTGGTTAAAAGGAGGAGACAAAAACTCGAAATTCTTTCATGCTTGCGTTTAATCGAGGCAGAAAGCGAACAAGGTGATGCGTTTACGAGATGATTCTGGGGTTCTTCAGGAAGACGAGGTAGCGAAGGGCAGTATTGTTAAAATGTATTTTTCTGAGTTGTTTATGCCTTCGGGTGTTGATTCTTATGATACAGTGAATGTTGTTCCGCGGGAAGTGTCGGAAGAGGGAAATGCTTTGTTAATTGCACCTTTTGATCCCGGTGAATTTAGAACTGCAGTGTTCCAGATGCAAGCTGACAAGGCTCCGGGGCCGGATGGGTTAAATCCTAGATTTTTCCAACATTATTGGGATGTTATTGGGGATGATGTGTTCCGAGCCTGTAACGGGTGGTTGTTAAGAGATGAGTTTCCGGCTAATCTGAATGATACAATAGTCGTTCTTATTCCCAAATGCGATAATCCGGAAAGAATGACTGAGTTGAGGCCCATTTCTCTTTGCAATGTGTTATACAAGATTATTACAAAAGTTTTAGCTAACAGACTTAAAGTGATTTTGCCTGATATAATTTTAGATACACAATATGCTTTTGTTCCAGGGAGGTCTTTTGTGAATAATGTCCAAATTGCTTTTGAAAGTATTCACAGTATGAATCAGAAAAATCGATCAGTAGATGGGGAGGTGGCGATTAAACTAGACATTAGTAAGGCCTATGACAGAGTGGATTGGGGCTTCCTTAAAGCAGTTGTGGTAAAAATGGGTTTTCATTTGAAGTGGATGGATTGGCTTATGCTTTGTGTAACTACAGCCTCTTACTCAATTACTTGTAATGATGAGCTTGTGGGTCCAATTAAACCAGGGCGGGGGTTGAGACAAGGGGATCCTTTATCACCTTATTTATTCATTATTTGTGCGGAAGTGCTGTCTCGTATGCTTAGGGAGGCGGAAGTGGAAGGACGGATTCATGGTTGTAAGGTTAGGGAGGATGCTCCAAGTGTTTCTCACTTACTGTTTGCGGATGATAGCTTGTTGTTCTGTCGAGCTACTTTGGAGGAGTGTGGGAATGTAATGGATATTTTGAAGGAGTATGAACGGGTCTCGGGTCAAGCGATTAATCATTCTAAATCAGGTATTTTCTTTAGCAGAAAAGTTAAACCTGATATTCAGATTGCCTTGGCTAATTTATTGCATATTCATTCGCCCTTAAATACGGGAAGATATCTTGGGCTTCCATCATTGATTGGAAGGTCCAGAAAACAAATTTTTTGTTTTCTAAAAGATAATTTGAGAGCTCGTTTAGGGAGCTGGGGTTGTCGGTTTCTATCTAGTGCGTGGAAAGATGTTCTTTTGAAAGCCGTGGCCCAAGCGTTGCCTACTTTTTGTATGAGTACTTTTTTGTTACCTAAGTCTCTTTGCGATGAGTTGCAGAAATTGATGAATTTGTTCTGGTGGGGAACGAATAGGAACGGTAAGAAAGGACTCCATTGGTTTTCGTATGGGAAATTCTGTGATAAGAAGGAGAAAGGAGGGTTAGGTTATCGTAATTTACATAACTTTAACTTGTCCATTCTTGCTAAACAAGTTTGGAAGTTGATTAGTAATCCTAGCATATTGGTGAGCAAAGTTCTTAAAGCTAAATATTTTCCTAATGTTGCTTTCCTTTCTTCCAGATTGGGTAATTCACCTAGCTATGTTTGGAAGAGTGTTTGGAGTGCTAGAGATGTGTTGGTCCGTGGTTTGAGGTGGTGTGTGGGGGATGGTAGTACTATTCGGGTTTAGGGTGATCCTTGGGTTGTGAAGGAAAATTCTTTTTACATTGAGTCTCTGTGTGTTAGTGGAAGGGAGAATATGGTGGTGAAAGATTTATTTATCCCGGGGAGTAGGTATTGGGATTTTGAGAAGTTTAACTTGATGTTTACCCCTGGGGATGCTGAAGCTATTAAAAATACAGTGGTTCCGATTCGATGTTGCGAAGAAACACTAATATGGAATTTCACTAAGTCAGAGTGTTATTCTTCAAAGTCGGGGTATAATGTTTTGGAAGATGTTCGGAACTCGAGTGTGGTTGTGGAAGGGTGAAAGAAGCTATGGGTTTTATTTTTACCTCCAAAGATTAAATTTTTCTTATGGAAGATTTGTTCGAACTCTCTTCCTACCAGGTTTCGTTTGAGAGGGAGACATGTTCCTATCCCTTATCATTGTCTTTATTATTCGGGAGATATTGACCATGACTACCATTTGTTCTTCTCGTGTCCGGCGGCGATTGAGTGTTGGACCGCGGGGGGATTAATTGTGCCGGATCTTGGAGTTATGGAAGTAGGGGAATGGTTTTTGGAGAGATGTGCTAATCATGATCCAAATCTGGAACAATATGCTATAATGCTATGGAGTATTTGGAGTAGGAGGAATTCTTTACTGTGGGAAAACAAGAATTTCGATCCACTGACTCTGGTAACGTGGGCCAAAAATTGGATTTCAGAATGCAAATTTGCAATTAAGCCCAATAGTGTGGGGCAAGGGGGGGCGAAGGCAACATCAGGTTGCAAGGTGGAAGAAACCAGCAGTGGGGGCGTACAAGTGCAATGTTGATGTGGCTCTGTTTTCGTTGGAGGGAAAATTTGGTGTCGGGATGTTCTCAGACGGGACCATGGGTTTTTTTTTTTGCACTTTTTAGCTGCTTTTATGAAGGGATTCAGGATGCTCGAATGGTGGAAGCATTAGCTCTGCGTAGAAGTATCCAATGGACTATTGCTATGAGGCTTGAAAGAATGGAGTTCGAGTCCGATGCAAAACTGGTTGTGGATGATGCTGCTTCCACTATGATGAACCCTATGTGTTTTGATTATGTCCAAACGTTTCAGAAGATGAAAACTTAATATTTCCTTACATATGGTTTACTATTGACTAATAATTTTTATGTTCTTAGTCTATATGTAAGTTGCTCAGCAGGTGCTGAATGAACCTTCTCTAGATTGTCTAAAGAACTCAGAAGATCGGTTTGCTGAAGTCAGAGTTTCAATAACTCAGAAGCTGGATACTCCGCTCTGAAGCCGAAGTCTGCTAAAGCCCTCCTCAGAAGTTCTTTGCAATCAGAAGTTTTGCCAATTGTGATCAGAAGTCTAGTCAACTGGAAATTAGCTTCTGAAAGCTAAAGTCACGGATTCTGGATAGCATTTAATGCTCTGACAAGTGCATTTAATGCAAGGCGCCAAAAGTTCAAAAAGCTGTTTTGATGGAGCGCGCCTGTCTGTTTAAAAGAAACCAGATTTTCCATGTCTACCCTTTGTTGATCCAATTGAAGAATGATTCTGTCATCCTCATCCTTGATTTCAAATCACTTACCGGATTTAGTTAAAGAACAAGGATAACGGAATCAAAGTGTTTGAAGACCGTTTGAAGATTTGACAAACTAACGGCTACAACAACTGATGTCATTTCCTTTGAAGATTCAAACTCACCAACGGTCATCTTCACTCACTATAAATAGTAGCCATGCTCCAATGCATCAACCATGCGTGATCATCGAGCAAAATCTCAACGCACTGTTCTAACAAGAAAAACAGAGCATTTTTCCCATTCTCAATCTTTCTTAGCATAGTGTTAGTAAAGTGAGAGAGTGAAGAAAAACAAGTTCATAATAGGAATCTTGTAAACTGAGATCGTTTGTGATCTTCAGTTAGATTTAAAGAGAGAAATCTAGTTGAGATTAGAGTTGGGTGAGAAATCCAGAAAACAGAGTATTGTTTGTTCTGGTGGAAATCCTTTAACTCTTTTTAGGCTAGTCAGAACTAAGTGAGAAATTAGCTTAAGTTCTGTTGATGTAAAGGAGCTTCTGAACTTGCCATAAAAGTTCTGAATAGTGGATTTATAAAATCTCTGTAGGCTGCGACCTCAGGGGACAAGACGTAGTCACAGGACTTCTGTGGCGAACTTGGATAAATCGAATTGTTCAATCAGGATCTCCTGAACTTCTTTCTTCCTCTTATACTTGTTATTTTTGCCTCTGTGTACTTGTTCATATTTAGTGCTGAAACAGATTTTCTCTAAAGTATCATTGTCTTTGTTCAGAAGACTGTCCAGAAGTTCACAAATCAGAACTTCTGTTGCTGAAAACAGTCTAACTGTGTTTAGGCAGAATTTCCCTCAGAAGCAACTTCTTTAAGCTAGCTTCTGACTCTGAAATTTAAGTTTCTTGAAAAACTTAGAAAATCTCAGTTTTCAACTTAGACACCTATTCATCCCCCTCTAGGTGATTCTGTTCTTGTTAGGGCCAACACACTAAGCTACCAATGACGGAGTACGGTAACGTTCTAAAGGATTGCCAATTTTTATTGCAAGATAGACCAAACTATTATACGTCTTTTATTCCTAGATCGGCGAATGAGGTTGCTCATTTAATTGCTCACAATGCTCTCTCTCGTTCTAGTCAATTTATTTCCTTCTTGCTTCCTAATGATTTAGTTGGAACTTTATGTAATGATCAATGTTTTAAAACCTGGACCGAACCGGCTGGTCGAACTGAGAACCGAATCATTTTTCGATTTTGTACATGCGAATTTACTATCCTTCAACCACCCAAAGAGAACCGGAGTCAACCCAAAAACCAACGGTTGAACCGATAACCGGATTGACCCTCGGTTTGGACCTTTGATGACAAATATTGAGTATAATAAATAAAAGTAAATGCTGCTCCTAGAAATTGAACTCAGGCCTCCATCCATCCAAGGAAAAGATGCTTACCACTATGATGAACATCTTCATGTTTATACATATTTGTATAAAATATTAACAATAAAACTAGTAAAATTATAATACCTTTAATTTTATTTTGAAAAAAGGATTTCATTCTTCTCCCTTCTAAGGAAAAACATTATTTCTCTAAATCTACACTGTAAACAAGATTCAATATAATTAGACTCGTAGTTCATTTTATTAATTAGAAATTAGATTCAGTATAATTTAAATTTAGTTTATCATTGTATTTATATTAATCTAATTTTACTAAACATGCATTATATTGACATTATTTTATTTCTATTATTTAGTTTAGTATTTAATTTTTATTGATACTTACTGAAATTTTAATTTGTTTATTTTAGTTGTATCAAATTTTTAGAATCATAAATTATATATATTTAATATATATTATTTATTTATGGGTAATTTTCAAAAAAAAACCCATGTGTTTATCAATTTTGTCAAAAAGGTGTCTGTATTTATTTTTTTGACAAAATGAGGATTGTGTTTATCTCTCCGTTAACCAAAAAGCGGAAAAATCATTAACGATGTTAAATGTGATGACGTGGCAAGGGGTATTTTGGTCTTTATTTATGGGTTATAATATAAAAAAGTCATTTCTCGCACTTTAAAGTCGTAAACACGTGAATGTTTAAGAAATTTATCAATAAATAAAGACCGAAAACCCTTAAATTTCTTAAACATTCATGTGTTTACAACTTTCAAGTGTGAGAAATGAATTTTTTATATCATAACCCATAAATAGACCAAAATACCCCTTGCCACGTCATCACATTTAACACCGTTAATGATTTTTCCGCTTTTTGGTTAATGGAGATAAACACACTCCTCATTTTGTCAAAAAAATAAACACAGACACCTTTTTGACAAAATTGATAAACACAGGGTTTTTTTTTGGAAATTACTTTTTATTTATATCATCTGGTTCGACCAATCCGGGTTATTCGGTCGAACCTGTAACCCTTGACCCAAATAGAAATCCGGTTTGATGTTCGGATCGGTTATGAAAACATTGGTAATGATCCTATTGATTAATAAAGTTATCTTTTCCTTTAAAAAAAAAATAGAAGATAGAAAATGGATGGTGGGTTGAAAAAGAAAAGATAGAGAAAATGAAGGAATAAATGTAGAACTTGCAAAGAGCTAAATCGAACACATGACCTTTAAGTACCAAACTCCGCTCTTTCACCAAACACACTACACAACAAATATATTTAATACTAGTAACCTACCCGTGCTTTGCACAGTTTCTTATAATTAAATTAAAATTGAATTATATATATAAGTACGAAAATGTAGAGTAATGACAACAATTAATCAATTCAATCTATATTATTAAAAACTTCTTTAAAAACAACGTTTTTAGTACTATTACATATCTTTTCATCATCATCACAAATGAGAATCTTCAATCCTTCTTTTTTCGTAACTCTTGAAATTACTACGTAAAGTTGACCATGACTAAATACTGGGCGAGGAAGATATAATCCAACATGTGATAGTGATTGTCTTTGACTTTTATTTATTGTCATTGCAAAGCACGGAACCAAAGGGAATTGTCTTCTTTGAAATTTGAATGGCAATTTGATATCTGACGGAGTCAAAGCAAGCCGAGGAATGTAAACCTTAACACCAATGTGACACCCAGTAATTTTTTTTGCTTCAAGCACATGTTCTCCTAATCGAGTAACAATCAATCGAGTACCATTACATAATCCAGAAGTTTGATCAACATTTCGCAACAACATGACAGGTATTCCAATCTTTAAAGTCAACTTGTGATTTGGCAATCCTGACAAACTTATGGAATTCAAAAACTCTGGAGTATAGACATCTTCAGTGCCATGCGATGCATTATCAACTTTACAAACACTGTCAGAACTTAAGTAAGATTTTTCTTCACCTGGCCATGATCTCAACATAAAGTCATTAACTTTATTCACAATATCCAAAGTTGGAGCAAGGATGGCACGCTCTTGTAAGTATGATGGATCTTGATTGTTCTCCATCAAGTTAGGATATGTGTGGTTGACAATTGCTTTAAAGGATTACCACTATCTTGGATCAACATCTCTTCAGGTATATCAAATATACATTCTCCATCATTTGGACCTCCGATTGTTCCATCTCCAATACTTAGAATCCATTCACAAAACGATCTTAAATCCTCACCATTTTCATTTCCGCTGCCGTTTTGAAGTCTCATGTTCTTGGTCAACTTAAGCACTTTGCAATATTTCCACAAATAAGATGCATTTATAGTGGCTGAGACTATGGTTTGTCTACTACCATTAGGAATGACAGGTAGTATTTGCCTAAAATCTCCACCAAAAACAACTTTTCCACCAAATGGCAAGTTCCTACTATTAGGATTTTTGAAGCGCAATATATCTCTCAAAGTTTTATCTAACGCTTCAAAACAATGTTTATGTGTCATTGGTGCCTCGTCCCATATAATGAGCTTTGCCATGATGATTAACTCAGCTAATGCACTTCCTTGCTTGATGTTACAGGTTGAGTCTTCATTTACAACTATTGGTATACCAAACCTAGAATGAGCAGTTCTACCTCCAGGCATAAGGAGAGAAGCGATACCACTTGACGCTACACTGAGTACAATATCGCCTTTGGATCTCAAAAAAGATGTTAAAGTTCTCCATATAAATGTTTTTCCTGTGCCTCCAAATCCGTATACAAAAAAAACTCCACCATCTTCTTTGTTTACTGCGTCTATAATTGTTTGATACACCATTCTCTGCTCGTCATTTAAAGACTGTATAAGTTTCTCGCTTTCTTCTGCCAATTCATGTTTGTCATAACACATTTCATCTTGGATGAGACTATTTCTACCTTCCTCAATTCGCACAACATCTGGGTAAGGTAAAGAAGGGAACTCTCTCAAGCTTCTTCCACTTCTTTTCAATAACTTCTCTATCTCAGAAAGCGTGTAGTTCTTTAATTGCTCATCAGTCATTTGTATATCTAATAAAAAAAATTATTATACTTTCAACTTCATTATAAAAATCTATAATGAGTTTGAAAAATTTGTATATCATAACTGATTATTAATCTATTACTTACCATTTCCCATTAACATTATAGAGATATTCAAATGAAAAGTATTGAAATTGTTTAACTAAATAAAATATGCAATTTAAAAAATAATACCTTTGTTATTAAGCAGCTTTTGTTGATAATGTAGAATATCGTCAGATAAAAGGTGCCATGTTTGATCCCAAACTTCATTTGGCCTTGAAATGCAATTCGAGAACAACAAAGTGGCAAACAATCTACGAAGGAAATGACCGGTTCCCTAAAAGGATGCCTCTTGTATTGCATATACATATTCTTTGTCATCGTCAAGTAATCCCAAAGCAAAACATGCCTCTTTGAAAGAATTGTGTACGACACCATTCACAGTTTTGATATCATCATATTTAGTAGGCCCCTTGACAATATTCAATAAAATTCTGAGATAATATAATTCGCCAACACCTGGATGAACGTAATATATTCTTCCTACACAGAATCCTCGTTGTCTTGGACACCACTTTTTGATCTTCTTTTTCATGCCAGATGATGCGTCAATAACTTCAATTTCTTTCCATACAAATTTATTTGGAAATTCAACGTAAGTCAAATCTCTAGCCTCGGGATATTCTTGATTTGCTTTCATCCACTCTAGAAACATAGTTCCTAATTGACCATATTTTTCAATGACATGCTCAATTGATTCATCATCACGAAAAATAATGTATTGTTGGTCCGGAAGATGAAAACTTAACCTTTCAACAGCAGGCTCTCGATGATTAATCGGAAATGCAAAAATTCTCCATGCCGCCTCACACGGTGAAATGTATCTGCAATCATAATATATCTTCACTTCATCCTCAATATCACTATTATTGCTATTTCCCTTGGACTGGTAAAAAGCAGTAGTGATTCAATCATTCCCTTTGTTTACGTATTTGAACAAATATTTGATCGCTCTTTGTTGATTGCACCACTCCACATTAATATGTGCATCATACTTCAATAATAACTGACAATTGTATGGCACAACAGATCTGTTATCTAGATGTATGTTGTTTTTCTCTATTGTTCGGCCGTTATCTCTTCTCATATAGACTGGATATCCAAACTTATCAACAGTTGTCTCATTATTGAAATTCTTCGGAAAATACTTTGAACATTTCCCATCTCTCATGCATGGAGATTTTGTATTTGAGACCCCACATGGACCATGTAGCATGAATTTGGTAACCGCTTCATACAACTCTGGATTTTCAATGCAATCAGGGATTTCAGCTGAAATGATTTCATCAATATTCTTACAACTCGGCTTATCATCAGGGTGCAAGAACAACAATATGTGCGCATGAGGTAAACCACGCTTTTGAAACTCGATAGTATACATAACTGTTAAAATAGCATCATTTAAAAACATGTATATAATAAAATAGTATTTTCAAAAATTAAAAAATACATAGCTTTCAAATATTGTATACTTACGTGCTTTAATTCTTCCGAATAATTTTCCTGATTTCAAGTCGCGGACCATCATGTCTAACTTCATTTTAAAAACTCTTGTTACTATATCTGCTCTATCTTCCGGTCGTAAGCCCTTGTTATCAAGAAATCTTTGTATTTCAGACCATTTTGAATTACACGTGAAAGTAATGAAGAGATCTGGATATCCGCACCATCTACATATTGCAACTGCATCTTGATAATTTTGCATCATGTACCTTCCAAAAATTAGTGAATTGAATCACAATCTAATATGTCTATTTTAAATGAATTGTTAATTTACTGAATAACTATTATTTTTTTGAATCTTGTAAAAATATACTCACCTGGCACCACCAACATAGGATGAAGGTAAAATAATCCTTTTTCCACTTGATGAAGGATTTGTATCTCCTTTCAATATTGCATATGACAAACCTTTATATAAATCAGCCCTCAAAGTTTTTTGGTTGTTACGGATGAAAGACAACCTTTCCGCCTCGATCATTGTGTATGAATCAACTATAAATTGTTGAAACAACTTTCGCGCACATAAAATTGCGGACTTTTCATGAATTCTTTGTTGGATTCTAAAGCAAAAGAATTCACGCATACTGATGTTCTCCCTTTTTCCGCTTCTATCATTGTTGAATGGAATATCTTTACGATATCCGTCTTCCCCATAAGGAAAAAGTAGAGGATATTGCATTGGAAGATATGATGGATGCAATTCATTGATTCTCTTCAGAATACCTGGCTTAGTCTCTACAATGATGTCTCTAAAGTTTTCTGATGTATCAATATCTCCTACAATTAGACCTGCAACTTCTGAAGCACTGGGCATATTATATCGTCGTCCATCAGTTTGTCTATCTCTAATCAATCTTAGTTTCAACTCTGTACATCCTTGTGTTGCCAATCTGTCTTTTGCCAATCTAAATGATTGTGCCAAAACATTATTGTGATCAAGCATGACTTTGAGATCTTCAATTATAGAGTGATCAAATGGTTTCTTCTCGTTCCGTAAACTGCAAATGAAATTGAATATATTAAATTTCTGTAGAAATTTTTATTGAAATTTAACTTTTGTTAATTGAAATAGTAAATCACTAATAATATACCTAAATGATCTTGCTCTATTTGTAACCTCATTTTATGTATCATGGATATATAACTGGGCAAACTTGGGTTGTGATGCTTCTTGAGGAAGTAGACTACCAATTTTGTGACAATTTTGACCATTTAGTCTAAATACATAAGGTCCACCACCATTGTTCACCGAAGAATCAACTTTTCCACCCATCGACGTAAAAGAGAACATCATATTATAAGCCCGTATATTTTCCACAAAACTCTTACTTCGACCGTCAATCCCAAATAGAAGATTGTTTAGGATAGTAGGAGGCTCTTTCATAAAAGGTAGTTTCACTTTTCCAGCTTTACAACAAAGTGAAAATTCTGGTGTAACAGTATTTCGATGACCGTGAATTCGCTCTTCAAACCACATCAATGCACCACAAAACGTACACTCGTATTTAGGATTTCCCAAATCTAGCAAACCTGAAATTAAAATCATGCAATTTAATTAGAAGTGTCTATTAATTGCCAATTGATGTATATAAATATTATTTATCATATTAGTGTTTTCGCGGATTGATGATCTAATTTAAATCAGTAATCTAGTAAATTTTATATAAAATATATTTATTTAATTTTATTAAATTGATTGTACCTTTGACAATACGTATTTGATCGAGGTCTTCCATATTTTGGTCTTCTGTTGGATTAGACGATGCAAAATGTCCAACTGCAAATGTTTTTGATTATAACTATAACATTTTTATATATTTTTTTTTGTATTTAAATATTATTGATCTAAATAAAAGAATATCATACCATTAGTAATGTCTTGAAGATGAAACCTTCTTTGATTATGAGCTTGTCCCGCAAAACCAACCATTTCCTCTAAGAAACAATAAAGATTAATAAATTTTCAAACTGGCTATCACATATTTAATAACAAATTATTTCAAAATTAACGAAATCTACAAATCTATGCAATAATAAGGAAAGAACAACGTTTAATTAATTAAAACATTGTTACCACAAAAATTAATTAAAACATTGGTTATTATATTTTTAAATTAATAAATAAAGAAAATTGTTTCTAGAATTGTTGTTTAGGATTACCAGGGTTGAGCTTTATCGGTATATGAACAGTATGTGATGTCCTTTTTTCCCGCAACTTCATTACCCTATTCATCCTTGCCATTCGACTTTGTATTCCGAAATTCTCATTTTGTACTAAAAGTTACACACGATTATTAAAAAGGGTAATCCATTAGAAAAATAGATATAATAATGTTCTATACCTCTTTGGAAGTCAATGGAAGCTCGTAAATTTGTACGAGACCGTTTCTCTATCAACCTATTTCTCCTCCTCAATCTTGCCAGTCGACTTTCAAAAGTTGAAATACGTCTTTGTTGGCTATTTCGGTTATTTAATGTCAACTGTAATTACAATAAGAAAAAACACATTATATAACAAAGTCAAAGTAACACGGTTATTGTATATTCTTAAATAGAACATGTCTAGCATGTAAACCAAATGTGTTGAATATATATTTCATTTACCAAGAGTTTATAATAGGTTTATTAAATAAATAGTCTAAAGCAAAAAGATATGAAAAGAGTGTTGGTATGGTTAATTTGGGACTTAAAACTTGATATGAGCTGATTAATAGAATACATATGGATATCACAGAGTAGATATGACAATCTCTCAAACTATATTATTGTCATTTAGTATTAAATTAATAACTCATATTTTTTTATATTATCCTAAATAGTTAGTTTTTGGTATGAACCCATCGTCCTTAATAATTTCATGAAATGTTGTAATTTGAGAGCGTTTTATATATTTTTTACCCTAATTAAAGCGCCGTAATATTAAAATTTAATGGTCAATGAACAAATTTAATTTGATCATTAAGGTGTCTGTGAGCGTAGTTGGTATACATAAAATGACACCGTAAATATTAAATTCAGTATATAGTGTTATTAAATTGCTATATCAATAGATAATATTAAATGATAGAAATTATTTGTATTTCAGACTAATAATTTGATAATATTTCATCTATATCGTGTCTAATTTATATTATTGAAGGGTTAGAGTTTTTTTTTTGTTAGGGGTATTTTTTTAGGATATAGAATTTTATATAAATAATTAAATAATTCAAATTTAATTTTTTATTAAACGTTTGTGAAAATCTTATTAGTTGGTGTGTCATATGTTAACAATTTTTTGGGTTAAAGTACCACGTCATTCGTAATGTGGTAGTACATTAAAATATCTCATATTCAAGATATTATAAAATGCAAAACATTTATTTATATTATTAAAGATATTCCAATAAATAATGTCTTCTTGTTCAAAATAGTTCGGTACACGAAATTTCCAATATAAGCACCTTCTTTATCTCTTTTATTTAAAACCTATCTCTAAATCATAATATGTGTTTATGCTTTTGCGGGGTCTTTTTATACTTTCAATAGAATTTAAACAAAGTATATATTTATCTTCATTTATTTTGCTCTGTAAATTGAAAAATTAAAATATAAATAAATACCTCTAATTTCTTCATTTCTGTTTCTTCTTTTCTCTTTCTAATTTTGCATTGATATTCCTGTAAAAAAAATATATCACCAATATTTTTGAAGGAGCATTATAATCATTATGACTAAAAATACTTAAAGAAACTTGTGGAACATTTGAACAGCACAAAATATCATATCTCCATTAGGTATCTCAATTCTAGTTACCTGAAAGAGACCAGCCTATGACCATGACACCTTTACAACAATATCATCAAACCCATGAATCGAATGCTAGCTATATTCTCAAGATCTGTATAAAAAGAACAAAACATAGAGAAAACATTCAGTAGCTAAACTAAAAGAAAGATAGAAAATTAGATAGCCAAAATGGAGATGCAAAATTTTATATACCTGGCAAAACAATTAATGATGACATACATGATAGTGTGCAGCGGAATGACCTTGGTAAACATCTCATAATTGAAAACATTCCATAATCTTAATTGAGAGTGTCAAAAAGACCCATTTAAGCTAACCATGTAAGATTTTAAGGCTCTCACTTTCAACATGAATAGAGGCAGTATGGCAACGAATCAACAGGCAACATAAAGAATATCCCTGAGATCGAAAGCAATGCCAAAATCAATTATAAAGAGCGATAGTATCAAACTCAGCTAAAAGAGTTATGCCTAAAAGGAGACGAAAAAGAACTTAGATATCAATTATGCAAACTCACCAATTACAAACCCGCATGAACAAAAGGGAGTTCCCAGATTTGTGATCGACAAAAGAGAGTTTTTAAACAGACAATGGGAGAAATGGAGAAGTTAGGCAGTAGTGGCCGAGTGGCTTGAAAGAGCGGTTTTGGAAAGTAGCGTGATGCAGGAGCAAGTTGAGGAAATCGAGTTTTCAGTTTGTAGATAAACCTAAGAAGTTGCGTGATTTTTGCATGGGGAAGAAGGGGAAATCCGAAAATAAAATAAGAAAAATAGAAACAGTGTTTAAATGTCGAAAATTTTAGCTTGAGTTTGAGAATGGAAGTTGAGTGAAGGAGAAATGGTGAAGAGAGTGGGGAGTTTGAAGGTAGTTATCTATAACAAAGGAGGTAAAAAAAAGCCATTATGACACTTGTATTTTATTGTATAACTGCAACATAAATTATACATCAATAAACTAAATAGAATTCTTTGAAGAAAGATAAAAATTAAAAGAGTAAGGCTTTCAACGACAATTTATTCGCATAACTCACAAAATGATTAACTAAAAATATATTTTAAACAACTTTCATAAAAGAAAAAAATATCCAAACAAATAATTATTCAATCCATGAAATAAAAAACTAATAAATGTTAAGCTCAAATAGAATAGAACTCTCAAAATAAAAGAAAACTGAATTCAAAAAACATTCAAAGTGCAAATGTTATGAAAACTAAATTAGTTCAATCTTCTTTTTCAACTTTAATCTTTTTGTTGGTGACTTTCGTGGTTGAAAGTTCATCATCCGCACTGCTGCTTGCGCTATCACTTTCATCCGACTCTCGAACGTGCACCACTTTTTTTGACTTGCAGCTTGTCGGTGTTATTGACTTCTCCGTTTCTTGATCATCATCCACTCCACCTACCGATTCCTGTATTTAAAGTACCAGTTTTATTATATAAATATTCAAATCTTAAAAACTTCAAATTAATTTATAAAATTTGATGGTAAATAAATATAATAATATAACCTGAATTTCTTCTTTTTTGGTCAAATCGGCAATCAAAGTGGCATCATCCGACATAGTCGAAACTGAATAACCAGAGTCTTCATGTGTCAAATTGTATTCTTTAATGCAAATCTTAAAGACACATTTCTTTTCTAAGAAAAGATCTAGTGACCGTGGATATCCATTTGTGGTTAGTTTCTTTTGAATTTCTTATAGAAAAAAATTCAAATTTATCATCATATGTTGTAAGTTTAATTAAAAGGATTATAATGCTAAAAATTACTAACCTCATCATGACTCTGTTTAAGATCAGAAGCAGTTTTGCCAATAAAATGCAATGCTTCACGCTCAAACACCACAAAATGAGAACTCGATGATCCGTCAACTACACGAACTCGAATCCTATATCTAAAAAGTTAAATTTACAAATTAGTTAACTAATCATGTTATACATAACATTTTTTTAAAAAAGTAAGAATGACTTAGGAATAAAATTACCTCAAATCGGCACAACTGCTCTCATGTTTACATTTTACACATTTGTATTTATTGTACTCTCGAAGAACTTTTTTTGTGCATTTGGTGCATGCCATATAATACCAATTCCAATTTTTGTCGATTGCAACAATAGTTGCAACCACCACAGCATAGCCCACCTAAATATATATAAAATTTTGAAATTAAATTTCTTAATTATGTGGAGCAATCAAAATATTAACAGGAAATTATCTCCTTTGTAGTTTGAATTTCTTCTAATGTTTTGGGTTGACAATCATGTGAAATGTCATTGGTATAAGTACGATTGCTAAGTGAGTTAAGGCTTGAATACTTTGAATCACGATCATCTACTTTCAAGCTGGCATAAAATAATATGTTTAAAATTTGGAAAACAACTATCTATACTAATAATGTTTTTTATAATGTACGAAAATCATACCTTTCTTTGAATGAAAGGATCTCATCATATTCATCACCAAAGACAATTTGGGAATGGGAAAACCAACTTGATATTTGAGCAGTACCTAAACATAAATATTTTATATAAAATATAAGTTGACAATTAGTAAAAACATGATTTTGATTAAAATTTAAAGGGAAACCGAACAGATAAAGGGGAAATCGAACGTATACGTTGACAATTAGTAAAAACATGATTTTATATTAATTATTTAAAAGGGAAATCGAACAGATAAAGGGAAATTGAAGAAGGTGAAACATCAAATAATAACCAAAGTATAGAAAAATTAAAAAGTTCAACGTCATCAGGGAAGGAGAACCATACTTCAATTAGTAATTCATGACTTTGATTAAATATTAAACATGATTTTGTTAAATGACTGAGATATTTTATTTTATTGTAAATTTACCTTGAAATTCTCCAATCTTTGCAAATTGTAGAATAATCACTATTGGTGCATCTTTCATCGTAGCATCAGTTACTATATCCATAATCTTATTAGCAAGATCACCAAAGAGGGTACATGAAATGGTATTTTGACCGTAAAGAAAAACCAACATAAAACGTATCAATAATTTAACAGATAAGAGACAATTAAAAAGTAGTAAAAATGTAGGATAAACAAATTGTTGGTCACTCAATGTGATTGCTCGTCTCATGTTGTTCAATCCATTACCGCCAACAAAGTTAATCAAATGTCCAAAATCAGTTACCTCCCCTATCACATCTGTAATAAACGTTATACAATATGAATAACCAAATTTTAATTCTCGAGTTTAAGTTATAACATTCAAATTATTATTAGAAAACTTACCAATCAAAAAACAGGTATCAACAGATTTGGAAAGAATGTCCTCAAAAGGAACAAAAGTGCTTATTGGATAATCAATCTCCTTCACACATGTTTTGGCCATAAATTTTAACTGATATTGATTTTTTTGTTGCACGACTTTTTCCTAAATTTTGCGCCGCATAAAAATTCTCAAATGCATAAACTTTTCCCTCCTCTAGTGCTTCAATAAAATGGAAATACTCATTTCCTCTAACTTGAGCTTCAATTATTGTACCCTATTAGTCAAGGAAAAAATATAACATAAGAAAAAAAATTAACATTTTTTAAATAATGAAACTAAGGTATAATTTTTTTTTTAAAAAAACCAACAACCTCTTCATCTAAGAATACCATCCCAATAATTTTGCTCACTTCATGCCATAACCGTATAATTCTTGCTTTAAATCCCAATAATTCTTGCTCACTACACCAATATATTTATAATTTAAAATATATATTAAAATAGTGAAGATAATACCATGCAATTCTTGTTTTTAGGGATAGATTCCCATGTATAGATTAAATTTATTTTAATTTGATTTTTGAATTCAAAAATATGGATATGAACAATATTTAAATGTAATAGAATAATATATTGTGTAATATATTAACCCTAACGTTTAACCCTATTTAAAAATTCTAGACTGTAAAAGTAAAACCATTGACCCTTAATCATTATATTTCAAATTATTGATATGAAATACCATAATGATTTTTAACTTTCAAAATAATTACATATAAAATTATGACCTGGTATTGGCGGATCACAAATTATTTAATTGTCAAACACGTTTTCTAGAAAATAAAATAATAATAAAGTAATTGTAAAAAATATGTAAATATATTTATAATGTAAAATATATATTAAAATAGTGAAGATAATACCATGCATTTCTTGTTTTTAGGGATAGATTCCTGAGTATAGATTAAATTTATTTTAATTTGAAATTTGAATTCAATTATATGGATATGAACAATATTTAAATGTAATAGAATAATATATTGTGTAATATATTAAACCCTAACCCTTAACTCTATTTAAAAACTCTAAACTTTAGAAACAAAACTCTTGACCCTAATTCATTATACCTCGAATTATTGGTCCAAAGAACCACTTCATTTGTACTTTAGTTTGCTAATATGAATAATTACTATCTTCGACTACAGATTAATAGAATTAGCATCCTAAGTTTCTCAAATGTCATATCTCAAAATAAATTTTGAAATACATTAATCAGACATACACTAAATGCAATATATATCAATATAGTGTCCAAATTTTCTCTTTTTAATAAGAAAATATAGTACATGTGATTATTAAAATTTTGTTATTTATAACTTTAAGATCTTTGGTCTTGATGCATTTGGCAAATAGGTAGATTAAATTTTCTTAAATCATAACCATAAAACTTAATATGCAAAGAGAAATTAGACAGTTATTGTGGATAATTGACCAATGTCAACCAAACAAAGACGGTTGATAGTACAAATGGCATAAAAAAATTATAACTAAAGAACTTTAAACATTGTATAACAAAACTGTAAATACGTATACAAACACACAATATTGAACAGTATGACCACCTAAAAATGAAAAATGGATTTACATTTAAGAAACTTGGGTTGTGATGCTTCTTGGATATATAACTGGGGAAACTTGGGTTGTGATGCTTCTTGAGGAAGTAGACTACCAATTTTGTGACAATTTTGACCATTTAGTCTAAATACATAAGGTCCACCTCCATTGTTCTCTGAAGAATCAACTTTTCCACCCATCGACGTAAAAGAGAACATCATATTATAAGCCCGTTTATTTTCCACAAAACTCTTACTTCGACTGTCAATCCCAAATAGAAGATTATTTAGGATAGTAGGGTAGGATAGTAGGGGGCTCTTTCATAAAAGGTAGTTTCACTTTTCCAGCTTTACAACAAAGTGAAAATTCTGGTATAACAGTATTTCGATGACCGTGAATTCGCTCTTCAAACCACAGCAATGCACCACAAAACGTACACTCGTATTTAGGATTTCCCAAATCTAGCAAACCTGAAATTAAAATCATACAATTTAATTAGAAGTGTCTATTAATTGCCAATTGATGTATATAAATATTATTTGATCATATTAGTGTTTTCGCGGATTGATGATCTAATTTAACATCAGTAATCTATTAAAGTTTATATAACTGGGCACCAAATGAATATAATTGTAGTAACATACATTTTATCAATAGTGTTAGTGCATATGCAACTCAAAAGCAGATCAGGAGATGTTGAATGTTAGTAGTAAACAGACATATGGAAAAAAAAAAAGTCATCAATTAAGAAAAACAACCGAAGGCGAGCTCTTGAGACTTCTGCCTGTCGTGGTAGCAGCTCTACAGAATCTGGGGTGCAATGGACACCTTCAACAACCGTGCCGTCACTAATAGCTATCAAATGCCGCTTGCTTACTGAACCATCCACAGTTGCAATGTATCTACGATTACAAAAACAAACCAATTCTTCAAATCCATACATGACTCTAGCTTCTAAATTATGTTTCAATGAAGGAGGGAAAAAATCTACTACAGCAATATCATTAAGCAAATCTTTACATGTCACATCTTGCTTTTAGATTAGCTAGACTTAAATAATTAAGAAAGTCGGAAACGGTATAAGAAAACAGATGAATCCTTACTCCTTTGTTAGTCTAAAAGAGGGATGTGCAAAAGCTTGAGCAAAATCTCCTGAACCAAAGCAGTAAGATAGTTTCAAAACAGTATGCGTAATTCAATACATATGAAGTTACCAGCCTCAGCAGTTGTAAATGCAAACCTACCTGTAGTAACATTTTCAATGTGGTGAAGATTGTTCCCGTATGGCGAGGTTACCTAGCAGAAAAAACCACGAGATTTGAATAAGTAGTACTCCAAGTCTATGGTAAAACATCAGATATGCTGTACAGAAAGTTTGAGTTTCACATTTCCAATATGTTACAGAAACCGCGAGTCTCGGAAACTTGTACAAAAAGTTTCTCGTCATGTTTGAAAAAGCATTGAAACACCAGCATAATGGTATATAGTCATACCAAATTCTTGGAAACAGAAACTCAGGGAAAATTGTACTGCTTAATGCTTATAAAACATTAAATCACCAGCACAATGTCTTTCACTCCAATGCATTAAGCTACATTTATTTCCCTAAAACTGTAATTGTTCGAAGTTAAGCAACGAAATGGTTAGAGGTTGTTCAAGAATGATTGATAACTTACAGTAAAGGATCATACCATGATTTATACTAAAGTGTATGTACAGCATGATAAGCAATCCCTTATGATGCCTAGAGAGAATATTGCATGCATCATAAGGTAGTCGCAAGTAATGAAAGTTAGAATTACTTGAATACTTCAACATTCAAAGTAAACACACCTAATCAAATCTACCTATCAACTTGAGAAAAGAATATCAACGAAGTTTGTGTGTGTGACATTAAGACTCAAAGTTGCACATATGGATAAAATAATCAATCCAGTTGTGGGAACATCAAGTCGTCCAACAGTAAATAATCGTGGTTTAGGCACTCCTGAATTTCTTTGATTCTAGAAACAGAAGAAAAGAAAACCATCACCAATTTGAAGAGATAAAAGAAATATAGTCAAAAAGCAGATACTCGTACGTCTGGATTTAATCATTCGTTTTTAAAAGACCAATTTAGGCACTGCCTATTCAAGGTGGTAACCACCTGCACCTACCCAAGTCTTCAAATATTCATCAAATAGGGTCATCACAGACTTAGATTCTTCCTTCCCAGATGAACAAATGTACCTGATCAAACAAATAACATCAATTCTTAATTTTAATCAACAAAACCAACAGCATTGCAGGGAGAAGTTTATCCCCGGAAGATCATAGCAATTGCTAATAACTACTAACCCTAACACGCGAATCTTCCTAAGATGCCTTAATTATTCTCTAAGCTGACATTTAGGCTTAAAAATCCTAGCTAGATAGCAATCAATTCTTCCAATCAAGACAAAAACGGAACCGAAAATCAAACAGAAGATATCACCATATGCAATTAAACTACTTAAGATCTGATAAATCAAAAACGACAACATGAAAGCTGAAGCAGAGTCGTTTTGTATTACTCACAGGAAAAGAAGATCGTTGTCGCCACGAATTCATCGTTCTTGTCAGTAAAAATCGAGATGAGAAAAACGCCGATTACAAAAAAAATAGCATAGAGATAGCTTTTCTTTTTTCTTCTACGCTTTTCTTTTTTCTTCTACCTTCACAAAATCAATTATACCCAATTAAGGAAAGGTAGAAGAAAAAAGAAAAGCTTTACCTTTTGATATGGTAATTGATAAACAGATCAAAGAACAATTGTAAAACCATGTTTAATCGGGAATGAACTGCAGATTTCACGCAAAGAGACACTAAAAGGGACGGAAACAACAGTTGAGAGGAAAACAACAGGAGCCGAAGGAGTGGATAACAAAAAGGGACGGAAACAACAGTTGATGGCGACCATTTTTATCTGAGGGTGGAGATGATGGAGCAGTTTAAACGATTGAGGAGTTAGATAATTAAAAATATCAATTTAATAGGAGATAAATAGAAGTAAAATTCAAAAAATTGAGAAAATTGGAAAATAGGTTTAGAAGAAGCCAGCTCAACAATAAATACTACAGGTTTAATAGTATAGTATAGATTTGCATATAGGCATATAACACCTGAATTTTCGGGGCTGACCGGAATTTCTTTACCCCTCTACGTGATTAGTACTGGGGACCCGAGGGGCTTCAGCCCACCTGAGCTAGTTTCGCCTTGACTCGACTGTAAATCCTAAACCTAAAAGGGTAGAATTGAAGTATGCAATGAATTTTCCAATTTTGAACTCAACTATTTCTTCGTCGTCCTAGGACATTCAAATCAGATATTTTGCTTCCAAAAATTTGCAAAGTTAGAGAAAAATAGTGGAGTCACTATAAGAAATTTTGACTTCTAAGTTTATTATATGGATAAAGAATATTATTTATTTTGACTGTACAAATATTTTAGTTTCAGCTCAAAAAAGCTAATAAATCTACTAACAAATAATTCATAAAAAAAAATTGTAAATTACCAATAATTCATGTATTATATTCTTCTTATCTGACGCTCTTGTTATACCGCTTTCATGGATACAATCTATCTGGAAAAATATATCAGTAGTTCTGTTTTTTTTTTCTTAAATTACACCAAATTAAGAATTTTTAAGACTGACATCATCAAAATGAAAGTTAATGATCTCAAAAATGATGAATTCTAAGAATTGATAATGTTCCCATCAATTTCGAGGTCATTTAGAATTGCTTGGTGAAGAGAAGGAAAATGAATGTTTAGAGTTCTTAAAAAGTATGTTCTGTAATTAATATAGTACTAGCAGTATACCTGCGCGTTGCGCAGAGTAAGCTTACTGAAATGTGCTTTAGAAAATATATAGTATACCATTGAGATTTCAAATGTATTGTGTTTCATATACGTTTTTTCAATAACATATCATTTTAATATGGGATTGCTTTGTCAATCTTTGTTTTAGTATAAAAAAAGAAAGAAATTGAGCTAACTACTGACTGTGTGTTCTTAAAGTGGATTCTACCATGTGCATCTATTTGGGTAGCTTGAGATCTATATGCCTTACTGTTCCGAATTGGTTATGGGATTGCAATATCAAATTGCAAGTATACGTTGCCTTTTATATAGGGCACTTATGTTTTATCTGTTATTTCGTTCATTTTTCAAAATGATTCATGTTTTTCAAGAGTCCATCAAGAACCAATTTCCAGAAGAAGTTTGAACATTTTTTCTTCCTTTTATATATATTATCATCAACTACAAAAAAAAAACCATTGTCATGCGGCTTGAATTGAAAATTAAAATCCAGAAAATGATATGGTGGTAAAAGTTTGAACATTTTATTCTTCCTTGTAGAGGATCCAATGTTCTCTTTCTATAATTTTGTCTTTCCTTTCCTAAATGCATTACACATCATATAAAACCTTGCGTGTACCTTTTCTATACTTCTTAAATTATATATAGTAATAACCGACTTTCAAATTCATAGATATAAGATGAGTCTATTAGACTTTTTGAGTAAATATGTTAAAAACAATACAACGATCATGGCGATAAGTGCATCACCTCATGCTAACTCAGTTTTTAAGAATTTAGTGTATGCCCTGCACGAACCAAATTGATCAGTCTATACTTCTGATGCCTGATAACCATATTGCAAGAAAAAGACTAATTAAGGGAAATTAGACAAAAACATGGGTAAAGTTTGAAAATGCATATGCCATCAAAAATCATTGATATGAAGAGTGAAAAAGGACCTGTAATGAATAATGGCAGGTTTAATTTGTGGAAGCATGTGGTTTTTTTGTATTTTTCTAGATTATTGCACTTTTGAAAAGGATATAATATTATCAGAAGGTTGGTCGAAGTAAGAGGAAAACCTGAATTTGCATCATGGGTGAAGGATGTTGATATGTTGGAATTGGAGAATTGAATCAAATTATAAACAATATGAAGCCCATTAATAAGATATGCAAGAAGAAAAGGAAAACAGATCATGAAAACATAAAAACAGAAAATTATATTGATAGAATTGAAAGACTACATTCTTTGGATTGTGAATGTTACTATTTATATTGTATGAATATAGTGAATCCCTTACCAACTCTTAATATTCCTCAACTTATCAATAATGTGCAGTAAATAGTAGAGTAATAAAGAGGCGGGAGCCGTTACAGCTTAGAATAATAAATGTAATTATCTAACGTTAATGTTGAATGAATCTTCAACTCTAATGATGGAAATGAGTGAAAATGCTGATGTGGCAACTTGAGATGGATTGGTTTGCACTCTCTTATTAGATATATTAGATATAGTGAGAAATTTTAGTATAGTCCTGGAGCACAATGACGTGGTACTCCAAGCCAATAAATAGTAGACATGTGTCTCATTAACTAATAAGATTTTGACAATGTGTAATTAATTAAAATGTAATTCTTAGTTAATTATTTATATAAAATTCTAGATCTAAAAATAAAAACCCTAGACCCTAAAAAATAAACCCTAGACCCTAAATGATAAACTCTAGATACTAACCGATATGACATGTCATCGAATTATAGGTCCGGAGTACCACGTCACCCGTACTCCAGGAGTATTCTAAAATTTCTCTAGATATAGTATAGATTATTCTATTTTTGCAAATAGAGGAATATAGTTTCATTTTTTTTTGCAAAAGTAGGCACGTGGTTTACATATTTGACAAATAAAGGAAATTGACTAACAACATTTGCCACATAATCAAGTCAACCCTCCACGTCATCAAGTCAACATGTCATGTCAACAAAAAATTAATATTTTATTGTGTCACGTCATCAAAGTCAATATGACATGTCATTTAATACTAATACTTTTAATAAAATTCCTCTAATTGTCAATTTTGTAAATCACATGTCTTCTTTTGTAAAAAATGAAATCACATTCCTCTATTTGCAAATTCATAAAACCACAAAATTTTATTTATACTTTTCCCCTTTTAATTCTTACAAAACCTATTTTAAAATAGTTAAGAGTCATTTTTATAAGGTTGAACTGTTGAGGTTATTAATTTGAGAATTTGTGTACCCATGTGTTGCAATTTTAAAGATGAAAAGTCGAAAGAAAGATGAAATTATATTTAATGACAAACATTAAGAGTGTTTATGCACATTATTTCTACATGAAACTATTGTTCTAAAAAAAAAAACTCTAAATGTATGCTAAAAAAGAGAGAGGCTAAATGTAATATAAAGACTTTACACTTTCATGGTTATTTTAAGAATTTAGTTCTTGATTATTTATAGGGAAAATGATTTATTAATTTGTGACATTTGTTCGAACTCACTGTTTGGTTTTCATATTTTTAAAAACTCACTATAAGATTTTCATATTTCGTTATAATTAACTCTATGGTCATTTTGTCTATTATTTTTAGATCTGTAATTTTTATATTTCGGATAGACAGTTAGACATGACATAACAAAATCATAAGGTCATAGTGTATTGTTGTATGGATGTATTGAAAGTTAAAATATATTATGTTTAAAATCTAAAAAATGAACAAAAACCACTAAAGATTTAATTATGACAAAAAATGAAAACGTAAGACATTTTCAAAGTATAAGAATCAAACAGTGAATTTTGATAAAAGTCAAAAAGTAATAAATCATTTGACCTTGTTTACAAAACCTCTAGGGAGTTGAGGTTAAATTAATGTTTATGGACGAGTCAATATTAACCATCAATTAAATCAATTATTATTATAAAATAACAATAATAAAAGTATAGAAAAATAAAAGAAAAGAAAATAAGAAAATGAAAGAAAATAAATAAATTAATAGTCAACTATGAAAGAAATTATTAGAGGGTTTTGGTCCTTAAATAAAGTTAAAGGATCACCTATTATATTATTGACAAGTGTTAAATGGCGCATTAGTATATTTATATTCGTCAGCCGTATGTACACTTATCAAAGATTTAATATGGAGTCCTTAACTTTATTTAAGAACATGAACCCCTTCATAATTTGTCCAACTATGGAGGCAGCAAACAACTTGTGGCAGCCGAATTATAGGCTTAATAGTGAGATAACCCCCTGAACTTAGACCCAATTGACAAGTGACACCCCAAACTTTCAATTGTAACAGAAATCTTCCTGTTATATATAAGCTTTATTTTAAGGGCTTGCTACCGCCTATTAACTAACCCCAAATTGTTGACATGGAAAAATAAGTGAGATTCAAATTCTTGGAGGCGCGTGAAAGGATTGAAAAACGAAAAAAATCAATTAAAAAAATCAGAAAAATTATAAAAAATTTAAACAAAAATTAATTCTTCTTCTTCATCATTTTCTCTCTCTTGTTCTTTATTTTCATTCTTTCTTGTTCTTCATTCTTATTCTTTCTTTTTCTTTTCCTTCTTCTTCTTCTTCTTCTTCTTCTTCCTTTTCTTTCTCTTTGTTATACGGATTCCAAATTTCCGAAATCTGGAAATTTCCATATTTTCCAGATTTCCGACGGAATCTGATTTCCAGATTTCCAATGAAATCTGGAATCCGTATACAAAGAAGAAGAAGAAGAAAAAAAAATGAAGAACAAGAAAAATGAAGAAGAAAGATTAATTTTTGTTTAATTTCTTTTATTTTTTTTCTTCTTTTTTAAATTTTATTAATTTTTTTTATACATCTGGCATTTGACTTTTCAACAACCAATGACATGCTGCCTCGTGTCGCGAGTGTAGTCCACGTTTTGGCTGCAATTATACCATGTCGGATATGAGGGTTAATTGTTACAATTGAGAGTTTTTACGGGATTAATTGTCCAATTTTACAAGTTCAAGGGGAATTCTGTTACAATTGAAAGTTTGGGATGTCACTTATTAATTTGGTTCAAGTTCAGGGGGTTATCTCACTATTATGCCCCGAATTATATAATGCAATGAATTAGTTGGTGAAAGGTTGTTTCATTGATTAATAATTTCTTGAAGGCTTAAACACCTTTAAAGTTTTCAGTTATTTTCATTTAGATACATGAATTTGTAGTTTTTCATTTAGCCCATTAAACTCTATAAAAAATCACCAATTTAGCCCAATTTTTCACCTACCCAATTAATGAAATAAGCGTAGATTTCACGCATTGCACATGTGTCAATAATATTTGACAAGTCATCAAAAGAGAGGTTAAATACTAAATTATCCCCATCTTTCCAATTACCTATGCCTTCTGTCGTGTCTAAATGTGGTGGACGCTCCGGCAAGAGGACTGATAGGCACATTTTGTACCTATTTATTAGGGTATAGAACTAACCAAAACACGACTCTTCAAGAGTAAAATATGTGGAAAAAGGGAAAAGTTTGGGTGTTTTGCAGATTGTGCATCCTTTCATTAGAAACATGACGATTCCGGTAGTTCCAGTTGGAAAACAACCATTTTGGAGCCAATTGTAAGCAAGGAGATTTAGGAGGGAAAAAAAATAAGACTTGATTGATGGGACGACTTAGCCACATACCTACTTGACTTTTAAAGATTAAAAAGAAAAAAGAATAGCTTATTGAAGAAGCTTTGTGTTCAATCAGCTTTATTTAATTGTTGAACAACTGTTTTACTGTTCACAGGTACTTGTTTTCTATTAGTTTATTCCCACCTGGTGGAATTTGGTTTTTGCTTTTCTGATTTTAGGAGATATAAATCTCCTTTAGCTGTTGTTAACTCATAACTCTTAGACTTATTATCATTACTTTAGTATCAGTTAGTTTAATTTTTAGTTTATCTCTCTAGATTCACTTTCTCTTTCATCAATTGTATGAACTAAGACCTGGAAACTTGTTTTCCATTGCATTCAATTCCATGGAGTTTGGTGTGAGATCATTAATGAACATGCGTGAGTAGTTGTTCTGCAGGCTTTGACCAACCAAAGAGTTGGCATAATTAAGTTAAATCTCCTTCTTTTTACATGATTGTTCTTGTTGGTTATTAAATGAAGTTATTAATGCATCTAAGGCTATCTACCCTTAGTTTCAGTGGAACCACCTAGGAGATCTATCATTTAATGCATGTTTATCATTAGACCTAAGTTAAATATGCGAGGGCTTTATAGTTCTTGGATCTGAAATGCTCTTCTACACTTATTTCTTAGATGTACTTTGTTAGAAACCTCAATGTTATTCTAACATCTTGTTTTGATGACTTAATTAATTAATGGTTTTTATATTTATGCTCCATATGTGACAAAATCATTTTAATCATATACTCTATACTCTAAATGATTTACATAACTCTAGACTATTTATTAAAAGATATTTCAAACAAGCTTTAAAAGAAACATCTAGAGTTATCCAGAGAAAGTATATGATTTAACTATCGATCTTAAGTGCTCTAACTTATGCTATATTTTTATGAGATCTATAGTTTTTATGTATGTATGCCATGGACTTAAATGTGTGAATATAAGATATATTTATGAACTTATTAATCATGTCATGATCTTATTTGAATCATACATATTTGTCATGATTAGTTTACGAAGTTCATAATAACTACGACATCTCTACTTCACTAATATTTTCGGATAATACATATTTGCTATGATGTGTGATCAATACATATTTATCATCCATATTTCAACAAGATTAATATAACTCTTTGATGATATTATGTGTATTTTTGTTTATGTTGATTAAACTCACAAAACCATCTTCATCTCAAGGATTAATCAACACCATCCGATCACCATCTTAATCTCCATCCAACGGCTACGGTTTCAACTAGTTCAACAAGTTTAACCTCCCATCAAAGACAACTCATCTTGTACCCGAAATGGCTTCTTCACCACTCCTTTATGCACGTAAACTAAGGGATGCATGCATGGAGAAATGCTTGGTCAACAAGTTGTGAAGGTACACTTACAAGTGAAAGAAAGATGACTTAAAGTAACATTTGATGGACATAAAGTTGATGGATGTTGGAGATAACTTCCCAAACGGCTACAAGAGCTTTATTGTTCAAATTTGAACTACAAACGGCTATAATTTCGTGTATAAATAGCCCGATGTAAGCACCGGTTTTTGAACCCGATGATGAAAGCAATCTATGAGCTCCTCGTCGCGCCAGCTGCTCAAATTCTGATACTCGTCGGAGAACGGATCATCTTTTCAGGGTCATAACATCTTCCACCCGCTCCTCGGGACCATGAGTGTGGCACTTTCATGCTTATGAGAAAATCCTCGATCACGAAATAATATACGGTCACAAACACTATTCACTAAGGACCGTACGGTCACAACACTGTTTGTTGTGACCGTACGGTCACGAAACCTCTGACCGTACGGTCACTGCCACGTGGCAGACATCAATCCAATCCTTATATGCCACGTGGCTGGCGGTCCAATGAAAACGTGACATGTGTACTAAATTCCAAACGAGTTTGGTCGGGCCTTGGGTTAAGCCCGTCTCAGATCCAAATTTGGATCTGAGACGGGCGAACAAGTGACCGTACGGTCACAAGCTACCCTATAAATACCCCCCGGATTTTCATCATTTCTCACCAACAAACACTCATTCTCCTCTCTCTCTCTAGCTCGTTCTAAAGCGATTCTTGACCCGATATAAGTTGCCTCTGTTGTTGCCTAAAGTCGCCACTGATAAAGAAAAGAATCGCTAGAGCCCGAGCTTGAGAGTACTTTTCCCGAAATATTCTCAGAAAAGGTCCTCACGACCACCAAAAAATATTCCCCCCTTTTTATCTAAAGTTCCAAATCCTAGGCATCACTCGCAGCCCCGCTAGAGCTGATTAAGTCATGTTCCTAGCTACCATTCCGGAGGACGCCCTACGCAACTCCGACCCCCAAGGTTGCTCCCTAAAAAGGTCTCCGTTCTTCAACGAGCATCAGTCCGCGAGCGATCACTGGCACGCGACGAGGGTAAGCTTCTGAGGGTTTTGTACCGTGTCACCCGACGGTTTACTATACAAATGTTTGCATATTTACATATTCTTGTGTGATAATCATAAAAGACAAGATAATAAACCGTTAGGCTGCATTAAAGATCCTCTGGGTCTTGGAATGTCGGAATTTATAAGTTGCATCCACGAACGTAAATAGAATCTCTGGTTTTCAAAACAATCGGTACAAACACCGGTTCGTACATTTTCCCGATCGACCGGGTGGCGACTCTAATCAAAGAAGGCTAAAGCCGCTATGAGCGACCACTTGCGCTCACAGTGGCGACTTTGCTGGGGACCAAAAATATATTATGCTATTACAAGTTGACTTCAACGTATGATTTTCTTGAAGTTGATTTATTAATAGGAGGATGTAGGTTTGGTTTTCACATTTTGTAAAATTGTTTCTTAAATTATTTTATAAAGAGTAAATAATGGGATACAACTGAAGTATCTGACAGTCTAGGGCTATAAACAGAGTTACTGCTTTCTCATACTGCATAAAGAAAAATCCCGAATGGTCAACGTGTGTTATGGGTCGTGCTTACTGTCGTTTCCTCTAAGGGACGCATAGTTCGATCTGTAACACCACCTACAGCCTTGTACCGTCGACACGCTGCTCAAAACCCTTAAATAGGGAGGCGCTAGGTATATCTTGTTGTGGGAACCCTTTTGTACTATCAAACGAGACCGAAGCCTCATATAGTCAGCCTAGATATCTCCACTAGGAACTACCCTCAAACATCATTTAAATTACGCCTGTTGAGAGCGTTTCTGACATCGAAAGGAAAGATGTCAGAAGAAACCCACCTAGGACAGAGACGCACCACGCGAAGAATGAGAGGGAGTGACGACTTTGTGTGCTGACAACTTGTTGATTGCTTAGCCATACATACTCAAAAGCATATAGGAGGTCTGAACCCCGCCGTCTAGACGTTTCCTCAATTCAAAAGAACACTCGGTCGCAATCCCGCAAATAGCATTGTCATAAATGTCCACTCCAAATAAGGAAAAGGTTGCAAAAAATGTGACAAAGTGCGATTTGAATCAAAGGAACGTCCAGACCAGTGAAATGTCGGCTAAAGAGAAGCGAAAGAACGACCCACGGCTGAAATAAAAATCTCATAAAAACAGACCGTGATGCAATCTTTTGTGTCTGCACAAGCCAGATACCCCGTTTAGAAATATTACCTTCATCATCATGCATTCATAAGGTAATACCCTTGAATGGAGTCTAACAAGCAAAGAGCGAGAAAAAGACTTACAGAATCATGCATACATACATCACATGAATAAAAGAAATTCACATGAACCTTCCTCACATAAAGCGGCCATGGACGCAGAACAGCCAAGGGACTAAGATTAGCTAAAGACAAAGTCGTGCTAAAATGGCGGAATCAAATGGTATCACTGATGTCGCCTCAAATGTGGCCATCAAAATCACCAGGGCACTAACGACCATGATGCAGACTCCGGAATATGTGTGAGGCTATCGAAGAAGGGTGCAAGAGAATTCTAACAGGCCAGCTAGAACGAAATGAACCTATGCCTGAGAAACCCCACATATATGGTTCAGATACCTTAGACAGAAAAATGGATTGCCCTATGCACCATCCTAGTAAAGGAAAGGGAAACTACCACACATCGATGAAAGGATTAGACCGGAAAAGGGTTTGAGAATTGTCAACTAGGAGCCAATATCATGAATATTCCCGAAAGGAGGGAGTACCTATGAATATGGGATCGGCCGAAGGGATACCACCTCAAAATGAAAACATGGTATGATACCAGAACTTCGAATTATTCAAGAATCTTTCCCAAGTTGTCCAAAGCATAGGAGAAGAAATTATCAATCAGACCTCCATGATCCCTCAAAGGAAGATAGGCGCGGCACAAGGATACGAATCTCGATTGATCACCAAAATACGAAAAACGCAATTGGTCGAACGTCAGAGGCCCCCTTTGGAAGACAAAAGAGTATCCTTAAACATAAACCTCAAAAAAGAGTTTGATCGTCTACACCGAGAAGGGAAAATGCACCTCGTCCGGCCATTAGTGGTCCTCAAGACAACAGACAATATGAAAAGATTCTGCGATTACCATCAGGTGTTCTCACATCCTACCACTGAGTGCGACGCGTTACGGAGGAAAATCGAAGACATGATCAAGAATAAAGAAATAGGAAGCCCCAAAGACATAAGTTCCAAGGAGGACTCCTCGACTGATCATTATGAGACCGTTCCCCCACAAATCATGATGATCAGCTCAAGACTCACAGAAGAAGAAGTCCTGGAGCGTATTGATGGAGAGACCAAGACGCTTGTCCTAACAAATCCTTCCTCCTCACACGGGCCAACAAAAATGATGCATCCAAAGCTCACCCACATCAAGATGGGCCTTAAGAAGAAAATCAACAAGTTCGGCTGGCATGCAGACTCGCCTGATGATGGATTAATAGAAGAGCGGACAAAGGCGATGATTGGCCTTGTCATGGAACCCGATCGAACACAAATATTGGATTTAGTCCCGGGCTCTGGAGGAGAAAAAGACTCAGAAAGAGATTGGGAGCCGATCCCGTGGCCAGAAGATGAAGACTTGGTTCAGGAACGTGACGTGGTAACATGACGAGGATCTCCCCGACCGATAGGAGTAACCCACCACCTATCCCGAAGCGATGGGTTGAAGATCTCGTAGAACATCTGGCAAAGCTAAAAGAATCGTGGAGAACAAAAATCTCGAAAGGCTCACTTAGACTCGCCTTAGTTGAAATTTTCATGAAAGTGTACTAGGTTTCTAGCATAATTTCGATTTACCTACCGATGTGAGACACCATGTGTTCATTATTTTGTTTCGCCTATCATATTTGACATACATAACATTACGTTACATCGCAAAATCTTAACACTGAAAATGAACCAAGGACATGCCGCCCGACACGTCTCTCGAATAAAGAAAGCCCCGGAATCTCACCCAAACAAACGAAGAAAATATCCTTGACTGCAAAATTCCTGCAAGAAAACCAAAATCTCAAGTGACCCCAAGACCAAAAAAAAATAAGCCTGCTAGGTTTAGCCTCAAAACCAAAAGGTTGAAGGATTAAACTTTTATAATATCATTTTCATTAATCCTACTCTAAAGAGTTATCAACTATTAAATTGTGTTCATCGGTACTAAAAGGGTCCATTATATTAATAAAACGTAAAGTTTGAGTACCATAATGTCAAGTTTTGAAGTTCAGGCCATCATGTTAATGAATGCAAAGTTCAGGGGCCTTAGGTATAATTTACCTGTTCTTTGAGCAGAGTCAGATATTAATCTTCATGTGGGGGGTTTGAGGTCATTCTCAGCTCATTTTATCCTTTTATTTTTGTATTTCCATTTCTGTTCATCTATTCTAGCGATTAAAATATCAATTCAATCCTATGGTTTATATTTCTTTCTGCTCTCTGTTTTCTGTTTTTATCACAGTTCCTGTATAGTTTATGTGATATTTGTTTATCTGACTACTTTCTCAGGTTTTTCCAGAGAAAGGCTTAGAGGTTAGGTTGTCAGGCTCTGGTGCTGTTGGGACTCCACCTACTACTTTGTCACCTGCAATGTTGATTTTGGATTGGAGATGTATTCTTTTCTCTGTTTCCCTCTCATTTTATGTCATCCTTTGTGCTCATCTTATTCTAAAACTAGGTTTCAAACTTTTGAAGGTCAGGAGGTCCATGATACACCCTATGAAGTTAATGTCACAATTCCAGTAGAGGGTTATGAACCTGTCCAGTTTGTTCTTTCAAAATTTTGTGGTAAGCTTACATGGCTTTGCCAGAGCCAAAATTCTCCCACTTTCATCCTCTGACACTGTCAAATTCTTCATTATAGACATTGAGTCTGAAAAAGGACCAATTATTTGGTGACAAGCTCTTTAACTTGGATATTAGTATTATTACGTATAATAATCTGGTTATTTTGTGTTTTTGCTTATGGTCACTGATTAATTGCATAATTGGCTGGATGTCTATACTAAATTCAAATGGCAAAATACGCCATGCCTAGATATAAATTTAAATAAGTCCCACTTCCTGAAATACTTTAAATCTAACTGGTATTATTAGATTTAATAATAAAGAAAACAGTACGTCTTACTTTTGAAAAAGGTCAATGCTAAAATTTATTGAAAGAGCGCCAGTAAGTTTCAATTCCAATGTCTGCCGACGCTAAGTATTCTGCCCTAGTTTCAATATCTGGTTTGTGATTTTCACTTTTTAAGTTTTTCTGAACTCCATCTTTGTTTGTTCAAATATTGCAGAGAAAAAACAGAATCAAGAGGTGGACTCAAGACAAGGATGGGCTATATTTGGGATCCTATCTTGCATGTATGCGAATTTTGACTAATATTGAGTTTTTTGTTTTTTTTTTTTTTTTTTTTTCATGCCATATGTAGCTCTAAATTACAAATTTTGCTGTGTGTTCGTATATGTATGAATTTTTCTTCAACAAGTTTAAGTTCATTCACATTGCTTTGGTTTTCGATGGTTTATATAATCTTTTATGGAGTAAGCATTGCAGTTTTCATGGTGTGCCAAAGATTGTAGTAGCTATTTCTTATCCATTCTGAATTAACTTTTGAATAAATTGGCGGAGCAGATTCTTTGTCTCGTCTACACTGTTTTGCTGTGCTGGATTCATCTACAAGACACGTGCGGAACGCCTGGTAGATGTCTCTACTTCCCTTTACTATCATTTTTATTATTCTCCAGATCTTTGTTGCCTTTTGCATAGTTGCCTCTATGTTTTATTTCTTTTGGCTTTAGCTTCCATATCTATAAAATGTCCATTCTTAATGACAATTTTGGCCTCTCATCTGAATGCAGAGCGGGATTGAGGCATTGCCAGGCATGACAATATTATCTGCGTGTTTAGAGACGGTGAGTTTACATAACCTTTATGAAGAATTATGTTATTGGAGCAGTATTAGACAAAAATTGGGACTAACCGTTAGAGGTTCAAAGTCTGTTTGAAATGAGTATAATTTATGACATTTTTATTCAGATTTATGAGTGTTTTGAATATGTAATATTAGGCAAGTGGCCATGTGCATGGGTACACGGGATCAGATGTGCTCAATGGTGGTTATTCACGAGCTGAGGCGTCGTGGGAACAACCTTCTACTTCTGCACAAGGAACATGGATAAAAAGTGAGAAGAATTATGGTTCAGTCTGAGCTTTATTTTTCATTCTACTTACATAGAATTACGGCGAAAGTTGATCAAACTCAGATTAGAGTTTGTGCACAGAAAAAAGTTCATTTCAGAACCAGGTGAGTTTAATCAATTGAAGCCCATTTGGCAAGCGCACGATTGAAATCCCTCATATCGTGAAGTCTTTGTATAATGTAAGTTACCCCATTATGTACCTACAGTTGTTTTTAGGTTCCATTTTGGGCAAGTTGTACGATTTTCTTGTATGGAATTATGTGATGATTAGTGACTTCACTGTCTTTTATCAAGGAAAATCATATTTGAGCATTTGAGATTTGCTTGATTATTCTAGGTAATGTAAGTCAGCATATTTAAATTTCATGAAGTTAGGCTCATTTATTTCTTTAATTTCTAAAAACCATTCATATACACTTGAGAGAAAACTTTAGCACGGCCCACAAATTTACAATTACAATTTTTAATTACGCACACCAAAGTTGAAATCAGTTATTATCCTCAACAAATACAATTAGATACTAAATTAAACTTATAACATGATTAACAAAATAACTAAGGCAAAACATATATTTAAGCTCTTGAATTTTATCAGTTTTAAGGATTAGGTCTCTGGTCATTTATTTTTCCACATTAAGCCATTAATCATTTAATCTTTTATTGATCAAGCCCTTTTTTAACACCTCCATAAAGAACTAAAGTAAGTATTATCCAGAATATTTCTCATGGAAAAGTAACAATGCAACCCTAAGGATACATTGTACAAACATAATCTTATTAATTCACTTGGTTTATATATAGACTTACCTCTCCTTTATTTTAGCATTTTGAATCAGTCACAACCTTTAGTACACGTTTGTCCCATAAATATGTGAACAAATAAATTGGTATACTAAATAAGAAAACATTAAATGTTATTGATATTTTTACTTATATATTATATTTTATGAAGTGTTTCAATTAAAATGCATTAAAGTATTTTATATTTAGTAGCTTAAACCATAATATATAGGAATAGATTAGTTAAATGATGATTAGTTGGTAGTTTTGTACACATTTTATGGGATATAAAAAGTAGTGACTTGCACATTTAATAAATGGGATTCATGAAGTAGTTTTTCTTTTAGAAACATCATCATTTGAAGCCACTTCTTTTATAATAAAATTATTTTTCTAATTTTTATAAGTTATATTTATATTTTTAGGGGAGGGATCCAGTGTGACAAGGTAATTTGGAGTGACAGATTTTTATGGTGTGACAAAGCCCAACTAACAAGCCTCACAAAAAGCCCACCTCATCTAAAACCTACGCTTCCTTCCTCCTTCCTTCACAGCCTCCATTTTCTTCCCTCATCTTACCAAAAATTCAAATCACTCATCGGAATGACCTCTTGTCACCGCCGATTAATCGCCGACGCCGTCGTATCAACATCCCCGTCCACCTCCACCACTGCGCACTACGCACGGTCTCTCTTCCTCTCATTAACAATCAACGGCTAGAAATCTCCTTGAGATCTTCGAAACATTTGAAATCGTTTTTAATAGCGGCGGTGGATGGATCCGATGATGTACGGCTCCGATTCTGGTAAAGCGGGGCGTTGTTCCGATTATTAATGTAATGCACAGTAAAGAAAAGGGTGCAGACTATATGTATAATACTTGGAGTTTGAACGTTGACCAAGGAAAGAAAGAATTGTTGTCATGCATGTGGTTTATGATCATATTAAACCTTCAATCAAGGTTTTTGTTTGATTAATTAATAATTATTTTGCTGTAAAAGACCATGATTAAGATAAGATCTTATTTCATCTCTCAATCTTCAAAAACAAAATACCCCACATTGTCTCCTTTTTATATATGTGTTTGTTCGGGGATCAAATGGTTGGAGTTGGAGATGTGGCACTATCTTATGTATCTATTAGATTCTAGATAAATACAAGCCATTACACAATTCAATAAACTTTTTAATTAATCTCTAATTTTATCTTGGTTCAATTTTATTTTTTTTGACATTTATGCTTATTTGTTATCAGAAATGATATATACTTATGTGTTGAATCTGTGTGTAAAGTTTTGGAATATCGTTGAACAGTTTTGGAATATTTTGTGTACAGTTTTGGAATATCGTTCAACAGTTTTGGAATATCGTTGTATAGTTTTGGAATATCGTTTGAACAGTTTTGGAATATCCTTAATAAGTTTTGGAATATCGTTCATAAGTTTTGGAATATCGTTGATAAGTTTTTCAGTGTAAAGTCATTACCAAAATATTCCAAAAGTCATAACCAAATATTCCAAATGAAAAAAATCGTTTTTATTTGACCACAATGGATCTCAAAATGACCGGCTAATTAATACGAGTCCAACGGTATAAAAATTTTCAAAAACCGAGTTCGGGATCATCGGGAAAATGTATTTTAATGAAAAGAAATAAAAGACTTTTCTCTCTCCTGCGATGACATCAACGCTCACATCATCAGCCCCTTTCCCTCACCATACACGTGTATGCCCCTCAAAATATGCCATTTTTTCCGTTTAATTACACAATTGCCACCTATTGTCACACACTAAAATTCTTGTCACACCACCTCAAAAGTGTCACACTTGAACCCCTCCCTATATTTTTAAATATAATTTTTACCTCTATACTATTATATCAGAAAATGATGGTTTTGCTCCATTTAAAAAATAACTATTTTTAATTCTTATTTAATGTATAGTTTGTTTTTTTTTAATTTAGTTAACTTAATGCTTTATTTTGAAAAATTACAAATATTTATGTGAGTTTTATATTGCAAGCAAAATAAAGAAAAAAAAAACTTAGAGGTTTTCGATGATGGCAAAACTAATTGAAACTGACAATTTAGACTATTGACATTAAAAAGAATGTAAGAATTAAATTTATTAGTTTATCAAATTGACTATAGAATATCAATTCTTTATAAACACAATTTGTGAAGCTGCTTGTCTATTAATTATGGAATGAGATAATTAGGTTGAAAGTAGGGGTTACGTATTGAGAATAAGATAAGGAAAAATCGACTAAGGTGGTGTGATCATATAATTAGAAGAAGGAAGAGTGATGAGTCGGCTAAAAGGCTCGAAGATTGGCAAATGAAAGAAATGATGAGGAGTAGGGGGAAAAGTCTAAGCAAACTTGGAAGATGGTGTTTGAAAGTGATGTAAGCCCATCAAGGATTGGAGAAAATATGGTACTGTCCGTACAAGAAATTGAACTTTTTGTGGAGAAAATTTAAATTGCCACTAATAAAAACTGATTTGTGGGAAACACAATTTCGCCACATATAATTACTTTTAAGTGGCGAGTCCCACATCTGCCACATAATATAGCATTTTAGTGGGAAGAGGTCACTATCGCCACAAATGTAATGACATACTGCGGCAAATTTTAAAATTCCTATAATAGAGGATGCACTTTTGTGGGGTATTTAAATATTTCGCCATAAATCATTTGTTTATCTTAGTGGAAACCAATTATTCAGCCTAACAAGTCGCGCTAAAAGTAAAAAGGTAAAGTTTAGGTCTTTTCTCTCTTCTTGTCGAACCAGTTCACACAAAATATTCATAGTTTAGTGGTGAAACGAAATTCGTCACACAAAAACATATTTTTGGCAAGAAAACGCTTTTGTGACGATCATACGATGGTGAACCACGAACAAAATTTGAATTTGCCACTTAGAGAACATATTTTTGGCAAGAAAACGCTTTTGTGACGATCATACGATGGTGAACCACGAACAAAATTTGAATTTGCCACTTAGAGAACATTTATGGCGAAAAAATTCCCCATAAAAAGCTTATTTTCTTGCAGTGCGTAGTGAATAGGACAGAGTGCCGAGAGAGATTTCATATCGTTGATACGACTTGAGTTTTGCAGTTTTTTTTATGATAGTTCTCATGTTAGACGACCTCAAAACATTAGGGACTAAAACTTTATTGTGGTTGTATTAATCTCCAAAATTATACAATGTCATTTTCTTTCCCGAACTTAGTTAGAGTTGCATGTTTAACCTCCTGAATTTGTAGGAAAACAATAAAAGCTAATAAATAAAATGACAATTGAAGGATTTAAACATAATAAAATCCGAATATAAAAAGTCGGGTTATCGGGTTACCTCTTACAACGTGAAACTCGTCGACTTGATTTGCAGCGGAAGAACATCAAATGAACAACAGAAGATTGAATCACCAGATTCACCGGTCACGAATCAGTCATGCCAAGTTAGTCGGGGGCTGATAACGATAGTCCACAAATTAAGAGAGAGAGAGAGAGAGAGAGAGAGAGAGAGAGGATATGGGAGAGGAGTCACAACTTCTCTCTTATGCGTGTAGTAATTTTCGTGCATTAGGGTTAGGAGGCTACGTATTTATAGCAATTAATTAGGCCTTACCCCTCATTACCTATTAACCTATATTTTGGCTCATTCGACTTATGCATGGATTATATTTGACCCATTTATTTTAGAGTTGGATAAATTAAAAAATATATATCACATTAAGCAATTTACTTAGCAATATGTTTTTTAAAGTCGACTTTTCTCCTCAATGAAGTAAGTGGATGATGATGTGTTTCTCTTCAGTGTCTTATAAAATTTCGTACAAAGGGCGTGAATTAGGACTTATTGTCCCCACTCGTGATCTTCGACAGGGAGATCCATTATCTCCAGTTTTATTTCTTATGTGTGTTGAAGGATAAACGCCGTTGCTCCGATCCTCAGAGAGATCTGGCTGTATATATGGGGTTTTTGTTGCCATTAATGCACCGTGCATCTCGCACTTGTTCTTTTGCTAATGATAGTTATCTCGTTTTCAGGGCTGAAGCTTCTACTGTTCAAAATGTCTCCAGTTGTATGAGAAAGCTTCATTGCATAAGATTAATTATCAAAAGTCTTCCCTGCTATTCTATAAAGGTACGGCTGATGGTCTGAAAGTTGATGTTATCTTGGGTGTTACTGGGGTTGATGATATAGGTTTCTATCTTGGGGCTCCCATTGTTGTTAGAAAAAGTAAAATGCAGGCGTTTGGTTTCTTAAAAGATCACATATGGCATCGTATTAGTAATTGGAATGAGAAGTTTTTGTCTATGGTAGGTTATGGTATATTGATAAAGTCGGTGTTGCAATCTACTCCGACTTACATTATGAGCGTCTTTCTTAATCATGTCGGGCCAATTCTGTGATGATGTGAATAAGATGCCCAATCGATTTTGATGGAAGTCTTCTGGTGAATTTGGATCTGGTATACATTAGACAATGGTCTCAATTATGCTTTCCAAAAGATCGTGAATGCGGATTCTTCAAGAGCCCGTGTCATTGGTCTCACGGATTTTTAAGGCAAGGTACTTCCCCAATTCCGATTTTCTTTATGCCGAGTTGGGTCACAATCCATCTTACTTATGGCGGAGCATTTTAATGGGTTCGGAGACTCTTGTTCGTGGTTGGTGTATGGGAGGGTGCTTGGCTTCCTAACGCGGTTAATCTTAAGCAAACTAGCTTGGTGGACCTAACTCTACTTACGGGAATGGTTCGGGATTTACTCAGAGAGGATGGGTTGTAGAACCGAGATTTCACTAGTGAGATTTTATGTTCGAGATGGTTGGTATTGGCAATTTGAAATACATGGATTTTATTCTGTGCCCAATGGATACAAAGCTATTGTTTTGGCAGAGGAGCAAACAGGGCAAGGGTACAAATTAATTGGAATTTGATTTAGAAGTTAGAAGTGGCACCGAATATTCAGAATTGCAGTTTTGGGCAATTTGGAAGCATAGAAATGCAGCAGCTTCGAAGCATTGGGTGTCTCGACCATACATAGTTCTCGGTTTAGCTCTCTAGGACCTATCTGAATGGAAAACTACCCAGAAAATCCGTGCTCGTTTTTCTTCCCCATCAGTGCAAACTGTGACTAAATGGTTTCCCCCGCCGTTTGGTTACACGATGTGTAACATGGATGCAAGTGTTTTTCGTGAAGATGGGTATTGCTCGTATGGTTTTCTCTTCCGAGATCACAGGGCTGTGTTTTTATGCTTGTCATGAGGCTTTTTAATATGCTGGGATGCCAATTTTAGTCCAAGCCTTAACTATGAAGGAAGCGTTATCATGGATTAAAAGATAAGGGTTGGAAAAGATGATAGTTGAAACTGATTGTCTATCGATTGTTCAGACAATTAAAAAAGTTGGCCCTCGCTTGTCCTATCTATTGGAGGGTTTATCCGAGTGTAGTCGTCTGTTGCAAGAGCTTGATTGTGTTTCAATCTCTATAAACGTTCAACGAACTCTTCAACTCATTGCCTAGCTAGAGCAGTAAATTTTATCATGTTCATGATGAGTGGACATGTCCACCATCTTTCCTTAGCAGTATCTTACATATTGATACATGTCCACCATCTTTCCTTAGCAGTATCTTACATATTAATTCTTCTTAATAAAGTTGGTTTGTTTTTGTAAGAAAAAAAAGAGATCAATAAATCTAAATTGATTTTAAATAAATTAATTTAAGTAAATTGATGAGTAAATTCCCACAAAAAAATGCATGCATGTATGGACCTTAGAGATTCCATTCCGTGAATCACAAACATACATACATTACATAATAGTATACAACCAGGCTATGGTGAGGGACTCCCTCACTTACTATTCTAAGAGCATCTCCAACACAACAAGGTGATATTTAGCTAGTTGGATAGCTAGGATGCACTCCAACAAGGTGACATGACTCTCTATATTTTTTAGCTAGCCAATTTGACTAGCTAAATTTGGCTAGCCAATTGGCCTAGCTATTTGTATTGTTTAATCATTCTTTCTCTTTCTTCTTTGTTTGCTTTTTTTTCTTTTTCTTTTTTACTTTTCTTTTTCATTTACTTTAATAATAAAATAATGGTATGGAGAGTCAAATGGCTAGCATGGTTGGAGCAAAACATAAATTTAGCTAGCTAAATTTTAGCTAGTTGATATTTAATAATTTTTTAAAGAGCCAAATAGCTAGTAGTGTTAGAGTTGCTCTAAGAGAGTTTTAGCTTTAATCTAGTTACCAAACAAAATACACCCACCTAATCAATTTAATGAATTTAAAGTAATAAAATCCTAATTTATTTTGTTTACTTCTAATTAGTATCCTAATTAAATCAAACTCTATTTTCCTAAATACTAATTAATTCAGGAATTAATTAATTAATCATATTATCACATACCAATTGCAGCAAATTGAATTATTTCAACATTAATATGTAATTTTAATAGATTATCTGAGTTTCAATCTTTTATGTGTAAATTTAACATAAATTATTTTAATATTAGAGTTTAGGGTTTATAAAGTTAGGATTTAGGGTTTATGGGTTTAAAGTTGTTAGGGTCTAGGGTTTATAAAGTTGGGACTACGGGTTTATGATTGTTACGGTTTAGGGTTTATAAAATTAAGGACTACGGGTTTATGATTGTTAGAGTCTAGAATTTATAAAGTTAGGGTCTACGAGTTTAGAATTATTTGAATTTAGGGTTGTTAGGGTGTAAAATATTAAGGACTACGGGTTTATGATTGTTAGAGTCTAGGGTTTATAAAGTTAAGGTCTAGGAGATTGAGTGAATAAATTAGAGAATTAATAATAGATTTTTGTTCTTTTAAATTAGATGGTTATTTTGTTTGGTAACTAGATTAAAACTAAAACTCCCTTAGAATAGTAAGTGAGGGAGTCCCTTACCATAGCCGGACTGTATATATATATATATATAGAGAGAGAGAGAGAGAGAGAGATAAAAAAAACTTACAACTCATTCTCGGGGTTCGATTTGGTCCGATCGCAAACAAACTACAAACCTCTAACCTTCATGTGCCTCCATTTATCTGGTCTCAGTTTGATAAGAAAATCAAAATTGATGGTTTTGGATTAGGGTTTCTATAAATTAAACAAAGGAGATGAAAGGTTTAGAGAGAAAGGGAATGAAATAAGATTAATTTGTACGTGGATGGGGGATTTGGGTTTGGGAGGGAATATTTTCTAGGGGTGGAATAGTCTTTACATTAAGTGTCGGACCAAATTTTTAAAAATAATAAACTGAAAAGAGGTGGCGTGGCGTTTGACCAGCGTTGACCGGTTCAAATGACCTGCTATACACTTTAGTGGGAGTTCACCTATAAGGTCATACATATTAGTGGGAAAAAAATTTGGTTGTACATCAAAGTGGGAAAGAGAGAAAAGGTCGTATACCATGGGTGCATTTTACCCCCCTAACGAGTAACACCTTAGAAATCTCATACCCTTACCCTCTTAAATAGCAGGTACCTGCGGGTACCTATACCTGTTTATAAATAGAGTAAATAATTTATTAATCCGTAAGTTCTGACGAAATACACTATTTAGTCCCTATATTTTTCAAAATGCATTACTACATCCCTGAGTTTTTCCATAATCTACACATTAGTCCCTCCCGTAATTTTTTTTTGGAGAATCTATTAGTCAAACTTCTTAAATATGGCAAGGTGATAGAATTCTGATTTATTATAAGCACAGTCGACTCAATTTGAAGTTTGACTAACAAATTTTCCAAGAAATTTTAACGGGAGGGACTAAATTGATGATTGTGGCAAAACTCATGGACGTAGTAGTGTATTTCAAAAATACAAGGACTAAACAATGTATATTATATCATGTATATTGCTTGATTTACAATGGAGTATTACACATGATATATATACCTGATATAAGAGAAGAAGAAATCATAAGAATAAGGAAAATAATAAAATCCTATATGAGAAAAGGAAACTAAGACAATCGGTAATAATGTTAATTGTCTTGAGGAGCAAACGAATGTCTTGGATGACACAAGACTTGGGAGACAAATAAGTGAGGTTAACCTCCCCCCGCAAACCGATGTCGTGGCGAGATCATGAGACGTTCCCGAAGGGTTTGGAAACGAGTTGAGGCAAGCGGTTTGGTAAGAATCAGCAACTTGATCCCCTGTTGGAATGAAACGGACGAAGAGAAAACCACTCTGGACCCGTTCACGAACAAAATGATAATCCAACTCGATGTGTTTAGTACAAGCATGAAAAATCGGATTAACAATAAGATAGATAGCCCCAACATTGTCATACTAGAGTTAAATGGAAGAGGGAGAGGTTGACCAAGGTCACTTTGTTCAATAGAGGAGTGAGCAATTGTCGGTTGTTTCCGTGTATGCCAGGAGATTAAGGATTTACCAAGATAAACACAATATGCACCAGTGGACCAAATATTAAAACATGTTTTCTGGTTGTTAATCAAAGGAAAAACATCTTCAGTAATTGAGTTCAAAAGAATAGTCTTAGCACTATTTTCAACTTGTTCCCAAGCACGAAATACCGGATTGGAAACTGTTGAGTCCATATTTGACTATATTTTCCTTTATATTTTAATAAGTATTTCGGGCTAAATCAATTAAAATTGCATAAGATTGTGCTAACAATGATCAAAGTGTAGCAAATATCATGTTTTTGAGTAACAACAAGAATTCTGGACACAAACAACCTTTTACAGCTAGAAGACAAGAGAAGAATGAGACAAAACATGTTGAAAAGTGCTTTTGGACTGTAGTGTCACAGATGCAAGCTTGGGGGATGAGAGTGGAGCGTGTTTTAAGGGCAGAATCAGCTGAAGACTTAGTTAATTGTGTTGTTAATCTCGTTTATTGTATTTCTGCAGTTTGTTTGTTAGTTAATTTTAACTTTTCTTTGATTTCCAGTCTATATAATGGCTGTAGCTTTTGTTGCTGAAGTACATCTCAGATTTAGACATCATATCTACTTCAGTTTTATTTCCTGTAGTTCTGTTGAGAGATTTATTCTTCTTTAATGAAGTTTTCAGTTTCCTTTAGACTGTTTGCTTACATTATGAGTGAGTAGTCACCTTTCAAGTTTAACCAGCCTAAGCTGGTGGTCACTAGTACTTTTCTCTTTATTAGTAGTGTATGTTTTCAATCTTTGATCGTGTATAATGGAATGCCTATGGTTGGAGTAATCAATACTTCATATCTTAGTGCACTTGGATGTTAGGAAGCTAATTTCCATTGCATGCAACTACCATTATACATATATTATCTGCTAAGGATACTTGTCTGATTTTATACCAAGGGTTCTCATATCTTTGGGATGCTACTCAGCTTAATGCAAGAATAATTACACTTAGGTGCATCTTTGTGCAATAAATTCTTAGGATCTTAAGAACATGTGAAAACTGACTTCAAGTGAATATGGAGTAGAGACCTTGGTATGAAGATTTAATAACATGCATTAATAATAAGAGACATAGTACGTAGATCACTAGCAAACAGGTTGGTTGGGCTTGTACTTTTCCATAATTGTTTTAAAATCATATTTCAATATTGCTCTGTTTTCATTAAACACAAACAACCTCAAACAACTTCAAATATTTGTCACTTGATACATCAAACAGACTGGTTGGTAACAACTTTCAGTAAAACCTTACTCCAATCCTCGTGGGAATGACACTTGGACTTCACCATTACTACATACAGACCTAGTATACTTGCTAGTGTACTCCAGAAGTCAACATAAACATAATCCATGGGATTGTTGAAATGATGTAGGTACCTAGAGGAGGCAACATCACGACTTATGACATGTTCAAACAAAGACAAAAACGTCAAAGTAGCCTCAATACCAGTTTTCCAAGATCTATAGTTTGTGGGTTTCAGTTTAATATTAATTGGTACATTAACAAGCGTATTCAAAGTCGATGGATAAGCTTGAACATCAACACCACTAGATAACACATGATCATTAAGAGGAGGGATATTAGATGGTACCAGATGAGTCGAACAAGGATAAAAAAATCCATGTGCGGGCCAACATAGGTGAACTGATGTTGAGAAGCACCATGAGACATACAATTCCACGAAAAAGGACCAATAGCATGACCTGACGAAGCCACAAAATTAGGCAGCGAATTTGGATTATGAGGGCGCCTGAGAGTGGACACCTGGCGGGTACTAGCCTACTGTTGGCGGCTACTGGTGGACGGCCAACGGTTGTTGTGTATACTCCAGAGAGAGCGAGTACGCGTGCGTTGGTAGAGAGGAATTTGGTGGCTGCCATTGATCGGACTGAAGAGGCAGGCGCTGTTGAGGAGATTGTTGGAGTGCCAACGGTTGTCGAACTGGTGGTGGAGGGGGGGGGGTGGATCTGTTGTGACAAAATTGTATGCAGCGGCGGCTGAGTTTGTTGAAATTGGGGCTGCCGATGAACGACCAGTAACGTTCGCCGGAACGACAAAACCAGGGGGCACCGTAAGGTGAAAAGTTGGTGCATATTCAAGATTTTGAATTCGAGACTCGATATCGCTGGAAAAGGTATGTTGAGGCAGTGATTCAGAGGTGTCATATTGGTAAGCATGCCAATTCTCGGGATTATATGGGTTGTTGTAATGGTGGTGGGGTGGGTTTTTGGGATTGATTGGTGAAAAATGAATGGCAGAAGAAGGAATGTTTTGGCCTGACGTGGGATCAGTGAAGTATTGATGGGACGTGGCGAAGGATTTGATAGGATGTTCGGACGGTTCATTAGAACCATATGAAAACAGCCAGATGACCATGATGCGATTGGGGAGGATTACTAGGACTCGTACGGTCAAATGATACCATGATAGACGAGATATTGTATAATGTATATTGTTTGAATTACAATGGAGTTTTACACAGGATATGTGTACTTGATACAAGAGAGGAAGAAATCACACGAATAAGAAAAAAAATAAAATCCTATATGAGAAAAGAAAACTAAGACAATCTGTAATAATGTTGATTATCTTGAGGAGCAAACAAATGTCTTAGATGACATAAGACTTGGGAGACAAATAAGAGAGGTTAACAACCATGGTTGACCCTGAAGGTAGAATTACGGAGCGCTCGCTCCGGGCTCAATTTAAAAGGGTCCCTATGTATGGAAATCATATATTATTATGTATATGTAAAAACATCAAGAAAGCTAAGACCAATATAATGCACTGGAGCAGATGGTATAGGCGCAACATTCGCATACATGTGGTCGTGTGTGAAAATAAGTGCCAACTTTAAGGGTTCCAAAAGGGGTTTAGCCTTACATTTATTCCTTTCTTTTCTCTATCTTTTTCTTTTTTTTCAACCCACCATCCAATTTCTATCTTCTATTTTAAGTTGTGTCATCCATTTCAAAACCTTTGTTACTTCTTATTTATAGGAAATTAAATTTTTTTCTTACAATTATTATTTAAAGTCTATTTTTGGAAAAAATGGACAAAGTTTAGGGAGCTGCTTATATATTAAGTTTAAGGAAAAAAAACTCGGTATTTCTCAAATTTTGTTATGAATGGTATCTGTGTTACCGCGAAACTGTAACTTGAATCCACGTAAGCTAAGATCACTGCAAAATAGTAAACGTTAGCCTAAAGGAAGCCGCTGACCGGCGACCCCTCTCCGATGCTAAAGTCAGTAATGAACTAGTGATCGAAAAGTAATTAACTCAGAGTTTGAGTCAGAATAATGTACCTTAGATTGTAGGAAATCCCATGTATTTATAGTGTTTGATCACGTACCCGAATCCTAGTTGTATTAGGACATTTCATAAATTACGCCTCTTCAGGCCCATGATCATAGTCCTATTTAGCTTGAACTCTCCTAATTGAACTAGGAGACTAAATGAGAAACATAATCCACGTAGGAGAGAGATTCTCCTAGTTTTGACTATTCAACGCACGTCCTATGTGGCAAGTGAGATTATTCAACTTAACCTTCTTAGCCGATGTGGCAATATGAAACATTCCTATTAGTCCACGTGTCATCTTAAATATTACGTGATAACACTCAAATTTTGTTATGAATGGTATCTGTGTTTATTTTTCTGACAAAGCAAAGATTGTGTTTATTTCCATTACCAAAAGGTGCAAAACCCATTAACGGTGATAAATGCGATGACGTGTTAATGAATCTTTTGGTCTTAATTTATTGATCATGTTATAAAAAGCTCATTTCTCACGCACCACCCAAGGATCACCCTAAACCCGAATAGTACTACCATCCCCCACACACCACCTCAAACCACGGACCAACACATCTCTAGCACTCCAAACACTCTTCCAAACATAGCTAGGTGAATTACCCAATCTGGAAGAAAGGAAAGCAACATTAGGAAAATATTTAGCTTTAAGAACTTTGCTCACCAATATGCTAGGATTACTAATCAACTTCTAAACTTGTTTAGCAAGAATGGACAAGTTAAAGTTATGTAAATTACGATAACTTAACCCTCCTTTCTCCTTCTTATCACACAATTTCCCATACGGAAACCAATGGAGTCCTTTCTTACCGTTCCTATTCGTTCCCCACCAGAACGAATTCATCAATTTCTGCAACTCATCGCAAAGAGACTTAGGTAACAAAAAAGTACTCATACAAAAAGTAGGCAACGCTTGGGCCACGGCTTTCAAAAGAACATCTTTCCACGCACTAGATAGAAACCGACAACCCCAGCTCCCTAAACGAGCTCTCAACTTATCTTTTAGAAAACAAAAAATTTGTTTTCTGGACCTTCCAATCAATGATGGAAGCCCAAGATATCTTCCCGTATTTAAGGGCGAATGAATATGCAATAAATTAGCCAAGGCAATCTGAATATCAGGTTTAACTTTTCTGCTAAAGAAAATACCTGATTTAGAATGATTAATCGCTTGACCCGAGACCCGTTCATACTCCTTCAAAATATCCATTACATTCCCACACTCCTCCAAAGTAGCTCGACAGAACAACAAGCTATCATCCGCAAACAGTAAGTGAGAAACACTTGGAGCATCCTCCCTAACCTTACAACCATGAATCCGTCCTTCCACTTCCGCCTCCCTAAGCATACGAGACAGCACTTCCGCACAAATAATGAATAAATAAGGTGATAAAGGATCCCCTTGTCTCAACCCCCGCCCTGGTTTAATTGGACCCACAAGCTCATCATTACAAGTAATTGAGTAAGAGGCTGTAGTTACACAAAGCATAAGCCAATCCATCCACTTCAAATGAAAACCCATTTTTACCACAACTGCTTTAAGGAAGCCCCAATCCACTCTGTCATAGGCCTTACTAATGTCTAGTTTAATCGCCACCTCCCCATCTACTGATCGATTTTTCTGATTCATACTGTGAATACTTTCAAAAGCAATTTGGACATTATTCACAAAAGACCTCCCTGGAACAAAAGCATATTGTGTATCTAAAATTATATCAGGCAAAATCACTTTAAGTCTGTTAGCTAAAACTTTTGTAATAATCTTGTATAACACATTGCAAAGAGAAATGGGCCTCAACTCAGTCATTCTTTCCGGATTATCGCATTTGGGAATAAGAACGACTATTGTATCATTCAGATTAGCCGGAAACTCATCTCTTAACAACCACCCGTTACAGGCTCGGAACACATCATCCCCAATAACATCCCAATAATGTTGGAAAAATCTAGGATTTAACCCATCCGGCCCCGGAGCCTTGTCAGCTTGCATCTGGAACACTGCAGTTCTAAATTCACCGGGATCAAAAGGTGCAATTAACAAAGCATTTCCCTCTTCCGACACTTCCCGCGGAACAACATTCACTGTATCATAAGAATCAACACCCGAAGGCATAAACAACTCAGAAAAATACATTTTAACAATACTGCCCTTCGCTACCTCGTCTTCCTGAAGAACCCCAGAATCATCTCGTAAACGCATCACCTTGTTCGCTTTCTGCCTCGATTAAACGCAAGCATGAAAGAATTTCGAGTTTTTGTCTCCTCCTTTTAACCAGAAGACATTTGCTCGTTGTTTCCAGTAGCTTTCTTCCACTTCGAGCCAATAGTTAAGATTCTGCTTCACCTCAAGAAACTTCTGAACTGAACTTGAATCAGTTTTATCCACCAACTTTGATAACAGGCGCTTACATCCTGCTATTTTCCGAGTAAATCTCGTCTTGAAATTCACCCCCCATCTCTCCATCAATTCAGCACAAGTACCCAATCGATCAATAATTGAGCTCGAAGATCTCCTTCCCCATACCTGTTTAACCATAACGTCAAACCCCTCCTCCTTAATCCATCCTATCTCACCTCTTTTTGGGCCTTGAGACCGGCCTCTTCACCGTGCTAATTACTAACGGGTTGTGATCGGAATACCCATATAGTAACACAACACTATGATAGTTCGGAAAACGGGCCAACCAACAGCCCGACACCAAGGCCCGATCCAATCTCTCTTGAACCCATGAATCAGTCCCTCTGCTTTTCTCCCACGTAAAAAAACTTCCTTCCATTGTCAGCTCAATTAAATTATTTGAAGCAATTACCTCTTCAAACACATTAATCAAATAATTGGGATAGCTAGGACCCCCCCCCCCCCCCAGGCTTCTCCTCTTGATTCCTCAGACAATTAAAATCCCCCACTATTACCAATGGCAAAATTGATAAGCTAGTTAGGTAATTAACAAGCTCCCAAGACCGTTTATGATTACTTCTCTCCGCAAAACCAGAAAAACCAATCATCCTCCAATCTTCGTTAGAATCATGTGTATGCATATCAATATGGTGATCAGAGTAACCACTAATCTATAAAACATTTACATTCTTCCAAAAAACAGCTAAACCTCCACTTCCCCCTCTACAATTCACCGCAAAACACCATTCAAACTGGAATTTCCTCTTTAAACTTTCAATTTTCTCTTTCTCAACTAAAGTTTCAATTAAAAACAAAACATTGGGGTTTTGAACTCTAATAAGCTCTCCCAAGGCTCGAACTGCTCGAGGATTCCCCAAACCTCGACAGTTCCAACTTACACAATTCATAATTTCCGGCGGACCTGCTCCTCAGGTCTCGCCGTACATTTTCCATGAGAGTCTATTTTATCCTAGTTTGACTTAGAAGAAATAAACTCTGAATTTCCAATCTTAACACCCGAAGCAGTTCCCTTTTTAGAATTTTGGTCTGCTTCGTCACCAAAGCCCTCTCTTTTGCGCTTCTTTTGCTCCAAAAGCGACAATTCCACCTCCTCGTCTAATTGCATCGATACTTCTTCATTCGGGCCCACTAGGTCCGATTTTTGTTTTTTAATACAGTCAAACATAGGCTCCATAGACTTTGAAGCTGACTAGGTTTCAGAATAATAGAATTCCCTTGATACTCTCCACGCTTATTGGGATTGACTTCTTTTGAATTTGAAATGAAAGTTCATGAAGCTGTTTATGTATTAAGTTTAAGGAAAAAAACTCGATATTTCTCAAATTTTGTTATGAATGGTATCTGTGTCTATTTTTCTGACAAAGCAATGATTGTGTTTATTTCCATTACCCAAAAGGTACAAAACCCATTAACGGTGATAAATGTGATGACGTGTTAATGAATATTTTGGTCTTAATTTATTGATTATGTTATACCAGGGGGCACCGTAAGGTGAACAGTTGGTGCATATTCAAGATTTTGAATTCGAGACTCGATATCGCTGGAAAAGGTATGTTTTGGCAGTGATTCAGAGGTGTCATATTGGTAAGCATGCCAATTCTCGGGATTATATGGGTTGTTGTAATGGTGGTGGGGTGGGTTGCTAGGACTGATTGGTGAAAAATGAATGGCGGAAGGAGGAATGTTTTGGCCTGACATGGGTGATAAGTCCGTTATTTACGTGTTTCTAGCATGCATTTCATGTTTATTTATCGTTGTTTGTATTTGTTTAATTTGTTTTATTGTTACTTTAGGATCTTTTTACTTGTTGTTTGCCTATTTGTGTGTTAGGACTTGTTCCTTGTCGATTCGGATCAATTTGGAGCGAAAACGAGTTTTGAAAAGAGCAAAACAAGCATAGCTGTAAATCTGCCAAAGGTTGCGGACGCAACATGGGAGCTTGCGGGCGCAAGTCTGGGCAGAAATCCCTAGAGTGACTTGCGGGTGCGAGGTTCTGACTTGCGGGCGCGACCTGTGTATTTTCCACCTCCGAACCGATGCATCCCTTCGTGTTTTCTTGGCAACTCTTCACCCCCAATCTCATCTTAAACTTCATTCAAGCTTTGTGTCCATTCATCTTTTGATTAAAGCAACGTTTCATTTGGATAGAGACAACTCTTCTTGAAGATTGAATCATCTCTTCATCAACGGTTGCAACTCTCCATGACTCACCACTTGAAGATTATAAATAGAGTCTTTGTATGTTCTTTTTAGAAGTAGTTGAACGTATTACAATAATTTGACATACGAGATTACTCTATTAGAATCAAGTAGGTTTATCTTAGTTTTATTAAATGTATCAAAGTTGATCTGAAAGGATAACTTATCGTAGAGAAACGACGAGAAGGTGCAAGAGAAAGCGACTCGAGGATTTGACAAACCCTCCAAGGGAGAGTAAAAGGATTCACAACCCCTAACCCTTCTTTGTTTATGCATTTCAATTGTATCGTTCTTGTTGAACTCAGATATCTTTGTATTGCTGTTTGAATCGTTTGATCAAATGAATGATTTCTGTTTTGCTTAACATGGTTTCTACTTTAAGTTTGTTTCTAACGAAAACTCTTTTAGTATTAATTGTGGCGTTTATCTTATTCGATTGACGCAAAGAGATTTGGGAATCGAATTAGATAAACATTGGTAATCGACTCAAGTAAACTTGGTTGTTACTTTAACTCGTGCTTTAACTTGACTAGTTGATTTTGCTTAAGTTTCTAACTCTGAATGTAACAGTTAGATTTAGATTGATTACTAACTTAGAAGAAACATTTTGATTTAACTATTCGAATATTGACTTAGATATATGTGTTCAAGTCGTGACTTTATTGGTACATGAGATAATAACTTAGATAGTCTATTTGATGTAGATTAGTTTAGATTATAATTCAAACCCAACTTGATAATTGGATTAACTATAGACTTAAGAGAAAACGAATCACTAATTCGACTAAGTTAGATAGATATTGCATGTTAACAACGTTTTGTTCTCTGTGGGATCGATAATCTTTTATAACTACAAAGCGGACACCGTACACTTGCGGAATTCGCCTAACAGTGGGATTAGTGAAGTATTGATGAGACGTGGCGAAGGATTTGATAGGATGTTCGGACGGTTCAGTAGAACCATATGAAAACAGCCAGATGACCACGATGCGATTGGGGAGGATTACTAGGACTCGTACGGTCAAATGATACCATGATAGACGGGATATTGTATAATGTATATTGTTTGAATTACAATGGAGTTTTACACAGGATATGTGTACTTGATACAAGAGAAGAAGAAATCACACGAATAAGAAAAAAAATAAAATCCTATATGAGAAAAGAAAACTAAGACAATCCGTAATAATATTGATTGTCTTGAGGAGCAAACAAATGTCTTAGATGACACAAGACTTGGGAGACAAATAAGAGAGGTTAATAGCCATGGTCGACCCTGAAGGTAGAATTACGGAGCGCTCGCTCCGGGCTCAATTTAAAAGGGTCCCTATGTATGGAAATCATATATTATAATGCATATGTAAAAACATCAAGAAAGCTAAGACCAATATAATGCACTGGAGCAGATGGTATAGGCGCAACATTCGCATACATGTGGTCGTGTGTGAAAATAAGTGCCAACTTTAAGGGTTCCAAAAGGGGTTCAGCCTTACATTTATTCCTTTCTTTTCTCTTATCTTTTTCTTTTTTTTCAACCTACCATCCATTTCAAAACCTTTGTTACTTCTTATTTATAGGAAATTAAATTTTTTTTTCTTACAATTATTATTTCAAATCTATTTTTGGAAAAAATGGAAAAAGTTTAGGGAGCTGTTTATATATTAAGTTTAAGGAAAAAAAAACTCAGTATTTCTCAAATTTTGTTATGAATGGTATTTGTGTTTACAAATTTGTCAAAATGGTATATGTGTCTATTTTTCTGACAAAACAATGATTGTGTTTATTTCCATTACCCAAAAAGTACAAAACCCATTAAAGGTGATAAATGTGATGACGTGTTAATGAATATTTTGGTCTTAATTTATTGATTATGTTATAAAAATCTCATTTCTCACGCTTTAAAGTTATAAACACGTAAATGCTTTAAGAATTTATCAATAAATTAAGACCAAAAATCATTTCCGACATCATCACATTTAACAACGTTAACGAATTTTTTGCTATCCAACGGTGATAAACACAATTATCAAAATAATAAACACAAAGATCATTTTGACAAAATCGGTAAACACATTATTTTTTTTTTAGGAAATTTATAAAAAAAAACCTTATAAACAATGTAAATAAAAATTGGGTATTTCTAGGTTTTCAAAAAAAAAAAGAAAAAAAAAAAAAAAAACTCGGTATTTCTGAAATTTCTGTCCTAGCAGGCGATTGCGAGACGGGGGTTTGTAAATTTGTTCCGTTGGTAAATTTCCAATCCTATTTGAGCATAGGGTTAGGAAAGAGGTTCCTCGAAAAGAATACTCATTGGAACTTGGTCTTCTCGGAATATCATCTATGGAGATGGAGGTACGTATGCGTCTCAATTCTTGTTTTTTAGTTTCTTATCAATGATCTGGATCTTAACTTTTGTTATTATTCTTCAATTTTGTTATGAATTTAATCCCTACATCTCTCTCCCGATCTTATTAACTCTGAAACATATCAAACTTAGTAATCTCTGTAAAACGCTCATTCTTTTTATTTAGAAATTCCTAGAGTATATAAATTATGAATTGAGTTTGAGTTGAATAAAGGGATTATTTATTTTTTTAATTAATTGTTTTTGTAGGATTACCTGGAATTTATTTGTTTCTACTATATTGCAAAGAACACTGATACTGGTTTCAAGTGTAAGTTCTGTTCATACGAGGGATGTGATCGTGCAACTGTTATGAACCATATAAAGCATGTGACAAGAGCCGAATGCCGTGGTGTTGAAATAGTCGAATCTACTCGGCCACTAGTTCAAAATTTTTATGATAAACCACCAATTGAGGCATCTGATGTTCAGGTAGGTATATCTCAATTTTAATTTATTTAAGGGTATCTCTACTACTGTAATTTATTATGCTTTTACTTGGCTGGAAAACTAACTCATTTATTATTTGTTTTTCTAGGAATTGAATGATGCTACTGATCGCCCTAACATCAAATATGCATTGAGAAGTCGTACTTGTATCCAGAAGAAAACTACTGGAGATCATTCTGTACCAACTAGTCATCAAGGCCCAAGCAGCAGCAACTATGCAGTCAGAAGTCGTATCGAGAAGAAGAAAACTGGAGTTTCAAATATATCAACTCATCTATCCCCTAGCAGCAGCAGCAAATATGCATTGACAAGTCCTATGCAGTTCAAACTTGATATGCAGCAGACACTTGATTTGCAGAAGAAACTTGATATATTCACCAAGGTATTAATTATCTCAACTGTAATTTATTAAAGGAGGATATCTCAATTACTGTAATTTATTTATTCTTTGTTTTACTTCGCTTTAAACTAACCCAGTTATTTGTTTTTTTAGGACTTCCTTCAGAAAAACAATCAGTACTTCGGACATGCTTGTAAGTTCTCTTCTAAAGAATACTGCGGTGAATCCAATAAATTAAGCAAATGCCACCATACTATCTGCTGCTAGTATCTGAAGTTGTTAAAGAAAAGAACGCGACCTGCATTTGAACTTTTAGCAGAAAACAAGATCCAATAACTGATCGATCAATGCCCCCCCCCCCCCCCCCCCCCCCCCCCCCCTATGTCGTTCAATTGAAAACATACATATTGCCTATTTTATTGGAACTGTTTGGTAAATGTGGTTACCTAACTTTGCTTAACTGTTAGTGGATGGGCTTTTTCTTTCCTAAAAATTATGGCAGCCATTGAAATGCTGCAAGTATGCATGGATGGTGTGTTTCATACCTTTTTGAGCATGCTTGGCTGTATAATTGGGTTCTGCTATGGAATTATATATATACTTTTTGTTGATCTGCCTCTTGTTTATGCCTTTGATGCTTTGCTTACTCATGCTTTGAAAATTTTGTTCTATACGGTCGAAAAGATAGGATAATAGTCGGATGGGTAGAAATATTTCAATTGTATGATGTTGGGTATGTAGTATATTATGCAAAAATTCAATTGTCTGCTGTGTTGGGCAGTTTTGTTTTAGTGAGATTCTCAATTTTAAGGATGCATTATGTAATTTAGAATGCTAGTGAAGATTAGTTTGACTAGTTTAAAGTAAACTTCATCTGACCATAAATACAGATCTTTCCCAATCTATTTTTCTCATGTATGCCACCATAATTAGTATCTATTTTGACTATAATTCAAATTTGTACATGAAGATAGCGGACTCGATGTGCTAAGTGAGGTAGCACCTGTGATGGATGCTGGATGCTGCTTTTTCGGAGATGCAGAATATGCTGGCTGTATTTAAGTCGAAGCTAGATCGTACACATGAAGATAGAGGACTACATGAGGTAGCACCTGCGATTGATGCATCTTTTTTGGAGATGCAAAACAAGCTGGCTGTATTTAAGTCTGAATTGAAGTCGAAGCTAGATACTGCCATTCTTCACTGTCCACCTCCACCTCCACCTCCACCAATAGTTTAGGTATGACTGAGCATCTCAATATGATATGTATAAATCATTGTTTACTTACTATGTGTCGAATTGGCTTGAGCTATAAAATTTCTAAAGTTTTAAGTAGCTCTAACATTTAGAGCAGTTTCAGCGTGTTTTTTTGAGTTAATATCAATTAAGTTATTTGTTACAGGGCTGTTAAGTCTCGCTGCAACGAGAGCTTTCCAGATTCTTCTCTTTGGGGTGCATTGCTACTACAAGCTCATGTCGTCTGTTGCAAATTCATCTACTTTAACCCTAATGTTATTTTATTCTGGCTTTATATGACACATTATCTAATGACTCCTTCAAGTTTTGTATGAGAGAAAGCAAATTCTAAAAAATCCATAACACCTTTGATATATAAATAGCTCAATCTATCATCACATTGCATCCATTTCTTTTCCATTAATAATCTGTAGTAACAAAAATAGTACCAGTAAATATTTGTATTCATTATTCAAAATGCTAATTAAATGAATAAACGAATAAAATAAAAATGTCATTGCTTTTATCAAATTTATTAAGTGAACTAATATATTTCCATTTTTAGTTTCCTAAAATCATTGTTTCAATAAAATAAATCTATTACCCGTTATTGAGTAAGTTTAACAATCTTAATTTGACTTTTCTCTTGCAATTTATATATTTAGATGAATGTTGTTTTTTTTAGACAGTTTGGATAAATATTGTTAAGACTATATAGTCATCTTAATTAATTAATTTGAAAGAGTTTTCTAATAGAACGTAATCACAAGAACTTATCCTTTTAAACATTATGATTCTATTTATAAAAATATAGTTTGAGACTAACCTTTTCTTCACATACAATTTTGGTCCTCATTTAGATTAAAAAAGTATTTGATTTTTTTAAAATTTTAATTTATCATCGGACCTTTTAGTAACAATTTATTATCAGTATCATCCTATATTAAATTTATTATATATATATGGAAGGGATCAGGTGTGACAGTTTTTAGTTGGTGTGACATGATTTTAACGGTGTGACAACATGAGGCGGTGGCATTTTTGCAATTAAATGGACAAGTGACACCCTGGCATTTTTCAACGCTGACTTACTATATTCTCAACGGTTGGGGGTATTTTTGTCTTTTTATCTTTTTTCTAACTTCGTGTCTAACAGTTTTTCCTTTTTTTCTCTCTGCGTGTTCGTGTTCGTGTGAATATAGTGATTTTCACTTCGTTAAGAAGTTGTCTTCTCTTTACATTCGCCATTTCTTTGATGAGTATTTTCTGATTTCGTTTTTAGTTAGGGTTTATTTGTGTAGTTTTTGTGTTTTGATTTATGTTTTTGTTGATTTTGATTGTTTTTTTGTGTTTTTTTTTTTGTTTCAGAGTATATGAAATGAGTAGCAATACTGTTGATGGTGATAATACGTTCCCTGGGAGCACTGTTGATCCATCGTTGTTGGAAGAAATCAATGTGCAGTATATTGGAGGAGATTTAAACATATATATTTTTTAGATTCTTCTCTGTAATGTATTTGATTTGTAATTTGATGACTATTCTCTGTGTTTGTTTATTAATATGTACTGTTTTTGAATATTGGTTATGATTTTTGGATTATCATAATATTTTGTTTGGATTATCTGTTTCTTATGGATTTTGTTTAAACTTTGATGGATTTGGGTAACATATTCAGTGTGGAATATTATGTTATGCGTTTTGGTATATTATGATGTTTGTTTTGGAATATTAGTGAATTTGATGATTATTTTGGAATATTTGCTAATGCGTTTTGGAACATCAGCCTTTTAGTTTTGGAATATTAGTGCATTTGATGATTACTGATTAAATAGTCTGTCATAATTTTATGTGTTATATTTTTGTAGTACTGATGAAGATACTAGTATTGTTAATACTGGTGATTCGAGTAAAAGAAGATTCGAATGAAGTGTTGTTCCCAAAGGGTGAAGGTAGTTGTTCTTAGTGGTGGTGATGATCATTCTGATGGCATTGATGATATGGATACGCCACTTAGTCAGATTATTTCAAAGAAGAGAAAACAGAAAACTAATGTGAGTGAGGAAGTTGTTGTTTCTAAAGGGGGTAAATCTAGGTCAGATATTGATAAAGATATTCTTGAAGATGCATTGAAGGATGTTGATCGTGACGGCAGTAGTGATTCTGATGATAGTAATTCTGATGGTTCTTCTGGTTCTGATGATAGTGATGATGATGATTCTGTGTTTAGTGCTAACAAACCATCTGATGAAGAGGAGAACTTTGAATCAGATGAAGATGATATAGTTAAAAAGAAGAAGGCAGTTGTTAGTGATGCAGTTGTTCTTCGCAGGTCAACTAGGTCTTTAGGCTCTCCTGGTAAAGTTGTTTCTAAGGCTTTTGTTGCTGGTGGATTAAAAAGGCAAAAGGTAGAGCCTGTTAAGAAGGTAGAGCCTGTTAAGAATGTTTCAGAGAGAGTTGGTCGTGATAAGACGGGTAAAAGTGATTTTGATTTTGATGTTAAGTGTGGTGGTGATGGTTTAAACCAGAGGATAAGTCCTAAGTTGTTTATGGACTTTGTGAAGACACTTCCAGATGCTCATAAGGAAGCTGTGAGGAAGATTGGATTTGGTGGGTTGCTAGAGTTGGATATGGGTAGGCACAATGCGGAATTTGCAAAAAAGATCGTTTGTTTGTTGGATGCAGACCGATGTAGTTTTGTACTTCCCTCTGGTGAATTGATAAAGTTAAGTAAAGAAGATGTTCATGCAGTTTATGGCTTGCCTTGTGGGGGTAAGGTTATTGAAGAAGTGATTGATTGTGATGATGGTAGTAGGTGGGTTGATTTTGTGGCGAATTGGAGGAGGACTTACAATATTCAAAAGGGAGCTTCAACTAATCGAGCTGTTTTTGACTATCTTAATCAATTGATTGTCCAGGATGTTTGTGATGAATTTATTCACAACTTTCTTGTTTTTGCTGCTAGTTCTTGTATATATTCTACGAATAGTGGTCATACATACCATAAGTTTATGAGTAGTTGTATGGATGTGGAGAGTATTGCAAAACTTGACTGGTGCAAGTATGTCTTCAATTGTTTGTTTGATGTTGTTTGTTCATACAAGAAGGGGACATCTTATTTTACTGGTCCACTTCCTTTTGTTCTTGTAAGAATTTGTGTTTCTGGAATATCTTGTATTTAGTTTTGGAATATTTTGTATTGACTTTTGGAATATTTGGTAATCCCTTTTTAGAATATCTGTGTTTTTGTTTTTTCAGTTATGCTTTTTTGACCGCATGCAGCGAGGAAAGGAAGAAATGCCGAGGACTATTCCACTGACCTCTGTTTGGAAAGAGGGTTTGATTACTAAAAGAATTCGTTTTGAAAATGATAACGGTTTTGCAACTGGAATGGTCTTAAGTACTTTGAAAGTTAAAGATGAAGGTGTAAAATTGAATATTCGAGATAAAAAGAAGAAGAAGAGGAAGGAATCAAAGAAGTTAAATAAGAAGGAAGAGATGAATAAGATGAGGCAGGAAGAAGATAGTGTAGTAGCAGAACATGAGTCTATGGAAGGAGTATCGAAGAAGATGAGGCAGGAAGAAGAGAGTGGACAAGCACAACCTCGGCCTATGGAAGGATTATCAACAGATGGTGTTGATTTGCTGGTATGTTACTTTTTTAGTTATCTTGTTTTTGTAATTTAAACTGTTTAGTTTTTTATTAATTGTTATGTTTATGTTTGCAGAATTTCATGAATAACTTTAAAGGTTTAGCTAGGAAATTAGCTAGTGATGTTACTGAGATGTCTAAGGTTGTAGACATAGCAAGTGAGGTGTTTGAAGGGAATGATTTGGTAGATCAAATGAATAGTTTGATTGAGAACATTTGGGGAAAGTATAGAATTAGCAAAGAAGCTAGGATGAGCCAGCGTTCCAACAACTCAGAACAAGGAAGAGGATATTCTAGTGTTCTTAGCCAGCCTGACAATGATTTTTTTTAATGAACCTGGCTTTTTGGAAGAGTTAGAATTCTTCTGTGCAACGTATGATTCAGTAAAAATTGATGTTGAAGAAAAGGGAGTAAGACAGAGAAAAGGAGCCTCACCTGGAATTTCTGAGTTGTTTTCTGATCCATTGGTGTCGGAAGATCCTTTAAATGATTGTGTTAGAAATGATGGACTGTAAGTGACCAATTCATGTTTCTTAAAAATGAGTCACACTATACATTTTGTTTAATTGTGTTTTTATCTTTTATGTAGGGTTACTGAGAATCCGAATGATGGCCATTTTGGTGACGTTCATGTTGATAATGTTCTTGTTACTGATGTTATTGTTGAGGAAATTATCAGGTGATATGAATTTTTTTGATGTTTTGTTTTATGTTATGTTTGGAATATTGTAGTATGCATATTGGAATATTTTGTTCTTCATTTTGGAATATTGTTGTCTGTATTTTTGAACTTCAAAATATTTGTATGATTTTTCACCTTTTCCAAAAAGATGATGTTTTTTAATATGTTTTTATGTTTTTTTTGAAGTTCTGTGGATTTAAATGTTGAGCATGTGAATCGCAGTGGAACGCCTTTTCTGTTGCAAAAATTGGCTGATGTTTGCACAAATATAGCTGAAGAAGAAGGATCCAAGGTGTCAAAAGGGAAGAAGGATACTGAAATTCCTAGTTTTGAGTTGATTGCATCTTTAGAGTCAGTGAAAGATACAGATGCAGCAGTTGATGATGTAATGAATGCTGAAGCGACAAATGTTGAACCAAAGGATGCATCTGTTGCAGATGAAGTGTAAGTTTTTGCACTATGAAAGATTTGTTTTTGGTTCATTGTTTTCTGTTTGTTCATTATTTTTGTTTTTTGTTTTATGTAGTGCTGTTGCTGATAAAGTTGGTGTAAATCAAGAGGAGTATGTTAGTGAAGCTCATATTTTTCCTGAAAAAGAAATAGTGTATGTGATTTTATGTAAATTTGTCTGATTTGTTTTGTTAAGTGTGTTCTATCCGTAGTGTATTTGTTTATGAATTTGTTTATGTTTTTTTCGACATGGATGTAGAATTGCTTAAATTTGTCGATGATGGTAAATTGCGGAATTATATTGGTGATGTAGCAGATCTGAAATCATTGCTAGATGATATTCCAGATGAAGTAGAACATTTGTGCAGATGGGGTGATGTTACATTAATTGATGAGAGATCAGTGCATGCAACTTGTGATAATGATGTGTTTGGTCATCCAGTCAAGATGTTAGTCGGGCGTCGTGATTTGCGTGCTGTGGCTGATGTGACAGACATTGGATGTTGCACAATTGTTTATTACATAAGGTTCTTAATTATTATTGTATTTTGTGATAGTTGTTTTTATTGATTGATAATTGGTTTTTTAGCTGTATGTTACTGTGTTTCTTGCATAATTTGCAGATACTTGGATAATTTGCTGAAAGAAAGCAACAGAGAAATGGACTTTTGCTTTATTGATCCAAACCGGACGCATGTAAGCAAGAAAGTTTCAGTAGAGCAGAAAGCATTGGTTTTGAAAGAGCGGTTTTATCAGTGTGGGAATGATTTTGTTTTCTTTGCCCCTCAAAATACAGAGTATGTTTATGTTTTGAAATACTATTTTTTTAATAATGTAATTTAGTTGTATTAAAAATGGTGGTTTTAATGATTGTGGTTTGAATGATGGTGGTTATAATAATGTAATTATGTTATATGCTTTTTGGGATATTCTAGCATGCGTTTTGGAATATCGTAGTATGTGTTTTAGAATATTGTAGTTTGTCTTAATGGAATTGTGTTTTTTCAGTGCTCATTGGACTTTGACTGTAATTAACATTAAGGACAAGGTGATTTATTGGTTGGATCCAGTGAAGCAACGATTGCCATGATCTGGAGATGAATGGAAACGAATAGTTGATTTGTATGTTGCTTAATATTTATATTTGCTGCTTCTACTCTTTTCTTATTGATTTTGTTTTATTAGTACTGTTCTTCTTTTGTTGTTTAGGGCTGTGACTTCTTACATTAAGGAGTTGAGATTGAAAATTAATATTAGATGGATTACTCCTGGGGTAAGTCTTTGTAGTGTAGTATATTTAATGTTGAGTTGTTTTTCATTTTGTAAGTTTGTGGGCGTATTTTTCTATTCTGAAGTTGTATGTATTTTTTGTTTTATAGGGTTTCGCAAGGCAACCAGATTGGGTAAGTTGCGGTTATTATGTGATGAGGTACATGCGAGACATTATCAATGAGAAAAATTATGGGATGGGTGTCCTGGTAAATCTGAGTTTCATGTTTTTTTGTTTCTGTTATATATTTAATTTATTTTTTTGGTTTGTAATTTGATTTTTTTGATTGTTTGTTTAGTGGGTAAAGGGTGCAAGGAGTTCATACACTAAGACTGAACTTGATGTAGTTCGTCGTGAATGGGCGGGTGTTGTTTATGAGGCTGGTCTTGTTCTGTATGGTGATAATAGAAAGTAAGTGTTTTTAACAATGTAATTATCTTTTGGAGCAACACAAGTTTGGTTTTGGAAGCATTTTGTTTTGATTTTTCGAATATTTAAATTATACAGGGAGGACAATGCAAATCAAGTAAAGCGTGTTGTTAAGGCATCAAAATTTCTTCGTTCTCCTGTCATTGTGAAGAATCCAAAGTTGGCCAGGGATTTGAATAAGAAACAAAAGAGAATTGTTGAGTATGTATTACGCCCTGATGAGCAAAGGTAGGAAGTTGAAGCATTTTGTTTATTATTTCCAATTTTTTGTTTGATTTTCGATATACTAAAAGTTTTTTTATTGTTTGATGTTTGAGTGAGGAACTAGTTTATGAAGATGGAAAAACATTCATTACTCATAATGAAGTTTTGTCAATATCAAAGGGTAAACATATCAGCAGTAATTTAGTGGATGCGTTTTGTTCAATATTGAATGAAATCGAGAAAGGAAAGAGTACACAGAGAGCTAGAGTGAAGAGATTTTTCTTCAGTTGTATGCCTTTTGTATGTTTTTTCTTTACTGTTTGATGGTTATGTTATTCTTTTTGTTTGTATGTTTTCAGAAGTATACTTTTATTGACACATGGTTTATAATTTTTATAGATTATAATGACTGCTGATGATGAAAAGACGGGCTCAAAGTCAGTGAAATAGAAAAAGGAGAAGTTTCAAGATAGGCTAAGGAATGAACTTTCATTTGCAGGTGTTGAGGACTTGCTTGCATATGATCTTGTAAGTATATATTGAAAGAAATTGGAGTATCACAGTTTTGGAATATTATAAGAATGTTTTGGACGTTACATGATGGACATTTATTTTTGTTATTTTTCAGGTATTCTTTCCAATTGTTTTGCTGGTCATTATTATCTTCTGGTGTTTAACTTTAAGAAGAAGAAAATGGAGATTATAGATAATCAGACACTTCCTGTAAGAGTTTCAAAGGAGGCTAAATATCGTGGCCATCCACAAGAACTGGTATGTTGTAACATAATGGTTTTCATTTTGGTATTTTTCTATTTACTGTATTTTGTTTTAAGATTTGCTTTTTTTTTCGTTTCAGTTAAAATGGTTTGCAAAATTCTTGTATCCAGAACTTGATGAGAATCCTTCTTTTAAAGAATTGTGTGCTTACAAAGATGAGTTAATAAAAATGAAGTGGAGAAATCCAGAGGATACTGTCGATTGTGGCGTTTATCTTATGCGTCACATGGAGACGTACACATGGCAGGATTTGAAAGAATGGGACATAGATGTTCCGAAGCTGAATGCAGTATGTGTTATATTTTTAAATGAATTATGAAATTTTTAAACCATGCGTGTATTGTGTGTTATAAGAGTATTATGTGTATTAATACTGTAATGTTTTTTTTTGTTTTTGCAGGATACCAAGTTGGAAAAAATTCGAATTGAGTATTTGAGAAGGATAATTATGAATCATAAGAATCGTCTACTTGAAAATGTTGATAATGAAGCACAAGCATGGACGTTGAATGCTGGATTACAATTAGTTTGATGATCAAGATCTGTAATTAATAGATAGTTTTTTTAATGAATAGTTACTTTTTATTTTTGTTAATATGTTAGTGAATTGGTGTTTGTGTTTTGAATTCTTTTTTGCTTAATGAAATTGAATATCATTTGCAATTTATACATCTTCATATTTCAAAAATATCAGTCATACTATTTTGGAACATTTAGGTTCTGGTTTTGGAACATTTAGTTTCTGGTTTTGGAACAGTTTTGAGAGTACCTTTAAATCATGTAATGGTTAATAACTGTTCATCCAAAAACGTATGAGTGTTATTTATTAACTGTTTTAAGCTATTTTTATCATCTGATAATTGTTTTTTGTAATAAACTGCTGCAGTTATGTATATCATTTGATAACAAGTGTATGTAAAAACGTTTAAAGGATAAGAAGTAGTCTTAATTAACTTCCTCAATGATTAAGAATAAAATAGGATTTGAAAAGTGAGTTTAAATTATAACAGGTCTATGTAAAAACGTTTAAAGGATAACAAGTGGTCTTAATTAACTGCCTCAACACGCATGGTTTAGGATTAATGACTGCCAACTGCCTAAATGGCATGTTTGATTGGTGGTTATTTTAATTGTATTTTTTTACATCAATGAACCGTTTCATTTCCCTTCACAGTTTTTCTATAAATTGTTGGATAGTTCCATTACTCTTCATTCATTCTTCTTTAACTTTTCTTCTTTAAAATTTTCAATGAGAGGAAGCATCAGTTATGGCAAAAGGAAGAGATCAATTTCTCCATCTAGATCTCCTCGTAGTGATGAAGAGAGAGCTTTCATTGATGGACCGTTGAGGGCAACTGAAAGAATGCAACAAATGGATGACAAACTGAAGATTCCCTCTGCATCTGTTGCTTCCATTCAAGATATCCAGACTGCATTTCGCACGAAGGATAAAGATGAAATCTTCAGGAAGATTCAAGGGATGAAGTCTACAATGTCTTTCTTCTTTGATGAGCTCGATATGTACTTGGATAAAGTATGGGATGAGAATCATGATCTGAAGAAAAAGCTTGTAGAAAAAGAGGCCTTGTTGAAGAAGCTGAAGAAAAGATTTAGTTTTTTTATTTTTTTTATGTTTTTTTGTTTTTTAATTATGTTTTTTTTGTGTGTTTTATGTTTTTTTTTCTGTTTTTAATTATGTATTTTTTTTATTTTTAATATAATTTTTTTTCTTATATATTGCATTTATCCAATTTGGAACATTTGCCTATGGAATTTGGAACATCCACTGATAAATAAAACAAATTGCAGATATAAAAGAAATGAAGAATAAAATTAATAAATAAAAGAAATCAAGAATAAAATAAGTTAAATTAATAAACAAATTTAAATTAATTTGCAGATTTCATAAGCACTTATTAAAAATTAAGTATAAGAAAGTATAGGAGAAGACAGATTTAATTGTAAAACGTGTATGTCTTCGGATCAGTTATTGCCAACTGGGTAATTTATTTTTAAACTGCATATTCTCATTGGTCCACTATAATAGTATGTTACCGTTTAAATATTTACCAAGTGGGTAAACGTGTATGTGTTGGGATCAGTTATGGCCCACTATATTAATTACTGTTTGAATATTTTCTATAAATTGTTCCTATCAACTGTTTTTATTTTCATCCATTCTTATTCTCCTTTTATTTGTCTTTTGTAAAAAATAAATTGAGAGGCACAGTGCATCAAATAGCCGTAGTTGGAGAAGAAGAAGATCTGTTTCTCCATCAAGCAGCAGAAGGAGATCTCCACAGTGCATTTCGCACGAATGATAAAAATGAGATTGTCCAGAAGATACAATTTATGAAGTCTTCAAATTATATCTTATGTGATGAGCTTGATTCGTACTTGGAGAAACTATGGGAGGAGATTGATGAGCTGAAGAAGAAGCTTAAAGAAAAAAAATGCATTGGTGAAGAAACTGAAGAGAAGACTTGAGCCATTTGAGACTCTTGATTAAATATTATGTAGTTTGTTTTTTTACTCTATCTTTGTGTTTTTTTTAATTTTTTTTGTTTCTGTCTGTAATTTCATTTTTTTTATCAATAAAAAAGTAGTATTCTCTTAATAAACTTTCAAATAAGTTTTGGAATATTACATGCGAGTTTTGGAACATTATAGTTATCCTGTTGTAGTTCAATAGAAAACTAAAAATCATAACGATGATGCAGAGTAAACTATTAGAATGCTATTTTTTACAGGTTCTGCTGTAGTGGTGTGCCATCTCCCCACATTTTTTGCACTTCCTTGCTTTTTCTTGCTTTGCTTAATTGCTATCTCTTTTGCTCCCTTCAGTCTCCTCTGATTATTTGTAAGTTGGATACCAGTTCCTTTGTTTTTTGAAATCTTAGGTTGCTTGATCTCAATTTTAGTAGGCACAGTTGATCCAATCAACATCTCTATGTCTTGTGTTTTACTCGGAGTTTTGTTGCTGTTGTTTGCTGCCTTCCTATGTTGTTCCAAATCTGTCCGCAATCGTTTGACATTGTCTGGAAGTGCATTGAATTGGTCTTCTTCACCTTCTACTAAACTCACACACATGTGAATTTCAGACCACAAGGTTGTCAACATTCTTTTCTTACCCATAATTCTTGCACATTCATCTACAATACTCCCTTGGGAGAACAGATTTGATGTTTTAGCTGCCAAGATTGTCCACCTGTCAAGCATATATTGTTGAGGTACGTCCTGGTCGGGCCCACTAGTCTGGTTGTGGTTCTTTCTCTTCCAATCGAGGGCGTATTCATACTAGACACACATGCTCTAATTATGCCTATGTCTTCCTAATGTCTATTTGAAAGATGCAAATGAATGTAGACACGAGTGAGCTAAACGCTTTTTCTATCCAAGCACATGTCTATAGACACGTGGATAGGACAAGTGGGATAGAGCCTAGTCGATGCCTCACGATGTTGCTCCGTTCTTCGTTTGTCGGGATGTCCTTGATGTGACGATTTCCACCTAGAGCTTCTCCGTGAATCCTCTTAGGGGTGTATTCTTAGCGTTTCGAACCATTAGGTATTAACAAATTTTTGGGTCCGAATAGGGTCTTTTGTTTGCTCTGAAGTGAGATGGGGCGTGGTATATGTCAGGGTAGTTTGGTGAAGTTTGGGGTAATGTCTTTTGGAGTGTTGGGTAATACGTAGGGAGTGGTTTTTTTGTGAGCTAGGTTAAGGATAAACGCTGGCGTCATTTTTAGTTTGGGTTAGGGTTCGAGAGGATATCACGGAGAACTCCCTTTGACAGCTTCGTTCGACGGTTTGTCTCTATCTCTGATTCCTCCTTCTTGATCCGACGGTCTCCCTGGTGGGAGCTGGCTTGGGTTCAGGTGTGTTGTGGTTTTGTGATTTTGGGTTGGGTCAGGTAGTGATTTGGGGGTTTTGGATAAAGGGGAAGCGTTCACATATAGGTGGGGTTTCTGACATTTGGACAACTTGTGTGTGTGTGCCCTAACCTAAGTGTTCCTATGACATCTAGACAGACTATACTTACGGGATTATGGTACATTGTTTGTCATTTTCCTATCTCTTCTGTCCTGGTACCGATGTGCATATATGCCTAAGACACGTGGCAATGTGCATGCATGAAGACCCTATTACGTAGGATGGCTTGAAACAAGTGACCTAACGTATGATACTCCTAGGGTAGACACACCTGAAGGACACAAACCTAGGTAAGGGGATACATGCATGGTTTGGCGATGTACGCTAATTCGTATGGGTAATGCTTGACGTGGATATGAAATGGATGCACACCACACCCTGGATCTTAGACTGATGACTACATACACTGACAATAATCACGACTCTTGACTCTACAAGTGATGACCAGCATGCACACGTGGATTGACTCTATGCTAAAGGACATTATTGACACGTCGTTTATCTCTCGAATGGGGAACGTTCATGCGACGACCCTACATTACACTGGTTTGGAAGACACAACATAATGGTGAAACCATGGGGGACTCACGGGACAGTGTGCCCCTACCTTGGTTCAGACAACATTTATGACACGCAATAGGACTTCAAGCGCTTCTTCCGAAGCGTAATGATTCCAACGTCCCAGTCCATTTTACAAACTCCAAAACCACCTTTTGAAGGAGCAGAAGGCAGTGTATGTTTAATCTAATAGGTCATATCGTTGTGATGGTATAGCCCCATTTTACATGAAATAATTAAAGTGTTCCTTGCAATAAGGCTCGGACGGCGTAACGACGTATTTCATGTATATGGAAAAGTATCATAGCGTTATGTCCTTTTAGGTCCTATGAGGTTTTAGCATTGTCTCTAGATGAGATTTGTTTGGTTTAAGGAATTGACCTTTAGGGTCGCATAACTTCGTCATGTAAAATAGAATAAGTTTCTTCTCGAACTGAAATAAACGCCATGATGACGTATTTCACATGACAAAACGAGCGACAATATTGGTCGATTCGTTAAACCCTACAAATGACATGACTTGACCTAATACAGACAACCCTAATGACATTTGTTTGGCTTAAGGATTTGACCCTTGGAGCGGCAAAATTTCGTTACGTGAAGATAGACTAAGCTTCTTCTTGAATTGAGATAAACGTCGGGATGACGTTCTTCACATTACAAAATGAGGGGCAACATTGGTCCATTCGTTAAACCCTACAAATGGAGTGATGACCTGACGTGGTTTGACATGTGACCCTATATTTTACCTAGTCGGGGATTTTGTCGTTGTGGTTTATGCATTTTTTTTTTTTTTTAGTATTGGTCCAACGCGATATTGACTTTGCGTGGAATTCGCGGGGCGGTGTGCCTTAAGACTCAAGAGGAACCCTAAACTTCTTTTCGGGAGGAGCACAAGACAATGTATGTTTGGTCCAACAGACTAAACCATTACATCGGTATGGCCTTATCCTATATGAAATCGTTAAAGCGTCTTTCGTAATCTAGGACATGCGTCTTTGTATGACACCTGTTTTGACTTAAGGGGCAACATTTGTGACGCCATGATTTTATCTCACGAGATTGAGTTTCTTTACGTAATGAAACAGACGACATAACGCCGTGTTTCGTGTGATAAAATGTCTGGCGTAACAGGGTGCCCCTTTATTTCAAAGGAGTTTCATGGGAACTGGACTCTTTCCTAGGTTAAGGCTACATTTAATATATGTACAAGTAAAAGTAAACGATCAAACAGTTAGTGTAGACATTCATGCGTTTACGACACTCCCTCTCAATCTTTACGTGGTACGTCTCTGTCCTAGGTGGGTTTCTTTTCACATCTTTCCTTTCGATGTTAAAAAACGCTCTCGTAGACGTGATTTGTTTAATGTTCGGGGGTAGTTCCTAGGGGACATATCTAGGCTGACTATATGAGGCTTCGGTCTCGTTTGATATTACAAAAGGGTTCCCACAGCAAGATATACCTAGCGCCTCCCCATTTAAGGGTTTTGAGCAGCGTGTCGATGGTACAAGGCTGTAGGTGGTGTTACAGATCGACCTATGCGTCCCTTAAAGGAAACGACAGTAAGCACGACCCATAACACACGTTGACCATTCGGGATTTTTCTTTTATGCGGTATGAGAAAGCAGTAACTCTGTTTATAGCCCTAGACTGTCAGAATGCTTCAGTTGTATCCCATTTTTTACTCTCTATAAAATAATTTAAGAAATAATTTTATAAAAAGTGAAAACCAAATATACACTCTCCCATTAATAAATCAACCTCAAGAAAATCATACGTTGAAGTCAACTTATAATAGTAGAATATATTTTTGGTCCCCAGCAGAGTCGCCACTGTGAGCGAAAGTGGTCGCTCATAGCGGCTTTAGCCTTCTTTGACTAGAGTCGTGATGCGGCCTCGAGCTAGTGCTACAAAAAGGCCTATAATTAGAGGACAAGTGTACCCTATCGTTATCAAGTAATGATCCGGGGGTTAAGTCCGGGTATCGAATCCACGGGATTTATACGAATAAGTATCAAACTACTTGGTTTCGAGTTGTTATCTAAGCGAATTTATACTTTAGAGTTTGGGTGATTATGCATCTACTCCTAAATTACAACACACAAACACTACTTTCCATATTCCTTAGCATGAAATGGTGATGGTAAGTTGTATACAACAATAAAGATAAAATAGTCATAAGATTAATCAAACTATCATAGCTAGCTTTTTATGATGTTTATAAACACGTATGAACTCGTAAGTACACACTTAATTAATCTTATAATTTCAAGGTTAAGTGTCTCCAATGGACTTAGAAACTAGGGCCCTTTAAGTTCCGTGATGTCGTCAATATCTACGGTTTCCGGCTCGTCACTTCCGGTGGTGGCAATCACCTATATAAATCCCATAGAAATGTCAAGTTCATATCAAGTATTCATAAATAAACATAAAAGAAGCATATGATGATGATAAATCAAAGATACTAATTTATACAAAACTATTGTATAAACTATGTAAAGAAACAAGATGATACTACCGAGTCTAGCACATAGACGGGTCACAACTAGTTTAGCGAGATAAAAGTTTAGCTACTCCCTTTTATCGCACTACACCGAACACACGATCGTCGCTTATGTCCTCGGAGAGGAATCTCTTTGCCAAGCTTGAAGATGATATATAATGGATGAAAGTAAAAAAATGAACTTTGTATTGATGGAATTGAATTACAAACTTTGCAAAGAGGTGAAATAGAACATGGAAATATGGTGTTTGGATCACCTCTTCTTACAAACTAAATGGAGAATTGAAATAACAACTATATGGAACTAAACACAAGTGAAGAGGGATGATTTCTATGGTGAATTACACCCCTATTTATACAAATTTTTTGACACCAACCATCAATGGGAACAAATGGGAAAGCTAATTGCACATGGGAGTCCAACCATCAATGGGAACAAATGGCAAAGCTAATTGCACATGGAAATCTTCAAAATTCATGTTCACATTTCTGGAATCAGAGTGATACGCCGTGTGGGCTTGGTGACACGCCGTGTCAAGGCTTAGCCCCTCTAGAAAACGTGTTTTGACCGACAACATTCCGGATTTGACGACCTTTAGTAATCTGCCCATAACTTCCTCATACGACCTTCGATTTTGATGATTCATATTGCAGATGAACCTTAAGACATAGATACACAAACTTGTAGTTTTGCATTTGTCGAGATTCGGATTGGAAAAGCTTCCAAATTGGCTTACAAGTTTATGCTTCTACTGGAACTTTCTGACCTGTCTGGGACAAATGACACGGGGTGTGTCACCATGGGACACGGCGTGTGGACTCATTTTTCAGCTTTTTTCTCCTTTTAAACGCATGTTGACCCGTTGACTTTGAACGACACGACGTATGGGGGCCTTGACACGGCGTGTCGAGCTGTATTTCGAGAATTATTAGCTTAAAACCTTGGATTTTTATGGATCAATGTCTTCTCTTTGGTTTCTTTGCTCTTAATTAGCTCCAATACACTCTAATTGATGTGTTTGTCAAATATCATCATGAGGGAGCTCTCATCTTCAAAGTGGAGACCTACATCCAAAATAAACTTTAATCAATTTAACACTTTTTAGGTGAAAAATAATCTTTTATGGAGAGAAATTAATTCTAAGCAAATGAGAGCTACTTTATTCACAAAATGTCATAAACTAATAAGAAAGTAAAATAACTAAAGTAAAATGACACTAAAATACACCGTAAATAACCCGAAAAGATAGGGATATTTCATCCCTATCAACTGCCACCCGGCCGACCGGGAAAATGTACGAACCGGTGTTTGCACCGATTGTTTTGTAAATCAGAGATTCTATTTACGTTCGTGGATACAACTTATTAATTCCGACATTCCAATGACCCAGAGGATCTTAAATGCAGCCTAACAGTTTATTATCTTGATATTTAGGGTTATCACACATAAATATTTAAGTGTGCAAATATTTGTACGGTAAACCGCCGGGTGACACGGTACAAAATCCTCAGAAGCTTACCCTCGTCGAGTGCCAGTGATTGCTCGCAGACTGATGCTCGTCGAGGAACGGAGACCTTTTCAGGGAGGAACCTTGGGGGCCGGAGTTGCGTAGGGCGTCCTCCGGAATGGTAGCTAGGAACAGGACTTAATCAGCTCTAGCGGGGCTGCGAGTGACGCCTAGGTTGGAAACTTTCGATAAAGGGAATATATTTTTGGTGGTCGTGAGGACCTTTTTAGGGAATATTTTAGGGAATACTCTCGAGCTCGGACTATAGCAATTCTTTTCTGTATCAGAGGCAACCTTAGGCAACTTTCAGAGCCAACTTTATCAGAGGCAACTTATATCGGGTCAAGAATCGCTTTAGAACGAGCTAGAGAGAGAGAGGAGAATGAGTGTTTGTTGGTGTCTTGAATGAGAAATCCGGGGGGTATTTATAGGGTAGCTTGTGACCGTATGGTCCAAATTTGGTGACCGTACAGTCACATGTTCGCCCGTCTCAGATCTAAATTTGGATATGAGCCGGGCTTCCCACAAGGCCCGGCCGGACCTTGTAAGACCCGGCCAAACTCGTTTGGATTTTAGTACACGTATCACGTTTTCATTGGACCGCCAGCCACGTGGCAGATAAGGATTGGATTCTGTCTGCCACGTGATAGTGACCGTAAGGTCAGATGTTTTGTGACCGTACGGTCTCAACAAACAGTGTTGAGACCGTACGGTCCCTAATGAATAGTACTCGTGACCGTATATTATTTCGTGATCGAGGATTTTCTCATAAGCGTGAAGGTGCCACACTCATGGTCCCGAGGAGCGGGCGAAAGAGGTTATGGCCCTGAAAAGGTGATCCGTTCTCCGACGAGTCTCAGTATTTGAGCAGCTAGCGCGACGAGGAGCTCATAGATTGCTTTCATCATCAATTTCGAAAACCAATGCTTACAATAGGTTTTGTCAAAATTCAGTTCAGTTAAAACTCCTCTAAGAAAAAGAAAAATCTTTATACTAATTGTATTAAAAGCATTTACAAAAATAATAAAAAAAATTAAATGTACATTTTGTAATTATAATCAACTTTCATAAAGTCATGACACCAGATTCATAATTATTTTTCACAAAATTTTGACACGCATTGTTTTTGTTAATAAAACTCAATTATGAACCTTTCTCAAAAAAAAAATCCAATTATGAACCAATTTTGTTTCTTTCCCTTTCTTTTCCTTCTGTTTTTTTAGCAATACCCACGAACCTACATGTGTCCTACTATGTTCCAAATTTTATTTGACAGATGTGCCAACAATTTCATTTAATGTTTTTGATTTTTTTATTGATTCACACTTCAAGGAAAAAACTATGCGACACCGTATTTCTGTTTACTGTTTTGAATCAAGTTTAGATTTTGTACTGTTCATCCACTTCAATACCGATTGTTTGCAAACCAGAGATTCTTATTTACGTTCGTGGATACAACTTATTAATTCCAACATTCCAGGCCCTAGAGGATCTTTAATGCAGCCTAATGATTTATTATCTTGACTTTATTATTAACACACAAGAATAATTAAATGCGCAAACATTTGTACAGTAAACCGTCGGGTGACACGGTACAAAACCCTTAGAAGCTTACCCTCGTCGCGTGCCAGTGATTGCTCGCGGACTAATACTCGTTGAAGAACGGAGTCTTTTCAAGGAGGAACCTTGGGGGCCGGAGTTGCGTAGGGCGTCCTCTGAATAGTTTCTGGGATAGGACTTAGTCAGCTCTAGCGGGGCTGCGAGTGATGCCTAGATCTCGAACATTAGATAAGGGGGGAAATATTTTTGGTGGTCGTGAGGACCTTTTTGGGAATATTTTGGGAAAATACTCTCAAAACTCGAACTCTAGCGATTCTTTTCTTAATCAGAGGCAAATTTTTTGGGTCAAGAATCGTTTTAGAACGAGCTAGAGAGGGAGGAGAATGAGTGTTTCAGGGATGTTGGGCTAGTTTTTGTGAGGACAGAAAGGGTTTGGGTACGGATGGTGGAGGTGAGGTTTATTGAAGTTAAAGGGTGCTAGGATTTATGGTTGGATAATGGAAGCGAGGGTTGTGGAGGTTCTTTGATGAGGATAGGGTGTGAGAGGCCATCAGGGGTTCGTGTAGCTTCTAAGTTGTCAGGGTAGGGATCAAGATGTTCGAATGCAACTCCCGATGATGTTTTCGTGATTGCCCCTAGGGTGAGGTGTTTTATTGCTCTAACTATTGCCTAAGATGACTCTACAGGTCGTCAACTTAGCGAGTTGCCTTTATTGTTGCCTAGGTCGCCCTCTCGGGTTTTCAACCTAGGAGGCTTTCTTTCTTTTGGCCTTTATTGTTGCCTAGATCTATCTTTTTCTCGATCTAGCAGGTCTTTTCTGTTTTCTCAAACCCTAGGGTAGTTGGCTAGCGTTTTGAACGGAGTGTGCATATTCTATTGTCTAAGTTTTTGATATCTCTATGTCAACACGACTTATGACACTCTAGAATATGCGTAGCTGATAGACTCTAGAAGCATACATTTAGACTCACTAACATAAGCATCTAGACCAGTTACTATAGGCATAAGTGGCTCATGCATGTCTAGTATGAATGTGCACTTGTTATCAACCAGTCTTAGCTGACTATCTTTTCTGTTTTTGTCACGATGATTTGCCCCTTGTAATGAGGGTTCTTCTGTGGTGTGGGATCGTCATTCTTTTGCGGAGATGAAACCATGTATCCTAGTGCCGCCATCTTGTTCCCAGAAGCGTGCAAGCGATTCTCATGATGAAATCTTAGTGTCTCCATTGTTCTCCTTGGTGTAGATCTTGTCACAACCTTCTACATGGATCACGTCTTCGTTTGATGATTAGTAAGATGTCTCTATGGCTTCGGGACACCATCCGCTTCGTCTTTTGTATGAGGCTTTGATATGGAAATGTCGTTGCTCCCTTCGAAGTTTTGTGGATGGGATCCATTTTCGAGCTATAAGCTTCTCCGAAGCATGGATTCACTTCTCCTTTTTGCTTCTCCCTTCGTCCATGGGTACATTTGTTGCAGAGTGTAGGAAGGGAATTCTGAGGACTTCATGGGTTTAATTCTGAGGGCTGATGGACCTTGGTTCATGGAGACACTACGAGTACGTGGACGTTCCATTTTAACTTCCGTGCATGTCCTAATTCTTTAGAGCGAGGTTTCTTCTTTTTGCAAGGCTCCGAAAGAGACGTGTGTTGGCCCTAACAAGATCAGAATCACCTAGAGGGGGGTGAATAGGTGTCTAAGCGGAAAACTGATAATTTTAAGTTTTTAGGGAAACTTAGTTTCTCAGAGTCAAATTTCCTCAGAGTCAAAGCCTAGTTTGATGAAACAACTTCTGAGGAAAATTCTGCCTTTTCACAGTTTAACTGCTTTCAGCAACAGAAGCTCTGAGTTAGAGAACTTCTGGACAGTTATGAACAAAGACAAAGATATAAGGAGTAAATCTGTTTCAGCACTAAACAAAAGCAAGTACACAGAAGCAAAAATAACAAGTATAAGGAAGGGAGAAAGAGATTCAGGAGGTCCTGATGAACCGTTCGATTTATCCAGGTTCACCACAGAAGTCCTGTGACTACGTCCTGTCCTCTGTGATCGCAGTCACCAGAGATTTTAAATCCACTATTCAGAACTTTTATGGAAAGTTCAGAAGCTCCTTTACATCAACAAAACTTAAGCTAATTTCTCACTTAGTTCTGACTAGCCTAGAATGAGTTAAAGGATTTCCACCAGAACAACAACAATCCTGTTTTCTGGAATTCTCACCCAACTCAAACCTTAACTAGATTTCTCTCAAATCTAACTGAGTATCACAAACGATACCAGTTTACAAGATTCCTATTATGAACTTGTGTTTCTTCACTCTCTCACTATTACAAAGCCTAAACTACGAAAGATTGAGAATGGAAAAGATTGCTATGTTTTGCTTGTTAAAATAGTGCGTTAAGATTTTGCTCGTTAATCACGTGTGTGATGCAATGGAGCTTGGCTACTATTTATAGTGCTTTGTAGATGACCGTTGCTTGAATTTGAATCTTCAATAGATGACATCAGTTGTTGTAGCCGTTAATCTGTCATTTCTTCAAACGGCCTTCAAACACTTTGATTCCGTTAACCTTGTTCTTTAACTAAATCTGGTAAGAGATTTGAAATCAAGGATAAGGTTGACTGGAATTTTACTTTATTTAGATCGGAAAAGGGTAGACAAGGAAATGCTGGTTTTTGTTTGAGGCCGACATGCGCGCTCCATCAAAACAGCTTTTTGAACTTTTGGCGCCTTGCATTAAATGCAGAAGTCAGAGCATTAAATGCTTAGAAAAGCTCTTGACTAGTGCTTTTGAGTTCTTTAATCTTTTGTCTAAGCTTCTGATCGAAATGGAAATTCTTCTGATTGCTTCTAATCCTCTGAGAAGAGCTTTAACAGTCTTCAGAAAAACGTCAAAGGGGAGTATCCAGCTTCTGAGCTTTAAACCTCTGTCTTCAGCTATTCTTCTATTCTGAGTCTTCAAGGCAATCCAGAGTTTCTTCATTCAGCACCTGTTGAGAAACTTATACAATACTTAACAAAAATTGTTGGTCAACATTGAAAAGTATATAAGTAAAAATAGAATTTCATCTTCTGAAACGTTTGGACATAATCAAAACTCTTAGGGTTCATCAACGTGCTTCTACGTCGATCCAGTAATTCCTCCTCCTTATGTTGCTTCTCCATCTTGCAAGGTACGTCCTGGTTGGGGCCACTTGTTTGGTTGTGGTTCTTTCTCTTACAGTCGAGGTCATACTCATACTAGCCACACATGCTCTAATTACGCCTATATCTTCCTAATGTCTAAAAGATGCAAACGAATGTAGACACGAGTGAGCTAAACGCTTTTTCTACCCAAGCACGGGTCTGTGAATACGTGGATAGGATGAGTGGGATGGAGCATAACCGATGCCTGACGATGTTGCTCCGTTTTTTGTCCGCTAGGATCTTCTTGATGCGACGCTTGAGACCTAAAGTTTCTCCATGATTCCTCTTGGGGGTGTATTCTCAGCGTTTCGAGCCATTAGGTATTAATTGATTTTGGGTTCGAATAAGGTCTTTTGTTTGCTCTAAAGTGAGATGGAGTGTGGTATATGTCGAGGTAGTTTGGTGGAGTTTGGGGTAATGTTGTTTGGAGTGTTGGGTAATACGTAGGAAATGGTTTGTTTGTGAGGTAGGTTAAGGGTAAAGGCTTGCGTCATTTTTAATTTGGGAGGATATCACGGAGAACTCCCTTTGGTCGTTCCATACTTCGTTCGAGGGCTTGTCCTTATCTCTGATTCCTCCTTGTTGATCTGACGGTCCCCTGATGGAAGCTGGCTTGTGTTCAGGTGTGTTGTGGTTTTGTGATTTCGGGTTGGGTCGTTCCATACTTCGTTCGAGGGCTTGTCCCTATCTCTGATTCCTCCTTGTTGATCTGACGGTCCCCTTGATGGAAGCTGGCTTCGGTTCAGGTGTGTTCTGTTTTTTTAGCAATACCCACGAACCTACATGTGTCCTACTATGTTCCAAATTTTGTTTGAGAGATGTGCCAACAATTTCATTTAATGTTTTTGATTTTTTTATTGATTCACACTTCAAGGCAAAAACTATGTGACACTGTATAGGAACCTAATACATACAAAGACGGAATTGATTACCTCTGTTTACTGTTTTGAATCAATTTTAGATTTTGTACTGTTCATCCACTTCAATTTTATATATATAAATAGATAATAAAAATATATCTAAAGTTATAATTGTGTTGTTAGGTATTTTTTTTTTAATAAAAGTTGGTAGGACAACCTAAACAAGACGATCCAATAATAAATATGTGTGTGAAGTCTTTTTTTGTTTAAGTCTTTACTAGTACATGAAAATTTAATTTCGTAATGCAAAGGTAATTAAATTTTTCTAAGAATTTACAAAATATTAAGAACTAATCATTCTTACCATGCTAACAAAATATTAATTTAACAACATATTAATTTAACAAAATATTAAGAAATAATCATTCTTACCATTTAACAATAATTGAATTTATACTAAGAAATGCAATCCATTAAACCCATATTCAATTTCAAGTAAATTAGCATTCACAGCGAAAAAACTAAAAATTAAGAGAACATACCCGACCAAATGATGGATAGTAGGATGAGGCAATAATAGATGATATAAAGCGAAGGAACAATAGATTGTCAATCGATCGATAGAAGAGAAGCTACATAAACGAACTTTTGAAGTGCCACAAAGATCTAAGGTCGGAGCTGAGCTACTTAAAGGAGCAGTCCTAAGCTTCCAAGTCTAATGTACACTCGTATATGGACTACAAGTTGGTAAAGCATGAAAAAGATGAAAAAAATGTAGAAGAAGGTGTTGGATATTAATGTGATTTCAATAGTTTTTTTTTTTTTATTGAGATGATATATGAGGTAGCTATATAAGTGAAGATGAAATTACAACAGAAATGTTTTCAATTTTAAAAACAACATTAGAATAGGTCAATATGGTTTATTTCAAAACAAATAACAATCAGAATAAAAAATTTCGGTCAAAACCCAAAAATTAATTATAAATTTGTATTGGCCGTTTCTAGTATATATCCATATTGCTTCATGTTTTATACAAATATAAATTTGAATATATTAAAATTTGGAGAGTATTTTATAAAAAAGAAATATTTGGAGATTATCTAAAGATAGAAAAGACAGTTTTTACTTAGATCTGTTATTTGTGCCTTATTTTCAAATAAAATTCAGTTTAACTAAATTCAACAAAATTATTAGTCATTTCGTCAAATTCGGGCCCCGTCTTTTATGGTTGAATTAAACTTAATAGAACTGGTAAAAATTTAACTGAACTCAATTGAATTTGTTGAACTGAATTGGTTGAATCAGCTGAATATGGCTTAATGCCTAAGAAATTTTGTTAAATTTGTCTGAACTTAACTGAATTGAAATGAATTTTACTGTAAATAAGCCAAAAAAACTGGGTCTTAAGATTAATATTTAGAAAATAATTTTCAAAAAAGTTATTTAGAAACTCATTAATTAAATAAAGTACTAATAAAACAATATTGTTAGATAGTTGTGTGGTGATGCTATCGAGAAATTATTGATCTAAGCGCCGATTTTTAGGTCCCTTTCTTTATAGCTGAACTAAATGAAACTGAATTGAACTGAATTTACTGAATTGGTTGAATTTGGATGAATGAAGTATGAATTTTGTTGAATTGGATTTGACTGAATTGAATTAAACTGAATTTTACTAAAATTAAGGAAGAAAAAAACAGAGTCACTGAACGATATTTCTGGTTCCCATGACTTCCAAAGAAATTGGGATTTCCTCAAAGAGATATTTTATTTTATTTTCCATCGATTGAGATTGAGTTTTAATATTTTCAGTTTTATGTCGTGAATTACACTATAAATCAGCTTCTCTTACATTATAAATTACAAAACGTCCAATTAACAAAATATGATTAAATGCTACTTTTTAAAGCTGATTATATGATGTTTAAATGGTCAAAATATTTCAAAACTTAGTATTCCATTTCAGCCAAACATTATTGGTCCAACATCAATGCCATATCGAATCTCAAATTAACCCGTAAGTGAAGCAATCAATCTGTATGCTCAGCTACAAAATGTCGAGCAGCCGATACATTTTCAACTTAAAATAGTCTAATACTAATTATATATTCCTCAAACTGCAATTATATTCAAGAAAGGGTCCAGCTTCACTATGGCCCGAGCCAATAGATTATCAAGAGCTGCTTTTGTTTGTAGATCAAAAAATTTATCTTTTGTAAAGTGCCTGATACAACCTCGATAATTCGGTCGCGGCTTAGTCGTTGTCTAATTAGGAGTCTTATTATTATTTAGTCATATTTATATTGTTATAGGAGTAAGAGATTTATAATTCTTATTTAGTTAGTCTTCTTATTTTGGTAGGATAATATTTTCTATTTAAAGGCTTTCAAGTCTTGTAATTTGTTCAATCAATCAATTAAGAAGCTCAATAATATTTCAGTTTGCGCTAACTAGAAAAGCGAGTGGTGTTTTAGGTCGTTTCCACCCCAAAACGATCCCTCTTGATCGATTCCCAAGATAGGGTCGTATCAACTGGTGCTTTCATTGAGAGTTTTCTACCCATCATTATTTTCATTGAGAGATTTTTATCGCATCTTTCATTGATTCTTTCTATCCATATCCAATTCTCCGCCATGAATGACATATCCACAATACGTGACATACTTCGTGCTGGGTTTGCTGACCTACAAAATTCCCTTCAACTATTTATTCAACAGTCACTCCAAGCTTGTATTCACGAGTTACAAACTTCACAACCACCAAAACAATCAACAAACAACGACTCCAACAATACCGACTTCAAGTCTTTGGTTTGTTCCTTACATTTAGATCCACCTCGATTCACAGGCGAAGATCCGCAGACTTGGTGCTTTAAAATCGAAGAATATTTTGATTTTCATAAAGTAATCTCAGAGAATCATTTGAAAATTGTCGCTCTCCATTTAGAAGGTGATGTGTATCTGTGGTACCGCTGAATGACAACTCATGGACAGTTTCAGGATTGGACTGATTTTTTGGAGAAAACTAAAGAACAATTTGGCCCATCATAATTTGGAGCTTTCCATGTAACCAAGGAATTCGAGGCTGAAGTTTTCTCGAGTCCACCTTCCGTTATAGCAGCTTCTTTTGATTCTATCCCGGTCTCGATTGAAAGTACTTCTCCAAACATCCAAACACAAGCAAGCAGTTATCTCTTCGCAAAGTTCCTTTACAACAGACGAAGAAACTAATGGAGAATAATTCAATTCAAATTTTTGATTGTCTTCCCAATGCTTCTAATCCACGCACCTTGCTTGTAGAATTTTCGACTTCTCCAAATTCATCCTGGCCCGCCACTGCCTCACATACACATCTTACTTTACCAATCCATATATTAGCCCACAAATTTAATCCTCCATCACTAATCTCTTCTAATAAATTCATGCATCATGACACATCTTTGTTTTTGCCTCCCTTTCCTACACATGTTGACTTCTCCCAAATTGATCCCTTTTATTATCACAAATTGGAGCAATTTGAAGGTGGAGAAGCTAGTTTTCTGTTGAATTATTTTGGGGTCTGTCTTGAGTATCAACAACATGGCATTTGCTTTTACTTTAAGGAGCACTATTTTCTGCATGGTAGTATAGTGGCAGGTTCATCGTAATTTTTGGAGATGCCAATGAGTTACTTGATCCCGACCCTCCGGACTGACTCGACGAAATTCTTAACCATTCAAGTTCTTTATGGGTTTTGAGTTTCTTATTGCTCTATTTGTTTTTTCAAACTACCACCTTGAGGACAAGGTGATTTTGAAGGTGTGGCGAATGATACAACCTCGATAATTCGGTCGCGGCTTAGTCGTTGTCTAATTAGGAGTCTTATTATTATTTAGTCATATTCATATTGTTATAGGAGTAATAGATTTATAATTCTTATTTAGTTAGTCTTCTTATTTTGGTAGGATAGTATTTTCTATTTAAAGGCTTTCAAGTCTTGTAATTTGTTCAATCAATCAATTAAGAAGTTCAATAATATTTCAGTTTGCGCTAACTAGAAAAGCGAGTGGTGTTTTAGGTCGTTTCCACCCCAAAGCGATCCCTCTTGATCGATTCCCAAGATAGGGTCGTATGAGTGCCGAATGGTCATTTTCAACCTTCACGCTGGCTATTCTTAGTCCTCCTTACTGCTTGCAATATTTACTACATACTCATTCAAATGCTGGCCAAAAATCTTGGTAGAAAACGACTCAGCTACATGTCGACGTGCCTCTTTTCCCATAGTTTTGGCTATCTGGTTATCTTGAATGAATTTAGCCATTGCCTGCGAGAAATCTTTAGGAGTGGATTCACAAAGAAACCCTGTAACTCCATCCTTTACTGTTTCCACAGGACCCCCACTGTTGCATGCAATTACAGGCTTATAAGCTGCCATTGCCTCCAGCGGAACAATGCCAAAATGTTCATCCTACATAAAAAAAATTCTATAATTTATCAACTAGACATCCTTTATTTGATTATCAACGTCACAAGCTAATAACAATAATAATATTGCACCTTTGGTGTATAAATGACGCAGAGACATTCAAAAAGAAGAGCATTTCTTTCAGCCGTTGAGCAAGATGTTATGAATTTAACCTGATCCATCACCCCTTCTCTTGCTGCTAAGCTTTTAAGCTCCTCCAAGTATTCAACATTTTCTCTCAACCGTTCATCATATCCACCTGAATCACGAAAACCAAGTCAAAAACATATTGCAAATGGAGCAAGAACAACCCTAAATAAAGTAGTTAAGTTCTTTTACCCGCAATAGTCAAAGTAGTATCAGCTAGATTCAAATTTTGTACGGTGCGAAGCATAGCAAAGGCTGAAACTGCTAACTCAATGTTCTTTATCTTTTCAAAACGATTTATGGATAGAAAATTCAATCTACACCACATAAAAACAAAGAGAAATAAGCATAAAATTTCAAAGGCATGCACATAGATGAAGGATTTAGTAGAGTTAAACTATGTTGGATACTTGTAAGAATGCGGTTCCTTAAATTGGTCCACATTTACAGCAGGGTATAGAACAGCTGGTCGAATTCCTCGTGAATGAAGATGGTTGAATGTCTTCCCAAAGGTAGATGCAGTAAATTTGCTATTAACAAGGATCATATCTGCCATTTATGCAGCAGGCTCCAAAAGCAAATTGATAAAAAAATCAGTAAGGAAGACAAAAGTTCAAAAACCACGTTAAATAATAAGAAAAGTACCAGTTGTAACTTCTTCTGCATAGTCAATGGGTTTCCGATATAACCTCTGAAGAACAGTAGTGTGTTGGGCTAGTAATAGGTCGGAAAAATGACACTAAAATACCACCTGAAAACATAGACCCATTTGTGAAATTCCATTTCATTAAGAGCCTAAAAAGTTATAGGCTGACTAGAAAAATTATGTAGCCAATGTAACTTGTTATAAGAGAAAAGCAATGACATGCATAAGACATCATGTAGCCAATGATGAGTTCCATGTGACTTACCATAAATAGTTTGTCACATCCGTGCCTTTATTTCATAGTTAATACGTTATCATTAGATTATGTTATGCCTTTATATTGAGGTAGGAGTGGATTAAGGGAAGTATGCCTAGTTAAGAAGACAATTTCCGGTTTTAGCTCTAAATCAAAAGTTCGGTGGACGTTTTAAAAGAGGTTATAAGTTGGAGGACTTGGAGTGATATTTACCTATCTTTGGGACTATAAATTCCAGAATTCTCTTTTTGGATCAGCAAAAACGATTTCATCTCTTTCATTTCTCTTCCTTTCTTCTTCTTTCTTCCATTTTCGTTTCTAGCTGACCAGTCCCACCGTTTTCGCTATATCCGGAGTTGTACTTGACGTAAAGTCTCGAAATTTTAACCGTAGCTTCTAGACATATAGACCTAAGTTTCCACCAAAGGAATTTGGAGTTGAAGGTCTGTGGAGGGAGAACGGACTGGAAACATCTTGGGGCAGAATTGAGTCCTTAGAGTGTTTTCTTTTGATTTCTTGTAGAGGTAAGTAACTATCAACTATAAATTGATTTTGAATACATATATATGTGTATATTTCAGTGGATTTCTGGTTGATTTGATCTTAAAATTTTATTCAAGGGTTTAGCTCTTTTGCAAATCTGATTTGGAGGAAGTGGTGAACTAAGCGTTTAATTACGTTTTGAAGTGCAAATTGAAGTGTTTTTGTGATGATTTGATCTTTATGTCACATATTCAATATGTTTTGAAGGAGTACTATTTGATATATATATGATTCTGATTTTATGCTAAAGAGATGATTTGATGAGTTTTGATGTTGAGAAATGTTTTAGTATCCATCTAGAGTTATCCGGAATGGTGATTATGTTGTTGAAAGACCATATTCAGTTAGGAATGTGGCCTGTGTACACAGTTGGATAAAGACCTATTGGGTATGGCAACGAGGAGGCGGGTAAGACCATACGGGATAGGCATTGGCATAGTTATAGAGACGTCTCGAATTTGCTTATGAGTTGTGGATGGAATCACATGGGGGATAATCTGGAATGGATACAATGTTACAAGTTTGAAATCTTATTGCTTTTGATGTGAAAGTTGTAAAGTGTTGTTTAATATTGTGTTTATAAAACGATGTTTACAAGCTTGAGTTTTCGTTATTTATTTCTGATGTTTTTCATGGTATATCTATATAGTTATTTTAAGTATTCTATTTTCATAGTTGATTGTGGCTTATTGAGATTTCTGTCTCATCTTTTCAAATGTTTTAATGTTTTTAGGCGAGGAAGGTCAAGGTACCGAGGGAGGTACTCGTCTCTAGCTCGAGGTTTGGATTCGGTTACGAGCGAGCAAGTCGTCTACTAGGGTATTGCATATCATCATGCACTTGTGTATATGTATATATTGATATGTTTAAGTTAGTAAATAGGTTTGTTTTTCGTTGTAGAAATTGGGTTGTTGTACGAAATCTTGTAATATGAATATGGTGTGATCTATGTAATATTCAAACTGAATGTTGAGTTTGATGTTTGTCTTGTAAGTTTGGCAATGTATTATTATAGTTTTGAGAATATGGAGATTTACACTTGTTATTTTGGTTACTTCTCGAGACACTATTTTGGACAAGTGTATGTCTAAGATATTGTCTCACCGTCATATCCGATTCTTTTAGGGTCGGGTTTGACATAGTTTCTTCAAAGCATCGATTTTTATCATGGTGAGATGTAAACATATGAACACTATGGCCATGGGAGGCAAATTCAACAGCCGCATCAACAATTAGTCTTTCAGCTCCACCTATGCAACATAACAATATATGCTAAAAAACTATAACAGAAAGAGGAACATTTTACACATAAATGACAATACATAGCATATAGCATGGTGTCTTTCCCTCTAAAAAGAGGAGAAAATAGCCATTACTTCTAATAGTGAAGAGTATATTTCATATGAAACTAAAGGATAAAAGAACACAAAAATCTTTGTCTATGTCTCCTTGTTCGGAACAGAGAATTCATCCCCCAATGGCCCACATTTCAAGGCAATAATCCAACTGGCTAAAACTACAATACAACTTCCCAGTTTTATAACACAAAGAAATTTTGCAGCCAAAACCTGCAACCATATACGGACTTTTCCTTTTCATTTTTCTTTCCTTAAAATAGAAGCTAGATATTTGTTTGTTTCAAGACAAATGAAGATTCATTATATCATTCTAAATTAAGATCTCATCCAACAAGAAACATTTCAACACGTGTAAATAATCGGTAAGATAAACCAAAATCTATTATCTCAAGTGACCTCACAACTTTCATCGAAATGGTAATTTCACTTTCAAGTTTGATACATAACATGCCAAAGGTTATTCATAATTTCATATCGAGTATCAACCTTCATAAGCAAAACAAAACAAGGCTCAAGGTAAAGTTACCTATGCCAAGATCCGGGTGAATTATTGCGATATTCAATTTTCAGCTCCTTTTCCTCTCCATATCTTTCTCGCTCCTGAGAATTTTGCAATACAACCGTACACTTTTCAGCTATAAATACGCTAAAGCCTCGTGCTTTCTCCAACAGCGATCTACACTAATAATGTCGGAACCACAACTCTGGAACAATCAGTTTATGTTCAAAGATTTAGTGACTAGTAGAGCGTAATAAAATGTCTTGAACTAAAATACAATACAATACAATACAATAAAATAAAATACATTGTTAGGTTTGTAAGTTAATGTGCATAGCTTCATGTCTTTATAAGAGTATATAGCTTTAGGAATAACACAAGTCATTAAGACATCAACCTTACTAGATTAGTTACATTGATGGCAGGCTAATGGACGTATTTGGCAAGTCCGAATTTCGATTAACACTAATCCGACGCACAATCTTTCTCTAATTCAATATATAATGTCTAAGATGAGAACTGGAAAGTCCTTAAAAGTTAGAAACATAGGAATTGAAATAGGTCAAAAAATAAATCATCACCTAATTAAAATTACAGAATGAATTATGTAGGGTTAAGGATTTAAGATAAGACGATTTACAATCTAACCTCTGTCTGAAGCTTCAAGATCAATTCTGAGGAGGCTGGTTGATTCAGAGAAAACGAAGCAGAAGAGAAAAAGAAATAACCAACCCACCACTACTGTCTTTCCCTTCACTCCACAATCTTGGGGCAGGAAATAACCCAGCTGGTTATGTGCTGCCCCAAGATTGTGGAGTGAAGGGAAAGACAGTAGTTGTGGGTTGGTTATTTCTTTTTCTCTTCTGCTTCGTTTTCTCTGAATCAACCAGCCTCCTCAGAATTGATCTTGAAGCTTCAGACAGAGGTTAGATTGTAAATCGTCTTATCTTAAATCCTTAACCCTACATAATTCATTCTGTAATTTTAATTAGGTGATGATTTATTTTTTGACCTATTTCAATTCCTATGTTTCTAACTTTTAAGGACTTTCCAGTTCTCATCTTAGACATTATATATTGAATTAGAGAAAGATTGTGCGTCGGATTAGTGTTAATCGAAATTCGGACTTGTCAAATACGTCCATTAGCCTGCCATCAATGTAACTAATCTAGTAAGGTTGATGTCTTAATGACTTGTGTTATTCCTAAAGCTATATACTCTTATAAAGACATGAAGCTATGCACATTAACTTACAAACCTAACAATGTATTTTATTTTATTGTATTGTATTGTATTGTATTTTAGTTCAAGACATTTTATTACGCTCTACTAGTCACTAAATCTTTGAACATAAACTGATTGTTCCAGAGTTGTGGTTCCGACTGATGAACCCTAAGTGTTTTGATTATGTCCAAACGTTTCAGAAGATGAAAACTTAATATTTCCTTACATATAGTTTACTATTGACTAATATTTTTTATGTTCTTAGTCTATGTGTAAGTTGCTCAGCAGGTGCTGAATGAATCATTTCTGGATTGCTTCAAGAACTCAGAAGATCGGTTTGCTGAAGTCAGAGTTTCAATTATTCAGAAGCTGGATACTCCGCTCTGAAGTCGAAGTCTGCTAAAGCTCTCCTCAGTAGTTCTCTGCAATCAGAAGTTTTGCCAATTGTGATCAGAAGTCTAGTCAAGAGGACTTTAGCCTCTGAAAGCTAAGTCACGGGTTCTTGATAGCATTTAATGCTCTAACAAGTGCATTTAATGCAAGGCGCCAAAAGTTCAAAAAGCTGTTTTGATGGAGCGCGCCTGTCTGTTTAAAAGAAACCGGATTTTCCTTGTCTACCCTTTATTGATCCAATTGAAGAATGATTCTGTCATCCTCATCCTTGATTTCAAATCACTTACCGGATTTAGTTAAAGAACAAGGATAACGGAATCAAAGTGTTTGAAGACCGTTTGAAGATTTGACAAACTAACGGCTACAACAACTGATGTCATCTTCTTTGAAGATTCAAACTCACCAACGGTCATCTTCATACACTATAAATAGTAGCCATGCTCCACTGCATCAACACACGCGTGATCATTTGAGCAAAATCTCAACGCACTGTTTTAACAAGAAAAACAGAGCACTCTTTCCATTCTCAATCTTTCTTAGCATAGTGTTAGTAAAGTGAGAGAGTGAAGAAAAACAAGTTCATAATAGGAATCTTGTAAACTGAGATCGTTTGTGATCTTCAGTTAGATTTAGAGAGAAATCTAGTTGAGATTAGAGTTGGGTGAGAAATCCAGAAAACAGAGTATTGTTTGTTCTGGTGGAAATCCTTTAACTCTTTTTAGGCTAGTCAGAACTAAGTGAGAAATTAGCTTAAGTTTTGTTGATGTAAAGGAGCTTCTGAACTTGCCATAAAAGTTTTGAATAGTGGATTTATAAAATCTCTGTAGGCTGCGACCTCAGGGGACAAGACGTAGTCACAGGACTTCTGTGGCGAACTTGGATAAATAGAATTGTTCAATCAGGATCTCCTGAACCTCTTTCTCCCTCTTATACTTGTTATTTTTTTTGCTTCTGTGTACTTGTTCATATTTAGTGCTGAAACAGATTTTCTCTAAAGTATCATTGTCTTTGTTCAGAAGACTGTCCAGAAGTTCATAAATCAGAACTTCTGTTGCTGAAAACAGTCTAACTGTGTTTAGGCAGAATTTCCCTCAGAAGCAACTTCTTTAAAGCTAGCTTCTGACTCTGAGGAAATTTGACTCTGAGATTTAAGTTTCTTGAAAAACTTAGAAAATTTCAGTTTTCAACTTAGACACCTATTCACCCCCCTCTAGGTGATTCTGTTCTTGTTAGGGCCAACACCGACATTATTAGTGTAGATCGCTGTTGGAGAAAGCACGAGGCTTTAGCGTATTTATAGCTGAAAAGTGTACGGTTGTATTGCAAAATTCTCAGGAGCGAGAAAGATATGGAGAGGAAAAGGAGCTGAAAATTGAATATCGCAATAATTCACCCGGATCTTGGCATAGGTAACTTTACCTTGAGCCTTGTTTTGTTTTGCTTATGAAGGTTGATACTCGATATGAAATTATGAATAACCCTTGGCATGTTATGTATCAAACTTGAAAGTGAAATTACCATTTCGATGAAAGTTGTGAGATCACTTGAGATAATAGATTTTGGTTTATCTTACCGATTATTTACACGTGTTGAAATGTTTCTTGTTGGATGAGATCTTAATTTAGAATGATATAATGAATCTTCATTTGTCTTGAAACAAACAAATATCTAGCTTCTATTTTAAGGAAAGAAAAATGAAAAGGAAAAGTCCGTATATGGTTGCAGGTTTTGGCTGCAAAATTTCTTTGTGTTATAAAACTGGGAAGTTGTATTGTAGTTTTAGCCAGTTGGATTATTGCCTTGAAATGTGGGCCATTGGGGGATGAATTCTCTGTTCCGAACAAGGAGACATAGACAAAGATTTTTGTGTTCTTTTATCCTTTAGTTTCATATGAAATATACTCTTCACTATTAGAAGTAATGGCTATTTTCTCCTCTTTTTAGAGGGAAAGACACCATGCTATATGCTATGTATTGTCATTTATGTGTAAAATGTTCCTCTTTCTGTTATAGTTTTTTAACATATATTGTTATGTTGCATAGGTGGAGCTGAAAGACTAATTGTTGATGCGGCTGTTGAATTTGCCTCCCATGGCCATAGTGTTCATATGTTTACATCTCACCATGATAAAAATCGATGCTTTGAAGAAACTATTTATGGTAAGTCACATGTAACTCATCATTGGCTACATGATGTCTTATGCATGTCATTGCTTTTCTCTTATAACAAGTTACATGTTGTACCGAGCTGAGATTAGCGTAAATTTTCTCTGCAGGTATCTTCCCTGTTACTGTTCATGGTTCCTTTCTACCTCGGCATATATTTTATCGCCTACATGCACTTTGCGCATATTTGCGGTGTATTTATGTTGCTCTATGCATGCTGCTCCTGTATCCGTCATTTGATGTCATATTGGCAGATCAGGTTTCCATTGTCATCCCACTGTTGAAACTTAAAAAATTAACTAACGTAACATAATTTTTCTAGTCAGCCTATGACTTTTTAGGCTCTTAATGAAATGGAATTTCACAAATGGGTCTATGTTTTCAGGTGGTATTTTAGTGTCATTTTTCCGACCTATTACTAGCCCAACACACTACTGTTCTTCAGAGGTTATATCGGAAACCCATTGACTATGCAGAAGAAGTTACAACTGGTACTTTTCTTATTATTTAACGTGGTTTTTGAACTTTTGTCTTCCTTACTGATTTTTTTATCAATTTGCTTTTGGAGCCTGCTGCATAAATGGCAGATATGATCCTTGTTAATAGCAAATTTACTGCATCTACCTTTGGGAAGACATTCAACCATCTTCATTCACGAGGAATTCGACCAGCTGTTCTATACCCTGCTGTAAATGTGGACCAATTTAAGGAACCGCATTCTTACAAGTATCCAACATAGTTTAACTCTACTAAATCCTTCATCTATGTGCATGCCTTTGAAATTTTATGCTTATTTCTCTTTGTTTTTATGTGGTGTAGATTGAATTTTCTATCCATAAATCGTTTTGAAAAGATAAAGAACATTGAGTTAGCAGTTTCAGCCTTTGCTATGCTTCGCACCGTACAAAATTTGAATCTAGCTGATACTACTTTGACTATTGCGGGTAAAAGAACTTAACTACTTTATTTAGGGTTGTTCTTGCTCCATTTGCAATATGTTTTTGACTTGGTTTTCGTGATTCAGGTGGATATGATGAACGGTTGAGAGAAAATGTTGAATACTTGGAGGAGCTTAAAAGCTTAGCAGCAAGAGAAGGGGTGATGGATCAGGTTAAATTCATAACATCTTGCTCAACGGCTGAAAGAAATGCTCTTCTTTTTGAATGTCTCTGCGTCATTTATACACCAAAGGTGCAATATTATTATTGTTATTAGCTTGTGACGTTGATAATCAAATAAAGGATGTCTAGTTGATAAATTATAGAATTTTTTTTATGTAGGATGAACATTTTGGCATTGTTCCGCTGGAGGCAATGGCAGCTTATAAGCCTGTAATTGCATGCAACAGTGGGGGTCCTGTGGAAACAGTAAAGGATGGAGTTACAGGGTTTCTTTGTGAATCCACTCCTAAAGATTTCTCGCAGGCAATGGCTAAATTCATTCAAGATAACCAGATAGCCAAAATTATGGGAAAAGAGGCACGTCGACATGTAGCTGAGTCGTTTTCTACCAAGATTTTTGGTCAGCATTTGAATGAGTATGTAGTAAATATTGCAAGCAGTAAGGAGGACTAAGAATAGCCAGCGTGAAGGTTGAAAATGACCATTCGGCACTCATACGACCCTATCTTGGGAATCGATCAAGAGGGATCGCTTTGGGGTGGAAACGACCTAAAACACCACTCGCTTTTCTAGTTAGCGCAAACTGAAATATTATTGAACTTCTTAATTGATTGATTGAACAAATTACAAGACTTGAAAGCCTTTAAATAGAAAATACTATCCTACCAAAATAAGAAGACTAACTAAATAAGAATTATAAATCTATTACTCCTATAACAATATGAATATGACTAAATAATAATAAGACTCCTAATTAGACAACGACTAAGCCGCGACCGAATTATCGAGGTTGTATCATTCGCCACACCTTCAAAATCACCTTGTCCTCAAGGTGGTAGTTTGAAAAAACAAATAGAGCAATAAGAAACTCAAAACCCATAAAGAACTTGAATGGTTAAGAATTTCGTCGAGTCAGTCCGGAGGGTCGGGATCAAGTAACTCATTGGCATCTCCAAAAATTACGATGAACCTGCCACTATACTACCATGCAGAAAATAGTGCTCCTTAAAGTAAAAGCAAATGCCATGTTGTTGATACTCAAGACAGACCCCAAAATAATTCAACAGAAAACTAGCTTCTCCACCTTCAAATTGCTCCAATTTGTGATAATAAAAGGGATCAATTTGGGAGAAGTCAACATGTGTAGGAAAGGGAGGCAAAAACAAAGATGTGTCATGATGCATGAATTTATTAGAAGAGATTAGTGATGGAGGATTAAATTTGTGGGCTAATATATGGATTGGTAAAGTAAGATGTGTATGTGAGGCAGTGGCGGGCCAGGATGAATTTGGAGAAGTCGAAAATTCTACAAGCAAGGAGCGTGGATTAGAAGCATTGGGAAGACAATCAAAAATTTGAATTGAATTATTCTCCATTAGTTTCTTCGTCTGTTGTAAAGGAACTTTGCGAAGAGATAACTGCTTGCTTGTGTTTGGATGTTTGGAGAAGTACTTTCAATCGAGACCGGGATAGAATCAAAAGAAGCTGCTATAACGGAAGGTGGACTCGAGAAAACTTCAGCCTCGAATTCCTTGGTTACATGGAAAGCTCCAAATTATGATGGGCCAAATTGTTCTTTAGTTTTCTCCAAAAAATCAGTCCAATCCCGAAATTTTCCATGAGTTGTCATTCAGCGGTACCACAGATACACATCACCTTCTAAATGGAGAGCGACAATTTTCAAATGATTCTCTGAGATTACTTTATGAAAATCAAAATATTCTTCGATTTTAAAGCACCAAGTCTGCGGATCTTCGCCTGTGAATCGAGGTGGATCTAAATGTAAGGAACGAACCAAAGACTTGAAGTCGGTATTGTTGGAGTCGTTGTTTGTTGATTGTTTTGGTGGTTGTGAAGTTTGTAACTCGTGAATACAAGCTTGGAGTGACTGTTGAATAGATAGTTGAAGGGAATTTTGTAGGTCAGCAAACCCAACACGAAGTATGTCACATATTGTGGATATGTCATTCATGGCGGAGAATTGGATATGGATAGAAACAATCAATGAAAGATGGGATAAAAATCTCTCAATGAAAATAATGATGGGTAGAAAACTCTCAATGAAAGCACCAGTTGATACGACCCTATCTTGGGAATCGATCAAGAGGGATCGTTTTGGGGTGGAAACGACCTAAAACACCACTCGCTTTTCTAGTTAGCGGAAACTGAAATATTATTGAGCTTCTTAATTGATTGATTGAACAAATTACAAGACTTGAAAGCCTTTAAATAGAAAATATTATCCTACCAAAATAAGAAGACTAACTAAATAAGAATTATAAATCTCTTACTCCTATAACAATATAAATATGACTAAATAATAATAAGACTCCTAATTAGACAACGACTAAGCCGCGACCGAATTATCGAGGTTGTATCAGGCACTTTACAAAAGATAATTTTCTTGATCAACAAACAAAAGCAGCTCTTGATAATCTATTGGCTCGGGCCATAGTGAAGCTGGACCCTTTCTTGAATATAATTGCAGTTTGAGGAATATATAATTAGTATTAGACTACTTAAGTTGAAAATGTATCGACTGCTCGGCATTTTGTAGCTGAGCATACATATTGATTGCTTCACTTACGGGTTAATTTGAGATTCGATATGGCATTGTTGGACCAATAATGTTTGGCTGAAATGGAATACTAAGTTTTGAAATATTTTGACCATTTAAACATCATATAATTAGCTTTAAAAAGCAGCATTTAATCATATTTTGTTAATTGGACGTTTTGTAATTTATAATGTAAGAGAAGCTGATTTATAGTGTAATTCACGACAGAAAACTGAAAATATTAAAACTCAATCTCAATCGATGGAAAATAAAATAAAATATCTTTTTGAAGAAATCCCCAATTTCTTTGGGAGTCATGGGAACCAGAAATCACCATTTGAATTAAACTTAGGAAAATGATTTTAAATAAAAAAATTAAATTTTTACTCATCAACAACACCTTTTCTCTTTATCTCCTTGGCAACATAATAAAAATGGACAAATTTTTCTATTAGTCTTCTTTTATTATTAAAACTACGAAGTTTTGAAAGTGTTCTCGAATATAGAAGTGATCTCGCATATGAGTGTTCTCACTTGATCCTTCCCCTATATATGTCAAAAGTGCAATCGTCTATTTTTTTGACAACTGTGCAATCGTCTATTACTCAAAGATGAAATGGGTTCATAACACTAATTATAAATGTAGTTATAACTTATAATATGTATTTAGATTCAAATGTACAAGAATAAGATTGGAAGGTCTAATAGTGACTCAAATTTTTTCTTAAAACTTTTAAGACAATTTTATTTTATTAAAAGACATCTTAATTATCACTTCTTTTCCTTAGAGCCTGTAAAATGTCAAGATCAACCCTAGCTAGTGTAAATGTATTATAATGTTTTTTTGGCTCTCGAATCATTTTCCTTCCTAAAAACATATTATAAACCTAGGTGATTAAAAAATCATATATAGAAAATTGTAGAATTAGAAAAGGGGACCTGGATTTTTTTGGATGAAGATATCCCATATGCATGATTCTCTCCCATCTTCAGCTGCTGCACCTTCATACTATATATAAACAAAACTTTTATAATGGTTTTTAAATTTTAGCATCTTAGTGAAAGAAATGCTCACGATTAATTATTGATATTATTATATATTATACCTGATAAGCAGAGGATCCAATCCCAAACTGAAAAGATGATGCAGGAAAACTTGCTCTACTAATCGAAGAAGGCACTAATTTTCCATTCCTATTAGCTGTTGCTATGCTTGAAACTAGTAAAGTAACAAGGTACATAAAGAAATATCTACTTTTCTTTATCATTTTCCTTTCCAAATCATACATTTTCTTCTTACTCTTTTTGTTTGTATCTATCTATATATGTTATCTTTTATGATGTGTCTCAACAAGATGTTTCTGAATATCTTCCTCTTATAAACAATTCATATCATATTTAATAAACAAATAAATAAAACCACATATTAATTGAGCGATCTATGTATATATAAATATGTATTTATTTCATTTGGAGTTTCCAAGTTTTGCTATGAATTGAACATATTAATTACTATTTTTCTTACAAGAAATACTCTTTTTTTTTTACAGCTACAAGAAATACTCATAAAAGTTCTTTTTCTAATTGTTTTTTGCAGTTTAGATTATTGTATAAATGAAAAAAAAATCAAAATAACATTCCAAATTATGAACATTAAGTTAACATAAGTTAACATTAAATGAAGTTTTTATTAATCTTTTAATGAAACCACTTCCATGAATTTATTTCATAAGTTAACATAAGTTTATGCTTTTTATGGATATTAATATTTTTATTCAACTCAACTAGGGCAGTTTGGAGTGTTGCACCTATTGGTAGTTTGGGTTTTCAAATTTTAACTTTTTCCATTTATGGAATGCTACTCTACAGAAACTAAATTTGGTTAGGGAGCAAGTTGCAATGATTTGCTGGGAAATTTGGAATAACAGGAATAGTGTTGTGTGGAATCAAAAATCAACTTCAGCTTTTTTAATTGTTCAATCGGATCTGAGTTTTTTGTCTGCCTGTGCCAGGCAGCAATCTCCGGTATTGTTTCCTCAGCTGTTCGACCGGCGATTTCTTGGCAGCGTCCTCCTGCTGGTTTTCTAAAGTTGAACGTTGATGCTTCAAGTTTCTCTGATCCACAATCGAATGGTTTTGGGTTTGTTGTATGGGATGAGCTCGACTTATTTATGCTGCTAAAAATGGAGAAATCCCATGTTGTTCGGATCCTAGTATCCTACCCTGGCTGAAGCACTCTCAATCCGAGAAGCGCTTAGCTGATTAAAGGATAGGGGATGGAATGGGGTGATGATCACGTCAAACTCGTAAGTCATTGTTAAGTCGATGGCCCACTCGTTAGAGGTTCAATCACCTTTTAACGCCATAATTAGAGATTATAGTTTGTTATTAATGCGTTTGTTAAACGCACTGCCAATTCTGTTGCGCATTGTCTAGTTAGGAGTATTCATATTTTGCATTGTTGGGATGAGTGGTTATATGAACCTTCCGAATTTCTTTATCCTTCTTTATTGATAGATTCTTACTAATACTTCTCTTTGTTAAAAAAAAAAAACTCAAAATTATTCTATTCAAGTTTTGGTTGGTGTAAAGTTCAATTTATTTCATATATATTTTGATCTATGATCATTTATATAAAACCTAAAATAAACTAAAATAATAACAAGATGGTGCTATTATAAGTTTTGTTCCCGTTTCAACTACAATAGCGGTTAAAGTCCAACCTAAATCTATATTCGCCCTATCTTATGAATATGGTAAAATTTGAAGTCTCAAATTTCCAAAAATTTCAGTTCAACTTTCAAAAATTTGAACAGAGTAATTTGATTACTATTAGAACATAATAAAGAACCTTTTAATTTGGGTGATCAATATGCAGACCTCCCTACTAAGTGCAGCCACATTCTACCACTGCGCCAACCAGCTATTGGTATTAGATTAATATTATTAGCATTAGCACTAACACATGCAATTTATTAATTATTTATTATTAGTTAACTACAATAAAAAAAACATTTGATAAAAAATATATATGTAAAAATTATTGACCCTAAAATAAGAACTAGTTTGTTATTTACAGTCCAGTTTTTTCGCGCCACAACCAACTTTTTCAATTTTGCCCCTTTTCACTTATGCTATCTCTTGAAAAAAAATTCTAAATTCTCTCAACCCCCTTTCTCAGAACTTGGTCAGTCTGCACTTGGCCTCTCAAGATGAGCTTCATAAGATAAGGCAGTTTGCTCTGACTCTCCCTTCTTTACCTGCAATTGCAATTGCTGCCTTTGAAAGGGTGAATCCTACATTGGAGAACTTGGCAATTTAGGTGAATGAAGCCAATGAACATTTCAAAGTTCATAGGGTAGAGGTCCCCAAGAAGATTGATGACTTAGCTTCATTAATTAACAAATCAAGTCCTGAGAGAGGTGAAATCATCTGCTCCATCTTCTTCTTCTGGGTCTGCCAGGCTCACTTCAGAGTTGCCTCATGCTTTGTCTTAAAGACTTGCCACTATTGAGAAAACTCAGAATGTTCAAAGTGCTGCTATAGAAGAGCTGACAAGTCTGCTGAAAGAAGTACATTCCTCTGTGCATAAACAAGAGACTAATTTGGCAAACTGTGTCAAAATTATCAGAAGTCAGTGTTATCTTCATAATGAAGAAGTTAATGGGGCTATCTACTCAACCAAAAATGCGGTCAAGGTTCTGTTGGAGGAACATCATAAAGTATTTCCTACCACTACTCCTTCTCTCAAGAGGTTAACTCAGATTGATGAAGCTTTTAGGAAAAGAATGAATGAGATTGTTTCCCTAGACCTACTGAAGCTCAACTTCGTGTTGCAAGAGACCAGGATCAAAGGTAAAGAGCCGCTGGTTTGATTTGTTCTGGACAAATGGGGGAGAAGTCTGATGTAGCTGGACAGCATAGTGGTTCAAACAGAGGTTCTGAAACCAATCCTAGTGGCTTAAGTTCCACTTCTGGCCCTAAGGGATCTATTCCAAGAAGTCAATGGACTCTTAAGCAACAAAAGAAATTTGCTGAAGCTGAATCCAGAAAGAAACAAAAACATGACCCATATGTTTTTTGCCTTTAGGTTCTGGGTTGGGTAGCTTGTCATATGACTTGTTATATATTCTACTTATGTTTTATGTTTTCTTCTGACTTTTATTCTTTATGTTCATTTCTTCTGATTTTGTAATGGTGTTTCATTATTAATGTGATGGTCCTTGATTTCTTGATCTATTTGTTCCATTTATTTGTGATAAATATGTTTATGTATATGCTTATTGACTTCTAACTCATGAAAATGTAACAACTTGATCTTAAGCTTTTTGACTAAGTTCAACAAATTCATGGAGTTCTCCATTTATTCCAAAATGGGTGAGTTAAGTCATTTCAGAGGTTCTGAAAACATAAACCTAAGGGAGTTACTTTCTAAATTTATGCATTTGTTTAAGTAACTAACCTTTCTGAACCACGTTTTTCCATAACTAAAATGGGGGAGAACGATGAACCCTATGAGTTTTGGTTAGTCCAAAATGTTTCAGAAGATATTTAAATACATACATTTATATACTTGATGATTATTGACCAACAATTGTTGTTAAGTTCTGTATAAGCTTCTCAGCAGGTGCTGAATGAAATCAAGACTGCTTCTTAAAGTTAACTCAGAAGATAAAGCTAAGTCAACCAGATACTTTAAGAAGTAACGATGTCGATCAAGTGCGGAACTCTCATATTTTTAACTACTGTTACCTCGAAATTGTAACTTGAATCCACGTAAGCTATGATTCCTGCAAAATAGGAAACGTTAGCCTAAAAGGGGCCGTTGACCGGCGACCCCCTTCGATGCTAAAGTCAGTAATGATTCGTGATCGGAAAGCAAGTAACTCCAAGAAAGACTTAAGAATAACGAACCTTGATATCGTTGAAATCTCATGTATTTATAGCCAAGATCTGTAGTCCGAATCCTAGTTGAAGTATACTACAAAAAAATTCCCCTATAACGAGAGTAAATACTTTCGTTAATGGTGTAAAAACCGTCGTCATTAACATACAACGAGGGTGTTTTACCCTCAAGGCCCCTGGTTAAAGCCTTAGTCGTTAAAGGTATCTACGAGGGCACACGTGGTCCGTCGTTGTTAATATATAACGACCACTACTTTACCCTTCATTACTGCTCAATTATTAAGACTGTAAGAACCGTCGTTATTAGTCCAATTTACCGTCATTTTTATAATACTTTACTGTGTGTCTATACGGTCGTTATTTGTGATTTTCTACTGTCCTAATATGTGATATTTTACCATGTGGTTATACCGTCGTTATTTATATATCATGCTCTCGTTATATATTCTATCAAAAATGAATAAACAATCGTTATTTACATATCATACCGTCGTTATTAATACAATCATTATTTTTCTCCACCATTATAATTATAGTATTTTTTTCAAAACATAATGTCGTTTATGTTATTTCAATAAAATATAAATCGCAATTTGTTTTGGTAACAAAATTAAGTACAAAAGTGCAGAACTACAAATTCAAATGTTCTTGTTTTTTCTAATATAGCAAAATAAATCAACTTGTTCTTACACAACATGATTTGTAAATAAAAATATAATCTATCTTCATGACATCTCCAAAATTGTTCCCTTCTCAAGAAGGATCCAATCAAGCCGAAAAATTACCTTCCACTGTTACAAATGAAAAAACATAACTATTAGGGTAAAAATATAAATTAAAGGAAGAATAAAATACAATCAACCAATAGAATTGTGATACATAAGAACCAACTTGGCAAAACATTACAAAAAGATCTTTAATCTAGGAACATGTGGCAATCTATATATGAACCCAAAATGACACCTTCCACATACACTTTATCCAACAATATACCAAATTGACACTACTAGTTAAAAACTGGATTACTTGGCAAATTAGCACAAAGATTCATATTCTAAGCTAATCTAATAAACTCCTGACTTTTCTTTGACAATGAAATCATAAAATAAAACAACCCAAGTAAAACAGCCCTATTGAATTTAGCACAGAGATTTGTCCCTTGATAAGTCCAAAATGTACTTATAATTCGAGGCATTTAATCGATGTATTTATGAGAAATTGATCCATTTAGCTTAGATTTACATAGGTTAGGGGCAACTTTACCTTTGTATTTGTGTTTCCATGCGTAGGGATCAAGTTTGGTGAAATCAGTCGATTTGGTGCTAAAATTAGGCTTTTCTCAAGCAAACGAGGCAGTTTCGACACCTTGCAGTATTTCGGACATAACTCCCTCATACGAAAGTATTTTTGGACGTTTCAAGTTGCGTTGGAAAGTTAAGACATAGACAAACAACTTTCATGTTTTATGTGTTTCCAAATTCGCAGAAGAAAGCAGTCAAAACAGGGTTCGAAGTTGAAATTCCCGATGAGATGGAGCTATCTCGATCGAGACACAAAAGCCTATATATGAGGCATTGTGTGCCTCGATCGAGGCAAGCATTCTGTTTGTCAAGAAATGATTGCCTCGTTCGAGGCACTCTCCCGTCTCGACCAACCTGTCCCTTCATCAAAAGTTGTGTTTTATCATCCAAACAACACCCCAAATCACCCAATAGCCTTATCCTTTCATCAAGCTATGTAATCCTTGAGTTTTTGGCCATAAATACACCATTCTCCAGCGAAAGAAAAAAATCACGAATCATAGAATAATCTACAAGAAATCACATTCGTAGTTATTCCCATTTGTTCCACCGAATTCCCTTCGGGGAATTCGTAAACACCATACACCTTACCATTCATTAGAGATTTCATGGCATTGTAGTGCTAATCGAGAGACAGACTTCTTTCATCGATTCATCGAGGAGAAGACGAGCAAGAACGCCCTGAGGATTGACAAACCTCGCGATCAAGAGTAAAAAGGATTGACAACCCTCTTTCCCTTTATCGATTACAATTCTTACATTTCTCTGAATTTCCGTTGTAATTTCTATGAATGTTTGATAATTGAAATACTTATAATAAAAGTTATATTCATATATGTTCATGTGTTTGAATGTTCAAATCTTATTGCTTGGTAAATTTACTTAGTTTCTATCAAGTAAAATCAATAGAATATTCATCACTTACGCTTTATTAGTCTAGGATAGGTACAGTTAGTAAGTCGTAATCAATCTAACTTACGTGATATTCATTAATCTAATTAAGATTGTCTAGGATAGGTCCAGTAATCTTGTTAAGTTAATTCACTTAAGGACAATTAAACATAAGGATCCGAAAGATCGTGTTTAATTGTGTTCTAGAATTGGTTGAATTGTATGAGTAAATTGTTATAATGTTCTTTGTGCTTAAATGAATCGTTGTCTTTTCTTGGATGAAGAATGTTGGTTGAAGATGTTAGTGTAGGAATAAATGTTAGTTTAGAAATTAGTTTAGTTTATAATCAAAATCCAAATTATCGCTTTTCTATAAACCTCGAGAAAACGAATAAAGTAAACGATGAAAGTAAATGAGTAATTAGTATTTCCCTGTGGGTTCGATCTTTTTATTACTACATGAGTGACTCCGTACACTTGTGGAAATCGCCCAACATCCCTCAAGCAAACTCCTAATTACACAACACTCAAATTCTAGACACTAGCACCACAAGTTACAGCGAGAATCAATTGATCGAAGCAACAAAAAAACTCAAACACCCAAATTCTAGGATTGGTCAAGGATCCCAACCCTTAAGGGCGGTGATCAAACTCCTATTTAGTTCGTTACTTTCTAATTGAATTAAGAGACTAAATAAGAAACAGAGTCCACGTAGGAGAGATTCTCCTAGCTTTGACTATTCAACGCACGTCTACGTGGCAACTAAGACTATTCAACGTAGCCTTCTTTCCCTTACGTGGCTTAGAGGAAAGAGCCCATTGACCCACATATCATGTAAAATATTGGGTGATAACACCTACAAATTGCTTTTGTGTCATTTTAACATATTTTAAATTATTTTATCATTAAATATTTATATATAATATTATTATTTTTCTAATACAATAGATTCTGATTTATATATAATATTATTATTTTTCTTTTGCATTGATTACTTTCACTTCATTTATGTGGTTCAAATAAAATCTTTTTGTCAACTTTTTGCATTTTTTTTATCTCATTTCAATTTTCTTTACAATTTTCAATTTTTTTTGTCTCAACCACTAAGATTAAAACCTTCACCACAAATACAAACTAAAACTTTCAAATAATAAAAATTAAATTTTTATATATTCAAAGACAAATCCGTAGATTGCACGGGGCAAAGGCTAGTTGTATTCTGTTTTTAAAACATAGTCTTATTATTATTATATATTGTAAAAAGAAATACTATCTAATTATTAATTTTAGTATTATTTTATTATAAAAAAAAAAAGTTGGACGAGCTAGGTTGAGCTTGGGATTAATGTTTTCTTCTCTAGCTGAGCCCTGCCCGTTAAACTGCGCGAGTTGGGTTGAATTTGCACATAGCATTTATATGTTAGGCCCGATTGAGCTTAGCCTGACCCGACCCAACCAACCCAACCCATGAACATGTTTAGGAAGAATAATTGAAACTAGACCTATGCAAATGGGGTTTGAGAATGGTAGAGTATTATAATTGCCCCATTGAATTTAAGCAAGTAATATTGGAAGTTGATTGTCCGTCTGTTTTAGGCATGGTTCTTAAAATCGGTCCAGCCTGGCCGGTTTAACCGGGTTGATCCGGATCCGGAAGGTAAATTGAAATGGAGGTACCTATTTTTTTTATAAACTCGAAACCCGCAAAAAACTCGGTGAACCGGCCGGTTGAACCACCAACCTGGAAATTCGATCACGGTTCACGAGTCTAAACGAGTCAAAAATTTATGGGTAAGGATCCTCTCCTGTTCTGGTCAAACAGGAGAGGTCCTGTTTAACAAATCTGGACCCTTCATTCGTATTAAAGGGTTAGGATTTCTTTTTTATAAAAACTGATTTTTGTGACATTAAATTTACATTATTAATTTCAATTAGTATCGTTAATTACTCCTCCTTTTGTGTATTCTGTCGGAAACTTGTCTTTCTTTTATATGAAATCAAACTTTTTATTAACAGAGAAGAACACCCAATCAAACCTCCCTCCAACACTTATTCGTTTTCAGATTTTGACAATTGATAGTATATAAGTAATTTGAAAAATAATTTTCTGAACTAATTAAAACCAATTTGGGCGTAGCTTTTGTCAACAAAATTGTCAACAAAACCCATTTGCTTCAAACTAATTAAAATTGTTTCGAAGACATATTTATGAGGTTCAGTTATTTTTGTTTCGGGAAATTAAGTTCTTTTTTTTTTTTTAAGTTCAGGTAATAAGCGCAAAGGACTCACCAAACATCTCGACTAGTTTAGCATCCGGCAGACGAGCCCAAAACAACTCAGATTTATTAATTTTGAGAAATTAAGTTCATATAGTTTTAATACCAAAATCATTAAATCAGGATGCTAGGATTGGTGTAATTGTTAGAGAAGAATGAGGAACAATATAAGAGATATTTGAGGGAGAAGAGAGATGAAAGATAGAAACGGAAGAGATGAGAAAGAAAGAAGATATAATCAATTAGGAAAGATACTTTAAGCATATTTTAATTTATACCTAATTAATTAGTTTTTCTAATGAAATAAATCTTAGCCATTCAAAACCCCTCAAGGGTCCAGATTTGTTAAACAGGACCTCTCCTGTTTGACCAGAACAGGAGAGTATCTTACCCAAAATTTATTGTCAAAATAATTCCTAAATTAACTCAATATTTTTTAACACCTAAATTAATTTAATTAATAATTTATTTTTAAATAGTCAAAAGACTTAAATAACAATAAATTCATTTGTCACCTTTCATAAAATAATTTGGCACCTCTTTCAATTAATATATTCATTATAAGTAAACAAATTAAAATGCAAATTTGGTACCTATGTTAAATTCTTATTATTTTAAAGTATTAAAATTTTAAATCTATACTTTATTATATTTGAAGGTAAAAAATAATTCAAATTAATGACATTTACTATAGTTATCGACTCCCGGTTCATCCTCAGCTGAACACTCGTGACCCTTTAGTTCTTTCGGGTCTTTGACCGGACCGAGTCTGACAACCATGGTATTAGGGTTAAGAAATAGAACATAGGATGAGCCCAGCCCGGATTGAAGTTGGAAACAGCTGAAATCTAACAAAACAAAACAAATAGAATCAATCCGATGGAGTTTGGTTTCATAGACAAGAGCTGGGAAAGATGGGCTTCCCTCAATATTTCTTCATCTGGGAAAGATGAGCAGCCATTGCCATTGAAGGCAGCTCTGCTTATTAACTATGCTCCATCTTCACCTTCTAGGTTGCTTTCTACTCTGTGTCTTCTTTTTCTGATGATATCTGTCTTATAATTGCTGTCAATTTTAAAGCATCAAGGAGCATGTGCTTTTCATGTGAATGAGAAATGCACCATACGGCGTAGGCTCTATTCTTTATGACTGAACTGAAACTAAAGGGAATACTACTAAACTGAACTGAACACTACTAAACTGATCTGAAATAAATTACTAATAAGTTATACTAAACTGATCTGAAATAAATTACTAATAAGGCATAAAGAACACGGCTTATTCTGCTTCTTAACATAACACGCTATGTCCTCATCCTAACATGATAAGTGTTCCTTTCAAAATTGAACGTTAATATTAGGTAGGCTAGTGGTTTCTGGAATATATATGCAGAAATGAAGAATTAATGCCTATAATGTATATTATACTATACAAGTATGATGGTGACGAGATTGCTTAATTTCAAAAGATGATTATTTGACGTGGGATGTGCTATCTGTAGCTATTGGATTTAAATCAGCAATAATAAAAAAAAGATGTTGTTGGGTTCATAGTTGTTAAATGCGCAAAGTGCACCGAGGCGCAAAGCGCGCGCTTTAGAAACACGAGGTGTATAGCTTAAAACATATATATGTAGAAATCTATTGTCAGTTAATTTTATTAATATTCATATCATTATCAGGTATAAACCAAGAAAACACACATATAACCACACAAACAAGGTTAAACCACCTAAAAACATAATCATAAACTCCAAAGAGAACAATTAACATATGTGTAAGCTTATGTTCTTGTTGTTGCAATCGACAGTGAGGGATGATCTTATTTCAGTCGAGTTTTTCTTTCTTTTTTATGTTGGTGCTGGCTCAGTCGCAGACTCTTATACAGTCCCTCTCTCTTTAGTTTTCTACTTGAATGTGACTCTCTATATTCTCATATAGGAATCTGATATATGTGACTCTTTATATTCTTATTTAGCTATTTAAGATATTAATAAAATATATAAACAAAAACAAACAGTAAAACTATTTAAAAAACCCTACTGAGGCGCGCCTTGATGAAGCTCCAAGGCTTAGGCAAGGCGACCAAAGCGTGGGCTTTTGCAAAATCGCCCTCACCTGGCTCAAGCAAGGCGCACTGCTGTGAGCCTTGCTTGAAGCGCGCCTAGGCGAGCCTGAGGCGAGCTTTTAATAACTATGATGTTTTGTTCGGATTAAATCTGAATCCACAAATTCTTGCTCCTTAGCTTGAACTTGAAGGGAACTCCCTTGAGCCAGTTAGGATTGGCTACTTTTGCTTAGTTTAAGTAAACATTGTTTAAATAAATTCACTTCTTACCAAATCAGAGCAGCCTTCAAAATTTATGGAGCAATCACCCAACGTGGACAGAAATATGATTCAGTAAATGCTCAACTGTCCAAAGTTCTCAGATGAATATTATAGCTGGTCATCATGAGAAAGCCACAACAAATGCACTAGTTGATAAATTTTCTTCTTCACTGAGTTTATCATAGTCAAGTAATGAAAATTTTATTGAAGGTGTTATACTGTATCACATCTGAGAATGTACAGAGGATAGAACATGTGGATCATATGACGTTACCACCGTCCTAGGAGTCCATAGATTTCCTCATGTTTGGAGGACCAATTTACTTTGAATGCATAACAACCTTAACCAATTCATTTCTACTTAATTAGCCTAAGCCAGGCAGGGGAAAACAAATAAGAGCCTGTATTTTGCAAACTTTAAATTGACAACATACACTTTGCCATTTTCATACTAGGTTGGAAGCAAAATTTTCGATGACAACACTGTACCATTCTTTTTCCTTTTATATTCCTTTTAAAATGGGGAAAAAATTCTTCTTAACAAACAGAAAAGAAAACAGCCTATTGCAATGCACTAACAATTTGAAATGCTCCATCCAAAATGTTTGAGTACTAGTGATAATAAACAAGGATATTAAGAACATAGTTTATAATAAAGAAAAGAACAAAGAAAACATCAGCAGATTCATGAAGAACACAAAAATCAAAAGAACAATTGAGAGATATGCGCGATGAAATTTGGGGAATACTAATAGACATGATATTGATTTGCAAATGTACAGTTAAAGACATAGTTAGACATGACTTACAAATACTACCGTAAATTGTTAAGCTGACCAAGTTGTGGGACTAATAGACCAGATAGTGCTGCATTTCCGAGGTCACTGCATGATATTAACAAAATAAAAACAAAGTTTATCATATTTGAAGAACACAGTGAACTGGGCCAAATATCTGAACAAAATGTACAATATACCAAGTTGCTTACAATCTAATAACACTGTTTTCATTGTTACAAGTAACATGAAACCATGTACAGGGGTTAACAAGGGTAGGATTCCAGCTATGTAATACATTATTAGGGTCTCCCAAATTTGCACAAAGGTTGTGTAAGGCATCACCTGCATTGAGACAAAAATTACCATCAATGGAAGCAGAAACATGAAAATTAACTAAAGAGAAATACAAGTGCAGACTTGTTATGGGAATAAAACTGAAGAAGTTACACTAATTAGAGTAATGTGGGCTTTTGCAACATCGCCTCGCCTGGCTCAAACAAGGCGCACTAGTGTGAGCCTTGCTTGAAGCGCGCCTAAGCGAGCCTGAGGCGAGATTTTAATAACTATGGTTGGGTATGTATTGCCAAAGTTTGGTGGTTCATTAATGCTGAACGGTATGATCTATGTGGTTTCAGTGCAGCACAAGAAGGAATGAAAGTCAATCCTATTGAAGTAAGTCACTTCATTGACTTCATCAAACGCAACAAACTACAGACTGAAAGCTTCACTATCGGTTCAAGCCAATGTAAGTAGTCACACTGCAGCTGTAGATGTTATACTTGATGTGTTAGTAAATTGAAAATGAAAGAAAATAGGAGAATTTTTTAAGAAGATGCATTAGAATTTAGAGGTGTCAATCCGATAGCTGCCTCCCAAATATATTTCTAGTTTAAGAACTGCTTAGCAACCAAGTACAATTCTACATCCAGGTTTTCTTGTTGTTTCCAGAGGCTATCATCTTCTGTCCCATTCCTGATCTCCATTTAACCTCCAGTTCATTACTCACATTATCCCCTGATATAACAGACTCCAGATAGCACAAACCGTTTATTCCTCTACTGCCCTGAACTCATTATGTCATTCCCTATCGGATGTTCTTATAGCTTGAATGGATTAATACCCCCGAGTAGTTTCTAGTTACTAGAATAGTATCATTAATGTGGCAATTGCAGATATGGTAACTTCAATTCACGACAACTGGTTTTCCTCAAGGTGCCTAAATACATCAAAACCTGCTGGTGAAGGAGCTATTGATGCAGACCGCAGTGTTTCTCTTAGTTGCATTGTAAGCGTCGTCAAATCTATTTTTGTCATGTTTGTGCATTCAGTATCTATCAATTGATGATATATTGTACGTTGTGGGAAGTAGAGAAGATTAAGTATTGTTGTATGTGGCATTGACGGGTCAAGTGATGCAGCATCTCGTGCGATGGTGGCTGTTGACCAGTTCGTGTGGCAGCTTGGACGGAAAAACCTTTGACGTATTTCTAAGGTTGATCATTTCCCTTGTTAATCCAACAAACTATCTCCCATTGTGTCTCTCTGCAATATTGCCCTGTAGCCTCCTTTCACATTTTATTTTTTTTTAACATTTTAGTGTAATCTTATATTTGTCTATTCAGATTCTGAAAGTTGAAAATAGTTTAGCTGTTGATGGTGATATTTTTATATTTATTTGTTCAATTTTTTTAGCATACAGTTTTTATTTTTCTTTCATAGTTTATACTTTATTTTAAATCTACTAATAAGGGCATCCAATTTATTATTTTTCAAAAATTATTTAAATTCATATAAAATGATAAAATTGTGTTTTTTTTTTTGTTTTCCATCCGGTTTCCGAACCGCATTGGGCCGACTAATCAGGATTCAGGACGGGTCCAAGGAAATGATAAAATTGCCTTTGGCAGTTTCAGATTTTTATTTATTTAGTTATCAAACAAGTTTGATTTTTATTTAGTAAAAACAAAACATCCTAATTTCAACTATTAATTATAATATTCAACACTAAGGTCATCTCCATTTTTCTCCACTTTTCCTCTGGATAAATGGGAAGTGGGGAATTTAGAATTCCAATCATCGCTCATTTCTTCCTCACTAGTGAGGTCTCTTACTTTCTTTCCTACAAGTGAGAAATTATTTGGTTTTCCCTACTTTTTAAATATTACTATTTTAATGGTTTAAGTATTATTCAATGTTAAATTTAATGATTTTTTTACTTCTTTTTCAATAAATAGTTTTTTTACTTATAATTAATAGAAATTACTATTTTAATGGTATAATGATTTTTTTTTTCAAAAGAAAGTTGATACGGGGAAGAATTGAAGTTTATGGTTGGAGAAAAAGTAGGGAATAAGGATAAAAATGAAGGAAATGGGGAGAAAAATGTAAGAAATTGGGAGAAAAGTGAGGATGAAGGTTAAAGATGTCCTAACATTTAGTTTGAAATTTTATTAAATACCAGTTAAACCTTCTAAGGAAGGGAGTTGGAACACTTACAATGCCACATCAGAACACCCTTGTGTTGGCCCAAATATGACAATATTAAGATTAGAGGGAGGTGAATAGGATTAATTCCCTTTTTAATCTTAAGTATACTCTTAATTGATTTTGCCTATTAACATTAACAATTGTTAAAAGACTTGCAGAAGAAACAGTTATTTAAGTAAAGTAAAAGTATAAGCAGTTTTAGCACAGTTTAATCACAAGCAGATATAGCAAATAAATAGAGGCAAGGCAAGTGATTAAAAGACAGTAAGTAAAGAGAGTAGGGATAGAAAGATTAGATGCAGAGCATTTATCCAAGTCCAGTCTCCTTGTGAGCCTAGTCCTGTCCCCAAGAGAACCTCTTGAGATTTTCAACTATGTGATTTCTTTAAGGGCAGAAATAAAGCCTGTAGAGCATTTCTAACTGTTATCACCTAATATTTATATGACACGTGGACCAATAGTCATTTAGCTTTCTAACACGTAGGACGGTTAAACTATATTGAATAATCTTAATGTCCACATAGACGTGCGTTGAATAGTCAAAGTAAGGAGAATATCTCTCCTACAAAGAATTCCTCTATTAGGTCTCCTAATCCAATTAGGAGAATACAAGTTAATTGGAACTATAATTCTAAGACTAAAGAGGAGTAATTCACGTAATGTCCTAATACAACTAGGATTAAGATACATGATCACATACTATAAATACACGGGACATTCTACAATCAAAGGTACATGATTCTAGACTCATTCTCTGAGTTAAATACTTTTCCGATCACAAATTCCATACTGACTTTAGCATCGGAGAGGGGTCGCTGGTCAGCGGCCTCCTTTAGGCTAACTTTTGCTATTTTGTAGTGATTACAGCTTACGTGGATTTCAAGTTACAATTTCTCGGTAACAAATTGGTGCGGTGAGCGTGGAATCTTTTGGTAAAGATTCTAGCGACGAACATGGTGACATTGGAAAATCAGCCAGCAGGCACTGAACCTCAGGACGATCAGGCTGGCATCCGTAACGAGGAAGCAATCCTCGTGGATGAGGATGATGCTTTGAACAAAATGTACGAATGGTCAGGGACCATGGATCCGGAAAAAAGAAAGTGGATGGACAGAGCCGCGGCTGAGGTGGCTTTTAAGAGGGTCAATGATCGATCGACCATTGATTGTTTACAGAATCAATTGGAGGAATTAACTAAGCGAATTCCCACGGAACGACCACGAGGTGGAACTCAGGGTGTAAAACGTTCTAGGAATTCGGAGCATTCCCGAAGTGAAACATCCTCTTCATCACGGGGAACTCGAAGGGAGAATCGCGAGAGGACTCCAGAACGAAGGAGGTCTTTAGAGCGATCGCTGACTCCTCCAAGGCATAAAGCTCGAATAAAGTCACAGGCCAGGAGGACCTCGCCGGCCGTGGTTAAAAGGCTTACCTATGAAGATGACTCCAGATCTTCTAGGAGTTCCTCGGGAAGTAGAGATCCCAAGCATCGTCGATCTCGAGGAAGCGGTTCCGAGATAGAAGAGTTAAAGCGAAAAAACAAAAGGCTCGTCGAGGCATTCGATAAAAGTGTAGCTGAAGGAGTCGCTCAGGCTCTTAAGGAACGAGATGACGCTAGGGAAACTAGGATAGTCGGGTCACGAGAGGGAAAGAGGCGCAGAAGAAGAAACCGAGCACGAGATTATTCTGATGAAACTCTTCGGGGCGAAGAAGGACTGATGCGTGTTTTAGCACAGGGGTATAATAGAATCAGAATACGCACAGGTCATCAATCACAGTATAAAACAGTAAGAAAGAGTATCGATCCACAGAGATCTTTGGGTAATTCGTTTCAGGGTTTGAGATTAAAGAGAGTCCAGTAACAAGGGGGGTTTTAAAGCATAAAATGACAAGAATTAAAAAGAAAGCAAGTAAACAGATTATGAAAGACAGATTTGGGTGAGAACAATGATGTTCTCGAGCACAAGGCTAAGAAAGGGTGTTGTAAAACAATGAATAAAGAGCACATGGAATGAGCACAAGGTCCAGCGTGGCACAGATCTCCTAGATCTAAGTTAAACTTATTAATACGTGGTTAAGTGGTTCCCAATAGTATCATTCTCCCACGTCTCCATGGCGAGAACGAATAAAAGAAAGGGGAAATAGCATCTCTGCGGACTTTCACCTAACTTGCACAGATCTATGCATCGGAACAGGGTCACTCTGATCTCTCTAGAGTTCCGTACACATCAAGCAAGGTTAACAGCCATCTCTAGCATATTATTTGCTTAATCTTGTAGTCTAGATCCAGATCTTACCTATTTTCTCTCGAAACATAGACAAACCATGCATATATATTAAGGCCTTTAATATATAATGATCTCTTAAGCACAGATCTACAAGTTAACCACGTAAAAACAGCTTAACAAAGATATTTAGAGCTCCGGCATTGCCTTCCCAGCTCACTCCATGCAAATAAAACTACTCACTACTCATAACGAAAGATCTATCTCATAAACACCAAATAACATATAACTTTTGTATTAAAAGGATTCAAAGGGAAGAGCTCCCTCCTTCAATGGCAGAATACCAAGGAAGAAAAGGAAGAAACCCAGAAAACCGTACAATAAAAGAGAGAAAAATACAAAAGCTAACTTCAGAAAAGTTGGTGAAATGATAAGGATAAAAGTGTAGTAAAAAGTGTAGTAAAAAGTGTGTTCTTCAAGCAAGGGGAACATTCCCTTAAATAGACAAATAAAAGGGGTGCCCTAATAAATGGCAATCCCCAAAATACCCAGAAAAAGGACAAAGTTCTGACGCAATAACAGAAAGCAAAACAGGCGCGCGCCTAGTGACGTCACCACCATGACACGGGTCTTCAAAAGCATTTCTCCTCCCTGGCACAGGCTACTCTCCAAGCACAGACTGCTTCTTTCCCAGCTTTAGACTTTAAAATGTTCTTTTCAGCACAAACTTCTCTCAACAAGCAATCAGACCTGCTCCAAAACATTTATAAGCAAACAATACGAAAAAGGGATAAAAGATGCAAATAAATGCAAAGAAACAGCCCTAAAAACTATCAAAATACCCGCACAGTCTGTGCACATCAAGGACCTATACAGGATAAAGACAGTCCACTTTGTGCTAAGATCCTGGCAGCTCCTTACCCGATCAGTTTCAAGTATCCCAATTTTGATAAATATTGCGGAGACTCTGACCCTGTGATGCACGTGAAGAGTTTTGGCAGGGCACTTCTTGCAAGCCCTGTAAACGAGGCACTAATGTGTAAGTTGTTTCCAACAACTTTGAAGGAAACAGCCGCACAGTGGTATGATTGTCTCCCTACTGGTTCGATCAGGAGCTGGAATCAACTTTCAGAATCCTTTAAAGCACATTTTGTCTTATAAGCAAACAATACGAAAAAGGGATAAAAGATGCAAATAAATGCAAAGAAACAGCCCTAAAAACTATCAAAATACCCGCACAGTCTGTGCACATCAAGGACCTATACAGGATAAAGACAGTCCACTCTGTGCTAAGATCCTGGCAGCTCCTTACCCGATCAGTTTCAAGTATCCCAATTTTGATAAATATTGCGGAGACTCTGACCCTGTGATGCACGTGAAGAATTTTGGCAGGGCACTTCTTGCAAGCCCTGTAAACGAGGCACTAATGTGTAAGTTGTTTCCAACAACTTTGAAGGAAACAGCCGCACAGTGGTATGATTGTCTCCCTACTGGTTCGATCAGGAGCTGGAATCAACTTTCAGAATCCTTTAAAGCACATTTTTTCTTATAAGCAAACAATACGAAAAAGGGATAAAAGATGCAAATAAATGCAAAGAAACAGCCCTAAAAACTATCAAAATACCCGCACAGTCTGTGCACATCAAGGACCTATACAGGATAAAGACAGTCCACTCTGTGCTAAGATCCTGGCAGCTCCTTACCCGATCAGTTTCAAGTATCCCAATTTTGATAAATATTGCGGAGACTCTGACCCTGTGATGCACGTGAAGAGTTTTGGCAGGGCACTTCTTGCAAGCCCTGTAAACGAGGCACTAATGTGTAAGTTGTTTCCAACAACTTTGAAGGAAACAGCCGCACAGTGGTATGATTGTCTCCCTACTGGTTCGATCAGGAGCTGGAATCAACTTTCAGAATCCTTTAAAGCACATTTTGTCACAGCAATACCAGAGAAGAAAACCGTCGACGATCTAATGAGAGTTCGACGAGGAGAAAATGAGACTTTAGACTCATACTTACATAATTTTAATAATGTGGCTTTGAAGGTTGAACCACTAATTGTATCATCGGCAAGAAAAACGCTGGCAGAAAATTGTCGGAATCGAGACCTTCAAATGAAAATTATGACAGAACGACCAGATGATTTTCATGCTTTGATGACAATGGCAAAGTCTTATGTGGTGTGGGACGAACACCAAGAAGAGCCCTCGGGGCGACCAAAATTTGTGAAATCTGAGGTACAAGAGAGGGATCGAGGAGCTGATCGAAGCAATGGACGGAGCTCGGACAGGTGGGAAAGGCCTCGTGAAGTACCAAGGAAGCCTTTCGATAAAAGAGACTGAATTCCGTTGCCCGCTCCGCGAGCTCAGGTTCTCATGTGGGTTGAAGAGCAAAAGGAGCAAATTTGATATCCGCCCAAAGGTGGGAAGCCTAAGTATAATGGCAAGTACTGCGCTTTTCACAAGTTGCAGGGTCAAGATACAGAAGATTGTGAACAGCTGGCAAAGGAATTGGATAAATTGGTAGCTAAAGGAAAACTGAAGAGCCTCTTCGAGAAGTATAAGGACCAATTCCCGGAACAAGAGGGAGAGAAGCCTCCTCGTAGGGTCATACATATGATCATGGGAGGTTCGTCTGTAGATAGGAGTATCAAAAGGAAACGGGGCATTGCTGAACAAGGACGAATCGAGGAGATTTCGAAGGTCTTTGATTTCGGGTCGTTGAAGGGCCGTCCGATCGAACCACATGATGATGCTTTCGTGATCGATATGAACGTAGAAGGTTTTACGGTTAAAAGAGCTTTGTTAGATACAGGGAGCTCGGTAAATATCATCACAAGAAAGGCTTTCGAGGCCCTTGGTTTGGGTAGTGGACGTTTGACACCTTCCTCATCACCTTTAGTTGGTATAAGTGGACATCCCGTACTTCTGTTGGGTGAGACTCAGCTCGAAGTCGAAATAGGGAATACCACGAGCAAGTGGAAAGTTGTTACCGATTTTCTGGTAATTGACACACCAATCGCTTATAACTTGATAATTGGCAGGCCTTTGATTTCAGGCAGTCGAGGTGCCATATCTCTTTTTTATTTAGCATGGATGATCCCAACAGAGAGGGGAATGGTAGTAGCGCTTGGTAGTCAGTCAGTTGCGAGGCATACCTATGTGACCTCGTTGGAAATTGTTCCTCAAGAAAGTGTCTTAGTGGAGGAAGTCAAGGAGCGTGGCGAACCTGTTGATGCTATTGAGGCCATAACCTTAGAAGAAGGGAAGGTAGTACAGGTTTCGGCAGAGTTGCAAGAAAGTTCAAAGAAGACCGTTATCGCCGCGCTCGAGGAGAATAAAGATGTTTTGCTTGGACATCGGCAGATATCATCGGAGTATCTCGTGAGGTCATGGAGCACACGCTAGATATTGATCCAGCATATACTCATGTGAAACAGAAGAAGAGAAACCAGGGGGCAGAGAGACAACAGTTCATCAAAAGTGAAGTGGACAAGCTGCTTGAGTTTGGAAGGATCAAGGAGGTTCATTATCCAAAATGGATCTCGAATGTGGTCTTAGTCAAGAAAGCAAATGGAAAATGGAGAATGTGCGTCGATTTCTCCGATTTGAATAAAGCTTGCCCCAAGGATTTTTACCCGTTGCCATGTATTGACATGTTGGTGGACTCAACTGCCGGTTACGAGGTATATTCTTTCCTCGACGCTAAGGAGGGGTTTCATCAGATTCCGTTGGCCGAGAAAGACATGGAAAAAACTAGTTTCATTACACCGGAAGGTACCTATTGTTATCAAGTAATGCCTTTTGGTTTGAAGAATGCTGGCGCCGCCTATCAAAGATTGGTCAATAAGATGTTCAAAGAGCTCATTGGGAAGAATGTGGAGATATATGTTGATGACATGATGGTGAAGAGCAAAAAGGCGGAAGAACATGCTACGGACCTCGGAGTAGTTTTCAAAACTCTAAGGGAATACAATTTGAGGCTAAATCCTGAAAAGTGCACCTTTGGGATCAATTCTGGTAAGTTTTTGGGTTTCATGATCTCTAAACGAGGTATCGAGGGAAACCCAGACAAAATCAAGGCTATTATTGACCTCCAGCCACCAAAGAATGTACGCGAGGTACAAGTTTTAAATGGCAAGATCAATGCTCTGGGTCGATTTATTTCTTATTCGGCCAAACGATGCATGCCCTTTTACAAAAGTCTTAAAGGAGTCAAGGACTTTGTATGGACTGATGAGTGTCAAACCTCGTTCGAGGATCTCAAGAAATTTCTATCCTCTCCACCTCTTTTAAGTCAGCCTGTGAAAGGGGAAGATTTGTATTTATACATAAGCGTGGGTGAAGAGTGCAATGGCATGGTGTTAATTCGAGAAGAAGACGAAGGAAAGATTCAGTACCCGGTTTATTATGTGAGCAGAGTGCTTCGAGGGGCAGAATCGAGGTACCCTAAAATGGAGAAACTGGCTTTCGGAGTATACATTGCTGCTCAGAAATTGAGACATTATTTCTTAAGTTATACAATAGTTGTTCGTACAGACACCCCGCTCAGGAAGATCCTTTCACGACCTGAGGCCTCGGGGAGACTGACGGAATGGTCTATAAAACTCACAGAGTTTGATGTGAGGTTCGAGCCAAGGCCATCGAAAAAGGCTCAGTCCTCGCTGACTTTTTGATCGAGGTCCCACCTGAAGAAGAAACGGAGCCAGTATTGAATACTTGGGAAATCTTCGTAGATGGGAGTGCCAATAAGAGTCAGTCAGGAATCGGTGTTTTTTGCAAAATTCCAGATGGATTGGTGTTCAGACATGCCGCCACATTGGGTTTTGATTCCTCAAATAACGCAGCAGAATACGAGGCAATATTGCTCGGGCTGCGTTTGGTTAAAATTATCAGGGCAGATAAAGCAATCATCAAAAGTGATTCAGGCCTAGCAACCAACCAGATAAGAAACTCTTGGGAGACAAAGCATGCTCGAATGAAGAAATATCAAGAGTTGGTGAAACGTACAATTGAGGAATGTGAGCTCGGGGGGTGTAGAGTTGAGATTGTACAGATCCCGAGGGAGGATAAAATGGAGGCTGACTACCTAGCGAAGTTAGCTTCGGATCCTTCTAACTTGAATTTGTGCCCTTGTGATGTGCAGGTGATTCCATGTGCAAGTATCGATTCTGATGAACCCTAAGTGTTTTGGTTATGTCCAAACGTTTCAGAAGATGAAAATGAAAATTAACTTGTATACTTTTCAATGTTGACTAACAATTTTTGTTAAGTTATTATGAGTTTTCTCAGCAGATGCTGAATGAAGAATTCCTGCTTGCCTATTGAACTCAGAAGATTAAAAAGCTGAAGACTGAAGTACTTTTTCAGAAGCTGGATTAACCGCTCTGAAGTCTTGATTGTCTGCCTAAAGCTTTTATCAGAAGTTCTCTTCTGCAAACAGAAGACTAAGGTTGTTTTAGTTCAGAAGCGTTAAGAAGGAATACGAACATCAGAAGTTCGTTATCACGGGTTTAGTTAAGCATTTAATGCTTTGTCAGTTGCATTTAATGCAAGGCGCCAAAAGTTCAAAAAGCTGTTTGAAGGACGCGCCTGTTCACAACAAACAAAACCTGCTCTCTTATCGTTTCCCTCTAAATCAATCTTCAAGATCAGTCAACTCCATCACCTTTATCTTAATCCCATACCGGTTTAGGTTAAAGTACAAAGTTGACAGAGTTGAGTGTTTTGAGACCGTTCGAAGAAGTTGACAAGATTAACGGCTACTTTCTTCCTTGTCATCCTTGAAGATTCAAATATCCTCAACGGTTATCTACTCAACACTATAAATAGTAGCAAAGCTCCACTGCATCAACTACGTGTGTGATCATAGAGCAAAAATCTCAACGCACTGTTATATCAAGAAAACAGAGCACACTTTCCATTCTCAATCTTTTCTTAGCTTAGCTATTGTAATTGTGAGAGAGTGAAGAAAAACAAGTTCATAATAGAAATCTTGTAAACTGAGATCGGTTGTGATCTTCAGTTAGATTTAAAAGAGAGAAATCTAGTTGAGATTTGAGTTGGGTGAGAAATCCAGAAAACAGAGTATTGTTGTTCTGGTGAAAATCCTTTAACTCATTTTAGGCTAGTCAGAACTAAGTGAGAAATTAGCTTAAGTTCTGTTGATGTAAAGGAGCTTCTGAACTTGCCATAAAAGTTCTGAATAGTGGATTTATAAAATCTCTGGAGGCTGCGACCTCAGAGGACAAGACGTAGTCACAGGAATTCTGTGGCGAACTTGGATAAATTGAACTGTTCATCAGGACCTCCTGAATCTCTTTCTCCCTTCTTTATACTTGTTAATTGCTTCTGTGTACTTGTATCATATTTAGTGCTGAAACATATTTCCTCTTAAAAATCACAAGTCTGTGTTCAGAAGACTGTCCAGAAGTTCTCTACTCAGAACTTCTGTTGCTGAAAAGACAGAACCTGTCTTAAAGCAGATTATCCCTCAGAGGCTACTTCAACAAGCTTGCCTCTGACTCTGAGGATTATTGACTCTGAAAATTGAATTTTCATTAAAAGTTTGAAAATATCAGTTTTCGTTTGAAACACCTATTCACCCCCCTCTAGGTGATTCTGATCTTGTTAGGGCCAACAAGTGGTATCAGAGCGAAGGTCACTTCGTATATTTACTAAAAAGATCTAACAATCTAAGTGTAAGATCCTATCAGAATCAATAGAGATGGCTAGTAGACACCAGCCTGAGAATTCTTCTCACTTCATTGTCCCAGAGGGATCCTCCACAACTAGACCTCCATTATTCAATGGTGACAACTATTCCTACTGGAAAAAGAGAATGATGTATTTCATTCAAGCTCAGAACATGAGTGCTTGGTTTGTCATCACAGATGGAGATTTCATTCCCACCAGAATGGAACCAGGTCTAGGGAATGTTATTATCCCTCAGAGAGAATATTCAGATGAAATTCTGAAAAAGCTCCAAACAAATGCTTCAGCAATAAATATGTTGCATTGTGCACTTACAGCCACTGAATATAACAAAGTTTCTTCTTGTGAAACTGCACAGGATATATGGAACAAGCTGGAAGTCACATATGAAGGAACAGGAAAAGTGAAGCAGTCCAAAGTCAACCAACTCATGAGAGAATATGAGTTATTTGAAATGCTTGACAAAGAATCTATTTCAGAAATGAATTCTAGATTCACCAAGATAGTCAATGACTTAAAGAGTTTGGGCAGAGACATTGAAGAGTCTGAAAGAGTAAAGAAGATTGTCAGAAGCTTACCAAGGTCTTGGCAAGCCAAGAAGACTGCCATTGAAGAAGTTCAGGACTTGAGCTTTTATTTGTATGATGAACTCATTGGGTCTCTAATCACCCATGAGATGTCACTAAAAAATCATGACCTAAGAGAAAGGTCAGAAGGAAAGAGACAAGTAGTCCTGAAGGCAGAGTCTTCTGAAGAATCATCAGAAGATGAAGAATTGGCCATGCTGACCAGGAAGTTCAAAAGAGCCTTTAGAAAAGGCAAAGGTGGAAACTACAAGAAGCCATTCAGAAGTTTTGAGAAGAAGACTTCTGACTTCGGTGAAAAGTTCAAGAGAGATCCAAACAAGCCCATTGTGTGCTATGGATGTCAGCAACCTGGGCACATTAAGCCTAACTGCCCAGAGCTGAAGAAAGATAAGAAAAAGTTCAAGAAGGCTATGCTGGCTGCTTGGTCAGACTCTGAGACCAGCAGTGATCCTGAAGAGAAGGAAGAGCAAGCACAGATATGTTTCATGGCCATTGATGAGCCATCCTCTGAAGATATGACAGGAGAAACTTCCGCACCTCCTGAAGCAAACTATGACTCCGAGGTAAACATATCCTCTGAACAAAATATCTTTGATTCTCTTGAAGAATTGTACAGCATGTTCAAGTACCTAAAAAGGAAGTTGGACAAAAGCGAGGCTGACAAATTTCTTAGGTTTACTCAAGTTTATGCTGATATGAAAATATTGGAAGATAAACTAAGTAAACAATTCAGTTCTTCCTCCGATGACTCAAAAGTCAAAGGTAAAGAAAAACTGCCTCTGAGGAATGATAAACCTCAGAAGAAGAAATCTGTCACTCCCTCTCTTCTGAAAGAGATCTCTTCTCCTCCTGAAGTGGGAACCTCTAAGAGTGCTAATGCCTCTGAAGAAGTAGTACCTTCCCAGAAGAAGAAGAATGCTCCTAAGAAGCAAAGGGAAAGATCCAAGAATCCTCCTTCTTGCAAGTTGTGTAAGAAAGATGGACATTGGTTGAAAGATTGCAAGTATCACATTAAGAACCTCTTGCAATCTGAAATATCAGAAAAACCTGTAGAAGCTAAATCTAACTCTGAAGGACCCAATAAGGATTGGGTACCTGTCACTAATTGATTGTGTTGCAGGTTGCTCTGAGTGCTCCATCAATGTCAAAGCTGTGGTACATTGACAGTGGGTGCTCAAGGCATATGACAGGTGATGAAAAGGCATTCATCACATTTGTACCTAAAAGAGGTGGTAAAGTCAGCTTTGGAGATGCTCAGAAAGGAAGAATTCTTGGTTCTGGATCCATTGGAACCAATCCTCCGATCGAAGATGTCTCCCTAGTCAGAGGTCTGAAGTTCAATCTCCTGAGTGTTGCACAACTGTGTGATAAAGGTAGAGATGTTGTCTTCAGCTCCTCTGGATGTAAAATCTTGGACAGTAAGTCAAGGGAAGTTATTCTAACTGCTCCTAGAGTTGAAAATGTTTTTATGCTGAACCTTGAGAATCTTTGCAAAAATATATGCTTGATGTCCAAAGAGGATACCTCCTGGCTCTGGCATAGAAGACTTGCTCATGTTAGCATGGATCTTCTGGCCAAAGTAGCTAGATATCAATTGGTTGAGGGTCTGCCTGAAATAAGTTTTAAAAAGGACCATTTATGTACTGCTTGCCAATCTGGTAAACAATTCAGAAGTTCTTTTAAAACTAAGAAAGTCATTTCAACTAAAAGACCTTTAGAATTACTTCATATGGATCTTTTTGGCCCTGTTCAACCAATGAGCATGGGTGGAAAGAAGTATGCCTTAGTCATAGTAGATGACTATTCAAGATTCACTTGGGTCATCTTGCTCTCTAGCAAAGATGAGTCACTTGGATGCTTCTCAGTTCTGATTAAGAAACTTGAGAATGAAAGGAATGAAAAGGTTGTCCATATCAGAAGTGATAATGGTGGAGAATTCAAAAACTTTATGTTTGAAGAATTCTGTGAAATCAAGGGAATTGATCATAACTTTTCTGCTCCCAGAACTCCTCAACAAAATGGGGTAGTTGAAAGGAAGAATAGAACTCTGGTTGAGATAGCCAGAACTATGATCAATGAAAGAAGGCTTCCAAAGTATTTTTGGGGAGAAGCTGTGAACACAGCTTGCTATGTTCTGAATAGAGTGCTAATCAGAAGCATTCTGAACAAGACTCCTTATGAACTCTGGAAAGGTCGAAAGCCTAAAATAGGTTACTTCAGAACCTTTGGTTGTAAGTGTTATGTTTTGAATACAAAAGAACATCTTTCAAAGTTTGATTCAAAGGCAGATGAGGCCATTTTTCTTGGTTACTCAACACATAGTAAAGCATATAGGGTTTTTAATAAGAGGACTCAAACTTTAGATGAATCCATTCATGTAAAGTTTGATGAGACTAAACCTGCAGAAAGTAAAGCCTCTGAAGAAGATGAAGTTCAAGCTCCTGAAATACCATCTCCTCCTTTTGAAGATGTTATTCCTAAAGCTGCTGAAGTTGGTTCTCCTGTTGAACATGTTCCAGAAGAACATCCAACTACAGAAGTTAACTCTCTTCCAGAAGATGCTCCTATATATGATTCAACAAATGATGAACAGGTTTCAGAAGACTCATTGGATTTACCAAGAGAAGTTAGAGCTCATAGGAATCATTCCTTAGAGAACATAATTGACTCTGTTCATAATCCTGTCATGACCAGAGCTCAGCTCAGAAGATACATGGGGAATGTGGCTTTTGTGTCACTTCTGGAACCCAAGGACTTCTATGAAGCAGCTGATGATGATTCCTGGTTAATGGCAATGCAAGAAGAACTTGACCAGTTCAAAAGGTCAGAAGTTTGGATTTTAGTTCCCAGACCTAACAACAAGAAGGTTGTTGGTACAAGATGGGTTCTGAAAAACAAGCTTGATGAATTTGGAAATGTTGTGAGGAACAAGGCTAGACTTGTTGCTCAAGGTTACAGTCAGCAAGAAGGCATAGATTATGGTGAAACTTTTGCTCCTGTTGCAAGATTAGAAGCCATTAGAATCTTATGTGCTTTTGCATCATACAAAGGTTTCAAGCTCTTTCAAATGGATGTGAAAAGTGCATTCCTGAATGGTTACATTGATGAGGAAGTCTATGTGTCTCAACCTCCTGGTTTTGAAGATCCTAAGTTTCCTGATCATGTGTACAAGCTAAAGAAAGCCTTGTATGGACTGAAACAAGCTCCCAGAGCTTGGTATGAGAGACTGACAAAGTTCCTTCTGTCTAAAGGATTTGTCAGAGGCTGTGTTGATACAACTCTGTTCACTCTGAAGAAGAACAAGGATATCCTTATAGCTCAGGTATATGTTGATGATATTATATTTGGTGCTACTAATGAATCTTTGTGCAGAGAGTTCAGTGACCACATGAAGGCTGAGTTTGAGATGTCTATGATGGGAGAATTAACCTTCTTCTTAGGACTTCAGATCAAGCAAAGTAATGATGGTGTGTTTATCAATCAAGCCAAGTACACTAGAGAAGTGCTGAAGAAATTTGGCATGATGGACTCTAATGCTGTTGATATTCCAATGGATGTCAGCAAAGACATTGATGATGAAGAGAAAGCTGGTAAACCTGTAGATATAAAAACCTACAGAGGTATGATTGGTTCTCTTTTATACCTAACAGCCAGCAGGCCAGATATACATTTTGCTGTGTGTTTTTGTGCTAGATATCAGTCTAAACCAAGAGAGATTCATGATGTTGCTGTCAAAAGAATTCTCAGATACCTTAAAGGCACACCAGAAGCTGGTTTGTGGTATCCCTGTAGTTCTGATTTCACTCCTATAGGATACACAGATTCTGACTATGGTAGAGATAAATTGAAAAGGGTCAGCACTTCTGGTGGTTGTCATTTTCTGGGGGAGTGCCTAGTCTCCTGGCATAGCAAGAAGCAAACCTCTGTGGCTCTCTCAACTGCTGAAGCTGAGTATGTTGCTGCTGGAAGTTGTGTTTCTCAGATGCTCTGGATAAAGCAACAAATTGCTGACTATGGAGTCATCCCTGGAACAATTACAATCTACTGTGATAACAAGAGTGCTATTGATCTTTCAAAGAATCCTATTCAGCACAGCAGGATGAAGCATGTTCATATTAGACATCACTTTCTGAGAGATCATGTTCTGAAGAAGGATATTATCATTACTCATGTTCCCTCTGAAGAAAACCTTGCTGACATGTTTACTAAGCCTCTGGCTGGTATGGCTTTCAGCAACTTACGAGAAGGCATTGGTATGACTTATCCTCTTCAATAACTTAGAATTATTATCTCTGTGTGTCTTAAGTGTTTGATCGTTTAAGATAATTGAGTTATAATAAATTCTAATCATGATTTGACTTGAAAGCATGCGTTATTCACTGCTTATTACGGCGCTGTTCTGTGGTTAACGGTTATCTGTTCCCTTTTAAACGGTGTGAAGTTACTTTTTGAATTGGAACGGTTTCTGTGTTTGGGTATAAATAGGGGTTTTCCATACTTAGAAGTTTTTTTTACTTTCACTCTCTTTGCCATTAGAATTTCCATAGCTTTTTCTGTGTTCTTATATTTCTCAGAAATCTTAACCTAATTTCTCATTTTCTCAAATGGCTCAAGAAATCACTGTCACTCACATCTTTTCCGATGATTCACGCAAGAAAGTTAGTCAATCTAGGGTTTTTACTTCTAGATTTCTAGATGACGAAGTCAAATCGACTGAACCTATCTCTTTTTGGCTTAGTGCTCAAAATTGGAATTCTTTCGTATCTCTCGAAGAATTCATCTACCCTAACTTAGTTACAGAATTTTATAAGAACCTCCATTTCTTTTCTAATGAGGAGGATGTGCTTCATTCTGTGGTCGGGGAAGTTGAAATCGAAGTCAGCAGGGCTTCCATCTCCCAAGTGATAGGAATTGATGATGAAGGAATCATCATTGGAGATGATGGTTCAGCAGAAGGGTTCTCAGAAGCCAACTGGGCTAGGCCAGATCTAAGTGCCAAGGAAACTTATGCCACCTGGTTGAGTCAGCACCAGAGGTGGGCACATTATTTGACTACGAATGTCTTTCTTCCAAAGGCTGGAGGAGTCAACTGTGTTTCCAACAGAGAAAGGGTATTTATGTGGCATCTGGTCCACCAGAAGAAGATAAATTTGCCTGCCATGCTGATAAGGCAGATGAAGAATGTAACTACTGTGAGTGCATTAGCTTATGGCTCACTCATGACAAGGTTGTTTGAGGCAGCCTCTGTTGTTTTGTCAGGAGAAGGCGTTACAAGTAGGAGTACGGTTCTGAAGATGCATACCTTCAGAAACCTCAGTTTTGATGTTACTCCGAAGAAGAATGAGAAGGGCTCCTCTGTGAGTATTGCTCAGAAGGAGATTATGGATGCAACTGTTCAGAAAGGAAAGAATGCTGCCAAGAAGGGCAAGGGAAAGAAAGGATCAAGCAAGTTGGTCCTGAATGTTGAGAAGGTTGCTGTCTCAGAACCTCTTCCCACGTTGGTTCAAACAAAAATCAATGTTGAACCTTCTGGCAAGGTTGTTGCTGAGAAGCCAAAGGATGTCCCTGAGAAAGAAGCTCAGGATGCTGAGGAAGCACGCCTTGCTGAGAAAGAGAAGGCTGCTGAAGCTGAAAAAGTTGCAAGAGTTGTGGCTCTTGCTGAAGAGAAAAGGAAGAAGAAAGAAGCTGAAGATAAGTTAGCTGCTGAGCGTGAAATCGCTGCAAAGGCTAAGGCCGATGCTAAACTTTTAGAAAGTGCTGCTAACCTTGAGGGTGCTGAGTTCTCCAAGGTAGGTGAGACTTCAGAGGAAGAGGATAATGTTGCTCTATCCTCTCGAATTACTGAGACTGTCACTCTCACTACCAGAATTGGGAAGAAGGCTGTGGCAAAACGAAGGGTTCTGAGAAAGAAGGACTTCGTTATTGCTCCAAGTGCTGAATTGGAGGAACCTGCTGCTCAGGAACCAGAAACTGCTGATAAAGAGCTGTCAGAGATTTCTGATGAAGATGATGTTGAAGCTCCTCTGATTGAAGAGCTATCTGAGGTTAGTGAACCAGAAGATGAAGAGGTTCTTGAAGGAGCTAAACAATTTGTTGAGAATGTTGACAATGAGAACTTCATTGACAATGTTCTTCTGAATCAAGGAAGAAACCCTGGTGAAAGGGATGCCTCAGAAACGCTGTTCAGGATGGCTCATTTATATGCTGAGCCGATCTCAACTTTTGATCCTAATGCCTCTGAACAGGTTATCTCATCTCCTGCTTTTACTCCTCATCCCTCTCCTTCACTTCCTTCTGTCACAGAAGTAAGTGAATGTCAGAATTCCATTCCTCTGACAACTTCAACATCTGAGATTGTCCCTCCTCCATCTACTCTTCCTTCTGGATCCTATTCAGAAGTGAATCTGTCCTCTGGACCAATTTTCACAGACTCCATTTCTACTTCCACTACTTCTTCTTTATCATCTTCTGCCGTTTTTCCATCAATTGGAATTACTGCTCCTTCCCTTTCCATACCTTTGTCAATACCTTTTTCAATTCCTTCAACTTTTCCTCCTTGTACAAATTCCTTTTCCTCCTCTCCACAAATTTTCTCCTCTCCTCAAACTTCTGTCCCTCCTCTTTCAACTTCTGGACATACACCTCCTGTGTGTGATCCCTTAACTACCTCCTCCACTCCTTCAGGTTTTGCTGGATTGTCATCCAATTATGACTTTCTACGCAAACACTTGAATCGAGAAGATCTGGATAACAGATTTGGAAGTTTTGGCTTCATGGGCAGAGCTTCTGGTATTTCCGAAGCTGGAGGTGCCCCAAGTGTTGAAGAGTTGAGAAGAATGGGTCAGAGTGGCTCAGATGACCTGCTGAATAGGTTTGCTGGTATAGGACAAAGGAGTTCTGCTGCTGACATGTATGCTCAGGGCATTGTGCTGCTAGAATTACACTCTCTGAAAGCTCAGAACCTGCAGCTCATGACCATGCTCCAAATGCAGGATCCTTCTGTGTATATACGCAACCTTTCTACCCTTCATCTAGCCACTTATGATGAGATGTATAAATTGAGGGAATTAGCTCTGACCCTTCCCTCTCTGGATAATATTGCTCTTGCTTCTTCTCTGAAGGTCAATGAAAATTTGGAAATATTGACAGAAGAAGTCAAGGAAGCAAACGAGCATTATGAGGCTCATGAGAAGATGCTCCCTAGTAAGATTGAAGACCTGCAAAGTACTGCAAATCACATTCTGAGAGAAGTGAAATCTTCTGCTCAAGGTTCTTCATCTTCAGGAGCTGCCAAGATTGTATATGACATCACTCCTGATCTCAACAACCGACTCTCCAACATTGAGTCTGCTGTATCTGCTCAGAATGCACAGATTGCTGAGCTCACTGAACTCCTGAAAGTTATGCATAATCAAGCTCGTGAACAAGAGAAGACTCTTCACAATTGTTATAGGTTTGTTCGAGGACAGACTTATATTCAGAATGAGCATCTCACGGCTGCTGTATATGCTAACAACAGGTTAATCAAGCTCCTTCTGGAAGATGTTCAGAAACAGAGACCTATGTCTGGTCAGACCTTTGATCATATGAAGACCATTGATGATGACTTCAGAAGACGAATGGATATGATCAATACTGTGCGACCAACTCCTGTGCAATATCAGACTGCTCTGAATGTTCAACAAAAATTGAAGTCTCAGGGAGCTCTTGGTGTTGCTGTTGGTTCTGGTCAAACGGGGGAGAAGTCTGGTCAGAAGAGATCAAGTGCTGCTGGAGGTTCCAGTGTTGTTCCTCCTCCTCAGAAGAAACCTAGGAACTTGTAATCGTTTAGGACTTAAGCTTCTTAGCTAGGTTCTGGGTTGGGTAGTTTATGTCTTAGGACTTGCTCTGCTCTTCTGATTATTTTGTTTCTTATGTTATCTTCTGAATGATCTTATATACACTGAATCTTTTTGTTATACTGTCTTGCATATCTGACTTCTTAATGTTTGCTTATGTTTCTTTTTAACTCAGTAAATTACACTTCATTATATCTAACAACTTGATCTTAAGTCTTATTAAGTTTATACAGATAACTGAAGTTCACCATTTACACTAAAATGGGGGAGTTAATTTACTCAGAAGTAATGAAACATCTGCATCAGGAAGTCACTCTCTATTCCTCATGTTTTTCTCTTACCTTCTGACCACGGTTTGTCCATAACCAAAATGGGGGAGAATGATGAACCCTAAGTGTTTTGGTTATGTCCAAACGTTTCAGAAGATGAAAATGAAAATTAACTTGTATACTTTTCAATGTTGACTAACAATTTTTGTTAAGTTATTATGAGTTTTCTCAGCAGATGCTGAATGAAGAATTCCTGCTTGCCTATTGAACTCAGAAGATTAAAAAGCTGAAGACTGAAGTACTTTTTCAGAAGCTGGATTAACCGCTCTGAAGTCTTGATTGTCTGCCTAAAGCTTTTATCATAAGTTCTCTTCTGCAAACAGAAGACTAAGGTTGTTTTAGTTCAGAAGCGCTAAGAAGGAATACGAACATCAGAAGTTCGTTATCACGGGTTTAGTTAAGCATTTAATGCTTTGTCAGTTGCATTTAATGCAAGGCGCCAAAAGTTCAAAAAGCTGTTTGAAGGACGCGCCTGTTCACAACAAACAAAACCTGCTCTCTTATCGTTTCCCTCTAAATCAATCTTCAAGATCAGTCAACTCCATCACCTTTATCTTAATCCCATACCGGTTTAGGTTAAAGTACAAAGTTGACAGAGTTGAGTGTTTTGAGACCGTTCGAAGAAGTTGACAAGATTAACGGCTACTTTCTTCCTTGTCATCCTTGAAGATTCAAATATCCTCAACGGTTATCTACTCAACACTATAAATAGTAGCAAAGCTCCACTGCATCAACTACGTGTGTGATCATAGAGCAAAAATCTCAACGCACTGTTATATCAAGAAAACAGAGCACACTTTCCATTCTCAATCTTTTCTTAGCTTAGCTATTGTAATTGTGAGAGAGTGAAGAAAAACAAGTTCATAATAGAAATCTTGTAAACTGAGATCGGTTGTGATCTTCAGTTAGATTTAAAAGAGAGAAATCTAGTTGAGATTTGAGTTGGGTGAGAAATCCAGAAAACAGAGTATTGTTGTTCTGGTGAAAATCCTTTAACTCATTTTAGGCTAGTCAGAACTAAGTGAGAAATTAGCTTAAGTTCTGTTGATGTAAAGGAGCTTCTGAACTTGCCATAAAAGTTCTGAATAGTGGATTTATAAAATCTCTGGAGGCTGCGACCTCAGAGGACAAGACGTAGTCACAGGAATTCTGTGGCGAACTTGGATAAATTGAACTGTTCATCAGGACCTCCTGAATCTCTTTCTCCCTTCTTTATACTTGTTAATTGCTTCTGTGTACTTGTATCATATTTAGTGCTGAAACAGATTTCCTCTTAAAAATCACAAGTCTGTGTTCAGAAGACTGTCCAGAAGTTCTCTACTCAGAACTTCTGTTGCTGAAAAGACAGAACCTGTCTTAAAGCAGATTATCCCTCAGAGGCTACTTCAACAAGCTTGCCTCTGACTCTGAGGATTATTGACTCTGAAAATTGAATTTTCATTAAAAGTTTGAAAATATCAGTTTTCGTTTGAAACACCTATTCACCCCCCTCTAGGTGATTCTGATCTTGTTAGGGCCAACAGATTCCAAAGAAGTTTTTGCCCTTGATCGAGGCAACGAATGGTACTAGCCAATTTTTGAATATCTGTACGAGGGAAAATTGCCGGAAGATAAGTCACAACATCCAAAGATTGTGAGAAAGTCAAGTAGATACACGGTCGTTGATGGAAATTTATTCTGAAGGTCGTATTCTCAACCATGGCTCAAGGCAGTTGGGATCGAGGAAGGAGCCAAAATTTTAGAGGAAATCCATAAGGGATCATGTGGAGCTCATGAGGGCTGGAATGTTCTGGCTAGGAAGGCAAGGTTGTTAGGTTATTACTGGCCTCAGATGAACAATGATGCTGCGGAGTTCGTACAGAAATGTGGTGCGTGTCAAGCACACGCTCCAGTTTTGCAAAGCCCGGCCTCGGGATTAGAAGGTATCAAAGTGGCCTGGCCATTTGCGACTTGGGGAATTGATATCGTTGGGCAGTTTCCGATGTCAACTAATCAAAGACAATACGTTATTGTAGCCGTCGATCACTTTACAAAGTGGGTCGAGGCTGAAGCAGTTTCCTCAATAACAGCTCAACAGATCGTAAAATTCGTAAAGAATAACATTGTATATCATTTTGGAATTCCAAATACGATAATCACAGACAATGGCAAGCAGTTCGATTGCGCTTTATTTAGGCATTTTTGTGACAGAGAGGGAATCAAGCTAAGGTTTAGTTCTGTCTTCCATCCTCAAACGAATGGAATGACCGAGAGGACTAATCGGACAATTATGGAAGGGATCAAGAAGCGCTTAACCCATCTCGAGAAGATGACAAACTGGGTCGAGGAGCTGTATCATGTGTTGTGGTCGTATCGAACAACTCCAAAGACAGCCACCGGAAAAACCCCTTTTTCGTTAACTTATGGGACAAAAGCCTTTATTCCGGTCGAAATTAAGGTACCAAGTACGAGGGTTCTCCATCATACTGAAGAGTGGAATGAACTGAATTTACGAGACAACTTGGACGATCTCGAGGAAAAAAGAGAAATGGCGCTTGCACGGATCGAGGCGTATAAAGCAAGAACAAAGAGAATCTATGATAAAGGCGTACGACCAAGACAATTTTTCAAAGGGGATTTTGTCCTTCGTAGTACAGCAGTCTCGAGCTCGAGACAAGGCAAAGGTAAATTGGGGATTAAGTGGGAAGGACCATTTCAGATCGTAGAATGCGTCGCACACATACTTATCGTTTACAGCAACTCGATGGCACTGAGGTTCCGAGGACTTGGAAAGCAATTTCTCTCAGGAAATATTATTTTTAGATTCTGTTTATTTTCTTAAGATTACTTTTTGATGTCATATAACTCAGAATCCAACTTAGGAGTTATTTTGAATAAAGGCCCACGAGGCATCGTTTTCATCTATGACTTTTAATTCAGATATTACTTAGGAATTATTTGCTTATGAAAAATGCAGGAAACGAAGAGAATTCACGTGCGAGAATTTAAACTAAGTGTTATTTTGAAAGTTTTGTTCTAAGTATTCGACACTGGACAGTTTGGTTATAACGTAAAATCAAGCTTATGCATGCTAGAAGGCTTCGATTAAAATCAAATCTATGAACGTCGTGGTAAGAATCCACCCTACAAAAGTTAGCCCGACCAGAGAATCAAGGAGGGGCTACTACAAGGGCTGCGAACAATTAAAATTCAAAATATTGAGTTTAGTATAAGAATTTTAGAAGGCTGAAGCATGGACAAACTTTGAATGAGAAACTTGCATACAGGATATTAGTCGTAATATATAAAGGCAAGATAGGATAAAGTTTGTCATTTCATTGAAAAAAAAAGTTATTACAAAAGGGTACAAGCTATTCTATAGGTACAACTGCGGATATCGGATCAGCTGGGATCCCTTCTTTGGGAGAATCAGGCTCGGGATAAGAGTCGTCGAGGACAGCTGGTGCTTCTTCATCATCCTCGGGAGGGTTCACGTTCACGAAGAACTTGAGATCTTCCTCGGAGATGTCAGGAAACCGTTCGCGAATGGACATAACAAAACGAGTTTTGAACCTTGACATGCGCCAAATCTCGTTCTCCTCCATTTTCGCGATGGTCTCCTCATGAGCAGCTTCCTGGTCTAGTCTGGCTTTCTCGGAAGCCTCGATTTGAGATCGGAGTTTTTGTGCTACTTCTTTTCCTCGAGCTCTCCAGGTCGCTTGATCGATTTTTTCCAGAGCAAGTTGAGCTCGCGCCCCTTGATGAAGACCAGCCAATGCAAGGCAAGAATCAAGCCATTGGGACTGGTTGTCTGCTTCGAGGGCCATTTCTCGAGATCTCGAGGCATCAAGTGCTTTGTTTAGCCGGATACAATCTACCTTCAGTTTCTCGCACTCGAAAGTTTTGTCCTTTCCGATCTGTTGTGCAGACTTTAGGATTATTGTTTGAGCGCTCAAAGCATCTTGCGCCTCGTCGAGCTTATCAGAAACCTCCGCCCACTTTTGGCGATAGCTCTCGAGTGATTCTGCCTTTTGGAGATAGCGGAAAGACATGATCTCCGTTGCAGCCATGGCCTGTACGAATGAAGAAATTGAGAATGAAAAGCAGGTCGAGACAATTTTAGAACGATGCATGAATATAAGAAAAATCGTTACCTTGGCTTGTCTAACGTGTACAAGTTTAGCCAACTCCTTGTCAGATAGCTTCTCGGCAAGTTTAACCTCCTCGGGAATGAGGCAGGCTTGAGCAACGTCTTCCACGATCGCAGGGACGCTTAGAGAAACTCGAGGAAAGCGCTCTGACCAGAACTGTATAAGGTTGAAAGTTAGAAAATCAAAATAACTAAAATTCAACAAAGAAAGCAGAGCAGACTTACGTTGTAGAGTTTATATCTCTCGTAGCCGTCCAACGAGGCCTCAGGTGGCACCTTGCCTTTGGCATTGGTCAACTCGGGACAGTTGGAATAAGGGTGCCAGTTTGGATCCCAGGTCGATGGATGAGGGGGCGAGCTCGTGCCCTCGATCTCTCGAACGTGTTTAGCCTGAGGACCTTCGGAATCATCGGGGAAGGTCTCCATGGCAATTCCGCCCTCGGGAATCGAGGTATCCGTAGAAATGGACGTTGCTTTCCTCTTTGAACGAGTCTGCTTTGGGACCCCTTGGTGTTCGGGGCTTTGGATTTTGGGGTTGTTGGGAACTTTGACCTCAGGATCCCTGACCTCGGGATCGTCTTCGGTTCCAGAAGAAAGGATTTGGATTTCTACATAGAAGTTATTAAACGTTAGATTTAAAGAAGAGTAATGAAGTATGAAAGTTGCATTGAGAAGTTGATGAGGTTACCTGGAGTCTCGGAGTGTGTTTGAGACTCGGGAACATGTGTTTCCTTCATTTGTGCCACCTCGGGCTCGCTGGCTTCGTTCGTGGCAATGTGGCCAATCGATGAAGCACGGACCTTCTTGGTCGTAGCACGGGAACCTTTGGGAGGCACGATGACAACAGGAACTTGGCTTTCACCCTCTAAAGCCTTCATTCGAGCAGCTGCAAGGCGTTGTTTGTAAGATACTTAGGGGCCATGATAAAATGCCTGCAAATAAAAGGTTCATAGTTAAATTCGGGAAAGCTTACGAGGGTTTTTTGGAAGAGAAATGGGCTCTCCGAGGTGAGCCCGATTAACTTCGGGAGCAGGAAAATAAAATATGGTTCCATCCTCCCCCACTGTAGCAATCGGCATGTTGCCTCGATAGCGCGTTAGGAATTGCTCGAGGGAGATGGGGCTGGGAGGTTTATATTTTTGGAGTCTCTTAAGGGAGCATTGTTCCTCTTGGGTGAGGATCACGATCTTTGTAGGGTTCCTCCACGTGCTCGGATCGGTGGGAAACTCGTTGAAATTAATCCTCTAGGGCCATCGGAGGTCACCATCCTCGGGACCGACCCAGATCCATCGTGCACGGTGGCCACTGTGAGACGAGGGCTTGCCACCAACCAGGCTTTTAGGCTCGTGGACCTCCTTAAACGAGACACATGGATGTTTCATAGCCTTGATGGGAGTCCGCAGGTATTTAAAGAGGTTTCCAGTAAGCAAAACTCCAAGATCTTGGCATACTCGAACGAGAGCAAGCATCTCAACCCACGAGTTGGGAACGATTTCAGCTGGGCAAAGGTTGAATTCGTTGAGGATGTCGTTCACCACCTCGGGAAAGGGAAACCTCAAACCATATTCCAAGTGCCTCTCAAGAACGGCCACTTTGTGGATTTTCCCCGTAAACATCCTATCTTCAGGGTTCGGGATTGCACAGTCGAAATCCCTTAAACAAGGGAATTTCTTTTTCAGATCGTGGAGTGCATCAATCGTATTGATCTTAGTCGCTTCGAGAGGAAGGACTGTCTCCCATCTGCCTTGTTTTGGATGTGGGACACGCGCTGGCATTTGAATCGGAGGGTTAGGGTTTCTAGGATTTGGATTTTGTGGTCTGGGTGGGGTTAATTCTTCTTCGGACCAATCCATTATGGTTTGGCGTCGTCTATGGTTGAGTTCTGGATCTGAGGATAAGGAGGTTTCATTCGAGGAAGAAGGGTTTTGTGATGAAGAAGCCATTTCTTTAAGAACGAAATCGAGCAAAGACAAAGAAATGTTACGGGTGACTTACACTTAGCAGAATTCTGAAGAAGACGAGATGCAGAGAGATTCGAATATTTTTGAAAGCGTAAGAGATGGAGATGTTTGAGTTAATATTTATAAGCAAATGATGTTCTGAGTTACAAAAACCCTTTCGCATACTTGGAGGGAGTTTGAAATTGAGACCACGCTTGAAGACAAGTGTGGGAATTTGAGTGAGGCGTGCGATTTGGGTAGTTGGACTTGATGATAAAGTTGTTGGGCTAAAGCCAAGTTTGTTGTCTGGGCCATCAAGTTGGGCCATGTTTACTTTGAGGTTTTAAAAGGCATAAGTCCTAAAGGAGCTTGTTTATCCTTTTGGGGGGGCTTCTGTTATCACCTAATATTTATATGACACGTGGACCAATAGTCATTTAGCTTTCTAACACGTAGGACGGTTAAACTATGTTGAATAGTCTTAATGTCCACATAGACGTGCGTTGAATAGTCAAAGTAAGGAGAATATCTCTCCTACAAAGAATTCCTCTATTAGGTCTCCTAATCCAATTAGGAGAATACAAGTTAATTGGAACTATAATTCTAAGACTAAAGAGGAGTAATTCACGTAATGTCCTAATACAACTAGGATTAAGATACATGATCAAATACTATAAATACATGGGACATTCTACAATCAAAGGTACATGATTCTAGACTCATTCTCTAAGTTAAATACTTTTCCGATCACAAATTCCATACTGACTTTAGCATCGGAGAGGGGTCGCCGGTCAGCGGCCTCCTTTAGGCTAACATTTGCTATTTTGTAGTGATTACAGCTTACGTGGATTTCAAGTTACAATTTCTCGGTAACACTAACAATCTGAGACACTGCTAGAGCTGAACACCTCTCCCAGTATTCACTCCCTCAAACTTCCAAGTGTTTGAGCAACTCCCCCTCAGTTTTTCACAAGCACAACTGAAAAACTTCTGACACTTTCCAAGACTAAGTGTTAACCTCTCCTAAGCTTCAAAAGGTGCTTAAGAATCTATCTTACTTTTCAAGGCTAAGTAAGAACCTTATTTACACTTTTGTCGGGATCTAGTGCTAAACCCAGATTAAGCCCCACCGCTTAATCTTTTACAAAGTATTTTTGAATGAATAAGATTAAATACTAAAATTCTCTTAAAGTAGTTGAAGGAAATGATTAACTAAAAGCTCTTTTGCATATAACTCAATCTTATAGCTTTAGTTCTTGGTTTTGTATTTCCTTGACTTCATCCTTCAACCTTCTCTTCCTTTTATAGTCCAACTTGTTTGTTGTTTTGAGTGTTGAATTTGAAGTTGGAGGGAAGATAGCCATTTGAAAATGGTTTGTTGCAGAGATGAAATCTTGTGTAAGGTACAAAATCTTGTATTAGTAGTTTTGATGATCTTGGTAAGATTTTGTGTAAGACAACTTGTCAACTTGCAAGACCTTCTTCAACAATCCAATGTATACTCGGCTGGAACAAGTTTTGTAGGATCTTTGCATAATCTTGTATTAGTAAGCTAGGAAGAAGTATCTTTCAAAAAAAAAAAAAAACCTAGGAAGAAGTAGTATTTCTTTTTGCTGCAACAAGATCCATAGTTTTTATCTTTGTAATCTTTTGTTAGATAGCTAGGATTTAGATGATCTTAGTTTAGCAAAAAGAAGATTTGATGCAGAGAAGAGTCTATAGCTTTAAACATTACCAATCTTGTATTAGTAACCTATGGTAAAACAAATCTTTAGTTAGCAATAGGTTGTACTTTTCAAATCTTGTATTAGGAAATGCTAGATATGGTGAGTTTTCATGAAATGACACTAAACTTGGGTACAAAGCATTTCATCAAAAACCTTAGGATTATATCTCAAGATTTGATCATCCAATTATGCATCATATGATCTTATGTATACCATCTCTTTTCCAGCAATGTTTTATACACCAAGATATGCATGTTATGCTCTTTTTATGCTCAACATAAACTTAAACTAGCAAGACATCTATGTTCCAAGTTTTTGTATATGGTAGCATGTATTTTGAAATGTGCATGCTCAATACCATCATGTTCTTATGCTAATGATCATATTTAAAAGTTATGTCATGATTTAAGCTATGTTTAGATCCTTAATCCATTCATGACATCAATATATGGGAAAAGTTTAAAAAAAATGCTCGTGGTTTCCAACTTTTCCAAATGAAGGTCTGTGGTTTCAGTGTTTGCAAATAAAGGTACGAGGTTTCATTCCGTTAGCAAATAAAGGTACGGTCACTAACACCGTTTATTTTTGCTGACGTGGCACTTTGACCACAATTTGACCAAAGGGTAATTTTGTCATTAACAAAAATAAAAATAAAATAAAATGTTTGTGGTTTGATTTTCTTGCAAATAACAGCTCGTGGTTTGATATTTTTTTAAAAAAGAGGTACGAGGTTTGATTTAATTACCAAATACGGTTTTAGACTAATTTATAAATTAAAAATTACCAACAATTATTCTTATAAAAAACAAAACAACAAATTTTTTTATAATGTAAGACTAGTACTTAAAAAGTTGATTCATTTATACAAAATCTTAATTTTAATGAAAATAAATCATCGACAAAATTATAATTCAAAATAACAAATTGATTATAAGGTCAATAATGAAGTTCCAATATTCATGTTCATTCAAATAAATTAAAATTTCTTCAAAAAAAAGAAAATACCCAAATTCATGAAACTTGTATAAATTCAAAATACCAAAAGACATTATAAGAAATTTGTTGTTTTGTTTTTTACAATAATATTTGTTGGTAATTTTTAATTTGTTGTTTTGGTAATTAAATCAAATCTCAAACCTCTTATTTAATAAAATATCAAACCACGGACTGTTGTTTGCAAAAAAATCAAACCACAAACCTTTTCTTTTACTTTTACTTTTTTTAATTTTTGTTAATGACGAAATTACCCTTTGGTCAAATTGTGTTCAAAGTGCCACGTCAGCAAAAATAAACGGTGTTAGTGACCGTACCTTTATTTGCTAACGGAATGAAATCTCGTACCTTTATTTGCAAACATTGAAACCACAGACCTTCATTTACAAAAATTAGAAACCACGAATATTTTTTTAAAACTTTTCCCTAAATATATTTTTAGCATAATATGATATGATATCAAAGAACAAGTTTGTGATGTAAAACATTTTAATCAAGTGTATGACATCTTAATAATCCATACTTTATATAACAAGCACTAAACACTTAAATTAATCAAATATTTAGTATGTAAGTATTTTCGCTTGTCACAATCTAGAGTATAATATAAAAATCATTTTAGGTATCAAGTTAATCAAAATCAAGATATAACACCTTGAACTTACTTGCCTAGTAGTGCTACTCTCTCCATTTGAATACTTTAGGGGGTGTTTTAGCATTTGATAGGAATGGAATTGGAGATAAAAATTGGGATATGAATAAGGATAAAAATTTTGGGATAGAAATAAAAATAAGATAGTTAAAAAGTTCTGTGTCATGTTTGGTACGTGGAATAAAGATAGAGATAAAACAAAACATTTTACTGAACTGTTCTTATTTAAACAAAACATTAAAATTGTTGCCGGAATTAGGGTTCGGGCGTGTTGGGTTTGGGAATAGGACTATCATCGTGAAAGTTTCAGTCGAAATGTTCACTGCAACACTAATATTTGTGTAAATATCAAGGTCTCAAGTTGTCGAATCTAAGCCTGAAATAGGCAGAAAATCGTTACAAATGGAACCGAAGTCTGGCGAAACCGTTCAAACGATTAAGTCATGAAGATATTAAAGAGGAAATGCAACTTGGAGAAGAAATTTTAAGAAAATAGTGAACATATCATTTTTTGTGGTTATCTTGCCTTAAGTAGTGGATTTGAAGCTGTGCTAAACACGTGTCAGACTTAGGTTGCCCGAGGAGGAATAATTGTTTTAGGAGGAAGCTTATAGGAGCATGTTAGGTATGTGCAAGGAGAGCTTTTTCCGGTGATGGTGACACGTGTCCTATGGGTGAGGCGGTAATTGATGTTACCGGTGTGATGATGTTACGTATAATGTGGTGGGCAGGTGGTGTTTTTATGTACCAAGTGTGTTGCTTCAGTCATATGATTGACACGTGAACTTGGTTCATTATATGGATATCACCCAACGTCCTAAATAAAAGATTTTTATTTTAGTTATTAAAAAAAATGTTACCCTTCAACTAAAAATGTGGGTGTAGATAGTTACTACAATATGTGTTTCATACATTCATTTTACATCTCAAGTATATAATATGAGATGTTTTTGAATTACTCAAATTGAGCCTAACTGTTGCGTTATTTATGCAAGTGCACAGTTTCGCATATAGTAACAAAAGATCGTACCCACAGAGATGGAACAATATACTTAAATTTTCTGTTACTCGCGTTCGTTTCCTTTTCACAAATAGTTAAAATGATAATCCTTATTGATTTGGTTGAATAAAACACAACTCACTGTGCCATTCACGTATAACATATACTTCAATTCACCAAACGCACATGTTTGGATTTCTATTCATTCTAACGGCAAAGACAACAATTCATTTAAGCACGTAAACACAATATTAAGTAATCTCAATATGATTAATCTAGTCTCGATAGAACTTATTCCGATCTCTCGATACATGCAAATAAGTTAACCATATATGAACATCAATTATAACATTAACCCGAACCTATTCGTATCAATCTTATAATTAACTACAATCACACACGTAAAACTAGATTACAACCTAAGCAACCGGACCTATTCGTATCACAAAGATTATAAGTTAATGATAAACACAAGTTTATATACTTAGAAACTATTTTGATGTAAATATCTTACTTAGCATGCAAACTTATTAATTCAAGAACATAAGCATATGAAGAACATTAATCTCTTAATAAACTCAATATCATATTCATACAATATATAAACAAAAAATCAAAGTTGGACAGAACATAAACAAGTAAAAGAAATCAGGAGTGTCAATCCTTTTTACTCTACTCAGAAGGCGTGTCAAGCCTTGGGGCGTTCTTGCTCGGATTTCCTTCGATGAACGGATGAACAAAGTTGATCTCTCGATCTAAACTACAATGTCTTATGAAAGGAACAAAATTTTACTGTGTTTCTGATCTGAATACACGGCTGGAACTATATATGTTGGGCCAATTTACGGGTAAAGGTTTACGGGAAATGTAAGTAAGTATTTAGCGTTTCTTTGTTGTAAATATGATCAACCATCCTGAATTTTAGAGATCAAGGGTGTATTTATAGGCATCAAGAGGTGTGTTTCGAAGGGTTACAACCTTCAGGGAGTGGTCGTGTTCGTTGGGAAGATACACGACTTTTCTGAAGAGTTGTATGGATAAGAACGACGAAAATCAGATTCTTGAAGAATCTGTGTCTCGGCGCGCCAGAGACAAAATGGAGCGTGCCAGAGACAACTCTGGTTTCTCTTTGCGCGCCAGAGACAAATGTTGTCTCTGGCACGCGAGCTGTAGGAATGGAATTTCGACCTTTTTCTTCGTTTTTCCAACTTAAGCTTGCACGTAACTTCCTCGCACGACCTTGCATGAGCTTGCATGAACTTGTATGACTTCTTTCACTCGTTTTCAGCTCGAACTAACATCAAATTGCTATGTTTTCACTAGATTAAGCTCTGAACATCAAAACAAACACAAAGTGGTGAAAATTGCCCCTAACCTAGATATTTCTAAGCTAAATGAGCTAAAACTATATGAAATGTTATAAAAATATATATGAAATACATAGCTAAATTGAGTACATTTTGGACTTAACGCTAACTCATACTCAAAACTCATCTTGAAGGGAAAGAATTACCATCACTTGTAAATATTTTATTTTCCCATATAACTAGCTAATGTGAGATATCTAACCCTTGGTTGGTTAGAGAGTTAATTTAAAAGGAACGTTTTCAAAAATTATTTCAAAGTTAATAGGAGGTTAAAAAGATTGAGTTTTTAGTTGTTTTTAGTTACTCCAAATCGGTAGAATTTGGAGGTTAGATATTTTAACTTGACAAATATACCCTCACACAATTTTCTTAATTCTAAAACAGTATCATTATTTTAACGTTAACCTCATCTTATTATTTGCCTAAATATTTAATATTCCACCAAGTTTCAACCTACTTGTCCCTTTCTTCTCATCAGCTCCTCTTGGATAATAAAAATTCCTCCTTCTCCATTCGGCAGCTCTTGAATTTGAAAAGTTTGTAGAACTACAACTCTTGACTGCAATTTTTGTCTTGTTTATTTATTGATGAAAATGAATTTTTTGTGTGTGTGTTTTGATCGAAATTGTGGGTGTTTAAGTAATAAATATGTTTAACCTTACTTTATAAAACCTTCTAAACAAACAACATAAAATTATTTAACCTTATAATTCTCCACCTCCAATCAAGCAAGGTTTGTATATAAACTGTATTCACCTCATCTCCCATTCCCTTACCTCCTCTCCCCTTCCCTCACCTCCCCTCCCCTTACTTTAATGAAACATCTTAAACCTCCAACCAAGCAATGCCTGGGTTTGCTTGGATCATGGTTTTTGAAGGTTCATCAAAAGGAGGTTATATAGTTCACCTTACTTGAACAGAAGTTTATAATTCTAGTAAGGTTGAATGAGGATTAAATGTGGATTATAAAATCACGATTTAAACTTCAAATCAGTATCACCAAATCGGTGGGAGTCAAAAGTTCTATAATTATTACATGTAAATCAATACAACAATCTTTGAAACAACCATCAAAACAACCAAAAAGAATTTAATAACCTCCCCTCCCCAGACCTCTCATCCTCTCTCTCTACTTTAAATGAAGCTTGTCTAACCTCGGTAACCCTTAATGGAAGTGTAAAAAAAAGGGACAAAATTGTGAAGTAAATTATTGTTTAGATTTTAAAATTTGAAAGAAAAGAAGAAGAAAGCAAGGAGAGTGGGGTAAATTACACCGGAGGTACCCAAATTATACCCATTTTCCCAAACAGGTACCCAAAAACTATTTTTTCACAAATAAATACCCAAACTATCGATTACCTCCCAAATTTGTACCTGGTGACCTCCTATAACCAGTTACCACCAAGTCAACGCCGGTCAACGAAAGTCAACTCCGGTTCGCCCATGTTTGACTCGGTTCGACCAAAACTAAAAAAACCCACAAATGGAAAAGTCCATTTTACCCTCTATTTTTTCCCTCCCAAGACACAACGGTTCTCTCTCATCCCAAAACGCATGCTTTCTCTCTCATCTCCTATTATCTCTCTTACATAAATTTTTCAAAATTAAGATTGTAAAAAAACCGCAAATCATTAACGGTCTCAAACCTTTCACCAACCCTAACTGTTAAAATTGAGGAGGAGGAAGAACACAGATTGATACAAAACGAAGAAGAAATTCCAGTCTGATGAACCCTAAGTGTTTTGATTATGTCCAAACGTTTCAGAAGATGAAAATTAAATTTATCTTACATATAGTTTAATGTTGACTAACAATTTTTGTTAAGTTTGTATGTAAGTTACTCAGCAGGTGCTGAATGAAACAATTTCTTGATTGCTTCAAGGACTCAGCAGTTCCGAAAGCTGAAGACAGTGTTTCAATGATCAGAAGCTGGATATTCCGCTCTGAAGCTCGAAGTATGTCAAAGCTCTCCTCAGAGGTCCATTGCAACCAGAAGTTATACCAATTCGATCAGAAGTCTAGACATTTGGAATTTGATTTCAGAAGTAATAAGTCACGGGTTCTGTTGAGCATTTATTGCTCTGACTTTTGCATTTAATGCAAGGCGCCAAAAGTTCAAAAAGCTGTTTTGAAGGAGAGCGCGTGTCTACTCAAAGCGAAACCAGAATTTCCTTGTCTACCCTTTGTTGATCCAATTGAAGAATGTTTCTAGTCAACCTTATCTTCAACTTCAAATCACTTACCGGATTTAGTTAAAGAACAAGGTTAACGGAATCAAAGTGTTTGAAGACCGTTTGAAGACTTGACAAAATAACGGCTACAACAACTGATGTCATCTCCTTTGAAGATTCAAATTCACCAACGGTCATCCTCATTCAGTATAAATAGTAGCCAAGCTCCACTGCATCAACTACGCGTGATAATCGAGCAAAACCTTTACGCACTGTTTGAACAAGAAAAACAGAGCAACTTTTCCATTCTCAATCTTTCTTAGCTTAACTATTGTAATAGTGAGAGAGTGAAGAAAAACAAGTTCATAATAGGAATCTTGTAAACTGATATCGTTTGTGATATTCAGTTAGATTTAGAGAGAAATCTAGTTGAGATTAGAGTTGGGTGAGAAATCCAGAAAACAGAGTGTTGTTGTTCTGGTGGAAATCCTTTAACTCTTTTTAGGCTAGTCAGAACTAAGTGAGAAATTAGCTTAAGTTCTGTTGATGTAAAGGAGCTTCTGAACTTGCCATAAAAGTTCTGAATAGTAGATTTAAAATCTCTGGTGGCTGCGACCTCAGGGGACAAGACGTAGTCACATGACCTCTGTGACGAATTTGTATAAATCGACGTGTTCATCAGAATCTCCTAAACCTCTTTCTCCCTCTTATACTTGTTATTATTGCTTCTGTGTGCTTGCTCATATCTTAGTGCTGAAACAGTTTTTCTCTAAATATCATTGTCTTTGTTCAGAAGACTGTCCAGAGGTTCTTAACTCAGAACTTCTGTTTCTGAAAACAGTCTAACTGTGTTTAGGCAGAGTTTCCCTCAGAAGCTGCTTCTGTAAGCTTGCCTCTGATTCTGAGGAAATTTGACTCTGAAAATTAAGTTTCTTGAAAAACATAGAAATTTTCAGTTTTCAACTTTGACACCTATTCACCCCCCTCTAGGTGATTCTGTTCTTGTTAGGGCCAACATAAAAGATATATAAAAAACAAAAAAATAAAAAAAAAGAGAAAAAAAATAAATAAATAAACCAAAATATATATATATATAATAATAATTTTAAAGCAAAATAAAATATATATATATATATATATATACTAAAATAAAGATTTATCAATTAGAATTTTTCTCTACGTGACATCACATGAGTACATCCATAACACTTTGTGAAAAATAAAAAAAAATAAAAAAAGAGAAAAAAAAAAAAAGTTTTAATGCATATATATACTAAAATAAAGATTTGTCGCTTAGAATTTTTCTCTGCATGACATTACATGAGTACATCCATACTTCCTTACATTGATAACACTTTTTGAGAATAAAAATAATAGTTTTAAAGAAAAATAAAAATATATATGTACATATACTAAATAAAGATTTGTCACTTAGAATTTTTCTTTGCATGACATTACATGAGTACGTCCGTACTTCCTTACATTCATAACACTTTTGAGAATACACAGAAAATATAATACATGTCAAAACAGAAGTGGGAAGCCACGATAAACACTAAACCTCGTGGACGCCGAGTTATATGTGATCCAACCTCGTGGACGCCGAGTTATATGTGATCCAACCTCGTGGACGCCGAGTTATATGTGCTCCAACCTCGTGGACGCCGAGTTATATGTGATCCAACCTCGTGGACGCCGAGTTATATGTGCTCCAACCTCGTGGACACCGAGTTATATGTGCTCCAACCTCGTGGACGCCGAGTTATATGTGCTCCAACCTCGTGGACGCCGAGTTATATGTGATCCAACCTCGTGGACGCCGAGTTATAGGTGATCCAACCTCGTGGACGTCCAGTTATACGTGTTCCAAACTCTGGAGAGTATCCACTAAAAAAAATTTAAAAAAAAAATAAATAAAAAAATAATAAAATAATAATAATAATAATAATAATAATAATAAAATAAAATTCAATCAATTTCTCTACCTTTATTTTTTCGTCACAGAATAAAATTGTCAAAAATGGTTATCTTAGTACGACTTTGTATACTCTATTTTCAATAGAGATATACAAAGGGGGCAACTATAGATACCCATTTTTGTCCGGTCTTAAATTATAATAAAAAACGGGGGACAATGCCGATTTGCGTTAATATTGTATGAAATGTCATTCTTTTCATCAACTTCATTTAATTACAGTTTAACCCCGGGAAAAAGACTTTTCTTTATTATCCGCAGGTACCCTTCGACGTCGAAAGTAAAAGTAGAAAATCACAATTTACTCCACCAAAAACAAAAAAAAAGAGAAACTGCAAGGGAAAAGGGAAGAAAATAAGAAGGAAAATGAAAACTTAAAAGAAAATCTCGCCCCCCCGACGCGGAAGAAGAATACGATCTCGGAGCGAGGAAGAAAACATAAAAAATGAAAACGAGAATTCAAGAGAGGATGTCATCTCCCCCGCTTAAGGCGACGAAGATAATCAGTGACAATAAGCATCATCACAAGGAGAAACATAACTAGGCCTATTGTTATGGCCATAGTTTTCTGCTCATTTTCTTCGTGAATCCGTCGAACCATCTCCTCATGACGCTCTTGTTGCTCCTGCGCTTCACGATTAAGGCGGTAATGCATGGTGAATTTTTAAGTTGAATATTCTGAAGTAAAAATGATCGAAAGTGACTTGAATTATATAGAAAACCTGAAATGATCTAAGCCGTCCATGATCGAATGATCTTGGCCGTCTAATGTGTCGGTGCGCTTGGAACCGCACATTTCTGTCGGCACATTAGTGGCCGTAGATTTTGCGGTCCGTTGTGGACCGCTCATTTTATGGTGTACTATAATTAATTCAACAGGTCAGTTAACGCCACATTCATGAATAATAAATAAATGGCTTAATAGGGTATTAACCCCCCAAACTTGTCTCCAATTAACAAGTGACACCCCGAACTTTGAAACGTTACAAAAATCTCCCTAAACTTGCTTAATTGTATGAACTAACCCCGTAAAAACTCTCAATTGTAACAATTAACCCCCATATCCGGCAAAGTCTAATTGCACCTAGAGAGTGGACTACACTCGCGACACGTGGCAGCATATCATTGGTTGTCAAATGTCACATGTATAAAAAAAAATTAAAAAAAAAATTAAACAAAAATTAATATTTCTTCTTCTTCTTCATATGTTCTTGTTCTTGTTCTTCATTTTCATTTTCATTTTTTTTTCTTCATTTCGATTCTTTCTTTTTCTTTTTTTTCTTTTTCTTCTTCTTCTTCTTCTTCTTTTTCTTTCCTTTTTCTTTTATTCGAAAATCTGAAATTTCCAGATTTCCGACGGAATCTGGAAATTTCCAGATTTTCGTCGGAAATTCCGTCAGAAATCTGGAATTTCTGACGGAAATTTGGAAATTCCCAGAAATTCCAGATTCCGTCGGAAATCTGGAATTTTTTTCAGATTTTCCAGATTTCCGAATCTGGAAACAAAGAAAAAGAAAAAGAAAAGAAAAAGAAGAAGAAGAAGGAGGAAAAGAAAAAGAAAAAGAAGGAAAGGAAGAAGAAAAGGAAGAAAAAGAAAGAATGAAGATGAAGTACAAGATGAAAATGAAGAACATGAGAGAGAAATGAAGAATTAATTGTTTTTTTATTTTTTTATGTTTTTTTAATTTTTTTAATTGTATTTTTTTCGGATTTTAACCCTTCCACGCGCCCCTAGGAGTTTGAGTCTCACTCTCCCTGCCATGTCAGCAATTTGGGGTTAGTTCATACAATTAAGTAAGTTTAGGAGTATTTTTGTAACGTTTCAAAGTTCGGGGTGTCACTTGTTAATTGGAAACAAGTTTGGGGAGTTAATACCCTATTAAGCCTAAATAAATTATATTGCATTTATATTATCAGTCAACAACTTTATAAATGTCAATAAAGCCTCGAGGAAGGAAGTTCTTTTGTTCTTTTGCAGGACCGCAATAACAGGCGTCCCAACGTCTTACAAAATAGAAGTGCAAAGAAGAAAAAGCATCTGAAAAAGAAAAGAACGACAAGCCCTTTATTATCAATGATATTGTCGAAAGTACATGTGTGGAACAAAGGCAAAATACAAAGAAACACAATAAACCTTGGAAGCCTGCTCTTCAATGTCGGGGTCCCACAATTCACAAAAACACCCACAAGTTTGCAAAGTGGTCACTAAAATAGCTGGATCAAAGCCTCGTTCGACTCAGAATCTTGGATAGGAGAAAAAGCGGCACCTCCAAACAGACAGTTGACTGACAGTTCATCAAGTCAAGGTCATTTGATTACTCAAAACAGCAAATCAATTAGTCCAAATTCAACCAAAATAATCAGAATCGAACTAATCATGAGGAAACACGACGCAAAAGGACAAAAACCATTAAAATTTGAGTGTTCATCAAGCCAAGACCAGAAGTGTGGAAGTCAAAATCACTGTAGCATGAACAGTAAAAGGAATAGTGTGCAGCAGATTTCACTGTAGCGTGAATAGTGTAACGGATAATTTTACTGTAATGAATAGTGAAGTTAATTATGGGACGGTAAAACTGTAATTTCTGACTTTTCCTTCGTATAAAAGGGAAGTTTCCAAAAGAGGGACTTTTTGGGATGAGGGACTTTTTTTCTGGACCTTTTCTGGACTTCTCTCTGAACCTTTTTAGACCCTTTTTTGGCTAAAAAGAAAAAAGTTTCTAAAAAAGGGAAGTATTGCTGAGATACATTACAGCGAAGAATTTACTCAGCAATTTTCAACCTTTTTCTAGTGTAATCCACCTTTGTCTTTTCTTCACTCACCATTGTGATTAAGAGGGAAAGGGAGGAAGACTTGTTCGAGCTAGGTTATACGACATTCAATACACAGGTTCTAATCTTTACTAATTAATCTATTCGTTATAGTTTTTATTCTATACATTTTTACTCCATTTCATTCATTCTTTTTCTCCTTCATCTATTTCTGCCTATTACTTTTCTTTTACTTTAAAGATCCGCTAAATGGGTGTCTAAAGAAAAGAAATAGTAAGTTTATGACCTCAATTAGCTAATCTAACCCTTCCCGCATGCACAATCCCAAAACCGACTTCACCAAAAAAAATAAGTGAAACGGCCAAATTATTACAAACCCATTATAAAAATTATAATAAAAATCTAAAAATATAATATAAAGTTTTTCTCTGCTTGATTTCTCCCGGGTTCGAGTGATAAAATAAGACGACCTAGGAAACAAAAAAAACAAGATTAGCATATATGTGATTCCCATAGGATTAATTAAACTAAAAAGTGCAATGTTATTGCATTTTACCTCGAAACGTGTCTTCCTTTCTTTTTGCTCCCTTCGAAACCTCACGAAAATGTAGATTGTTAGGAAAGATAGGAGTAATTAACATATAGTAGAAATCATCAAGGAAATATAATCAGGTCCATTTAACTTTCTAATTAGTCCAATCATACATGAAAGTCAATATTTTGACAAGATTTTACCTAGTAAGATCTATAGTCAAAGTGACAACCCAAGTTAAAATCATGGAAGTTAATTGATGCTTTACAGAAAATATTTCAATAAGACATATAGCAAAATTACTTAGGTTAGCAATAAGTCACTTTCATATTGACTAGAACCATCACTAAGCAAACCGAGACAAATACTGATAGATTAAGAACCCACAAATTCATAAAACAGAGACAGTTCATGATCTCATCAACCAAAAATGCATAAACGTCATCGAGCAGAGAATACAAAGATTTTATGTCATAAGATCTAATTCTCAAGCTCATTGAACAAGACAAGAACGAAAAAAGCTCGCATAACATCACCAATATCAAAAATCATGCCATGTACACACGAATCATTATATCAAAATAAACAGCTCAGCGAATACAAGTAGATCCACGGATCTACAGGTTGATGAAAGCGAAGAACAAAAAAAAGAGGCTTACCTTTACTAGTTTGATCACTGCCTTGACCTCCGGCCGCCGTCGCCGCTGCTTCCACCGCTGCCTCCGTCGTCACAGCCACTGTTTCGCCGGACGCCGTCACTGGAACCGCCGGAAATCCCCTCTGTTCCGCCGGAAACTGCCTCCGAGATCCCCGGAACCCTCCTGAAACATCCCAAATCGGAAATATCAAAAACCTAACCAACTAAACCACAACCCAGCATCAAATCTAGCAATAGCAAAAGGATTCATCGACATGCAAACAAAAAACTCCTATAAAAACATCACCTCGTGTTCTGAGTTTCTCATTTCCCGTCTCCGGCCGATTACCCGACGTTTTCCAGCCACCATCCGACCACCAGTCCCACTGGGAATATAAAAAATTAGATTGAAAAATCTGAAATTAGAAAAAAAGAGAGATAAACAAATGAAAAGGTAGAACCTGAAACTCACCGCCATGGACTCACCGACCGTCGCCGGTAAAGAAGAAATAAACCAAGACGAGAGAAAGGAGAAGCCGCCACCGGAGTTTAGAAGAGGAGGAGAGACGGCTGTTTGTTAGAGAAAAAGAAAAGAAAAGAAAGAGAGCCCGAGAGAAAGAAAATGGGGGGATGGCCTGTCGCCGGCGAAAAGGAAGCGGCGGCGGCGGCACCGTTTGAAGGGCGGCGGCGCTGTTGAAGAGAGAAGAGGGAAGTGGAGGCTGCCGTTTAGAGATAGGAAGAGAGGAAAGAAAAGAGGTGCAAATGGAGGCATGTTTAGTTTAGTTAATTAGGGTTAGAAATTAGGGTTTTTGATCATGACCGTTCATTCAAATAATCAAGGGCCCAGATCAATCCATCAACCCTTTAATCAAACTGACCCCTAAACTTAACTCTAATTTTTAAATAGACCCCAAAACTCTTCCTTCCAATAACCTTAAGTCCCTCAATTTAACTTAACTCATGAAAAACAAACTATGTCATATTCTCTGATCAACCTAAATAGGACTTTCCTCGAAAATATATGTTTCCTAAACATATTTATGTTATAAATATGTGAAATAAAATATTCGAGATGGTTCAATACATATGTATATATTAAAAGAAATTGTTAATTTCTTCACTGTAAATATTAAACCCATAAACTTGGTACAAGCATAATGACTGCGTTTTACCCAAGACCAAAAAACTCCGTTTACGATTATGTGATAAACGTAAACGAAATCCAAAATTCTAGCAAATTAAAAAAAAATATATATAACCTAAACACTTTAATAATAAAATAATCATTCTTCGTCGTTATCCTGAAACAAAAAATAAAAATAAGTATGGTTATGTTATAATCATATGATACTATAGGATACGAGAAAAAATGATTATTTCATCTGAACATTAAAATTACAAAAGTTATGTTATAACTTTTAAAAACCCTCGTTAAAAGCAAGTAAACAAGATAAGCTATTGAACCCAAATCTCTAAGACCAGTCAATTATCCAAACACTTAATAACAGAGTCAATCTACATAGTGGTTATCCAATCAAACCGTATAAGATGATTGGTGGCGACTCGAACTCTTCACAAACGGATGGAGTCTCTGAAAACGAGGCTTTCTCCGTTACAAAAAAAAAGCAGAGAGAAAGGGAGAGCTAGAGCAGCCTCGCGTTCCGCATCCGACATCTTTTCGGCGGGGCGCGACATTTGTGATCGGAGATTTTCTCATAAGCATGAAAGTGCCACACTCATGGTCCCGAGGAGCGGGCGGAAGAGGTTGTAGTCCTGAAAAGAGGATCCGTTCTCCGACGAGCATCAGTATTTGGGCAGCTGGCGCGACGAGGAGCTCATAGTTTGCTTTCATCATCGGGTTCGAAAACCAGTGCTCACAACGATATTCAATTTTGAGCTCCTTTTCTTCTCCATATCTTTCTCGCTCCTGAGAATTTTGCAATACAACCGTACACTTTTCAGCTATAAATACGCTAAAGCCCCGTGCTTTCTCCAACAACGATCTACACTAATAATGTCGGAACAACAACTCTGGAACAATCAGTTTATGTTCAAAGATTTAGTGACTAGTAGAGCGTAATAAAATGTCTTGAACTAAAATACAATACAATACAATACATTGTTAGGTTTGTAAGTTAATGGGCATAGCTTCATGTCTTTATAAGAGTATATAGCTTTAGGAATAACACAAGTCAATAAGACATCAACCTTTATAGATTAGTTACATTGATGGCAGGCTAATGGACGTATTTGGCAAGTCCGAATTTTGATTAACACTAATCTGAGGCACAATCTTTCTCTAATTCAATATATAATGTCTAAAATGAGAACCGAAAAGTCCTTAAAAGTTAGAAACATAGGAATTGAAATAGGTCAAAAAATAAATCATCACCTAATTAAAATTACAGAATGAATTATGTAGGGTTAAGGATTTAAGATAAGACGATTTACAATCTAACCTTTGTCTGAAGCTTCAAGATCAATTCTGAGGAGGCTAGTTGATTCGGAGAAAACGAAGCAGAAGAGAAAAAGAAATAACCAACCCACCACTACTGTCTTTCCCTTCACTCCACCATATTGGGGCAGAACAGAACCCAGCCCCAACAACAAAATTACACGTGAATAAATGATGTCCAACTTAGTAAAGCCTTCCGTACGAGCCTATAACGTTGATAATATAACATTTCGTAATGATCAACATTTCGTAGAAGCATATAAGTGTTTGGTTAAAAAATTTAAACTACATAATTAGCCTTTTGAAAGCAAATCAGAGTCTTTCGCGAAAAGCTCCAAATTTGAGCTTTTAACGAAAAGCTAGTTTGTATTTTTAAACGACTAGTAGATTTTGACCAAATTACTCTAACGTATTATTATTATTTATTTATATTTATAAATGCTATATCCATATTAGTCTTTTCACGTGTCAATATTTGTTTTCTAAACATTAATTATCTAACAACTATTAGCAAATAACAACACTAAACATCATGAACGCAACATTTGCAAAACTAACATCAACGCTAAACAAGCCCTTAGCATAAAATTTTTAAATTGAAACTTTTCGCGAAACATTCATTTTTTCTTCTGAAACGTTATATGTCGCAGTTCAAATTTTTTTACCAAACACTTATTATCAGCATTTTGACATAAACTTACAGTATACTCCTACAAAATTCTATATGCTTTTGCAAAATATTTTGCCAAATGCTCCCTTATTCTTCGAGTGGGGAGCAAAACCCAGCCCGAAAACCAAAATATGGAAAAATTGTTTTCTTAAGTGAAATATAAATAATTTTTTGAAAAACATACATTGTTTTTATTTAAATTGTACCATGTAAAGCAATAAGAATCTTAAAGTTGAGTTGCCCTAAATGTGGTGAGAGCCTACTAGTTAGGGTTTCGTACTGTACTGGTGTATTGGATCCGTTTTTTTGCTGTGTGTTTACCGATTGATTTTTTATCCTTTCTATTTGTGTTGAGATGGCGAAGGAGATTGAGGAGATGTGTCAAAAGTTAACGATTGTTGAGGAAGAAGAGCTGGTGGTGGAAATTGATGAGGAGGTTACCGCGATAGATGAGAGTTTGAAACGTAAGATTGTTGGAAGTTTACTATCTACAAAACCAAGTAATCTGAAATCGATGGCTAATGAGTTTGTCTCGATTTGGAGGACTTATAAGGGTTTTAAGGCCACAGAATGCGATCGGGGATTATTTATGGTGGAATTCGAATCGGAAAAAGACAAGATTAGGGTTTTGGAGGATGGACCCTGGTATTATGATCGACAACTTCTAATTCTGTCAGATGTTCAGGGGGTTGATGATGTGTCCGAAATCGATATGGATTTGTGCCTATTCTAGGTTCAGATTAGTGGTATACCAATATCATGTAGAAATATGGAGATGATCACTAAAATTGCTGGACGAATAGGACCTGTTATTGAGGTCGATGAAGAGAGTATACAGGCTTGCGCGTCTAGTGTACGAGTTCGGATAAACATTAATATTACAAAGAGGCTGGTTGATAAAACAAAGCTAGTTCTCAAAGTTAAGAACAAGGGAGAAAAGACGATTGATAGGCCTAATATTTACGTAGTTTTCCACTCTTTTTAGCTTCTATTCTTGCATGATTATATTCTTGAAAGTCTTTCTCATAAATGTTTAGTGCAGATTTCGCTTAATATTGCAAACAAAAGGTGAATCTAGGCATTGGAGGCCTTGTAGGCGAATTGGAGCTGTGTAGACTGCTTTCGGACGGCAGAAGCGCAAAGGTTGTGTCACAGACAGTGTTTGATGCAGGCTGCGGCCGTGTAGCGGAGGAGGCTGTGCAAGAAGTCTTGAAGGGGTGGAATGCCACCTTGCCCTAGTGGCAATTCTGTTAATCTTATCAACAATTTGAATATTTTCATTTCAGTTTTTAAGGGTATTTGTGACCTAAACTTTAAGGGTCACTTTAGTCTTTTTGCCTTTTAGGGTTGCCTCCTTTGTCTCCCTATATAAGGCAATGTTTTCTTTTGCTTTTGTGTGGTGAAGTGTGTGCTTTTCAAATACACATAATACTATTTTTATGTTAGTTAACTTTTAACTTTGCAACAACTTACTTTTTACTTAGTTCCTTTTATAGTAATATTTCTTTAGTCTTTCAAAGTTGTTCTTGCAACCTTGGGATCCGAATCTCTTCTTCTTCATTAGATTAATGTTTTCAAAGCTTTGTTCTTTACATTTCCATGGAGACGATGAACTCACTCTTGATGTGTGAGTAGTCTCTTAGCATGGGCCGCGAGTGAAAGGTGAAGGATCATGGCTTTGGGAAAGGTTTCTACTTATGGTAATATTATTCTAGCTTTGGTTTTCTTAGATCTATGCTTCGGGTGAGGATGGGTTGCAAACAAACCTCCTAAAACCATTAGTGGAGCTTAGAAATGAGCTATCTTGTGGTTTACTATACGGATTAGATCTAAAGATGCATGCTTTTGTGGTTTAGAGAAATCTTGCCTTTGTATGTTGGTTATTTACTATTTAAGGAAACTTTTTAGTAAAACCCTAAGACAACACACTCCTTAGTAGATCTAGACCAAATAACTTTGCTAGATCTACTAAGTTATCAACTCCTAGGCTTGGAAACGAGCTAGGAAGAGATATTTGTGGGAAAGGCCAAATCTTTACTGCTAGATTAGTCTTTGATGTTACCAGAAACCCAGATCCAGTAGCCTATAATCCAGATCCAGCCACTTGTAGCCTGTGTGCCTTTAAATATTGTTATTACATTACCCTGCTTTAGATTCATAGTTTTAATCACTCAAAAACCATTACTTGTGACTTTATTAGATCTTTGAAACTGAAAGTTAGTAACTTTAGCTTCGCCCGATCCCTTGGGTACAATAATCCGAGTCTAAAATACTCACTTTATTACTTGAGCGATGGGTACACTTGCCCTAAAAAGCACGTAGGTATTACACGCTACAAGTTTTTGGCGCCGTTGCCGGGGATTGACAATACGCTACTGTCATTAAGTTTTATTTTTAAGGGTTTAATTTGTGTGTTAAGTGTGCAGGCTTTGTTCTAGTAATATCTTTTGCAGTTTATGCCCAATAGGCGAGGCTCTCCTGACGTACCCTACAACCCAGAGATTGAAAGATCTTGCAGACGTAGGAACGCTATCAAGAAAGCTAAGCGTAAGCAGAGGTTCCAAGAGAGGAGGCTGGCTCAGTCTGGAGAAACTTCAAACACACAGGCAGAACACGCTGAGCATAATACAGCTGTTTTCCCGGACCCTGCGGAAGAAGAACACCCTGCGCCTGGGACCCCCGAGGTTAAAGACGTAGGAACACCACCACCACCACCCAGAAATCAAGAAGTACCTTTTGTTGTCATGGCTGCTGCTAGGCCATGGATGGACACTGAAGCGCCACCTCAAGGACCACAATACACCTCTTGTATTGTCCTTCCGGCCAATGAAGGAGATTTCGAGCTAAAATCATCCATGCTTCACATGTTGCAGGCTACTGCTCAGTTTGATGGACTACCAGGCGGAGATCCAAATGGTCACATCCATGATTTCAAGAATATTTGTGAAGCCATTCGTCCAAATAGGGAAGTTACTGATAACTACCTCCGGTTGAATCTTTTTCCATTCTCCATCACGGGAAAGGCTAAAGTTTGGTTCAAAAATCTAGAACCGGGTAGTATTCGAAGTTGGGAAGCTATGGAGAGGACATTTTTGAACAAGTATTACCCTCCAAAGCAACTCTTCAAAATGAGGAACTCTATTGCCTCATTCACACAAGGGGAAAATGAACCTCTTGCTGAAGCGTGGGAACGATTCAAGGATTACCTACGGAGAGCTCCTAACCACGGTTTGGATATGGCACTCCAAGTGCAGACTTTTTATAATGGTCTCATCACGAGCCAAAAAAGAGTCTTTGAATCAGTTTGCGGAGGAGAACCGGATAGGATGACACCCGCAGATATGTACTCTATGATTGAGAAAATGGTAGCTCAAAGCTACAAACGGCATGCAAGCAGGACAGATACGCAGCCTACACAAAAGATTTCCTCGAGTTCTAACCTTATGATATCTTCTTTAGCTACTCAGGTGGCTGAACTCACCAAGCAGATTGCTAAGATGAACAAGCCGCAGCCTGTGGCATCGGTCTCTTCAGCACCTCCACAACCATCTTGCAATTTTTGTGGAGAGGCTCATAGAACCATTGATTGCCAGGCTACGGAACCCACTGTTGAAGTTGAACTTGTAGACTACGTCAACCATCAGCGTCAACAAGGAGGAAGACCATTCGCATCTAACCCTGCGAGAGGTTACCAGAATCATCCAGCCTACTCTTGGGATGCCAACAGAAGACCCTACGATCAGCAACCACAGGATCATAATCAATGTTACGCTGCGCAGTCCAGCCAGCCCCAACATCAACCACATTCACAGTCTGCTAACCCGTATTCGCAGCCTCCAAACAACTACCAACAGCCTACGCAGCGGTATTCACAGCCTGCCCCGCCTTATGCACCGCCGCAGCAAAGAAGAGAGGACAAGAATCCTTCAATGGAAGAGTTGATGACTCAGTTCATGCAGCAAACATCCACTTCAATCAAGAACTTGGAGACTCAAGTGCACCAACTCTCCAACATGGTTAGCCCGAAGCAAAAAGGAATTTTACCCGGGAAAACCGAGGCTAATCCAAGGGAGGATGTCAATTCCATCACACGAAGTGGGATTGAACTTCCTGACTCAGTACCAAGAGCCTTACTCACCAAAACAGGGCTCAAGTCAGTTATTGCACCAGCAAAGGAACAGCCTGCGACTCCTACTGTTGAGGCTACATCTGTGCCATCAGAGCCTACGCCTGTTCCATCTGAGCCTGCGAAGCAGCAATCTGAGGCTCCACCAAAGCCTAAGGTTGTTCCTGTGTATCAGCCTAAGCTTCCGTACCCTGGTATGGAGAAGGAAACGAAGTTGGAGAAGCAAACCAACGTGATCATTGATACACTCCGCAAGCTCACAATCAACATACCACTTCTGGATGCTGCGCTCACTATTCCATCCTACAAAAAGTTCTTGAAGGATCTGGTCACCAACAAGACAAAGATTGAAAGCGTAGCCCACATCAGTCTATCTCAGACATGCTCATCCATCCTGTAAAATAAGCAACCTTGCCCAAAAAGCAAAAGGATCCAGTGAGTTTTACTATTCCTTGCTCTATTGGTCCTATTGATATTGACAATGCATTGTGTGACTTAGGAGCTAGCATAAATTTAATGCCATATTATATTTATGAGAAACTAGGTCTAGGCCCTCCACAGCCTACTAGAGTAGCTTTGCAACTTGCTGATAGGTCAATTAAGTACCCTATGGGGAAAGTAGAGGATTTGCTTGTTAAAGTAGATAAATTTGTGTTGCCCGCTGATTTCATAATCATGGATATGGCTAAGGATTCTCATGTCCCCATAATTCTTGGAAGACCCTTTTTGGCCACGGGTAAAACAATTATTGATGTGGAAAGTGGAAAATTGACACTAAGGATAAATGATGAGGATGTAACCTTCAAAATGAACAATCTTACAAAACATCCTACTTCAAGTGATGATTCTTGCTATTTCTTAGATACAATCACTGATGTTTCCTCTGTGGAAATGCAGGATATTACAGGCAATGAGGAACTTGAAGAACTATTGCAGTCAGCCGTCATTGACATTGATTCACAGCCTGCACAGGACAGCCTTGGTTCGCAGCCTACTATTGGCAACGCAGACTGCGGGGTAGTCACATCTTGGTCTAAGCTTTGGGAATTTGAACCATTGGAAAATACTCCATCCCTCATGGCTAAACCCTCAATAGAAGAACCACCTGACCATGATCTCAAACCCTTACCCACCCACCTTGAATATGCTTTCCTACAACCCCCAAATCACCTTCCCGTTATCATTTCCTCAACCCTTGAGCCTACACAAAAAGCCCAACTCATTGAGGTCTTGAAAAACAACAAAGAAGCCTTGGGATGGAAGATTGCTGACATCAAGGGAATTAATCCAGGGATTTGTGAGCATAGGATCTTCATGGAGGAGGACCACAAGACTACCAGACAGCCCCAACGTAGACTAAACCCACCAATGAAAGAAGTTGTGAGAGCCGAGGTGATCAAGCTAGTGGACGCGGGCATTATCTTTCCAATCTCAGATAGTGTGTGGACAAGCCCGGTCCAAGTGGTTCCCAAGAAAGGAGGCCTCATGGTGGTAGAAAATGATAGAGGCGAGCTCTTGCCTACACGTACTGTTACTAGATGGAGGGTGTGCATTGACTATCGTAAGCTAAATGAGGCTACGAGAAAGGATCACTTCCCATTACCCTTCATTGACCAGATGTTAGAGAGGCTCGCAGGATACATGTTTTACTGTTTCTTAGATGGATTCTCTGGCTACTATCAGATTCCTATCTTTCCGAAGGATAGGGATAAGACCACATTCACCTGCCCGTATGGTACGTTTGCATACAAGAGAATGCCCTTTGGCCTTTGTAATGCTCCGGCCACCTTTCAACGATGCATGATGTCCATTTTTCACGATATGGTGGAGAAGATTGTGGAAGTTTTCATGGATGACTTCTCCGTTTATGGAAAGTCGTTTGATGATTGCCTACATAATTTGGAGATGGTGCTAGAACGGTGTAGGGAGACAAACTTAGTGCTCAATTGGGAGAAGTGCCACTTCATGGTACGGGAAGGAATTGTTTTGGGTCACAAGATTTCAGAGAAAGGATTAGAAGTTGATAGAGCAAAGGTTGAGGTAATTGAGAAATTGTCAACACCGAAGACTGTGAAGGATATCCGTAGTTTCCTGGGTCATGTAGGGTTCTATCGAAGGTTCATCCAGGACTTCTCCAAGATTGCCCAACCTCTCTCTGCCCTGCTCCACAAAGACGTAGACTTTGTCTTTGATGCAGCCTGCGAGGCTGCCTTCACACAGCTCAAGGACAAACTTGTTACATCACCGATCCTTGTAGCTCCTAACTGGGACATCCCCTTCGAGATGATGTGTGACACAAGTGACTATTGCGTAGGAGCAGTTTTAGGACAAAGGGTGGATAAGCATTTCAAGCCTATTCACTATGCAAGCAAGACAATGAACGAGGCCCAACAGAATTACACAACCACTGAGAAAGAGTTGCTAGCTGTGGTGTTTGCCTTCGACAAATTACGGTCCTACCTACTATTGTCCAAAGTCGTAGTCTACACAGACCACTCAGCCTTGAAGTAGTTGATGACAAAGCAGGATGCTAAGCCACGTCTCATACGTTGGCTATGCTACTTCAAGAGTTTGATGTTGAGATCCGTGACAAGAAGGGTACGGAAAATCTTGCTGCAGACCACTTATCAAGACTACAAGACGTAGCCTGTGATTCTGAGATAGCAATCCAAGAGTTGTTTCCCGATGAAAAACTTTTCATGGTACAATCTTTAACCTTTCCTTGGTTTGCTACTTATGCTAACTACTTGTCTTGTAGTGTTATCCCCAATGACATGGATTACCATCAAAGAAAGAAATTCTTATCCGATGTCAAAAATTACATTTGGGAAGATCCATACTTGTTCAAGCTTTGTGCGGATTCAATCATCCGTAGGTGTGTGACAAAGGAGGAAAGTGTCTCCATCTTGGAGCATTGTCATGCTAAAGATGCGGGAGGACACTTTGGAGCACAAAGGACAGCTGCAAAGGTTTTGCAATGTGGCTTTTATTGGCCCTCTATCTTTAAGGATGCTCACCAGTTTGTCGCAGCCTGCGCACAGTGCCAACGCACAGGTAATATCTCTACGAAACATGAAATGCCTTTGACTAACATCCTTGTTTGTGAAGTCTTTGATATCTGGGGTATTGATTTCATGGGTCCATTCCCAAGCTCATTTGGTTTCAAATACATTTTGCTTATGGTAGACTACGTTTCTAAATGGGTAGAAGCCTTTGCATGTGTAACTAATGATGCTAGGATTGTAGTGAAACATCTCAAACAGCTTTTTGCTAGGTTTGGAGTCCCACGTGCTATTGTTAGTGACCAAGGGACCCACTTTTGCAATGCTCAGTTTGAGAAACTTTTGACTAAGTTTGGGGTGACTCATAAAGTTGCAACACCTTATCACCCCCAAACTAATGGGCAAGCTGAAATCTCTAATTGAGAAATTAAGCGTATTCTAGAGAAGACCGTAGGAGTTGCAAGAAAAGATTGGTCAAAATTCCTTGACAATGCCTTGTGGGCATATCGCACAGCCTTTAAGACACCTATTGGGATGTCTCCCTTTAGACTGCTCTATGGCAAAGCCTGCCACCTCCCCGTAGAACTGGAACACAAAGCCTACTGGGCCATCAAGTTTCTTAACTTTGATGCGCAGGCTGTGGGAGAGCTTAGGCAACTTCAACTCTGTGAGTTGGAAGAATTTAGGTTGTGTGCCTACGAGAACAGCAAGCTGTACAAAGACCGAACCAAACTCTTGCATGACCAAAAGCTTGCTAGGAAAAAGTTTTTCCCAGGCCAACAAGTTCTTTTATTCAATTCCCGTTTGAGACTTTTTCCGGGAAAGTTGAAATCCAAATGGTCTGGACCCTACACTGTGGTACAAGCTTTTCCACATGGTGCGGTAGAGCTACAAGGCTCTGAGGGTGCGAGTTTTAAAGTAAACGGACATAGGGTCAAACCCTTTTATTCCTCTCCACCCCCTACTGCCATTGCATCCTTGAGATTGTTGGAACCCCCCTGAGATGTACCCTACATCTCTGTGCCCCCTCCTTGCACCCAATGGAGCAGTAGTACCCTTTGTATATATGTTTTGTTCGTCGCAGCCTACATCTTTGCTTTACTTGATGAAATTTCACTCTGCATGTGTTTTTGTCCTTGCTAAAATCCCATCTCATCCATTATTTTCACTATCATTTCGTTCATTGAGGACAATGCACAACTTAAGTGTGGGGGAGGGAATTGCATGTCTTTATGGTATTTTTAGGCAAGTTTCGGTCAACATAAATTACACCTAATTTTTCGATTTTTAAGTCTTAAATTTTGGAATCTTTGTTGCCATGCTTGTTGATATTACCTTAGTTGTGTAACCCCTTTTAATTTGCTGAAAAGTATTGCATGATTTAAGCTATTTTAGTGATAGTCTTTAATTATTTTTGTTTTTAGTTCTAACCTTAGAGTAGTTTAGGAAATGTATTTTGCCTAGGTTTTGTTTCTTCTTTTGCGCAGGCCTATTTTGGGAAAGAAAGAGAAAATTCAAATTTGAATTTTGGCCCAACCGCTCAAGCCCACGCGTGTTGTATCCGGTTTTTGAAGAGAGAGGAGTTGAGGGCTATTGTTGGAATTTCAAGGGCACGGTTATCTTCTCACCTTTTCACTCCACCAATTACAACCCCACCTTTTCTTACACACCATAATTACCTTCCATCTCAACCGTCCCCTTCTCTCTCATCTTTTTACCACCACCTTCTCCATTCCCATTCTACGCATCAACCCAGAAACATAGCCCCCAAATTTTCCCAAATTTCCTAACTCCTCAAAACCCCCATTTTCCAGAAAACACCATGACAAAAGCCACCGCTAAACGCCATTCTTCACGCCTCGCTATTGTTGCCTCCGGCAGCAAGAGCAAAAAGCCCAAACTCGAGACCGTCGAACTCGAACTTCCCGGAGCCATTACAGACTTCGTTCGCCGGATGTTTAACTTTTCTGATCCCGGCCAAATCTCCCGTTTCAACTTCTTCAACAAACTCCCCGTCCAGTCCGCTAGATCCATTGACTGGGAAGTGCTCGGAATGATTGGTCTTGAGGATGAAGTGAAGAAGAGGGTTGAAAACCTCAGTTTGATGAAGTTCGTGGAGATTGATGATCCGGCGTACCCTGAACTCACCATCCAATTTATCTCCTCCTTCAAAGTCGTATCCTCCACCGATGATACGCTAGGGGACTTTAATGTCAACTGTGGGTTCATCGACGAGAAGGAACTCAAGTCCCCTGGCTATTTAAGCGCTTTGACAGACAAGCACCCCAGGTTTGACCCTGTGGCATTTTGGGAGAAGATTGCAAATGACACTAAGCCCTTCGAGGCCGGGAAATCCAAATCCATCAACATCCATGTCCCGGCCTTGAAATATCTTCGCAGGTATATAGCATTTTCATTGCTTGGGCGAAAGTCGAATGCTGCCCCGATTTCAAATGGGGATCTTTTCTTGCTATGGTGCTCAGAGGAGGGATTTAGAGTGAATGTAGGCTAGTGGTTTGCCAATTCTTTGTCTGGAAGTTTCTCCAAGGACTCTGTGCTTCTGTTTGGCACGGTTGTAACCAGGATTGCCAAGAATCTCTCGGCATTTAAGCCTGCGGTCCATGAGAGTGAAATGTCTGCCCCCATTTATAGAACACCCTTTGATTTGAACATGTGTTCTATGATAGGGCTGTACTATGTGGATGAAGCCACTGGTGAGTATGTGCTGATGAGGGGCTGCAGTGTGCAGGCTTGGGATGAAAAGAAAATGGCAGAGACAAGGGATGCGAAGAAACCAGTTAGTCGCCCGGAGAGTGTGCCCCGCCAATTTTCTCCCATGAGATTTGAGGCTACGGATGAGTCTGGCCCTGCGAGAGTTGAGATGTGGCACAATATGACCCTTGAGCAGATCGGTGAGCAGTTCATGAACATGCAGGAGCAGATTGCGCACCTGAGTGCACAGGTTGCAAAGTTGAATATGGTTGTTTTTGAGCAACCGCAACCTTTGAACAGGGAGGCCCCAGCGAAGCCTGCAACTTCTGATGCCAAATCACAGTCCGATCCTACTTCTCCCCTGGCGGAGAATGTGAAAGAAGATGCCCCTGAGGAGCCAGTGTTTCACTTTGCAAAGGCTGCGCTTTTCCAGTCAGACCCTACGACTGGGATATCAAAGCCTGCGCAGTCTCATGTGCCTTCCTTGAACACTGCTTTTGAGCAAGAGACCACTCCAGTTAAGCCATCCCAGGACCCCTCTCATGAGGAGGATCCTAATGCCACAACATGACTTGATTTTTGCGCAGTCTCCAATTTGGTATGTTTTCGAACCCTGTGAATATCTTTTGGAGCTGCTTAATTGCGAATGGTGCTGCTGCCTTGGTTAACTGTGGTTGAAATTTTGTGCTGCAATGTTTTTGATGTTTAGACTTTGTAAATATGATAAGTTAGAAGTGTTAAATTGTTGAAAATTGCATGATGTTTAAGTTTGTCAATTGCTTTACTCCTAGTTAGTACACCCTGCATAGTTGGTGATAGCTTTTACAGCTTTTTAATTGCTTAACTTTAGGGACCCCAAAGTAAGGACTATGTTTGCATGCTGCCTAGGCTACTATTGCCTTTTGATTAGAGAAAGCTAGTTTAGTCAAATGTTTAGTTTAGCTTTAAGTAGACTTTAACAATCCAGCCTTGCTTAGTAGAATGGAGCCCAAATTGTGACGCTTTGATGAAAATAAATTTGTAAGGAATGAAACTGTTTTGAAAAATTGGTGAAACAAAGCCAATTAATGAAATGAAATGTAAATAAAGCTAGCCAATGTGCTAAAAACTCAGTCATCCTACTCCTATGCCAATTGGTATGAGTATGCAAAGCATTTTGACAAGGTGATGAGGTGTAGGCTTGGAAGTACGTATGACCAATACGAGACAACCAAGTTGTTTGCCCTTGACTGAATCAAAAAGGAGACTAAAATCTGAAACTAATTGGTGCTAAAGGGAAATGCAAGTGAAAGCTTAAAGTTGTAAATTTTGTAAATTATTCTAGTCGGGTTAGCAAAATTAAGTTTCCATTCGAAAGCGTAGGGTGCGGTTGTTAAAGTTAGCTTAGGTCTAAAGTTGCCGTTGACTGTTCTAACCTCCTTAGCTCAAAACTGTATTAAGTAGGGAAGGGAGACATGGGTCGTAAGTATTGCTTTTAGGGGGATCTAAGGCCTATGTGCTTAAAAGGTTTTAATTGTCTAATCTTCGTGCGTGGGGACACACACTAGCTTAGTGTGGGGGAATTGATAGGCCTAATATTTACGTAGTTTTCCACTCTTTTTAGCTTCTATTCTCGCATGATTATATTCTTGAAAGTCTTTCTCATAAAGGTTTAGTGCAGATTTCGCTTAATATTGCAAACAAAAGGTGAATCTAGGCATTGGAGGCCTTGTAGGCGAATTGGAGCTGTGTAGACTGCTTTCGGACGGCAGAAGCGCAAAGGCTGTGTCCCAGACAGTGTTTGATGCAGGCTGCGGCCGTGTAGCGGAGGAGGCTGTGCAAGAAGTCTTGAAGGGGTGGAATGCCACCTTGCCCTAGTGGCAATTCTGTTAATCTTATCAACAATTTGAATATTTTCATTTCAGTTTTTAAGGGTATTTGTGACCTAAACTTTAAGGGTCACTTTAGTCTTTTTGCCTTTTAGGGTTGCCTCCTTTGTCTCCCTATATAAGGCAATGTTTTCTTTTGCTTTTGTGTGGTGAAGTGTGTGCTTTTCAAATACACATAATACTATTTTTATGTTAGTTAACTTTTAACTTTGCAACAACTTACGTTTTACTTAGTTCCTTTTATAGTAATATTTCTTTAGTCTTTCAAAGTTGTTCTTACAACCTTGGGATCCGAATCTCTTCTTCTTCATTAGATTAATGTTTTCAAAGCTTTGTTCTTTACATTTCCATGGAGACGATGAACTCACTCTTGATGTGTGAGTAGTCTCTTAGCATGGGCCGCGAGTGAAAGGTGAAGGATCATGGCTTTGGGAAAGGTTTCTACTTATGGTAATATTATTCTAGCTTTGGTTTTCTTAGATCTATGCTTCGGGTGAGGATGGGTTGCAAACAAACCTCCTAAAACCATTAGTGGAGCTTAGAAATGAGCTATCTTGTGGTTTACTATACGGATTAGATCTAAAGATGCATGCTTTTGTGGTTTAGAGAAATCTTGCCTTATTTGTATGTTGGTTATTTACTATTTAAGGAAACTTTTTAGTAAAACCCTAAGACAACACACTCCTTAGTAGATCTAGACCAAATAACTTTGCTAGATCTACTAAGTTATCAACTCCTAGGCTTGGAAACGAGCTAGGAAGAGATATTTGTGGGAAAGGCCAAATCTTTACTGCTAGATTAGTCTTTGATGTTACCAGAAACCCAGATCCAGTAGCCTATAATCCAGATCCAGCCACTCGTAGCCTGTGTGCCTTTAAATATTGTTATTACATTACCCTGCTTTAGATTCATAGTTTTAATCACTCAAAAACCATTACTTGTGACTTTATTAGATCTTTGAAACTGAAAGTTAGTAACTATAGCTTCGCCCGATCCCTTGGGTACGATAATCCGAGTCTAAAATACTCACTTTATTACTTGAGCGATGGGTACACTTGCCCTAAAAAGCACGTAGGTATTACACGCCACAACGATTTGGATGGGTTGTAGATACAAGAAACTACCGAACGTTTGTTATAGTTGTGGTATTATGGGACATGTTTATGAGGATTGTGAGGGGGAAAGGGATGAAAATAGTGACAGTTTTCCTTTTGGCTCGGATCTTCGAGCTTCACCTCGGAAAAAACGGACATATAATTGTGGATTTAACGAGAAGACCTATGGGGAGAAAGTGAAGAATTTCCAGAATACCTCGGGGTATAAGACGAGCAGTGCTTGTAAGAAAAAACTTTTTTCAACCACGGGGTCTGATGGGGCGTCCTCAGCTGCTTTGGGATCGAAAAGTGTGGCCCAGGAGCTCGAAAAAATATCCACTAAAATACCTGCGCTGACAGCGGTAGTTGCTACAGGGCCGAAAACTAAAGAAGGAGGTGCTAAGGTTACTGTATGTGAAGAAGTCGCCGTTACTGTTGAGGAGAATGAGCCTATTATCAATGTAGAAAACATTGTTCTATTATCGATTGATCGAGTATTACATTTAGGACCGGCAAAGGAGAATTCTCATGGGAAAGGGCTCAAAAAAGGTTAAAATTAAGAGACAAGCTCGGGGGTTGAAGGATACGAAGGGGGTAAGAGGCTCTAGCTCTTTGATTGAACAATATGCAGGACCGGGGAGTGGGAAAAGACCAATGGAAATTGATGAGAATGTGGATGTGGGCCGGATTTTTCAAAATTTAAAGAAGCAGTTTAATGTGAATGACCAGAGGGTGGAGGCCGGGGATCGGCTCCACCCTTCGCAGTGAAAACTCTAAGTTGGAACGTCCAGGGTTTGGGCAATCCCTGGACGGTTCGTACTCTCTGCAGATTAGTGCGGGAAAATTGCCCCGACATTATTTTTTTGATGGAAACTCGTTTGAAAAAAAAAAAATGAATGTCGTGGTGTGGAACAAGTTCTTGGGGAGTTTCATGTGTTTGTCGTGAATGCGGTGGGCCTTAGTGGTGGCTTGATTTTCGGTTGGCGAAAGGAAGTAAATGTTTTGATTACTAATTACTCGAATCATTGTGTTTCCTTTTTACTAAGAGATAATGATGTGGAAGTGTGGAGAGGTCTTGCGGTGTATGGATGGCCGGAGCAGCAACTTAAAAAGCTCACCTGGGAGTTGATTAATCACATTTGTACTTTAGGTACCCTTCCGATGTTATGTTTCGGGGACTTTAATGAAATCTTGTTTAGTAGTGAGAAAAAGGGCGGACGGTTACGGGACAATACTGAAATGGCGAGATTTCATGATTGTCTTAGCACTAATGACTTATGTGATGTGGATGCGGATAATTTTGGCTTTACGTGGTATAATAGGAGGTCGGGAGATGACGGTATATGGGAAAAATTACATCGGTTCTTAGCAACCACCGGAATGGTTACATCTTTTTCCATCGGTTTCGGTCTCTTGTCTTTTGAGGGAATCTTCTGATCATAACCCTATTATCCTTGATACAGTAGGTAAGACGTGTAGAGGAGAAAGTCGAAGGAAAATATTTCGTTTCGAGCAAATATGGACCCGAGATACTCGATGCCGGCAAGTGATAGAATCTGTTTGGTGTGGATTGGCGATGGAGAATGGGGTGCAAAATAAAATTGTTGTTGTATCCGAGGAGCTGCTTTCTTGGGATATTGCAACTTTCAAAAATGTGGCTCGGTCTCTCAAAGGAAAACGAAAAGAGTTAGAGGGGATCCAGATTAGAGCTGATGGGGATTTGAAGGAAGTTGAAACTAGGCTAGCTAAGGAGATTTCTGAACTTGAAACCCCGGAGAAAATTATGTGGAAGCAAAGGTCGAAGTGTGATTGGTTGAAATTTGGGGATAGGAATTCGCAATTTTTCCATGCAAAATGCAACCATCGAAAACGGAATAATCGGATTACAAAGATTCTACGAGAGAATGGTAGTTGGGCGACGAAAGAAGATGAGATTGAGGAGGTGGTGACAAGCTATTTTTCGGAGCTTTTCTCGAGCTCTAGTCCAACCGGTACCGCTGATTTCTTGGAGACTATTGACCGTTTTGTTCTGCCGGACCAGCAACAAGTTTTGGGGGCAGTTTTTACCCGGCAGGAAATTTTCTTTGCCTTATCTCAGATTAACCCCTTGAAGGCACCGGGACCCGACGGTATGTCTTCGTCTTTCTACCAAAAATATTGGGATATTGTGGGTACTGATGTGGTTAATTTAGCTTTATCTGTTCTTAACTCGGGAATTATGCCACCCAATTTAAATCATACTTATATTGCCTTAATCCCCAAAATTAAACATCCCATCTGTATGAAAGACCTTAGACCCATAGCTCTTTGTAATGTCCTATACAAAATTATCTCAAAAGTTATTGCGAATCGGAGGAAATGTGTGCTTTCGGATGTAATTTCTGATACGCAGTCTGCTTTTGTGCCGGGTAGATTGATTACTGATAATGCAATTATTGCATTTGAGGCTTTTCACAGTATGCATGCTCGTTTAAAAGGGGTTCAGGGGAATTTTGCACTCAAGCTTGACATGAGTAAGGCTTACGATAGAATTGAATGAGATTTTCTGCAGAAAACTCTAGAAATTATGGCTTTCCCTAGTCACTTTGTCAAATTGATTATGATGTGTGTGTCTTTTGTTTCTTTTGCTTTTTTGATTAATGGTCAACCGAAAGGGTTCGTTAAGCCGTCAAAAGGGCTTCGACAGGGAGTCCGTGTTTGTCAAGGAGCACCTAGAGTTTCCCATTTGTTTTTTGTAGATGATTCACTAATTTTCGGGAAAGCTACTTTGAACGAGGTTATTACCATTCAAAATATTTTAGATCGATATGAGGCGGCATCTGGTCAAATGGTGAACTTTGTCAAGTATGAAATTTTCTTTAGCAAGGGTGTTCCGGATGATAGAAAAATTGCTATTGTTGATCAATTGGGGGTTCGGATTACAGATGAGTTCCCTCGGTATTTGGGACTTCCAATGCTAATTGGGAAAAATCGGAAGGTGGTGTTTGCTGCTCTTAAGGATAGAATCCAACGTCGTCTACAAGGGTTAGAGGAGAGACGACTTTCTTATGGTGGTAAGGAGGTTTTGATAAAAGCGGTGGTCCAAGCAATCCCTCAATATATTATGTCCGTGTTCCTTCTTCCGGATACTTTTTGTAGAGAGATCCAGGGGCTCATTAGTCAGTATTGGTGGGGGGGGGGGTAGTGATAAAAAATGTCCTATGTATTGGTTGGCTTGGGATACGGTGTGCCAATCGAAGGAAAGAGGTGGGTTGGGTTTTAGGTGGTTTCGCTCTTTCAATTTGGCGATGTTATCAAAACAGTGTTGGCGACTTTTAAAATGCCCAGAATCCTTGTGTAGTCGAATTTTAAAAGCTAAATACTTCCGGAATAGTGATCTTCTCAATGCCCCGGCTTGTAGCTCATCAAGTTTCTTTTGGCAAGGCTTGTGGGAAGTTTTGAAAAGTTTTAGGAGGGGTCTAATGCACCGGATTGGTAATGGAAGGTCTATTCAAATTTGGGAGGATAATTGGATCCCAACCTCCAATTTGAAAAAGCCTTTGCTTTGTTTTGATAATGATAGACCAGAATGGGTAGCCGAGCTAATTGATGTGGAGGTGAAAGCTTGGGATAGGCCTAAATTACGCCGACTTTTCATGGAAAGTGATGTAGAGGAAATCATTAAAATCCCTATAAGCTATCGGCTGCCCAGGGATGAGATGTATTGGGGGCTAACTCGAAGCGGAGAATTCTGCGTGAAGAGTTGTTATTTTCTAACAGAGAGTGCTCGTTTCGCAGGTACACATGTTTCTTCTTCCTCAGGCGATTTATCTCGGGCGTTTAAAGAAGTGTGGAAGCTCTCATTACTGCCGAAAATTAAACATTTTGGATGGAAGCTTCTCCGAGGCATATTGTCGACTGTTTCCCTCTTAAAGCATCGAGGTGTGATAGCAAATGGCTTCTGTAGTTTGTGTGGCAGCCCTGAGGAAACCGATCTTCATGCCCTCCTCGCTTGCAAGGGCTCAATTGATTTTTGGAAACTACTCGGGCTGCAGCTTCAGTTTGATAAAATGTGTATCAGAAATTTTATAGATTGGTTCGAATTGTGCTCTCAAATGTTGAAGAAATCTGAGTTAGAGCGAGCTATTATTTCGATGTGGTGGCTGTGGTGGCGACGAAACAGATTTATACATGAGCAGATTTGGGTGGACGCCTCGGCTTTGGTGTCTAAAGTTGAAAGTTTTGTTTCCGATTATAATGATGCTTTGAACCCAGCCATTCCCTCTCTTTCTTCTTGTCCTCTTCCTGACAATGGTGGCCTTGATTCTAAAAAGACTTGGCATCCTCCCCCCGCCGGTGTTGTTAAAATAAATTGCGATGCCTCATGGGGGGATAACGGTCATCTCTGCAGAGTCGGTATCATTGCTCGGAATGACAAGGGGTTAGTCTTGGCTTCTGCAGGGTTTGTTATTGACCCTTGTTCTTCGGTGGAAGCGGCCGAACTTAAAGAAATTTATTATGACGTCTCTATTGCTATTGATTGCTTCTTCCCCGTTGTTATTATTGAATCGGACTCTAAAATTGTGATTGAAGCTCTTCAAGCTAGAAAGCCCCCGAAATCTTCTTTGTTTGACTCTTATATGGATGTCCTCAATCTTAAGTTGAGTCTTCGGGAATGCTCTTTCAATTTTGTTTACAGGGATGGAAATAGTGTTGCTCATAGGTTAGCTTCTTGGGCCAGGGATCTCTGTTCCTCTATTGTTTTATTGGAAGATTGTCCTGCAGTTGCTTGGCCTCAAGTTAGCAATGATTTATCTTCCTTGTAAGGTGTTGTTCTTTTGCCCGTTGTGGCTCTCAAAAAAAAAAAAAGATTCTTAAAGTTGACTTTGATCATTAACAATTTTTAAGTTAGATTTTCTAAAGACTTTTTTCTTTAAGAATTAAAATTGTTAAATATTATATTTTACAATACCATAACACTTATAATTTTATAAAATCGTTATCTCAAGACTTATATTTATACATATTTATTTTCTCGAGTGATGCTCACCTAGACGATAATTGACCTAATAAAATTTGGTCAGTATCTATAAGATTAGAATTTAAAGGTCGAAATTAAAGCTTAATGAAATCACCTATTTTACTTTAATTATAAATAGTGTTTTTTGTTTTTTAACTATCCCTAGATAGTCACATATTTATCCGTCGTCTTTAGGTGATTTTATTATGTTTTAATTTCCACCACTAGATTCTAATCTAATGGTGATTAATCAAATCGTATTTGGTCAGTTATTGACTAAGTGAGGACAACTGTCATTTTCTCTCCTTTTGTCAAACAATACATAAATGAATTCAAAAGTTAAAAAATTAAAATTAATTACAACAATATCATATTTTAGAAATTTTATCTTTTTAACTAATAATGTCTATTTTGGTAATATACACATTTTTTTAAAAAATGTAATTAGTTTTTTATTTTTTCCAATTTACCCTCAATAAGATTATTTATTCTCCCGAGACAACATGATATTTTGACGTTTGGCATATATATAAATAAGTAGAGAATCGTGGGTGCGGTGGTGTTAAGATGAAGCCAAACTTAATTTTGTTATTATGCTTTCTTATGTTTTGTTGTTAAGTTAAGATCAGCCCAATTTACGAAAATCTAATCACAGAGGCTGGGAGCACTCCGACTGCCAAATTTGATCGGATTGGAATTTACCCAAGTAGGGTAGGTATTCCAATCTTCCTTTCTCACTATAACAATTCTCAATTTCATTATTTTTTCGACTTATCCTTCCAATTCAATATTAGATCCAATTACTTGATCTATGAGATTGTTTGTCAATTACCTTTTTCTCTTCTTTTTTCGTTTTCAGTGTTTGTTTGATGGAGTGATTCTGTTGTTGTTCGTTATTCGAGTTAATTTTAGTTAGAATTCAGTGTCTCTTTGATGGAGAGATCCATTTTAGATTGAAAACCCCATTTGTGAGACTCGATCCAATTAAGAAAACACGGAAACCCTCGATTACACCTTATGCTGCTCAATCACACAACTGCTTGCTGTTTTCAGATTTCAGATCACTAAGCATCCAATTCACTTAGGATCCCTTAATATTCACAATCCATGAATGCTGTAAGAATCAACAATTCCATTTTGTTTTGGTGCTTCACTGTTCAAATCTATTTATGCACAAACACACCCTATTGGTTACTTTGTCTCAACATGTGTGTTTGACATTGTGATTACGAATTTATATCTACTCTCTCTTTGATGAGAGTTAGTCAAAGACTTGATTATTTTTTTTTTGGTGCTGAAAAGAATGAAGCTTGATTAGCTTTTAGATAGTAAAAATGAACTGGAGAGTAATTGAAGAGTTGTCGTTCACCATCTTCATTAACTTTTGACTGTTGTGATCAAAATAATATTTAGGGGTTGCTTTCAGTAGTATGCTCATTTTCCTTTATTATAGGCTAATAAATCCATATCTTGTTTACACTTGATGATCAATAGATATGCTCTCAATAAGGAGCAGCAGCCTTTTTTGTGATACGGAAACCCTTTTGTATCCTGCTGGTCCAAACAAAAGCCATGAGACTTTGGTATAGGTGTCCCTTCATGTTCAACAGAGAACTGAAGTTGAATTTTTAGGGCGAGAGCTTATGCGTTAATATTTGCAGTGCCCTGCCAATTTTCTGGTTATGTATTGCTTATAGAGTAAAGATTTGCAAAATTTTCTGCTTATGGGTAATATTTTCTGAAGGTGAAAATTTTCTGCTTATGTATTTCATATTGAGTACAGATTTCAGTTACGTGTACAATGATACTGTGGGGTATCAATTTTGTACGATTAACATGGGTATATACACTTGCCCTATTCTGGTTTGTGAAAACTGGATAGGCAATGGTGCCAGCAAAACATCCTCTTTGATTATTTTATTAAATGAATGGATAAGGAATTTCTGTAAATCTGGAATTCTAGTTTTTCTCTGAGCTTATGTAATCGGGAGTCTTGGATCAACTGAAAGTTTTTGGTGCTTATTGAAGAGATACATTTGCAATTGTATTTCTAGTACTTTCATTTTATAGCAAAAATGCTACTATTCTTAGTCTATTACACTGGAGTAGTGGTAGTATTTATTTTAGATTTAGGATTTCGTGCATGTAGTGTCCATATAGACTTCCAATTAAAATCAGTCAAGTTTACCAATGCTATTCATGAGCCAAACTATGCTACTGTGTCTAGGGAAGCATAATTTACTTGGCTTCTTGTGTAAGCTTCGATGAGTGGATTCTAACCGAGTCAAGTTTCAAATTTTTTCTGAAAGACATTTGTTTATTTATCTTATAAATTAAGGATTGTTTGTGGTTTCTTGTAATTAGTTTCCAATCTCTTTTATGCATTAATGTTTGTGTTACTTCTAATTGATTCTCGATCATTGATATGTTAGGTAGTTGATATTTTAACCTTGACCAAATTGCAGTGTATAAGCATAGTCAAATTTGAGTCCAGGGCTGTTGACATTCAATTTAGTATGGGATAAGCAAGAAAATGAGCGTTTGTGGAATGTAATCTTCTAGCTGGTCAAGAATAGCTTGAACCTAAAAGCACAATGTCTCAAGGTACTTAGGGGCTTTGGGCCTCAACACAAGGTGCAGGTGCAAATAAAGAAAAGAAATACTCAATAGTTTGAGACAACTAAGCTTAGATTAGAATGGAACAATAGCTTTTAACATTCACAACGTTTTATATGCATATGCATAAGTAGTGTGTTTTCAGATAAGTCTTTGTCAATGTAAGTTGGTTTATAAGGATTTTGTTGCATAAAAGGGATTTGTTTTTCTGCTAAGAGATTTGGATTGTGTTCTTGTGTCTGTGGTTAAGCATGCTTTTACACTCGGTTTTTTGTTTGTTTGTTTGGGGCTCATCTTTGAAATTACGTTGCCAGTTGAATATTTGGATTTCTATTTTTGAGTTTGATCATTTGATCTTCATCTCCCAAGTCAGCTTGTGATTTATTTGAATTATTTATTTTTTTTAAAAAATTTTTGCTCTAAATTCTGTTTGTTTGTTACAAAATTATTTGAATCACAGCGCTTTTTGTTTTAGCTTACACTCCAGTTAAATCACGTGCTGTGTTCTGTTTCAGAAGTTGAAATTTAGTCATATATGTATTGATTTTATTATTACTTTAGTTATCATAGCTGCTTGGTGTTTTAGTTTAACATATTAGCACAGTTCTCATATTGATTGGTTAAGTAAAAATATGTTTCGAGAGCTTCAACAGCACAAAATCCCTATGATATGACCCAGCCTATGTAAGTGAACCAAAGTTTTTTTGCTTGATCCTTTAAGGTCCAATTTCACATTGTTTTCCCAGTCTTAAAACAACTTTCCCAGCTAAAAGAAAGAAACATTTGGTAAATGCAAAACTGCTTTATGGGTAAGTTAGGAAAGGGCTTTTAGGGAAAGCTACAATTTATAACTTTTGGAGAAAGTCACTTTCAGAATTTATCCAGAAAACTGATATTGATTTTTTTTTAACTAAAATAAAGTTATTATAATATAATTGATAAATACATTTTTTTTTTATTTCTTTGTAATGCACTTACCAAACACTTCTCAGTTTATCCATATCTTTTCCCCACAACACTTTTTACCACATCAATGCCAAACTGCCTTGATTCTCTTGAATACTTCAGTTTGCTTAGGGCTTTATATGCTTCAACGAAATGTTGATCATTACGAAATGTTATATTATCAACGTTATAGGCTCGTACGAAAGGCTTTACTAAGTTGAACATCATTTATTCACGTGTAATTTTGTTTTTGGGGCTGGGTTCTGTTCTGCCCCAAGATGGTGGAGTGAAGGGAAAGACAGTAGTGGTGGGTTGGTTATTTCTTTTTCTCTTCTGCTTCTTTTTCTCCGAATCAACCAGCCTCCTCAAAATTGATCTTGAAGCTTCAGACAGAGGTTAGATTGTAAATCGTCTTATCTTAAATCCTTAACCCTACATAATTCATTCTGTAATTTTAATTAGGTGATGATTTATTTTTTCGACCTATTTCAATTCCTATGTTTCTAACTTTGGACTTTCCAGTTCTCATCTTAGACATTATATATTGAATTAGAGAAAGATTGTGCCTCGGATTAGTGTTAATCGAAATTCGGACTTGCCAAATACGTCCATTAGCCTGCCATCAATGTAACTAATGTAACTAATCTAGAAAGGTTGATGTCTTATTGACTTGTGCTATTCCTAAAGCTATATACTCCTATAAAGACATGAAGCTATGCACATTAACTTACAAACCTAACAATGTATTGTATTGTATTGTATTGTATTGTATTGTCTTGTATTGTATTGTATTGTATTGTATTGTATTGTATTTTAGTTCAAGACATTTTATTACGCTCTACTAGTCAATAAATCTTTGAATAGAAACTGATTGTTCCACAGTTGTGGTTCCGACATTATTAGTGTAGATCGCTGTTAGAGAAAGCACGGGGCTTTAGCGTATTTATAGCTGAAAAGTATACGGTTGTATTGCAAAATTCTCAGGAGCGAGAAAGATATGGAGAGGAAAAGGAGCTCAAAATTGAATATCGCAATAATTCACCCGGATCTTGGCATAGGTAACTTTAACTCGAGCCTTGTTTTGTTTTGCTTATGAAGGTTGATACTCGATCTGAAATTATGAATAACCTTTGGCATGTAAGGTATTAAACTTGAAAGTGAAATTACCATTTCGATGAAAGTTGTGAGATCACTTGAGATAATGAATTTTGGTTTATCTTACCACGTGTTGAAATGTTTCTTGTTGGATGAAATCTTAATTTAGAATGATATAATGAATCTTTATTTGTCTTGAAACAAACAAATATCTAGCTTCTATTTTAAGGAAGAAAAATGAAAAGGAAAAGTCCGTATATGATTGCAGGTTTTGGCCGCAAAATTTCTTTGTGTTATAAAACTGGGAAGTTGTATTGTAGTTTTAGCCAGTTGGATTATTGCCTTGAAATGTGGGCCATTGGGGGATGAATTCTCTGTTCCGAACAAGGAGACATAGACAAAGATTTTTGTGTTCTTTTATCCTTTAGTTTCATATGAAATATACTCTTCACTATTAGAAGTAATGACTATTTTCTCCTCTTTTTAGAGGGAAAGGCACCATGCTATATGCTATGTATTGTCATTTATGTGTAAAATGTTTCTCTTTCTGTTATAGTTGTTTAGCATATATTGTTATGTTGCATAGGTGGAGCTGAAAGACTAATTGTTGATGCGGCTGTTGAACTTGCCTCCCATGGCCATAATGTTCATATGTTTACATCTCACCATGATAAAAATCGATGCTTTGAAGAAACTATTTCTGGTAAGTCACTTGTAACTCATAATTGGCTACATGATGTCTTATGTCTGTCATTGCTTTTATCTTATAACAAGTTACATGATGTACCGAGCTGAGATTAGCGTAAATTTTCTTTGCAGGTATCTTCCCTGTTACTGTTCATGGTTCCTTTCTACCTCGGCATATATTTTATCGCCTACATGCACTTTGCGCATATTTGCGGTGTATTTATGTTGCTCTATGCATGCTGCTCCTGTATCCGTCATTTGATGTCATATTGACAGATCAGGTTTCCATTGTCATCCCACTGTTGAAACTTAAAAAATTAACTAAGGTAACATAATTTTTCTAGTCAGCCTATGACTTTTTAGGCTCTTAATGAAATGGAATTTCACAAATGGGTCTATGTTTTCAGGTGGTATTTTACTGTCATTTTCCCGACCTATTACTAGCCCAACACACTACTGTTCTTCAGAGGTTATATCGGAAACCCATTGACTATGCAGAAGAAGTTACAACTGGTACTTCTCTTATTATTTAATGTGGTTTTTGAACTTTTATCTTCCTTATTGATTTTTTTATCAATTTGCTTTTCGAGCCTGCTGCAGGAATGGCAGATATGATCCTTGTTAATAGCAAATTTACTGCATCTACCTTTGGGAAGACATTCAACCATCTTCATTCACGAGGAATTCGACCAGCTGTTCTATACCCTGCTGTAAATGTGGACCAATTTAAGGAACCGCATTCTTACAAGTATCCAACATATTTTAACTCTACTAAATCATTCATCTATGTGCATGCCTTTGAAATTTTATGCTTATTTCTCTTTGTTTTTATGTGGTGTAGATTGAATTTTCTATCCATAAATCGTTTTGAAAAGAAAAAGAACATTGAGTTAGCAGTTTCAGCCTTTGCTATGCTTCGCACCGTACAAAATTTGAATCTAGCTGATACTACTTTGACTATTGCGGGTAAAAGAACTTAACTACTTTATTTGGGGTTGTTCTTGCTCCATTTCCAACATGTTTTTGACTTGGTTTTCGTGATTCAGGTGGATATGATGAACGGTTGAGAGAAAATGTTGAATACTTGGAGGAGCTTAAAAGCTTAGCAGCAAGAGAAGGGGTGATGGATCAGGTTAAATTCATAACATCTTGCTCAACGGCTGAAAGAAATGCTCTTCTTTCTGAATGTCTCTGCGTCATTTATACACCAAAGGTGCAATATTATTATTGTTATTAGCTTGTGACATTGATAATCAAATAAAGGATGTCTAGTTGATAAATTATAGAATTTTTTTATGTAGGATGAACATTTTGGCATTGTTCCGCTGGAGGCAATGGCAGCTTATAAGCCTGTAATTGCATGCAACAGTGGGGGTCCTATGGAAACAGTAAAGGATGGAGTTACAGGATTTCTTTGTGAATCCACTCCTAAAGATTTCTCGCAGGCAATGGCTAAATTCATTCAAGATATCCAGATAGTCAAAACTATGGGAAAAGAGTCACGTCGACATGTAGCTGAGTCGTTTTCTACCAAGATTTTTGGCCAACATTTGAATGAGTATGTAGTAAATATTGCAAGCAGTAAGGAGGACTAAGAATAGCCAGCGTGAAGGTTGAAAATGACCATTCAGCACTTTACAAAAGATAATTTTCTTGATCAACAAACAAAAGCAGCTCTTGATAATCTATTGGCTCGGGCCATAGTGAAGCTGGACCCTTTCTTGAATATAATTGCAGTTTGAGGAATAGATAATTAGTATTAGACTATTTAAGTTGAAAATGTATCAACTGCTCGACATTTTGTAGCTGAGCATACAGATTGATTGCTTCACTTACGGGTTAATCTGAGATTCGATATGGCATTGATGTTGGACCAATAATGTTTGGCTGAAATGGAATACTAAGGTGATTGAAGCGAGTATACTAACTGGGTCTTGTGTTGGTGACCGGGTCTTTATACCGAGAATAATGCTTAATTACAGCGATAAAAAGTTCCCTTTCGTGCTACAACGGCACCAATTTCCTATTAGTATCCGTTACTGCATGACAATCAACAAGAGTCAGGGCCAAACATTGAGTCAAGTTGGCCTTTTTTTAAATGAGCCTGTTTTTACTCACGCCCAACTTTATGTTGCTTTGTCCCGCGTGACAAATTGCAATAACATTAAAATCGTAATTGCGGATAATGTAGATAAAAATATCACAGAAGTTAACCTAATAGCCGATAGCAACTCAAAGTATCTCACAAAAAACGTAGTGTACAGTGAAATATTTGCAAACCTGTAGGCAGTTTTATGCCCCTAACGTACTGTTGTTATTACCAGTACACACACACGAACTACTTCTGATTCCATACATTGGTTATTGCTAGAGTATTTTCTTCTTTGCTTAATTAACTTCTTATTTTTTTAAAAAAAATACAGGTTGACCCATGGACTTAACTCCACTGGCACTCATTACTGCTCAAAGAAAAAATGTTGAGGTATGTGTCCAGGTTGCTAGATCATGGGACTTCACTAACCCTAGAAATTCAGGAGAAATTTTCAGATACGAGTTGCTGCTGATTGATAACCAGGTGAATATAATTGGTAATTAAGTTTGTACTTTTTTTGCTGTACTGAGGGTGATTGGCTCTTACGCGTGCCAATGTGAAGATTAAATATGTAAACTAGCTAATGGATAGACGCTAAACTTAACCAACGCTTACAGACCTGTCATTTTGGAAACAAAGAGCGCCTATATTTTGTAAACAGAAGAAATGTTACTTTTATTATTTTGCAGTAAGTTATACATTAAAGCCTTTAAAACAGTTGTTATGCTCCCTCCTCATTTTGTGGACTCTGATTAAGGCATTCAGTTTTATTTACCACAAATTTTTTGTAGATGTTCCCTTGTTTGGTACTGTGTATCTACTTGCAAATTAATAAAACTTTGACTCACTCCAAATTATAATTTCAGGGCACTACAATACAAGCTATCATATCCAATGACATTGCTGACAAGTTTCGGGCTGCTCTTTTAGAGGGCAACGTATACCGCATCTTTGGGTTTCATGTGCTCAGCTCACGAACGACGTACCATATTTCAATGCACCCTTGCCGGTTTCGCCACCATTCAAATGCGTACGTGAAACCAATCACAAAAGGCACGACAGACATTCCGTATGACATGTTCAATAGGTACATAAGCTTATAGTCGAACTTATTCGCAAACCTCAAATTGTTCATTTGGTTTCAAATTATTCAAATTATTTTGCCTGCTCCGAAATCACATAGCCGAAGCGGAGCGATGGTACCTCCCTAGTTATATATTATACCTGATAAGCAGAGGATCCAATCCCAAACTGAAAAGATGCAGGAAAACTTGCTCTACCAATCGAAGAAGGCACTAATTTTCCATTCATATGAGCTGTTGCTATGCTTGAAACTAGTAAAGTAACAAGGTACATAAAGCAATATCTACTTTTCTTTATCATTTTCCTTTCCAAATCATACATTTTCTTCTTACTCTTTTTGTTTGTATCTATCTATATATGTTATCTTTTATGATCTCAACGAGATGTTTCTGAATATCTTCCTTTTATAAACAATTCATATCATATTTAATAAACAAATAAATAAAACCGCATCTTAATTGAGCGATCTATGTATATATAAATATGTATTTGTTTCATTTGGAGTTTCCAAGTTTTGCTATGAATTGAACATATTAATTACTATTTTATTTACAAGAAATACTCATAAAAGGTCTTTTCTAATTGTTTTTTGCAGTTTAGATTATTGTATAAATGAAAAAAAAATCATAATAACTTTCCAAATTATGAACATTAAAATATTATCTTCTATATACCAATAAATAATTATATACTTTTTTTTATATGATAAAACCAAACCAACATTTATCAAAATAAGATTTTTTGAACCACCGAACAATTACTTAGTGTCTATACGTTCTAATAAAAAGTGTAGGATTGTAGGGTCGAATCCCTCAATAGATAAAAAGTAAAATTCTAAAATAAGTGAGATTTTTGTGCAAGAGTATATAAAATATAATAATAAATTAAAAATTCAATTATGGGTAAATATTGCTTTATAAATAAAGATTTTAAAAATCCTTTAAAAAAAATGTTACAGAAAAATGAATTAAATTGTCATTATGGTTCTGTTACTTTTTTCACATCAAGACGCATGGTAATTTTGTCATTTGTTTTGTATTTGTAACAATAAGACTAATATATCATTGTTATATACTAGTAATGAAAAAAAAAACCGCTTTATATGTTAAATGAAATTTTTATTAATCTTTTAATGAAACCACTTCCATGAATTTATTTCGTAAGTTAACATAAGTTTATGCTTTTTATGGATATTAATATTTTTATTCAACTCAACTAGGGCAGTTTGGAGTGTTGCACCTATTGGTAGTTTGGGTTTTCAAATTTTAACTTTTCCTATTTATGGAATGCTACTCTACAGAAACTAAATTTGGTTGGGGAGCAAGTTGCAATGATTTGCTGGGAAATTTGGAATAACATGAATAGTGTTGTGTGGAATCAAAAATCAACTTCAGCTTTTTTAATTGTTCAATCGGATCTGAGTTTTTTGTCTGCCTGTGCCAGGCAGCAATCTCCGGTGTTGTTTCCTCAGCTGTTCGACCAGCGATTTCTTGGCAGCGTCCTCCTGCGTTTTCTAAAGTTGAACGTTGATGCTTCAAGTTTCTCTGATCCACAATCGAATGTTTTTGGGTTTGTTGTACGGGATGAGCTCGACTTATTTATGCTGCTAAAAATGGAGAAATCCTATGTTGTTCGGATCATAGTATCCTACCCTAACTGAAGCACTCTCAATTCGAGAAGCGCTTAGCTGGTTAAAGGATAGGGGATGGAATGGGGTGATGATCGCGTCAGACTCGTAAGTCATTGTTAAGTCGATGGCCCACTCGTTAGAGGTTCAATCACCTTTTAACGCCATAATTAGAGATTATAGTCTGTTATTAATGCGTTTGTTAAACGCACTGCCAATTTTATTACGCATTGTCTAGTTAGGAGTATTTATATTTTGCATTGTTGGGATGAGTGGTTATATGAACCTCCCGAATTTTTTTATTCTTCTTTATTGATAGATTCTTACTAATAATTATCTTTGTTAAAAAAAAAAAATCTCAAAATTATTCTATTCAAGTTTTGGTTGGTGTAAAGTTCAATTTATGTCATATATATTTTGATCTATGATCATTTATATAATTCCTAAAAGAAACTAAAATAATAACAAGATGATGCTATTATAATTTTTGTTCCCGTTTCAACTACAATAGCGGTTAAAGTCCAACCTAAATCTATATTCGTCCTATCTTATGAATATGGTAAAATTTTAAGCTTGAAATTTCCAAAAACTTCAATTCAACTTTCAAAAATTTGAACAGAGTAATTTGATTACTATTAGAACATAATAAAGAACCTTTTAATTTCGAAATTCTACGTAACTGAATTCATAAAAACCATGAGAGATTTTACTATACATTCAGCGTGCAGAGACCAATAGGTTAATATTACTTCTTTTGATTTTTCATTCGGTTTTCGCACCACATTGAGCCGACTAATCCGGATTCGGGGCGAGTTTAAGGATTATGGTATTTAAACTTCTCATAGTCGCCGTTGTGGATGATCAATATGCAGACCTTCCTACCAAGTGCAGCCACATGCCAACCAGCTATTGGTATTAGGTTAATATTATTAGCATTAGCACTAACACATGCAATTTATTAATTATTTATTATTAGTTAACTACTATAAAAAAAACATTTGATAAAAAATATATATGTAAAAATTATTGACCCTAAAATAAGGACTGGTTTGTTATTTACAGCCCAGTTTTTTCGCGCCACAATCAACTTTTTCAATTTTGCCCTTTTCACTTATGCTATCTCTTGAAAAAAAAAATTAAATTCTCTCAACCCCCTTTCTCAGAACTTGGCCAGTCTGCACTTGGCCTCTCAAGATGAGCTTCATAAGATAAGGAAGTTTGCTCCGACTCTCCCTTCTTTACCTGCAACTGCAATTGCTGCCTTTGAAAGGGTGAATCCTACATTGGAGAACTTGGCAATTTAGGTGAATGAAGCCAATGAACATTTCAAAGTTCATAGGGTAGAGGTCCCCAAGAAGATTGATGACTTAGCTTCATTAACAAATCAAGTCCTGAGAGAGGTGAAATCATCTGCTCCATCTTCTTCTTCTGGGTCTGCCAGGCTCACTTCAGAGTTGCCTCATGTTTTGTCTTAAAGACTTGCAACTATTGAGAAAACTCAGAATGTTCAGAGTGATGCTATAGAAGAGCTGACAAGTCTGCTGAAAGAAGTACATTCCTCTGTGCACAAACAAGAGACTAATTTGGCAAACTGTGTCAAATTTAACAGAAGTCAGTGTTATCTTCATAATGATGCAGTTATTGGGGCTATCTACTCAACCAAAAATGCGGTCAAGGTTCTATTGGAGGAACATCATAAAGTATTTCCTATCACTACTCCTTCTCTCAAGAGGTTAACTCAGATTGATGAAGCTTTTAGGAAAAGAATGAATGAGATTGTTTCCCTAGACCTACTGAAGCTCAGCTTCGTGTTGCAAGAGACCAGGATCAAAGGTAAAGAGCCGCTGGTTTGATTTGTTCTGGACAAATGGGGGAGAAGTTTGATGTAGCTGGACAGCAGAGTGGTTCAAAAAGAGGTTCTGAAACCAATCCTAGTGGCTTAAGTTCCACTTCTGGCCCTAGGGGATCTATTCCAAGAAGTCAATGGACTCTTAAGCAACAAAAGAAATTTGTTGAAGCTGAATCCAGAAAGAAACAAAAACATGACCCATATGTTCTTTGCCTTTAGGTTCTGGGTTGGGTAGCTTGTCATATGACTTGTTATTCTACTTATGTTTTATGTTTTCTTCTGACTTTTATTCTTTATGTTCATTTCTTCTGATTTTGTAATGGTGTTTCATTATTAATGTGATGGTCCTTGATTTCTTGATCTATTTGTTCCACTTATTTGTGCTAAATATGTTTATGTATATGCTTATTGACTTCTAACTCATGAAAATGTAACAACTTGATCTTAAGCTTTTTGACTAAGTTCAACAAATTCATGAAGTTCTCCATTTATTCCAAAATGGGTGAGTTAAGTCATTTCAGAGGTTCTGAAAACATAAACCTAGGGGAGTTACTTTCTAAACTTATGTATTTGTTTAAGTAACTAACCTTTCTGAACCACGTTTGTCCATAACTAAAATGGGGGAGAACGATGAACCCTATGAGTTTTGGTTAGTCCAAAATGTTTCAGAAGATATTTAAATACATACACTTATATATACTTGATGATTATTGACCAACAATTTTTGTTAAGTTCTGTATAAGCTTCTCAGCAGGTGCTGAATGAAATCTAGACTGCTTCTTAAAGTCAACTCAGAAGATAAAGCTAAGTCAACCGGATACTTTAAGGAGTAACGATGTCGATAAATCATTGTTTACTTACTATGTGTCGAATTGGCTTGAGCTATAAAATTTCTAAAGTTTTAAGTAGCCCTAACATTTAGAGCAGTTTCAACGTGTTTTTTTGAGTTAATATCAATTAAGTTATTTGTTTAATGCATTCATTTGTTACAGGGCTGTTAAGTCTCGCTGCAACGGGAGCTTTCCAGATTCTTCTCTTTGGGGTGCATTGCTACTACAAGCTCATGTCGTCTGTTGCAAATTCATCTACTTTAACCCTAATGTTATTTTATTCTGGCTTCATATGACACATTATCTAATGACCGTACCTCACTATCGTTTAGAGGTTTATACTCCATTAACTTGTTTTTCAATCATATGTAGTGCTACTATCAATACTTCGTCGTAGATATATGCTATATTTTGTTTGTTTTGTGCTGGATTTCGCACAAAGTATATATGAAAGTTGTGTTTTTATTTGTGTGTTTGGAAATTTGTTCTGAATTATATACAGTCAGTTATTTGTAAGTTTTGTGAGATTTGAAGAAATTTTTTTGCTCTTTTTATTTTCTTTTTTTTTTTGCGTTTCTTGAAGAAATTTTTTTATGCTCGTGAACCGTTTGTTTTACTTTGGGGTATGGTGGATTAGAAGTCGGAGATGTCACGTTAGCTTTTAGTTGTGTGTTTGATTTAAATTGTATGTTATTCCTTTTTGGTTCATTTGCAAAACCTTCAACGCTAAGCTTACTGTAAGAACCTTGACATCCTGCTAAATCTTGGATTTATCTCCCTTCAGGTTTCGATTCCTAAGCTTTTGATCGACCCAATTCTAACACGATGCTTTTGATGGTCACATTAGTGTTAATTAGCTTGTTTGCTTCTCCCAGTTAATCACCCGTATGAGGTAAGATATAGTTATGCTATTAAATGTTTGCTCATTTTCATGTTGTGGCTTAACTTTGAAACGTAACATAATAATCACTGAATTTTATGCTTTTTACGTGAAAATGATCAAACTTGAGTGGTACTAGATGTAATTTTATTAGAAGAAAAATAAAATAGGCAACTTAAATCAAATTAAGTGAATAAAGCATCTAAAGCAAATGTTAAAGACAATTGACAACTTAATATTAAAACAACTATAGACAATAGACAATTTGATAATCTTTGTGAAAGCATCAAATGCGATGTTAAAGAATCTGAATCTAATAAATTATTAGGTGTACCTGCATCAGAAGCCCTTGAAAATATAGCATCAAGACTTGGATGATGTCATTTGACACATCCTGCCCAAGATAATGTACAACTCTAAGCAAAAGAGTGATGGAAAAAAACCATTTGAAGATTACGGAAGAGTACATCATATCAAACAACTACCTATAAGCAACAATACAAGTATATTGACATGTAAAAAGTATCTATGACGACACTAGAGATAAGAATTTGATAGAAAAGAGAAATTTGTTGCCTACCAGCACCCTTGATCATCTAGACAAGCTTTATCTGGGGAAATACAACAAGTAACCAACAAATCCATCTTCTAAATTGGGATACGGTGTGCAAACCTAAGAAAGCTGGTGGAGCTGGGATCAGGAAGGCTTCAGATTCTAATAAAGTGTTTCTCATGAAGCTTCTGTGGAAAATTTGAAAGGAGCCACAAACGCTTTGGGTTAAAATTTCGGCTTCCAAGTACAAGAAAGACATTATTTTTGGTGGGGATTCTAGACTTGTGCGAAATCGCTCTCACTTGTGGAAAAGTATCCACTCGATTTTTGATGATTTTATTGCAGGGCTGTCTTGGAGTATTGGTGACGGTAAAACAGCCTCTTTCTGGGATGACATGTGGCTCGATGATTTGAGGCTTAGAGATGTCACTATTCGCCCAATTGAAGACTCTATTGCAGGGTTTCGGGTTGCGGATATGTTCGATGCTCAGTCGGGTTGGCGTTGGGACATTTTGGAGCACTATTTTGATGATCACATCCTGCTGCGTCTTCATGCTATTCTTGCTTTTCGAGATTCTGACATACGAGATATGCCCAGATGGCGAAATTCTACGAATGGGATTTTTACTTGCAAAGCGGCGCACGATTCTCAGCTTTTCCAAAGCTTATGGAAGTTAAAAGTTAAAAGTTCCTCAGAGGTATAAATCCTTTGGGTGGCTTAGTATCCATGGGAGAATTCTGACCAATGTTGAGATAAAAAGAAGACACCTCACAAATGATCATATGTGTAATAGATGTCATAGAACAGAGGAATCGATCTCCCATACTCTTCGTGACTGCCAGACCAGCAATGAAACTTGGAGACAAATCATTCCCAGGAACTATTGGGCTGCCTTCTTTGCTATGGATGAGGAGAATTGGTTCCCAAATTGTCTCAAGCTCTCCGACAGTTCTTTTGGAAATCAACCTTCCTTATTACAACAGCCACTCTTTGGGAATGGAGAAATAAAGAGCTCTTTCAAGATGATTTCAGTGTAAAGGGGAGATCATTACCCGGAAGATCAATGATAATAGCTGTTGTTGGCAAATTCTTGATGGTGTAAAATCTAAAATTGAGAAATGGGTTCATTGGAAGAAACCACCACCAGGAACTTGGAAGCTTAAATATTAACCGAATCACGGCAGGGGGCTTAATTCGGGATGGAGACGGCAATTGGGTTCGGGGTTTCCTTGACAATATTGGAGTAGGAAGCTCGTTTGAAGCAGAATTATGGGGTATTATTTCAGGCCTTAAAACAGCTCTAGCAGCAGGAATTAAAAAGCTTGAGGTTGAGTCGGACTGTGCTGAGGTTGTGAAATTTTAGCAAGTTCAATTGTTAAAGGAGCAAATTGATTGGAAAATTTTAAAAAGTAAAATAAATTAGAAATTCTTTTTAAAATTTTAATATATTGTGCATTTTGGGGTCTATGGTATACCAACTTAGCTCCAAATCATATTGTCTCAATTAAAATGAATCCCAAACAAAATATTACAAAAACTATTAAAACGCGCAACGCGTGGTTAAGTTATCTAGTTATAATATAATTAAAGTTCACATCCAATTTAATACACATGATCTCATTTCCAACTGTACATATCTAATATAGTGGCTCATGCAAAGTCTACAAGGTGCTCGTGAACAATTAAATGAACAAATAAACAAGTCGTTCGTGATTAAGCTATTGAATATTATAAACGAATAAGTCTCGCGAATAGCTCGTAAACAAACAAGTCTAAACAAACCAAATCTGAACACCTTTTTAATGTTCGAGCTCGATATATTATTAACGAACGAAGCTTGAACTTGCCAAGGTTCGATTTCGACTCGGCTCGTTTACGGCCTAAACATAATTATTATATTTCATCTCATAAAAGTTCAAATATAATAAATTAGAATATTATATGAGAAAATAATAGCACGACAATGCAACGACAAGATGGTAAAAAAGGTGTTTAATGATTTAATCTTATTCTAAAATGTTTCTACCTCCTTCAACCTCTCTTATATTCTGCAAAACCTCTTGAGACTCCTAAAAAATACAAGTAGAATATGAGCTGTAAAAACCCTAGAGCATGGAGGTTCACATGGGAGGCACAATCTCACTCCCCTATTCTCAAATTATACCTTTTTGGTTCATTTGCAAATTGCTACAACAACCTAGACATCCAGCTAAACATCTCTGAATCATCCCTCCTCGTCAACTGGTTCCGAGATGATGACAATACTGCCCTTGTCTCCCTTAGGGTTCCCATTCCTAAGCTTCTCTTGATTGACCCTGATTCCATTTTGACTTTCAATGCTTTTCACGACCACATTCTTGTTAAGCTTGTTCTTCTTCTCCCTGTTAATCACCCCATCTTCTCCCACTTCACTTTGACCCAAGATGGACCTCAAAATCATGTTTTGGATTCCATAAAACCTCTCGTTATGGATTCCGGTAAGCATTTATATTCAATCTTTCTTTCTGTTTTTGTAAGGTGTTGATCTTTATTCGGTATGCACGTTATACTTATCATGGGTTGTTTGAATCAGATGTGAAGAGGTTATCTTTGATTAAAGGAGTACACTTTTACTGCAGAAGTTGCTCAACTCGATTGACTGCAACTCCCATCCGGTAAAGTTCATGTCTTTTCTCATTTCTGTTCACACTTCAAGTATTCGACTTCTGATTCTCGAGCGTTTTTATTTCTATGTTATGCCTTTCGACTGTCTTACATGTGCCAAACTTTTTGAAGTTGAACAGCGGATTTTGCAAGTTTTCACCTTTCATGTAATTTTAGAATTCAGTTGGCTGTAGGAAGATGCACTTGTGCTTTTCATGTTTCCTTTAGCTTTCTAATATAAGGGCAAAGAGCTTGTATGTTACTTTTTGACTTGCTCTTAAATTACTGGCATCATAATAATATGTTCTTTCGCCTCCTTATCCTGTTCTCAAAATTTCAGTTCATATGTAGAGATTTCGTAGAAATGCCATCAACTAACTGGCGAGAAAGTGCTGACAACTGGTTTGGAGGTTGCTGCTGTTCATTTGGAGGTGCAAGTGAGAAGCTGGTAGATAAGTATGCAGATGCATATACATGTACAAAGGGTATATGCCTGTTAAATTCTACAGCTGTTACGCTTTGTAAAGATGACCTTTTAGGAAGAAAATTTGCTGATGATTTGGATGGAATTCAAAGGTACGAACGGGAAAAGGATATTTCTGGTTTCAATGATTTAAGCAAACAGCAGATGACCGTGTTCGATATAAGTTGTGATAATGATAATGGAAACCTGTTGGGCGCTGATGCGCTGCGGAAGTCTTCAGAGCTTCATTCTGATAATCTTTGTGAAAGCATCAAATGCGATGTTAAAGAATCTGAATCTAATAAATTATTAGGTGTACCTGCATCAGAAGCCCTGGAAAATATAGCATCAAGACTTGGATGCTGTCATTTGACACATTCTGCCCAAGATTATGTGGAAACAAGCTTAGATGAGGTGTCTCAACATGCATTAGCCGGACTGAAAACCACAAAATCTATTGAGTCTCTTGTAAATCGGAGGTCTTTGCTTAACGGGATTCTTGGAGATGTTTTTATGGCTAAATCCTATAATCATTCCGTTGATATTGAATGGAAGCAATTTGTTTGTCCTCAGTGTTCAACTCTTCTTGGAGCTTATCCATGTATTGATGGTAAGCTGCCCATAGATGATGGAGTTAGGCTTTTCAAATGTTATCTTTCCACTTCTTTGCCAGTTGGTACTACAGATGACTTGTTCAGGTAAACAAATATTGATCTTAAATTTTTCTCTCATATGCAACTAGATAATGTAGCCAGCTTCTGTAGAATAGGACAGGACTAAAAAGAGACTCAATGTTGCATTGCATATTTTTTAGTTCTGTCAAATCCTTTTAATATATCAATTGTTCCATGATTAGTAACATCTTATGGAATTTTTATGAGGGAGTGCCTTCATGTTTGTATAAAGTCCGTTTTCAGCAAGCTTAATGAGCAAAACTTTCTTATTGCTTTATGATGCCAATGATACAGTAGTGTTATTTTGTCACCCCCTTTCTACTATTTTATTATTATCCCCTTTCTAAAAGGTACTTCTAATTCATCTGCAACTGAATCAATCTTTATTATATAGTGAGGAGGGAATAGAAAACACTAATACTCAGTATTCATCAGTGTCTAGGCTAATTGAGTTTGACAGACAAAGGAAGTATGTATGTATCAATGCTTTTCATCTCTCTGTAATGATCCTTAATTCAGATTGACACATTCGTTTCTTTTTCTTTCTCTTTGTAAGAATAGATGTAAAAGGAGTTAACTAAAATGGTAAGTGGAAAACATCATATTTTGCTGGCATTATGTGTGTTTTTGGGTAGTCTTGCATGTTAGTCAACAATGTTGAAGGATCTCAGTGGCAGCTAAAAGTCCATAAGGTTCTTTTTTTCTTAAATGTTATGGTTTCATGAGATTGCAGGCTTCTAAAGAGCATGTATATATCGGACCTATGATTGAGGATCCAGACTAAATCACATCTCTGATAGGTGAACTGGTCATTATATCAAAATGCTGTAAGATTTAGAACTCTTCTGGAGCCATTGTAAAGGGACTGATGTAGTGGTCTAGATTAAATTTTCAATAAAACAGAGCTTTGATCTGTTTAGGGTGCTTTACGTAAGAATTAAGAACTTTTGATAATAATGTGTCTGTGGCCCAAGACTTCCATCGAACTGCTTACTTAAACGTTAGTCTAATATGAAACTTGTGCATATAATTAAGTGATTTTGTTCTAGCTGTTCAAATACATATAGTGAAGAGACAAGATATCAGTTTTCAATATTTCTTTTAAATATAAGCCTTTTTTTCCTTACCTTCACAAAATGATGCTGCTTGGGACTTCTCTGTACATCTGCATATAATCTATATACGTTCCGCTCTAGAGTTAATTTTTACAAGTTACAGAGTTGATTCTGAAAGGAAACAATGAATTGGCTTTGAGGCTTTTTTTACAAGTACTGGGAATGCCACTTGATTAATATATGTTTGTTTGTCTATTATTGACAGGCAATATACTTTGGAGAGAATGTTTGCAAATATGCTAATGGAAAGTGCGCAGGAAGAATTATCATTCCGGACTGTTGTCAAGGATTTGACCACAAAATCACCGATGCTACAAGTTGTTCTTGTAAATCCAGACTCATGGTGCTGTTCTGGTACCTGTTTTGGTTCAGAGTGCAGTCCTGAATCAGTGCCTAAGTTGGAGTTACGTCCTGCGATCAAGCTTTTATTTTCAGATTGTAGTGACAAGATATCCCAATTAAGGTCTGTCAAATTTACTTTCTGTTTGCGGCTTTGCTATTACTGTATTTCTAGTAGAAGCTATTTCTGCGCACACATGCATTAAATGTAGTTAGTGTTGTAAAAGAACATGATCTATGTGCAGGGTGTTTGAAGATTGGTCAAAAAATAATGTAGCTGATGAAGTTTTCATGCTGCCGTTTCTGGTAGAAAGTTTGATCAAAACTATGACATCCAAGAAGGAATTACTTCCACCTTCGTGTACGTTGTTCGATGGTTTATCCTCGTCATTCATGCTGAGGTAATGCTTCGTGTAATAGCTTTTAACTTCCATTAGATCCATTTGGAAAAGTCTAGTACCATGTTGTATAAACTATGTTCTATTGAATTGAACTTGAGACAATCGCCTTTCATAGTCCTGATGAACAATTTTGTACTCATTATAGCTCTATGTTAATTGATGAGCTAGTTAAGTATAATTGAGAAATAGCTACTATATAGCTCTTAAACCTACTTGTATAATAGACTTCAGTATCATTTATTTTACTGTTACCAACATTAGAAATATGAAGCTGATAGTAATATCACCCTAGCAAAAATCAACAATTTCAACAAGTGCATCAAAATATGCATGGGAAGTATTCATACTCATCATTCAACTCATTCCTTATAATTAAAAGCACTGATAGCATGAAAAAGTCATCTGTTATTTTACTTGTGAAAATATATTTTCATGCATCCTATAATGTTTACCCTCATCATTATATTAATAAGAATTACACAATCAATCCTAATCACAACATTATTATTCATAAAAAAAAAAAAGAGAATAAATAAATTAATGAATTAGTATATCAATAATTTGTTAAAAAAAAATAAAAAAAAATAAAAAAAATAAAAAAATTTGTTAACCATCCCAAAAAATAGTGTGCTTTATGTTAAAAGTTAAAACAGAGTACTCTGTTTTTCGAATAAAATTAAACTTACCCCAGGATCAAATGAGAGTTTGTTATCAGGCTGATCACGATCCTCATCCTCATCATCATCGTCATTTTCATTCATACGCTGAGTACGGGAACGAGTACGTGAAGATTTAGTACTGCAATCAATATCTTCAATCAGGAGAATTGATCTATTAGTAGTAGAAGTAAGAATCCGCCTTAGATCCCCATCATTTTTCACACCTTGAAGCTGAAGATCATATATATGAAATCTCAAATAATTAGCCATAGCAGCCACAAAAGTGGACTTCCCCGTCCCAGGCGGACCGTACAAAAGATAACCTCTTTTCCAAGCTCTACCAACACTCTGAAAGTATTTCTTCCTTTGCATAAACAAATCAAGATCCTTGACTATGGATTCCTTATACTGAGGCTCCATAGCCAAAGTTTCAAAAGTAGCAGGATGCTTAAACACCGCGGATTCCCAAACCGAACCTTCATGATCATACGTGTAAAGATTAAGTGTATCGCGCGTACTCAAAATGGATTCAGCAGCAAGTGAAATATGAGGCAAGTAAGTATCAATAACCTTTTGTTTATTCCTCTTATTACATTTCAACTCGAAGTATTTTCTGTTTCGAAGATAGTATTTCTTGGATTCTTTTTCGCGAAGGATCCATTCGAATCTCGTGTTTTGAAAAATGTCAACAACTTTGGTGTCAGCAGGAATGCCTGGTTTGGGAGGAGCAGTAATATTGTTGCTGTCATTGTTTCCAAGAAGAAGGCAGGAAAATGTCATTGTTTCTAAAAATGGATACTAATTAGAAGAGTTGTAAACAAAATAAATTAGGATTTTATTACTTTAAATTCATTAAATTGATTAGATGAGTGTATTTTGTTTGGTAACTAGATTAAAGCTAAAACTCCCTTAGAATAGTAAGTGAGGGAGTCCCTCACCATAGCCTGGTTGTATATATATATATATATTTTAGGAGTTCATATTTTTTTTCCTCTAACTATCTGTTTATCTAAATATGTTATATATACAGGATTTCTACTTGTTAGTGGGCCTTATAGTAGAGATTCGTTGTGGAGGTGGAGAGAATAATATAACTTTTAGACCACCTTTTCAGTAGAATCAGTGCAATGGGTAAGCCTGAAGCTATTATTTGTTTATACATATGCTGCTCAAGTTGTTTTACATGTGTATTAAAGTGTACTTGTGAAAAGATGAATAGTTGGGGTCATTTACTTTTGTCCTATTTTTTTTTTTTCTATTTATAGTCAAGCTCCTCAATAGACAAACGAGACAAATCCCAATTTGTTGGTCCTCCTTTTTAGGTTCAGTAAGATCAGAGTATTTAATTCCTCCTCCCTTCACCAGTTGGCAACTTCCTCAACTTATTCAACTCCTGCTAAACCCTTTAATTAAATTAGATCTTCAAGCTGCTGAATTCTTTCCTTTCTCCTGCTTCTCAGATAAACTCTATTCTGGATCAGATTCTGATAATGACCTCCAAAGGCCTAGGTATCCTGAATTCAATGCCGCTAGAGACATGGCTAATCCTGAATTTAGGATTGGAATGTTGTTCAACAACCATGAGGAGTTCAAAGAAGCTGTTAGGGTCCAAGGGATTAAAAATAGATATCAACCGTGGTTCAGAACGAACATTCCAGAGAAAGTAGAGGTTGTTTGTAAAGGGATGGTGAATAAGAAACAGAAATGCACTTGGAGAATATTTGCGTCACAAGTTGATAAGAACGATCCAAATAACTACACAGTACAGATTAAAGCATCACAATTTAAACATGGGTGCAGCAAGGTGCATACAAACTTCCATTTGACATATAAGCGTATAGGGAAGAAGTACTTGGAGGAGTTTAGAAGTGATGTTGATTGGAAGGTGCAAGCAATGATCGATGATATTAGAAGGGAGATGTCTCTATCTGTTAGAAAAATGACAGCTTATAGAGCCAAGTCTCATGCTCTTCAAATTATCCATGGGGATGAGAGAAGCCAATATGAGAATATATTCAGGTATGTATAATTAAATTTGTAATAAATATGTAGAAAATTCTTATGTCATTTTTATGTTGATATAAATCAGCCTACAAATGCTTGAGTTTATGCTAGTTGTAAAGGTTAAAATGCTTGTGAGACAGGTATAGAGCTGAGATACTGAGAACAAATCCAGGTAGTACAGTGATGGGAAGATGGAAGGATCAGAAATTTAGGGGCATGTATGTATGTTTGAATGCTCTGAAGTCGACATTCAAAGCAGGATGTAGACGACTCATATCTCTAGATGGATGTTGGTTGAAAGGTTTATATGGTGGACAATTGCTATCTGCAGTGGGAATTGATCCGAATGACTGTATATTTCCCATAGCTTATGCAATGGTTGAGTCCAAAAGTAGGGAAACATGGACATGGTTTTTAGAACTATTGGCAATAGATTTGGAGATAGAAGATAGTAGCAAGTGGACATTTATGTCTGACAAGCAGAAGGTATTAATTGTTGCCTTTAAGGGAAAAGAGTTGAAAGATCTACTTTGGAATGCAGCAAGGGCTCCCTACATGGCTAAACATGAAGAATGGATGAAAAAGATCGAGGAAAAATCACCTGAAGCAAGAGAATGGCTAAGGTCAAGGCCACCTAAACATTGGGCCAGATCCTATTTCACCGAAAGGTATAATTTTTTGTATATTAATCTGTTTAAGTGGCTAAAGCATTGGCTCATTTTAAGTGGTTGTATGCAACTTGTGATATTTGGTAAAAAAATGTGTATATATGTTTTGTACAGGGCACAATGTGATATGCTTTTAAACAATTTGTGTGAAAGTTTCAACAATTACATACTTGATGCTAGAGACAAAGGAATCATCACAATGTTTGAGATGATCAAGGTTAAGCTTATGAAACGAATCAAGGCCAAAGCAGATTTGATGAAAAGGAGTGACAAACAATGGTGCTTCAAAATATTGAAAAAATTGGAATTGAACAAGGACTGGGCAAGACATTATGAAGCCACATTTTCAGGGGGGTGAGAGTTCAGATCAATGGCCTAGGAGAGCAGTATGTGGTGAACTTAGATGCACGAGAATGCAGCTGTAGAAGATGGCAGTTAACTGCAATTCCATGTTCACATGCTTGTGCTGCCATCATTGCACAAAATGAGAATCCAGAGGATTATCTATCAGACTGCTACTCTATAGAGACTTATCTGAAAGTGTACAGCTTTATAATTGAACCAACAAATGGCATGGACCAGTGGCCCCAGGAAAACCCACCTATACCAGTTGGGCCTCCAACTCCAGTAAAGGCAAAGCGTGGTAGAAGAAAGATAGCGCGAAGGAAGGAACCAGAGGAACTTGAACAAGCTGCTAGGAATGGAAAATTAACCCTGTAGGGTAATATGTACATGACATGTAGGCAGTGTGGAGCCAAAGGCCATAACAAAAGGACTTGTACATCGCAAGACACATCTTCAAGTCCTCCCCAGGTATATAAGTAATATGTATATTTGTTTTAATGCATTTTCTTTAATTTCAGTTATATGAACTATTAAATCATGTGTTTTTCCAATTGTAGACAAAGAGAGGTAAAGTACCACCTTCTGCTCCCAAGCCAACAACATCAACCAGTTCTACTTCATATCAACCAACACAATCTGCAACAACAGTCCAATGGATGATGGATGTAATATTTATTTGTTTGTGTTAATTTTGATGTTCAAATTTACTTTTTAATTTCCTAAAGGTAGTTCTTATTTGATAGGGATCAAGCCAAACAAAAGCACCAACATCGTCGACAAGGAATGAGAATGCACAAGGGACCAATGTGATTCCCAAAGGTGGATGAAAGACTCTAATCTCGGGAAGTTCGACAACTACACGAAAGTCGTGGCGTTGAAAATAAAACGTGTAGAATTATGACATCTTTTGGGTGAAATTTTGAAGACACTTTTTTGGAACATACTTGTTATGCTTGTAGTTTGGTTAATTCTGTAATTCTGGATGTCGTTTTGACTTTTGTGCTTTTGGTTTATGTAAATTTGGAATATCATTTAGGGAAAATGTATGTGATTTTGGATTTACTGATTCGATTTCAGTCTCAATTTGAAGCCACATATATTTAATTATGTAATTAACAGAATCTTGGATGTAATTATGAGATTTTTGGGATTTTAGGTTTAGAGTGTTTTTATTTGCAGATCTTCCAAAAAAGAAGAATGAGAAAAATGGATGGGAGAATAAAAGTTGTGAAATTGGAAAGAGAGGAACTCATGAACTTGGAAAGATGGAGAAAGTAAAATGAAATATTTTTTTTTATAGGAAGATTCAGTGTACGTGAATGGGGGAACTGAGTTTGGGAGGGAAGATTTTCAGGGGTAGAATGGTTTTCACCATGGCATAGCTTATGATAAACATATAAATCATGTTAAGTTCATATCATAAGATTTCAATGGAAGAGCATGTTAAGATATGTCATTCTAATCACATAGAAAGCCATAATCCATAGAATAAAATTAAGTGTTTGATCATGGCATTACTTTTTAGTTCGTGGCAAAAATATCATCACTTAAGCATACTCTAGATTTATGTGAGCATATGATATTTAAGCTATTATAGTTGTGATCATGACATGCATACATTCTTATTTAATCATATACTTTAACTAAAGTAACTCTAGATAAAAATTCTTTATTTAAGCATTTAGAGTTTAACATATAAGCATGTAAAGTATATATGATTAAATTACTTTGTCACAAGTATATATATATATATATATAGGAGAGGGATCGGGTGAGAACACCTCCTTAAATTGAGAACACTCCTTAAAGTGAGAACACATCAAAACTACGTAGTTTCATTAAAGGGGAGGGACTAAAAGGAAATTTACCCATTTAATTCATGTTATGCGTGTATGTAGTCAAGAGAGAGAAAAGTGGGTTGATGACTCATCATTTGTTTACTTTTTATTCAAAAACGTTTTCCCGGCTATCCTGAACTCCGATTTCAAATTTTTTTATATCGTTGGACTGGTATTGTCGAGGCGCTCATTTTAAGATCCATCATGCCCAGGTAAAAACGAAGTTTTAGAATTTGGAACATACCGCTTTCGAGTTTGGAAGGTATGCTGATTTTAGTTTTATTTTTTGTACGGTAATGTTATATACATTCTGAATTTTGTAGTCTCTGTTTTAAATGTTAAACATACATTTATTAAAAAAACGTGTCGAAAAAACAAAGCAAAAACATATTTTAATGGTTAAAAATTGGAAAAATACATTCTAAACCACGTAAAATCAAAATTTATAAACCCTATACCATAAAAAAAACCAAATTCAAAAATATAAACCAAATTCTAATATATATAACACTTTATATTCGCATAAAAAAAGAATTTTATACATGTCACATTATTGTTAAATTAAAATATAAGGAATTACAATGCAGAGATAAATATCCTGGAACACAGAGTTTATAAGTTTAGAATGCGAAGTTTATACAATGGAACACACAGTTTATAAATTTGGAATGCGTAGTTTATATCTTAAAGTACAAAGTTCATATTCTAATTTAGAGTTTAGCGTTTAGGATCTCAATTTTAGGGTTCAATAATTAGGATTTATGTTTAGGATCTCAATTTTAGGGTTCATTAAGTAGAATTAAGGTACAATTTTAAGGTTTGGGGTTCACTTATTTCGATTTAGGGTTTAGAGTTTGTAGTTTAGGGTTCAATTTTAGGATTTAAATTTAAAAACTTAGAGTTACGGGTTCACCACTTTAGGGTTTCGGGTTCATTAATTTAGGGTTCGAGTATCACCAATTTTTTATGATACTTTATTTAAAAATATATGTATATTCAATTTTGGTCATTTAGTTATAAGTGTTTAGGTTGTTACAATTAATTTGAATGGACTTTTTTTGAATTATATTGTGGAACATGACAGTTTATAGTTTAGAATATATGTATATTCAATTTTGGTCATTTAGTTTTAAGTGTTTAAATTGTTAATATTATTGGATTTGAATGTATTTTTTTTTTAATTATATTGTGGAACATGACAGTTTCTAGTTTAGAATATATGTATATTTAATTTTGGTCATTTAGTTATAAGTGTTTAGGTTGTTAGTATTAATTTGAATATATTTTTTTGTAATTATATTGTGGAACATGACAGTTTGTAGTTTAGAATTTATGTATATTCAATTTTGGTCATTTAGTTATAAGTGTTTAAGTTGTTAATATTATTGGATTTGAATGTATTTTTTTTGGATTATATTGTTGGACATGAAAGTTTCTAGTTTAGAATATATGTATATTCAATTTTGGTCATTTATTTATAAGTGTTTAGGTTGTTAGTATTAATTTGAATGAATTTTTTTTAATTATATTGTGGAACATGATAGTTTGTAGTTTAGAATTTATGTATATTCAATTTTGGTCATTTAGTTATAAGTGTTTAGGTTGTTACTATTAATTTGAATGAATTTTTTTTTGTATTATATTGTGGAACATGACAGTCGTAGTTTAGAATATATGTATATTCAATTTTTGTCATTTAGTTTTAAGTGTTTAGGTTGTTACTATTAATTTGAATGGATTTTTTTTTGTATTATATTGTGGGACATGACAGTTTGTAGTTTAGAATATATGTATATTCAATTTTGGTCATTTAATTATAAGTGTTTAGGTTGTTACTATTAATTTGAATGGATTTTTTTTGTATTATATTGTGGAACATGATAGTTTGTAGTTTAGAATATATGTATATTCAATTTTGGTCATTTAGTTTTAAGTGTTTAAGTTGTTAATATTAATGAATTTGAATGTATTATTTTTGGATTATATTGTGGAACATGATAGTTTGTAGTTTAGAATATGTGTATATTCAATTTTGGTCATTTATTTATAAGTGTTTAGGTTGTTAGTATTAATTTGAATGATTTTTTTTTAATTATATTGTGGAACATGACAGTTTATAGTTTAGAATTTATGTATATTCAATTTCGGTCATTTAGTTATAAGTGTTTAGGTTGTTACTATTAATTTGAATAAAATTTTTTTTTTAATAATAATTTAATACCATTTAAATATCAAGTAGAAATGTGATACAAACTTGTTCAATGTTATTTTGGTCATTTGCTTATAAGTGTTTAGATTGTTACTATTAAATGTGGTTATTATAATATTTTATTAAATGTGGCTATTATATAAATTGAACATAAAGCTTAAATCATAAAAAAAATAAAACTTTAATCATAATAGTTACAATATCACATTTTTAATTGATATTTAAATTTTATTAAATGTGGCTATTATATTAAATGTTATTAAAAATATATAATATTTTTTATCATTAGTATATTAAAAATGTTACTTAAAAGAATTATGAAAAACAGAGGAATGTATGTCAATAATAATAAGACTATATAAATGGGTTCACCAAGCAAATCAAGAGAGTTTGTTTCTACTCCAACTCAAAATGTTTTATTTTATTTTAATTTGTAATTAATTAAGAAAATATAAATAAATGTTTAGTTGTGAAATTGCATAATTAAGAAATAGTATCATAGTATTTATTTGGGAAAAGTATAATAATAATAATAATAATAATAATAAATACTTTTTCCCACGTATTGATTGTATCATCACTATATGATCAATAAAAAAATGATGCCTATAAATATATATTTAGTTTGTAATTGTATTTAACTAAACATTCAACTCAAAACAAAATTTGAGTGGAGGCTTGCCTAGCTACACCCAGAAATATAAACAATAAATATTAATGTGTTGCATCATATACAATAATAGGTTGTGGCCCAGTGGTAAGCATGCTTGACAAGGAGGTGGAGTACGTGGTTCAAATCCCACCTCCAACAGTTTCGCGTTTTTTTGTTATTTTATAAACAAAACGACGTAGTTTTAGGGTGTTCTCATTTTAAGAAGTGTTCTCAATTTAAACCTTGTTTTCATGTGATCCCTCTCCTATATGTGTGTGTATATATATATATATATATATATATATAATGTATATTATAAAAACATAAATATATATAAAACATATTATAAAAACCATATATTAAATCAAGTAATCAAAATCAACTAGAGTGAAATAATAATCTCCCCCTTTTTGATAACTTGCAAAAATACGCTCGGTGGTTTTTATAACGATGCTCCCCCTAAATTTAAAGCTCCTCCTATATGAAAGACTTCTATACGTATAGGGTTTTTGTGACAAAAACAAAAACATAAGTAAATGGGTTTGAGTTTTAAAACAGAAGTGTTTAAGCCCACTTAACTTATTACTCAATTTAAAAACAAAAGAGACCTTTAATCAGAATACTTAAATTAATTAGGCCCAAAAACAATTTCTGAAATCTAACTAGTTATACGGTTAAGGCCCAATAGATTATCGTCAGATTAAGTTCATAAAAGGCCCGCGTATATTTTATACTCTTATGCATCAAGATTTCACCAGTTCATACGCATATGGCTTGTAGCAGATTTCAGATTTCTCCCTAGCATGCATAACACAGAAATAACTATGTTCAATTTGCATATATAAACGACCATATAAAACTTCTCCCCCTTAGTTTTGAAAGTAATCAAAAACTTTTAAGCACATGCAGGGTAGATAGAAGCATTATGCATATATCGAGGACATGAAGATGTACCTATAGCATTTTGGATAAAACACACCAGGCAAACCAAAGCACAACATGCCAGACGGATATGAGGTGGTACTACGCATGCATAGATTCTAGAAACAGCTAAGATTCCATCTAGCTAAGGTTAATTCAATTCAGCATATTGTCAGTAAAGACAACTCATGAAGTTTCAGAATTATAGAGAATTCTGGAAAATTGTACCTGCAAATTTTATATATATATAAAAGGAGAAGAGCAATGTATCAGCTCTCATCAAAACATAACCACAAATATCCAAAAAACCTAAGATAACTTAAAAACTACTTAAGATTGTACCATACAAAAGTAGTTTCAGAAACTATCTATGGCTGTGGTTAGAGAGGGTAGATAGATAGATACTTCACGATTGCAGGAGAGATATCAGAAGGTTCACTTAATCTGAGGAAGCAGAATGAGGTGGACTTGGTTCAGCAGCCATGGTAACTCCAGGTACACTCTTGATAGCAGATTTCAACTCATTTGTTCCATTTTGGAGACCTCTTATTGCTGCTAGAACATCCTCCTGCATGCCTAGTAGGATTTGTTGGTTGGTGTGCAATGTGAACACACGTCCGTGTTGATCATCTAGCTTGTTGTTACGTTCCTTAAGAGCAAGGCTCTGCTTGGTCATCCTATCCTGCACAAAACAGCACAAAGAATCCATCTTTGCAGTCAAGTTAGAGATATGTCCTTCCAAGTTCTGTGACTGCTTAGTCATCCTTTGTGACATCTCATCAACCTGAGCCATTGTGCTTGCAAGAAACTTGAAATGGGAGTCCAGATTATATGTTGTATTGTTGACTTCCCCAAACATGTTTCGCATGTGACCACTTAGATTCACTATCTGTGCAGCAGTGAACTTCCAAGAAATCAGACTGCAAGTTCTGCTGAGTGAAAAACAAAGGAGTGGTCTCCTGTTGTGCAGGCTGGTATGTATGAGCATCGATGTACACCGAGCAGCTAGGCATGACAAATCCTGAGGAGCTAGGAGGTTTTTCCATACTGTCAGCAATGGAGTTCATAATGTCAAATTCCTCCTGAGTAAGCTCCTGATTCTCAACAGCAGAGTCAGCCTCCTAATCAGTCATGATCCCTTTCTTTTTCTGCAAATTCAGCTCATTAACATATAAGGAATTAATGCTTAAGCATGGTGAATCTGTCCTAAACAAGTTTGACTCTGATGAGATGGATTGTGGTAAAGATATCAAGACATCATCTAAGGAAGTTCTAGAAGAATTTTGCCTAACAAACAACTTGAATATGTATGGATTCCTTGATTGAGTACATAAAATTTCTCTAGAAATCCTAACCCTTTCATTTCGGTCCTTATACCTTACCAACATTTTGTAAACCTCAGTTTTTCCTAGACACCTTGAGTAATTCAATGTAGGTTCTTTCTCAAAATTGATCTTAAAGTGTCTAAAGACAGAGGTAAGTATCATGCTATATGGTAAGTCATCATGTATCCTAAGGTTTGACATATGTTCTAACATGACTGAAGGCAGATTAATACTTATGTAATGCATAACATTCCAAATGAAATGAATGTCAAATGATGTCATGGTTCCTAGATTGCTTCTAATGGGAACTATTACTCTTGTCATGAAATAATGCAGGGTCTCTAACTCAGGATAAGAGAGAAAAGGTTGTACACCATGGGTGCATTTTACCCTCGTTAGGGTATGGGATGGGTAGGGGTAGTTCCAAAATAAACGGGTAAGGGTATAAGATCGACACTACCCGCGGGTACCCTACCCGTTGCTATCCCTAACTGGAGGTTATTTTCAGATTTCCTTGTTTTTTTAGGGTTTCAATTTTCCCTGTAAATTCATGTATTATGGAACCGATTATACTCACTTGATTCATAATAAAATCGGTTCATCGTTGCCGGAGACGTAGACATAATTGGCCGAACTTAATTCGTTAAAATTTTTTTTATCGTGTTTTTGCTTTATATCTTGATTGAATTAGCTTGTCTATCAACAATATGAAAACTGAGACTCCTTTCCTGGCTAAGACTTTAACTAATTACGACCCTTTCGAGAATAAAGCATATGTGTCATGGCAATGCATGATTGGCACACCAATTATAGAAGAATTCTAGAATTCTAGTCTCAGACAGTTCCTTAATTGGTAGTGAATGCTAAATTAGGAATCACTTATCCTAATTAAATAGGCGAGGGAAACGAGACATCGTTTTGTTTGACCCGTTTCAATATGCAAGTTCGGGTGTACAATGACCTGGAATTTGGAATGAGTGTGACATTGGGCTAGGACAACATATACAAGGAGTGACTCTAAGATATAGTGATGAGGACATAAATAAACTAAATTCTACATTGAAAATAGAGACGGAATGACTGAGACTTATAAGTAAATTTATTTTTTCTGGTAACGCTTAAGTAATTAAGATATTGATCCAATATATGCATGATGCATTTTAGAACTGTGAATTGTTAGTATATTTGGGTTAGAATGTTCAATATCTGCATAGTATTTGGTCTGAGTGTCTCAGGATGAGAAATTTTTTGCCGCTCCTAAAGTACGTTCCTTGAAAAAATATATAAAGAACCACGAGTTGGTATAGATTCGATTTAAGGTATTAACAAAAAAATATAGAATTTTATTTATAAGGAAGTATGTACACCGTAAACGTTGTTCATGATGAGTGTCACATGTCACAATTGATTTAATATGACATCGCTAATATACACGGATAAATTCTTTTCCATTATAAATGTAGAATTTAATTTATTAATATTCATGTCCCTTTAGACATCTATCTTATGTCCTGCTATCACCATTACAATGCTGATCTTGTATCCAATATTATTTTGATAATTAAAAAAAAAAAAAAAAAAAGATAATCATAAATTGAGATAAGTGATCAAAAGATTACATTCCGTGCTCATTTGTGTACATAAAAATTATAAAATTAAAGCTAGGATGACTTGTGATTATGGAAAGCTTGGGTACGAAGGTACAAAATAAGACTAAGAATAGTTCCAACAAAGGAGAAAGATCCCCACATAACAAAAGTTCCATTGTAACATTGTTTGCCAAAATTGCAACTCCCAAAAAGGACTTGTTCACATTGTTTTTCATAATTAAAAGCAGCCAACCACCCAAAAATTAGAAATCCTAAGGGTATATTCGTAAGAATAAGTGTTTGTTTAGCAACAAAACTCTTGCTACCAAACAGTTGATATATTGTAGTTGCAGTTATGGCAGTTAAGGCACCTGAACATGTTCCTAAAATTCCAGTACTAATGTATAACAAACTTCTTCTGTTCGGCTCATTTATCAGCGTGTAAAATGCCACTGGCATCGGCACCATTAGCACCACAGTTAATGCTGTATTTGATATTATGTCTTTTTTCCTGCAGTAAAACATTAAACAGATCAAATTCTTTAGTTCCATACAACGAGAAACTAATTCAGGTCGATTTTGGTCAAAATGATCTCAATAAGTCTTTTTTGTTAGACATAAAGTTTGGATTCTAGTATATGCATAAAACTTAATATGGAACTACTACTAGAAATCCACCGATCACTGTACGGAATATTGCGACAGAATCGGGTGGTTAATTAGACGGAATCAAGCCTTAATTCGTCGCTAAACACCTGTTTTCGACGCAATATTCCCAACTGATCAGAAGATTTCTTGTAAGCAAACAAAGGATGAGTAGGGGATAGATCGGATTATAAAAAAAACAAAGCTAGTAAGAGAGTGTTCAAACCTTGTACACGAGTTGAGCATAACGGGGAAGATCCTTCCGAAGAAGCTGAAAGCACATGATATTTCCAATAAGAAGGAAGTTGATTCATCCTTTGTTACAGATTTAGAAATTCTTTCCAAATTGACCATATAAACAAGTCCTAATGTAGCCCCGAACATATTCACCAAATAAAACAGCCAGAAATCAACATTCGTTGCTTCCTCTTTCAAACTACGTTCAAACAACTCTTTGCTCTTTTCTTCCACTTCATTTCTCAACTTGTTCTCAACAATTTCCCAATCTTTATCCATTTCAATCTCCACTTGTTTTACGGTAGCTAATACTTTCGGATAAATCCCGAAAATCACTTGACACTTGCATTTATATATTCTCAACTGTTGTATACCTTTGATAACTAGTGCCATCACAAACGGCATGATCAACACAAACCCTAAAATCAATGCCCTTAACTGAGGACTCATTTGAGTAACACTCTCAATTATAAAGTAAATCCCGGTCGAAATGGCAATGAAAAAGGCAACCGGAGACATGTCAAACCCTCCGCATGATTCCATGAACTTAATACCACAACTCATAACCGAAATTGCAAATCCGGAAGTTGAAGGAAGAAAACAAGCCAAGAAGAGATAAGTGCCCGGATTTCGGGCACCTTTTCGCCCTTGAATACCTTCAACTAAGATAGCATAAATCCTTGCACATAAAGCAGAATAACTTGAAGTTATTGCAATTATAGTGCTATGAAGATCCCTGAAATTTCTAATGGCTAAAACATAGCAATAAGTACTAATCCAACAAGTGCTATTTCCTGCAATAATGTTTAGTAATAAAACTTGCCAATAAGATAAGAATTTAATCTTGTCTGCCATTAGAAGATATTGTCCACCATACCCAATTAATCCCATAATTAGACCAATAAGTAGGATTATTGAAGCAGGAAGATAATCAGCAGCTGCACCTGATAAAAATCCAAATAGCTTTCCAAATTCTGAAGCAACTAAAAGATAATTAAGTTGCATATGTGAGAAATAATTAGCATCTTCTGTGCATACTGGGAATATTAAATAACGGCTACCATTTATGGCTTGTAATAAATTGATGAATCCTAGGACTAACCAAGATGATGGGTGCCCAAAATATCTTAGTTGGTTGCTCATGATATTTTTTGTTAACCATAAATGGTAATTTATTAAATGCCATCTATGTTTTGCTTGTTATATAGTTTTAATGTACTTGTATTAAAATTGCACGTTTGTTTTGTTACCAATTGCTATCAAAATAATCAACACTACAAACTTAAAAAGGTGAGACAAGTACTTTTATCTATTTAGCCAAAATGGATGGTTATATGGGATTGTAAACTATTGTTGATAGCTGAGATTTTCTAGTTCAAAAATTAATGATCTCTTTTTTCAAAAAAAATAAAAATTAATGATCTCTCAGTTATTTTAACGAAATATAATTATGTTAAAAACTAAAATTATTTTTATTTTGGTGAATTAAGCAATTTTTATTAAGGCTTTATTTAGACTTGCCATTTATTTTCTTTTGTTGTTTGCCAAATAGTTACTTGAGCACATCTAATTCAGTCTAATGAGTTTTACTTATTGTATCCATGTTAGAAATTATATTTTTAGAGTACAAAATAAAGATTTGTAAATTTTTCTATACAATCACGTGAAACATAAAAACAAAATTCTAATTGTGAAAAATACAATTTCAAAAATTGATAAAACGAATAGTGTTTTTATCAGCTTTGCTTTTATGTTCAAATCTGGGTTCTTTTTTGTCAATCACTTAATGTGACAAAAGAACAATAGTGTTGAAATGGAAGATGAGATTTACAAAATGGAAAAATTATAGTATGCCGGGCATACCACGTCATCTCGTATGCCACCCTTATAATTCGATGACACGTCATATATGTTAGTATTTAGGGTCGATGATTTAGGGTTTAGGGTTTAGGGTTTAGTTTTTAGGGTCTAGAATTTTATATAAATTATTAACTAAAAAATTAATTACCAACTATTTACACAATGTTAAATTGTTATTGGTTGAGATGACACGTATCAAAGAATTATAAGCTTGGCATACCACGTCATCCGTATGTCTGGCATACAGTAAAATTTCTCTACAAAATGAGATTGATTTTATTATTCGCTATATTAAAAAAAAAAAACTTCAAAATAATGTGATCTCACTTTAATTCATATATAAAGACCGTTGGGCTTTCTGACCATGAGAAGTTTCAGGCCCAAGTGAGAAATTAAAGAGTATTTAAATTTTTTTTTCTAGGAGCTTTGTGAGTGAGAATTTCGGCCATTATAAAAGAAAGAGGGTGAATTTTGTTGCAACTTTTTGAATTCGATAAATCTCAAGACTTTAGATTGTATGCTGATTGTGTACACATCTAGTTTACCTACATAAAAAGTTTTGTATTTCCTATTATTTTTTATATGGTGAGAGATTTAATCGAGTCTCAAGATTCTTACGCCTTATTGTTGAAGTTTTTCTAAAAATAAATCTCTCTTGTGTTCTACTTTGTTCTACTTGGTATTTAGCTGTCATTTCATTCGTAATTATGACTCAGTTTGACATTGATTTTTCAGCTGCTAAAAGCATCGCCAAATGTTCGGAAGTTCCTCTATTCAATCAACTTTTCAGTTAAAATCAACGTTTGATAATTGCAAAATTGTTTTATGAGAAAATTAGAAAAACATGAAAAATTGCTTTCAGCAAAAGCTACAATTTATAGCTTTTGGGGAAAGTAGTCGTAAGAACTTATGAAGAAAGCTGATATTGCTATTTTTTACTAAAATAAGCTGAAATATCAATACATTATAATAAGTATTTATTTTTGTTTTTATTTTTTGATTTTTAGGACATTTAAAATGTGTTTACCAAACACAGAAGCACTTTTTCCAACAATTTTGTTTCTCCTCATAACAATGTCAAACTAACCTTATGATATTGTCCATTATTATTATTATTATTATTATTATTATTATTATTATTATTATTAATAAGTTTGTTGGTTTAAGCTTTCAAGAAATAGAATGAAGGCGACAATTAATTGTGAAATAGTATTAATATTTCAAGATATTGAATGAATTTTATACCGAAACTAATTTATATAAACCTGTAATTTTCACAAAGACCTACTTTATTCAAATATATTCACAACTAGAATTTGAAAACTACTTAAGCATTGAGCAAGCAGGTTTTTTAGGCCAGGTTGGCCTTTACCAAACCTCTACAATGACACCTTCTTCACCTTTTCTTTTTCTTTGAAAGTAACACATTAAAATGCGAGAATGCCATTTATATATAACATTTCTCGTTTTAAGGTTTGTCCCATATTATTTATTTAGATGGATTTCAAATAAACTTACTAAAATGTAAACCCAATATCTAGTTTAACAACTCAAGTTAAGGTTAAACGGTATTAATATATTGGGGTACTATTCTATGGTTTGTATTTATTTCTCTTAATTTTATCATTTTGCAGAAAGTTTTCATTAAATAACCTGTTCAGAAAAAGAAAATAAATATTAAATAATACCCAATGAAATCAAATGCAGCCCACAAGGCAGTGAGGCTATAGGCGAAGCCCAGAATATGTAGGAATCAAGTCCATGGAAATAGTAAATATCTTATTGAAAAACCTGTCAAATTGTTTTCGTATATTTTAGGCTTAACTACCCTGCTAACCCCTAAAGTTGCCAACTTTTTTCAGTTTAACCTTTTATGTTCTTCGCTTTCCATTTTAACCCCTCAACTCAAAACAACAGGTCACTTTAACCCCTTGGTCCTATGTGGCGCCTATGTGGCAAAACTTGACGCCTACGTGGCAAGAGTAAGAGAGTGGAGGGGCAAATTTGAAACTTTTTCATTTTTGTAAATTACAAAATGGCTCCTAAATTTTATTTTTCTTTCTTTTTCATCTCTTCTTCTTCTCATTTTTCTTTTTTTTTTTTTCATTTCCAAATTTTTCCAGATTTCTGGAAATTCTGGAAATTTTTCAAAATATTCCAAAATTCTGGATTTTTCCAGAAATTCCAGAAATCTGGAAAGTTCTGGAATTAGAAATTTGGAAATTTCTGGAGTTTTTTTTCAGAAATATGGAAATTTTCAGAAATTTCCAAATTTCGGAAAAAATTCCAGAAATTTTTAGATTTCTGGAATTCCATAATTCCATAATTTCTGGAAAAATCCAGAATTTTGGAATATTCTGGAAATTTCCGGAAATTTCAAAATTTTGAAAATTTCCAGATTTCTGGAATTCTTTAAATTTGGAAATTTCTGGAATTTTTCCAGAAATTCCAGAATTCTGGAAGTTTCCAGATTTCCAAAATTCTGGAAAAATTTCAGAAATTGAAATTTCTGGAATTTTTCCAGAAATCTGGAAATTTCTATATCTGGAGAATTTCCAGAATTCAGGAAAGAAAGATTTGGAAAAAAAGAGAGAAAGAAGAAGAAGAAGAAGAAGAAGAAGAAGAAGAAGAAGAATGAGGGACGAAAAAGAAAAAGAAAAAAAGTATGAAGGGTCAAAATGATATTTTACCAAAGAGTGTATTACACTCTCCTTAGGTGCAACTGGTCATGTGTCGAAAAGGGTTAAAGTGACCTGGTTTTTTGAGTTGAGGGGTTAAAATGGAAAGCGAAGAACATAAAAGGTTAAATTGAAAAAAATTGTTAACTTTAGGGGTTAGCAGGGTATTTAAACCTATATTTTACGATTTTTTAGACTTATTTATCGAATAAGGTATCAACATATTTTTTAAAAAATATCATTTTTAAAGTATGAAATGGTATCAATTTAGGCGGGTTAAATGTAATGTTAGTCTCTAAATTTTGTCGGTTGTCTCAATATTATAATTATACTTTAATTTATCTTAATAACCGAATTAAAATTAAGAATTTAGTTAAAATTAACATTTTCAATGACTAAAAATGACATGACAAATAAGTTGTATTGACAGACCAAAACAATCTCTTATTTTCTCCAATAATTATGTTACAAATTTGTAATATAATCTTTAAACAAAAGAGTAGAATTACAAACATCTACATTTCAATACTTTTTCCAACTCATACTGCCAATCTATCGTCTTTGAATGCAAATTTACTAAAAAAAAACCCTTTTATACACGCATAAGATTCATAATCTAAGTCTCATCAAATTCTTGATTCCTTATATCATGTAAGTTGCAAATATTATGACATATGAGTAGTGAACTGAAGTTGTTCTGAGTTTATAAAGTGATAACCATAACGAGATTTATGAATCATGAAAGATTTGCGAAGTCTCAAAAGGAAGTCGCGAAGTCTTATGAATGGATTTACGAAATCTCAAAAAGGATTTACGAAGTCTCGAAAGGGATTTGTGAATAGAATGCATGAGGGAATACCCGCCATCCAGAAAAATAATAAAAAAAACTAATATGAGGCATTTGTGAAGTCTCAGAAACACCATTTGAAGAAAAAAACAAAAAACTTTTGAGAAGTCTAATTTGGACATGAAAGTAGACCTCACAATTTTCGTGTTTGTGTCGTGTCACAGAACATGAAACACAAACACGATTTCGTGTTGGAAATGGAAACACGAACACAACACGTTTGTAACACGACAAAACACTGACTTTCCACCTGAAGATTTGAAATCCTAAAAACGACACCAACACAGTCCGCTAACATGACCCGACCTGGATTTATGATACAGTGAAAAACCTACCAAATGTTCTAAAATATGCTTTATACCATAAGATTTTCTTAAAAAAAAGGTAATATGTTAAAACTTATTACAAACATGTTAAAATAGCTTTCAAATCCATCATAATAGTTCAAAACAACGGTAGATACATTAATCACAAGCAAAGGGTAGTTAGCACCATTAATCACAAAAGTTTGATAGTTGTCTACGGAAGGTCATAAAAGTTCATTTTGTCTCATTAAAATCACTTAAGTTTACTTTTGTTCCAATAAAGTCACTTTGGATGTTTTCCGTCTATTTTCTCAACGAAACTAATAACGTGTCAACAAACTGATCAATTTTTTTTCATATGGATTATTTTATTCCCCTTTTATTCACTATCCTTTCACTCCATCCTCCTCCTCCTCCTCCTCCTTCATCTTCTTCTTATTCTTCTTCAACTCACCCCCTTTCTTACATCTTTCCAAATCGTGTAGCAAAATCTCTAATTTTAAAATAAAAAATTCTAATTCGTGAAATTTTTCTCTAGATTGTGTATTTACTTTCATATTTGCAAATTCTAATTCTAATTCTAATTAGTGGAAGTTTGGTTGACACATCGTCATCTCCGATGAGAAAATGGACGCAAAACGTTCAGAGTTATTTTATAGGAACAAAAGTAAACTTAATTGATTTTATTGAGACTAAATGGACTTTTATGACCTCTCAAAAAATAACTATGACCATTGGTGGGTAAATTACACCAGTGATATCTAAACTATACCCACTTTTTCAAAGTGGTATCCAAACACAATTTTGTCCCAATTAGAATGTCCTTAATAATTGTTGTATGCAACACTTTAGTCCACAATGGTTTGCGAATTGATTTGAAAATGACATCTTGGATGAATTGAGATGTCGATGTGGAAGAAAATAGAGAGAATGATGAGGCTTATAGTGTGAACTTGTGTGTTTATACTTGTGAAATGTATTTTTAAAAACTTTCATTGAAGGAATATAAACTAACAGTTTGAGTTGAAATTGGTATAAAAATTATAAGCATATATAGTACATTGTTTGAGAGTTACAACAAAAAATAAAAAAACAACAAATTATTCGAGAATAATTTATGAAAATGTGAATAAAGGAGAGGTGAAAAGTTCAGTGATGTCAATAGCACGGAGATACTCCAATGGAGATCTGCAACGACGAGCAAAAGGAATCCCCAATAAAGATCTCATTAACTTGGAATGGAGAGGATGTTTTCCCCACGGTGGGGATGGGGCAGGATAGGGAAAGACATTCCCGCTCAATGACTATCTCCATCCCTGCGGAATATTCTCGATTATTCTTTGTAAATCTATTAATTATTTATTATTATTATTATTTTATTTTATTTAGGAACGAACAATTATAAACTTAATTGTTTATCTTTTAGTTTAAAAATTAATTTATGTGTTATAAGCAATCTTTTTATTCAATATTACTTTATGTATCGTAAAGAAATTCATTTAATTCATCGTTTTTACTAATTTTTGTCAAAGTGAAAATGTCATAAAATGTTTCTACAAATTTAACTTTAAATATAAATAGGGGACGAGAATCTCCATAGAAATTTGGATTCTCTGTGGGACGGATATAAAGACAAGGTTTTCCGTTTAAGTTGTTAATTGTAATGGTTGTATTGATTTGATTCTCTGAGAATTACATTGTTACAGAGGAATACTTATACTGGTATAAGTTTGTTACACAAATATACGGAATGAAAATTGAACGTGATATTTGGGGATATAATATAATTTGAATTGAACAATATTTGACTGAGTAATTGAGAGATTTATCAGTAGAATAAATGTCTAATTACTAAGTCAAATATAATGATAATTAAAGAGATAATTATCATTAACATCCCCCCGCAAATCGATGCCTAGGTAGAACGCCAAGCTGGGAACAGAGCATTTGGAATCGTGTCGTAGGCAGAGGTTTGGTTAATAAGTCAGCAACTTGATCGTCCGTCAGAATGAACCGAATACTAATGAAACCATTTTGAACTTGCTCTGGAACAAAATGATAGTCTAATTTGATATGTTTAGTGCGGGCATGAAACACCGGGTTAACCGTAAGGTAGATTGCACCCACGTTATCACTCCATAGACGAACTAGTCTTGGTATAGGAAAGCCAAGTTCATTTAACAGAGAGTTTAACCATAAGAGCTCGGCTTTATACTCACTTTCAGTTGATGATCTAGCAATTGTTGGTTGCTTTCGAGTTTGCCACGAAATGAGTATCCTGCCAAGATAAATGCAATATGCACCAGTTGATCGTCTATCATCTGGAAATCCGCCCCAATCCCTATCAGTGTAGCAGTGAATAGCATCGATCGACGCATTGGACAATGTAAGAGTTTGTTGTCCCTCGAATGTAACGAAGAAGCCGCTTCACTGCTTTCCAATGTTCATCAGTCGGGCATTGAAGAAACTAACATAGTCGGTTAACCGAGAAGGAAATATCTGGATGAGTTATCGTCAAATATTGTAGTGCTCCAATGATACTTCATATTCCGTCGAATACGACAAAAGAGATCCAAGAGTTTTGGATAACGTAGAGACAATGGCCATGGGCGTTAAACAAGCTTTGCTATCAATCATTTTAACTCGTTCAAGAATGTCGTTGGCATATTTGTTTTGACATAAATGAATACCATAAGACGTATATGATAGCTCAATCCCAAGATTTAGACTAGGAAATTCAGACTCTACTTGCTTGATGACCTGTTGAATACGTGATGGAGAATTTCCAGTAATAAGATGTCATCGACATAGCATAAAATATAGAGCTTATCAGTTCCTATGTGATTATAAAATAACAAGTTGTCAGCTAGCGACATCATAAAACCAATTGACACCAATTTTTTTTAAGCGGGTAAACCATTCCCGAGGCGTTTGTTTCAAGCCATATAAGGATTTTTTGAGGCGACAGACATAGTCTGGACGATCCGGCTCTTTGAAACCTTGCAGTTGTTCCATGTAAATAGTCTTTGTTAAATTTCCATGAAGGAACGCATTTGAGACATCTAATTGATTGACAAACCAATTTTTGGCTGAAGCAAGTGTTAACACAGTTCTGATTGTCGTGGCTTTGACAACATGACTAAATGTTTCCTTGTAATCTAAGCCGGATTGTTGTGAAAATCCTCATGCCACAAGAAAGGCCTTGCGATGCTCCACAGTGCCATCCACATTCAATTTAGTTCGAAATAACCATCGACAGGAGATCAGAATGCGATCAGAGGGCCTGGAAACTAATTCACATGTTCCATTGGAAACAAGAGCATGAAATTCTTCTGCCATAACAATACGCCATTCTAGAATTTTATTTTCTTTCGAAAATCACGATTAATCGACGTCGCCATTAGTATGAGAGGCGACGAGAGCAGCAAATCTACCTACTAAATTCTTGGTGGACTGTCTTAATGTCATGGAATGGCGCTGCGGCAGAGGTGCAGTAGAGGCCGGAAGGATGGAATTTGTGGCTGTCGAGAGGAGAGGGGAATTTGAAGGATAATTTGCTGCAGGGTAGACGGGACAACAATATTGCTGACAGTAGGTGTGAAAGGAAGATTTGGAGAGGTTGGAGAGGTAGGTGAGGTTGGTGAGGCTGAAATTGGATTGTTAGGAACTAACCCATCGGATGAGGGTGGAGTTGGGGATAGCCTACTGTTAGGCGATGGAAGAGAGGGAGACAAAGGAGTTGGTGAATTTATGAGTGGTGAGGAAGTCACCAAAGAATTGCAAGTATTTGAATTATGTGCAGTAGTGGAACTAAGCATAGGAATAACATTGGGAATAGTTAAAGAAATAGAATTGGAAGAGGAAATTCGGAGAGGAGATGAAACCTTATTGCAGGACGTCGGCAGTGATGGTTGTAGTGTTACCACGTCTTCTCTGTTGGTTGTACTTGTAGATTTCGCTGCCATCTCATTTGCTTGCCTTGCCAGGAAAATATCTTCGCGATAGGAAACATGTTTACTTGTATAGACACGATCTTTTTCTAGATCAAGACATAAGTCTCCGGAGTGATTAGAAGAAGGATCGAGATAAACACAAAGTTTTGAACAATAATCAAATTTGTTGCGATTATAGGGTCGTAAGAAGGGAAAGATACCACAACCAAAGACTCGTAGAGGTTTGTAATTCGGATGAACATAATAAAGTAGAAAGGAAGGAGAGACATTTTGTAAAACGGGAGATAGAAGAATGTTAATAAGACACGTACTATGGGTGAGAGTAAAATTCCAATACTTAAGAGGAAGAGAAGCATTGGCAAGTAAGGTCAAGGTTTTATCAACAATATGGCGAATTTTGCGTTCCGAAATGCCATTTTGAGCACTTACATGTTGGCAAGCAATTTTATGAATTATGCCTTTGTTTTTGAGAAATTTTTGAAGTTTTTGAAATTCACCACCAAAATCCGAGTAAAAACTCTCAACACGTGCATCGAATTGATTTGTAATCATGGCATAGAAATGTAAGAAAGTATCATACACATCACATTTTCGTTTAATGCAATATTCCCAAGTAAAGTGTGTAAATTCATCCACAAAAAGCACAAAGTAACGATGACCTAGACTTGATAAAACCGTGGTCGGACCCCAAACATCTGAATGTATGCTTTCAAATGGAAATTTACTACTACGAGTAATTGAAGCTAATGGCAAGCGAGTTGCCTTTCCTAGCGGACAAAAATTACAATTCGATGGTAATCCCGACGAAGGTAACTTTTCTTTATTAACTACGTGGCTAACAATTTTATTATTCGGATGCCCCAAACGAGCATGCCAATGATCAAAAGGCACCACCTCCCTAAGCAAAGCTTCTTTCAACGTTGGTTGTAACACGTACAATCCATCCTTACTCCGTCCTTGCAATCATATTTTCTTGGTGCATTGGTCCTTCACAAAAAAATAGTTAGGCCAAAATTCCAAAAAACAATTATTGTCACGTGCACACTTTTGAAGGGATACAAGTGATTTGGTTAACTTAGTAACAATTAGGACATCATTTAATTGCATTTTATGTAAATGAGAAGAACCAAGATGGGTAATAGCCAAACCTTGTCCATTACCAACAAGCACATCATCTCTACCATTGTAAGGAATCGATGTATCCATTTGTGTAGAATTCATCGTCATGTGATGAGTAGTGTCGGTATCTAAAAACATCGTTGTGGCTCATCGTAATGATTGCAAGCCGAGTTGCAATGAGCAATGTGAGCTTGAGGAGGGTGAGTGTCGCACCTGCCACAAGGCCGAGAGGTAGAGGGAGAAGCACCATTTAGAGCACGCTTCTTCGGGCACTTATCCGCCCAATGATTTGTATCCCGACATATGTAACACTGGCCACGTTTTTTGTTTGGATGAGATGAGGAAATCTGGGATTACCTTTTGGTGTTTACTAAAGCCATAGTAGTGGAGTGATGGTTGAGTTTGGGTAACAGGTGGTGCGGTGGTGAGGGGTGGACAAAAAATAGTGTTAATTTAGGAATGAAGGGGTACAGAACTGGGAAGCTGGTTGGGTCCTATGAAGCACGGACACGGCAAAGGGGCTGCCGTATCCGTGTCGGACACGCCGGGGACACGGACACGCGTGTCCCCGCCTGGACACGGCTGGGACACGGCGGTCAACGTGTCCGTTGACCGGACACGGCGGGACACGGGGAGGGACACGGCGTGTCTCGAAGGGGACACAATTATTGATGAGGGACACGGCAGAATTGACATGTCAATTAAAATTTATGGGTTATTTTATAAAACTAAAAAACTTGAAGGCTAGTAATGCAAATAAACAAAATAAAACAACCTAATTCCTAATCTAAATCATATACGCACGCAGACATGGGATTTCGAACTCCACCTTCATCTTTCATCAAAGCGTTCTGATTTTACTTCTCAAATCTTCTTCTTCACTTCAATTTCTTCTGGGTTTATGATTATTTGTTATGAACTTATGGATGATTTGTGAGATATATATATATTATTAAAAATAAAATAAAATTTGCCGTGTCCCGCCGTGTCCGTGTCCCATGTTTTTTGAAAATTGTCGTTTCCTGTGTCCGTGTCTGTGTCCATGTCCATGTCCGTGTCCGTGCTTCATAGGTTGGGTCCAAAGGAAGGCCATGTTATGAAACTAAGTTCGACGGAATTTGAGGAATAAAGGAATAGAGAATCAGATTGATACGGAACAAAAGAAGAAGCCGAATTGGAAACCAGAGTATATTCAGGCATAACGGAAGTGGAGGTCGGAGCTTGCGAGGTCCGGAAACATTAGCATCTGATGCCATGTTAATTGTAATGGTTGTATTGATTTGATTCTCTGAGAATTACGTTGTTACAGAAGAATACTTATAATGGTATAAGTTTGTTATACAAAGATACAAAATGAAAACTGAATATGATATTTGAGGATACAATATAATTTGAATTGAACGATATTTGACCAAGTGATTGAGAAATTTATCCGTAGAATAAATATCTAATTACGGAGTCAAATATAATAATAATTAAAGATATAATTATCATTAACATAAGTCACGGGACTAGAATGTGGTTTCCGATAAAGTTGTGGGACGGGGATAGAAAATACAATCTCGCCCCACCTCGCCCTATTTACATCCTTAAGGAAATTGTTTTATTTTTTGAAGAGAAAAATTGTTTAATTTAGGATTTCCTTAAATTTCAAAATGCAAAATTGAATAAAATGTCTAAATAAAATAGAGAGTACTATTAAAAATGGCACCAAAAAGAGTTGATTCAAGTGATAAAACACTATATTTTAGCTCTTATTAGTAAGCAATCTATAAATTTTACATGAGTTGCGTGATTTATCCGAAATTGCGAATGGGTAACCTACCTTGAGTAAAATATTTTGTAACAAACAAAATATTAAAAATGGCATGTTCTTCTGTAAAAAGATAAAAATGACAACACTTCTTTTCCCGCATGGAGTTTCCAGAGAAGAGACGGCACATAACATAATTGGAGCAGGGGCGGACCCAGGATTTGACGATCGGGGGGGCTAGTTTTGGCTCTAGCGTAATTTTTTTTTTATATATGCGTGTATACAAAAATGAAGTAGAGTTGATAAAATTAGGAGAAACAAATTAATGATTTAATAAAAAATTGTTGATAAAATTATCAAAAATAGAAAGGAAAAACAAAAAAGTAGAGTTTTCGATCAAAATAACATTAAAATATTAAAAATTGATGTAAAACATTAATAATGTTAGGAGAAAAATATTGATAAAAAAAATAATGTTGGGTGAAAAAAAATTAAAAATTGATGAAAAACATTAATAATATGATAGGGGGAAAAAGTTGATGAAAAACATTAATAATGTTGGAAGAAAAAAAAATGTAGATGGTGGGATTTGAACCCTAGTCTTCACATTTAAAAAGATCCTTCTTACCAACTCTCCCATCCTTTCACTTTGTCCATTTTATCATCTTTACTGTTAATATAAATTATTTTGGGGGGGCTAGCCGAAATTTATCGCATATTTCTAAGGGTTGTGCCGGAACTGAGGGGGGCTCGAGCCCACCCGAGCCCCCCCCTGGGTCCGCCCCTGAATTGGAGTTAGGAATAGGAAGAAGAGAGGGTTAGCTGAGCCAGCCATATTGAGCCGCCGGCTTTGGCGCCCTTACTATTATATTCATTAATATTATTATGTGCATATTTGTCTGTGCATGAATCAACTTTGAACTTAACCTTCATTATTACCCTTTTTATATTCTTCTCTTCAACTGTCTTTCATCTTCTTCTTTCTTCTTCTCATCCATCAAGACTTGATCCCCAAATCCCTATTTCATAATCATATTCTCTATATTGTCACCTTCTTTAGATACCCTCTTTGTCACTATCCACACCTTAAATTATTTTCCTTTTCTATGTCCTTCATTCCTTTCCACTTTGACTGACCATATAATTGGAAGCTCAGTTGATGGGTTTTGTTTCATTTTCTTGGTGGGTTTTGAACCAATTGTAAAAGTATTGGGTGAATTTGTAGTGTGAAAGAAATCTTTATGTTCTTTGAATCAAAGGGTAACCCCAAAAGAAGAAAAAGATGAAAGATAACATTTTTACTTTATTTGGGGTTGAGTATAGCTCAAAAAGCTAATATACAGAGCATATTTCAACTTACAAGTAGCTAATCACTAAAGATCCAAAGTAGCACGCCGCAAGTAAGGATCTTTTCCACTTTCTTTCTTCTTCTTAACACTTTTTTATGCTTTTTTCTATTCAATTATCATTTTTTCTGCAATTTTTTCAATTGGGGTTTCCTTATATTCATGCTCCTAACAACAGAATCTTCTAGAGTTTAAGTTTCTTTGAATTGGGTTTTTTGTGTTTTAGGCAATGGCAGCTCTGGTGGAGCCTCCAAATGGAATTAGGCAGAGAGGGAAGCATTATTATTCAATGTGGCAAACTTTGTTTGAGATTGATACTAAGTATGTTCCTATTAAGCCGATCGGTAGAGGGGCATATGGTGTTGTTTGCTCTTCTATTAACAGGGAAACCAATGAGAAAGTTGCAATCAAGAAAATTAATAATGTGTTTGAGAACAAAATTGATGCTTTGAGGACTCTTCGGGAGCTGAAGCTTCTTAGGCATATTCGACACGAGAATGTGATTGCTTTGAAGGATGTTATGATGCCTGCTAGTGCTCAGAGGACTAGCTTTAAGGATGTCTATTTGGTTTATGAACTCATGGATACTGATTTGCATCAGATCATTAAGTCGACTCAGCCGCTTTCAAATGATCATTGCAAATATTTCCTATTTCAGGTACCCCTTTCGTTCTTTCTTTCTTGCAAATTGTACTATGATGCTCGTTGCATATCATTATGGTGTATGATTTGTGTGTAAGGATGTTGTTTCGGAAGGATATCTGTTTATGCTTTTTACTGTCATAAGAATGGCATCTGCTTCTTCACTTGATGATTCGTTGTTGATTAAAGATGCCATTTTTGATAAAGTATTCCATTATTAGAAAATGGCTCTTGAAGTAGAGAAAAATTTGAGTTGACAATTGCTAGAAGTTGATAGTTATATTCGTGTTGAAATGGAAATATTGTATCTTAATCTATGATAGTCAGCTTAAGCTGCATGCTTCACAATTGATGCAGATGCCATCTGCAGATATTAACATATGAGTTACATTTTGAAGAGCAATAACGAGACTTCTGACTTTCCATTTTAATTCTCCATATTGAGGTGGCAGCTGCTAAATTTAGTCATTATGCATCCTTAATCAGCAATTTCGTTGTTTATCATTTTCTCTGAGTTGGTAATTTTGGTAAATAGTTTATACTAGCACAACGTGAATAACTCCAGGGGTTTTATTTAGACTATACGGGGGTGGGTACAAAGTATTATTTGGCTTATGAATCTTGAGATAACATGAAACAAATGCAATAATGTAAGTAAAGCTCCTGAAACCTTCTTGCCTATAGATATGGGATTTATATTTGTTGACAATCGGAGTGCTAGAGCATACTGTTAGGTGGTTTGTGCTGTGAAAGCAAGGGCCTTTTTTTATCCGCTGGTTTGAAAGTGACATTCTCTTTTGTACTGTCTTTTGAGTTCCTTCAACATCATGAACAAATCTTGGGAAGTGCATTCTATTTGAAGTTAATTCTGTAATTCCTGGAAAGAATGCTTGTTATTACAGCTATGCTAAATATACGTTGAATATGCGGCTAAGAATAGCAATTTATGGTATTCAATTTTGTTTCCTTTTTGGGTGTTTTTATTCTTCTTCCATTTGCTACTAGTGACATGTGTTCATTAATTATCTTAGTTGCTGCGCGGGCTCAGTTATCTCCACTCGGCAAACATTCTGCATCGCGACTTAAAGCCAGGGAATCTCCTTGTCAACGCTAACTGTGACTTAAAGATATGTGATTTCGGATTGGCTCGAACCAGCCAAGGCAATGAACAATTCATGACTGAATACGTTGTCACGCGCTGGTATCGTGCACCTGAGCTCCTCCTCTGCTGTGACAATTATGGTACATCTATTGATGTCTGGTCTGTAGGATGCATCTTTGCTGAGATACTTGGTCGAAAACCTATCTTCCCTGGAACAGAGTGCCTTAACCAGCTGAAGCTGATCATCAATGTCCTTGGCAGTCAGCAGGATTCCGATCTTGAATTCATCGATAATCCTAAAGCTCGGAGGTACATCAAAACCCTTCCTTACTCTAGAGGAACCCATTTCTCCCATTTATACCCTCAGGCTGATCCCTTAGCCATAGATTTGCTGCAACGGATGCTTGTTTTCCATCCATCCAAGAGAATTACAGTGACAGAAGCACTTCTACATCCATACATGTCGGGGCTGTACGATCCAAGAAAAAACCCGCCCGCCCACTTTCCGATCAATATTGACATAGATGAGAATGTGGGTGAACACATGATCCGGGAACTGATGTGGAACGAGATGCTCCTTTACCACCCAGAAGTGTTGGCAGTTACTACATAGGTAATGCTCCAAAGGGTTTGAATTCTGGTTTTCTTATTCTTCTGTCTTGTTGTGGTTCTTATATATTTTCCTGTGGAACAATGGTGTTCGATTAGCATTTGTATCGCTAAATTTTGTTGTAAGTTGCCTTATTTATTAGCTTGAGTCTGTATGGAGAATGCATCTCATGTAAGTTGTAAATAGGTCTGTGCAATTTATAGTCTACAAGTCCCGGTAGACGTTATGTCGTTAGGGAATTAAGTTGAGCTACTGCATTTTGTATTTCATATGCAGATATATCCTCTCTCCCTTCTGAAATTCAGGGTAGGTTTATTCTCATTTTTGTTGTGCTAAATAAATCCAAATAGATGTATTTTATATATATTATGTAAGGTTTATATGCCATTGTGTGTAATTGATCTTCTAGAGATTGAAAACAAAGAAAAATGAATGTACTTGTCTTGCACACAATGCACATATCTTTTCTTCAAATTTGGAGAACTAAAAAAGAAAATTATTTTTTTTTTATTTTGTTAAGAGTTGTAAATATTAAACAATAATATGGAGTGGAGGTTTTCTATTCAACTTATATGGAAGTCACCATGTTGATTACGAATCCTACAAAAGAAAAATGTATTGGTTTGTTATGGCCCAAAGTTTTGGAATTGAGTTATGGGGCAATTACTAACTAGTAGCGATGCTCACCTATATATTAATAATCAAACTATATTTGATCATTGACTATTAGATTTAATTCTACGATTCTATAATCTAGGAAAGGAATATAAAGCGCTCTTGAATTACGATACTTCTTGAAAATATAAATGACGACGAGTTGATATGGAGACTAGTGTTAATTTCAAATAAGTGTCACTCAAGGAGATTTTGTGAGTGAGTAGGCGTACCTTAGCTAAACTTTTCCTGCCCAAAAAAACATAAAACCACTTAAGACACAAAATAAGCAAAGTAAAATTAAATAAAGTGGCTATAATATTACTTTATCTTTTTGTTATTATTATTGAATCAAATTTAATTTCACTTGTTCAAGTGTGAAAATGAATGCTGTATAAGCTGATATAGTGAGGGGAGAGCCAGGTGAAAAGAAAGTAGCCGAAAGCAGGTGGGTTGGGTATGTGTGAATATTAGTATTAAAATAAAAAAGAGAGTACGTACGTAGTTTAGAACGTGGAAGATATGCTTCAAATTCAATCATCTTCATATCCTTTGTCTACCCAAATAAATCATTTTCATCTTTGCTTTGCCTTAAATTCATTCTCGCCCACCTCTCTTTTTACTATCTCATCAATTTACTTTTGCATTTTTAGGAAATACCTAGTTTTTATTTTCATCCATACTAAATCATGCATTTTACTCCACGTGGAAGGATGGCAATTGAGTTGCCAGCATTACTATATCCTTTTTCTTAATGCACATTTTACATTGCTAAAAAGCAACCTTATAAAAAAACAAATACTTATACAAGCTTTATATTTTATATGAGAATAACTTTTAAATTGTTATACAAATTGTCCATCCAATGTATGGAGAGTTTGTTGTACTAACTTATAACGCCTAAAGGTGTACATTAGTATAAAATCGAACCGAACCAAAAAAACGAATACTAAATTAGTACTAAAATCTTAAATCGAACGTAAACCAAATAAATGCTTAAACCGACACAGAACCAAACCAAGTAAACCGAATTAACCAAATTAATGAATAATTTTATTTAAAATATATTTTTCATCTAGCTTATATTATATATCATTCATAAAAACCAAATAACCTAAACAAAAGTACGTCATCTATATTATAAAGCTAAATAATTTCAAAATATTAATATTCCATTTGCAAATTTTCAACCACTTCAAAAAGAAAACAAATGAACAATTTTTTAAAATCACTAAAAAAAGAATATGTATTGAAAAAAATAATAAATTCATCTAAAATAAGTATTGATGATTATTAATTCTAAATAGGAAGAAGATAAGTATTGATAAATTTATATTTTATATGAAGTGATATGAATGAAGAAGGTGTATCATAGTTTATGAATGAGAAGTTTAATAATCGGTTCGGTTTAATTTTTTTGTTATTTTTTTCGTAAAATCGAACCGAACCGAATACTGGATATGTTAGAAAATACAAACCGAATTCGAAAAACCAAACCGAAAACCGAATTTTAATGCGGTTCGGTTTGCAATTTAAACCACACTGATGCACACCTTTACTAAGACCCCTTTCTTTTTGGCTGAACTGAACTGAATTTGCTGAATTGGCTGAATTTTTCCGAACGAAGAAGAAATTTTGTTGAAATTTGCTGAACTGAACTGAATTTTGCTGAAATTAAGTCAAAAACATGACCTAAATAGGAATAACCTCTCAATTTGTATTACAAATAGTCTCGTCCCAAGTGTATTTCTATATAGACGTTTTATTATATTTTTCTTTAAGTGAGCATCCGGCCCCAATTAGCCATTGAAGATTCTTGACTAACGGCTAATGTCTTATATACATTAATAATTGAAAAATAATATCTTGATAGTTCAATTTTTTATGTTTATTTTTGTTAAAATTTCACCTTTATATTGGAACATATTAACTTAATATTTTACATTAATCTTTGATGTTGAAGATTCAAATGATTAGCAGATTGTTGTTGATTTCAACTGTAAAAATGTAAATTTTGTTAAATACGAAAAGGAATAATAGTACTCCAAATAGTTATTTGCCATTATATATGAACTAGAGACTTTCGCTGTCTCTTGATTGGATTTATGCCAATGTTTGGTCAATAAAGCAAATGAAATAGTAATACCATTAAACATCTGGTAAACAAACGATTTTTCTTAGCTAACTTCATATACCATTAATATATTAAACCTTCTAATTACATACACGAAAGTTGTATGAGAACTAATTTCCTAATTTTGTATTATTTATCTCGAGACGTTTTACTCTACGCTTGGCATACATATATGTTGTGTTACATTGAGCTCATAATTTGATGTCATATAGTATGTCCACCAATCAAACATTAACACCATGTAATTTATTAACTACATAATATGGTTTATATTTCCATAGTTTATTAACTATATATTTATGTAGAAAACTAATTAAATAAAAATTTTGAACTCTAAAAGTAAACTATGCTAAAATATAAACCCGTATTTCTATATTATAAATTTTAGATTTTAAAATATATTATGTCTCATTATATTATTAAAATTTGTACAGAAATGATGTGGTATCCGGCTTATTCTAAATTCTCTCTTTTAGACTCTCACTTATTTCTCTCGTATTTTTTCACCAATTTCTTCATATCCTCAATTTTTAAGGATTCCTATATGTTTTCTGTGATTATTTCATTCTTCATTTTCTTACAATTGAAAGATTATTGCATTCAAATGTTATTCCACAATTGTGTTTACATTAATAACAAAGAAAAACATTCATCTCATCTCATGTCTCGTATGTTATTCCACAATTACCGTTCCATATATAACGCGATCTCTCCCTCCCTCGTTTATGCTTTCTTCTTTCCCATTTGCGGTAGCAGTTATCTCTCGAATCCACAGCAAGATTTCCGTCGGTTTCAATTTCTTTGCTCTCGAATCCATAGCAAGATTTCCGTCGTTTTCAATTTCTTCGCTCTTATCCATTTTCTGGAATCCACAGCAAGATTTCCGGCGTTGACAGCATGTAGCGGTGACCCTCCATCGTTTTTGCTTTCTTCTTTCTCGTTCTTCCCATTAGCAGCTATCTCTCAATTCTTCCCTCCATCGTTTTTGCTTTCTTCTTTCCCGTTCTTCCCGTTGGCAGCTATCTCTTGATTCTTCCCTCCATCGTTTTTGCTTTCTTCTTTCCCGTTCTTCCCATTGGCAGCTATCTCTCGATTCCGTCGTTTTCCATTCATTTATTCGCTCTTTTCCATTTTCTGGAATCCACAGCAAGAAAACGGCAAAAGTGTCGTGCTGTCGTGCTAGTTTATGTCGTGATGTCGTGATGTTGTTTTTTCACGTATATAGTGCATATTTCTCGCTGTCGTGCTGTCGTGCTGCACGACAGTAAGAAATATGCACTATGTACGTGAGTGCATATTTCTCACTGTCGTGCTGTCGTGCTGCCACAGAGCTTATTAAAAGTAACATAATCTTTTATATCTTGTTTGCTACCTAACATACAATTTATCAAATATGAAACAATTACCCAAAAATAAACATATGAGATGAAACATCATAGTTTTCCATCATGTGATATTTTGTTTCTTTCACATAGCACTCAAAATGTATGCATAGTATATGAATTTCATGTGTTTTATTAAATTTTGGACAAATTATTAAAATAAATGTGATAGTTTCACAAATTTATATTGTTTAAAATTAGCAAGTATTGATAGGAAGTTTTCTCTATGCAGAATAAAAAATAAATTACAACCTCACAGTTTTTAGGTTTCAGTTGTGCCCTTCATCAAGTCTCTTCAAGATGATTTCTCAAAAAGAAAAAAAAAATGTCTTTTCAAGATGATGAAAATGACTACAATTCCCCTAATAATTGGTCACATTGGATTGATGCATATTACACAATACCTAATATTGAGGCCCTTATAACTGAGCTTAAATGCATAAACATACTCATTTATTTAAGAGAGAGGGAGAGGTCATTAAGTTGAAAACAAAAGTTCTTGGGTTGGTTTAGCACGGTACTCTCGAACAAGGCGACTGTTGGGGTGGTTAAAATTGCAGCCGTGGCGTGGGCTCTGAGGAAGCATTGTATATGTGTGGGACAAAAAAGGGTCATCGCCAACTGAGGTGGTTCACAATGCTCGTCAAGATCTTTCGGATTGGCAAACAGCACAGCTTTTGCATCCTCATTTTCAGCTCGGTACGAGTTTGGTGTGTAATGTGGATGCTGGGGTACTGCTCCTTTAGCTTTCTCGTCCGGGATCATTCAGAGATTTGTCTACATTGTGCATGGTTCTCGATGAGGTCTATACGAACCTGCTCTGGCAGTCAAGGAAACTTTGTTGTGGATTAAGGAAACTGGTTTAAGGAAGGTAGTTATTCAATCTGATACTATATGATATGATGGTGAATGCTCCATATAAAAAATGAACCACTCAGTCTCAGTTAAGAGCAGACAAGAAAAGAAGCAATTATGTTATGTGGATAAAACATGAATATAAAATATATAGACACATAGACAGGACAGTGAAAGAAAAGAGGCAATTTACTTGACAGTTTGTTTAAACTATACATGCAAATGCCAATAGGTAAGATTATATTGCAGATAGATATTTAATTGTACATCTGAACAAAACCTCTGATTTAATTTGTACATGAAAGAAACCATAAACCAGAGTCCAAATTCTAAGGGGAAAAAAGAAAATCAAATCAGCATACTACATATCATTTCTCATCGAACAAACTCAAAGCATCCAGAATTTCTTCTTCATTTACCAGAGGAACTGCACCGCCAGCCAAACATATTGTTAATTAGTTCCTTATAGTTTACTGCTAATGAACAAAAATTCTGTGAAATACAATCATATTTGTAGTATACCATCATCTTCTTTTTCTTCTTCTTCTTTTCTATGTATGCTGTCAGCTCCTCTTGCTTAGCAAGAGAATCCTCCAATGCCTGCAAGCCGCACCCCGTATTAGCATATTACAATTTTCGAGAAAACATCGAATCCTATTGTGGACATAAGAATAAGAAAAAGTACCTTCTTGGTTTCTATAAGCTCTTGTTCCAAGGTTTCAGCTCGCTCTACAGCATTATTTAACATTTCCTCTTTCTCGGGGGAGATAGCAGGTCTATTATTTAGTTCATTCACTTTCTCTTCCAACTCAGCCATGCGTTTCACAACTGCCATGTAATCTGCTGCGGAGACCACTGAACCACCCATTGACTTGTCATCTGAACCATCATGCATGGATTTCGAATACATGGTGGAGTTGGGCATGTTGCGGGTCACCTTTATCATAGCAACGATGCCCATAACAAATGCCACTACACCACTATAAACTGGAGCGCCCCCAAGCCCATCTGATCCCTTGAAATCATTATAAGCCGAGAAAGCATTTGCAGCTGCAAATTCACGCACTTCAGAATTAATATACTAGTGAGGTATTCTTTTTTACCCTTTTTCTATTTCACCAAAAAGCTCAACTCTTTATATTTTCAGTATGTACATAAATTTGGTTCTTCCAATTTGATTGTATGAAACCAACACAGCTTATGTATCGTTTTCGTAAAACAACAATAATAGGTTTCAACAATAGTTGGGAATTTTTCATTTTCGGATCCAATAGTTGGGATAAAGTATTGCAGTAATGTCTTTTTGTTTCCTTGTTAGTGTGTGGACTAATCCCAAAGTTATTAAAAAGATCATATAAGAAATTATGTACATGTACCTTTAGTAAGAGTCTCGTCTTCAACCAATTTATTCCAGTTCACATCAACGGTCTTCTCGATTATAGGACCATAATTATCATACTTTGATGAAATCTGCAGGATAAGTGAATTTTCCAAAAAAAAACAAAAAACTATAAGAATCAGAATTCCATGATTCAAATAAGCAAGAGCTATTATATAGAAAAATAAGACTTGGTCAAGTAAAACATAAATTTCTGAAATGCTTATAGAGTAATACCATTATAACCAGGAAGCAGATGCAATAAACTAACGAAAGAAGGAAAATACAGACATTTTTACCAAGCAGCAAGTGCAAAGATTGACATGAATCGTTCTTAATCTAGTGATATGCAAAAATTCACGATAGAAAGTTGAACGAGTATCATAGAAAAACTCACTCACCAGACTAATAGACACAATTTCAAGATAAAAGCAACAAAAATATTGTGGATATGTAATTACATATCACAAATTTGAATTTGTTTGCAGTACTAAGTATCCCTCTTGGATGGCGCATTATGCCTCCAAACAAATCTACATAGCTCGAAGAATCAAAGAGATATTCTATACTCTCGATCAATTATATCAAAAATAGGCAATAAACTGGTCTAAGCCATTTCTACTCCTTCACTCCTAGCTAACCATAAAGGAAAATTTAAACAATTTCATTATTTGCATGGCTTTGTTAAACTTACTTGTTTTAAGATAGCAGAGACTTGTGCTCGGTGCTCTGCAGGAACCTCTATAGCTTGCCCCTGAAAATGTTTCACATAGCAGTAAGATAAATGTAGTAAAAGACATTAAGAGAGAAATAACATAGACAGGCTATACTGAAAAAAGAAAGACAGAAATATGTGTTTAGTAAGAAAAACCTTTGAGGGCACTGGTTCGTCTTCTGTTTTTTTCAGACTTTCACATCTCAATTTGTGAACACCACTTTGAACCATCTTCAAATAAAATAGCAGAATTTTAGAAAATGAGATAGAAAATAACGCGAAAAGACAAAAGAGCATGAAAAGAAAATCGGTGCACCTTCAAGATCTCTTGGTCTTTCCAAGGGCCCTTATCAGAGCGCATGCAGCCTCCTTGATCAGCACAAGTGCATTTACCACCCAAAAACTCCGGCAACTCACTAGTGAAAAGGCATAGCAACATAGAAAGAAATTTCCACATAAATAAGTTTAACCAGAAAATGGAATTAAAACAAAATAAAAATGTACGAACATTCAATAGATCAAGCAGCCAACATTGCAGCAAAGTTAAACTGCATTACCTGGGATCTATTATCTCAAGTAACTTGCTATCGTATTTGTTGCCAAGAACCTGATGGATAATGTCCTTGTCTAATTAGTTACTTGTCCTATACAAATTCTAGTCACTTAATTTAAGAATGAAAGCACTTACGTGGATCTTTGCTGTTGTCTTGGGATCAAGGAAAGACTTAATGGTATTCCACAACATTCTAAATCCAGAACCAGCGTTTATGATGAACATGCGATTCAAGGTCTGTATATAGAAACAAACAATTGGCATCACAACAGAGTTAAGTCATAGCCACAATAAAAGTGACAGAAAAAAGAAACATTTAAGTAGATTCCAGCTTGACAGTAAAACATGATGAGATATTAATACCTCAGGATAGTTGTCACCATCAATTTTCTGAAGACGAGTGATAAGATCCCTTGCAGATTTGTTAAAGTTTTTTAGGCCCTGCATCATTAATTACGAAAAAAAGAACATTAACGCATTCATTCTATGAAATGTAAAATACTGTTTTAATTTAAAAAAACGATAAATCTCATTTCTAATATAATTCTGGTTGCCCATAAGATTTTCAGTTTTATTTAATTTGTAAATATCAATTGTTATTAAAGATCTCACGTACCACTCCTTGTACATCCAAGATGGTAGTACTTTGATCAATATGCTTCTTTGCTGCAACGGAGCAAGCTGGAAACTTGACAACAAAAGTTCTCTCGAACTCCTGCACATGATATTTGACATAACGATCCAAGGTTGTGACTTGCAATAGCTTGGTAGGATCTACTTGTCCTAGTCTCTCAATGTAAATAGGCCTTCCTTCTTTGTCCACACCATGGTGCCCTTGGGGATAGTAATTCATGACTTCATCAAGTTCGTTGAATTCAAACTCCTTCAAGAAAATGTAAAAGATATATATACATATTAGATAATGTATGTTACGTTCTAAGCGGATAAAATAAGAGAACAAAATTTATATCAACAGCAAATAAATGAACTCATAGGTAGGTATGTAAGCTGATATAATCTAGTTTGGAAAAGAGTACCTCCATTATTGTATCGGAACCAAACTCCTTTCTCCATTGGAGCATATCGGACCACATTTGTTTTGTCTTCTCAAGATCAAATTTTCTAGCCTTCAAGAATCTGTATTAAGGAAGAATCGCGAGTTTTTCATGGCTTAATAATCATGTGAATGACATCATTTATATACATTAAGCACTTGAAAAGAATATAGACCTGAGAAGCATATGGTACTCATCATGAGCAGAGGGTAGGAGCTCCTCGGACATAAGTGCTTGGCGTAAGGCATCGACAGCCTTGGACTCCTCCTCGTCACGAACATCCTCAATTTCGACAGACATAACTTTACTACTTCTCCTACCCTTTCCGGTCAACGAGTTTCTAAATTTATTGGAGGCATTTAGGGCTTTCTGTTTCAAGGACTCAATGGCAGTCTTCTTATCATCCCCAAGATCTTCTGGATCAGTTACTGCGAAGCTTAAATAAAACAAAAGTTCAAAAAAAAAAGCATCCTAAAAGCAACGCTTATCCAAAAAGTGTCGTTAAATCTAGTTTAGCGACAGAAAGATGTTTCGTTGTTACAAAAATAGATTTAACGACAGAGAAACGTTCGGTTATTACAAAATGACGACAGCACTTTTAGCAACAAAAAGGTGACATTTACAAACTTGTAGCTAAACATAACTACATGAAAAGCGTCGTTAAACCAAAACTTTTGCTTCCAATAGACCATTTTTCTTGTAAATGACAAAAACATATCAAGAAATCCGACATTATCCTATAAAACCAAGAAAAGAAAAAAAACCTGGATCAGACGATAGAGGGCCGGATTCAGCAGCCATCTACCGGGCGAATAGAATAAAAAGAGTGGTGAGATGACGTGAGACAACGCAGAAGTTTCAAGCACACATATCAGATGAAACAGCCTTGGCCCAGTTCCTGCATTGGATAGAGAGATTATAAATGCATGAAAAAAAAGGAGGAAAACAAGAATTGAAGAAGGTAGAGAGAAAAAAAAGAAAGAGAACCTCCACAGAAAGAGAAAAAAAGAAAGAATGGAGGAAGGCCATGAACAATGAGAGGGAAATGATAATGTGGAAGCTTAGAGATAATTTAGGCAACTGATTTCATAATATTGACCAAGTCTGAATTTCCATTTCTCATTTTTAGATATGATATGAGCTCATCTCTCTGTTTTAAGATTGTTACAACGACAACACTTAATTGAAGATCATCCATTCAATTATCTAACACTAACTTATACTACACCTTATGACTTTTCTTTTTCTAATCTCTAAAATACTTAATAGATACATGTATTTTCTCTAAACAGATTTTTTTTTTTTTTCCTTTACTACTTGGACGGATCCCTCTATTAGCTTCAGTTTTTTTTACTTGAGGTTGTTAAAATAAAGGGTATTTTACAAAATTTGACCACTTTCGATATATCGGTTATGTATTTAGACTACTTTGTATAACGTTTACAAAATTATATACTTCGCATAACGTTTATTTGAAAGTAAATATTTCGTTGATGCAGAGGACCGGAAACAATCATATGATAAGAGGTTTATCCACAAGGTTAATAAATGTTGAACACAAAGAGTTGAGGAATGAGTTTTTGTGCAATATGTTCAACATTTTGTTGAAGGTTTTTATGTAATTTGTTCATTATTCATGGTTTGAGGGAGGTTTTTCTTCAGCTTTTTTTGCAAAATAGCATAAAAATGCTTAGTTTGGTGAAATGAGGGTAAAGTGGTCTAAATATGCTAATGGACCTTAAAGTATTTGAAGATTCTACATCACTTTGGAAGTATATAGACAAGTTTCGTATAACACCTATAACCTTTAATCGAGCAGCACATCAATATTTTAGAGGTAAATGACTAAAATGGCGGAGAATATTAAGGGATCCGGCGGGGACACAAGAGCCCTAATGAAATCACCTAAAGCATACAACTTTATCACCTGAAAGAGCCTTAACAACACCAATGCATTTTTAAGAAACACATATTCCCTGAGTATTGAAAAAAAAAATAATTCAAACTAATCACGAATCGCTAAGAATTGTATACTTTTCATCATCTTGAACATGTTCCATATGGACTAATTTTTCATATAAATTCTGTGAAGATGATTAATTAAACCAATGACACATCAAAGTTAAAATGTTATACAATCACAAACACAAAAATTCAACTCTCTAACTTGTTCTACACTTTCTTCAATCAGAATCAGAGTCAAGATCCACAGATGATCTCACTGTCTTGCGTCTGCTTTCGTCATATTCATCTTCACCATCTTCATTAACTTTCTTCTCACTCAAAATACCTGCAAAACTCCGGTTCAGGGACAAATTCATTCAACAACAAGAATGGATCACAAGCTAGGCATTTACCTTTCTTTATCAGCAGATTCTCTAGGGTTTTTGTTGTGAAATCGTCTTTTCCTCCCAAATCTTGAAAACCAACCACTCTATCAACTGCAATCCCCTTCCTTCAGTAGTAAAAATAACAAAACTATGAATATTCACAGCATTTTAAATTCTCAGGATTTGACAAATAAATATGGTCAACTACTTTCAACACTCATGAATTAAACTTCAAAATTAGCAGTATACAAGAAAAGAAGAACATAGTTAAGTATGCGTCCTAGAATGCTAAAATGAGCTACAGAACACAAGGCGACAAAGATGGTCGAACCTGAAGATGATGACACATGGCAAGGTTTTAACTCCAAGCTTGGTAACAAAAAATGGTGCATTCTGCAGTATATTACAGTCCACAAGAACAATTCAATTAACAAACCACAAATTTGTGATAAACATAATAATGAGTAACAAACACTGTGGTTCAGCTTCTAGATGACATGATGGACAATAGAAAACAGACCTCTGCGTCCATCTTGATGAACTTGGTATCAATATGCCTAGACGCAAGGGTCTTCATATGCTTATCAATTATTCTAGAAAAACAAACATAGTCATATAACTTTCAAGAGAGAGAAAAAAAAGGTTAAAGTATGAAGATTTGAGTGTCTGAGAGTATATAAGTAAAAGCTATACTTGCATCGATAGAACTCCCTGTGATAAAAGTGGCAAATAACTTTCTCACTGGCAGTAACTTCACCCAAGAAATCGCCCTCGGTTATCTCCCTATACTCCCCATGGCCTTGATTCTTAAGGGCTTCTCGCTTCTCAACTTCTTTCTATTTAAACAAACACCATGGTTATGGTTCACTTCATCGACTGACTTCAGTTAATAGTGGATACATATATATATATTACCTTGAGAGCGGCTATTCTGTCCGCATGTAGTTTTTCGAGCTCAGGATCCTATACAAAAAACTGCATCTTAGAATTGTTTTGCAACATAATTAAGAAACAAAGAAATGTAGATTATATTCGGCATCAAAGCTTACATCCATTAAGTCATCGAGGTCAACCTCTTCGTTTATAGAAGTTGATGGCTGCTTTTGTTGAGCAAGCACTTTCTGCAATAAAAAAAGCAGTGCAGATAATGAAAGTAATTCTCCTCCAATAATGAAAGTAAGATCCGTTTCCTTAGAATGAGAATTAAACATAAAAGCGTTACGGAGATGGATCTTTGATAATGTTAGGGATGCAGTAAGTAAGTTAAGTGAGAGAAAAGTAGTAATTTTGATAAGCTATGGTATGATTAATTCATTAAACATAATGAAGAAGATAGATACCTTCTGATAATCGCGAGCGGCAGCAGCCAAGACATTGCCAAATGCCAAATTAGACAAAGTTGATTTCACAGAATCCGGATCCATCCTCTTCTTTCTTCCTGCATAAATCCAATCACTTCGATATTAGGGTTACTTTCACTAAACTAATTAATCAAGACGATGACTGAAGCTCAACCCTTTTTCTTTTGCTCTACTTCGGAAAACAAGGGCCTTTTACGGTGCCGTTTATTCCAAATGGCCCAAATAAATACTCAATTCTTTTAAAACAGTGACTTTTACTACTTAAACTACCAAGTTATATTAACTGAGTGACGCTCACACGGTCAATGATTGATCAATTGTATAATGCATTCTCACAGTCCTGTTCACCTACACATTAATGTACATACACATTTACCCTAGGATTAATCTAATGGTCCAAAATTTATCTAATAAAATTTAAAATAAAAACCTCTAAACCCTAAATCATCGACCCTAGAAACTAACATATGTGACGTGTCATCGAATTATTAGTTCGGGGTACCACGTCATCTAGGGTCGATGATTTAGGGTCGATGATTTAGGATCGATGATCTAGGGTCGATGATTTAGGATTTAGGGTTTAGTTTTTAGTATCTAGGGTTTTTATTTTAAATTTTATTAGATAAATTTTGGACCATTAGATTAATCTTAGGGCGAATGTGTATGCACATTAATGTGTAGGTGAACAGGACTGTGCATTCTCATACTTTCCTTCGATTATACATTTTCTTTCTTTTTGATTTTTCGTCCGATTTTCGAACTCATATTAGACTGACTAATCCGGATTCGGGACGAGTCCAAGGATTATGATTTTTAAATCCCTTTCAATCGTCGTTGTAGGGGATCGATTTGCAATCCTCCTCACTAAGCGCACCCAAAATAACTTGGACATTAATATTTTCAATTTTGAAAAAAATATATATATTTGTAGTTTGTTTTTCTTATTTTATTGAAATGTTTGTAATTTGTTTTAAATTAATAAGGGTAAATTACACCACAGGTACCCAAACTATGTCCATTTTTTCAAATTGGTACCTAAAAAGTAATTTGTCACATCTAAGTTCCCAAACTATCGATTACTTTCCAAATTGGTATCTAGTGACCTCCTATAGAAGGTTTACCTCAAGTCAACGCCGGTCAACGGAAGTCAACGCATGTTTGACCAATTTTTTAGTTGACCGAATTATGAAAAAGACTATTTTGCCCTCCATCATCATCTTCCTCCTCCTCTCTCTCCTTCTTCATCTTCTTCTTCCATTTAACCTTCATCTTCTTCCTCCATTAACTCTCCCTTCCTCTTTTTCTTTTTATTTTCTTTCTCCTTCAACCTTTTTTTTCTCTTCTTCCTCTTTTTCTTTCTTTTCTTTTCTAATTAAATCTCAGACCGGGCAAAAGTTGGTTCGGGATCTGAAAATCTATATTCCGGCGGCAACCAGTCGATCGCCGTCGGGATCTGAATTTTCAGATCCCGGACCGACCAGGGATCTGGAGATCCCAGTGTCACCGTCGGTCTGGAAACCAGCGGCGACGCTGGGATTTCCAGATCCCAGCGGCAACCCGTTGAAATCTGGGAAATCCAGATTCCGGCGAGGCTGAATCTGGATTTCCCAGATTCCGACAGGTCGCCCGCCCACCGTGGATCTTTTTTTCTTATTTATTTTTTAAAAGATGAAAAAAACAAGAAGAATGAAAAAAAATAAAGAAAAAGAAGAAGAAAAAAAAAAGTTATGGTAGAAAGAGAGAAAGAGGAGTGAGAAGGTAAAATGGAGGTGGAAGAAGAAGAAGGAGGGGTACTTTAGTCATTTTTTTAGGGGAGTGAAAGAAGTCAACAAAATTTTGGTTGACTTCCGTTGACTTGGCATTGACTTGAGGTAAACCTTCTATAGGAGGTCACTAGGTAGCAATTTGGGAGGTAATCGATAGTTTGGGTACTTATATGTGACAAAATTGTTTTTAGGTACCAATTTGGGAAAATGGGCATAGTTTGGGTAGCTGTGGTGTAATTTGATGAATTCATTCGACTTTGTTAACATTAGGAAAATTGCTATATTGACTTAGATTAATTTAGATGTTAGGGATAAAGTTACTCTTCAATAACAATGTTATCACTGTAGATCAGGTTTGCTTTAATATTTATGCACATTTATTTATCTGTAACTAAATGTACTTGAATCTACTTATTTTATATGAAATTGTTATTAAACATAAACATCAAAAGTGAAGAATCAGAAGAAAATAATAAGAATGATCCTCTCATCATATATCCAAAAAACAAGAATGAACAATTTCCAATCTTTTATGAATTAACTGATAGATTAAACCTTTAATTGTTTGAATGTAGGTAGATTAATTCCTGTGCTCTCCTTTTCTCCAAACACCACCTCTAAACCCAATTTCTTCAATAGGAAAACTTGCTAAATCTGGACACCAGTTACCACTCACAACTCTCAAACTTGGCATCACCTCTTCTACCTTTCCCCACTCCATTTCCAACTCCGATAACGATTCCACCAACAATGCTTCGATTTTCCACACCCTTTTATCCTCACCCCAAAAACTTTCATGCATCCTCCTTACATTTCCAGATGATATTGAAAGATATCTTAACATAGGCAGTGACATAGGATTAAGCCATACAGGACTTGTCTTCCCCGGATAAAACTGTAGTGCAAGTTCATACAGTTCTGGTGGAGGATACAGCCGATCGATTTTCCCAATGAGGTCCGCTCCATGGCTATCAAAGCAACTTATTTTCAGGAGTTGAAGCTCCTGAAGCTTCACAAGTGCATTGACTTCATCATCTTCAATCTCATCCCCATGAGTTAGCTGTAAACCGAGTGTTCTTAGACGAGTCAAATTTCGTAGCTCAGCGATTCTACACCCCTCTGATTGGCTTGCTCTAGCTGGTCTAAACCCCAATAGAACTTCAAGGTTGGAAAGCCTTCCCAAGCCTTTCGGTAAGTATTCAAGCGAACCACAATGGTTTGCATCTAAGACTCTGAGCTTCTTGAATGTGATGAGACATCGAGGTAGACTTTTAAGATTTTGGCAATAGCTCACATCTAAAATCTGCAGGTTGGTAAGTTGTTTTAGTGAAGCCGGAAGTTCAATCAATGGATGAGCGTTGCTTAAGCTAAGATATGTTAAATGCTGAAGATTGCCAATCTCGGATAAAAGACACGCAAGTGGCGTCTCGAATATTGATTTGCACATGTCCAAAACTCTCAAGTATCTGCACTCACTGAACTTCTTTGTTATGGTTGATGAAATCTTGTTCACTTCTCCTGTCTTGGTTGTTGACAGCAATGCTCGTAACTTTTGATTGGCAGCAAGCTTTTTTTGATCCATATTGCTATTAATGCCAAGATGTCGGCTGCCTATACCATCTAGTCGAAAGAATGCATCGTCTTCTGCCATCTTGATCACCAAATCACGAACCATATCATGAATCTTGCAAGTATAGATAGTTCCATTGTAAGTCTTGTCGACCAAACATCGATTAGTTAACCCTGAGAAACAACTTTCACCAGCTTCGATTGATGATCTACCAACCCGCAGAGGAACAAACCCCTCCCCAATCCACCACCGAATCAACTGTTCTTTTTCTATAACGCAATCCTCGGGGTATAGAGTGAAACTGAGAAAACAGGATTTAAGGTACGGGGGAAGCTCATCGTAGCTCAATTGTAATGAAGCCATAACAGAATCATCATTTTCTGCTAATTCATCTCGAAAGTTATCTGCAATTCGCTTCCAATCATGATAGTGTGACTTATAAAGCAATAGTCCCCCAATGGCCTTGATTCCCAAGGGAAGGCCCTTACATTTCTGTACGATCTCCTTTCCGATCTTTTCTAGATCATCATGACTGCATTCACCTCCAGTTGCTGCAAATGCAATCTTCCGAAATAATAACCAACTGTCGCCTGTGCTGAGGAACTTTGGCCAGTGGATGCTTGCTTCTTTAACTCCCATCTTTCTCGCAACTTCCTCAATTCTTGTAGTTATAATAATGCTGCTTCCATTTCCTTTCGGTAAACCATCGTATATTCTACGAAACCAATTAACATCCAAACTCCACACATCATCTAACACAATTAAGAACCTTTTACCTGAAAGATACTGGTTTATCTTCTTCAGCAATTCCCCTCGATCATCCCCAACGCTTGCATCTCCCAAGTTCCTTAACATGCTTCTCATAATTTGTTCCTCATCGAACGTCTGGGAGACCGACACCCACATTTTTCTTTCAAACCGGTCCTCTATTGCTCTCTCATTGAAGACCTTTTGAGCAATTGTGGTTTTCCCTAATCCACCCATTCCAACGACCCCAATTGATAAAATCCCCTCATCGGCTGCAAAAAGCCAATCTTTCATCTTTCTCGTGTCATCTTCCAATCCAACCACTTGCGTATGATCGTACACCGGGGAGCTCCATCGGGGCATTTGGTTATTTTGTGGATCTATTTGACTCATTACATTGGTACCGGACAGGCCAAGAAAGGACATTTGGTCTTTAATTTTAGTTATTTTCTCACTGATTTCCTTGAGTCTCTTCCCAGTTTTATACTGGAAATGAAGGTTTGGTGGATGGAAACAAGTCAGCCAGGAATTTGAAAAAGGGTCGTCTTCCTTCGAATGAAGCTGGCAATCTGCTAGAATATCTTCAGCTTCGTATATAAGCTCGCGTAAATTGGACATGATAGCACGTAAAGTGTGGTCCTTCCTTTTGCGCTTGTCAGCATCTTTGAGGACACATTGCATTAATTCAAGCTCCTTCTGTAGGTTCTGAAACTCGTCCCGGAATTCATTGACTATCCGACCCTCCTCTACAAGAGTACTTAAGAGCCTCTCCAAGAAGACAGTGACCACGGCATCCACCATATCTCTGTCCTAAAATGGTTTGGGAGTGAGGAAAATATTAGTTTGAATCTCCTCAAAACTTGCAGCAAATGATAAGCAAATTGCAAAAGTGAAATTACACTTAGATTAGGAGGAACATCATTCAAGCTTATGGGGCCAAATCAAAGTTGACTGGCCAAATTTCAGCAAACCAAACCCAGATTGAAATTAAAATATGGGATATGTAGAGGGTTCACAAATCAATTAATAATCATTTGTTTGTTACACCAGGTTTAATATTAACTAATTTATACAAAGATTAGTAGGTAGATTACCCAGGATGCTCGAAACCCTTTGTTATTTTGTACATCTTGTTTACAAAAATAAGAAAATAAATATATTCTTGTGGTGAAAAAAGTAATTAAATATATAATCTGAAGCATTTTGTAACCCTTTTGTTTAGTCCTTAAAAGTAATTAAATACAAGCAGAAGAAGAGAGTGTAAGGAAATGAAGTAAACAAAGAAAGAAACATATTAAGATAATGTTGTCCAAACTTTATGCTTGTGTAATAAAAGAGCAGAAAGAAGCATAACCCAGATGCTAAAATTAAAAAGAAAAACAGAGAAAGATGAGAACAAAAAATAATACTAACAGATGAAAAGGGTAGGGTAGGATATGAAGGAAGCAGCTGGAACTGGAGCTTGGTGGTTGTTGATGAAATATTGCAGGAATAATATTAATAATAATAGGATGATCTCAATTTCCAATTGCCTTCCACATACATACATACATACATACATACATACATAATATTCTTCTTTTCATTCATAAATTTGACTAAATTGCTCACCCTTTCTATGAGGTCAATGGCAGGAAAGTCAACTCAATCACAAGATATTTTATTTTTGTTTTTATTTTACATAATTGGAGGGAGTTTGATTAAGGAGAAGGGGGGCTAATTTTATCATTCTTATGTGTTTTTTGGAGCTAAAATAACATTATGACTCTCTGTCACTGGCGGATGGCCTCCAATCTAATTTTCAGACCATTATTATAATTTAGAGCAACGCCATCAAATATTATACACCCCGAAATTGTAAAAAGTTTCTTAAGAAAAAAGTAATTGTGAAACGGCTTGAGCATCTTCAAGACTCGATTTTAGAGTGCTTTTAAAGTACATATTTTGTTTCTGAATAAAAAAGGGAAAGCTAGCAAGGAAAAAGACAAGGACATTCCAACTAGTTTCGCACTCCCAAAACACCAATTTTTAACTAGGCTCAAATATATTAAAAGAAAACGAAAAAAGGTTACAAAGAAAGACAAGTAAGTGAATGCGAAAATGTCCTGAACTACTAAAATCATAAAAAATGAATAAATTACAAAAAAGAGTGAGTTCTACCAAATAATATGATTTAAGTCATGCCTCTCCTAGCAAGGGCATCTACAGCTCTGTTTCCTTCACGATAGATATGACTGACGACAACTTCCATAACCGAGCAATGTCGCACACAACCTAACCAATCTTGTTTAACCACCCAAAGAACATTTGTTTAACCACCCAAAGAACATTTGTTGAACGAGATTTTAAAAGTTGCACAACATAAGTAGAATCACATTCAATCTAAAGCTTTAATTAGAATTTCATACTTTTTTTATTATACCTTAAATGCCTATTGTATCAATTCATCGTCTTGTATATTTTTAAAGAGTATCATACTTCAAAAACGCTCTAAATTGGCTATAAAGTGTATGGGATTTTTGGAGTCAGTCCCTATTCTCGGTACATTTTCCTAATCTATTAAATTTATTAAAATGTTTAATTTGTTTTTAACAAAGTGACTCACTACTTTATTCATTATTATTTTTAGGTGAGTGAGATGGAAATTGATATAATGGATGAGGAAACAAAATAACCAAAAAACCAAATAAACATAACTTGTACCAATGTTGTAATGTTATGGTTGTGGAATAAATTAGCTACAGTAATTATTGTTAAAAAGAATTTGCATAAAGTAGTTTTTTTATTTTTCATCCGGTTTCCGAACTCACACGGGCCGACTAATTCGGACTCGGGGCAGGCTAAAGATTATGATATTTAAACCCCTCACAGTTCTTATTGTGGAATATCGATCTAAGCACAACTTCATGTTACCACTGCACCAACCAATTATTGGTATGATTAAAGTAATTAAGAGAACATAATTACAATAAGAAAAATTGAAATAAGGCAGCAATATAATTTGATTGTATACAAAAAAAAATGGAACTGCAACGTTGATAATAAAAGACCTTAAACCAAAAAAAAGAAAAATGATAAAATAAAAGATTTTAAGAAATAAGCTTTCTTCTAAATTATATCACTTATATAGATCTATAATGAGGTGTTATGTAACATTGAAGCGATCATTTTGGTCAATGTTAAAAGAGTTCATGAATTATAAATGCAAAATGAAGACATCATAGTGTTACGTTTTGAAATTCAGAATTCAGATGCATGATAAAAGCTAATGCAATGCATGCCATTTATCTGGAAAACTTTGCTTGGTGTATGTTGAACCCTAAGAATTTTGGCTGATTTACCTGAAAAATTGAATCTGTAGGTAAAACCTTAGATTTCAAGTTTTCCATTTTTGAAAAACAATAGCAGGCATAATTCAATAAGCAAAAATTTAAGAGCTTTTTATTCTTTCTTTAAACAATTTAATTTGATTAAAAGGAGAGAATCTTGTATAGGTGATGATTTCACTGATTATGAAGCAAGCAATAACTGAAAATTTTTGGGAACTTCAAAACTCCCATTTAAATTCATTATATAATTGAAACCAGTGATTACACACAGGCAATACTAAGAAAACAAAATTTCCAGCCTTGTTTTTCTTTTTTCCACCTTCCTAGAACCTTAACAAGTAAATTAACACCCCAAAGTACATAACAAAGGCAACTAGCTCTTTTCTTTCAAAAAAAAAAAAAAAAGGCAACTAGCTCTGTTCCGCCTCCAATCGATGTGGACACTATTTATCACGCAACTAAGAAGAACTATATTCTGATTTCTGACATTGACATCAAAACCTTGCCTTCCGTTTTCGAGCAGTGTATTTAGTATCCGGAGGCACAACGTTTCCTTTACTTCTCATTTGCTCCTTTTTCCTCAGAACCCATTCTCTACCCTTCCCTTTCTTTGTTAATTTTTGCTTCTTCTTTGGTCTGTGCCTATCCGAAAAACAAACCTGCAACAGGGTAAAGTTAATATGTTAAAAGTGATTTGGAAATTGTTCAGTCAATGCTAGCAGATAAATTAAATGTAACTTACTGTATGGTTTTCACGATCATCGCCAATGTCATCATCTGAGCAACTGTCTTCTTCTCCTTCTACTTTTCCTTTGGGCGTTGATGTAGCTAAGGATGGTGGCCCACACGTCAGGACAAGGTATTCTTTCCTACTCTTGGTACTGCACCGGAAGGAACGTTAATGCATACATTTAGAATTGAGTAAACGAGATTACAATTCTTTTATAATACTCTATTGGATCATAAAATAGGATATATACCAAGAAGGACAAGCTTATTTACCTGTGTGGATAGTCAACAACAACACCGCCAGCAAATCCAGCATTCATTGCAGATCTTAAAATCAGCTCACGCTGTGCTACATTTTCAGGATACACCTGAAACACTGCTCTTGCCCCTCTAGCAAGGCATCTATATAAGGACCCAAAAAAAGCCCTAAATGAAATTTAACAAAACAAAATGTTAGCAAACAAAGTAATAGGCATAAAATACTTCAACTCAAAAACTTTTACTCTTTGCATAAATCTGTAATCTATTGTTCTTTACTTTTCGTGTAAGTTCAGATTAATTGGGTTTGAGGTTGCTCGGGCACACCCTTTAGTTGATCCAATTGAAGTTTGCTTCATACACTAGGAATTGAACTCGAGACCTAGCTTAAGCTATTAGAAGCCATTTCTATAAATGTTTATTTTAACACTGTCATATATATATGAGAGAGAGAGAGAGAGAGAGAGAGAGAGAGAGAGAGAGAGAGAGAGACACTATACATACTTGAGTCGTAATTTTGGCTCATGAGAAGACTTGTCAGCATTGCATAACCACTGCCATTTTGAATAAGAATAATAAGGTAAAGTGGTAAACAAAACATCCAATAGAAAATAGTACAATTTGAAAATCAAGCACCATATAATTATTTGTAAACAAATACTTATGCATAAGGTTGGTGGTGCTATACAGCTCATGAATGAATCAAATGACGATAAGGTCATCTGTGGAAAGCAGTCTGAAGCTTTGCTTTGAGAAAAAGTTCTAAGCGTCTATGCACTAACAGAAAGCAAAACGTGGTGGTCGGACATACGGCCAGCAAAATCTAGGGGAATAATCAAGGAGCCCTAATTTGCTTTGGCAAATTTGAGAACTTGATATCTTTTAGAATTGGCCACTTAATCTCTGATCTACATTTCATTATAACCTAGTTTACACAGAACATAGCAGATGAAATAGATAAATCGCTTAGTCTTGGCTGCTGTAATTAATAGGTGGAAAATGAACAAACATGCAGTATTACTCCATAAGTCAATGCCAATCAAACACTGTCATCTATTTGCCACTTGAACGTATAAAAATAGCCTACAGAAAATGAGAGTAGATCCTCTCATAACTATCATCGATTCACTAGAAAATTCTACCAGCATAGTCATTCTCTAGAAAACTCACTGTGTCATAAGATAACAGCATTATGTAATCGAAACTGTAAAGATGGTAGCATTCCTAAATCTTTGCAGTATAATTCAAACAGGCTTACAAAGTTATTCAGAGTCTATATCCAACATAAAAACCGGATACAAAACCTTCACCATTTCATGATGTATGTCACAATTATCAGGTTTCTTTCTGCCAATTTAATTTTAAAGCTGCTATTGTCCACTTAAGAGAACTTATTATGAATTTGGAGAATCTTGGGCAATTGCTTTTCAGAAGATCAGTAATTTGTTGAGATTCAGTGTCAATAAATTTTGGTATATTTTACAAAGGTGTTTCTGGTAATTTCCTACAACATGGAAATGAGTTTTTGTGGGAGATCAGAAGAAAGCATGGTTGCCAAAGGGCCAAGGGAAGCTAAGGGAAAGTAGACCCCTGGAAACTAGGACAGATGCACAAAAGTGCATTTATTTAAGAGGTCAAGGACGATGGGGAAAATTAAAAAGGAAAAATTTAAGACATCACATTCACCAAAATTAGCACAATTACGACCGATCTCTAAATTATATCACAAATAAACAGAGGATAAAAATATTCATATAAATTCATGACATTTGTATCCTCTGGTGTACTAAGACAGGAACCAAAGAATGAATTCCAAAATTACATAGAAAATTCAAGCATAACATTTAGTATTTGGTATAAGAAAATAAGTGACTCCAACCTGAACAGCCGAGATACTAATGGCACCATCCATAACTCCAGAACGTAGAGCTAAGCCCTGCACCAAAATGCCATGCATTATCATCCTGAGAGAAAACCTCAGTAATAGCCAACAAGATAGAGAAGGTAGAAAGTTCAATCATATATCATTTAATGCTGATAACCATCTAACCTTCAGATGAAAAGACATGACATAATGGATTTAGCATATGATTATTAATTAGAATATCCATGCATTTAGTCCTAAGGACTGATCCAATTATATATAGCAGATGCTCAAGACTAAAAAGGAAAATATCATGAATAAGATAAGAAATTGAACATTAGGTGGATACCTGGCCCATGTCACCAAGTAGAAGGTCACCCTCAACCTCCCGCTCCACTGCAATATCTAGCTTTGACAAATGTAGTGTCAAATATCCGCTCAAAAGGAAATAATGCATATTACAAAAACTGATTGAACTCAATGGCTAACATACTCAGCATTGACTGTGAAATGTCTAAGCCAATCCATTGGTGCCCACTTTCACTTAGTGTCTCTCCACTAAGCCCTGATCCACAACCTGGAAACAATAAAAGGTAAAGTTAGCATATTAAAATTTAACAATTGTTAAAACTGAAATATCAATACAATTCCTCTGGAGAAAAATAAAATCCTATTAGATGACAAGGTTAAACCTCAAACAGCAGAGCTGTGAATCGCTTAAACCACCTATAGAAGTATCAGGAGATGACCAGTTACTAGAAAGAGAATACGTAAAGCAGTACTATTCACCTTCTACTAAAAGTTCATGCTAGCTAGTAGGAAAGCAAGGCAGAGGACTAAAGACACATTTAAAAAAGGAAAAGAAAAAAGACAACACCTTTGTAATCCTTGAAGTTAAGGACTGTGAGTGGTGATTTAGGAAGGATTTTAACCACCAAAGCGCATAGCAAGAGTAACATCAACATAACTGAAGGTTTAATTAATTGAAAGTACCACATAATTATAAACCGATTAACAACCATTACAATTGTAATAAGAAGTATCCCAACTTCTAAGCACTTGACATAATCAAGTCAATCATTATAGTTGTAGTAGTACGAACTACGCTGATGACTTAAACTCGAGATACACAATTCAAACATAAACCCATACAAACATGATATGAACCAGTAGTGCTTATGATATAAAGTATCATTCTAAATCATGGAATCTAGAGAATGTAAGATAGCATACCAATGTCAAGGAGCAATCTAGGCACTCCATCTTCAGGCAAGGCAAGAAGCTCGAGTGCTCGTTCGGATAGCTTTGCCTGAATATCAATAATACGAGAAGAACAAGTGTATTTGCGAGCTTCAGTGTCATCGTAAAATATTTCAGGTGGAGCTAATAGTTCAGGACGACTTGACATCTTCAACTTCACCTACGTCGCACCGATCAGGACACCCGCCGAATTGGTGGCTGCGAGTGGCGCTACTTTTGAAACGGCTAGCCTAGGGTTTATCAACACAATATTAATTGAGGAAGAAGGGATAAATTCAGTTCAAGGCCAACCTCACCAAGGAACTTTTGTGAAAATAACATACTATCAATTAGGGAAATAGTATAGAATAAGGTACGTAATTTACTCAATTTTCAAGTAGACTATGTATCAACATATTTGCAAACACAGATATGAACTATGATAAAAGATTTACAAATACAGGTATGTAATTTCACTCACTTGCATCTTGATAACCAAACTATATTTAGGTCATTTAGTATTAAACATAAATTTATGTTTTTTATTACACCCTAAATAGTGTATGTATAAACGCGTCCTTTATATTATTAAGTAGTAGTACCGTAATTCGAGAGCGTTTTATATTTTTTACCTTAATTATAGAGTCGTAAGATTAAATCTAATAGTCAATGATCGAATAAACGCGGTTTTTTGCTTTTTAGGTAAAAAGCAACTGATTTGTCAGGAAGCAGCAGAATATTGTTTTTCTAAAAAAAATAAAAAATACTGCAAATCTTATTTTACTTTATTATCTTTTGTATTTTACATTAATTAAAATATTCAATATGTCCAAATTAGTCATTTTATATTCTAACAGTAACAATTAATTATAATTTTACCAAACACTAATAATCAAACTACAAAAAGCAAACGACAAAACGAAACAGCAAACAACAAACAGGAACAACCACACCAGACGGGCCCGAAATCACATTATTGAGTTATAATGATATTTTTATCTTTTAAATAGCTTACATTTATATATTAACAAAATATTGATCTCCCAAATTGAATTGCAGATTTGTTAAAGGAACTTAAATATCAATTTAGTTTGTAATCGTCAAATAAAAAAAAGGATCATAATATGGTGTGTAATTTCAATTTGAAGGTGAATAATATCATTAAAAGATTATGTTTTATAAATATAATTTTTCTTAAAAATTACAAAATGTACTTTGTTGTTATTAAAACGCAAAACTGTAATATATGATACCTTATTTTGCAAGAAATATCATACAACAAGCCTCTATTTGCAAACTATGAATAAACCACAAACATTATTTTCGAACTTATCCTAAGATATTATACAAGTTGAAAAATCCTGTGCCCGTTGTCAATATATTAAGGGTAAATTATTTTAAAGTTCTTAAATTTTTACATATATTATAATTAACTTTGTTATACTTCTATCAATCTCTTTTAAATTTACAACCGATTGTATTCGGCAAAAACATACATATGTGACATAACATAACAAAAGGACAAAATAGCTTTTCTGTGGTTGTATATGTTTTGGAATTTGAATATGTTATGTTAAAAATCTACAAAATAGACAAAAAAAAAAAAAAAAAACCAAAAAATACTTGAGAAGTTAATCATAGCAAAAGATGAAGACTTCGTAATGTGTTTTCCAAAATAAAAGGACTAAACAGTGTATCATGTAAAAATTTGAGGATTTAATAGTTATTTCATTTATTAATTAATTTTTAGAATTTAGAAAGTAAATCTGAATCATTTACTTTGTTACTAATAGTTGAGTCATGAACAACTTTCAGAATCATATTGCAGATATCACACATCTTATAATGGAAAACACTAATATGCAAAAACAGTAACACTTCTTTTTGGATTCTAAAAAAAAACACTCCTTTTTGAAGAATATTAGTAATATTTGTTTATTGAAAAACAGAAAGCAAAACTTGATAATCAAGTATTAAAAGGGGATTAGGATTCTTAAGGAGGAAGAAAATTCTAAGCACATTCCATTCACTCGGTTTACAACTATAAATACTTTGAAACTTGAGTCAATTCTCATCTTCTTCTTCATTTGACTCATCTCTCTATCCTATTGTTCTTTCTCAGAAATAGAAGTACTAAGTAAGTCATCAAAATCGCCATGGCGAGTTTCGGTTTCTTTGAAAGTACAAAATTGTTCCCTTCAACATCTTCCTTACTATCTCTATATGCATCTTTCTCAACTTGTTTAATGCTTTTACGAAATGCATATAATGAATTAGTACCTGAGAAGCTAGAATCCTTCCTTGTTTCCACATTCTTTCGCTTTTTCTCGTTTCAAACCTCCAAATCCTTATCTACTTTCATTGTCGACGATCTATGGGAGGGCTTTGACCGGAACAAGCTAATGGATGCTTCAAGATTTTTCATATCTTCCAAGATTGGCTCAAACAACAAAGTGGTACGTGTGGGAAAATTTCGAGGCCAAAAGAATGTCACCGCTGCCTTAGTTGAAGGAGAAAAGATTGTAGACATTTTCCAAGGCATTGAGATAACTTGGAAATTGTCCAAGAAAGAGAAAGAAGATGGATCAACAGATAACAATAACAAAGGTTATTATGAGATAACATTTGAAGATAAACATAGGGACAAGATTTTCAAGGAGTACTTGACACACATTATTCAAACTGCCAAGACTTTAACAAAAGGGGAGAAGTCTTTGAAGCTATTTACATTATCCGGATGCTACTGGGAATGTGTGGATTTTCGACATCCCGCTACTTTTGATGCACTTGCCATGGACTATGAATTGAAGAAGAGTATAATGGATGACTTGGATCGATTTTTGTCCCGGAAAGATTTCTATAAGAGAATCGGGAAACCATGGAAACGTGGATATTTGTTGTACGGGCCTCCTGGAACTGGAAAATCAAGCATGATTGCTGCAATGGCTAATTACTTGAAATTTGATGTGTATGATTTGGAGCTGGGTAGCATTCATTCGGATCTTGAGCTTCGGAAATCAATGTTCGCGATACCGAGAAGATCCATAACTGTAATTGAGGATATTGATTGCAATTCCGCTGTGAAAACTCGAGCAAAACCCACATCAGATGAATCTGGTGATGACAATTCTTATGGCAAGGTTAGTGCACATTGCTCTGTTTTATACTCTGTTTTTGCTCTGTCTTAACCATGAAGTTTTCTTCGGTGAGTGCAGCAAATTTCGCTATCATCAGTGCTAAATTGCATTGATGGGTTGTGGTCAAGCTGTGGAGAGGAGAGAATAATAGTGTTCACGACGAATCATAAAGAAGTATTGGATCCAGCATTGCTGCGTCCGGGTCGAATGGATATGCACATTCACATGTCTTATTGCACACCTCAAGGATTTAGAGTATTGGCCTCTAATTACCTTGGAATTAAAGAGCATAATCTTTTTGAAGAAATTGAAGAATTGATAAAGACTGTAGAAGCTACACCTGCTTCTTTAGCTGAAGAATTATTAAGCAATGATGATTCTGATGTTGCTCTTGCTAGAGTAGCTAATTTCCTCAAGCAAAAAAAATTGGAAAAACATCAAGTTGTACAAGACTCTTAATTATTGTTATAGTTATTTGAATAAAAAATTTCTATTATAATGATAATTGTTCTATAAAACAAGAGAGAAACCTATATTGTATGAGAAGTGAAAAGGACTAAGTTAGGAACTATCAAAAATACTTCAAATAATATCAAATGACATTCTTTAGTCTTGTGAAGATGTAACTCGTTGGTTACACTATCTGAAGATTTTAGCATGCTTGGGAAATGAATTAGTAATCAAGAAAAACCAAAGTTTAAAAATAAATAAATAATTTATCAAAAAAATAAAAATAAATAATAAATTCAAGAATTTAGATAGCAAACTGAAAGTAATTCAAGAAAGCTACCTATTTGTTCATGTGTACATTCTTTAACCAAATCTTCATTCTATGAAGCAGTGACTAACATTTACCAATCTTTCAACTTAAGATCGGACGTAACCAAAAAATTTCGATTCCTCAATTGCTCGTGAATTCAAAATCGAACCTTCAACTGAAAGATCAACCTAAGTTGCTCTAGAAAAGCTAGCAAATCGCAGATTAAAAACACATCCAAAATTCACCAATTACTAATGCATGTTAAAGTGCCTAACCTTAATTTTTTTCACTTGTTTAGTCCCTTAATCCATTTTATTGGGTTTAGTCATATTGTTGATGTACAAATTTTAACATATGTACATTTCGGTACTAAATTTTTTATATCTACAACAAAAATAATATTTTAAATATAAAAATATAGTGATTTCTTTTAAAAAAAATGAAAATTACACATAAATCATAATTTATGTGAAGAAACTAAAATAAATCCCTAATATGAACAATTTTTACAAAAACTAAAAGTAAAATGAAAATGTGAAACTTCTTTTCATATTTAAGTAATTTTTTTAATTGGTAACAAATTTTGGTGTTAAAATTTATGTGCAAAAAATGTAATTGAAACTTAATAAATAATGGGTAAATTTGTAGTTTAAATGAATTGAGGAACTAAACTATTGTAAAAAAACAAACATCACGGACCTTGTCATATATTACTGAAAATACGAGGATTAAATAATATGTTTCAATATAACTCGATAACTATTAAATCATATACCGAAAGTATTTTATAATATAATATTAATAATACAAATCAAATTTACATTAATTTATTAAACCTCTAATAAAAAAAAGCTCCTAAGATGAGCTTTACAAAATTAGCTTTTTGATGAGTTAAAAAAACTCTTTCAAATCACTCTTCACCAAACACAACCAATAAATGTTTGACTAGTAAAACTTTTAAAGTGGCTCAAACCTTTCTTTAGAAAATTAAGGCTTATAACTGGAAATTCATGGATGTTACATTCAACTTAGTGATGTGAGAAAATATGCTTTTTGGAATAGTATGGTAAAACATGATTTCAAGATATTGTGGAAAATCATGATATGGTTGAGCATGCAGATGAGTTTTGTGTTGTGACATTGAAATTGATCTTTTAATATATGTACAGGTGATTTGTTAATTGCACAAAATAAATGTGGTGTTGATAGATTTGAAAAAGTATTGCTTTTTTTTTTATAGGTGTAGGTTGCTGTTAAGTTTTGGTGCTCGGATTTTTTATTAATAAAATTGAACTCTTACAACTTTCAGTTAAAAATAAATAAATAAACAAAAACTGAAATTTCCTTTTCTCAAAATTTCTGATGAATATAGACGAATCGTTTCAATGTTATTGTCGTATTCAATTTGCAGGGAGGTGGTAAAAACATAAAATACTAATCCATAATTTTCAACATGTAATCAGATTTTTTAACCAAAAAATTTAGAATAAAAATATAAAAACCAAAAAATTTAGAATAAAAATATAAAAACAGTCGTGTGGTTTGAGTTATTTGCAAACATAACTAATTCTACTCATTTAAAATTTTAAATGAGTATTTTAACCATTTAATGATTTCTTATTTGAACTTAATAAGCCTTTTCTTTAAAGCAAATTACCTCTACTTTCAAATCTAAAAATTTCAAAAATTCATGAGAAATTTTAGTATATTTCTGGAGCACGATGATGTGGTATTCCAAACTAATAAATGATATATGTTACATCAACCAATAAGATTTTAACAACGTGTAATTAATTAAACGCTAAAATAAACGCTCTAGACCTTAAATTATTGACCCTAGATGCTAAGATATTTGACCACGTCATCCGTGCTCTAAAAGTATTTTAAAATTTCTCAAAATTCATATGTAGTCATGTCAAATACGTACAAAAACTGTTTTTTAATGTTTACAATTTTGAATACATATAAAATTGATTTAAGAGATTTTCATTAATTTTATGTTTAAAAATATTAAATAAAAACTTATGTTATGACAAGGTCCATTTTATAATTTATCCACTTAACCGTAGTATTAGACTCGAGCTGATTGGCCACCTAGTTATTCATAACTTTTAGATGACTCCGTGAGGCAGGATTTGACCTATAAATTTCAAATAGCATGAGTTAAAAGAAAGCCATATCAATTTTGTTGCTTTGCTTGTTTTGTTGCTATGAAGAACAAGATGATGCAGCAGGCCTACTCTTTCCTAGAAAATTCAACGATGTTCCCTTCAATATCCTCTATGCTATCTTTGTATGCCTCTTTCTCCACTTTCTTTATGCTTTTCCGAAATCTCTACCGTGAATTAGTTCCCAAGAAACTCGAGTCCTTCCTCATCTCTAAACTCCGCGTCCTATTCTCACGTAAAAACTCTTCATCGTATGCTACTTTCATCATCGATGATTCTTGGGACGGCCTTGATCGAAACAAGCTCATCGATGCTTCAAGATTGTACTTATCTGCCAAGGTAGGCCGCGGTAACAAAGTCATTCGAGTTGGCAAGTTTAGAGGCCAAAAGAATGTCACTGCTGCCTTGGTTGAAGGCCACAAGATTGTTGATGTCTTCCAAGGCATTGAAATTACTTGGAAATTCGGGAAAAAGGAAAAAACCGATGATGGTCTTTCGCGTGGTAAGAGGGAGAATGACGAAAGGTCTTCTTCCGATAAGGGTTATTTCGAGATTGTTTTCCAAGAAGAATATAAGAAAAAAGTGTTGAAATACTACTTGAATCATATTCTTGAGACTTACAAGAAGTTAACGGAAGGGGATAAGGTTTTGAAGCTTTTTACAAGGACCCGTAGCTGCTGGAACAGTATCGACTTTCGACATCCAGCAACGTTTGATTCTCTTGCCATGGATCACGAGTTAAAGAAGTCGATAATTGATGATTTGGACAGGTTCTTGGGAAGGAAAGATTTCTACAGGAAGATTGGAAAGGCATGGAAGCGCGGTTATTTGTTGTACGGACCTCCAGGAACTGGGAAATCGAGTTTGATAGCTGCCATGGCTAATTACTTGAAATTTGATGTGTATGATTTGGAGCTTGGTAGTATATTTTCTGATTCTGATTTAAGGAAAGCCATGCTTGATATAAAGAGGAAGTCGATAACTGTGATCGAAGATATAGATTGCAACACGGGTATACAAAAAAGATCGAAACCACCCCTCCCTTGTAAGTCAGATGATGAACCTACTTATGCCAAGGTTAGTACTTCGCGTATCCTACTTATATCCACGCATTGTTCTGTTCTGTTTTGTTCTGTTGTGTTTTATGTATTTACATTGTCTTGGTTGGCAGGAACAACAATTCTCGCTTTCGGGTCTGCTAAATTGCATTGATGGATTATGGTCAAGTAGTGGAGAGGAAAGAATAATAGTGTTCACGACTAATCACAAAGAAGTACTCGATCCAGCATTGCTGCGTCCGGGTAGAATGGATATGCACATCCACATGTCTTATTGCACTGTGGAAGGGTTCAGGGTATTGACTTCCAATTATCTTGGGATTAAAGATCATCCGCTCTTTGACGAAATAGACGGGTTGATTCGGGATGAGGTAACACCTGCATCAGTGGCAGAAGAATTATTGAAGAGTGATGAAGCTGAAGTTGCTCTTTCTCAACTCATCAATTTACTTAATGGAATGAAAAAGGAGAGAATAAAAAAGGGTTCAAGTTGAAGATGAGTAGGAAGCTCTAAGTCTTTATTTAAATAGTATTCCGACTTTATTATCACCATTTGCATCTTTACCTACCTTATTTAGTTTTAAATTATTGGGTTTTGTTTCTTCTGGACAAACAACATGATTGAGGTATCTGCAATGCCTAATTTCACATTTATCATAATATAGAGTCAACATAAAATTATGAGGATTAATTTAGAGAACTCTTTAATAAGAGAAAAGTCACAGAAAGCAAAATAACTTTAATAAAATTAACGGAAATACAAAAATAGGACTCTCTCAAGTACACCCGAACTTAATGTATAAGATAATCTAGGAGAAAATTGAAAATCTCAATAGGCTTAAACTTGAATTAACCTTAACTCTCTCTCTCTCAATCTCTTTTGTAAGAAATAACTCTAAATTAAACCACTTAGAACTCTCTAATTTTTGTTTTAGTTTTGCACACACAGGGTTCAGGCTTAACTGCAAGACAATGAATAGGGAAAAACATCTTAAAACAAAAAAAAAAAAAGAAAATTAAGAACAGAAGTAAATGAAGAGTGAAGCCCTTATTAGATTACATTCTTATTTGTCAACGGAAATAAGATTATGCATTGCGAATCCGTTCATAAAATTCGTTGCACATCCTGAATTAAATAAAAAAAGTTGAATGCTAAAAACTTTTAAAAAACTCGAACAAATTGAGAAGCATAAAAAAACTAGATTACATTTTTTAAGTCTTGATTTGAGTCACTAATATAAATTTATTAAAAATATATTTTTTAAATTATTAGTTGCATGCTAAAAACTTTTTAAAAACTTGAACAAATTGAGAAGCATAACCAAAATTTAAACCATTTTATATAATTATTGAATTAATTTCACAAAGTATTAGTAGTTGACATAAAAATCGCCTAGGGCCCTTAAATTAATAGAGCTGCCACTGCGTTAGAACTTGAAGTAGTAGAATTTCTTCAATTTGAGATATGAAAATTAAGAGAAGAAAAAGTGTGATGGAAAGTTGGAAAATTATAGGAGAAAATAATGATGATTAGTTCATAAGAATTAAGATAATTGCATGTAGCTTGGGATGTTAATGAGCTTGGATGTTTCGCAAACAGTTCGAGCTCAACTCGGTCAAAGTTCGATCAAAGCTCGGCTTGATAGAGCTCGACTCAAATTCGAGATCAACTTGAAATATTAACGAGACATGTCGAGATTTCTTAGGTTTATGTTTTATGAATTTTTATTTTTTTTTATATGAATAACATTCAAGTATTTAATATTGTCACTTATATTTGTTACAAGTAATTTCTTATAATTTATGAATTCTTAATATATTTACCATTGGATAAGAAGTTTAGTTATTTTTGTTTCTTAAATGATAAAAAATATGAAAAGAAAAATATATTTAAGATAGTTAGGTCCTGTTGTAAGAAATTTTAAAATATTCTTGGAGTACTGATGACGTTGTACTTCGGACTAATAATTCGATAACACATAACATATGTTAGTATCTAGGGTTGATGATTTAAGCTAGAGTTTTTATTTTAAAGTCTAGAATTTTATATAAATTATTAACTAAAAAATTAATTTTTAGGGTGAATAATTTAAAGGTCCCTAACGTTTTGCGAAACACACTGTTTAGTCCTCTCATTTTCAAAAACACACGAATAGGTCCCTAACGTTTTGCGAAACACATTATTTAGTCCTTCTGTCTGTTTCTCGTGACCAATATGTTAGTCAAAATGTACTTCAATCAACAGCCAATGAATGTGTTATTCACCCGGTACCAATTATTTTTAAATTGCATGTTGACTGACGTACATTTTGACTAACAGATTGGTCATCAGAAACAGACGAAATGACTAAACAATGTGTTTCACAAAACGTTAGAGACCTATTCGTGTGTTTTTGAAAATGAGAGGACTAAACAGTGTGTTTCGCAAAACGTCGGGGACCTTTAAATTATTCATCCTAATTTTTAATTAACTAGACGTTGTCAAAATCTTATTGATTGATGTAAAATATGCCAACTATTTATTGGTTTGGAGTACCGCGTCATCGTGCTCCAAGAGTATACTAAAATCTCTGCCCTGATCTTTCTTACTTATATTCAACACATTTTAGAAATTTCAGTTCAGTTCTATATAGCAATTTCAATTCTATTCAGCAATTTTATTCAGAAATTTTAGTTCAGTTCAACAATTTCAGTTCTTTTCAACAATTTCAGCTCAGTTCAACAACTTTAGTTATATTCAACAATTGCAATTCAATTCAACTTTTTTAAATTCAGCTAAAAAGAATAAAGTCATAATGCGCTTACAGACAGTGTGAGTAGTAAACTTATAATAAGTTGAAAAAAATTTGTAAAAAAAACGAAAATGCTCTACGCCTCCATTCCACATCGAAATTGGAGCTGAGAATAAAACTTCTTAATAAATATAAATAGGTGTGTATGTAATGTAATGACCTTCCTTACATTTTTATGTAGTCTCGGCTTACATTAGAGTGTTCATTAAAAAGAAAATAATACTACTAAATAGGAATAATAGAAGGTCATGAAAATAATATAATATAGGGAACAAATATATCAATAAGGAAGTAAATGAATTGCATTGGAAGAGAAACTCTATACACACCCCATGACTTTTACTATATATTTGAAACAACATCACTCCAAAACTAACTAGACAGGTTATTATTGCTTGTGTTCTTTCAAAACAACTCCAAAGTTACAGAAAAAAAAACAACAACTCGAAAACATGCAGGCTCAGTCTTTCTTAGAAAATTCAAGGATGTTCCCTTCAGTGTCCTCTATGCTATCCTTGTATGCCTCTTTCTCCACATTCTTAATGCTTTTCAATAATATCTACCGTCAAGTAGTCCCCAAGACCCTTGAATCCTTCCTCATCTCTAAACTTCGCTTCCTTTTCTCTCGCACAAAGTCTTCTCCATCTTACGCTACTTTCATCGTTGATGATTCTTGGGATGGTCTAGACCGAAACACTCTCATCGATGCTTCAAGATTGTACTTGTCCGCCAAGGTAGGCCGCGACAACAAAGTCATCCGTGTTGGAAAGTTCAGAGGCCAAAAGAATATCACTGCTGCCTTGGTTGAAGGCCATAAGATTGTTGATGTCTTTCAAGGGGTTCAACTTACTTGGAAGTTCGTTAAGAAACAAAAGAGCGGTGATGATGTTTCATCCGTTGGTAAGACGCAAACATCTTCTTCGCAAAAGGGTCATTTTGAGATTGTTTTTGAGGAAAAATATAGGGAAAAGGTGTTTCAAGACTACTTGAATCATATCCTTGCGACTTATAAGGAGTTAACTGAAGGAGATAAGGTTTTGAAGCTGTTTACAAGGTCTCTTGGAGGTTGGAGTAGTATAGATTTTCGCCATCCGGCTACGTTTGATGCTCTTGCTATGGATTACGAAATGAAGCAGTCGATAATTGATGATTTGGACAGGTTCTTAGCGAGGAAAGACTTCTACAAGAAGATTGGCAAGGCATGGAAGCGCGGATATCTGCTGTTCGGACCTCCTGGAACGGGGAAATCAAGTTTGATAGCTTCCATGGCTAATTACCTGAAATTTGATGTGTATGATTTGGAGCTTGGTAGCATAAATTCTGATTATGATCTAAGGAAAGCCATGCTTGATATAAAGAGGAAGTCGATAACGGTGATCGAAGATATAGATTGCCATTCGGGTGTACAAAAAAGATCAAAGTCACCCCTCCTTGGTGGTAAGTCTGATGGTGAACCCAGCCATTATGCCAAGGTTAGTACTTTGCTCTGTTATGTCATGTTCTATTTTGATCTGTTTTACGGTGTTTTGTTTTATGTATTAACTTTGTTTCGGAACAGAAATTCTCGCTTTCGGGTTTGCTAAACTGCATTGATGGATTATGGTCAAGCAGTGGAGAGGAGAGAATAATAGTGTTCACGACTAATCGAAAAGAAGTACTGGATCCAGCATTGCTGCGTCCGGGTCGGATGGATATGCACATTCACATGTCTTATTGCACACCTCAAGGATTTAGAGTGTTGGCATCCAATTACCTTGGGATTAAAGATCATGCACTCTTTGAGGAAATAGAAGGGTTGGTTCAAGGGGTAGGGGTGACACCTGCATTAGTGGCAGAAGAGTTATTGAAAAGTGATGAAGTTGATGCTGCTCTGTCCCAACTCATCAATTTTCTCAACACAAAGAAAAATGAAAAAGAGAAAGAAAAGGTTCAAGTTGCAGATGAATGAAACTGAAAAAGAAAAGCTATGTCTAGTTTAGTTTAGGGAAGTTTGTCTTTTATTTATTAATATGTTATGACTTTATGTCTTTGTCATACTTTGCATCTTTTCCTAGTCTCACCTTAATTTTTACTGAGTTTTGTTTTGTCTTGTTCAGAATTTATATAGGAAAGGATTAAGTGTATCAGATTAAGATTTCCAATTTTTCATTACCACTCACTACAAAAAAAAGTGGGCTTAAAGAACATCTTTTGTCTTTCTTTGTTTTATTTTCATTCAGGTGCTCTTACAATGTTCTTCTTTTTCTATTGTTGCCTTAGTGTTTGGTAACTAATGAGCATTTTTAAACTGTATTGGACAGCAATCATGCAAATTGAAGTTGCAGAATGACTATAGTCACTTTGAGCAGCACAGTTCTTGAACAAAGAGTTTGAGAGGTTGATTTTTATGATATTTCAGATTTTGTTAATTTTAGTTCTAATTTTTGACAATATTGGTGCTAAGATGAGGATATAACGTTGGTTGTACCTTGTAATTTAATTTGTTAAATGTACTTATATACTTTGAATTGAAATTAAAACCTGTTGGCTATCTAAAATTGAAATTATTATCTTTTAGCATTTCTGAGTAGGGATTTACTTATATATAGCACACAAAATTAAGAGGGGTGTATTCAATCCAGCAGTGCACAGCCAGATTTTGCACCTATGATTAACAACCTCACTGCACCACTATGTTCTTTCTTTTCAATTCCATATTTGAACTTTATGTACTCGTCTGTTTACCTATATTGCAATTTTCTACTTTTCTCGTAGACTGGCCATACAATGAAATTGATTTTACAGTCCCATGGATCATGGTTTAATTTCAGTTTTGCTTTTATTGTGACTATGTTTGTGTGTGCTTAACTGGGATTTCATTCCACTGCTTGTTTTAGCATATGATATGGTTTAATGTCTGTTAAGGGAATACGGCTGTAAAATTTATGCTCCTTATCTTTATACGCATTTATTCGTGGCATTTCTACATAAAACTTACCTTTCCTAATTCAATCCAGTCTTAATGTTTATGTACTGGTTGTTAAGGATTATCAAGAGTGGAAATGATACTTTTGATTTGTCTTAGCTAAAGGTCTTTTTCAGAAATATAACCATGATCAAGGGATGCTTCATGTATATATATTCTCATTCGTACTTTATCTATATGATGGATTTTGATTCTAAACTTATGGGCCATGCTTTCAATGGTTGTTTTTTCAGCTTTGTTTCCCTCTTATGTATGCCAAGTAAAGTAGTTGAAGATTGTGAGAATTTATCTTCTTTCTTATCAGATTTTAAGTTTATGACTTTCGCGTACATTAGATGCTTAGCAAATCATACCTCTAGCAAGAGCTCTGAATTCATTTTCTACTCGCTAGTTCTTGATTAGCATATAATGATTTTTGCACAACGCATAAAATTACTCAGGGACGAAGTTATATACTTTGTTAATAATCCGCCATTAGGTGACCTCTTCTAATTTAACTCTCTTGTCTTGCTTGAAAAAATTAACTTGGTGAATGAATACATTTTGATGAAACATGTAAATATGATTTGCATTTAAAGGAGAAGTCAGCTAGTTTTTGGTATTATGCAATAGATATGGATTAGGAATATGGATTAGAAACAGGATGAACATATAGTTAGATCTGCTTTTATTAGCTTCTCCATTGTTGTGACTGTTGGTGTTGGTGTGCAATGGATTAGGAATAGGATTCATAGCACTTCTTTACTGTATAATATTGTTTTTTGGTCTTTTTGCTGCATTTGTGTTATAATTCCAATCAAATTTTGAAGATGCCTTGTAAACTCTTTTAGTACGTTGCATTGCACTATTTTTTCATCTAAATTTACAAAACGACTTATTAGCCTCTTGAAATGGTTATATATAATCATTTTATGCTCTTCAATTTGCTTTAAAGCGTTCCATCATTTAAAAGGCTAATGAGACATTTTGACCAAGTAGAGGGAGGTTTTGTTTTTTAACTCAGTAATGATTAATCATGTTCAGATCTTGATTAATCAAGATGGGAAGAGGAGAATCATAACGAGTAGAACTTGAGAAATACAATCTCTATATTCTTCTTGGACCTTATGACTGAAAGTTACATATTTTCTTGTTTCTTCTAAAAAATGGATTTGTGGTTTAATGTGGACTATATATACTATATTTATTGAAGGATACAAAGTCTTTCTTCTTTGTTACATGATTTGGTTTCTGCTCTCATATGTTATGAAGTTAGATACTTTGGTGATCATGGACTTTGTAAAGTTAGAGGGAGGTGGTCTTCAACGCCTCTGGCGGGGTGAACTCAGCGGAGAGAAAAAATAAAATTTTACTGTCAGAGAACAAGAATTGAAGATTAAAGAAGAGAGGACTGAATTCATTAGTGAGAGAAAAACAAAATGAAAAAGTTAATTAAGTCTCTAATTACCCGTGCTTTATATTGAGCAACAAATTATCTAAAATTCTTAATTGTAACTAATACTCTTGACAATAGAAACTAGTCTATTAAAAGCCTATTTTTTTGTAGTGACTTCTGGGGTTTTCATCTGAACTGAATCACAGGTGTTTATAATATTTCTGTAATCAATCTACCACAACTAAATTAAGTCTATTAAATTGAAGTTTATAAGCCAAAATTGTGGTAAAAGTACACAAATTTAATGCCAAGCAATTATAATTTAGAGTCTATTGCACTTTTTGTTCAGAAGATATTTTGGTTTCAATTGTTTCGTGCAAGGAAAATTTTTACAAAGGAAAAATAAAAATTTTAAGAACATTTTTTGTTGTCTACCTAAATTTTATGATTGATTGTTTTAAGCAAATAAACAATGAAAAATCAGGAAATTACGTTCCTACAAATAAACACTTTTTTTTTTCAAGGGACAAACATATAAACACACTTAAAACAAATTGTTTCTATTTTTTATGGAGGCAGTTAACACCTAATATTCTCATCAATAAATGACCGACCAATATTTATCTTTTTCTGATTAGCCTCCAATTATTAACATTTCAAAACGACAAAGTACTTATTTACAAAATTTTAAATCACATGATTCTCTTTGAAAACTATCCAGCTTAACAATATTTATTTGTAATAATTTTTTTACGGAACCTATCTGTAATTATTTGAAAATTCTAAAAAGTGCAAAATCTTTTTTGTAGCCAATTAATAATACTTATTAATGTTAAACACAAATATATTAATAATATAAAAAATAGGGATCCAAGTCATGAGTTTTGGACTATTGGCTATTTCAGATATATTTTTTGTGTTTTAGAAAGAGATATATGTGTAATGTAGAAAGAGCAAGTGTTGACTGTTGAGGTGGAAATGGGTTGACGTGGGCAACATTGCATAACCAAGCAGGCATGACAAGACCCAATATAGGTAAAGAATAATATAAAGTTGGTCAAATTAAAAATATTTACAAGTTATCCTCCATGTTTTTCTTGGTAATTGCTACAGCTACAGAGATGGGATACACTCAACTATCACAGAAAATAATATATGAACATCAAAACTTAATTGAAAGTGGATTACTTAGACACTTTATTCACAACCAAGTCTACAATTTAATCATAAGACAAGTAAATGAACTTGAATATAAATGATTCTAAGACAAACAAAAAGTATGAGAGGACCGTTGTTGGTTGTAAAAATCAATTGAACTAAAACTCGATCTTATAGTTAGATTTAGTTATGATTTAATATATTAATTTTTGACATTTTATCTTATTGTGCTTGAAGTGTATACAACATAAGTGTTGGTGTGCCTAGGCCCTAGGCGTTGTTTTATGACATTGTATTTGATGATGATTACATACTATGTCATTGGTGTTTTATGAATAAAGGCATTAATTCATTTGAGTTATATATCTTGTACTATAACAATTAAATGAAGTATCCGTTGATAGTATATCATAAAAGTATACCAGAAGCCAGTCATAGTCATGGGAATGATTATGGCATAAGCTTTTATATTTAGGATTCACATGACACTCTGTAGGTTGCTTAGTGTATGTGAATATGGATATAGGTGCGTGTGCGTTACACGAGACTTGGTCGATCCGCTTTAGAAAGTTCATGGTGGTAGAGTCATTAAGCTTTCTAACAATGTAGATCTCTTTTATCTCCTGACCTGATTTCAGTATAGCAGTCAATAAGGAATCAGATTGAATTTGGTGTATTTCTAACAGGTCCGCCAGAGGATGCCAAATATGGATACACTGGTTCAATCTCTGAACTTATTACTGCGGATAGTTGAAGCGATGGAATTACCATTCACTGTTTAAGTGAGTTGATATCATAGGCCACTTGATGAGTATTAGCTGAGAAATGTACGGCCGTACTGAAACAAGCAGGTGACTTGTTTGTTTGTCAGTAATACTCGATGATCAAGAAATTAATCTAGCAATAGAGGATGACTACACCATGCCTCTAGCTTGATTAATCGATATGCTTTTGGTAAGAGATAAGTAGAGCATCATACAGGGTTTTCTGTCTAACATGGATAACATTCATCTTTAATCAATATGTGATTGACATGGTTTACTAGAACCCTCTATCGATCAGTGAATTGTTAATACACAGCTTATTGATTTCAGACCCTAAGGATCGTGCAACACGGTAATCGAAAAGATTAATTGATACATGAATTGTGTTAATTAATTCCAAGATTAAATGATCAATTGATGAATTGATTATTTGAAGAACGTATTAATCATTTGTTATGTGACAAGTTAATTAGTAATTGGAACGGCTAATTAATTAATCGGGTTAATTTAATTAAGCGATTAATTGTTTATGGGTTAAAGTGTAATATTAATTTAACCTAATTGATGTTAATTGAATCGATTTAATACTACGGTGTTTAATTGATAAAATTAAATTAATTAAGGGTCAAATTAATAATTAACTGAAAGTTAATTATTTGCACTATATAAGTGAATTGTCAATTCATTATGGAGGATCGGAAAATCAAAACCCTAGCCTCCCAAACACTGAGATTCGGCCGAACCCATCCCTAGAGGATTCCGACGAATTCTTTCCTTGTTCTTCGCGTTCTTGGAGTAAGCCGACTAGTAGCTGATCTCGGTTCTTGCTCGTGTCTGCACGTGAACTAGGAGGAGCAACATCTGAGGCTCTCGTCTATCCTTGAAAGGATATCCAAGTAGGTTTTCTTAATCCATAGATTAAGATAACAGTTTTGTTAAAATTTAACTGAGGTTTAAAGATTAAGATCAATGGGACAATTGGTTCAGGTTAGATCGAATTCACCGTTTAACTAATAAGTTCGCTGCTTCCGCTGCGCGGCTCTGATCGATCTTTCTGAAACCCTACAATAAGCTCATCCTACCGTGTTTTTTATTTCAGCAAGAATTGAGGTTTGTCAGGATTTGATGGACTTTCGATCATAAAAGTTCTAATACCATGTTAACAAATAACTAACTAACCTAAAAGGTACCTGTAGAGGGATAAAATTCGGCTAAGGATCCTCTAGAGTTCCAAGGAACTCCATGTGTGGAGTTCCTAAGATCTCAGCCACACAATTGATCCTAGAGCCCTCATTAATTAAACAAAACACTTTTTTCTCTCTCTACCTTTAAATGTGGGCCCTAAGATCTTATTGTGTGGCTGAGATCTTAGGAAATCCACACATGAAATTCCTTTGGAACTCTAGAGGATCCGGACCCATAAAATTCTCTTGCATATTTAATAAGAGCATATCTTTAAAAGCCTCATAATCATTACATTTCCTAAAAATAATATAAAAATATTGATTCTCCAGCAATAGTTTTTATTCTAACTATTTACTTATATTCCATTACTAATTTTATCCTCTAAGATTATAAATAGAGATAGAGGGAGGAGAGAAATTACTCAATGATCAGAATGAAATACAGTGGAGGCGGGAGGCTCTTAAAAAAAAGATGAGAGAGAGCGTACCATAGTAATTTAAGGATTAATAATTTAAGGAGTGACAATGCAATTATAGGAGTTACATTTTTACTCAAACTTGACATCTTAAATAAAGAGTTTCTTGAAAATGCTCTAAAGAGTCATAGCAATGTAGAACATTTAAAACGCGTCCTTGCGCTCCATTCAAATTTGGTACATGACATCAATTTAGCGGGGACTCCCAATATTGGTTAACTATGACTCTGATACCATGTCAACCGATTAAATTAAAAGCTCAAGTTTATAGTTAACTAACATTACGTTTTATATATTAATCTCTAACATTGGTGATTTTCTTCAAAAATACAATAAAATTTATTTGTGCACCCCACAAACATTGTATGCTATTACGAGAGAGAAAAACGAAGGTGCAAATAGATTACATAAATCATATGATTATAAAGAAATTTCGAGTAGAGGTGTAGAGAGATTAAGGAAATAATCTTCTGTAAACTCTCATCGATGTGTGGTTTGCATTGACCTTGCGAGTTGATAGGGCTAGTCTTAGCTAAACATTTTGTTACAAAAAAAAGAGAAATAGTTTATGTTGTAGTCCTTATAAAGTTTATAATACACTATTGAAATGTGTTGTGCCGCATGTAGGTCTCCAATATCTCATTCTAGCTGATACATGTGGTTTAACCTTCACTCGTCGAATCTGTTTGTCGTAGTTTTATTAATTTGTTTTCATGTTCTTTTCCTTTTCATGTTTCCACGGTCATAATCTTCGTATTACCAAAAAGAAAAGATCCTATGACAAATAATATGTTGATGTATTTGCTTTATTACAAATTAAAGGTACAAAATTACTATGGGTTGTCTTGTCAAGATTAAAAGGTCTTTTGATACCTTATCATTTTCAAAATTATAGTGTTTACTAAAAACAATTAATTTGGAGTATTGGCTGAAACTGAAATAAAAAAGCAAATCAGGGCAGTTTAGGTAATTTTCCTTTAACATTGGATTCTTGTGGAGATATTTTACCACTCAGTTATTATTATTTTTCCCCAAAAAAAAGTTAATAAAAACCATGATGAACTAGGGTTTAAAATTAGAATCTTGTGCGGATTTCTAGCCGCCTGCACTCTTTAGAAGTTATATAAAAAGAGGGTTAGGGTTGAGATCATTCATTCTGAGTTTAGAAATCTACCAAAAAAACAACATATCAAAAACCCTAATCTTGTTTAGTTGTTGTTAATCCAACATGTCCAAACAGGTTTCTTCCTCTCCATTAATCTTGAGAATGGCTTCTTTGTTAATGCAGAAGCCTAATCACATTCTTGTTTATCTCATGTCAAACCCGGCTTCCACAGTTCTCAAACTCGCTGCAATGTTAGTCGAAAAGCTTTCGATGTTCCCTTCAACATCTTCTTTATTATCTTTATACGCTTCTTTTTCGACTTCTTTGATGCTCGTTCGCAATGTCTATCACGAACTTGTCCCGAAACAGGTTGAACAATTCATCAAGTCTAAGTTAAGAGCCTATTTTAAGACTCCTCCTAAAGTATTGCCTTCCTTGGATACTTTCATCATCGATAGTTCTTGGAGTGGCCTTTCCAGCAACAAACTCATCGAAATGACTCGCTTTTATCTCTCCACCAAAATCGGGCCCCAAAACAAGGTCATTCGTGTTGGAAAATTCAGCGGATACAAGGAGTTAACAGCAGGCTTTGTTAGAGGCGAGGAAATCATTGATTCTTTCCAAGGAATTGATATTAATTGGTACTTCGATAAATATAAGCCATCAGACGACTACTCGGGTGAATATTTTAAGCTTACTTTTGAGGCAAAACATAGAGACATTGTGTTCAATGAGTACCTGAAACATGTTATTAGTACTTACAAAGCTATGACTAAGAATAATGAAGAAAGGGCTTTGTACCTTTATTCGCTTACCCGTGGTGGCTCTTGGAGAAGTATTTTATTTCAGCATTCGGCTAGTTTTGATACAATCGCTATGGATTCCGACTTGAAGAAATCTATTATCGAAGACATAGACCGATATTTGACGAGGAAAGACTATTATAAGAGAATCGGCAAGGCGTGGAAACGTGGATATTTACTGTATGGTCCTCCTGGAACGGGTAAATCTAGCTTGATTGCTGCTATGGCGAATTATTTGAAGTATGATATTTATACTCTAGAGCTTTCGGATATTCGTTCTGATTATCAATTAAGGAACACTCTCCTAGAAATAGAGAGAAAATCAATAATCGTTATCGAAGATATAGATTGTAACTTAGAGGCTCATGACCGTTCGAAATCTGAGGATTCTGACTCCACTGAAAGCTCTGATTCCGATGACGAACTCAATGTAAGTATTTTAAATTCTTAGCAAATTTATCTTTGTGTAAGTTGATAATTATTTTGACTAATGTTTTTTAACATTTTGATTGACAACATGCAGTTTAGTCTTTCATCACTATTAAATTGCGTGGATGGGCTATGGTCGAGTAGTTTAGAGGAGCGAATAATAGTATTCACGACGAATCATAAAGAAGTACTGGATCCAGCATTGCTTAGGCCGGGTCGAATGGATATGCATATTCACATGTCTTATTGTACACCCCAAGGATTTAGAGTTTTGGTCTCGAATTACCTCGAAATAAAAGAGCATCCTCTCTTTGAAGAGATTGATGAACTGATCCGGGGCATTGAGGTTACTCCAGCATCATTAGCTGAAGAGCTGATGAAAAGTGAAGATGCAGATGTAGCTCTAGCTCATGTTGTCAAATTCCTCAACAAAAAGAAGATTGAAAAGGCAGCTCAAGATGAAGAAAAGGCAGCTAAAGAGCAAGAGATGGAATCCCTTACGTGAGAATTAGTTTTTATTTTTTTTTTTGTCTTTGTTTTTGTGTTTTGTTTAATAAATAAAGGGCTTCTCTCCCATGTTTGCTCCTGCATGGATGAGCTAGTTGGATGTAAATTTACATATAGTAGATGCAGTGGATAATTAGATATAGATTCACCCATTTATATATTTTCAGGAGGTAATTTACACATAGCAAATGCTTTTTCATTCTGTTTACAGAAAGTATGATGACAACCTTACACAAAAAATTTAAAAAAGATTAGTGGCTAAATACATATTTTGAACCAAAAAAAATATTTAAATGCTCACATTTTTTTGTAACTGGTATGTCTATCGATTTTTCCATTTTCCAAATTGTATCCAGTTCATTATTGTCTGTTAACCGTACAAATGGTTAACCATTAGTTTTGATTAATTTTTACGGTTAATGATTTTTAACCCTTTTTTAAGGTTAATTAAAATTAAAAGTTAACCGATATTTTTAAACAACCCATAAAAGAAATCCAATGAAAGCACCCAACATTCAAATCCAATTAAGTAATACGATTTTTCTATAGTGTGCCCAAGGGGCACGCGTTAAGGTTTGATTTTGCTTATGATAAGGGTTATCTATATTTGTATCATTATCTCTAATTCCTCGATTTTAGGGATTTATTTATTTCATTAATTATATTTACATAATTAACAATATTTCAATATATACACTTCTCTCTCCTATTATATATGTTCTCTAATTTAATATAGGGTTTTCATATATGCATCCCCGAGTAAAAAATATGAGTATAGTTTTTATTATACCCTAAATAATCATGGGTGAACCCATTGCACATGTATTGTAAAATGTAGAAAATTGTAAAATACTTCGAAAGTACATACTTCGGAAGAATAATTAAATTTCTCTCAAAAATCAGTTATAGGAGTAAAATATTTAATAAATATATATCAATATACTGTATTAAATTGCGGAAAATATAAAATAGGATAGAGAAGTGTATTTGTTGAAATATTTTTAATTATGTAAAGATAATTGATGAGATAAAGAATCCATAAATTTAAGGAATAAAAAATAATAATATAAATGTGGATAATGCGCAAAATCAAAACTTAACGCGTGCCTCTTGGGCACACTATAGAAAAACCGTAAGTAATATATCATAAACCAAGTTCTTATCTAAATGAAATTAACTATAAAAAATGTGAATCATGTTTAAATTTCAAAATCCAATTAATTCATTAAAAATTCAACTCATTTTCGTAAAATGTATATAATATCACAGAAAAAATTTAAAATTATTTAATGTATATAAATTAATTTTATAAATGTCTTTTCGAAAAAAAATAATTTTATAAATATATTATATGCATATCGGTGTTCGATTTCATAGTTATCAGTTCGGGTATCGATTTTGATTTTTTTGTTGCGCACCCCTGCTTCAGTTGGAGCTCTTAGAGAAGTGCATGTATTGAAAATGTCTGTTGGACTTCTGATGCCAAAGTTGATAAACTTAAACAGAATAACAAAAATGGGTGCGTAAAGGAAGCAATGTTAAGGATAAAGAATAAAATATCTCATTGTATAACGATGTAGCATAATTATAGTAGATACGATGCCGCCCTAATGCCTCGTTATTCCTTTTGTGTCCTTATTTAAAGGGGCAAAGAAATAATGGTTAACTTGGTCCTCCACTCTCTATGTAAGGAGGTACATGGCGTTGCAAATTTCTTTGTTCACATCCTTATCCTTAAAAATAGTGTCATCTGATGGGATATGGCCATCCTGATAGATTCAACTTGATATCTTTGTGATATCGCGGTTCGCCAACGGTAAGGCACATTCGCCTTTTGCCTATTGATGATGTGCCATAGGTATTTTCTAGATCATTGGGCCTTTGATGGCTCAGAGTCTTAAGGTTCTTTTACGGCCTCATTGACATGTCTTCTTGATCCTTTCGGGTTAATTATAGTTATAGTAGGACTGTAGTAGTGAATTACAATTGACCCAACCAACCTAATAAAATTCTAAGTGGATTGCTATTTACAGCCCACTTTTTCCAAACTACAGCCCACTTTTTTCCAAAATACCCTTGCCATAACTTGCTTCTTGATTTTGAAATTCTAAAACCTCTCAACAACCTCTTTTCAAAATTGAATTTTCTAACTTCAAAATCACACATTTTGCTCTCGATTATGGACAAAAACACGAATAAAGTACGAAAACAAACTCGAAAAATAGTTAATTTGATCAAAAATTCCAAAAAATAGACATTTTTCGGTCTTGAAGGTCGTTTTTAGGGAAAAACGGCCAGTTAGGCCGTTTCTCCATACCTAGGCCGTTTCTCCATATGGAGTAACGGCCTAGGGGGCCGTTTCTCAATAGGATGTCGTTTTTTTTGAACAAATATATTATTTTAATGTGTTTTTAGATGTTCGAGTACCTCGTCCTCTAATGATTGATTATTGTTGTTCTATTCTAAATTCGTTGGATCATTCGACATCTCAAATTTTGAATTTTTAATGTTCGAATTTCAAAAGTGGGCTGTAGTTTCAAATATAGTGTAATCATATTGATCATCACTTGTTCATAATAAAAATGGCAATTTTGTCAAAGTGGGCTGTAGTTTAGAAAAAGTGGGCTGTAAATAGTGATACCCAAATTCTAATTATGTAAGTGTAATGAAACCTCAACAGTTTTAATAAGTAACCTGCACATCCTTTTTCAAGGGGATTAATTCTGTTTTTTTTTCTTTAGAAAAAATTATGATTTTTTTATTAAGAAAATATGAAAATATAGTTATTTACTCTGATACAACTTCCAGTGCCACCAATAAAATTGAAAGTACTCAGACTAATTTTCAAACCAAATTCATATATAACTATAGTGAATTCATATATTTATATTAAAATGTTCGCTTCTCTGATTTCTTTTATACAAGTAATTACGAATTCCTATATCTTAAAACAATACCATTTTTTTTAGCTATAAATTTCCATATTCATAACTAAAATTCTAAATATGACTTTGATCTATTATTAGACTATAAGTTCAATTTAAAAATACATTGGATGAATTTTAATATGAACATACTTCCTTTAATGATAAATAAATTCATATGGATGTATTCCATCTTCAGTGATTTTTTTAGAGAATGTCCTCGTGATGTTTTTGAAGAACTGATTGTTGCTTTGAAGTTCTTTATTAAACTCCCCAACAAACTTACGGATTTGAAAGTGTTATGCTTTTTTATAATTAATAATCAGAAGAGTAAATTCTCCTTAACAAAGAAAAAAGAGAAAGGAAGGCAGAGAAAAGAATGGTTAGAAGGAAAAAGGGCAGAGAAAAAAGAAAGAAAAAGAAGCTAAAAAAATGAAGAAAGAAAACTGCAACTAAATTGATTGAGAAATAAAGAAATTCAGAAAAGTTAAAATCAGTTTTAGTGACAAATTGAAATTAATAACCGTTTGACAGAAGGAGAATAAAAGTCAATGCAACTGATAAAACATTAAAAAAATACTTGAATTAAATGTATTATTTATTCAAAACCTGATTTTGGTCCTCTTTCTTCTCTATAGTAGTTGGGCTGGGGTTGTGTCAAATGGGACAACCTTTAAATGTTATCAAAATTTGAGGTAGACCCATTTTAAAGTTAAAATTAATTTGATAACGGGTTAAGGCCCCGTTCTTTTGGACTGAAAAAATATGAACTGAACGATGCTGAATTGAACTGAACTGAACTAAACTGAACTGAACTGATCTGATCTGAACTGAACTGATCTGATCTGATCTGATCTGATCTGATCTGAACTGATCTGATCTGAACTGAACTGATCTGAACTGAACTGAACTGAATTATGCTAAAATGAAAAATAAATATTGAAACTCAATTGAATAAATAATAATAATAATAATATTAGTTTTTAATAATGAGATCGGAAAGGAGGATGACGATAATGATGATGATGAAGGTGAACAAAATGATGAGATTACGGATCATATGGTAGAAGATGATTAGAAAAATAGAATGAGATGATGCTATTTGTGAATTTTTGAATTTGCTCTATTTGCTAATTTTAATTTCTTTTACAAGACTTTTGAATTTTTTTCAGTTAATACTAATTTGCTCCTAATATTATATAACTGACTATTATAAGATTTTTGAATTTCTTTAATTGATGCTAATTTGCTTTTAATACTACACACCACTGTCACAAGATTTTTGAATTTCTTATTACAATATATAATCAAAATTGGAAACTTTTGTATATTAAATCCAAATTTATATAGTATAAATTATTAAGGTGGTAGAACATTGTAACATATATTGGTAATAACAGTAATGTTCAAGTGGTCCTTGAATGTCCAAATTGAATTTGGACATTGACCACTAGATCTACCAATTTCGTTTAATGCACATTAAAAACTAAATTCTAGACACTAAAAACTAAACCCTAGACCCTAAATCGTCGACCCTAGACCCTAAAAACTAAACCCTAAACCCTAAATCATCGACCCTAGATGACGTGGTACTCCGGACTAATAATTCGACGACACGTCACATGTTAGTATCTAGGGTCGATGATTTAGGGTCTAGGGTTTAGTTTTTGGTGTCTAAGATTTAGTTTCTAATGTGCATGTGAACGAAATTATTAGTTCTAATAGTCAATGTCCAAATTCAATTTGAACATTCAAGTACCACTTGAACATTACTGTTGGTAATAATATTTACTTACGTTCAACAACTTTTGCAAACAAATTGGAGCAACTAGTTAAAATTATAATAAATATTAACATATTATATATAAATAATAAATATTTATTTGTAATTTATTAACCTGAACCAAATTAAATGTTGGTGAATTGAATTGAATTGAACTGAATATTACTGAAATGAACTAAATTAAATGCTACTGAAAATTAAATTAAATGTACTGAAATGAACTAAATTAAATGCTACTGAAAATTAAATAAAATGTTATTGAGCTGAACTGAACTGAACTGAGCTGAACTGAACTGAGCTGAATGTTGCTGAACTGAAGTGAACTTAAAATAAATTTTAATAAATTCAAAAGAACAGGGCCTAAACCCATTGGTAAAACCAATTTTTATTTGGGTAGGCCCATTAATTTAATAATTTTGAGAAACTCTATGTTTTAAATTTGGATTTTAAATTCATATGGTTTTCAAGTGTTTCATTCATGTACGCATCTTTTCGAAATTTATAATTAGATGCATAATTTTGATGAACATGTAAATCTCATCGATTTTGTGATTAAAAAATAGGGTATAGGTTATTATTACTTTATTTTTCCCTTATTTTGTTTATACTTGTATTATTCACCATTACATTGGTTTTTAACCCATGTTTTAATGGTTGACAAAATAAAGTGATGATGACTTTGTGAAAAATAAAGTAACCGTAGAATTTCCCTAAAAATAGCAGATGTTATGTATAGAAAAATCAATGTGTAAAATTGGGTTATATAAAAAAAAGGGTAATATTATTACAAAATTCCCTAATTGGGCTAGGCGCATATATATGGAAATGTTGTTCCAAGTTAATGCCTTTTAGAATCCTGCAAGAATAACCAAAATCATACCCTGCAAGTTCACTATCAAACTTGAAAGCCTATATCAAATACCAGAAATAAAAAGATTATCTTATCACTATAAATGGTTTTTTTAGTTATATAATTAAGTACTTGAGAAATGCAATCCATATACACTCATACTTTCAACCTTATATTAGATAACAGACTTTCATAGAAATGCTAACAAGTAACAACATATGTTGCATCATTAACATAGAGAAATTAAAGGCATTTAAGAATTGTCATGTACTTGCAAAAGGCAGGAATTGCAACAAATGTGTAAGATTTTAAACTAATACACATGTAATATACTTGAAATCATTAGAAAAATGAAAACGGAGATGATGAAGCTCACCTCATCAGTAGTATAATCTGTTTCGATTGGACCATCCATCTCGATTGTAGCTCCATACCAAGTAAACCCCTTCCATCCAAATATGCGAACAGCATATATAATTCATCGAAACATACTTATTTTTCAGCTCAAGTATATTAAACATAACACTCAAAATCAAAAGAAATCTAGAGGATAGGAATTTACTGCAAATTCTAAGTGGGGAGGGGAAGTTAACCACATCTCAGGAGGCAACTAGGTACCAAAGATCTCAGTAGTGCCATTTAGTAACCTTAGGCAAAGCGATGTCTCGTTGGCTACTTCAATTCTGATCTCGCTCTCTCTCCAATTTCACCTGCCTAATGTTGGGAGTTACAGGAGCTACCTACATTCCAGTTGCTGTACCACGATAGATATGAACCATCACATGCTTTGCTTAGTTGTGCTTTTGGAGATTAAAAACAAGAAGCAGGATCGAAGATTTTATAGTCGATAAATAACAGTAATGTATTCTTTTTCCGTTCTTTATTGTTAACTGAACCTATAAGAATCAGAACCTCACAAAGCAAAAACCAACCATGCCAAATTGCCAATTGCAAGAAAATTAGTAGTGCAGCGTATCCTTTAAAACTAGATAAAAACTTGTAAATGTACCAAATTTCATCTCAACTTAAATTAATATCAAAATGGAAAAATTGAATCACAACTTATCACAACCTTAGATTTCTCACATACCAGATTTCCAAGGTAACTCAAAAGAGAAGGTATAGATGTTCATTTCAAAAGGGAAAAATGTAATGTATAATCAAGTAGGATGGTAATGGAGCTGAGCTTTCGCATGGTCATGACCAGCTTAGTAGAAAATCAGGTAGCGAGCTCGGTTTGAGTTCAAAATCTTGTTTGCGCTCAACTTATTCAGGAAATTAACTGCATGACATTAAACAGTTTTTTTCTTGAAATAAAACTCACATAAGTAAAAATAGAATACGGACATGACATGTCGTGCCATTTTTATTTCACAAGCACATAGTGACAAAGGTATCTATCATCCACTTTCAAATTGTTTGTCTTATGATAAGTTATCAAGCAAACAGAAAAAATTTAGTGTTCAGTTACAGATAGACAAGGTACCTACAGCATATAAGCAAGCAATTCAACATAAAGGATGGGAAGATGGAATGGATTTGGAGATTCAATCATTAGCAAGTAGAAAGGAATGGTACATGGAGGTTTGTTCTCTGCCACCTAACAAACACAAAGTAGATATTTGGACTTTCCGGATTAAGCGCAATAGTGATTGTACTGTGGAAAGGTTAAAAGCAAGGTTATATGCAACAGAATGAGATCGATTTTCTTGAAACATTCTCTCTCGCCGCTGAAATAACAACTGTCCGAGTTTTATTGGCATTAGCAGCAGCTCAAGGATGGGAATTGCAACAACTTGATATGAACAACGCTTTTCTCCACGGAGATCTTACAGAGGAAATTTACATGACTGTTCCAGAAGGCGTCGTCACAAATGTACCAAATGCCGCGTGTAGGCTTACAACATTGTTATATGGTTTAAAGCAAGCAAGGCGACAATGGAACAACAAATTGACAAAAGCTTTGCTCGAGTTACAATTTAGGCAATTAGCTGCTGATCTGTCCTTGTTTATAAGAGGTCATGGGGACACTTTCATCGCATTAGCAGTTTATGTCGATGGCATTATACTAGCGAGTAAAAATCACGCATACATTCAGCAAGTAAAAGATTTTCTTCATGCAAGATTCAGCGTCAAAGATCTCGGGGAAGTTAAATTTAGTATGGGATTAGAAGTTTCACGGAATAAAGAGGGTATTCATTTAAATCAGCGAAAATACACTCTGGATTTATTAGCAGATATGGCTTTTTGGAAAGGAAGCCTTGTCCCACACCTGCTGTTATAAAATCAAGAGATACGATTGATGAAACTCCTTTAGAAGACATCACTTATTACAGAAAACTCATTGGCAAGTTAGAGTATGTAGCCAATACTCGCCCGGACATAGCTTATTCTGTGCAGCAGCTGTTGCAATTCCTTGATAAACCACAATAACAATATCTTACGGCAGCACATAGAATTCTTCGATATTTAAAGCTTCATCCAGCTCAAGGTCTGTTAAAACTGATTTGCAGATTAAAGCCCTTACTGATTCTGATTGGGCGGTGTGTAAAGAAACACGAAAATCTATAACCGGATACTGTGTTTTCATTGGCAAATCCTTAATTTCGTGGAATTCGAAGAAGCAAAATACGGTTAGTCGGTCATCTACAGAAGCTGAGTACCGCGCAATGGCTAGTACAAGTTGTGAGAATACTTGGCTTCTTTATCTGTTGAAAGATTTAGAAATCTAGCCTTCCCAACCAGCTAATTTATGTTGTGAAAATATCTCAGCAATCTATTTGGCAATCCTGCTTATCACGAGCGTAGGAAACACATTGAGATTGATTGTCATTTCATTCGATCGAAAGTCCAAGCTGGCATTGTTCTATTACTTCCGGGAAGACAATTGAGGTCAGCTATCACCCGAATCATTATGTTGAAAATTAGGAACCAAAATATGAACCAACAAGTATGAAAGAAAAGAAGAACACAAGAAATTAACGTGGTGCAGACCTACACGACGTTAACGTTGTCAAGCAGCTAATATTAGACCAATATACATAAGATCTACACAAATAGTCAGCGACCAAAATCATGCCTTTTATTCATTCTCCAGAATGATAATAAAAAAATGGGTTACAACAACTACATATAAAAGAGGAGAAGAATTCTACTCGGCTTGGGGTGCATTTACAGCCATTACAAAGCATTATCCCGCCATACAAATCAGACATTGCGTCTTCATCAAGAACGTGGTTAGCCATGTAGCAAATATGCACCAGGGGTGTGTAAGTTAATGAGCTAACAAAAAAGACAAACTTGATCTCTTCTGTGATCTATGTGATTCTCAACTATATCCAAGAACAATTGTGAGCATTCCCAGCAAATTCTTTATAAAGTTCACCAATAGTCTCCACAAGAACAAACTCCATCTCTAAAATGATGAAACCGGTTGGTGTCTCTCACAAATATCTCTCTCTTTTCGTAGCTGGATAAGAATTTTATAACAGCATGACAATCACCACAGATCCTAAGGTTCTTAATCACTTGAAGTGGTAACCCTGGGGGAGTGTTCAAAAGCCCTAACACTACCGCCAATTTCTCGCTGTGGCCACATAAAATCTGCTCCTTGTCATGCTCCTCCACATCATGCAACACAAAGTTGGTGTCCGGAAAGCAACCTGATTTTTTCATTTCCATGCTTATTTCCTTAATTTTTTCAATAATTTGGGTCATTTGAGGATGCAAGTTGTCACTAGCAAGGAGCATATGCACTTTGCCCTTGATCTCAATCCAACTACATCCAGGATTCTTCTTCAACCCTTTGCTATTCATCATATCCCTCACCATATCCACTTCATCCCACATTCCCTTAGAAGCATAGATATTTGATAGAAGAATGTAGTTCCCAGGATTTTGGGGTTCTAACTCAAAGAGTTCCTTGGCAGCAATCTCACCCAAGCTAACATTGTTATGCACTCTGCACGAACTAAGCAAAGCACCCCAAACACAACCATCGGGTTTCATTGGCATTTGCTTAATCATATCATATGCCTCTTGCAGCCTCCCAGCACGACCCAAAAGATTCACGATGCAAGAATAGTGCTCCAATCTAGGTTCAATGCCATAATCATTCAACATGCTGTTGAAATAACCCCGACCTTCATCTGTGAACCCACCTTGGCTGCACGCAGACAACACACAAACAAAGCTTACAGAATCAGGCTTTTGCCAGCATCTTTTCATCATTTGAAAGATTTCAATAGCTTCCTTAGTCTTTCCATGCATTGAATATCCAGCCATTAACGCGTTCCACGATACCAAATTTCTGGTGGTCATCATATCAAAGCAACGTCTAGACACATGTATTCTTCCACACTTCGCATACATGTCAATTAGCGCACTACCCACATAAATATTACCCGAAATTCCACTTTTGAGTGAAAAGCAATGAGCAGCTTTCCCATGCATCAATGCTGCAATGTTTCCACAAGCTGGAAGTAAGCAAGGGATCGTTACAGAATTAGGTTTCACACCCATAACCTGCATTTCTCTAAAAAGCTCCAAAGCCACAATATCCCTCCCATTCTGGGAACAACTAGCAATAATTGATGTCCACGACACAACATTCAGCTCCATCTGCACCTTAATTTTTCTAAACACCGCCAATGCTTCATCAACAAGACCATTTCGCGAGAGCCCTGTAATTAATGCATTACAAGCACCTACATCCATCTGATGAAACTCCTTAAAAACTCGTAACATCTCCATTGCACAACCGCACTTCCCGTAGGCATCAATGAGTGCGCTAACCACACAATGATCCTGCCCTAAACCTTGCTTAACAACATAACAATGAATCTGGCAACCAATAACCAACTTCTCCAAATCACCGATCGCCGAGAGTGCACTAGAAATACTAATCCCATCGGGCATAAACCCTTCAAAATGCATCCTTTGAAACATAACAACCGCCTCTTGATGATACCCGCAATGATTAAACCCGGAAATCATACCATTCCAAGAAACCAAATTCATCTCCAACCCCTCATTTAACCTCCTGGAAAGCAATTGCCTAGTCTCTTTAACACAACCCCTTTTCGCATACGCAGCTAATAAAGCGCTATATGAAACAACATCCGGTTGAGGCAACGAATCAAACACCTTGTGGGCATCCTTGATACGGTTACATTTGAGGTAAAAAAACATTAAAGAAGACAAAACACGAGATTCTGAAGAAAACCCAGAAACAGAAATGAAGCAATGGAGTTGCTTGCCGGTTTTTAATAGAGATAAACCAGCACATGCTTTGATTAAGCTGGGTAAAACATGGGTATCGAGTGTACGGATGTTTTGAGAGAGAATATGAGAAGCGATACGGATTGCTGAAGTGAAATCATTGCGGTTTGTGGATTCAAAGATGAGTTTAGATAGCGAAAGTGGGCTTTGGGAATTGAATGTACAACTATGAAAGTGGCTAGTTCGTGTCAAGTAGTTCACTATTCTAACTTTCGTCTTCTTCATCAACTACTCACTCTGTCTGTAAACGGAATTATCCAGGAACCAATTTAATTTGCAGGGCTGAATACGTAGGAGCTGCTACATTTGGTATAAAAATACCCGTCAAAATTTAGACACCGTCTTGATTTTAGTAAAATTTTCTTCAGTTTTAATGCAAATTCTTTAATGAAAGTCATTAATGTAAATTTCACTTTAAAATATAATCGAGGTGTGTAATTTGCATTACCTTTTGCGAGTGGTAGATATAGTTAGAAACAAAAATTAGACATGTTGTTAGTTTTAACTATTAGCTCGAGCTTTTGACTTCATAATTATTATCATTGCGATCAAAAGATTTTGAATTCCATTATTGACAACCTCAATATTTGTTGAATTAAAAAGCACATAATGCTTGGAGAATGTATCAGAAATTACTTTTGGGTCAATCTATTTAATATCACTTAGTTCTAATTGATAAAGCCAATACATGAATATATATATATATACAAGTGATCAATATAGGGTAAAGTACAAAAACAACTCCTGTGATTTCAACTTTTTACAAAAACAACACCTGTGATTTGTTTTTCTCAAAAAAATACCTGTGGTTACAAGTTTTAACAAAAAAAGGTCTAAGGTTCCATAAATTCAAAAAATAACCGTTAAATACATAGAAATTGGATTCGTTAGAGAAATAATTATATTTTAAGCAACTTTAATTCTTCAACTTTTTGATTTCGAGATCATTTAGACAATATTTGGTTAAGAGAGAGAAAGTAAACGTTAAAGAAACCAAAAAATTAAAAGGAATATTTTGTGAATTTACACAATTTTTAAATTTCGAGATCATTTACACAATTTTTGAAAATAGTATTGCGAACCAAAGCAATACAATTGAATGTCGGTGGTAACATCGGTTAGGCTCTATTCTTTTGAACTTGTAAGCACTTATTTCAGCAACATTATGTTCAGATCAGTTCAACAGTATTCAATTCAATTTAGCAACATTAAATTCAGTTCAATTTTCATTTTTAATTATTATTATTGCTATTTTTTATTAATAAATATTTATTATTTATATATAATCTAATAATATTTATTGAAATTATAATTATTTGATCCAATTTGTTTATAAAATTTGCAAGATATAGAAAAATATTATTATTTTTACTAATTTAATAATTCTACTAAATTTTATTTTTGTAATCGTTTTTTTTTTCATATGATACATGATCTTATAGTCCTCATCATCAGCATCATCATTTGCACCATGTAATTCCCAAATTTATTGTGATATAACATTTCGTACTGCAAATATGCCAGTTTTACGATCTGAATTAAGCATATTTGGATCTACATTTCCATTATCATTCATACTATATTGTATAATTGGTATTCCAAGTGTGGAAAAAGCGTGAAAGTAGAAACAATAATCGACATTTGATAGTTTTATGACACTTGAAGCATATTATAGAACACTTTCCACATTTTTTTTAACTATTAAAACGTCATTTCTACATTCATTCTCAATGATGAATGTAAATCGTTGTAATGTTCTTCCATTACCCTACGTTTTTCACGCCAAAACTATAGCATATGACATTTAATTCTATGTTCTCTAATTGGTGACAAATATCCAAGAGTATTTGAGGCGGCTATTGCATGCCGTGATTTTTCAATATTATTATTATTTGTTAAATTTAGTTTTAGTAATTTATTTTTCAATCCAGATCATTAGTTCAACAAAATTAAGTTTAGTTCAGTTCAGTTCAGTACCATTCAATTTTAATTCAAAATAGTTCTGTTTTTTTTCAGTTCAAAAGAACGGAGTCTTAGTAAATATGGTCAAAAAAATTAGTGGCGTAATGTGATAGTCAAAATAAAGGATTAGAAGGGCATTTTTTACATTATTTAAAAACTTTAAAAGGGGAGAGTTAGAACAGTAAAATTGGCCAAAAATTCCAATTTTTTGCCACATTTACCCCTGCTTTCCATGAATAGTATACGTTGGGTGTTATTATCGTAATATATTGAGCGGTGAAGGGTTTCCGGTAATTTCTCATTTGGGATTAGGTTGTCAATACCCCCATTCATCTATCAAAACCAGAAAACCAGACAATATCGCCGCTGCCGCCGCCACCGCCGCTCACAATTCTGCCACCATCGTCCCCCATTTATCTGTCATAGTCACCAAAAATCAGAGCGGAACTCCTACATCGCCGAGACGGCGTGGCCATTAGGTTGTCAATACAGCCACAAACTCGACGAAACCGAAACCTGAACAGACCGCCGGCGTCTCCCCAAACGTGTCGTCGTCGTCTTGCAAGTGTTCCTCGCTGCGATAGGCGTGATTTCTGGTCGGATCCCTCGGCGGTGGGAAAAAAACCTATTACCTTGCCTTTCTCCAGAAACCCTCAAATCATGTTCTCATAGGCTACTTACTTCGGCTTTGGTGGATCTCTGCAGCCCTCAGAGAAATCATGTTCTCCGTCTCTGATTTTCCCACTTTCGATCTGGTATTTCGAATGTCGTTTAGAAAAAGGTTCGATCTGGTGTTTGTCTGTACATCTTTCTGATTCAGTCCGTTTCCCTTAGCATCTCTCTTTTTTCAATAAATTTTGTTATTTCGTGTTAGATGCAAGAAAGGATTGATTGTCCGCTTCAAGACCGTCTTCACTGTTCTCATTGCCTTTTTCTGCCGCCTGAGAGTCTCCCTTACTCGCAGTCTTTTACCACAGGTAATTACAGAGCTCTACTCCTATATATGATTAAAATGGAGAACAAATCCATTATTGACACTAAAAAGAGTTCAAAATATTTAGTTTTGTTTTTTGTCGAAATTTCATCATTGAATTGAATGAGAATTTTTGTTTAAATGAAATATAGGACTGCGTTACTCTGAGGAACAAAATGGTGGAGTATGGGGAATGATGAAAAACTTGAGCTCATCGTTGCCTATGCTTTCAAGTGCTGACACAGGCTTCAGGGTATCGAGCATCAGTTTCTGCAGCAAAATAGGTAAGCGGTTGATCTTATATTCAAATTTGTACTTTTTTTCTTCGTTTCCTTTTTTCGTTATTTTGTATTTCTTTGTTTGACTTACTATTTTATGTTTGGATGTGATTTTATAACTTCATTTGCCTTAAAATCTGTGTCAAAAAATAATGTTAGGGCTGTTTTGTTTCACAAAGAGAACCTATTGAGATATGAATGCTATGCTGAGAAAAATAAATAATAGAGAGTTGCTTTGTTTCACATGTCTTTTAGCACAATTTTTGGGGTCACGGTTTGCATAACATCGGTTTAGATATATGTGTCGGCCTTTTGAAATTTCTTAGAACTCATTAGTTTTAGTTTTGATGTTCTATATGAGGTATCGCTCGATCGGGGGCATCGTAAATTCGGAGCAGATCAGAATATGTGGCGCGTTTATACAAATGTAAGTTCTGCTTCCCCTAAAAACATTTCGCCTCTAATCACTGCGATTCCAAGGGTAAGAGTCAATAGTTCGTGTTGTGACAGCTATGTGTCTTCATCCACATAGTTTCAGTTACTTTGTTGGTCCTTAAGTATTTCAATGTGAAAAAATATTTAACAGCTTTCAATCCGCGATATACGAAGGTTTTTCGGTTGTACTAGGTTTGTTTTTCGACGTGTTTATTGTTTACTTACTAAGTGATTAATTGTTTGCTAAAATTGAATTAATTCCAAATGCTGCTCAACACGCAAATAATTAATCAGTTTAGATATAAATAGATAAGAAAACCCACAATAGGTTAGTTGGAGAGCAAATAGTAATTAGAAAAGTTAAATTGGGCAATTAGCGGGAAGAAAAATATGATATAAACAATTTACCAAACCTGTAGCAGTGAGTCATCAAGGAATTTGACAACATAGAGGATTGTGTGTGCTTATGTATTGTCATGGTGATTTCATAGTCCGATTTTCATTAAATAAAATATTGAAGTATATTTATTGCTTAGTTAGAATTTCGTAAGAAATTGGTTGTCGAAAGCCCTCGCTTAATCCATATTTGCTAGGGATACACGTATTTTCTTTGATGTTTATTGCTTAGATAAAATTTCCTTTGTATATATGAGTTCCGAATGTCTCTATGGTGTTTAGTGTATAAGTGCTAATATGGTTAGTTCTATAAATTACTTCCGTTCAGTTGGATCTGAATTTGATATGTCGATTTTCATGTTTTAAGAGTTTTCTTGAGCTGATGTGTGTTATTTTGCTGCTAATTTGATCCACATGTGTTTAATTGTGCTGCTAATCTGCTCTTTTTCTACTAATTTCATTTTAGGAGCTACATGCCATTCACAGACGTGTTGTCTTGCAGACATGTTGTCTAACAACGTCTCCATTGTTTTGATTTCTTTTCTAACTGACGTGTTGTCTTCAAGCGACGGCATGAGGTTGAACATAGGCGATGGCTATACCTACTCAGGAATCAGTATATCTTGCAAATTTCGACTAAACCTGTTAGCAACACGCGGCAGCAACTACCTCTGCCATAAGAAGGTTGACATTAGGAATCGTCTTTTGTGGAGGTGATGTTTCCGAACATTTAGATCTGTTTTTGAAATACACAATGTCCTTAGAATTACTAGCACAATGTCGCGCTCTTTGGCATACGCTTAATTCTCAGTTTTTAATGTGACAACTAGCTAATTATAGGTTCGGAATTTTTTTTCACTGCGCAAATGTTGTCGCTATTGTGTGTCATGTTTCGTATACATAATTTTATATTTAATTGTTGCGGAAGCTTATTATAACTTCAATTCCCTTAAAATCTGTGTCAAAAAATTATGCTAGGGCTGCTTTGTTTCACAAAGAGAAACTACTGAGATATGAATGCTATGCTGAGAAAAAACGAATAGCAGAGAGTTGTTTGTTACTGCATGCTTTGTCGCTTGGATATTTCGCATGTTCCGATGTTGAGTGTCACTTTGTCATAGCTACTTTCAGGTTGCTTTTTTTTTTTGAAAATGTTGCATGCCATGTGTTTCTCTTTTAAATTAAAAACTGATGAGCACCGAATACCTGTAAATGGACAAGAAAAATTAGACTTGCTGTAAATTGAGAATTCTAAGCACATGTCTTTTAGCACAATTTTTGGGTTAACGATTTGCATAACATCGGTTTAGAGTTATATATGTGTCGGTCTTTTGAAATTTCTTAGAACTCATTGTTTTTAGTTTTGATGTTCTATATGAGGCATCGCTCGATCGGGGGGCATCTAAAATTTGGAGCAGATCAGAATATGTGGCGCGTTTCTACAGATGTAAGTTCCACTTCTCTTAAATACATTTCGGCTGTAATCACTACCATTCCTTGGATAAGAGTCGATAGTTCGTGTTGTGACATCTGTGTGTCTCTTCCACATAGTTTCAATTACTTTGTTGGTCCTTAAGTATTTCAATCTGAAAAATATTTAACAGTTTTCATTGCGCGAGATGCGAAGGTTTTTCGATTGTACTGGGTTTGTTTTCAACGTGTTTATTGTTTAAATGTGACCTATTGGGCAAGCTTTATATGTGGTTATTACTTCAAGTTGTTTTACGAACTAGCTCTTGCACATTATAGTTTTTACGAATTAGCTCCATGCCATATACAACGAAAGAACTATGTGCGCCTCTTTATAGTTAATTCTCATTGTGAAGACCCAATTTTTAGCTTCCGGGCTAACAAATTAAATAGTCAGTATTGAAGAAATAATTCTTATTGCATTTGAACAGTATTTACACTTTGAGCGTCAGCGGTGGTTAGATTTTCTTTTTGTGGTTGAAACGGTTTATTGGTGTGAACGTAAAAAATTTAATCAGACCTTAATATTTTCGAAAACCTTATTAGGATGTATTTGTGCTGCATTTTTAAATTTTCGGGTGTTACAAATGTGATCCATCTCTATTTAAAGTTATTATTCTAAGTGATATGTTTGTTTTTTTTAGAAAATTAGAGTTTTCAATTGTGATTTTTTTTGTGGGCTCTGCTATTTTAAAGGACAACAGCTCAGCTGTTACATTTATTACCTCTGAACAAGTAATTAATTTTACTTAGCCACTTGCCTTAATCACATTTCCCAAGTCTATTTACTAATTTTAAATTACTTTTTTGTAGGTTCATTTCCATAGTATTTTTTCTGGCGGCTGTTGCTCTTACCAAGCAAGTTTTCCCTTAATGAATGCAAATGCCTAGCTTCTCTCATTGCGCCACCTAACCTCTTCTTGCTCTTAAATCTATGTAGTCCCTTATCAGTACCTACATTTAGTTCCTTCCCTTACTGTTTACTTTTCTAAAGACCGTAACCGGCTCCGGATGTTTAGTGCAAGCAGTCCGGACAGGGCATCAAGTGCTCGCCACCTTTCAATTGTTGCTGCTGCTCACCACATTAAGGAGGCTTTCCACATTCTTATTGTGGACATGAATCACCGAGAATTGGTTGTACTGAAAGGCATGAAACCTGATCCTTCGCCTTTGCGTGTGACCCATGTATCTCCTATGCTGGACGACATATTTGATCCCGAAGCATTTGTTGATTTCTGTGCCGCAGAAAAATTCACCTCACTGAACCTGGGTCACATGCTTTAGTCAAAACGGAAACCGAGCCCGATCAACCAGCGGTTGTTCAGGGTGATAGGACAGTGGCCCAAGCTCCACCCACGAGGAAAAGATCAATGCTTGCTTTGGCTATTGAAGTGTCTTCTGCCAAGAAGATTAAAGCACCAAGAACTTCTGTTAGTGGAAAAGGTGTGGCCACTGGTTGGAAAGGGAGCGAAGATGACTGCCTCCGGGAGATGAAAGCTATGCAGCACAGAATTGAGCAGTTGAACACTGAAAATGCAAAACTTCACACAGAACTCACCGAGTTCAAACTTAAGTCCAATCATTTCAAGGATACCAAGACAAGGTTCTTGCGCGTAACGAGAACATATTTTGAAGAGTTCAAGCTAACAGAGGCTTCTAATATGCCTTTCAATAATAAGTAATGGTTGTTTTATTTTTAATCTGTTGATATTGCATCTGTTTCCATTTTCTAAAACTTTGGAATCTATTGAAGTGTTATTTTTCTTATGTTTGCCAGCATGCCGCTTGGCCTTGATGAGCCTGTTGGTGGCGACGGTGCGTAGATGGTTGACACTGTAAGTGAAGAAAATATTCGTTGCGCATGAGTTTCCTAAACTACTATAGTGATTGCACAAAAAAAGACTGTCATGCTCCATAAAAGTAGCCTTTTACAGCCTTTAAACTATCGTTATCTGAATCCTTGGCGATTATGCTCTTTAAAATCTGTAATTTTGTTAAATTTTTATCACACCTTGGAAGCTAATTTATCTTTCTTTCTTTTCATGCAGGGTTTCCCGTGGGCGACGCGTGTATAGTCGATATTCGCGGGATGAAGTCTTAGATGTTAGGTTCTTTTAAGTCTTTCATTGTACTCTGTTATGTTCTTATTTTGGTAATTTACGGCGTGTCCATGTGCCGCAAGGGTAGTTGATATATAGATTTTCTGGTCTTTTCTAATTGCTAAGCCCTAGCATGTTTTGTGGAAAAGCTGATGTCCAATATATACTTTATCATGGAAATGTTTCACGTCTTTGTTTTCTATTTACAAGTTTCGGTTCGAATACACATGCCGTAACCAGGTGGTTAGTTTCTTGGAAAATCCCAAGTCCGTATCCCACAATAACATGCTTAATAAAAACATTTAGACGATACACTAAAAATATAGTTTTATTTGAAAAATTAGACAAACCATCCAATAACACAGTTGTCACTAACAGTCGTTTGTTTCCCTCTGCAGGGACGAGACCCGTATCCATCATTTCCCAGTTTTAGTTGCTGATTAAAAAAAAGGTTAACAGAACAGGTATGGTTACCTTCAAAGTACGTCCGGCCACTGATTGGCACAAACCGTATTTAAATCCCTTTTTGCGAACAACTCAAATAGGTCGCGGGTGTTGCACTCATAGCAATCGATTTGTAAATTATACACGCTACTACAATCGGAACGAAAGAAATAACGGAAGATGAGGCTAAAAATATTTGCAAAAGACAATGCTTTACACTCAAAAAAATATTGCATTACGAACAAAATCTAATAGGTGGTTTTTAAGTTCGTCATCGACGTTGAAATTATGTTTAGACAATACTGCAAATTATATAAGCTGTTTCTGCTACCTTGCTCGATCTAATCGATTCCTAAGAAAAAAAAGGAATGATTATTCCACTCCTTCGGCTAGATGAGTTTTCAAATATCCAGGCAAATGTACCTGCAAATCTCTAAAATATTGATTCATTACCAAGATCAAAACTTAATCTTGGTCTTCTTCTGTGTTTGTTTGGGCAAAACAATCCTTGGAAGATTAGGGACATTTTAGCTTCCTAAGACATAAATTTACAGCATATTTAACCAGGAGATGCATTTAAACCATATGAAAGCATCCATTATCATATAGGAATTCAAAAATATCCTTTGTTAGTGTTGATGTGAGCACATAATTTCATGATTTGTTCTTCTATTACACGTTTTTATAAAGGAATGGTTAACTTTAGATTAGTATCATGTGATTAAAATTTTGAAGAAATGCACTTGCTACAAAATCCTTTTGCTAAGCCAACAAATTATTCATTTTAACCATGGTTACCTTATGAAGAATTCCTCAGTTAAACAAGAGATAAGCTGCCCAACAAATAAATGTGAGTTGTTTCAATTATTTAAATTGTCTTTTCAAATAAAAACTATGTAACTATAGTTTAAACTAGAGTTAGTTTGAAAAAACTTAACTCTGCAAAGTAGCTAACATTATGTACACTCCACTTCTCCTCATCATTCTTTAAATTTGACAAACTGCAGTTAGAGTTAACTGTGGTTTCCATACTAAGGTTACTTTTGACTGAGGACATACTAGCATGAAGAAAGTTGAGTATTCTGCAAGTGTCAAATGTGATGAGGCCTCCAACCTTTAACTTTATAATTGGTTACCACATTACCTAATCATGGTTATTTCTATACTTCCTATAAATGCATACAGACACAAACTAATTTCTTGCTCTTGCTAAGTTTAAACTCGATCGTAAGAGTCCTGGCTTTTGGCTTGCTCATTTTTCTATTTCATGTTTATAATGCAACTTTATCTTCAAACACTAATCTTTTTTTGTGTATTCGTGTGTAGGAGCTCGACATAACTATTCCGGTCTTGCTGAGGTAAATACATTTCGTTGGTTTTTAGGTCTGAACTTCTTTATCTGTGCTTTTACCATTCACCATGCTCATCAGCTAAAATTTTTCTCATTCAAAAATGTACAGGCTAGCCCAGAAGTTCCAGTCGTTGCTTCAAGACCCAACTGCTGGTAATATGCTTACAATTGCATTGCTTTGCTTTGCTTTTACTGCCTTCTTAAATTGTCAACTTAGCAGCGTTTTATTCTATTTATCAGCAAGCTTGCGCTATTTACCTGTTTATTATAAAGTACACATCATCTCTAAACTTAAGTTTGGTTAAATGCTTTTGTTCGTTTGTATGCATGTTAGTTACCTTAAATTAATTATCTTCACTGTAAATGCGGGCATCATTGCCATAATAAACTTTACGAAACCAAGAGAACGCTAAATTGACTTTGGTTGCATTGTTTGTAATCAGTTGATAAGAGTAGGATCCCTGGATCCCCGTGCACAGACTTTTGCATGAGTTTTTTCTTGCCATAGAATTTGCCATGTATGCAACAAATGTAAGTGTAGAACATAGTTCGGACCAATATTATTGATGTATCCATGTGTTGGTCATTATTAATAAGGACCAGAATATGATCAACTTAAGGACTTATATGTGTCTGTCGTGCAAATTCTGCAAGCCATGAATGAAGCTCTCTCCGAGTAAGAAATAAACTGATTTTTCAAGTAAACATTACTGCCTAATTTGCAGCCATTCTATCTAATATGAGATGTTCCACTTTGTTTATGATGTAGCTACTTTAAGCGACCTTCTATTTAGGTGAGATTCAGATGTCAATTCAAATTTCCCTAAATGTAATGGTATTTTCAAATAGTAGTTGTGGACCGCACATTCTGTTGACCGTTACCCCAATGCCATGTAAACCTTAGGTTCTTTAAATGACTCTTAATTAAATTCATGCCCATCTCTGTATTTTAGATTCAGCTGATCTTTACTTCACCGTCAGATGCTGACTTTCAGTGTGTCGTTTGAGGCTATTGATGCAGCCTCGAGCTAGTGCTACAAAAAGGCCTACAATTAGAGGACAAGTGTACCCTATCGTTGTCAAGTAATAATCCGGGGTTTAAGCCCGGGTATCGAATCCACGGGATTTATACCAATAAGTATCAAACTACTTGGTTTCGGGTTGTTATCTAAGCGAATTTATACTTTAGAGTTTTGGATTTATTTAATTAACTACTCCTATACTACAACGCACAAATACTTTCCATATTCCTTAGCATGAAATGGTGATGGTAAGTTTTATACAATAATAAAGATAAAATAGCCTTAAGATTACTCAAACTTATCATACCTAGCTTTTATGATGTTTTATCAACACGTATGAACTCGTAGGTACACACTTAATTAATCCTATAATTTTAAGGTTAAGTGTCTCCAATGGACTTAGAAACTAAGGCCCTTTAAGTTCCGTGATGTCGTCAATATCTACGGTTTTCGGCTCGTCACTTCCGATGGGGGCAACACCTATATAAATCCGGTAGAAATGTCAAGTTCATATCAAGTATTCATAAATAAACATAAGAGAAGCATATGATGATGATGAATCAAATATACTAATTTATACAAAACTATTGTATAAACTATGTAAAGAAATAATATGATACTACCGAGTCTAGCACATAGACGGGTCACAACTAGTTTAGCGAGATAAAACTTTAGCTACTCCCTTTTATCGCACTACACCGGACACACGATCGTCGCTTATGTCCTCGGAGAGGAACTCTTTGCCAACTTGAAGATTTGAATAGAATGGATGAAGATGAAGGAAATAATAAGTAACTTTGTATTAATGGAATGGAAATGGATTACAAGTTTGCAAAAGAGGAGAAATGGAATATGGATCGTATTTGGATCGCCTCTTCAAACAATTAAATGGAGAGAACTACAACTAAATGGAACTAAACATAACTAAAGAGGAATTAAACACAAATGGAGAGGGATCCCTTTTCTGGCTAGAGAACCCCTATATTTATACAGAAAAGTTGGCTTTGTGAACAAGTGTGAATCCTCAAAACACATGCTTGAAAATCTCATCGAAGTGCAGAATAAAGCTTGACACGGGTCGTGTGGGACACTTGACACGCCGTGTCAAGGCAAAAATGCATTAAAATGACTTTAATCAGCTCAGGCGTGTCCTTGGGCGTGTCCCTTGACACGGGGTCGTGTCGCATTAATTACTCGACAAGTTGGATTTTTGCTAATTAAAACGCCGCGCAAATTAAATGTCTCCTTTGTGACACGGATCGTGTCCCATTTGACACGGGGTCGTGTCCTTCAATATAAGTGTGAACACCAGTTTACACGCCCCTGAAATCAAACCGTGTGGACCATTTTTGTCCTGACACGGACCGTGTGGAACTTTGACACGACCCGTGTCAAGAGCAATTTCTGGGCAGATTGACTTTTCCTTGAATTATTTGCAAAACTTCTTGTCTCTTAGCTCTTTATTAGCACAAAAACACCTCTAATCATGTCTGGAAGTTGTCTTTCACCATGGATAATTTTTATCTTTGAAGTAAAACCTATAAACAAAATAAACATGGGTTACTTTGACGATTTCCCGTGAAAATAGTGCTTTTACGGAGATAAATTCAAACTAAGTGATTGAGAATTAATTTGTTCACAAAGTATAATAAAAAGACTTAAAACTATACTAAAAGTAATAAAATAACATTTAATTACATCGTAAATAACCCGAAAAGATAGGGATATTTCATTCCTATCAGCTATACTCCGCCATGCACTTGACCAAATAGGTTCTCCTCCGCCGAGATTTGAATTTGAAAATACCGACCTCGGTGTGTATAGATGCAGAGTATTTTACATGTTCATGGACATTGAAACCCAAGAACACCCAATGGACATCTCTGCAACCAGTTCCCTTAGCCAAGCTGATTCTAAAAAAAAGGCCTGTTATGCAGCTTTGCAAGCTCTTCAGCGCTTGCTTGGTTTAACCATTGTCGATTTCAATTACCCTCGCCTGCAATCTGCTGAAGCAGAATACCTCTCTGACCTGGACGCGTTCAAAGAAAACGTTTTGGTCCCGTATTCCAAACTTTTAGCCGCTCACGCTGCTCTGAAAACAAAAATCAAATCAGCAGCCGAAATTGTCGTCCGTCTCCAGCCTATATTGGATAGGATCAACCGATTGTTTAACTGATATATGGATTAGTAGTGCCTCTTTGTTTGGCATTTATGTACCTTGAATCCTATTTTATACTACTACTTATGAGTCTTTGTTATTTTTTGTTGAATTTCACGAGATTGCTATGCAAACAACAACGACGGTCTCACCATCGCTTCCCCCTCAAAACTCTTTTACACGCCTTCCTTGACGTTTATTCTGCAAACACGTGACTCCCGCCCTTAAATCACGCCAAAAGAAAGCGTGCAAATACGATAAACATATATAAATGCATCCACCAGGACAGTCAAGGTCAACCATTGAACCAAGTTGGGTTTTTTTTTTACACACGGCCAACTTTATGTCGCTCTATCCCGTATGACAAATTGCAATAACATTAAAATCCGTGACTATAACTTAATAGACGACAAAATCACAAACTATCTCACAAAGATTGTAGTCTATAGTGAAATACTTGAAAACATGCTCTCTATTTTTAGCTTTCATATACCATCGTTGTGGCCTGCAAAAAAAAAAGGAAACTGCTTTTAATTCTAACAGAGTGTTTTTTTTTAAACTAACTTGGTATGTTTATAAAAATGCAGCTTCACCCATGGACTTCACACCGCTAGCACTTATAACTGCTCAAAGCAAAAATGTTCGAATACGTGTCCGTGTCGCTAGATGCTGGGACTTCATCAACCCTAGGAATTCAAGTCAAATTTACAGCTACGAACTGCTGCTAATTGATGACCAGGTGAATATATTTGGTAATTCAATTTTGCATTTTTCTTGCTATACTAAGGGTGATTCCGAGTTTCACTTACCAATGTTAAAATTAAAAATGTTAAAAAGTTAATGTATAAACAGTAAATTTAGGCAAACTGGGAACCAAAAAAAATAGTTTTAAAACAGGTAGCGCTTGTATTTTGTATGCACTATCTGCTTTTTAGATCAATCCTCAGAATGTGAAAAACTTCAGCTTTTACAGAATAAAATTTCCATCAAAATCTGTGAAACGGTTCTTCTATTCCCTCCTGATTTTATGTATTATGATCAATGCATTCAATTTTGCTTATCGTGGACATTTCTATATGCATTCCCCTATTTCATGTTCGATGTGTACGTCCAAGTTTATTAAACTGTGACTTACACTAAATTATAAATTACAGGGCAAGACTATACAAGCTAGCGTACCCGATGACATTGCTGACAAGTTTCGCATTACTCTTTTGGAGGGAAATGTGTACCATATCTCCGGGTTTAATGTGGGTAGCACGCCGACAACATACCGTGTATCAACACACCCTTGCCGTTTTCGCTTGCCCAACAATACGTTTGTGAAAGAAATCAAAGAAGGCACGACAGATATTCCATACGACACGTTCAACTTCTTGACCTTCGAGGACGTTAAGGAACGAGTTGGCATGCTCGATTACGTTATCGGTACGCCAGCCTTCCCAAAAAAAATAACACCTAACACTGTGTTTATGAAATCTGTATTTACGACCAAGTTTGGTTTAGTATACAATAATTTTGTCCATCTCATGTTTGTTTATTAGCTAAAGAGAAACAGTTAAATAAGTTTTATTTTTTCTAGATGTATACGGTTTGATCATTCGTCTTGGCAACCTAGAAAGAATGCGGTCCCTTGATCAAATTAAGCATAAGCGTTCCATTTTCATTGAAGATGCCAGGTTAAACTTTCCGTGCGATTTGTCTGTTTGTAAATAAATTCTAGATTTGTGTACGTACGTTTAACGCAACTTTTAATGCAGTGGCGTTGAAATCGAAGTCACTTTATGGGACAACATTGCCTTGGCTTTCCCTGAAGATCATGTTGTAATGTGTGGGGAGAAAAAACCAGTTTGTGTTGCTATTGTAGCACTGGTTACAAAGGCATACAATGTTACTGTTACTACCTTTCCTTTGAGCAGTCGAGTTTTGCTTCCGCTATGACTCATGACCTTTTGTTTCCTATGAACCATGTAGAAGGCTTTACACTGAACATTACATCAGGAACAAAGTTCTTTGTCAATCCTGAAATCCCGGAAATAGTAGCGTTTGCTGAGCAGTATGTTTTCCTTAATTTAACGCCATATTTTCCCTAGATTTACACGACACACTCAACTCTTTACATAGACACAAACTTTGAAATGCAGGGTCATTGAACCATACCCCTACCTGTACAAAACTGCACCGCTCCTAGACGAGGAGACAGATATTGAAGACGAGAAGGAAGCAAATAGGAAAACCGTCGCTGAGTTGCTTCAAATTGACATACACACTGATAAGGTATGTATTTATAAACATTTTGCTTTGCTCGGGTGCAGTAAGCATATCTCGGATACAAATTCCATAATTTACCTTAACATTACAGGAAATAAAATTCGCGTGCACCGCTACAATCAAACAAATTAACCCTGAAGAAGGCTGGTGGTATAGGGCTTGCCCTCGCTGCAAAAGCAGTGTTCAGAACTTGGATGATAAACTATGGTGCAAGAATTGTCGTTTCATTGATGCTTTACCTATCGCTTGGTAATGTCTTAGACTAGCATTTTATTTTTACAACTGCATTCGAGCAAGACTTCACTTTCTAACTGTTGAAAGCCTGAAACAGGTATCGAATTTCCCTTATTGTTGAAGACACAACTGGCTCTGCACCTTTCGTGCTTTTCGGTCGTCTCGCATCTGACCTCATTGGCGTTCCCGCTCATACCCTTGCAAGCAGTTTCAAAGACAGGCACGATGTTCCACCTATGCTAACTAAGTTGTATGGGCAGAAAAGAACTTTTCAAGTTAAGCTCGGCAATTTGGTGGAAGACCCGTCCAAAATCTCATTTAAAGTTCTTTATATATTTAAAGACACTTTGGTGACACCCAAAAAGGAAATTCCAAGTCCAATATCAGCACGTTCCACTCATCTTACTATACCTCTGGCAAAACGCAGTAGTCCTCCAGCTGCTCAAAAAGCATTGCAGTTTGAAGGTTCTGAACCTACACCACAAACACCAAACATGCTTCCAACACCCACTAAAAGGCGCCGTAAAGAGTATGTTATCTCTTAGCACAAATTTTTAACAATCGAGTATGCCCAATATAAAGCTAATGCCTACAATATTATTTGTTTATTAGCCATGCTGGGACTTCTGGGGAAAAGTAACAACCGCAAGGTTTAGTTTCTATCGCACACATTATTTAACATCGCTTAGCTACAAATAAACTGCTCTCACACCGATTTCATATTGTATATAGGCCTTGACGTGAGATGCCGGAATGAAGAGATCTACTCCTTGATGTGCCCACGTCTGCTATTCTATCCACAACATATCTTTTTTATTCGCTTTATGCTTAGTCGAGATAAACAGAATACTTTGGCCAATGGACAATTGCATCTCGATGTACTTTTTGATTTTAATTACTATGCAAGCGAAAGCAACATTCAAGACAATGCATGATTACACTTAATTTCAATTCCTTCTTAAATTGTTAAAGTTATTTGGCTACTTCGAAATTTCGGCCCCGAAGCGGAGCGAGGGTATCTACCTAGTGTATATTTTAAACTTGTTTCATATTCTCATTCAATATTCGGAATCTTAATTTAGAAATATGCTCTTCTTTTAAGTTTAACTATTACGTTATTTTTTTTAATAGTGTTAACTTTTAATAGTGTAAACTTGGAATTAAAATAAAGAAGGTAAAAAGATCTATTAAAATACAAGTCTATCTGTTCCATTTATCTGTCTAATCGATTTGCTTACTAACTTTGATTTGATAAAAAGTTCAATTTTTTTTGATTATTTTTCCATTCTAATATTTTGGCAGTCTTACTATGCAGACGAATAAATTTGACATCCCTTGATTGAGTTATGTATATAAGAGGTTTGATAATGATCATAGGCCTATTCTTCTATAGAATATATAGATTAGATACATATTAAATTAATTCATTTCAATAGCTAATAGTAATATTCCACTAAAATAGTCAACACCAACATTCTAATTAATCTAATTAAGGAGAATTGCTTTATAACTAACGAAAAGAAGTCTACTTAGTCTATATCAAACAAATATTTAAGGTTAGCTAGGACCCGTTCTTTTGGACTGAAAAAATCTGAACTGAACTGAACTGAACGATGCTGAACTGAACTGAACTGATCTGATCTCAACTGAACTGAATTCTGCTAAAATGAAAAATAAATATTGAAACTCAATTGAATAAATAATAATAATAATATTAGTTTTTAATAATGAGATCGGAGAGGAGGATGACGATAATGATGATGAAGGTGCACAAAATGATGAGATTACGGATCATATGGTAGAAGATGATTAGAAAAATAGAATGAGATGATGCTATTTGTGAATTTTTGAATTTGCTCTATTTGCTCTATTTGCTAATTTTAATTTCTTTTACAAGATTTTTGAATTTTTTTCGGTTGATACTAATTTGCTCCTAATATTATATAACTGACTATTATAAGATTTTTGAATTTCTTTAATTGATGCTAATTTGCTCCTAATACTACACAACACTGTTACAAGATTTTTGAATTTCTTATTACAATATATAATCAAAATTGAAAACTTTTGTATATTAAATCCAAATTTATATAATATAAATTATTAGGGTGATAGAACATTGTAACATATATTGGTAATAATATTTACTTACGTCCAACAACTTTTGCAAACAAATTGGATCAACTAGTTAAAATTATAATAAATATTAACATATTATATATAAATAAGAAATATTTATTTGTAATTTATTAACCTGAACCGAATTAACTGCTGGTGAATAACTAAACTGAACTGAATATTACTGAAATGAACTAAATTAAATGCCACTGAAAATTAAATTAAATGTTGCTGAGCTGAACTGAATGTTGCTGAACTGAGCAGAATGTTGCTGAACTGAACTGAACTTAAAATAAGTTCTAATAAGTCCAAAAGAACAGGCCTAGGTCTATTGATAAAACCCCTATTACTAATTAAATCTCTTCATCACTTGAAAAAGCTTCCTCATCTTCCTGACCTTCCTCACTACACTTTGCTTTTTCCTGTCTTTTGATGACTGGTTCCTCTTGATTTTTTTGAGCCTCTATTTCATCCTCATTTTCTTTCTTTTTAACTTTAAGAAATTCAATCAACTCATTCAGCACTGTCTCAACTTCATCACTCCTCATAAGCTGTTCTGCTACCTCCGCTGGTGTCACTTGTATTGTACGGATTAAATCCTCAATTTCTTGAAACACAACATGTTCTTTAATCCCAAGATAATTCGACGCAATAACTCGAAATCCACAAGGAGTTAAATAGGACATGTGCACATGAAAATCCATGCGCCCTGGTCGCAGCAACGCAGGGTCTAGCTTTTCTTTGTGATTAGTTGTGAATATTATTATCCTCTCATCTCCACAGCTTGACCATAATCCATCTATGAAATTAAGGAACCCTGATAATGTAACCTATCACAATTAACAAGGTATTATTACTTTATCAGCATATCTTCAGATTAATATAAAAAGTACCTTGTAAAACGATACTTACCTTATTTACTCTCGAATTTACTTGTTGTGCAGCTGTGAGTCGATTATCCAATTGAATAGTGCAATCTATATCTTCTACCACCAATATTGACCTATTTGCTGTTTCAAGAAGCACTCTTCTGAGGGAAGAGTTGGCGGTTACCTGAGTCAACTCCAAATCGTAAACATCAAATTTGAGATAATTTGCAATTGCAGCGATCAAGCTTGATTTGCCGGTCCCTGGAGGGCCATACAACAAATAGCCCCTTTTCCAAGCTTTCCCTACAGTCCTGTAATAATATTTTCGCTCGACAAATCTGTCAAGATCCTTGAGTAGTCTATGTTTAAGATCTGGCTCGATTGCAATTGTATCGAATGTAGCAGGATGATCAAAAGTCATCGGTCTCCAGATACTAATTCCATTTGAAGACATGGTGAAAATCTTCAACGTTTTGTGTTGGTGCAGCATGGATTTTGCTTCTTTGAGAATATGTGGAAGGTAAGATTCAAGTGCCATGACTTTGTGTTTCTTTGGGTAACTCACGTGAAAACATCACACTTCTGATTTTTCTATTCTATTCATGGGACGGTCATCTTCCTCGTACATCTCCACTTGTGACTTTGTTTGACTGCGTTCAAAAACCCACTTGAATTTGACATTGTTAAAGATATCTACGATTTCTTGATTGCGTTCCATTTTCAATTTCAACTGCTTCTCAGTTTCTAGCTTGCTTACGCTGAATGTCTGGTCTGTAGATGCATCTAATTTGCTACTCAAATAAACCTCAGCTGCTTGATATATTTCGTTACGAACCAAACTATCGTATTCATGAATCAACATAGTTAGTTGGTTCGAAAACTGACTAAAGATTTTCCAGATATTCTTGTTGTAGAATTCATTGGGTATAATGCCTTGAGCTAGTGAACGAAAAAGCATCCCGAAGCATAAATAGAAGAAGCCGAAGGATAAACAGAGGATGCTGTCGGTAGGGCTCTTTTGGCCATATTGATTTAGACCAGACAAATGCTCGACTATTTGATTCTGTAAAACAAAAAGCTCTGCAGACAAGATTCATATTAAGTGAAGCAGAAGAAAATTATAGCAGAAGAAAACTATTTTCTACTTATATATTTAGTTTAGTTAAACACACATACATTATAGTGAATGCTTTTGTTTTTTAGCGATTCATTAAAACACAAACAAGATTATTGGAGATTGGTGTTACCTCTTTACTGTAATTTTGCAGAGAGATGATGCTTGGACGATGATTTGTGGCGTGGCTACCAAAGCCTTATATTTATAGTTCATGAAGGAATTACTAGGTCAAACTAATTACCAAGGAGTTAGGTCTCCTACCAAACAACAAAAACTAACCTAATTTAAAGGGTAAATAATTTATTAGTCCCTTGACGAAACACATTGTTTAGTTTATGTATTTTTCGAAATACACTACTACATCCTTCAGTTTTGTCACAATCAACACTTTAGTCCCTCGCGTTAATTTTTTTTGAGAATCTATACTCAAACTTTTTAAATATGGCAAGGGCAATCACGGAAATCTGATTTATTATAAGCACACTCGACTCATTTTGAAGTTTGACTAACGTATTCTCCAAAAAAAATTAACGGGAGGGACTAAAGTGTTGATTATGGCAAAATTCAAGGATGTAATAAGGTATTTCAAAAAATACAGGGACTAAACAGTGTCTTTCATCACAACTTAGGGGCTAATAAATTATCGGATAAAGTACAAAAAAATCCTTTGTTGCTTCATGTTTTTACAAAAAAAAATAAAAAAAAAAATACATGTAGTTTCAAATTTTAACAAAAAAACAGTTTGAGATTCCATTAAAGACCTAAAAATTGAATTCTTTATAGAATTAAGCATATTCTAAGCAACTTTAATTCTTCAATTTTTTTAATTTCGAGATCAATTAGGCGCTATTTGGTTAAGAGAGAAAAAGTAAATGTTTAAAGAACGATAAAAATTAAAAGGATAATTTTGAAAAGTTAAAAATGTAATTGCATAGCAAATATGATACTAAACAACTTTAATGTTTTGAATTTGAAGTCGTTAAATTGTTATTTTGGACGTTTTAAATTGACAAATCATCATTTTGTTAAAATTTGTAACCACATTTATTTATTTTTTGAGAAAAGCAAACCACAAAGATTTTATATGTAAAAACTTGAAATCACGGAGGTTTTTTTGTACTTTACCCTAAATTATTTATCCTACTTTGAAATGTAAAAGTTAGAGTAAGATGGCGTTTTTTTTGCTTTCTTCACTCCAAAAAGCGGTTTTTTGGTGTTTAGTTAGAAATTATGAAGAACTGTTTTTTGCTTTTTAAGTAAGAAACAACTGCTTTCTTTTATTATTCGTTGTTACATTAATAAAAAAATTTAATATGTTCAAATTAGTCATTTTATATTCTAAAAACAACATTTAGTTATAATTTTACCAACATTAATAATCAAACAACAAACCGCCAACAACAAAACGAAAACAAAAATGGCAAACAAGAGTTAAAGCAACCAACAACAAACAAAAATAGTTACACTAAACGAGGTGTAACTCTACACGTCAAAATAAAAGTTTGAGAATTTGAGAAAACACGACACAAATTGAAGCATTGAAGCATACGAATGTTTATTGATAATTTTATTTTTTTGATAGAAGAGTTATCACATCATTGAATAAAATAAAAAATTACAGCACGATGATAATCAAAGAAAAAGGATGAACTAAACCTCATAAAGATACAAACAAAAGCCAGTATAAACCGCATATAAGGCAAAGAAACGCTACAAAGAGTCTAATACACCATAAAGGTACTAAAAAAACGAAATAATAGATCATATATTTCTTGAGATTCCGGATCTGCAGAATAGCAATCAAAAACCATTCTTCAACACCTATGCTTCGCCAGAAAATTGAATCTATGTCCTTCCTGAAATTGCACTCCCGAAGATCTACAGATCTATGGATTAAGTCAACCTTTTTCGTCCGTGCTAAATCTGAACGAGCTATAAATGAAGAAAATATAGCTATCGGATGCAAATCTGATGACCAAAGAATATTGTTGAGATATATAATGCTAAACAAAAAGAGCGATGAGAAGAATGAGAAAACTAAATCAGATTCGGGGTTGGGAGGAGGAAGAAAGAAGCAAAATTTTCTTCTTCCTTCTCAATTTCAAGCTCAAAACAAGAGGTTTTTAGAATTAAGGTTTCGAAGAGAAGGGGGGCTAGAGTTTTGTGAAATGTTTATTGATAATTAAACATATCATGAAATCCATCATTTCTTTTGTATACTATTAAGTCCTAAGAGCATCTCCAATAGGACTCCCTAAATCACCATTTAGTTAAAATAGGGAGCATGATAGGGAGAATCCTTCTCCAACCATGTGAGGTGGTTCCCTAAATTTTTAAGTAGTGAATTTTGACTCCTCAAATTTGAGGAGTATGGAAGGCTCCCTATCTTATATTTTAATATTATTTTTGTCGTTTCTCTCTCCTCCTCTTTTCTTTTCATGGTTGTTCAAAGTAAATTTAGTATTATTTTATTAATAAAATAATTAAATAGAGAAAACAATAGGGGGTGTGGTTGGAACATGCACAATCAAGACAATTCATTTTAGAGAAGTATTTGTTTATTAGTATTTTGGAGAGTAGAATAGGAAAGATGGTTGAAGATGATCTTATTTGACAAATTTAACGGAAACTCTCTTTATAAAATGCATTAGCCAATAATAAGTAACTGAAACGTTGCTGCAGTGGAGAAAAAAAAGGCAAGAATCACGCGGTCTGTTATTTTTTATGATTTTTGCGCTAAAATAGATTATATTTTTATCTTCATTCAGGTCTTCTTGTTGTTATTAAGGTCAATGTGATGACTGATGAGAAAATAGTTCACAAAAAAAATTAAGGATTTATCTCTACCTTACCTTCTATAGTTCCTCTTTAACTTTTACTGTGACCCACATTTGGTTCTTCTTTCATGTAAAAAAATTCCTATGATTTATCTTTCTCTAATTTAATGAGTTTTTCATCTATAAACTCTATGTTCCCACTCAATCATTTATTAGTTATTACCATTCTTACAAACATCCTTCCTCTTATTTTATACCCCCTCCGTCCAACTCTGATAGACAATATTTTCATTTTGGGTGTTCAAAAAAGATAGACATTTTTTCATTTTTAGTTGTTAGTTAATGATAAATATACCAAAATATCTTTTCCAATAACTACTTTTATCACTTACCATTAATTAGTCAAACTTATTCTTTTTTGGTTCGCGAGTAACTTCAAATATCAAGAAATTTAAAATCATGCTTGTAATTAACTAACCAACCATTGTCCAATAGAAAACTAGAAAAATTACAATCATATTTAATTTTTGTCCAACATTTATTGATAGAGTATTTCAATAATGGAATATACTTGTTTCTCATCTTTTTTAGTTAACCAAATAAATGAGGGTATTATGGTAAAAATATACCCAATTAACTAATTTTCTTAATTCCCGTGAAATGAAAATATTGCTTATCAAAGTTGGACGGAGGGAGTAGCTTTTATTAAAATTCATATGATTTATCACATAACCTTTCCCTAATTGCTAGCATGTAAGTGGGCTATAAAGCTCCGTTTCTTTTTCCTTTTACCTCTTTTTTATTAGCTCTTCAAAAATATGAATTTGAATTTCCATGTCTTTCTTTTTAAGTAGCTCAAATGACTAATTAGTGAATTCGGGCATGCTTAAATAGGTAGATAACCTTCACTATGCCATTTTCCTTGATAGATGACACTAGATACTTGACAGACACATTTATGCCCGTCATCTGAATTTTCTTTGTGACGGGCTTTTAAAAAACCGTCATCTGAATGCAGACAATGAAATTTGATATACCTTTTACATGACACCGCTTTAATATTAACTGTCATGTGAACAAAATGTGCCAAAATGCACTTTTAATCAGACGACAGTTAATTATAATGTATGTCATGTGAACTAACAATAAAAAATGAAATTTTCAAATTTGAAGCAAGCGGAGCACAAATTATTTGAAAAAACACGCGCGGTCAAATTGGAATCAACGGTTGAGATCAAATTATTTGAATCAATGGTTAAGATTAAAACCCTCAATTTTTGTCATTCTCTTTTCCTTTTGCATAGAAACCCTAATTCATATCATTTCTTCTTCTTTCTAAGCCGCCTCCTTCCCCATTCTTCTTCTCTACCACTCCTTTTCATTTTCTTCTTTCTTGTTATCTCCCAAGCAAGGTTAATGCCCTTAATCCCTCTTCTTCATCTTCTCTGTTTCATCATCTTCTTCCTTTTTCTTTCTAAAACCCTAGACTCATCTCTCCTCCTAAACTCCATTAACCACCGCTCTTCCTGGTGACAACAACGGCGGCCCCATCTTTTTTCCGGTATATCTTTGCTAAGTTCATTTCGGTTACACTTCTATTTCACTTTGTTTCTATGTTATTTGCTCCTTTCCTTACTCATTTTGTTTGTTTTAGATCTGTCAATTCTGTGTTGTTTCTATGTTATTAACGCTATGTTTGTTTCTGTTGCTTTTCGATTTGAGTAGTTGATATGAGTTGATGTTGTTTAATTTCAGGTCGCGTTTTTCTTCGGAGCTATATTTTGTATTGTTGCTTGGATTTATTCTGAGTTTTTGGAGTACAGGAAGAATGCTGCTATATCTAAAGCGTGAGTTGAATGCATTTTGATGTTGTGGTTAGTTTTGATTGATGGATTGTGGTTTTTGAGGTTTGGATTTTTTATTTGTGTAGTCGGTATTCTAATATTGCTCTGGAGGAAGTCGGTGATGGTGCTGTGAAAGAAGATGATAAAGCTCTTTTACTGGAAGGTGGAGGTCTCCAATCAGCTTCTCCTAGAGCTAATCGGAGCACATATGCCTCATCTCCTATTTTCCGGTTTGTAGATGTTGTTATGTTGATGTTCACTTGTTGAAGTCCTTAAGTATTGTTATGTAGTTTTTCTGACTGGATTACGTGTTCGGGAACTGTTTAGGTTCCTTTCGTTGGAGGAGAAATTCTTGATTGATAATCGATTGACACTTAGAACTATGTGAGTAAATCATTTCTTTTTTGGATTGAATTGAGTAATTGTGTTATAGTTATTCCATTGTTAAGCATGCATCATCATGATTTTATTGGTCAAAGATGTAAACTTTGTATCATTAGGATATTTTTTTTTCTTTTATTTCACATTCAGCATACAAGCTGTTGAGATGATGCAGTTATTTTGAGTAGCTTTGTTCACTGCATCTTAATACCAATCCTTGTTTGTCTTTACAAAATTTTAACAGGGGTCTTTTCTGGTTCATCTACGCCCTTCTCGTCATCGTTTCAGTGATAACTTCCTTCAAAATACATCATGATAGGTCACCTGTTTCAGGGAAGGCCATATTATATAGTTAAAATGAAGGGATATTGTGCAACAATATCTTACATCTTTCTGCAGTATCGTTTTCATATTTTTTGATGTGTTACTTGCTTTTAGAATCCTATTACATAGGAGAGCTCCATTCAATCCAAATTATTACATTTTATTGCGTGAATAATTTAAAGGACATTATAAAATAAAAAGTGTTATCTTGAGTGAATCAAATGACAGAAAAGAAATGAAAACTGTCATTTTCTTTATTTTCTAATGACGGACAAATTAAATAAACTGTCATCTGAACATTACATACTCCAACTTAGGATGGTTTGGTTGACGGATACACTTAAAATTGTTGTCATGTGAAATGTATTAGGAGGACGGATTTTTTTGTAACAAATGTCATGCGAAACAATTTACAATGACGTTTCACTATTTGCTGACTGTCATTAAAAATTCATTCACATGACAGTTTTTGACCGTCGTCTGAAGGGTCGATAGATGGCGCTGAGCCCCGTGACGGACGAAAGTAGCTTCAGATGACGGTTTTGGCCCGTCATCTGAAGGGGAAAATGGCATAGTGCTTGCTGTGACAAAATGAGACCAAAACGAGGTCTTCGATTATTGATGAAGCTCAAAAACTTGACAATTTCATCCATTGTTAGCATATGGACCGTATACTCCAAGGTTTACATTGATAACATGTTTATGATAGGATCTGTTTAATAAGTGTCACATCAAAAATTATAGAAGTATAAAGCTTCCAAATTTTAAGCTTCCAATTTTTTTCTCATCAGTTGATTAAAGTGAGAGGAAGAAGAATACATCTATGAGAAGAGCGGATGAAAGCGAGCAAGGAACTATTCAATTTCTTTGTTTACTTGCCACGTGTCAGTACATTATTGGTCCACTCATTTTATGCACGTTTGTATACTTGCGCTAAAATCTGTTAATTAAGGCTTCACTAACACCAAAAATAAATGACCGAAGGCCGAATTAATTCAAATAAAATATCAAGTGTTGAATCGACTAGAAATTAAAAAATCAAGGGCCTCCTAATACTTTGTACCTTAAACATATAATAAACTACATAAGAAATATTGACTTTTTCACATCATATAAAAGTGAGGGTTAAATATTTTATCAGTTACTTAATTTTGCTTGTTGACGCAAAATTGTCACTTAATTATTTCAATAAAGTCATCCAACTTTAAATGTTATCTTAATTAAGTCACTTTAGTAAAATTAAATAAAAAAAGTTATAGGATTGTCATGCCAGCAAAAGTCAGCTTTGACCATTAATTTTGACTGTCACGTGTTAGTCACCTATACGACACATGTCATCAAGTTAATAATTGCAAATGATGTTTATGTGGCTTACGCTTTGCAATCAAACTCAAAAGTTAAAGTTGACTTTTGCTAACATAATAACTACATCACTTTTTAGAAGTCCAAACTGATTATAATAATTTAATTAAGATAAAACTTAAAATTTAGTAACTTTATTGAAACAATTTAAAGTTGAGTGGTCATTTTAAGACAACAAATAAAGTTAGCCAAATAATACATGTACCTCCTAGAATTTAGGCTTAACCCCTCTACAGACCCCTAAACTTGACACTTTTTTTCAGTTTAACCCCTCATGTTCAGTGTTTTCCACTTTAACTCTTGAGGGTTAATTACATCTAGCGTCCTCCAACTTTCAGAAAAGGAACCATAATGCCACAAAACTTCATTTCTTAACACAAAACTCATCAAACTTTCATTAATGTTACCTCCATCGTCCTTATGGCCGGTTTCCGATTCCAAAAGTCGCCGGAGACGCCACGTGGCTGCCACGTCATTATTTTTTGCCACGTGTCAAAAAAAATTGATGACTCACTAAACTACTCAACAATTAACCTAACTTTTCTAATTACCCAACCCAACCTAATTTAAACAACCCAAAATCAGATTTTCTTTTAAATTAATTCTATTAAAATAATCCTTTGTATGACCCATTAAATTTACACTCTTCAATCCCGTAATTTAAGACCCTCCATAAAAAAAACCCCTTTCTTTTGAAACTTTAAACCCTAATTCCTTTTTACACGATCTTTGCTTCGAAATCATCTCTCAAAATCGTGTAATTGTCGATAAGTTGTTGATCGGCAACAAAATCTCGACTGTATTCTCAAAGCTATAACTGGAAATCGTAAACTAAGCATTACTAAAATCAGAAATAGAAGAACATTAGATCGAAATGAAGAAAAGTAAGAAGAGCGTTGAAGGAAGAAGGAGAAGAAGAGGAAGAAGAAGAAGAGCTTTGGAAGAAAGAAGGCGTTCAAGGAAGAAGAAGAAGAAGAGCTTTGAGAGAAGAAGATCTTACCACATGAAATTAGATCTGCTAGTAATAAAACAATTTTAGGGATTTTTTTTTTACCTTTTAAAAGATCTTTTATACATTTTAATAGAATTAATTTAAAAAAAAAATCTGATTTTGGGTTTGTTTAAATTGGGTTGGGTTGGGTAATTAGAAAAGTTGGGTTAATTGTTGAGTGGTTTAGTGAATCATCAATTTTTTTTTTGACACGTGGCAAAAAATAATGATGTGGCAGCCACGTGGCGTCTCCGGCGACTTTTGGAATCGGAAACCGGCCATAAGGACGATGGAGGTAACATTAATAAAAGTTTGATGAGTTTTGTGTTAAGACATTAAGTTTTATGGCATTGTAGTTCCTTTTCTGAAAGTTGAAGGACGCCAGATGTAATTAACCCTAACTCTTGAACTTAAGAAAACATGTCATTTTGATCCATCTCTCCTATGTGGCACCTAAGGAAAGTTAAAGGGAAAATTTGAAAATTTTCCATTTTTGTAATTTGCAAAATGAGCCTAAATTATAATTTTTCTTCTTTTCTTTCTTTCTTTCTTCTTCTTCTTCTTCTTCTTCTTGCTCCTCTTTTTTTCTCCAAAAATTCGAAATTTCCAATCTTGGAAATTTCCAGATTTCTGGAAAATTACTAAAATCTGAAATTATGGAAAATTCCTTAAATCTAGAAATTCAGAAAAATTTTAAATTCCAAATTTCTGGATTTTTCCTAGAAATTTCCAAATTTCTAGAATTCCTGGAGATTTTTGAAAATTTTCAGAAATCCAAACTTTCCAATAATCTGCAAATTGCTAGATTTTCCCTAAAAATTTCTAGATTTCTGGTGTTTTTCAGAAATATAGAAATCTTTAATTTCTGGAAATTCCAGAAATCTGGTAGAATTTCAAGGAAAAAATGAAAGAAGAAGAAGAAGAAGAAGAAGGGAAGAAAGTAAGGAAGGAAAGAAAAGAAAGAAATGCAAAAATAAAATAATAGAAAGATCAAAATTGGTATTTACCGGCAAGTGTATTACACTCACCTTAGGAGAGATTGGTCATCACCTAAAAATGGTGAAATTGACTTGTTTTTTCGAGTTAAAGGATTAAAGTACGAAACGCTGAATATGAGTGGTTAAATTGAAAAAAAGTGCTAACTTAGAGGCCAGTATAAAGGTTAAGCCTAGAAATTATCATTGATTCCCACTCCATTCCATGCTCTATTATAATTTCATAATGTTTTGATTTAACTTAAATTTTATTACTGCTTTGTTGTTTTTGTTGTTTTTACTTTTTGTTCAACTTTTATACTATTATTTTGTAAAAGTTCTTTCCAGTTTATGATTATTTTCTACTCAACCCGTTTCATAATACATATCTTTTAAGTTTAATACATAAGAATTAAGAAAAACAATTAATATTAGTATAAAAAACTATGTAGTCCTTATTTGATTACTTGCTATAATTTTCGGGATAAAAAATGCTATTTAAATAGAGATATACTTGGCAAAAGCCAATTAATATGCATAAATTGAATAAAAATCACATGTATTGGGGAAAAAAAATTCTCTAGAAAGACATCTAATATGAAAGTGAGGAAGTAATATTATTTCTATGAGATAAATGGATTATTTTTTCTTCTAGGATGGATTGATGATCGTGAAGGGGCCAAAAGTGCACTGATGCTCACCAATTACAAAAGTTGTTGAAGTAATACAAGCACAACTGTGCACCAGTTACAGAAACGATGAAGTGACCGGTGACACACCTGTGCACGAGTTACAAAAACTGTTGAAGCGACAGAAGCACAACTATGCATGAGTTATAGAAACCCAAAACACATGAAATACAAATAACAACACCACAAGGATTTATCTCACAAACAATCAACTTGATGAACCCTAAATATTTTGATTATGCTCAAACGTTTCAGAAGATGAAAACTTAATATCACCTTACATATAGTTTACTATTGACTAATAATTTTTATGTTCTTAGTCTATGTGTAAGTTGCTCAGCAGGTGCTGAATGAATCATTTCTGGTTTGCTTAAAGAACTCAGAAGATCGGTTTGCTGAAGTCAGAGTTTCAATTATTCAAAAGCTGGATACTCCGCTCTGAAGTCGAAGTCTGCTAAAGCTCTCCTCAGTAGTTCTTTACAATCAGAAGACTTGCCAATTGTGATCAGAAGTCTAGTCAAGAGGATTTTAGCTTCTGAAAGCTAAGTCACGGGTTCTTGATAGCATTTAATGCTCTGACAAGTGCATTTAATGCAAGGCGCCAAAAGTTCAAAAAGCTGTTTTGATGGAGCGCGCTTGTCTGTTCAAAAGAAACCGGAATTTCCTTGTCTACCCTTTGTTGATCCAATTGAAGAATGATTCTGTCATCCTCATCCTTGATTTCAAATCACTTACCGGATTTAGTTAAAGAACAAGGATAACGGAATCAAAGTGTTTGAAGACCGTTTGAAGATTTGACAAACTAACGGCTACAACAACTGATGTCATCTCTATTTGAAGATTCAAACTCACCAACGGTCATCTTCACTCACTATAAATAGTAGCCAAGCTCCAATGCATCAATACGCGTGATCATCGAGCAAAATCTCAACGCACTGTTTTAACAAGAAAAACAGAGCATTCTTTTCCATTCTCAATCTTTCTTAGCATTGTGTTAGTAAAGTGAGAGAGTGAAGAAAAACAAGTTCATAATAGGAATCTTGTAAACTGAGATCGTTTGTGATCTTCAGTTAGATTTAAAGAGAGAAATCTAGTTGAGATTAGAGTTGGGTGAGAAATCCAGAAAACAGAGTATTGTTAGTTCTGGTGGAAATCCTTTAACTCTTTTTAGGCTAGTTAGAACTAAGTGAGAAATTAGCTTAAGTTCTGTTGATGTAAAGGAGCTTCTGAACTTGCCATAAAAGTTCTGAATAGTGGATTTATAAAATCTCTGTAGGCTGCGACCTCAGGGGACAAGACGTAGTCACAGGACTTCTGTGGCGAACTTGGATAAATCGAATTGTTCAATCAGGATCTCCTGAACTTCTTTCTCCCTTTTATACTTGTTATTTTTGCTTCTGTGTACTTGTTCATATTGAGTGCTGAAACAGATTTTCTTAAGTATCATTGTCTTTGTTCAGAAGACTGTCCAGAAGTTCACAAATCAGAACTTCTGTTGCTGAAAACAGTCTAACTGTGTTTAGGCAGAATTTCTCTCAGAAGCAACTTCTTTAAGATAGCTTCTGACTCTGAGGAAATTTGACTCTGAAACTTAAGTTTCTTGAAAAACTTTGAAAATCTCAGTTATCAACTTAGACACCTATTCACCCCCCTCTAGGTGATTCTGTTCTTGTTAGGGCCAACACAACTGACGTACAACCCAAGTCCAATTGAAAACAACAACACTAACCAAAAGGATGAAATCTAAATCACAATCAACAATACAAGATTTATACGTGGAAAACCTCTTTGGCGCGAAGAGTAAAAACTACGAGATTTTTTAGGAGTCCACCCAACTTGTATTATTATGATAAATTTAAGAACAAAAACAAAGTAAACAAATTTCTTCAAAAATCTTATAACCCACCAACAACCAAAGACACAATAAGAGATTACAAAGAAGTAAGAAAAATACTACAAAAAGAACAATACGTATGTCATTAAACAACCCACACTCGAACAACACCTTCTGGACTCCCGAATCAGATTTCCACCAATTAAAATGAAGAAAAAGATGTTAAGAAGAATGTGTCAAAAAAATTACGCAATTGTGACGGTTTGATTTTAAATAATGAGAAATCTCGTGGAACTCATTTAGGAAGAAAAAAAATCTTAAAGTTCGTTAGAGCGACCCACCTACTAGGCTCACCAACTTACATTTTTAAGGTACTTTTTTTTTCGAATAAAAAGGAGAGGACGAGGAACGAAAAGGTCGGACATCCCAAATAGGTTGGCACCTTCGAACATAAAGCCGAAACACCCGAGCTCAAGATATTATTAAAAAAAGATTAAAAAGCATGCGAAAAGAAAAATTAAGTAGCAAACCGATACAAAATTCTAGATCCTAAAATAAAAACTCTAAATTCTAAAAAAATAAACCTAAACCATAAATTATAAACTCCAAATACTAATATATAAGATGTATCATCGAATTATTGGTCCAGAATACCACGCTATTCGTATTCCAAAAGTATTCTAATATTTCTCTCTAGATGTTTAGATGTATTCCGTAAAAAGCCTAGTCAAAAGCTATCATGGTTAATGATGTGAAATTTGATAAAAGTAGTGGATTGGGTCTACAAATTCATTAGATATGAGCACACTTTTACATGAACATGGTTTAAGGTAAAGATGGGCATTCTCTTGCACATGAATATGCTCTATCAATTACCCTTACAATGTGAATCGTTATACACCGACCCCTACTTTTGTTAAACACCGACCCCGACCCACCATTTATAAAATAAACGACATTATTACCCCTTAACATTAAAGTTATATATTTATATATTATTATATGTTATTATGTTTTATATATATTTATATATATATATATAATAATTAATATAATTATAAATAATATAATTTTAATTATTTGAATCCATAAAATATATTTATTATTATATATTTATAAAAATAAAAAAATTAAAAAAAAATTTCCGACGGCCACGGCGACCGTCGGTCCATTTTTTATATACAAAATAATTAATTTAACTTAATTAAATTAAAATATATAATCATAATTATATATTAATCCATAGTCGAATCAAGAATATTTTCAATTATTGTGTTTTGTATTTCAAATATTATTTTAAAAAAAATAAATTTTGAAAAATTTATTTCTTCACTATATTCCAAGTACAGGGACGCATCGAATTAAGACAATTCGATGCAGTTCTATACAATGTTTGGGACAGTCGATTTTTGAGTCATAGAACTGCATCGAATTGTCTTAGTTCGATGATCCTGAAAAATTGATTTTTTTTTCCTAAGTCCAATTATTTTAAAAAAAAAAAATTTGAAAAAGGTGACCGACGGTCACCATGACCGTGGGTACCATGGTACCAACGGTCATGAGGACCGTTGGAACCATGGTACCCACGGTCGCCGTGACCGTGGGTACCATGGTTCCGACGGTCATGGTGACCGTCGGTCACCTTTTTCAAAAATTTTTTTTTTTTTTTTTTATATAAACAATTATTTTTAAAATTTTAAAAATTTATTTCTTCACTATATTCCAAGTACAGGGACGCATCGAACTAAGACTATTCGATGCAGTTCTATACAATGTTTGGGACAGTCGATTTTTGAGTCATAGAACTGCATCGAATTGTCTTAGTTCGATGATCCTGAAAAATTGAGTTTTTTTTTCCAAGTCCAGGGAGTCATCGAACTTAGGCAATTCGATGCAGTTCTATTTCCCAAAAGGGACAGTCGATTTTTGAGTCATAGAACTGCATCGAATTATCTTAGTTCGATGATCCTGAAAAATTGAGTTGTTTTTCCTAAGTCTAAGGAGTCATCGAACTAAGGCAATTCGATGCAGTTCTATTTCCCAAAAGCGACAGTCGATTTTTGAGTCATAGAACTGCATCGAATTGTCTTAGTTCGATGATCCTGAAAAATTGAGTTTTTTTTTCCAAGTCCAGGGAGTCATCGAACTAAGGCAATTCGATGCAGTTCTATTTCCCAAAAGGGACAGTCGATTTTTGAGTCATAGAACTGCATCGAATTGTCTTAGTTCGATGATCCTGAAAAATTGAGTTTTTTTTTCCAAGTCTAGGGAGTCATCGCACTAAGGCAATTCGATGCAGTTCTATTTCCCAAAAGGGACAGTCGATTTTTGAGTCATAGAACTGCATCGAATTGTCTTAGTGCGATGATCCTTGAGTCATAGAACTGCATCGAATTATCTTAGACATTCCCTGTAAATATACAATACAACAACTCAATTCGGGTCCGAAACAACACGGTAACTATTATAATTGGGTCCGAACCAACACGTTAAGTATTATTCTTAATAATAAAGTGAATAAGATTAAAAAGTAAATAAGATTAACATAATAGTCGGTTTTACAATAATAACTCATGTATTGAAATTCGAACATTTTTATTCGCTTGGCCTCTTTCCACGCCACATGGTTTGAAAATCATTGAATTTGTCGAGCATATGTTGGGATTTGTCAGGCTCAACCAAATGCAACGTATCACGCCACATATCCACAACTTGATCGACCCACTGCATTAAAATAATAAAAATAGATAAGCGCATATTATAAGTTTAAGTTACTTGCTTCAATATTCAACAAGTAAGAAATGACTTACATAGTCCGACTCCGAAGAACGAGGCGGAGGACAATTCACAAAGTTATTGGGAGTTTCAATTGGTAGAAGTCGGGGTCTCGATACCTGTGTGTACCAGTCCATGTAGTCGGGTGCAGAAGCATAACTTATATCGCACACTTTATCCGCCATTTTCAGAAGTAGGCCCGACGCTTCGGGGTACGACTCCCAAGCATATAATGCAGCTGCCGGCTCAAATCGCACAATATAGCCAATAGCATTCCATGCCTTAACAGCACGAACTGGTCTAGGAATGCGGCCCGGAATCTTCTGGATATAGCCAATCTGACGAGTACATCTACCGGCCAAATATGGCTCGATAACGTCACGACATTGAACCCAACCGCTATATGTAGGTCGTAACGACTCCTCAATTGGACCGGTTCCATACGGCATCCAAGAGATCTAAATACCGAATGACAATATAGGGTTTACACAACCATTAAAATATATGTACAAATTAATAACAAATAAAAATAACTTAGAATATAGAGGGTTTTTACCTCGTGTGCTTGTAGCCGATCAATACGTTCCCGAAACGCCGTTAGGCGCTTGTTTGTTCGACCGGGTTGGCCAGGGTGCCATAAAGATGCCCGAGGCGCAAAATCAGTCGGCGTCGGCTCACCTTGTGTCCTAAAAACTGGAAAATGCTCATAAATCCATGTTTGGAGAAGGACCAAACACCCCGCAAGCCGTTTACAATCGCCTCTACTGGCCCATCCCAACTGGTAATATAGGGTTGCTAAAGTTGCCGACGCCCATGAAAAATTCCCAACTCCAGAAAAACCACCAATCAATTCTTGAATGAATGAGGCACGAACGGTGCACCCACTCTTGTCCACAAACAACGTGGATCCTAACATCATAAGAATCCACACATTCGCCTTAGTATCGGCATCACTAGTCTCGTAAAAACGCCCCTCCAAAGACTTAAACCTAATGCCATTGGTCTTCCAATGCATTTCCTTCATCGTTTCTCGGTCGCATCCAAATAAATCTTGATATAAACTGTAAAGATCATTTTTGCTACCCGAAGCGACAATAGGTTGTCCGTCCACGGGAATGCGCAAAATCTCCCACACATCATGTAACATGATGGTCGTCTCCCCAAACGGCATATGAAATGAGTTCGTATCCGGTTGCCACCGCTCAACAAATGCACATATCAAGGGAATGTCGAGAAAATCGAACATAATAGTAGGCAAATGAAATAGGCCGGTATCTTTGATCCTTGACTGCACCTAAACCCGCCAAAAATATATACTTAAGTAACCTAATAATAATGTAACTATAGATATTAATATTTAATCAACTATACTACGCAATAAAATATGCTCAAAATCATTGTTCGGTTTGCTCTACAAATAATAATAATAACCATAATATTAATTATAACGAGTTAATAATCATATAACTAGTATTAATGCATTAAATTACACCACTAACCTCGGGCCCGACATTTTCGTACATCAAATTCAATTTTTTATTTATTGATACTCAATTTTCCATCCTTAGCAATCCTCGAATTTGCCCATGCCACATCTTTGAGGCGACATGCCCTAAAATATTATTGAAGGAAAAAAATAAAATTATGTAAAAGAGGTTATAGTCCGTTTGACTTGAGAGCGAACTATGTAACGAGACTTTTTATTGTTACGAATTGTTAAGTCTTAAAAATTAGCACGTTTTTTCAAAATATTAAAATTAGTATGTGTTCTTAAATAATCTCAAAATTAATCTCTCTTTTTAAACAATACTTAAATGAGACAAAAAGGTAGATAATTATATTTAATAATAATTATAGATCACAGGACCAACTACACGATAATTAAAAACATAATATTTTTGGTCCGAAATGTTTTCCTGACCTTTGACGAGTCAAGTTAGAGTTAAACTCAAAAGTCAAAAAAATATTTCGGGCCAAACATGTTCTCGTTTACGTGAACAAAATCGACAGTTTTTTTAATTTTGCAAACATTGCAAATCATGGTTCCTTTATTTACTCAAAAGGCAAATTATAGTCATTTATTTGCAAAACTGCGAAACCACAAAATACTTATTTGAAGTCAACTCTAAATAGATGTAAAGTAGTATTTATAGTTAGGGTATGAATTTTAGTAAAAAAAAAATTGCAAAATAAATGGATTTAGGGTTTAAGATAGTATTTAAGGTTAGGGTATGAATTTTAATAAAAAAACTTGCAAAATAAATGAAGTTAGGGTTTTAGGTAGTATTTAGGGTTAGGGTATAAAGTTCGATAAAAAAATTGAAAAATAAATGAATTTAGAGTTTAAAGTAGTATTTAAGATTAGGGTATGCAATTTAATCGAGTATAAAGTGTTCCATATTTATCTTTTAAAAGAGAAATAGAAAAATTAAAAAAAAAGAAAATAAAAAGGTAATGACGGTCGTGGTGACCGTCATTACCATGGAGGCAACGGTCATGGTGACCGTCGCCTCCATGGTATGGACGGTCACCATGACCGTCCATACCATTTAATTTTTTTTTTTATTTTTTTTTTCTTTTTCTAACTACTAATATATTATTTAAAAAAAGCTTAAAACTATGTAATCGAGGTTTTAGTCCGTTTGGCTCGGGAGCGAACTATTTAATCGAAACATTTTGTCGTGTAATAGTCGGGTTAAAAACGCGTTAAATATTATTTGAAATTTTTGATTTTATTTTCAATTTCTTATTTGAAATAGATTAATTAATGTTTAATTTTAGGGAAAAGTACAAAAATAAACCTCGTGATTTCGACGATTTTCAAACATAATCTATGTGGTTTGAAAATTTGCAAACAAGTACCATGAGGTTTAAACCATTAGCAAAGTCAGTATAATTTCGAAAACATATTAAACACCCGCCATATTCAACCGTCTACTAACCTTAGAGTAAGCCTATATTTAAATCGTATTATAAATTCGTTAATACATATTAGCGTTTAACTACAAACGTAATGAAGTGAAATTACTTGATATAACCAGAAAACTTACCATTTTAACCTTTTTCGACGATGAACTCTCGGATTTCATTTTAAATATTATATTTATTATATATAAACTTGGTAGTTGAAAGGTTATTAAGAGTTTTATTTTATTTTTTAATTTACTTTATTTTTTATAATTTTATTAAATTGATTAGATATTTTTTAAAGTTTAAGTTTTTTTTTAAAAAAAATTAAAAATTTGAAAATAAAAGCCGACGGTCACCGTGACCGTCGTGTCCATGGTTCCGACGGTCACCGTGACCGTCAGAATCAAAATTTTAATATTTTTTTTTATTTTTTAAATTCTCTTAAATAAATTAAAATGATTTTTTATATTTTAAAAAATTATTAATATTTATAATTATTTTGACGGACTAATCTTAACTTTTTGAGAAACCGGACTAATTTTGAGATTTTAAATAAAACGAATTATTTTTGAACTTTTAAAAAATAGACTTATTTTAGTTTTAGTAAAAAACGGACTAATTTTGAGACTTTCAATAAATTGAACTTTATTATGATTTTCAAAAAACGGACTAATTTTTAATATTTAATATTCGTAGTTAATTCAACGAATTTATTTAGATATTTTTTTTATAAAAAACGGACCGTTTTTACTAAATCGACTAATTTTAAGATTTTCCACAAATTAGACCTTTTTATGATTTTCAAAAAACGGACTAATTTTTACAATACTAAAATAAAATAATAAAATAATATTAATTGCAAATGAATTTCTATTATGTATTAAATATTTAAAAATTAAATAACAAAAGTAAAAGTTAAAGGAATAAGGGTATAAAGGTAAAGTATTTTTGAAAAAGTAGATTTAAGGTGGGCCGGGGTCGGTGTATAACAAAAGTGGGGGTCGGTGTATAACAACACCCATTACAAGTGATCCAAGGCTCATCCTGTCACCTCATTGCACTGTCTATTCCACAACTTTCCTCATCGTTTATCCCTTTAATTCTCCGGTACTTATAGATTGTGAGATTGTAGTGCCATATCCCTTCAATTGGCTGATAAAAGGGACTAAATCCAATCTTTATAATGATTTAACATCTTAAAAATTTATAACACTATACATTCTACTAAGTGATTTAACATTATAATCATGAATGATAACTTCTAATTGATCGAATTGAGCTAAACTGAATAAAATTGAACTGAACTGAATTTATTAAACTGAACTGAATATTACTAAATTTTGTTAAATTGTAAGCCAAAAAGAACAAGACATAAATTCTAACATTATTATAATATATGACTTTTAAATAGATTAAAATTAAAATTAATTATACAATTACAATTTTCATTTTACATTAATATCATATATAATCATAAAACACATTATACCATTTCCACATTAAACCCGAAATTATATCATAATTATTCCTGAAAGAGATTCTATCATAACATAAAAAAGTAAATTATAATTATTATATTCCACTAAAAACCCAAATACAAGAACCGAAGAGTAGCATCGATATTAATTATGAAAATGGATGTCTCATCTTAATTGGGTCATTTTCTTGTTTTCTCCTTAAAATCATATTTGTTGATAATTGGCCTCACCATTAATAGCATCATGGAGACAGCTGTTCTAAGTTTATTGGAATTTCTTAAGTGGCGAATATTACTAATTTTCTGTCTGTTTATATATTTTTTTACGTAATTGAACAATGTTTACATTTCCTACTCAATTTAATGGTTATTACAGTATATTATATCGCATGGTGGGCTGTAATCTATATTACTACATGCATCCTCAACTTTACTATTTATAGATGATAGTTTATTATGTTATTTAATGTTAAAAGCTTGTTTTGGCTTTCAGATAAGTGTTTAAAGTAATTAAGATAATAATAAAAATTCAATAAAAACAAGAAGGTAATCAGTGGAGTATAATATTATAAATTTCCCTTTTATGATTTCAACTCTTTTTTATGTTTTGGTAACTAAATCCACATAACAATTCCATAAAATTGTGTATTTTTGTTTTGACAGCCATAAAATTGTGCAGAAAAAAAGATAACAAAAGATATAGATTTTTCTATAGTTATTGTATTTATTTTTTTTCATTATCACCATTGGTTTCGAAATGAGATATGATTTAAAGGTAAAAAAGGCAAAGTAGTAATCAAAGTAATCATAGAAACACCAAAAAGATTTATTTATTTACTATACATGGACAAATGGAAAGACATTAATGAAATTAATGATGTTTGTGACTGAGAGAGTCCGTAAGAGCATTTCCAAAACTTCTATATATCAGATTCCTAAAATACTATTAAAAAATAAATCTTCAAATTTAATTGTCTCCGTTTCATTCATGTTTCAACCATACTTTTTATCATGCTATCTATTTCATTATTTTACTAGTAAAAAATTATAAAATTAATTTAAACTAAAGAGATATACAGTTAAACCTCTTTAAAGTAATACTCTTGGGACCGGAAAAAATTATTACTTTATCGAATTTATTACTTTATCGATAATGAATACTGATGAAGAAACTAGTCCTAAATCGGACAATAGCAATAGAATCATCTATGGATGAACAAATTTTTGAGTCGGTAATGAACATTGGTGAAAGACTGATCTTGAACCAGACGATATCAATGTCATCCCAAGCTTGTCATAAAAAAAAGCAGTTCAATCAATCAACACTTTGAACAATTACTTGTTACAACACGAGCAAAACACACCAAGAGTTATTTATGCTTTACGTAAAGTCAATGATGATGTTAATTTTAGCTTTGATGGAAAGAAGAAACAAGATATTATATATTCATATTTAAAAAAAAAATAGAATTTTGTAACTCATACATATTATATATACGTGTAATTCTGAAATTATTACTTTACATATTACTTGGGTCCTTCAGGACTTTCAAAGTTTTTATTATCTTATGCTTTTAGCGAGAATATTACTTTACGACATTAGCCCAAGTTGGGACCGACGAAATTTATTACTTAAGCGAGGTTATTACTTTATCGAATATTACTTCATCGAGGTTTAACTGTAAAGGTCATATTTTACTAGTAAAAAGTTATAAAATTAATTTAAACTAAAAGAGATATAAAGGGAAGAAGAGAGACAGGGAAAAGAGAGAAATAATATTACAAAATTGATAAAGAGGCTCTCATCGTTCTCAAATTTAAACATTAAAATTAACTTTTTAAATATTTAGAGGGTCACCTTACATGATTGAAGAAGCATTTTTTTCTATCCTACGGCCTGTTTTAACTAAATAGTGTTTTAATAAGCCCATTAAATATGCTCTTTAATAACAAAAAAAAAAATGCTATATACATTTTGGTTGGGTGAGGAAATTAACCTAAATTGACGAATTCTGATCTTTTATTTTACTTATGCATTCGTGCTTGGATTTTTTACTTTCATATATTAGAAAATCTATGGTGATTTGAACAATTAGTATTTTTTTTACGTAAAAAGAATGAGCTTTTGACAGAACTGTCAATTACAATTCCCTGATATAAATTTATAATTTATCAAAAGACCTGTAAAAATAAAATACAAATTATAAAAGTACTCTTGTAATTATATTTTTTTCAAATAAATTTGCATAGTAACTGTATAGTCAATATAAAGACTATATATGGTTTTAATTATTTTTGTAAAAATTGAGGACATTAAGTCGAAACTATATAGAAAAACCATTAATCATATCTTGGAAAATAAAAAATTTAAGAATTAATAATATTTAAGTAATTGTAAAGAGAGAAACTTTTAAAGATTTTCATTTCCAAAAATCAAAAGCACGGCTGCTAATTGTTAACACTAATTTTGATCCCTTTTGTAAAAACAAAATGCAAAAATAATCAAATCCATGTTAAAACAATAACAACAATGCTCTTTTTTTATGGTTGTACTAAATTGAATAGAACTGAATGAAACTAAAACGAACTAAATTTGGTTGAATTGATTGGATTTGACTGAACTGAATCGAATCTTACTGAAATTAAGTCTAAAATAACACCTAATAATAATAATAATTTAATAATAATAACAAATTTGATCCTATTAACTCCAAAAGGTAGAATAGTGCACAAGACATAATAGTTTGCTATGTTGTATTAAAGGCAAAATAGTTTCTTTTCCTTGTGTAAATCGTTTCATCATGTATATACATATGTGATTAAATAATGATTTAATGTTGTCCATAAGAATAAAAACTGTTCAGCTTGTTATTGCTGATGAAATTTTCCATGGAAGAGCTTATTACCTTGTTTGTCACTCACAAATTGTACTATATCATCATGGTTGCTTTGTTTTCAATAACAATAACGTTTCTTTTCTCCAGAAAGCCAGCAGGTGACGGGCATGTGGAAGCTTCTGGGAGCATTTCCGGTCGGCTTGGTTTCCCTGTGGTAGGTGAAACCTTTTCATTTCTGTCGGCAAGTAATAGTGCAAAAGGCTGCTATGAGTTTGTTAGGCTTCGCCGCTTATGGTTAGTTATCTTAATTTTCAGTTATACATGCCAATATATATGAGTTGTATAAATTTTCAAGTAATGTGAGACATTTAATACATCTTTCTACCCTCAATTCATTTTCGTGTTTGATGTCAAATATTAATGAGAAAGTTTAACTAACCCAAAAAATTACTTCAAAGGGTTATGATATTGTCTCATATATTTAAAATTAACTTTGTTCTATGAACTAAAATGTTTTGTGATGAAACCGAAAGATGAAAGAGAAAATGAAAATGATGAGAATGAATGAAAGTTGAAAATGAATATCTAGGTACGGGAAGTGGTTCAAGACAAGAATATTTGGGAAGATCCATATATATGTTCCAAGCCAAGAGGGAGCAAGACAGATATTCAACAATGAGTTTGTTGATTTTAAGAAAGGTTATGTTAAGTCAATGGCTGATGCTGTCGGAATCAACAGCTTGCTTTGTGTACCGCACGATCGCCATCGCAGGATTAGACGTCTTCTTTCTCATCCTTTCTCAATGCCTTGTCTCTCTCAATTTGTCAACAAATTCGACCAAATGCTCTCTCGGAAGCTCCACGAATTGGAACAAACAGCTCAATCCTTTAACGTTCTTGATTTTAGCATGAAGGTACTAGCATAACGATTGATACTAGAGCGCTCCCGGAGTACGGTACTCCTTTAGTTATAAATATAGTTCTATACTTTTCTTTATTATATCCTAAATACCATATCTATCTGTCGTTCTTTATATTTTCAAGGAGTACCGTACTCCGAGAGCGTTGTGGATTTTCTCCCACTTTCTTAATTGCTCTTCTTATATTGGAATAATAATAATAATAATAATAATAAGAATAATAATAATAAAATTCATTAAATAAAAAAACTCTAAGAAGTGCAAATCTTGTCCTAATGAACAGATGGTGTATACCAGAATAACATTTGTTTTTCCAAATTAGGGTGTCTCATTTCGCTTTTTCACATGTATCTTATTAATTGTGTTCTAAACAAAGTTAACTTTTCCTAAACAAACAAACAAAAAAAAGAAAAAAAAGTTCCTTTCAGAAAAAAAATAAAATTAACTTAATTCTTTTCCCACTGCTAAGGGAAAGCAAGAAACAAAAAAATGATTGTAATCACAGCGTCCCCTTTTGGGTATGCAGATACTAAGAGTCATCTCACTACCAACCAGTAGACATCATCTGGCTGGGTCTTGCCGGTATCAACAACGAGAAAAAAAGAAAAAAATGAAAACAACAACTAACTTTGGCTCTTGGCCCAGACAACGTCCTAGGCGTAGGGGGGATCGGAGCAAGAGGGAACACCTAGACGGACGTTCTTCTTCCTGGGTTGCAGTAAGTAGATCGAGAGGTCGTTCCGCCCCTTGTCCCTCAAGATGGGTAATATGTTCTCAAAAAATGTTGCTCCCAATCTGACCTAGCTGGCGAGCGATCCCAGTTCGCGGCAGAGAACAAGACAGCAAGCGAGCGTACCTTTGTTCGCTTCTTCTCCACCAAGCACGGAAGTTTAAGGATAACTGTAGGTCGGTGGCTACCTAAGGAAACTCCGATTCGATCTGCCCCCCGGCTGGGAGGCATTTACCTCATCCCGATCACAAGGAGAGGTTCACCATGATGGGGGGTACTTTTCTTTCTTTTTTTCCCTTCCGGAAAGAATGAAATGCATAGGGGACCATCCTTTTGTTGCGGCATGCTCTTCAGATTTATGGATTCGCAAGGGGCCTCAGGCCCTAACTAGTATCAGAACGCCTACTGGAGAGACCCCATTCTCTCTAGTCTATGGTATGGAAGCAGTTTTGCCAGTGGAAGTAGAGGTACAATCTCTCAGGGTGGCAATGGAAGTTCAAACTCCAGAGGATGATTGGGAACAAAGCCGATATGAACAGTTAGCACTGATAGACGAGCAAAGAATGAAAGCGTTGAATCATTTGCACATGTATCAACAGAGGTGGCCCAGACCTGTTGTATTGGGATCCGTCTTCGTAAAGAATCGAATTTCGTATCTACGATGAGTCAATCTAGGTTAAGAACTGCCAAAGAATGCCCTAAAATCTTCAATTTTAGATCTAAAAGTTCTCAAAACCCGTGTTTTTTCGATAAACTTTTTCATTTCTTTTTTATTTTTTTATAATGCACGGGCAATGCAATTCAATGGACCAAAGCGAGTAGAGAAAGAATGTTTACGCGGATCAAGTAGAGAGGAACGGCCGAAGACCGGATCAGATCAAGTAGAGAGTGAATCTTGGAGCAGAAGGAAGAGTGTGAGACTACTAGACTTTAATAGCTCAGTAGTCGAAAGATGTGTCTAGTTCAGTCTAGTAAAAGTGTGTACTTGAGAGTTCTTTCCATTAGATTGTGTACTTGATAGCTTACAAGGCAGAAATAAGATAATACGTAACCTTCTCTATTCTCTGACTCTGAAGATCTGGCTTTGAAACTTCAGCTCAGGAACCAACCAGTAAGGACGAAGAAGAGCCTAGTTGACAGTTCGGGGTTCAGCAGCTGTCACAACCCTCCTCCGAAACCATGCAAGTGAAAGCCAAAACCAGAGCAAAGACAGAAGGGGTTGGAGCAAAGACGTTAGTAACGATTGGAGCAATTTCTACCTTCCGGATAGCGCCCCTTCACTTGTAGTTTCGCTACTCTAGGACATCAACACCAACTCAGGCTCCTGCCCTAACTTCAGCTTTAGATGAAACTTATAATTAGGCTTCAGCTCCAGCTCTAGCTTAGGCTTCAAGCATAGAATTAGGCACCAGCCTCGGCCTAGGCATCGGCTTCCTTCTTCGTAGTCTTCTTCTTCCCTCGGGTTCGGCATAGCCTTCTTCAGATTATTCATCCTTGTCTTCGTCTCTGTCTACCAGATCGGATCCAATCAAAGATGTTCGTCCCCCTTCTCGACGTTCCTGGAGGGTGGCTCTTCACTTGGTGTTCACTATTCTAGGGTCTTGGCACTAACAATGGCACAGACTTTCACTTCGGCTTAGTCCTCAGCTCGTGAATCTGGCTATCTAAATATATTTGGATTCCTTTCTGATGCGCCTTATGTTTCCAAAAGGTAAGACTTTCCCCTTCCTTTCTAGGTACGTGGGTGTTAGCCTGCCGGATATAACTCAATCGATGCGGTTCGTCCCCTTCCTCCAGCCCTTCCAGCGCTTCTGGATGACCCTTCGTACCCGTATTCAGAATTCTACCTCCGCGGATCTCCCCTCCTTCTCCGAAAGCTTTACGAATCAGACATGGCAATTCCTTACTTTCACTTCAGAATCCGAAACTGAAAATTCAAATACAATGCGAGCTGGGACGTGGTTGCCTTAGCAACTATGGTGTACATATGCCATGAATCACACCATAGCCAGAGTCGATCGAGTGAGGATAAACCTACCTACCTTGGGGCATGGCCAGATCTTGATGTAGAAAGGAGCGAATGCCACTCGAAGATGAGAAAAAACTTATCGGAGATGAGCTAATTCGGTAAGAGCTGCTTGCCCTATCAGAAAGATAGGATCTGTCTTCCCCTTTTTTAGTTATCTATTAATAAGCCGGGAAAGAAAGCAGCAACCAGCTCGATGAATCTGAAGCAGCAAACCCGCAAGACTCGGTCCTTCTTTTTTCAGTTGAAAGAGAAGAGAAGAGAGGAAGGATATGGATAAGCGAAGTGAAAACCATTGAGTCATTCCCAGCCTTGTATCTGTAAGCCATTGAGTTTAGCTCCGTCAGCAAGGATGGGATAATCATCCCGCTCTCTAACGCTCTTCTAACCTTACAGCCCCCTCAAGCCAGTAAGCTAACCTTTTCTTTTATGAGCCAAGCAACAACCCTGTCAGCCAGTAGTGACAAGCCTTTTGGGACTCATTATACCCTTTCTTCCTTTTATGAGTCATCCAATCCCCGGTAATAGATCTTTTTTAACTCATTCCCACCTTGTGGTGCTGCATCAGCAGGCGAGTTATTCTACGACTAGTGAAGGTTGTGAGGGATGAGTTGCTCCCACACTGGCCTTGCCATAGGGCAGTCCCTTAGAATGTGTAGGCTGTTTTCCACTGGAAATCCACAGCTTTTGCACGAGCAATCCGTGGTTAAGTGCCTGGTGAGACGCACTTTATTTGTTAAAAATATGTCTTTCTTGTCTGGCTAGCCAAAAGCAGTGCTTTAGTTTAGGCGGGATCTTCCCCTTCCAGAGACTCGCCCACTCTGCCTCTTCATCACAACTTATTCCTCCAAGAGCTCATATGCAGCTTTTGAATAGAATTTCCCATTATTGGACCCTTTCCAGCTCATAGTATCTGGTTTCCTCTGTGGATATATGGATGGCACTTATACATTTGATCACATCTTCAGGTAACCAATGAGAGAAGCTTTCCTAGTTCCAACTGCCTCTTCCATCTGTATAGTCCCAGATTTGAGAGTCCATTTCCTCAGCTGGTATAGTGCCCAAAGCGCAGGCTAATAACGCTTGGTCCACTATCCATAAATCTTTCTAGAAACTTTCTAGTTTTCCCATCTCCCACAATCCACTTAGTTCCTTAAAACTTGTCTAACTTTGCCAGCAAGATAAAGTTGAAAGGAAGAAGACCGCAGGGTTCTTGGAACCACTCCCAGTACCAAGTCAGCCTTGGGAGAGTTTCGCCTTAGATTAAATCTCAAGCCTTCCGAAGGTGGGGGACAACAGTTCTATTTTGGTGGTTGTGGATAGATTCTAAAAATATGCAACCTTTACCTTTATCTCCACTCCAAAAAGTTGTTCCGCCAAAAAGACTCATAGATTGTTCAAATACGTTGTTAAGTATTGGGGTGTGCCACAGAACATTGTCAGTGATCAGGACTCAAGATTCACAGGAAAAGGAAAAGAAGAAGGAGCGTAGCCTTTTAACATAACAGAAAGGTTCAAATCAAAAAAGCTGCTTTAACGAGTGATCAAAATGTCAATTCGAAGAGAGGAAGCTCCTCTTCCACCAGTGCAGTGTTCTCAGCAAGAAAAGTGATGGAAATAGTTAATAGAATAGGGTAAAGGGTTAAAGGGGGCTGGACCAAGTGATCCGGATCGATCGTCCCATACCTAGCCTACCAGCTAGCATTCGAAATCACAAGAATAGCGAACTGGAACTAGAATTGGATGGAGCGAGCGTAATAAAGCTAATTATAACCAAGATCGATCATCAGAGAGATAGTAGCAGGCGAGACAAGCTCCTGTGTCTACAAGAGATCATGTAGTTTCAGCTTCGACACCAGCGGCTACTTAAGCTAAAGTTCATGTTCAAGGAAAAGTCTCCAAAAAGATGTAAGACCAATAGGCTATGGTAGAGTGACGGTTACGGAGGTAGATATTAGGGTCTGTGTAAGCCCTATAGTACCCCTCTGTCTGATTATGTAGAGAAGTTTCTTGCTCGCCCTTAGCCTCTGGTGTGCCCAGCTTCCTGAGCCTATCTTGTTTCAGCCCAGCTTTGTTCCCAATGTTGCTCCTGCCGAGCATGAAGATGCTTGAACTCTCGTTGATGATGAATGTGGTGATTATAAGCCTATAATTAGTGGAGTCTGTTACACCAGATTTCTGGCTGAGCACAACATCCTTATGCACCCATTTCACATGTTAGGCGTAGCTGGTGAATTCGGCGGCTCCCTATTCAGTGCTATGCATGGTTCCTTGGTAACTTCGAGTTTGATCAGGGAAAACGCATAAAACGAATCCGCTAATGCTAATGAAGGCAAGAGGTTAGAATAACGTAGCAGCTCATAGTTATTTTGGCTTAGAATATGAGAATTTCCTTTCGAAAGGAGACCTATCGGAAGTCACAGCTATAACTCTCAGTCAGCTTTCATTTCATTTCAACCGCTAAAGCCCTAACAGGCACCTAGCCGCACACAGGAAGCACAGTTCTAGCTAACTGTCATTGTCGTAGGCCCCCTTTAAATAGAGTTATAGCTTTGGTTGGCTACTATGTTCTCTTCAACAGCGAAGGATGCTTGCAATCTTTCGGGAATAGGATAAAAAACAGGTTGCTTGAACTTGTCCTTAACTTCAATTTGGTAAATGTCGCATTTGCCGATATAGTCGCAGCCAGAAGCAGTGAGATTCACACAAGGTCCTCAGTTGAAAGAAGGAAAGCCGCCTACGCCACTGAGGCCGAACACCAAGTTGAGGAAGAGAATCCGACAGCTCAGGTTAACCAGTTCATGTAAGATAGAAATGAACGGTTTAACCAACTGACAGCCATGATGGCCACTATTCAAGCACATATGAATTGGGGGCGAGTTTAAGGACTCTCACTAATCAGCCCGAAGCTCCCAGGGAATAGGGAATGGATCTATTTCTTTCAAAAATGGAAAGCAGAAGATATAGTGTGGAAAGCTCCTTAGATGCCTAGAGGATTTACTTTATACAGATGTGGGGAATTCCCTTGGGTCCCACTATTAGGCCCATGGGGATGTCTAAGCTCCTGCGATGGTCACGCGACAAATGGGATGGGATCCAAAAAATGGATTCCTATGACCCAACAGTTGAAAGATTTGGAGTTCGCTTATGGCATCGAAGGAACGGCAGGATGGGTTCGAAAGATAACTGATGCTTGGAAAAACGCCCGGCGAGTTCCATACGGAAAATTTCTTTCGACTGTGAAACTTCGGAGTACTCTGTATGGCCCACAAAGAGGGGCAAGAGGCATTTGATACTTCTGTCTCCCCTTACCTTCCGGTCATCAAGGAAGAACTCGAACAAGAGCTCAAAGGCATTTGTTAGTTCATAGTCCATTCTGGTCTTGTTACTTTATGTTTCGTTTCGGAGTCAATTGATCCCTCGATCAAGTTCTAACTAGAAATATCTTAAGAGAATAAAAACAAGAAATCGTTTGGATTCGAGGCGAAACCCTTCTCCGCCGTTACGAAGTTATTCTGCTCTCATCTTCGAAAAAGAAGGCTAGAGGGACTTAGTCTCGTTCCCATAGTTGCCCCCGGGTTTAGGAATTGTCCACCTAAGCCCTGAAGAGCAGTGGCTCAATTGCAGCGCACCAACTGAGAGATAGACTAAATGTATCAAAGCTCAATCGAAAAAAAGAGGAATCAATTAGATCCTTACGTTACGCTCCTGGGACTCCTCGGCACAGAGAGTATGGGCCTTCATCTCCAAGAGAAAAGCATCGAGTGCGCGGGCGCAACTTTCGACAAAAGAAATTCATTCGCGAAGTTATGACGGAATGCAGCAAATCCCCGGCCGTGCTGGTTCTTCCCTCCACACGTTCTCAAACCGATCGAAAAAGTGAAGTACCAGAGGATTTTTCGGGATTTTTCTTTCGGAAGAAAAAGATTGAAATGACTGTTCCAAATTTAACCTGAGATTAATTGAATTAAAAAGAAAATTTTTTTTCTTATATTATGATATTTTTTATTATTAGCATTGTCTCTTCTTTAAAGTTTATGCCGTAGAAGCTGACATCACGCTATTCTATTGGCGTTTTATCTGCATCTTCTCGAACAAGACCCACCCGGAAGGGGTTCCGTTCCGCTTTGTTTGGGATGAACTCGCAAGGACTCGACCCGAAGACTTCCCTGGTAGAGTGGCGTCTTTTATAAGACTCTTTTCTCTCAGTAGAACTCAAAAAAAAAGTTTGAGCTCTTTTTGGCTTACTTTTAGCCACGAGGGGCGGCTATTCGCCTGTGTGCCAAAGTGACTGACGTCCATTTTATTTTTTTTATGGGTATACTCGAGAGAAAAGTTTTGAATTTTACCTCTCCTTATACGCTCTAAAAAGGGGTCATGGACTCCTTTTTTTTTTTTGTTTAGGACCCCCTTTCTTTCTACTCTACATTTAATTTCTCATTGAGCCTGGTGTGGAATCACCATCATTACACATGAATTCTTAGTATGGCTGCCGGTCTACCGATCCCTCCTAGCCGCCGCCTAGAGTGTAGCTTGCCTGCTTAAGACCGTTACGTAAGTAACTCAGTGCTCCATATGGGGGAAATGAAAGCAAAATTCGTTCGGATCCTCCCACATGTTCAATCTTTTTTTAGCGGTTTCCCCATAGATCTTTATCATTAATGCAACCTCCATTTTGCTCATTCATGGAGTTGTATTTAGTACCTCTAAGTAATATGATTATCCGCCGTTAGTCAGTAATGTGGGTTGGCTTGGATTACTTAGTGTTGCGCGCCTAGGAGGGCAGCGCGCTTTGGGATGCAGAGGCGACCAACGGCGACTGGTTGGAAAGGAGCGAAAAGCCCAGTCCCCTAACCTTATGTGGCACCGGGTTTGGACCGCAGGGAACCGTAGCATGGGGGACGTCTGATCCTTTTGCCGCCGCAAGGCTGGCTAATCGTACGCAGCAGGCTCGAAGACCCCGGGTTCTGGAAGGCACATAAGTCTGAACGCTATGTTGAATGTGCGACCGACACTACACTACGTAGGTACCTGTGCAGTGCAGATGCAGCGTCGGTCGGTCCTAGAAACGGCGGCAGCGGCGCGAAGAGTTAACGACCGGGCGTGCTGCAACCTAGGGATCACCAGGCAGCTCTTTCGCTCTATAGGGATCGGGGGGGCATAGCACAATTCTTCTTGGAGGAGGGTTGGTTTGCCCATGTGACTGATCCCGCCATAATGTAGTCCTACCTATTAAAGCATCGACAACCGAAGTCAAGCATACATACGACAATCTTCATGCGTGAATAGCCGGGAGGTGCTGCCGTGCCGAGAAAGTGGGGGGACCCTATCGAGCACATGATAAGCAATTGAGAGATAGAGCTAGCCTATTCGTTATGGGGAATCAATGCTCCGGGCCGAATAGAGCTTACCTCCGGCACCTGGCTTTTTCCGGCGCATATTAGCTTAGCTGTGCTTAATAGGCCGGTTTGGCTTCCTCTCTGGCGGCCAGTTTCCTTACCTTACCCACGCTACACTCCCACTCCAAGCTACGCCTGCTGAGCAAGATGCATTGCGATTTCCTCTTCTGTGGACGCACCGGAATATGATCCAGGACGGGAAGAGAGAGAAAGACTTTTTTCTTCGGCGGGCTTTCTCTCGTAAACGTAAAGCCAAAGACGCCCCAAGACAAGGTACAACTGTTAGAAGGGAGACATGATCAATAGAACCTGGCTGGATCGCGGCTGGGATAGGATAGTGGCGCCCATTCCGAACCAGTTCCGAAAAGCTTCGCTCATACTGGAGGGAGCATCCTCGCTTAGTGATCGGTCCGCTAGTTCACGCAAATCCGAAGAAGTTATCACGGACGAGCCACATGCAGGGACACTTGCACGTGTGGTTCTGGCCGGGCTTTCCTGAGGTATCTAATAACCTTGCTTCTGCTCGCCGCTGGCGCACCTCTCCTAACTATTGCCCATTTATTCTGGAATAATCTTTTTAGGAGGGACAATTTTACATATTTCTGCCAAATCCTTCTATTATTAAGTACGGCTGGTACCATTTCGATGTGTTTCGATTCTTCCGAACAAGAGAGGTTTGATGCTTTTGAATTCATTGTATTAATTCTACTTCCTACTTGCAGTATGCTCTTTATGATCTCGGCTCATGATTCAATTGCCATGTATTTAGCTATTGAGCCTCAAAGTTTATGTTTTTATGTGATCGCAGCATCAAAAAGAAAGTCTGAATTTCCCACGGAAGCCGGCTCGAAAAATATTTGATCTTAGGTGCATTTCCCTCTGGAATCTTATTGTTTGGGTAGGACCGGACAACTATCGATATCTATTAATATCTTTGCTTAGAATGTTGTTGTTAAATATGTATCCTATATCGTAAACCGGGTATTAATTACTTAGATGTGAAACTTGCAGACCTCATTGGTTGTGATATTGATGGAGGGACTAAATCAAAGAATATATAGACTTGTAGAGACCCTCTATGTAGTTAGTTGTCTATCTAGGGCGATCGATCTACATCTTTCCCCATAGCCTGGGGCAGTGTTTCGATCTCCTACGTGCGAAATCTGAGGGACTAGTTCCTATGGGGATATCCCTTGGTCTAATTCCACGCCTTATGACGAAAAGGGAGTCGGCGTGGCGTAAAGTGAAGATTGAGGGAAGTAGAAAAAAATGCCCTTATGGGGTATTCCGAAGGTGTAACCTAGGCAACGATAAATGGGCCCGATACTTCAACTAGAGGAGCGACCTGTTGGTTCACCAAACCCCGACCCAACGTCACACGTTTTCCAGGTCCGAAGGGATCCAGTGCCCAACTACCGACTCCTCCTGGAAATGCGTTATCGGAGCCGAGCCAGGAATGGCCGTTAGTGGACACCCAACACTGTTAGAGAGGCCCTCTTTAATACATTAAGAAAAGATGTTCACAGGGGCCAGAAAGACTCGGTTATAGGAAGTTAGACCACATACGCGCTGGTAAACGAAAACCACCTCGACCGGATCAAAATAAACAATAATGTCGAATCAGGCCGCCCCTTGCCTTGAAAGAATTCACACGCGGCCACCAGCTTTCCAAGAAAAAGGGGGGATCTGCTGCTTACTGCTCACGAAAACATTCGACCTATACTTATAGTCAAGTCGTCCGCGTATCTTTCAGATCTCCTTTCCTTCTTCATATTTTTGGCTTTGACCCATTCAAAGTGAAAAATGGGGTTGATGATGTTGGCTAAAAAAGGGGGAGAGAGGAGAGGTTTGGGGTACGCTCACTTCTGCATTTTTTGAGATTATCCGTAGTCCTTTGGCTATCCCTTAAATGGGGGATAACAACCGTTTATGCGGCCACTCCTTTTGAGGAGGCCCTATTGGCCCATTACTTGTCCTACGAGGAGGACCCTGACTACGTCAGGTTTGTCTACGAGGAACTTAAAAAGCAGCCACGCTTGGAGCCTATCGGAATCACTCTGTCGGAATTCTTGAATATCGATAGAACGCTAATCAATATTCAGGAAGAGATCGAGGAGCTCTTTCTACCGCACCTATATGATCTTTGTCAACACAAGACTCGGAGCCCCCTGTTCAAACAAAAGGGTAATCCTTCGGAATTTTCAATTCCTTTCGGATTTCTTATTCTTATAGTGAAGGGGAGAAGACTCATTTTTCATTCTCTATTCTATATAGGGGGGCTACTTTGAAGCCTAGAGAGGCGAAAGCGGCAAATCGCTTCTACCGAGTTCCCCAACAACTGCTTAGCTTAGTAGCTTAACTCTTTCTACTGGCGCGGTGCTGCTGGATGCTTCTGATCAATAGGAAGAGGAGGAAAAAAAAGCTTATGATGAGCATCTATTTGAGTCGAGCATTTCCAAGATCTAATTCAAGTTTTTTCTTATGTAGTGGAAACGCCTTACAATCTGAAGTTTTACGCTTAAGGGAAGAAATGTTCTTGGTAAATGCAGGACTGGGGACCCCCCCGCATTTGTATGCAAGATGAGCCTACAGGAGTGCCGATCAACCGAACCACCAGGTTTGAGAATAAAGTGGAATCCCTGGGTGTAGTGGCCGGTGAATCAATGATCAAAGAGCGGATTTTGGAGAGATTCTTCATCGATCTAGTGGTCGGTGAATCAATGATCAAAGAGCGAGCAGCCGCCATGTTTAATGATTTGGTGGGATCCACAGATGTAGTGGCTGGTGAACCCCTTCTTCTTCTTCCATGAAGATTCAGACAAAAACGAGCTTGGATGGAACTGAACAAGATTTGGCGAACGAATACAAAGGTCAAAGGCTTTATTATTGAGAAAGTAAAAGGAGGTTATTCAGCAGTCATCGCAGGTTTCATTACTTTTCTTCGACTTCGATTCCGTCCAAACAAAAGGAAAAGGATATCGAATGATCGATTCACCATTAAGAGCATTAATCCCAAAACCAAAAAAAGGACGAATATTGTGGTGTGTGTTTCTAACAGCGGCATATCAAAAAAGAACTTGATGAGCGAAATTTGCTGACGAAAAAAAAAGAGCCCTTTTTTAATTCCGAAGCCTAGCGTCTCCTGTAACACTCTATCACCTTAAACCATTCTTTTGTTGAGGGTCTGGCACTTCTTCCTCCGGCCCTCTATTTACATAGCGAAGAAAGGCAAAGGCTCTTGCTCGAATGCGTGACTGCGGCGCGCCTATCGCTCTCGCACGGAAGAAATGGACAGGCATACATTCGATAGAGACGAGCCGGTTTCGCCAGGGGTTGGTTTATACGTACACGAACCACTATGGAAAGTAGTAAAAACAAGAAAGAACAACAGGAAGAGGACGTAGCTGCCTTTACTTACTCGTCCTCTCTTTCTGTTCTGAATGAACCTACCTTGCTCGTCTCTAGTCATTGTCCCTCTTTAAGAGCCTCGTCTCGTATGATAAATAGGAAAGCCGGCAAACAAGCCAATCCCGGTTACTCCTTTTGTCCCTTCGAAAGCAAGAGCCACAGCAACTGGAACCTTCTCTTTTATTTCATCGGAACGGAAGAGGCACAACAGAATAGAATCTCCTATGGCAACAGCGAGCACCAGCTCAGGGAGTTCGCGGTTAGCTCCCCGGTCAGCTAGGCCCCTTTAAGCTAGCAAGCCGAACTCGTTGTAGTCTCTGTACCACCTCTGTCCCGTTACCTACGTACCCTGTCGTTCCTCTCCTTACTACGTTGCTCTCCCATTGGTATCGTACCTTCGTTCCCCGAGGCTAACTTCACTAGCTAAACTATTCTAATGGTATGCCTCTAGGAATCTCTGGTACTTTCAACTTTATGATTGTATTCCAGGCTGAGCACAACATCCTTATGCACCCATTTCACATGTTAGGCGTAGCTGGTGTATTCGGCGGCTCCCTATTCAGTGTTATGCATGGTTCCTTGGTAACCTCTAGTTTGATCAGGGAAACCGCAGAAAATGAATCTGCTAACGAAGGTTACAGATTCGGTCGAGAGGAAGAAACTTATAATATCGTAGCCGCTCATAGTTATTTTGGCCGATTGATCTTCCAATATGCTAGTTTCAACAATTCTCGTTCTCTACATTTCTTCTTAGCTGCTTGGCCTGTAGTAGGTATTTGGTTCACTGCTTTAGGTATTAGCACTATGGCTTTCAACCTAAACGGTTTCAATTTCAACCAATCTGTAGTTGATAGGTAAGGTCGTGTAATTAATACCTGGGCTGATATTATTAACCGTGCTAACCTTGGTATGGAAGTTATGCATGAACGTAATGCTCATAACTTCCCTCTAGACCTAGCTGCTGTTGAAGCTCCATCTACAAATGGGTAAGACTTCGGTCTTGGTGTTTGCGAGTTCTTCAAAACAAAACTAAATTAAAGGAGCAATATCCAATTTCTATTAAAAGGGTTGGTATTTCTCCTTTATTTTTTTAGTAATTTATTTTACTAATTTATTAAATCGAGTAATATATATTGACTTTCCATAAAAAAGTTTTATTTCCTTCATTTCTTCTTTTCATATTATTTGATATTCTATAAATATAATAGATATATTTATATCTACTAATTTTATATATATACTGGTTTAGTATTAATATGTGCCAAATGGGGGTTAATTGAAATCGACTAATATAAATAGAATAAAAAAAAGAAATAAACTAATATCAAATAAAAGTTGAATAAAAAAAATGGAATTCAATTTATATCTTTTTTAATAGAGTTCTACTATCTACTATGTAATTAAAGTATTAAGGGCGGATGTAGCCAAGTGGATAGGGGTGTCAATATGGATTGGCGGGTCATAAACGTGTCGTGTCATCCTACTCTGGTGATCCATTTAGCTCAACCCTGACCCAACCCGTTTATTAAACGGGTTGACACGACCCAACCCATTTATTAAACGAGTTACGCGAGTTGACTCGTTTAACCCGTCTAGCTAAAATAATACAATAAATGGATATAAAAATAATGAGATCCCTTTAACCAATTTAATATATTTTATACACTAAAATTAACTAAAAGTGTAAAATTCACTAATCCATCAACATTTGACAATGTTAATTAGTATACTTCAAGTTTAAATTCAAAAACTCAAAATTTTAAAAACAAAAAGCCAAACAAACTAAAGAAAATATAAAATATTGTAACGTTTAATTCATCTAATATTTCAACTATCAATTTTTTAAAAACAACAGTGAACTAAACAAACTAAAATTTAAACTCACAAGTTAAACTTCAACTAAGTACAAACAATTATATTAATTACAATTAAGTTAAACGGGTTAAACGGGTTGTTAATGGGTTGAGAAGTAAACCCTGACCCAACCCATTTATTTTGCGGGTTAGTCGTGTCGACCCATTTATGACCCTAACCCACTTAGTCTCAACCCTAATTCGTTTAATTTACGGGTTACGCGAATCGTGTTATCGTGTCATGACCCATATTGACAGCCCTACAAGTGGATCAAGGCAGTGGATTGTGAATCCATCATGCGCGGGTTCAATTCCCGTCATTCGCCCATAGTCCTAAAGTAAAAAAATAAATAATAATATATATATATATATATATATATTATTACTATAGAGTCAAGTTCAAATGAGACAAGGGTTTAGGATGAGACTAGTTTTTATGATGAGACAATGGGTATTTTTGTAATTTAATAGGGGAAGGTGGCAAACTTGTAATTAAATAAACACCCCTAGTGCGTGAATTGAAGGGAAGGAAGAGGAGGTGATGTCAGCGCTAATGTCACCGCTGGAGAGAGAAAGAGTTTTAATTATTTTCTTTTAAAATGCATTTTCCCGCTCTTTCCAAACTCATTTTTCAAAAAAATTTATACCAGTGAACTCGTATTAATTATGCGGTCATTTTGAGATCCATTTTTGTTATTTATAGACGATTTTTATTTTTATTTTTTTTTGTTCCAACAGAATACTATAGTTGTTCCACCAGACTATTCCAATTGTTCCACCAGAATACTACATTTTTTTACACTCCGAGAGGGCATTTAAAAAAAAATAATGAAAATATTCTGCTGGAACAAATGTAGTAGTCTGGTGGAACAATTGGAGTATTCTGTTGGAACAACCAAGTATCCCACTTGGAACAAAAATAAAAAAAATAAAAATCGTCTATAAATAACAACAATGGATCTCAAAATGACTGCCTAATTAATACGAGTTCATTGGTATAATTTTTTTTGAAAAATGAGTTCGGAACGAGCGGGAAAATTCATTTTAAATAAAATAATAAAAACTCTTTCTCTCTCCAGATGTGACATCAGCGCTGACATCCCATCCTCTTCCCTTCAATAATGCCCCTCCATGTTTTTAAAATTTCAAAAATGCCACCACTTTTTAATTGTCTCACACTAAAAAAAGTCTCTCCATAATGACCTTGTCTCACCTGATCCTATCTCTATTACTATATATAATAGAATTATAGAAAAACATAACAAGATAGTAAATTTCATATATAATAAGAATATATATAATACAATATATAGAAAATTCTGTTGTATATCATATATACATATATGATATATATCATCAAATAGATTATCATCAAATAGGTAAATAACTAAATGTATTTCGGAAATTTAAAGTAGGTGCAAATTCGCCCAATTTATGGCCCACCATACGATCTGTTATATAAATAGGTAAATGCTCCTTTCCATTATGGATAGCAATAGTATGGCCGATCATTGTAGGTATAATGGTAGATGCCCGGGACCATGTTACTATTATTTCTTTTTCTGCTTTTGTGTTAAGCTTATTTATTTTTTTTATAAATGATTTGCTACAAAAGGATAGTCAGTCATGCTCACGTATCATATTTGGTCATTAAGCATTAAATTTTATTCTACAACCTTATATTTTTTTTTAAAAATCTAAAATGCCTTCAAATTATGACACCTTTTGAAAATATATAAGACGATAGGTTCATACGGGGACTATCTAGGATATAATAAAAAACATAAATTTTTATTTAATTCAATGATCAAAATATAATTTGGTCGTTAAAGTGCAGATGAGCACTGTAACCATAATAGCAATAACATAGGGTTAATATGACACTTTGAAAATTAAATGGAGGACATAGAAGGACACTCAATTTGAGAAAGTAAATTTTAGGCAAAAAGTATATTTGAGCCTTGAACTTTTATTGTTTTAAGGATCAAGCCCCTAATCATTTAATTTTTCATATTGAATCCTTGATCATTTACATTTCCTTTTCTTTCCTTTACTCGATTTTATTCTTCTTCGACGAGTAGCAATCCATGCCTTATTTTGCTTATTTTGGTTAGTCTTGATCTTCTTCTTCTTTCTCGCAATCATCATTATTTCTGGTCATCAACCTTGTCAATTTGTGGGGAAACAACAAAAATCTCAAGATCGGCTGGTTTTTTATTGGGAGATTTGGATTTGAATTTTGATATTTGAGTATGAGCTGGAATGATCTCAACAATGGTATTGATTTTTAAGGAAGAAGAGGTGTTATGGATGAAAGCCATTTCGTTCTCTCTTCCACTTGATGAATAAAAAACTAGATGATCAAGGGCTTAATATAGAAAAGTAAATGATTAGGGCTTTCATTCTTAAAACAGGGAAAATTGAAGGGCTCAAATATGCTTTCTGCCTAAATTTTATTCCGTGTATACAATGGTGGAATTAGGATCCTAACTCAATGAGAGCTCAAAAATGTACTAAATTCTTTTTCATCGCCCCCAAAAAGAAAGAAAGATACATTCAAATTATAGAAACATTCAAATGAACTAATCACTGTAAAATTATGGATAAATTACAAATAAAACCTTTGAGGTTTCAAGTTTTTTTTTTAAAAAAAAATCCTTTTATGGTTTGTTTTTCTCATACAAAATACTTGTGGTCACAAATTTTAACAAAATAGTGGCTCGTCAATTTAAAATACTCAAAATAACCATTTAATGACTTCAAAGTGAAAAAATCGAAACATTTAAGTTGTTTAGTATCGAATTTGTTATGAAACCATTTTTTTTTTTTTGAAGATCATTCTTTTTAATCTAACGCTAGCTTTCTCTCTCTTAATCAAACATCACTTAAATGATTTCAAAATTAAAAGGTTATTCAGAATATACTTATTTATCTACAAGATTCAAACTTTTATGTCGTTAACTTTATTTTTTGAATTTATACAACCTCAAACATCTTTTGAAAAAAACAAACCACGAGATTTTTTTTTAAAAACACGAAATGACATGAATTATTTTTGAACTTTACCCTAAAATTAATGAAGGGAAAGAAAGAGAAAAGCATAATTTAAACAAAATAGTAATGCAATCATTTGAGTTTAGGAAAATAATAAATCGAAAAAAATTCTATAATATTACATTCTTTAGAATTATGTCAATCCATGAATCATATTCTAAAAAAGGGGAAAAATTTAAAACGAATACAATTACACAAATAAAAGAAAGACAAAACCTACCAAACAATTTTCTTTAGTAAGTACATTTTACTAAAAAGTGTGAGGTTATAGTTCAAATCTCATTGATTAGTAAAAACCATTAAAAGAGAGAACAACTTTAATGTATTTTCTAAATTGGGCCCAGCCGTTCATTTTAATCTGTTGAAAGGAATTGTCCATCCCTTTTATAAACAAAATTCAAAACAAATTATTAAAGTAGGATTAAAAAAACTAATTAATCAACTAACGTCGTTTCAACATAAATAAAGGAAACAATGTCGTTTCCTTTAGTCATAAACAAATTCAAAAGGACATTTGCATCCTTCATCTTCTTCAACATTAAAATGCAAGGGGGCCCTTAGGTCTTAGCTTTCCACCCGGATTTCTTAAATCTTAGAGGGAAAATTTGTAAGCTAATTTCCGGCGAGCAAGAGGGGCTCGAGCCCCAGCTAACCCTCTCTAGTTCTTCCACTGTGTGTATAATTAACTATAGTTAACATTTACAATCAAGATCAATTTTACCTTTACGTTATAAAAAATTTAATAAACCAATTCGAGAATTATTTGCCTGTCATATTGAGCATTTCAAATAACTTCTCAATAAATTGAAGCAATTGCGTACACTCTCTCGTTATTTGTAATTGTATTAGTAATTCAAGAACCATTTTGGTCTCTCTTTAACGTTTTTTTTTAATTTGTTTACATCTTGCCAACTTAGTTGTTGATGTTTCTATATAATTTATTTTCTATAACAATGTTAGTAACACCGTGCATACCTTATATATAATCAATATCAGAAACGTCTTGCCTTAACAACCAAACCAATCCCTTCAAATGTTCAATAACATAGGCATAAAATTGATCTTGGAAATATTAAAGTAGACGTTACAGTAGCAATATGCATATAACAAGTTTTTGGTCAAACTTTATTCAGACTAAATTGGACAAATTTAATCATGTAGCAAATCATAAAAGTTTTAGTACTTGAAGTTAAAACAAAGCTTCTAAAAGAAATGTGTCTTTTGTAGATGACATTTGATGCAATGTGCAACATGTTAATGAGTATAACTGAAGAGTCGTTGCTACAAATGATCGAAAAAGATTGCACTTCTGTTTCTGATGCAATGCTATCTTTTCCTCTCATGATCCCTGGTACCAGATACTACAACGGAATTAAGGTAACAAGAATTTCAAACTCATGCATTTTATCGTATATTTTAGATTTTAGATATGATTACTTACACTAATAAGAACTAAAAATTAAAACAGGCACGCAAAAGGCTGATGAAAACATTCGAAAAAATGATAAATGACCGAAGAAGAGGAGTAGTCGAGAGTCAAGATGATTTCTTAGGGACAATGTTACAAAGAGATTCATATACAAAAGATGAAAAGCTCGATGATTCTGAGATTATGGACAATTTATTAACATTAATTATTGCAGGCCAAACCACCACTGCAGCTGCTATCATGTGGAGTGTCAAATTCTTGTATGACAACAAACAAGCTCAAGATCAACTTAGGGTCAGTAAAAAAAAATTGTTTCTTTTTCAACTGAAGTTTGTTTTCTTTTGACATTCACTCATTAAAAGAATAATTTACAGGAAGAACAATTATCTATAGCCAAAAACATGCAATGTGGAAGCTCACTTACCCTTGACGATCTTAAAAAGATGTCCTACGGCTCAAAGGTTTGTCGACGTGGTTAAGAGGAAAAATAACATAATTAAATGCAAGCAATATCTAAATGAATGCCCCTAAACTTCTTATGTTGTTGAGCGCTATAACTTCAATTTTACTCTCTTAAGTCCCCAATATATAAATATCTTTCCTACATATGAAACATGCATGCAATAGTGTTGAAAAGAATAAAACAAGTCTCAATTTGTTTCAATTACAAAATTTAGGGGCTGAATATAATGAAACTAAAGTTGAGAGGCTTAGTAACATCGATATGTAAAGTTTAACAACTATAGCACGAAGGTGTAAAAGTTGAAGAGCTTACATAGGGCATTGGGTGTCCAGGTAGTGAAAGAAACGTTGAGAATGTCAAATGTCCTGCTATGGTTTCCTCGAGTTGCACTACAAGATTGCACAATTGATGGCAAGTTTCCTCCCTCCAAAAATACAACTTTTGCAAAGAAGCAATATAATTATGCAACAATTCACCTATTCTTGGTCTTCTCAGGTTATGAAATAAAGAAAGGATGGCATGTAAATATTGATGCAACATGCATACATAACGACCCAGATTTGTACAAGAATCCCATGCAATTCAACCCTTCAAGATTTGATGTAAATAATCACTTCACTTCAATACTCATTTCCCTTTCTATTATAATAAAGAGAAGGTAGAAGTAATTATAAATTTATCATTGATTTGATACCAACAGGAGATGCAAAAACCGTACAGTTTTATACCTTTCGGGTCAGGACCAAGGACTTGCCTTGGAATGAATATGGCTAAAGTCACAATGTTAGTATTTCTACACAGATTAACTAGTGCATACAGGTGAGATACGTTTTACAATACTGAACCCCTCTTTCATTTACTTTCACGTAGCTGTTAGCTAATTAACAAAATTTGATAGTCAGCACATCACCATATATGTAAAAGATTTGTTAACTTGTACTAGTGATTAATTAGTACAATATTCCACATTTATAAATCGAAAACAAAAACAAATAAAATTTGTAATCAACTAAAGAAAAATTATATATCTGTTAACTGCTAACTTTTCAACCTGAGGATTTAACCGTCTCTAATTATTACTTTACCACTATAGAATACACACACACACACACACACACATGGGATAGATAAGAACTGTATCATCAATATCTCTAGCAATATTATGATATTGTTGCAAGTTTTCATGATATTCAAGCAACCTCAAATATTTTTCATGGTATCACAAACACAGGTGGACAGTTGATGATTTAGATCCTAGCCTGGAGAAGAAATCCCATATTCCAAGACTGCAAAGTGGCTGTCCAATAACTTTGAAAGCTTTAAGTTTTGAACAATAAGGGAAAATCTTGGGACAATGATTAGCATCTAATTACATTTTTTTTCTATCTTCTAATTGTTTTTACGAAATAAGGCTTTGATTGGATTTAGACTGATTTGAACTTAAGCTGAAACAAGTTGAATAATATACCTAAGACAAAGTTTATCATTACTTAATTAATTGTTAAATGTTTTACTTAATGCTAACTGCAAAGTAAAAGCTCGTAACTTCGTAATAATAAATGGTTGTTGATTTTCCTTTCAATAAGCTATTTCTCTTATGGGATATGCAAGAGCAATAATGATGTACTATACCATCCAGAAACCAAGTATTCCACTTGATAGGGATTATTTGATAATGAACTATTACTCATCAGAAGAGACTTTTGAGGTTGATTAATTAATTGTCTAGATGTATTTGCATGAAAATCAAGATTCTTAGCACAACCATTGACATGCCTGAATTTAAGGAAATCTCTTATCAAATGTAAATTAGTTATCATTATGTATCATGCATAAATTAATAAATGACATTCTATCCTAAATTTTCATCATTCTTGCAAAGCAGTTCAGTCTTGTTATTAAAATTATAATATTTATTCTAAGATCAGAAACGCTACACGCAAGATCTTTCATTCTCTTCATATTTGAATATGGTATCAAAGGGAAAAAAAGGGCACCGAAATACCCAAACTGCTTCTTGACCTTGAGACTTCATACTGTGTTTTGATGACTTCTCACCCATGAACTTCTATTTTTGGTGAAATATGAAGCTCTTTAATTGTGAACAATTATTATGAATGAAATATGGAAACATTCCAACAGCTCCATCACGTTACGTCGCACTAAAATGCAAATGAGGTGGGGATAAGCTGACAAGTAAAACCATAAAAGCCATATAGGAAACTTTTTCAAGAAAAAAGTTCCATGACAAATATGACTCTTAAGGAAAAGTTTTTACCAAACATTTCCTATTAGCTCTTACTGGTAGGTAGACTTGTGTTTAAATAGAATCCGGAACATGCATCAAAGAGCCACGCAGGCCAGATTTTTAAAGGGTAAGAGGTCACTTATGAAACTACAAAGGCTTAAAGTCAACGTTTTGACAAGTGCACGAGCCAAATTGCTTTTGCCAGTTTCAAAGTAAGGCATTTATCACACAACGGAGTTGGCTTTTCAAGTTCTGTTAAATATAAGGTATTTTATAAATCTAGCATATTCCATTGCTCTTGAGATTTACAATATGTGAATGTTCTACTAATGATGTGGATATGATACGTATCATTTGGTAGCCAAAAAATCAGATTCTACGTACCTTATAAAAAGATACAGATGCCATTTGTTGTTACATGCATCCTTAAAAGCCTTATTTCTTGGACCAGGGAACGCAATGAAAAGAGGAAAATGGTATCCTTCATACATAACCATCTAACTTCGATGGCATACAGTTAGCAGTCTCATTTGATGGAAATTGATTTATACTGCTGCACTGTGCTTGTTATAGCTTGTTCAACAGGAAGTCTTTCCATGCTTGATGCACCATAGAATCCATGAACTCCCTTGGTTCTCTTCAGTATGAATTCTGCCTCTGCAGGTCCAGATATGGGACCTGAAATCATGTTGGAGAATTTGGGTACATTATTGTTTGAACATCAATCAGTATTTATTAAAATTAGAGGAAGAAAATTGGTGAACCAAATATAGAAATGCTTATTTTTGCTGTGCTGAAAATTATCACAGAACACAAAAAACAAAGTAGAAATGCAAACTTAATAAGTTGAAACGTGAAAAACAAGCTAAAAATCAGGCAACACTATCACAATCTTGAAAGAAAAAATATGAGATTTGGAACTTAGCACAATTAGTCTGGTCAGCACACTTCAATTTGGGCGCATTTATCATGTACTTAAAATTTTTCTAAAAAATTGACAAATGACGTCCAAAAGGTACCCGGGGGCCAAATGTTAAAAAAGTAAGGTATAGGGGCTAAAATGACATTGTAAAGGCCAAGTTTTATATTTTACCTGATGTAATATGTGATTGACAGCTAACCTAGCATGAGCATGAATATGTAAGAAAATCGCAAGTGAAAACCTATAAATGCAACCAGCAAGTAATTGGGTTATCCATTGACAAATATACAAACGGTGGAGATTTTCATAACAAAGCAATGCAAACAATCATTCAATCAAAGATCGTGAAAATTTCAAATAAAGAACCACAAAAAAAAAGAAACAAACAACACATGGAGTAGTATGTCATGATTATTAGAGGTTTACTAGTTAATCTATCTAGGTGTCAATTTCATAATTGTGTTATGCTTTATGGTATGGTTGGGTTGCCTTATTGTTTTGCTAGCTGCAATTTGTTTGGGTTTGCCACCTCAGCAGCACATTCTGCTATAAGAGGTCAGCCATTTACATGTATGGGTATGAATTGAATATTAATGAAATCTTTTCCTATTTCCTTCCCTTATCCTCTATGTTCCCTCTTCTCTCTAATCTTCTATGTTCCCTCTATTCATCTTCTTCCCTAAATCTCTATATCTTCTCTAAACTCTACCTCTAGAAATCCTATTCGTGACATAGTACCTCCATGACAAAGCACAATAACATTCGGATTTACACAATGTGCAGCATCAGCAATTGTTTGCACACGAATTAGACTCTCGTCCAGTGAGACAGCTGTTTTTGCACCAATATTCCCAGATGTGGTAAGCCCCATATGGGCCACAATGATGTCCGCACCAGCTTTTGCCATTTCCGTCGCTTCATTTTGGTTGAAAGCATATGGGGTTGTCAAGAGACCCATTTTATGTGCTTTTTCAATCATTTGTACTTCCAGGCTGACCATGAGGAAATAAAAAAGTTTGAGCAACATCAGGAAATAAGCAACTAAACCTGAGATCAAATTTAAGCAGAGAACATGGTTTTCAAGACGTACCCATATCCCATTCCTGTCTCCTCAAGATTCTGTCTGAAATTACCATCAAACAGACCAACAGTAGGAAAATTTTGCACCCCAGCGAATCCAATTGACTCTAGCTGCTTCAGAAAGTGATCCATTCGGCGAAAGGGATCAGTTCCACATACACCAGCTAGGACTGGTACCTCCTTCACAACCTAAATTTTTTTATTCTTAACTTGGTTTCAGTTTATTCAATGAAAGTTATTAAGGTTAAATAAAATAGTACACGACTATCTTAGTGCATAAAACATATGACAATAGTCTAATGTTAACAAATACACAAGAGCTGTTCCATTTTAAACTGAGAACACGGATGAAATCGTTAGGCATGTTTTAGAGTACAATTGATTTTGTGAGAATTAACAATACAAGAAAAGTTAATTTAACTGCTATTGTTACTTTTGGCAAGAGAATCCAATTAGTTGGTTTGAGTTTGATTGAACACCATTTGAGTGGTCCCTCCCAAAGTCTGCGACTCGAGATCGCAAGAAGCTTAAAAGATCCAAAGCCCCTACCAATCAAGCCAACCTTGATTGGTCCTTGTATCTACTACTGATTCCAGATGAATATGCAAAGATCATAAACATGAAATTTCTTTTCTAATAATTCTACCCTATACAATGCTACATATGATTGGAGATTCTCATTTGAATACAAGAAATGCAACATGCTACTTGAGTGTTATCTGTACACGTGTCTTCTTCTGGGAACGTTTGAACCCAAAATCAAGCAAAAAAGAGAAGTGGAATCACAGCGCCAACAATAAATTTTCTCTCCTTTCATTTTATTTTTGTATATTAGATTTCTAAATCCGCTTCTTAATCACCCTACCTCACTAATTGTACTGCATGGTTCAAGAGTTTGATAATGAATGCATGTGAGACCTAGATAACTAGAAGAGCTCAAGCAGATGGAGAAACAAAACTTGGCAACAGCCACTTGGTCAGATACTCAAGTGTTAGAGAAACTTACTGGTAAGACTTCATTAGCCATGTCAACTACCACTGCATTGGCATCAGCAAATGGTAATAGGCCTGCTAAGGAACCTCTTCCTGCCATGCGAAATCGACCTGAGTTGTATATTACTATTAAATCAACACCACCAGCTTCCTCAAACTTTGCAGATATTCCAGTTCCTGCACCACCCCCTATAATGGGCAACCCTTTTTCGATTTGATTATTCAGCTTCTGCAATATTGCCCGAGTCTTCTGTAAAGTTTCTGTTGCACAAGTAATTATCTAGTTAGTAATTAGCCATTTCACTCTGCTGGTTAAAATTTATAACATGATCAATAAGAACTCATACGTTTACAACAATCATAATAGAGTAGTATTTGACTTACAACCTGGCCTAGCATCTGGGAAGTTGCTTGGGCTGTAACAGATTGTCTGACAACTTGGAGATTTCAAATTGGAAATGTTGTGAAGATCTTGACTGGGTTCCGAAATATTAGTTTTAGGAGAAGTGGGGTGAACAGGGTTCTTTAAACTGATCTCTAAAAATGAGTCAACAAGTGCATCTGCAAACTCTTGATCGTTGATATGACCTTGATGCACCTTAACCTAAAAAAACAAACAAAAACAATACTTCATCACACCAAGCATCATAGAAGTCCAGAAAAAACTGAGTAGCCTGAAGATTGAAAGACTTATATATGTTGTTTAATAAGTAACATCGGTGTACCTGTCGATCTTCATTTGTCTGTATTAGCCTCTGTAATTCACTTATGAGAGTACCAGTGGCCTCAGGATCATAAAATGGTTTTCCAGGTGCATCCAAAGCTGAGATACCCTTTTGTGGAAGGCAAACACGGACCTTCGAAGATGACTTATTGATTTTATCTGCTATAAAGCAAGCAAAACTTGTGTTCTCCTCTGGTGTCGTTCGCATGAGGGAAACCTACAACAATTAAGAAGAAAATTAGTTAAACCTGAACTACTCTAAAGATCTAATGTTATGAACTAAGTTTTCCAACCCAGCAAAAAAGACAAATGAGACTGCACAAACTTGTCATTCGAGGTAACACAAGACAATCAGAAAGGACATTGACATGGATTGCAATTTAAAAATATAAGTTCATGCAAAAGAAAAATGCATACCGAGAAAGCTTTGTAGACAGACGTAAGAAAGCAAATGGGAGGAGAAGAAATAACAATGATTGATACCTGCTCATTGTGGATATGAATCTTTCTCTGTTTAAAATCAGGAGGGATTGTTTCCTTAGCTCCAAAATTCACCATGTCCAAGGCTCCAACGCTCAAGACCAAAGGGACTTTCCTCTCTAAGATGGCATCAAAGCGGGAATTATCACAAGCCATTACACCCCCAACGACAAAATCTGCAACCTCTGTTGTTGTAATGTCTAAAACACCCTAAGCAAGAAAAAAAAGGGAACAAATGTAAAGGAAAACTTCATAATACGTTGGAATAAAAAGGACTGCTGCAGCAGTAGTATGAATATAATTGGATGCTTTTACCAAGTTAGTGCAATTCAATAAGCTTTATTACCAATAGACTTCCACAACAGCACTAGCAAACTTTATGAATGTTAAAAATGAAACTTAGATTCGTTATATAATAAATTCAGAGTTGAGTGAACGCAAAACAGAAAATCTTAAGTGGCACCTACTTGATCAAGAGTTGTAAGTAAAAGCTTGACCATATAAAATTGGGAAAATCTCATTTAGATCAAAATTGTAACTCCACATATGTACTCAAGTCTAGTCCAATGATTTACTGGGTGAAATGCAAAATTCGTATTCCATCCATTCACAGTTGTTTGGATTCCGATAATACTGATCATTTATCAAGCTCACAAGGCAATGTGAACAATAAAATTCACAAGGAAGGCAGAATGCCAATAAAGTTAATTCTTTTAATAAAGTATTACCTGTATAAACCCTTCTTTAACCAGAGATTCCATGGCCCTACCCCCAACTCCAGTAGCATGAAAAACAAGGGTCTCATAACCTTCTTTTCCTAACCTTTCTATAACAGCATTAACACAAGGAGTTGTAACCCCAAACATGGTTATCCCAACAGTTAATTTCTCACTAACACCCTTCAACCCCACATCATTTTTCAGCCTTCCAATCACCATACCAGCAAAAGCAGCACCAGCATTCGACAACACAACCCTACTCACACTATTAATCCCACAAACATCAACTACAGACGGAAACAATATCAAATCAGAAGTTCCAACATAAGGTTCCGTAACACCACTAGCAACAGTAGACACAATGATCTTAGGCAACCCGAACGGGAGCAATTTAAAAGCGGACGACAACAAAGAAGTACCTCCGCTACCTCCAAGGCCAATAACTCCAGCAACAACATTGTCCTCCTGAGCTTTGATCAAGAAGTTCCCAAGTGCTTTGCTCATTATAGCAACCGCTTCGGCTCTATCTTGAGGAAGCACATATAGGGTTTGGTTGGAAAGGAGATGTTTTCGGGATACGAAAGAGAAATCCCCAAAGTTATTGATTTCGTTTTTACCGACAGAAACATCAACGACGACAATCTCAACGTTGGGGGAAGAGTTAGAGGAAAGGGAGGTGAGGCTGGATCGGACTGACTCCGACAGGAATCGGAGTTCGTCGAGCTTCGTGTCGGCGGTTCCGACACAGAAAACGCGCTGAGTTTTGTGTGGGGTTAACATTTTGAGAAATGAAAGAGTGAGGATTTGAAAATGAAGTGAGATTTGTTTGGATTATTTCAAAACAGGAATGCTTCTAAAGGAGATTGCTTCATAAAGTAGCGAAACTGAACTGAAACTAACAGAGGTTGACATTTTGGTACTTCAAAAACGGTTACCTACTTTATTGGAAGTTCTATAAACTTCAAAGGCATGTATGTAAGGGTGAGTATGGTCCGATTCGGTTTGAACTGAACCGAACCGAACAAATCTGAACCGAACAAATGTCATTTTTTCAATTCGAACTAATCTGAACTAAATTCGGTTCGAACATTTGGTTCGGTTGGATTTGGTTCGGATAAAACCCAAACACCAATTTATTTATTTTGAAAAAAATATTTAATAATTCATCAATTTCAAATTCAATCTCTACTAGTTCAACCTATTTACTTATGTAATGTGGTTGTAAAATATTTTTATTAAAGTTCGAGACTGTTTGGTAAAGCGTTTCGTGGGAGCATATATTGTTTCATAAGAGCACATAACATTTTTATTCCAATATGGTGATATGTAGGTGCTTGATTAAAATTTTAAACTACAACATTTATAGTTTTTGGAAGCAAAACAAAGAGTTACGTGAAAAATTTAGAACTTTTCACTAAACGCTAGTTGGTATTTTAAACCACAAGTAGACTTTGACAAAACTACCCTAACTTATTATTATTATTATTAATTTGTATTGATAAATTGTATACCCATATTAGTCTTTTCACATGTGAACAACAACTATTCTTTATAAGTCTTCCAAATACTAATTATCCAACAGCTATCAGCAAACAACAACAACAAACATCAACAGCAAATAACAAATAACAATAGCTAACGGCAACAGCTAACATTAACAATTGCAAAACTAGCAACAACAACAAACAGACATTTCATGTCATTACATGATATTTTTTTATAAAAGTTTTTATATGGTAGTGAAATCTTACCAAAAGACCATATGGAAAATTCTCGCATTGAATTACATAATATTGATTGTTTTGAGATTGTATTTTCATAAAAAAGATCTTTGGAATTCTTACTATAAAAAAAGGCTACATATGTTTTAATTTTTCATTGCAATAGCTTAACTAAGTGAATTTTTTTTATTACAAATAATTGTCAACATTGAAGAAAATGAATTCCATGAAGATATTTGCATCTTTTCTCTTGCTTGTGTTACTGCTTCAAACTAATGGTAAATTTTACTTCCATTTCAACGTCATGTTTCTTCAACTAATTGATATTTATGAGGACCTCTATAGAAGATTAAACTATGTGTTATGCAAAACCGTATAGCAACTAAACTGATAAATTAAAAAACATTGAATACCACATTGTTTTCTAATAGAACTCATATGATTTCCTTAGTTTTCAAGCGCTACAACCTATTTTTTGTTTACAAATATAGATAGACATGTTTGTCACATCATAAAGAATGAGCAAATGGAATTGAGATCCTTTCAAGTAGAGATATGGTCAAGTTGGTCATGTTAATAAATCTTAACCATTTATTATAAAATTATGGTCGAAATTTTATTTTAAAAAAAATATTAATTGTATATAAACCAAATCTCATTCATTAATTTTTCAATGGTAATTTCCTAGAAAACTTTATGTTTACCGATTTTGTCAAAATGGTGTGTATGTTTAACTTTTTGACAAAAAGAGGAATGTGTTTATCACTCTTATCTAAAAGGGCAGAAAACTCATTAATGGTGTTAAATATGATGATGTGATAAGGATTTTTGGATCTTAATTTATAGGTAAATTCCTAAAACAATAATGTGTTTACAACTTTAAAGTGTGAGAAATGAGTTTTTTTATAACATAAACAATAAAGTAATACCAAAATACCATTGTCACGTCATCACATTTAACACCGTTAACGGGGCTTCAACCTTTTGAATAACAGAGATAAACACAATCTTTGTTTTATTAGAAAAATAAACGCAAACACTATTTTGACAAATTTAGTAAACATAGGGGTTTTTTTTATAAATTACACACTTTTCAATCAGTGATTGAGATTACAACTTTACTGACTCGACCATATAAAGATTGAAAAATTAATTTGGTTAACATCTTTTATCGTACCATCAAATCAACAAGATATGTTAATAAAAATCAATACTTTTGTAATCACATTAGCAAAATCAATACAAAGATATTCTCTTCAATAGAATATGCATAAGAAATTTATAAGTCCACACGTCATTACTTAAAGTCCATAATTTTTTATTTGCTCAAAGTCAAATCACCGTCATTTATTTGCAAAATTGCGAAACTATAAGACACTTATTTGGAATTAAAAGACTGTGATTTGAATTGTTTGCATAATTAAGGAAATGGTCAATTTTTTTGACATGAACGAAGTTCGTTTTTGTCCAAAAACGTTTTCTGACCTTTGATTTTAACTTTTACATAACTGATCAAAGGTTTGAAAAAATATTTAGGCAAATAATGTCCTCGTTTACGTCAACAAAATCGATAATTTCCTTAATGCTGCAAACATTGCAAAGCACAATCCTTTATTTGCTCAAAGTCAAACCACCATCCTTTATTTGCAAAACTGTGAAACCATAAATCACTTATTTGAAATTAACTCAAAAAAGAATAGAAAAGGTTTTGTTTCCCACGTGAGTTGATGTAACCACAGAGTTGTTCTACTTAAATTCACGATATATTTGTGGTATTAATTATGTACATATATGTGCTTAGAAATGGGGATAAAGGTGACGAACGGAAAGCAATGTTTTGGAGAGATCAGCAAAACATACAAAAAAGCATGTTTGACTAGTGATAATGACAAGGAATGCGACAAGGCTTGCAAATCTGAAAATTTTCAAAGTGGCGTTTGCGGACAAATTGTTTCTCCTTCCTGTAATTGCTATAAGAACTGTAATTATTAGCAAGTTTTTGAAAGGACTATTTAAATAATAGTTATAGCTTTCAATAATAATAATAATAATAATAATAATAAAATAAAACTAATAATTTTGTTTGAGTTTGATTTGTGATCATTTCGAACAATGTTGTATCATGATTCACACTAAAAATACATACACGGATAAAATAAATTTGATATAAAAGATCAAACATGTGTTTTCAAAAAAATCTCATTGCAATCCCTTTTGATCCTTAAATTTACAAACATGATAAATTTATAGAATTTTGACGACATTAATAAAAAAAAAATAACTTACATTTTGCTTTTCATATTTGTAATTGCAGAAGATATTTCTTTCCTAATATGGCACCACACACTACAACAAAAATGGGCTTTAACGGCCCTTTGTTACCAGTAGTAACCAAAACCGCTAGAAAAATGCTGAAATGAAAAAGCCCATTGTAGTTAAATTCCCTTAAACGATCATTCTGGAAACTCATCCATCGTTCTTCACAATTTCTAGGTTTCTAATTTCTCTCGGTCTATCATCTGCAATTTCATTCATTCAGTCGAACAACAAAATCAAAGCTCGATTTCAACAAATCCTTCATTCTTCATCTGCAATTTCGTTCTTCAAAAATCGATTTCATTCTTCCCTCTCCCACAATCAATTTCATTATTGAGGCGATTCGGTAACCTAACTACTTTTTTTCTCTAAAATGAATCGATTGACTATTTAAGTGAGATCTCTTACTGTATTCAGCTGTTTTCATTTTGTTTATCGAGGTTTTAAGCTCAGATTTACTGGTTTTTGTAATTTTGTGGTGTTTGGTTTTAAGCTCAGATTTACTGGTCTTATGCGTTAAGTTTGCTTTGATTTTGTACTCGTATGTGTTTATTTTGCTTTGATTTTGTTGTTTGTGGTCTATATTTTGCAGGACGGAATTTTGACTGATTTTAGGGTGTTGTGATGTTTTATCAATAAAATATGGGATTGAATTTAGCGACGAGCGATGTAAATTTCTGTCGGTAAACTTTTTTTGAATTATATGAAGTTAATATAGCGACAATTTAGACCGTCAATATAGAAGCGTCCGGAAGAAATGCCCTACCCAGACCCCAAGAAAAACCGATATTAACAGTATCAACTGTACATGATACAACGTTTTTCTACAGTTCGAAAAGCCGTCGATATTTATTATAGCGACGGTTAAAGGAAAATACCTATTTTGTTGTAGTGATATTTATATATAGGGTAAAGTCAAAAATACCCTCGTGGTTTCACTTTTTTTCCAAAAAAAGAAATGTTTACTAAAAAAATGACTGTGGTTTCATATTTTTTTTAAATCAGCACTAATGACTTCAAAAATGGCATATTCAAATAAATAACGATGTTTTAAGAAACTTTAATTCTTCAACTTTTATTTCGGGATCATTTAGATGAAATTTGACGAGGAGAGGGAAAGTCGATGTTTAGAGAGAGAACGATTAAAAAACGATGATTTTCGAAAACCATAAATGTGATTCTATGGTAAATATAAAATATTAAACAAACTTTATTTCTTGGAAATTTTCATTTTTAAGTCGTTAAAATAGAGTTTTACAATTTTGAAAAAAAAAGTGTGAAATCACAATCCTTTTTACAAGTAATAGTAAATCACACTCACACTCTTTCTTGGAAAAATATGAAATCTTAAGTTTTATTTTTTACTTTACCCTTTATATTATTATTATTATTATTATTATTCAACCACTAAAGTAAAACCTCTATAAATTAATAATGTCGGGATCGAGATATTTTATTAATTTAGCGAGATATTATTATATCGATAAATTAATAATTTATTAATTTAAACAGGTTTTACGTATGACTTTGAAATTTTCAGGTCCAATAAACTAGTTACAATGTATATTAGTTAGAGATGAAAAATCAAATTACAATATATATTAGTTAGACGAATTTACATTCACAAATTAATTGAATTTGTCAAGTTCATTGTAAGCGGCAACAACTCTTCACAACTTTGTGTTGCTATATGAGAAAACAATGATTTGAAGTTCAAGAGAAAACAAATGAATATTGATTCATTTTTAACTAGACAATCTTAGAATTTTGAAGTGTATCACACACACATATATATATATATATATATATATATATATATATATATATATATATATATAGAAGTTTATAGTGATTATTAATTTATAGTTTCTTTGGAACTAATATATATGCATTGGGGTTTCAAAAAAGTTATTATTTTATTATTTTATCGATTGATGTCGAATTTTACACTGGTCCCAAGTTGGGACTGGACAAATTATTAGTTTTATCGAATTATTAATTTATCGAGTATTAATTTATAGAGGTTTTACTGTATATACATCCTAAAATATTTTTCCCATTCGCACCAACCTAAGGCCCAACGTATTTAACCTTCTTCCATATTCACATTTTGGTTATCGAAGAAATCAGTGAAGATTTCAAAATCAAATATTCCCAATATCAATTGATGAAGGTGAAGAATTTCAAGATACATAGAATCAGTTATCAATATTTTCAATATCTTTGTCAATCCACAAAAATACCCACATGAAAAATTAATTGTCTGAAATTGAAAGTAATTGGGAGGGATTATTTTCTAAAAACAAATTGAAGGAATTTCTGTAAAAGAACACTAATATCCCCAAATCAGAAATTTCCCAAGTTAAACTTAACCCATATTGAAGAAGATGAATGTCGTCAACTGAAGCACAAGTAGAAGACAATGCATACAAGCTTACGCTCTCAATCTTTTGTGTGAAACACAAGCAGCCAAAAAGATGATAGATAGACAATTTAGTGTTTATGAGGTTCAAAATAGCCAACTATATATACGGGTGTGGTAGGTCCTTTTGAAAGTTGAGGGTGTCCATTAGGCAACTTGTCAAGTTGAAGGGTGTAAATATGCATTAAGCCAAATAAATTTAATTACTAAGAAATTCAAATTTAAAACTTCGGTTTCACCAATTACAATCACATTCCAATTCAATTTCAATTCCATCCTGCAGCTCAAATTTTGTGTATAATTTGATCATTATGGGTTATGTTATGTTTGGGTCTCTTTCTACATGGGTTTAATTTCTTTTAACAATGGTTAGGGCATAGGGTTTAGGAGCATAGGAGATTGTTGATTTTGGTTGTTTGTGTGCTTAATAAAATGGAATCAGAGAAGATGATATTATTAGATTGAACTCATGAACTAAGTTAGCAAATGTGTTTTAATTTTCATAGTATTTATCCAATTTTAGTTATCAAAATTACATTGTTTTATTAAATGGATCAGAAAAGATAATATATAAAATTTGTCTTCGCACCGTATAAGATTCAGTTTCTTCAACTCAGATATATGTTCAAATAAATGTTGGATCTGCAATTAAAAGCATATATAACTCATGAGTCAAGTTCAAATGAGACAAGGGTTTAGGATGAGACTAGTTTTTATGATGAGACAAGGGGTATTTTTGTAATTCAATAGGGGAATGTGGCAAACTTGTAATTAAATGAACACCCCTCATGCGTGAATTGAAGGGAAGGAAGATGAGGTGATGTCAGCGTTGATGTCACCGCTGATGTCACCTCTGGAGAGAGAAAGAGTTTTAATTATTTTCTTTAAAATGCATTTTCCCGCTCTTTCCAAACTCATTTTTCAAAAAAAATTATACCAGTGAACTCGTATTAATTATGCGGTCATTTTGAGATCCATTTTTGTTATTTATAAACGATTTTTTTTTTATTTTTTTTTGTTCCAACAAAATACTATAGTTGTTCCACCGGACTACTCCAATTGTTCCACCAGAAATACTACATTTTTTTACACTCCCAGAGTGCATTTAGACAAAAATAATGAAAATATTCTGCTGGAACAAATGCAGTAGTCTGGTGGAACAAATGGAGTATTCTGCTGGAACAACCGAGTATCCAACTTGGAACAAAAATAAAAAAAATAAAAATCGTCTATAAATAACAACAATGGATCTCAAAATGACCGCCTAATTAATACGAGTTTAGTGGTATAATTTTTTTTGAAAAATGAGTTCGGAAAGAGCGGAAAAATGCATTTTAAATAAAATAATAAAAACTTTTTCTCTCTCCAGATGTGACATCAGCGCTGACATCACCTCATCTTCCCTTCAATAATGCCCCTCCATGTTTTTAAAATTTCAAAAATGCCACCACTTTTTAATTGTCTCATACTAAAAAAAGTCTCTCCATAATGACATTGTCTCACCTGATCCTATCTCTATAACTCATTGTTTAACAAAATCTAATAATATTTAGATCTAGTGACATGACTATAAGAGTAGATTTATAATTTCTTGAACTCTTTTGGATCAACTTGGGAGAGATATTGAAGATTATAAGGCCTTATGAACCTCTTGTTCTTGCCACTCCATAGAAACCGAGCAAGTTGTTTATTAGCTTTTTGAGTAGGATGACCATCAAAGAATAAATACTTATTTGGATCTTTACATAATCCATATTTTCTTATTCCTCCTTTTTCTTTCTCCCCACAGTGTCCTAGTCCTCTATATGCTCCAACTCCACAACATGCTATCTTTACTTCCTTAAATCCTATTTCATCAATGCCACAAAAACATATAAAATTAACATTATTACAACAAACCTGATTTATCTTCTTTCATATATAAAATGTACTATAGAAAAACATTGAAGCCTTATTTAAAATTTAAACATACAATTTTAAACACATATGATGTGAATTAAATGACAACTATAATACAATTGAAGAAAACCCAAGCACTAATAAAAAAACGACAATAACTTGACCAAGTAAAACAAAGAAAAGAACAAAAACCTAAAGCGAGGTGCTTAATTAATTACCATATGAAGAAGGATAGTGAATTCTTTGAGTCAAAGAACCATTCAAATTAAAATAAAGATATTGGAAATGTTGGAGCTCAACTTGCAAAGATTTGAGGAGCAATTCAAGTTGAATCTCGTGCATTTTAACTACACTTGAAAGTTGATTCGAACATTCTCCATAATTTACAGCCCCCGCACCTGGCATACAACCCATTGGTGCTACGTTTGATACTGCAAACTTCCTTCCTCCATTCTTGTATATCTCCTGCAATTAACACCAAAATTATTTCACATTTTCGATAAAAAAAATTGGTATAAGGCAGCCAGTTGGACACTAAAAGCTGTTGGTTTACATTGATCCAATATTTGATACCGTTGGTTGAAAATTGATAAAATCTCAATACTTATAAATGGTTGGATGGACTTCTATTAAACAAATGTTAGTTAACAAAATGTTGGAGGCAAACACTAACATTTTGAACAGATTACTTTCACGAATGAAAGACCAAATGTTACATCCTTTTGTAGTTAATTAATTTACACTAACATTTTTTGAGATTTCTTGTTTAAATGTACGACTTGAGACCATGTAATCATTAAAATTAACTTACTTTATATTGGTAGGTCTAATTAAGAGTTTTAAGAAAATAGGAAAAGGAAATGAAGCATTTGAGTTAATTACTTGGAGAACAGTAGACACGTTGCTTGCAACCATGTTTACATAGTCTTTCTTGCAAACAAGTTCATTAAAACAGCTTGAGTTTGTATCGAGTTGATGCCAATAATCATTTATTCCGATGCTAATTAAGAATATGGCTTGGGATAATAATTTATCCGCTGTTTTAGCTCCCAATCTCTGCCTTAGCTGCATTCTTACCTTCTTGAAATAGCCTATTTGGCTTTTCAGGCTTATTGTCTACACAAAAATAAAACACTTGTCAAAATATATATAATGTGTTTATGGGCATCGATCAGATATGATGGAATGTGAAAACACACAATGACACCATGTAAGCTTTTTCATTAAGATAATATATATAAGTCATAAGTGATATTACTGGAAATTACAATAAAGTAGGAAGGTTTTAGCAGTACGTATATTAAACTTTTGGTATCATGGGGAGACAATCCATAAACACAGGGATTATGGGGATGGAAATTTATGACATGAGAACACGATTTATAGAGACAATTAACAAATACGACTGTTATTTGTCTAGCTTGTATGTCATATATAACCATGAGGAAGATATATATAGCGTCACGCGATTTTGATATGATAACCCGAAATCATCCCTGTGACGTGGATAGTTCTGACCCTGAAAGTCAAAAGCAGATATAGTGCAGTTATGGCATTTCCTTCTCCTAATAATAAGAATACCAGTGAAATAGTTTTCTTTGCGTTGCAAAAAGCAGTCCCATAGATAGCCAGGGACATTTGCATTACCCATTTGCTCAAAGAAATAGATACAATAGTAACTAAGTGCATCTACATTTTCACTGAAAATAAGTGAGGAAAGGCATAAACTTTGCATAATAAGAAACTAAAAAGGTGCAGCAAATAAAATATGATCACCAGAATATCTTATGAAACACTATTCCTTCTTGATAATGAATGTCAATTTGTTTTTATAGGAAGAAAATTACCGTTCCTTTATGAGTTTCGATGAGAGCACCAGCTCCACCGGATGCAAAGTCCACTCCATTTGTATAGTTACAGTTTCCAGGTTGAAGATAAGGTGGAATGTACCCCGGTAATTTGAGGTACTCGGCTGTAAATACATTTTGCCAAGAGTAAACAAAATTGTATTTCTGAAAACTCATAAGACATGGTTAAAATTAATATACCAATAAGATCAGGAATTATACGGCCGTCGGAGAACCTGCCGGTGGGAAATTTGAAGAAAGATTCACCATATGGAAAAAAATTAGCATTTCCAGCATTTTTGAAATAGTTATTATTTCACGTATCGAATAAAGAATCTCCAAAAATGAACAATGGTACATGTTTTGTTGATGGTGGCGACTCAATGTTTATTTGGCTGGTTGTTGTGATTACAAGAAGATTTGCGAATAAAAATACCAAATGAATTAGGAAAAGGCTCTTCATTGTCTCTCTCATTTGTACTAGAACAGAGAACAAGTGTGGTTCTCATACAGCAAAAGATGTAGAGTTTATATAGAGAGTAGATCAAGGCCTATGGAAAGGACTTCTAGAATGTTACAACATGAAAAATTGATTTATTTATAAAAGTTTAGGAATATTGATTAATACAACAAATGATGGGAGAGTTAAATAAAAGTTTAGGAATATTGATTAATACAACAAATGATGGGAGAGTTTTTGATTGAATTTATCTGAATTGAACTGAATTATTGACTCAATGTTTAAAGAATTTTACGAATTTAATGGATTTTAATGGATTTTACTGAATTGTAAAAAGTAAAAAGTCTTGAAAGTTTGCAAAAATGACTAGTGCAAACTCTATTTTCAAATTGTGAATATAATAAAGGGTAAAGTACAAAATAAATCTATGTGGTTTCAATTTTTTTTTTAAACACATCTATGGTTTATTTTTCTCAAAAAAATACCTGTGATTTCAAATTTTAACAAAAAGGTGACTTGCCAATTTAAAACGTCCAAAATAACCATTTAACGACTTCAAAAAAGTGAAAAATTCAAAACATTAACGTTGTTTAGAATCACATTTTCTACGTAACTACGTTTTTTATTTTTCAAAATCATTGTTTTCATTTTTTTCTTTCTCTAACATTTATTTTCTCTATTTTAACTAAACGTCGCCTAGATGATCTCAAAATTAAAATATTGAAGAGTTAAAGTTACTTAATATGTACTTATTTCTCTAAAGAATTCAATTTTCAAGTCTTCAACGGTTATTTTTTGAATTCTTGGAACCTTAGGCTTTTTTTTTTTGTTAAAGTTTGAAATCACCAGTATTTTTTTTTAAGAAAAACAAACTACAGGGACTTTTTTTTTTTGTAAAAATATGAATCCACAAGGGTTGTTTTTGTACGTTACTCTATAATAAATTAATAATTCCATTGATGATATTTAATAAATTAAAATTAATGTATTAATCTATTATTTTCGCTAGCTTAACAATCAAGAGATTTTGGTAAAGAATTCAATAATATTTTTTAGTGCATTTATTGAAAATAAATTACTCAAAATTATTGATTTGAACGCCTTTAGTTGGATGCTCGACTTGCCTTGAGAATCGAGCATTTTGACTCGGAATTTAACTTGTAGATTCGATTATCGTACATGTCAAAAGGTGAATAGAGACATAAAATGGATAATATTAACAATTAATCGTTTTATTAGAAAAAGTGTGCAAATTCTAATAAATTATGTTTTGACTGCAATTCGATACGTCTATCGATTATTCGTCAAAACATGATAAATTAGAGTTCAAAGCACGAGCTGTGTTAAGTTTTATATTTTAAACAACCCTGGAAATTGTTTAAGATATTAAGCTTATTTTATTAATTACATAAAAATTTAGGGCATAAAAGTATATTTTTTCAGAAAAATATGTTTTTCAAGCCGGACAAAAATGGGTATCAACAGCAGCCATTAAAAGATTTTTCCATTCCCGCCCTTTTCTAATCTTCGAACACTCAGACTAGATTCTGCGTGCCTAGACCTGCCCTTTATTTATTTGCAGAAGTAATAAATTTTTTTTCGAATGTCCGACTCACAAATCCACAAGTACAAGAATCAACAAATTGATATAATGGAATTGATTATTGATTTTGATGCAACACTGAAGAACGACAAAATTTTTATATTTTAAATTTATGGTTGGACAAACTTTAAGGTTACGCATTTGAAATTTTTAGCATCGTGTGTGTTTGTGCTTTTATAGAAAAAACACTTTAACTCAAAACGGAACAACGTTGGATACAAGTGAAAAATAAGAAGGAAACTCAAACTAAACCACGTTCACGCGCCGAAACTTTATAGACCTACTCAACCAACCCTAACTGTGTACAATACAGTAATAATCTCTCACTCCCGGGCTGAAAAAATTAAGCAAACTATTCCTAAACTCAACCGCAACAACCGTTAACTAATCGCTACGCATTTCGTCTACAAATTACCTAACCTGACGAAATCGAAGTAAAAAATCACAAAAGTACACCATAGATTTGAAACATAATCAGAAAGTTTATTGACAGCAAGAAAATAACTTCAGATTCAAATAATCGCATACAATAAATAAAAGAACATATACAAACATATAAAGATACATATATGGTAGCTGGATACAGTGAATCCAAAGAAAATCTGACTTAATAAATTTTGCTCTTATAAAAAGAAGCTCGGAATTCACAGATCTAAACACATATTTTCTCATAAGCATCATAAAATCATACCGAGAAATGGAGGAACAAAATAGTGCACTGAGATCTGAAACAAACACTCAACCGCCATTAGTGAGGGTGCTGGAGGAAGCACCGCCAGCAACTTCCATATTCTTCGACGGACGTGAGGTAAATCTGCCGTCGGGATGGGTGATCGAGCACCGCCCTAGAATTGGTGGCAAATATAGGGGAAAGTATGAAAAGGTAAGATTATACTCTCGTCTCTTACTATGTCTTTTGTAGTAAAACCATGGCTGGAAATAGCCTCACACTTAAAAAAGTGAAGGGTTAAAATGGAGAAAAAGTAGAGTATAGTCTTACCTTTTCATACTTTCCCCTATATTTGCCACCAGTTCTAGGGCGGTGCTCGATCGCCCATCCCGGCGGCAGATTTACCTCACGTCCGTCGAAGAATATGAAAGTTGCTGGCGGTGCTTCTCTAGCACCGCCACCAGTGGCGGTTGAGTGTTTGTTTCAGATCTCGGTGCACTGCTGTTTTGCCCCTCAATTTCTCGGTATGATTTTCTGATGCTTATGAGAAAATATGTGTTTAGATTTGTGAATTCCGAGCTTCTTTTTATAAGAGCAAAATTTATTAAGCCAGATTTTCTTTGGATTCGCTGTATCCAGCTCAACCCATTCTTTATTACCATATATGTATCTCTATATGTTTGTATCCGTTCTTTTATTTATTGTATGCGGTTATCTGAATCTGAAGTTGTTTTTTGGCTGTCAATAAACTTTCTAATTATGTTTCAAATCTGTGGTGTACTTTTGTGATTTTTTACTTCGATTTTGTCAGGTAATTTGTAGACGAAATGGTTTTCTTTGGATTCACTGTATCCAGCTCAACCCATTCCTTATTACCATATATGTATCTCTATATGTTTATATCTGTTCTTTTATTTATTGTATGCGGTTATCTGAATCTGAAGTTGTTTTTTGGCTGTCAATAAACTTTCTGATTGTGTTTCAAATCTGTGGTGTACTTTTGTGATTTTTTACTTCGATTTTGTCAGGTTAGGTATTTGTAGAAGAAATGATTTTCTTTGGATTCACTGTATCCAGCTCAACCCATTCCTTATTACCATATATGTATCTCTATATGTTTGTATATGTTCTTTTATTTATTGTATGCAATTATCTGAATCTGAAGTTGTTTTTTGGCTGTCAATAAACTTTCTGATTATGTTTCAAATATGTGGTGTACTTTTGTGATTTTTTACTTCGATTTTGTCAGGTTAGGTAATTTGTAGAAGAAATGATTTTCTTTGGATTCACTGTATCCAGCTCAACCCATTCCTTATTACCATATATGTAACTCTATATGTTTGTATTTGTTCTTTTATTTATTGTATGCGGTTATCTGAATCTGAAGTTGTTTTTTGGCTGTTAATAAGGGGCATGTTCTTTCTGACTTAAATTAAGTAATATCAATTCAGTTCAATTCTGTTTAGTTAAGTTTTTTTCAGTCAAAATTATAACAGAGCCTAAACACTAGCTTTAAATTTACGGTGAATAATTTAAATTCTCAATGTTTTACAAAACACACTGTTTAGTCCCACTATTTTGAAAAACAAAAGTCTTTGTCTTTTGTTATAATTAACTCTTTCGTCATTCTGTCTATTTTTTTGAGTCGTAACAATTGTATTGCGGTATGAATATGCAGACAGAGAATAACAGAATTACATAATCATTTTGTATGATAATATAGATGTCTTAAAAGTTAAAATATTTTACGTTAAAAATCTAAAAAAATCGACAAAAATGACCAAAAAATTAATTATGACAAAAAACAGTGACATTATAATGTGTTTTTAAAATAATGGGACTAAACAGCGTGTTATATAAAATGTTGGGAACTTTTAAATAATTCACCCTTAAATTTATGACTTAATACATCTTGTAATCTTGAATTTGTATTAAAACTTCAATTAGTTAACGTACTTTCAAAAGTTACAAATGGATACATTTTATCGTAAAAAGTCAGAAGTCACTCCATTTCAAAAAGTAATGTGCATAACAAAAATAAGTTAGAATAATATTTTAATGAATATTTCAGACTCTTAAACCCAGCTAGCATTCAATTTACATGTAATAATGTATAGATAGGTTCCTATTTTTGGTGACTAGATAGATTACTATTTTATCATAAATATCCTATGTAGCAGTTCACCTAATATATACTCCAATGAGTAATTTTTTTTTTTTTAGACATAGAAAATGAAAATATTATCAACAAACTGCAATTCAACTTTATTTGCAAATATGGGAAAAGAAAAAGCCCAATAAAGTATCCCATAGCCCAATATATCTGCAATTATTTGATGGCAAAATAATTGGCAATAGGAGATTTTACTTAATTAGTCTATTAATGGGACAAACACAATTGATAATAATCACATCCTATAACTAGGCATGTCGTGTGCATATCATTTAGCCAGGCCTATCATATAATATTCTTTTTGGAACATTAATTAGTTTCTTTAAATATCGTTTATATAGCTTGGACATGTTGGTTTTTTTTTTGTTTTTTCTTTTTTGAGTAAAGCTTGGACATGTTGTTGATAGAGATTAGAAATGTGGGCTGCAAATATGTGTCCTGGAAAAACTGTGCTTGACATGAAAATTAAAAAATAGCTATTCATGACTAGAAGCAGGTTGAATTCCGAGTAATTTATATATTATGATTCAAATATTAGTTTACAATTTTTTGAGATTTTTAATTATTTATTCTAGAACCTATCAAGCAATATCTTAGTGGTTATTAATTACACTACAACAAAAAGATGCGATCGGATTTCGAATTTCGAAATTAACAAATGTACAAACTATAAAAAATTATTTATTTTAGGTAGAAATTCCTAATTTTTTGCTGGATGCTAAATAAGCAACCATCAATTAAAAATCTCTTGAGACAAATGCAATTCCTTAAAATTAAAAAATGGCAATATGTAATCTAACATAACAATTTAGCCAAAATCTATATAGGAACTCATTTTCCCTCACCACAATCATCCACCTCATCAAAAGATGAGGTGTCAACACCACATTTTTAACAATTTTTAAATACATATTCTATCTAAATTACAAAATTACAAAAATTTAAATGCTTTGCAACAAAATATTAATGCCTAAAAGATTGTAACTCTTGCTTTCATAATTAACATAGCATGACCTTTCATTTTCTTAACGTTTTAAATTCTTAATTATGTCATTCTATATTCATTAATACTAATTATATATGTTGTATATGCTTTGGTTGGTAATAATATATATAAGAAGGTTGTCTACGTTTTCTTTCTGTATCTTATCTGCTCAATTACAAAACAAATGGTCTCACTTGGATCAATGATTTTTTAACGATTTCGAGAATATTCAAGATTGGATGAATACTTGCAGTTTATGAAGATTATACTCTCAAATGAAACGTGTCATTCTTTTTCTTTTCCTATCTAAAAGTGCATTTTTGTTTAATTTATAAAAGGCGATTGCCATTATCCTTTTACACGTCAAAAATATATTGATAATGCATTTTCTCTTTGTGTATATATATTGTGTATTTGCAAAGGAAGTAGAAGATGTGATATCTTAATGATCGATAAAGTGAAAATTATCTTATGGATATGAAATTTTGATATAATTCATTTTTAATTTTTTTTTTTGTTTTTCTATTTTGCAGTTCAGAACTTCAATAATGAGTAAAAGTACTACATGTTACCCGATTTGAGATGGTTGATGAAAGGTCCATTGATGAATTTTCAAAATTCGAGGAGATAATTTTCTCTTTTGGCTATATGTAAGACTCCAAAATTTTATCTTAGTATAGGCAAAACTCCATAATTTTATCGTTCTCACATCTATACAATTTATTCTACAGCCTCTTGACAATGTCCTCAAAATATTATCCTCAAAATCACTTTACCTAATTTGTTTTTTCATAATTTTTTTAAAAAGTAAAAGAATTTGTATTTTAACCTTTTTTGGCAAACATACAACCACTGCTATGAGCAACTTCATCAGTAAAAAAGTGATTATGAGACCTTTTGAATTGTAAAAAGTAATGATTATTAACCTAAATTCAAATAGATTTTCATTACAATTTATTGTGTTATGTCGTTGTGAACACATTGTATATTGTTGTATCATCATTTAAACAATTATCTTTTAACTTTAATTCTAAATTGATTTAGTGCTACATGAAAAATGTATTTTATTTTTCAATGATAATATTACATGCTTTATTCTATTTTGAGAGAAAATATTACATGGTTTGTAAAAATTAAAAATACATTTTAAAGGAAAAAATGATAAAAATAAGAACTAAACAACATTTTATAATCCGCGTGGGTTTCCGACTAGTTTGCTCTTAATTGACAATGTTATTTTAATGTTAATGGAGTTTTAGCAATTTTAACCTTGGTTAACAATGAATTTATAACTTAATATCTATAACATTAAATTGTCTAAAAGAAAATCATAGAGAGTGTATATAGAGAGAAAACAAAGAGCTCAAAATTAATTATTTAACTAAAATTACATGGACTATTTTTATTTGGACCGATCTTTTTTCAATTGAATTTTCTCCGTTTTGGACCGATGAATCATAAATCGGTTGACCGATTTAATGCGACCTATTTATGCAAATCGGTACGGTGTTTTCAATTTTACCGATTAATTGCTAAGAATTTGTCAACTCGCCAATTTTTAGAACACTGCCTACATGACATTTCAGGTCTATTTTCTACACGAAAAATAAAATACTAGTCAGATGTATATACAACATCCATCTTTAATGTTTTTCGTCTGCTATTTCTAGACCCAACCTAAAAGAGAGAGAAAGGAAAAAGAAAATCTAAACAAAAAATATTACCTATAATTAAAATCTCAGTCGCATGCTTAAGAAATATAGTGACATTTCATATAGCTACCAATATTTTCTGCACAGTAGTTGAATTAACTTCAATTTTTCAAGAGTTGTTGAATCAACTTCAATGTTTGTACAAGGAGCATCCAAAAAATGGACATTCAAACAAAACTCACATTTAATGGAAGTTCCTATCATCAGAGAATTGAATTTTTAGAGAATGATTTGTAGAACTTTTGTTGAAATGCTTGACATGGGTGGTGTTAAGGTGACTTTTGGTGTCCTCTCTTTGTAGAACTTTCTTTCTACTTTTGTTACTCTCACTTTCTTATGGGCTCCATTCAGAGCTGTTCCTGACATTTTGTGAACCCGGGACGAGCTAAGATATTTTGGACCTATCGTGTATTTTTTTTTACCTTTTTTAAGAAATACATTTTTTTAAAAATCTGGAAATTAAATGAAAATAAAATTGTCATACATCTCAATTAGGTTAACTCCAACACACCTGTAAAATTTACTATTCTCGAATTCTATTAAAATACAAGAAACAAATAAAAAGTAAAAATGCAACCCTAAAAAGGGACTAATAGAAACTAAATTACTATAAAATTCACTCTACTTTTCACTTAGAATTATTTTTTTATTATATTAATTATTATTATTCGAAAACTTTAGAGATTAACTGATTTTAGTTGAAAAAAAAAACATAAATTTAGATAGATAAACAATTGGTGACTCAAGTGGAAAAATAATAATACTTTTTTATATTCAAAACATAAAATAGAAAATTAGTATTTTTTTTTTATAATTATAAGGAGCGGGATTCCAGAATTCAGTACGAGAAGAAAAGCAAAGTGGGAGACTCGAACACACAGATATCCACTTCTGCAACTGCTTATAAAGACTCCTCAACCAACTCAGCTGGACATATTATTTGCGATTCCTTTTATACCAATGAATTTATACTATAAAATATATATGTGGACAAAAATATTACGAGGCCCCTATGAGTCGGGGCTCTAGGCGGGCGCCCCGTATTTCAACCCTCAGGACCGGCCCTGGCTCCATTTAATTGGAAAGATATCCATACGCCTTGAGGGCACACTTTTATAGAAACTACCATTGTTAGAGGTTAATTTAAAGCTGAAATCTTGTCTTCAAGAGCAAATTTCAATGGATTTTAAATATAGAATCTTAGTACTATTTAATGATTTTACTTCAAAGATAAGTAAGTTCCTCCGACTATCTCCAACCACCTACTTCATTTTGCTTACTCTAACTTTAAATTTCTCTACTTTATCTTTAAATATATAGTACCTACAGTAAAACTTCTCCAACCAGGGGCGGACACAGCCCAGAGCTTGGGGGGGCAGAAGCCCCACCGGCTCCGACGAAATTCCTGAGAGAAATACTGTTCCGTCCCTCATTGTGCCCCACCGGAAATTATGCCACCGCCTCTGTTAATTTTGTATTGTATGGTTTGAGGAAGAAGAAGATACCTAGGGTTGGGCTGGACACTGGTATTCTGTTTTAAATGGGCATTTTTAAATGGGTTGGGCTAGACACTAAATTTCTTTTTTAAATGGACACTAATATAATTTAACTTAATTTCTTAAATTAATTTGTGTGTATATAGTTTAGCTTTAATTTCTTATATACACATAGATTAATTCTCAAAAAAAATAAATATACGCATAGATTAAAAAAAAAATTTCGACTAAATTAGCCCCCCAGTTTTAAATCATGGTTCCGCCACTGTCTCCAGCCATCAACTCTATTTCTAATTTTATAAACAATATTTTATTAATGTTATTTATTATATTGTTTTTTATAGTGTTAATAAAAATAAAAGTCATAAAAAAATAAGGTACACTATCTTTCTATTATTAATTTAATGAAAAAGTGAGAAAAAAACCTTGCTTCATTTTCAACATGAAACTTCTTACTTTATTTATTGAGTTTACAATTGAAGTAGGATTGGAGAGGTGAATAGTTCTAATTCTTTAAGTATAAAGTTTCATTGAAGATATGGTCTAACACTTTAAATTCGAAAAATCCAAAAATCTACTCCATAAATTTATAAATTATTTAAATAATAATAGTTCATTAATTTTGTTTGTTCTTTCCTATTTTGTTTGAAAATATAATAGTAAAATATTATTGTAAAAAAAATAAATATTATAAAATAAATAGTTGGAGAACATTCACTATGACGACTATATATTTGAAGATGAAGTAAAAGAAAATAAAGTAGATGGTTTGAAATGTTCTAAACCTTATCATAAGTTGCTCCTATACAAATAAATAGACAATTTTTGTACTTTCGAATTTTTTAACCAAAATTAATAAAAATAATGAACCAATTATGGGGGGGCTTTGACAAGAATAGTAATCATAACATTTTGGAAATTTTCTAGTGTCCTGGAAATCCTAGAAGCAAAATACAACAACAAAGTTACCAGTTGAAGCTAAGTACGGACCGAACAATTTCTGCTACCGTTTGTCAAATTAAACGGTTAATCAGTCCTAAATACAAAAGGTAAGAAGAATAATCTAGTTGACTAATTGATACGTTGACAAGTAGATCAAAATATATATGAATGTTGGAGCTACCATGCATGTATAGAAATGAAGATGTATAGCCAAAAATGAAGTGAATGAATAAATAGTTACATAATAGAGCAAGATGGATTTGGTTGATTATAGGAATCGTAGCCCATTGGCACAAACACAACTCTTTGTGGATATTGGGGATAAGAAAGAGGATCATGAAAATGATGGATTTGAGGCTGTTGTTGTTGCTGCTTTTCATCTGTTTTTTTTTGCTGATCTGCTTTCTTATTATCTTCTGGTTTCTTTTGAGCTTGATCCTGAGGCGGTTTTGGTGGAGGAGGTGGAGGCCCAATGCTTATAACTTCTGCATTATTATGTTTTCCTGCTTTTCTTGTTCGAATTATTACCTTGTATGGATCCACATTTCCTGTTACTGTTAATGTCCCCTTTGCTTCATCCACTTCTATCTTATCTACACCTGCACTCCATATTCATTCTTCTATCATAAACATAGTGTAACCAATGTTTTGTTTACGTGTAATGTGAACATTAAAAGCTCTGGTACCATATCACGAAAAACAACTAAACTAAAAACGATAATAGATTTTATCGAGGACCAAGTTTAAGCCACTATTAATTAACGAAGCCAATTTAATCCACAAACTTGGTTGCTAAGAGTCAACCCATCTTTAATAACATATCAAGGAACTAACTGTGACTAAAAGATTAAAAATATTAAACTAACATCTAATAACAATAATATTTTTGTTTTATTTTATGATAGTTTTTAGTATAACTTCTAACAGATGAAAAATCCAGTTAACTCTACTTTGAAACATCTAAATTCAAAAACCATTTCGCCATAAATCATCGATCAGAAGTTAGTGGGAATAAAATGGATTGCAAGAATTAATTATAATAAGGAGGTCTAATTCAGAAATAATGTATAGATATTAGAGGGATAAAATTACCTTCAAGTGTAGACACTGCCTTAAGAATCTTCTTCTTGCATTTTTGGCATGAAATATCAACCTTCAACACAGTCCTCTGCACCATGATATATATATATATGTGATTATGGAACTAAGATCATCCAAATCTTAATACCATCCTTCTCCATTAAGTTTATATATATTGTATAGTTAAATAATAACTTGAAAAAAGTATATTAAAATTGGTGCAACCAAAACTTTGGGTTGCTCACCTTCCCACACATATTTTATGTCTTTTACGTAATATATTCTATCCAAACTGTATTTTTCTATTAACCGAATTCAATCTTTGGAAAATTCCTGCATTTTAATTAATGGTTGCCGGCGGTGGACACAATGTATCCATATGTCATAATCACAATTAGCAGCCAATTAGACGATATGCTAAATGGACCGCAACTGGTGCTGGCATATGCATATAAATATCCACTATTATGACAATTTTAAATCCAATTTAATATCACATTGTCTTACATACTTGAACCTTCTATTATTTATTGTAGCTTAGAGTGTAAGTAATCCCTTTTACCATAACAAATCCAAACTTTGAGATTAATTATATGGTAAATTTAGAATAAACGAAAATTTTCCGGTCAATATTTGTTGCATCTTTTGAAAAACTAGACTTGTACAAGTTCAAGTGGAACACCTCTATTATTGAGATAATCCTTTTATTGTATGACAAGAGAAGGAGGTAGTGATATTTTTGTAATTAAATAGACGAATGTGATAAACTTGTAACTGATCAGAAATTCATTACAAGTAGAGGAAAGGAAGAGAAAGATGATGTCAGATGAAAATAATAGAGGAAAGGAAGAGAAAGATGATGTCAGATGAAAATTTTAAATTCAATTTAATATCACAAGTCTTACATACTAGGAACCTTCTAATATTTTATGTAGATTAGAGTGCAAGTAATCCATTTTACCATATCAAATCAAACTTTGAGATTAATTGTGCCGCTTGTTAATTTTAAGAAAATCTCGGTATTGTTAAATAAAAAAAGAGAAATTAATGTTTAAAGAGATAAAACTCTCGAATGATAACTTTGAAAAACCAAAAGCATTTTTCAACACAACACGTGAACTAAACAACTTTAATTGTTGAAAACAAATCCGTTTTGAAGTCGTTAAAAGTTAAAGTCAAACTTAAAAGCCCTCGTTTTGAAAATTTTTTTAACTACATGAATTAAATTTGGATTAAAGAATTCACAAGTATTTTTTTTTCAAAATTCTTGTAACGACAAGGAGTTTTTTGTAGTTTACCCTATTTTTGCATTGTCAAAATCGCTGATGCGGCAAGGGATGATACTCGAGAAAATTTTGAATGTACTCTTGAATTACTGTGCTTCTTAAAATATACAAAAAAGAAAAATGCTGGTTGATCCGAGAAATAATTGGGCACAATAAAAAATATGGATATATATTTATAACTAAAGGAGTTATATAGTAACCAAAAAAAGGACTTATAGAAAAGTACAAAATAAACTATGTGGTTTTGACCATTTTCAAACATAATTCTCGTGATTTAAAGTTTTGCAAACATGTACTTTGTGGTTTTGGATGTTAGCAATTAGAGGCTAATTAGACAACAATGTTAATTTCTGCTCACAAATAATAGTCTATTTTAATCACATGAGCTCATTTTAAATCTCATATGCTTCTGTCGTCGAAACTTTTGACAGAGTTGTAGTAATAATGTTGACAGTTATGGTTGATTGATGCTTTGCTGCATTATTCTTTTCTCTGTTAAAAGTTATTTTGTAGTTATTAAATAATATACATCACTTAAATGATAATTCGGTTCGAAATTGGTGAAAATAATGATTTTTTACTCCCGAAAACTTAACATATTCTAGCAAAAATTAGCATTGTTATCCAACTGGCCTCTAATTGCTAGTAGTTAAAATCACGTTACACTTATTTGCAAAAGTTTAAACCACGAGGATTATGTTTGAAAATGACTGAAACCATGTGATTTATTTTTATACTTTTCCCAATATAAAAGCTCTACCATAAAGTTTTTGTTAGGGCTTTTTATGTTAGCATCCAAGTTCTTCATTCCACATGCAGATCCCGTAAATATTATATGTGCAAAGTCCAAACTGTAAAGGCCCCAATCTTTTTTATAACTCCGAAATCAAATTAGGAGGGCTATTAATTGGGACGGCCCAGTTTTGTTTCAAAAAGAACTCAATTCATTATAACCATTTCAATTCACGGTTTCACTTTTCATTTTATGCTCAACTTCATTCTTTGCATGACTTATTTTACTGTTTCCATATTATTTTCTTTCAATTTCTTTTCCAATCAATTTCAAATCTTTAATTGGTGTACTGTTTACTTCAATCAAATATATTGTTGGCCTTTTTGTGCTTTGATTATATGTATATTTCTAATTAATTAGAGGGATGTTAAATGCTTTTCTTTCTGGATTCTGTTCTATAAGCAATTTGTATTAGCTTGATTTTTGTTGAGTTTGTTTAGTATCAATTTCTCAAATTCTACACAACTCCTCATGTGTAAATGTAATTTTTTTCATTTGTATTTAGACTGTAGGTTATGCTTTTGTTAAAATTCTGTTCTTTTTATTTAAATTTAGTAAAAGTCACTTGAGTTCAGTAAAAAAAATGGTTTAAAATTTTTATTTTGCTTAAATCATATAGTGCCCCTCAATCAAAGGACGTCATTTTGATCAATTTGCCGCTCAACTTGCGGGATATCTCATTCCGCCACTGTCTTTTTAGACTTATCAGTACTTAAATTTAGTTCAATAATTTTTTAATAATTTCACTTTAGTAAATGCACTTCAAGTTAGTCCGTTTAGTAATTTTCAGTTCGGTTTTTTTTTTTAAGTTCTAAAGAACAGGGCTTAATTCATCCAACTAGCAACAATTGAACCAATTATACATCCCTTTTACGCTGATATCACATAATGTGTGATTTACACACGCATGAGGGGCATAAGGCTCTCTTTTTCTTAACACAAAAATCATTTAATGGCTATAAAAGAACTTAATAAAACCATATAATCTTTCCGTTAATCATTTTATTTTTACATTTGAGTTTTAACAAAATCGAATACACAATTGCTCGCAAACCACTCGAGAGGCAAATCTGAGTTTGTTGAAGATCTCATGAAATTGTTCCAATATTGAAGCTTACAAATCGTGGGTATATTCAGGGCATGACAACAACTAGGATTTCATGGGTATTATGGGTTTTCATGTTTTTATGTAAAGTATTGGGGTTTGATGCTTTTCTGTTTGCAAGTGATGAACAAGAAGAAAAAAACACAGGATAATGTCCCAAAAAAAATATAATTACGTGTTTTGACAAATTGGCACTTTTCTTTTTTTCTTCTTCAAAACAAAAAAAAAAAAAACTAGGTTCCGTGGTTACAAGAATTTGTAGAATAATGAATCGTATTAAATGCTCAAAATAGTCATTTAATGATCCCATAATAATAAAAATTTCGAAAAATTAAAGTTATTTAGTACTACATCTACTATGGAATTACATTTTTTATTTTTCAGAATCTATCATTTTTAGAACTTTTCGTTTCTAAACATTTACTTTGTCTATCTTTTCACCAAATATAACCCAAATGACCTTAAAATTTAAAAGTTGAATAATAAAAATTACTTAAAATATCATTAATACTTGAAATGTTTTTGATAACTCGCCGTTCTTTGAGCCTTCTCCTTTAGTCGTCGGCCTGTACAAAGTCACTGGACTTGGGAGCTCCAGTGACCCTCCGACGATCTAGTCAATAAATGAAAAGGAGGAGGAAAGCTTAAGAAGCAAATTAAAAAGAGAAGAATGTGGTAGTCTGTTGTATACCTTTATGACATCTATTTGGGTGATTATATAACTCTTTTTGGGATTGTTACCCTGGCAAGGAACATTCTCCCTTCTTCCCTCAGGGTGATCTGAAGGATAATAGAATCACAATTGTATCTTTCTCTTTCTCGTGGATGTTTTTCCCATTTTAGGAAGGCGGCCATCAGGCTAAGACATGCCCTAGTGCGAACATGAGTCGTTTAGCGGCTTGAGATCTTTTCTTCTTTTGGGCCTATCACCCTTTTGGACTTTATGATCCTTCTTGGGTCTCTTACGGTTCAAGTGCAATTGTCGATGTTATCATATGCCTCCCTAAAGTGTTGTCTTCAATTCTTTAGGATTGGACGTCTTGAATTCGTCTTGGAATCATCTATCCGTTCCTAAATTCTCATGCACACGACGCTTCCCATACCCCTACCTATTTATATAAGGATTAGGTTTGGCTTCTCCGCATTCTTTTGTTCCTACCTCCCTCTCATCTCTCTCATTTTCCTGCCTCGCTTGCCAAACCAGGAAGAGGTTGATCGAAGTTCCTCTTGAGCCAAAGTAGGAAAAGTCCCAAAGGTTGACTAGACACGCTCTGAGATAACTCTAGAGGAAATGGTGGAAGATCTTCGAGGCCACTTTTACTAACTCTGACCACTTCCCTATTGTAAGCACTGGTTTTCGAACCCTGTGAGGAAAGCTATTTTGAGCTCCTCGAACTGCCAACCGAAGCAAGCTCTAGTACTCGTTAAGGAACGACTCCCCAAAGCCGTAATACAAGCTTTCTAAAACGAGCTCCTATGAAGAAGTTATGCCCAAAACACTATAATCTGTCAAAACGGGACTACACTAGGTTAACTCTGGAACCATACGGTCTCCATCCTCAAGCAAAAACCGTACGGTCTACATGACATGAACCGTACGGTCTCCATACGTGTCCATACGGTCTCTATCCTTATCTGCCACGTGTTGCTAAATTCCAAATGACTTAAATCACCTAGCCAAGCCTTTTAACAAGGCCCGTCTGAGATCTAGATTTAGATCTCAAACGGGACATATGGAGACCGTACGGGCTCCATAAAGAGAACCTGCAGTCACCCTTCAGGGACTATACGGTCCCCACTAACTCTTACATAAGGAGGCCAAATTTCTCATTCATTTCACCAACAATCATCCATCTCTCCCCCTTCTCTTTCGTTTTTGAGCATTCTAGACCCGAAAAATTGCCTCTGATAAAAGTTGCCTAAAATCGCCTTTGATATAAAGAATTACTCAATTCTGTAGTTCTGAACTATAATTCCTCGATAAAAATCCCCACTCCTCTAATTCCTCACGACACACATATTGCTCTAAGCATCCCTTCATCAAATATCCTCGATATTCCGGTCATATATCCCCACTAAAGTCCTCACGACACAAATCTCCCGACGTCCCAACTATTGTCAAAGTCATCTCGTTACTTTCGTCCTCCTCGAGGATAAGTGCACCCAAGTCATCTTGACAATTTCATCCTCCTCGAGGATAGGTGCATCCAAGTCATCTAAGTCATCCAAGTCAAGGTTCCTCCGGAACAACAAAGTCTAAAGTCTAACGTTAGGAGTACGTCCTCGACGCCTCTCCGAGCTCGAAGTTCTGTCCGCCCGGCTCTGTTCTCGACGAGTACTAGCTTGCAAGAATCCTATTGGCATGCTATAATTAGGTCTTATATTCTATGAATTTCCGGTTACATATGTATGAATGCTTTGACAATTGTAATATCGAGAGATTGATAAGTTTCATATGTTTTTATGTTATAGAGTGTTTTGACATTTATAATTGTTAGTATGATCAAGAGCAATTGCTACCAAGATTAGTATAGGAATGTTCATTACTTATGTTTTGTTAATCTAGGATAAGTCCAGTTAGTAAATCATAATCAACCTAACTTGTGTGGTAATTATTAATCTAATAAGGTTGGTAGGATAGTTCCATTAATCTTGTTATGTTAAATCACATAAAGGTAACTTAGTTGCATGTATCGAGAGATAAAATTAAGTTCTGTTCTAGAATTGGTTGAAGATATATGAAATAATTTTTGATAACAATCACTATGCTTAAATGAATCGTTGTCTATATGCTTGGATTATAAATGTTGGTTAAGAATGTTCTTTTAGGAATGAATGTTAGTTTAGGAATGAGCTTAGTTAATAACCAAAATCTAAATTATCATGTTAACTTCAAAATGTACTCAAATTAACCATTTATTTCATATCATAATTCACGACATTCATAGGAAAATAGCTTATTTAGCTTAGAAATATCTAGGTTAGGGGCAATTTTACCTTTGTATCTTTGTTTTGATGTGTAGACCTTAAACATAGTGAAATCGTGGTGATTTGGTAATAATTTGAGCTACAAACGAGCCAAATATCGTCATACAAGTCTACGTTACTTGAAGTCAAAGTTAATTCCAAGAGACAAGTTCTAGAAGTGGAAATTAGTGTTTGTCGCGCTAGCACACGTTGACAGCTTTGATACCTTTTGATATTTTGGCCATACCTTTCTCATACGGAATCTGATTTAGGATATTCAATATGTGATAGAAAGCTAAGACATAGATAAACAACTTTTGTCTTTTGAGTGTTTCCAAATTCGGAAAGAAAAATGGTCAAAACTGGGTTCAAAGTCAAGATAATGTCTTTATAGCGCGACCAAATGCATCTCTGGCGCGATAGGGCAATTTTAACTCATGTCTCTGGCACGACCTATGCATCTCCGGCACTACCAGGCATGAAAAGGCCATATCTTTGGTGCGACAAAGGCCATCTCTGGCGTGACGACTTGATGTTTTCAGCAAAATGGATTATTTCGATCATTCTTATCAAAACTACTTTTCCCAAGGGTCGTGTATGTTCACAAGAGTCGTCTATGACTTCTAAAGGTTATAACCCTTGTAACACACCTCCTAGATGCCTATAAATATCCCCATTCTCTACATATTTTGGGTGTGAATCAAAAGATTTGATTCATTAAGTGCGTCATTTTTCTTAGTGCAATACGCCTAAATTACGCCCATTTATGCCTCCATAAACACCTTACACATTCATTCTAGATTCCATGGCATTATAGTGATGATCGAGAGATACACTTCTTTCATCAATTCATCAAGGAGACGATGAGCAAGAACGTCTCGAGGCTTGACACACCTTATGAGGAAGAGTAAAAAGGATTGACAATTCTCTTTCTCTTCTTAGTTATAGTTCTTATATTCTCTGAATTTTCGTTTACATTTGTATGAATGCTTTGACAATTTTTGTATCGAGAGATTAATATTTTCAAATGTTTTTATGTGATTCAATGTTTTAACGTTTATGATTGTTAGTATAATCGAGAGAGAATGATATCGAGATTAGTGTTGGAATGTTCATTACTTATATTTTGTTAATCTATGATAAGTTCAGTTAGTAAATCATAATCAATCTAACTTGTGTGATGATCATTAATCTAATAAGGTTGTCTAGGATAGTTCCATTAATCTTGTTAGTTATGTTTAATCACGTAAGGATAACTTAGTTGCATGTATCGAGAGATCAAATTAAGTTATGTTCTAGAATTAGTTGAATATATATGAAATAGATTGTCATAACAATCATTGTGCTTAAATGGATCGTTGTCTTTGCTTGGATGATAAATGTTGGTTAAAAATGTTTTTGTAGGAATAAATGTTTGTTTAGAAGTTAGTTTAGTTTATAATCAAAATCCAAATTATAGCTTTTCGATGAACCTCGAGAAAACGAATAAAGTAAATAGTGCTTAAATAAGTAATTAGCGTTTTCCTGTGGGTTGAATCTTTTATTACTACATAAGCGACTTCGTACACTTGCGGACATCGCCCAACATATCGCTTTTCTATAAATCTCGAGAAAACGAATAACATAAACAATGAATGTAAATAAGTAATTAGCGTTTCCCTGTGCGATCAATATTTTATTACTATTGAGTGACTTCGTACACTTGCGGAAATCGCCCAACAATGGGTTTGGAGATGGTGGAATGGAATAATTTTTTCTTCGGTTTCTAAGTAGATTTTGTTATTGTCAAAGCTACTGAGAGGCAGAAAGTGTTTTTAAATTCTCAACTTTTGTGTACTACAAGTTTTTAATCTATTATGGTTTTATGGAAACCTCTAAATTATGAGTGGATTAAAATCAATAGCGACGGTGCAAGCAAAGGGAACATGGGTTTGGCTTCAGCCAGGGGATTGATTCTCGATGAGGCTGGGCATTGGCATGGTGGATTCCTTTGTAATTCGGAAATTTTTTCAGCTACGATCTTGCTGAGTTATGGGGAGTTTATTATGGTCTGGAGTTTGTGTGGAAGAAAGGGTTCAAAAGGGTTGTAATGGAAGTTGATTCTGTGGCTCATTTTCTCTCTGATCTGGACAAAACTATTCATAGATATGCTTAGCTTACCGAAGGTTGTAAGGTGTTGTTGAAGCAGAGTTGGGATGTTAGAATTGTTCACACCTTCTGTGAAGGGAATACGACTACTGATTGGATGGAAAGTTTCGCAAGTACTACTTTCTTAGTATACCACGAGTGTGATGTCATCTGCAGGCAAGATCTTCTCTTAACTGACTCATGTGGTTTGAGCTCTTTACATCGAGTCCGTATGTAGTTGCTTTGTTGTTTGTTTTCCTGTTGTCTTTTCCTTTCTTTTCTTGTTTGTGATTTTAACCCCTCCGATTTGTCAGAAACATAAAATAATAACGAACACAAATAATACATACACAAATAACTTAAAACACTCCTATTAACACCATACAACTTACTTTGAGAATGACAAATTACTTAATTTTTGCGTTCACATAACCATAAATTACTTAGAACATTATTATTTCCATAGCATAAAAAAACTCAACCAATCAACACCATGCAACAAATAATTAATAGAAAATTAATCATTTTCATAATTTATATATCACATTCAGTGTTCAAGAAAGCGCTAGGCGCTTGATGCGTGACTAGCACCATGTAATATCTAAGATTACGCACAGGTCATCAATAGTATATAAAACGGTAAGAACCGAGTATCGATCCACAGAGAAAATGGGTTAGATTATTACTAATGTTCAGATCTAAAAGAGTAAAGAGTAACCAGGTGAGTTTTAAAGCAAGAAATAACAAGAAAAGTAAATCAAGCAAGTAACAAAGCAGAAAAATGACAGATCTAGGGAGAACAGGGTTGTTCTCGAGCACAAGGCTAAGAAGAGGGTGTTGACAAACAATAATAAATGGGATACATGGAATGAGCACGGGGTCCAGCAAGCACAGGTCTCTTAGATCTAGGTTATACTTGTAAATACGTGGTCAAGTGGTTCCAAAAGTATCGTTCTCTCACGTTTCCATGACAAGAATGAATAAAAGAAAGATGAAATAGCATTTCTACGGACTTTCACCTAACTTGCACAGATCTATGCGCCGGAACAGGGTCACTCTGATTTCTCTTGAGTTCCGTACACATCAAGCAAGATTAACAGCCATTTCTAGCTAAATATTTACTTAACCTTATAGTCTAGATCCAGATCCAGATCTTATCTACTTTCTTTCAAAATATAGATAAATCATGCATATACATTAAGGCCTTTAACATATAATGAACATTTAAGCATATATCTATAAGTTAACCACGTAAAACACTCTAAACAAAGACTAACCGAGACCCATTCATGCTTTTCCCAGCCCACTCCACGTAAAGAAAACTACTCACACTTCATATCTCTTTATCCACGAAGCAACAAAGATGAAATGAAGAAGAAAGCATAAAGATTATATTGATAATGAAGGAAGGAGCTCCAACTCTCCCATGGCAAAAATGCCAAGGAAGAAGATGAATCCCAGCCTCCAAGGTTGGTTACAAGAAAGATAAAATATGATTGATTGAGAGATTTTAGGTTATCTTGGGGGATAAGACTAGTGTTCCTTTTATAGGCAAACAAAAGGATGCCCTAATGCATGGCAATCCCCAAAATACCAACAATAAAGCAAATATTCTGACATAGGACAAAAACAATAAAGAGGAGCGCCCTAGTGACGTCACCCATGTGACTAAGCTTGATCTTTTCCCTTTTCATCAATGACACATCTCCCTGCCATGCACAGCCTGCGCCAAACAGCAGCACAGCTACTAAAATCATCCTTTTAAGCACAGCTTCTCATCAACAAGCAATTCAGACATGCTCCAATGCATTTATAAGAAAACAATACGAGAAGAAGAGAAACGATGCAAATAAATGCAATGAAACAGCCCTAAACACTATCAAAATACACGCACAATCTGTGCACATCAGCGCTAGTCGGGCGGTGACCCTCCGCCTAGCGCCTAGAGCGCTTAGTCGGAACCTAGACGATTTAGGCGGTTTTAAGATAAAATAATATTTATTTTTATAATAAGTTAATTATATGTAAATAAATTAATAAAATAAAATAATATTTATTTTTAATTTGCTATTTTTTCAAAAATATGATAATTTGAAGAGATTTGCTTCTCCAATAAAATAATCATTGCATTTATTACCACAATCATAATTCAATGCAAAATAAATTAAGAAATAAATTAGACCCATTAAAAATGAATTAAAAACTTAAGAAATAAATTAAGCCCATTAAAACCGTCTAGGCCGCCCAGCCCGCCTAACTTCCGCCTGACCCGCTTAAACAACCCTTCCGATTTTTATCACCGATTAAGGTGAAATCGGAGCGGTTTAGGACCGCATAGCGCCTAGGCGGCCGCCTAGGTCGCTTTCTTGAACACTGATCATATTTAAGAGATATAATATTTTTCGATTATAACATTGTTATCCTTCAAACATATCATTCTTTATCTCCATTGTAAATTTCGTTAAATTTTCCTTTACATGAACTATCTCCACGGTGCTTCTAGTTCCTCGGTGCGTCATCTCCGACATACTTTGAATTATACTTTCGCTCGTGGCACTCACATTTACATTAGAAGACCATCCCAAAAGAGTCTCACACTGTCACACACATTACCCTTCAAACTCCTCGATCTAAATCACATAAACCGTACTTTTAAAATTTTATAGCTTTGGAACTTCAAATTAACTAAAAATGAAGGTAAATGAGAAGGAATGAAGAACAATAACAAGAATCTAATTTATAAAAGGCTTACCCCCGTTTCAAACCATTAAAGTTGACACTTTTTTTCATTTAGACACATGAAGTTTGAGTTTTTCACATAGTCCATTAAATTATATAAAAACACACCACTTAGACACATTATGCCTATGTAACACCATGTTGGTAGCACCAACATAATGAGAGGAGTGAAAGAGAATAAAATTGTGAATTTTTTTATGGTAAATTACAAAAATACACCTAATTAATTTCATTTTTTTGCATTTTCTTTCTTCTTCCTTTCTTCTCCTTCTTCCCTCTTCTTCTTCCTCTTTTTTTTTTCTAATACAAAATCTAAAATTCTAGATTTTCAGAATTTCTGGAATCTGAAAGAAATTCTGGAATTTCAGTTCAAATTCTAGAAAATCTGAAGTTCCAAATCATTAAATTCTAGAATTCTAAATTCCTGAATTTTTGGAATCTGAAAGAAGTTCTAGAATTTCAGTTCGGATTCCAGAAATTTTAGAATTCCATATAATAAACTATGGAATTCCAGATTCAAGATTATAAAAACTTGAATTCTAGAAATTCTGGAATTTCAAATTTTGTATTAGAAAAAAAAAGAGAAAGAAGAAGAGGGAAGAAGAAGAAGAAGAAGAAGAAAAAAGAAGAGAAAGAAAAAGAAATAAGAGAAAAATGGAGGACCAAAAATGTAATTTTTTCGAGCGGGTGTGTTACACTCTCGCTAGTGAAATTGAGATTGTGTCCAAAATGGGCTAAACGTATCTGACAAACCAATTTGAGGGAGCTAAGTGAAAACCCACATATTGCATGTGTTAAGTGAAACAAAGTGTCAATTTCAAAGGTGTGAGAGGGGATTAATTAAATCTTTAAAAAATAAAACTAAGAAAAAACTCAATTTTGTGTTGGTTGAAGGATGAACACATATCAATGGAAGGAGCAAAGAAAAACGTACAAGAGGAGTTTTTGGGAAAGGAAAATGATATACAAATGATCAAGGGTATTTTGGGTACTTTTAGATGTTGTTTTTTATAAGGTGACTAAATCTTATTTGACTAACGAAATCTTCATTTTAAGCTAACAATAAGGATCAAATTGTTAACTAAGATAAAAATTAGAGATCAAACTGTTAATGAAGATAAAAATTAGAAACTATGTAGCAAGTTCTTTAAATTTTGAGGATCAACAAGTAAAATTCTTATAAAATGTAGGACCATTAAATTAGTTCTCTTAATAAAAATGTTAGGAATCTAAATTAGATGTAATCCTAGAATGGAATCTGTAACTGCCGACCAATCAAATAAGTAGTGCATATTATTTTGGGCGGATAAATTTGACCCACATCTCGGGTTAAACCAGCTGGTCCGAGGAACACAAATGTGGTGACGAAACGGTGACGTATTGTGGATAATGTGAAACACAGATCGAAATGACGTCGTATTGTTTATTTTTTTTGTTTTACAATTGCAACTTTATATACAACTAATTAAATTACACCTTAACTAATCAAGGTAATCTCATCCTATATTTTCTCACATTATAAAACTTTCCTAACAACTCTCTTCGGTGCGAAGAACTAATATTATATACACATAAATTTATAAAATTCCAAATTTTCATATTTTATTACACGTTAATCTCATTATGCTTCTATTTAAAATAATTCTGTCAATTTCAGTTAAAAGGGAAAATTGGTAAATTTATCCAACTTGTTTGTCAGTCAAATGGCATCTAGAATAAGAGTCATTTTACTAATACTTTCCAATTTCTTTCTAAAATAATACGAAACTTAAAATATTCTTTTCTTTTCGAAGGGAAATTAAAATATTCTTATAAATGACATTACAAGTTATTGATGCAGCAAGCTCAAATTTAATTAGATACATAAAGTCCATGCTATCTTTTCCTAAAAATAAATTGTTTCATTCATAGAAAGACAATACATCTCCTTATAAGTAATTAAACAATTATAATTAAAAAAGGTAATTTTTTTAAAAAAAACATATGTGATTTCACTTATTTAGAAATGATTGTAATTTACTTTTTTCCAAAATGAAGATTGAAATTTCACATTTTTTAAAAAAATGACATTTTAGTTTGACCTTATAAAAACTCATGGTTAATGATCTTAAACTCAAAAATTTCAAGAATTAAAGTTGTTTAATACCATAATTTTCATGGAACCACATTTTTAGATTTGGAAATCATCATTTTTTTAACTTTCTCTCTCTAGACGTTGATTTTATCTCTCTTCACTAAACATCATCTAAATGATCACAAAATAAAAAAAAAAGTCGAAATATTAAAGTTTCTTAGACTATCAATATTTATTAGAATATATCATTTTTGAAGTCGTAAACGATGATTTTAAGAGCTCCAATAATAAAAGTCCTCATTTTGCAAAAATCTGAAACCTCAATCATTGTTTTGACAAAAAGTAAACAACAATAATTTCTCTGAAAATAAGTGAAACCACATAGTTTTTCTTTTAACTTTACCCTTAAAGAAAATACATCTTGAATATGAATTTTCAATATTATAAATCGGGATATAGATCAAATAGTAGATAATGCTAAACATACTCCACTCAATATCGAATCCATAATCTTTTTCTTTTGGACCGACTTCGTAAACTTTCAATGAATTTGATCGCTTCCTCCTAGCTATTACTAGTAAGATTACCTCTATTAGTTCATTCTTAGGCTCTGTTTTTTATGACTGAAATCTACTGGATAGAAAATTATTAAACTGAAGTGCATTTAATGAAAAAAAGTTATTGAAATTATTGAACTGAATTGAACTGAAATTACCGATAAGACGTAAAGAACATAGCCTTACTATCTGCTTTCTTTGTGTCCTCTGGTTTAAGGTTCATAAGAGAACTTCTTGTTACTATAAAATTGTTATTTAACTAATTGAACTAAAAGATCGAGCTGATAATTAAAAACCAATAACATGTTTTATATTAATTTTTGTCACAGCTCTTTACGCGAATGCCCCTGGGTTGCGTCCACAACACAACCCCATCACACAATGTATTTTTAATTCAACAAAAATTGAGGTTGTCAGGACTTGAACTCATGACCTTTCGAGCAAATGCTCTGATACTATGTCAATAACCAATTGAACTAAAAGCTTGAGCCGATAGTGAAGGCTCAACAACATATTTTATCTGTCTTTTCAAGAAATAAATAAAAAACACCCATAAATGAAGACATCTTACAACCATCCATATAGAAAGAACGAACAAAAATTTTCAAATAAAAGAAGAAACTAATACAACTCCTTGATTTTTTCTTCAAAATCGATAAATGACACAACCCAAGAGAGAAATCGAAACAAAACTCCATAAACTGGATGAAGAGCTGACACGTTTTGGACGGTTAGGAGTTTTCCCCCTTGTGCACCATGTAAATTACGTGGGTTTATTTTATTGACGTATATATTTTTGTTTTTCTTAAGAATGATGTGGTCCATAGTTTTAAAACATAGAGAAATATTTTTTTGATAAACAAAGAGAAGTACTAAAGCAAACGAGGGATGAATGGAGTGTCTTGCCTATAAATAGATGCAACTATCTCTCTTAAAAGACACAAAAGAATCAAATACCACAAAAAAGGCACATATAACACATATAACAAAAAAAAAAAATGAAAGTAAACCAAGTCCTTCACATGAATGCTGGAGAGGGAGATACAAGTTACGCTCAGAACTCATTGCTTCAGGTATATATATTCTCTTTTTAGTTCATTATTTAACATTGTTAACGAAAAGAAAAAAAGAAAAAAAAGAATGACAATATTCAACACATTATTAAGTCAGCATGTCATATCTCTAAAAAGACATATCGTAGTTCTCCTCTATATACGCTCTTTTTGTCAAGTATATACGTTCTTTTTTTCTTCTCTGTATTTAACTCGCGATGGTAAATTATGTTTTAACTGAAATAGTCTAATATTGAGCATGTGATGTTTATATATATGATACAGCAAAAAGTGATAGCAATGACAAAGCCAATAGTTGAAGAAGCAATGACCAAGTTCTACACCACAAAATTTCCAAAGTGCTTAAGTATGGCAGATTTGGGTTGTTCTTCAGGACCAAACACTTTGGTTGTTACTGCAGAGATTATTGGTACAGTTGAGAAGCTTTGTCGAAAAATAGGACACGAATCACCAGAATATCAGGTTTTCTTGAATGATTTGCCAGGAAACGATTTTAACACCATTTTCAGGTCATTACCAAGCCTCAACCAAGAATCATGTTTCTTCAATGGTGTACCTGGTTCTTTCTACGGCCGACTTTTCCCTACGAATAGCCTGCATTTTGTCCATTCCTCCTACAGTCTTATGTGGCTATCTCAAGTAATTACCTACTTACATTTACCATCTCAAACTGAATCTGATATATCCAAAAGAGAATCATCGTTTCCTTTTCTATAATTTATCATTTCAGTTTTTGCAGAATGCCTCATGTTTGTAAGGACGATCTTGTTTATAATCATATACATTAAACATAGATTACCAGAAAAATAATAGAGTAATTCGATTAAATGTGAGATATTCAATTTAAATGGATATGAAATTAACGATTCAAAAATATATAGCCTATCTTTAGCTAAAATTTATGTTACAAAAGAAATATACATATTTTGTTTTTCTTTTCTGGACCAGCTCCAAAAATAAATATGGGTAATTAATATGCTAACTGTAATAGGTCCCTGAGATGGTTGAAAGCAATAAAGGGAATATATACATGGCAGAGAGTAGTCCAGAAAGTGTTCTGAAAGCATATTATAATCAATTCAAGAAAGACTTGTCCACGTTTTTAGTTTGTCGATCAAAGGAATTGGTGGCAAGTGGCCATATGGTTCTGACCTTTTTGGGCAGGAGAAGTGAAGATCCTTCTAGCAACGAGTGTTGTTATATTTGGCAACTTTTGGCTACTGTTCTCAACCAAATGGTCTCCGAGGTAATGAATTCACCACATTCTTTCACTTTTTCAATGTATAAACTCATGTTTCTGTCTATTGCATATTCTATTTTCGGAAGCAATTAGATGTTATAAAGGTGCACCAGTTTTTGAAAAATATTAGATTGGGCCGGATCAATAGTGGTCTTGCCTATAGAACCACTCCCAGTTTTCATGTTAGTGATACATTCGACAATGTTTAGTGAGATAAAATTCTGAAATCATAATTTTATGCAACCGATAGCAATTTTTCATAGTAAATATGATACCAAACAATTTTTATTCTTGGAAAATTTAATTTTAAAGTCGATGATAACAGTCATTTTTCACAAAGTCAAATGCAAATAGCAATATTTTGAAAAGTTATTTAACTACAAAGATCAAATTCTTTTAAAAAAAATAAAATAAAACAAATGACGGATATTTGTTTTTTTCAAAAATTAATGTAACTACAAAAGTTTCTTCTATAATTAACCTTTTTTATGCACTAGTAATTGATGAGAAACTTAATTTATGCGACTAAAAACTTTTAACATTCAAATGATAATTTTATGATGGCTTTAAGAAATCGTATATAGTATGAGGAAAGAGAGAGTAAAATCGATTTATAGGAATTAATGATGCATGCAGGGAGTAATAGAAGAAGAAAGTTTAGATTCGTTCAACATACCTCAATATACACCTTCTCCATTTGAAGTCAAATCAGAAATAGTCAAGGAAGGCTCTTTTAGCATTGATCGCTTGGAGGTCTCTGAAATCAATTGGAATGCGTACTACGATGATCCTATCGTTTCAGAACAACACAAGGATCAAGGATATAATGTTGCCTCTTGCATGAGAGCTGTGGCTGAGCCCTTGCTCGTTGCCCATTTCGGCTTCGATGACCAAACTGTTTCTGACATTTTTCACAGGTATCGTTGTATCGTTGCCGATCGAATGACTAAAGAGAAGACAAATTTCATCAACATTACTGTTTCTGTCACTAAAAAGAAGGGATAAATTATCTCTAAACTTCAGTTTTTTCTATGATTCAAGAATCAACATAACATGTTTGTTTGTGGGAGAAAATCCTACTGTGGCCTCGTTGTTCCGCTCAAATGATGGTGTGTTATCACTTGGACTGTTATATATGGTATCATTTGATTCGACGGGATTAATACCCGACTCATTATTGAATTTGTCGTAGTGTTTTTTTTGCCGGTCTTCCCAAGTTTTTCATAATTTGTTGGTTGGTGTGCGAGGATATATAGTACCATAAACTATACATACAGTTGATCATTGTGGCTTGTGATGTATATTTGGCAAATTATATACAAGTATGGTTCAGTTGTTCAATAATATTGCTCCCAATTGTGGTTACCCTGTTTAATGTTTGATATTACTGGAAATCAGTTGGTTTGAATCCGAATTATTTTAAAATGCATAGCCCAAAATACTCAATCTTATTTGCAATGGAACTACAAAAAGATGAACAAAAAGCATATTAATGTCTAGCTAGTTTCATCATAATAATATTGCTAAAAATTTATTCTTATAGTTAAAGTCTAAAAATTATTATTTTATTTATTATTCGATAATTATTTTATTTGATTACTTTTTAGCAATTTAATTTATTAGTTTAAGTTTCACCAAATACTTTCAAGGCAAATAGTATCTTTTATCTAAATCTTTTGCATATAACAATATTTGAAGGAGCAGTAATTTTGATAAATGTTAGATAAAGTTGATTTGACAGAAGATTAATCGCTAAATAATTAACCTTTAAAATTAGTTGATTCAAAGAATACCGAAATATTGAATTAAAACAAAGTAACAACTTTATCCAATAATCAAAAGTGCTGATTATATAAGAAAACTGACATTTACAATAGAGGCTTAAAAAAATCTAAATAGAAATCACAAAACAAATATAAGAAAATAGAAACCTAATTAGAAAAAGAAAAGTAAAATGGAAACTACAACTAATTAATAAGTTATGATTTTGAAAGCTTAAACGTCTGAACTCGGCTAAAATATAGCATGGGGCTCAGTGACGTAAGTCCAATGAAAATAGAATAAATAAACATATATTTATGAAAATTCAGACCTGATAACAATTGCAAAATCACCACACTATTTCGAAACTTTATGCATCAATATTATTCAAACTCGAATTCTCCATTCAATTCATAATGATTTTGGATAATTTAAGTAACCAAGTCAATATATATTAGTTTAAAATGTGTTTGATTTATTTATTGTTTAACTGTTTTATATTATATACCTTATGTATTGTTACTTGATTTTTATCCCAATATTTATTATCAATTATTAATATTATATTCCTATTTAAAGCCATAAATAAAAAACAGTTGAAAAAGAATTAAATGAGCAAAAATTTATTTACAAATATTAGATTTTCTTAAGAATTTAGGCCCTTTTTTTTTACTTATATTCAACGTATTTTAGCAATTTCAGTTCTATTAAGCAATTTCTATTCTATTCAACAATTTCATTCAGAAATTTCTGTTCAGTTCAACAATTTCAGTTTGTTTAGCAATTTCAGTTCAATTCAGTTCAACCAAAAAGAACATGACCTTATTACCCAAACGAATTTCCAACAAATTAGTGCATCATCACAGTTCATCGGTTCCGAGTGCAGTAAAATGAGACTAGAATACTTGCAAGCACATCATGGAAAATATGCACGTGGTGGCTTCACACATCAACCATGTTAAAGGGAATCAAATTTCAAATGCTTTAGCTAGTTTCGTGAGGGTTTAGTGATAGTTTGAATTGGTGGAATATTGTCTCATCTTTTTGTGTTAGGTCCTGTTTTTTTATCTTTTATTAGTAATTTATTTTAGTTAAGTACAATTCAGTTTATTCAATTCAATAATTTTTCTTTAGTAAATGCACTTCAATTCAATTTAGTTTAAATCAATTCAGTTCAATTCAGTGTAAATCAATTTTAATTTAATTCAATTATAAAGAACAAGAGTTTAGTTACTTCTCACATACCTTGAATGCCTAGAATTTGGACCAATTCATTTTGTAATCTTTTATAACTTTTAGTTTTTTTTACTGTATGGTCTTGTTCCAGTAACAAAAGTCATGAAAACAACTTTTTATTTGAATCCATAAATTTGCAAAATCCACAAACAATGATAATATCTTCACATGTTTTTGCTTAAAAAAAATAATTTGAACCACGATTTTCTTTTAATTCTTTATTCTAATAAATCAGGTAGTAAGCAAGTAATTAAGTAATCAGATTTCGTTTTTTTATAGTTGAACTAAATTTGCTTAACTAATTGACTGAACTGACCTCTATAAAATTGGAATGAAATTTGTTGAAATTAAAAAAAACTAATTGACTGAACTGATCTCTATAAAATTGGAATGAAATTTGTTGAAATTAAAAAAAGAAAAACATTGCCTAATATTCACTACAAAATATAACTCCTTTACAATCTTTTTCAATAGTTACAGGAGTAGGAGTAGGAGTACGGGCAAAAATAACATGCATATTCCACGAGATGTATTTTTCATCACTCTTGTGCCGGCCAGTATGTTTTCCGGGGCTCAAGATTCTCGTAAAACACATGCTCATGTATAATGATGATATTGAATATTAAGAAAAGCCAAAAGCATTTGGGAAAAGTACCCTTACCAAAATAATAATAATAATAAATAATAATAATAATAATAATAATAATAATAAAGATTCAGGTGTGACAATGGACTTATGGTGTGACAGCCCACTTATGGTGTGACAAGGGAAAGAGGTGGGGCTAATTTTGTAATTGAATAAGAGAAGGTGGCAAACTTGTAATTAAGAGAAAAAGCCATATGCGTGAAAAATGGAGGAAAGGAAGAGGATGTGATGTCAGCGCTGATGTCACATCTGGAGAGAGAAAAAGTTTTAATTAATTTCTTTAAAATGCATTTTCCCGTTCTTCTCGAACTCAATTTTCAAAAAAAAATTATAACACTAAACTCGTATTAATTAGGCGGTCATTTTGAGACCCATTGTTGCTATTTATAAGCAATTTTTATTTTTATTTATTTTTCTATGGTTGTTCCGAATTAATACTCGGTTGTTCCACCAGAACACTACACTTGTTCCACCAGAACACTACATTTTTTTACACTCTCCGAGTATTCTGCTGGAACAAATGTAGTAGTCTGGTGGAACAAGTGTAGTATTCTGCTGGAACAAATGTAGTAGTCTGGTGGAACAAGTGTAGTATTCTGTTGTTTCGAATTAATAGTCTGTTTGTTTCAAAATTATAATCTGTTTGTTTCAAATTAATATTCTGTTATTCCAACAAACCATTGTTCCTTAAACAATCTAATACACATATCACTCATCTGAAACACCTCGAAATGGACATCAACACCTCCATCCTCATTCACTTCCACATTCTCAAGCTTCACCAACGCAAATACATATATAATTACTGCTGTTTCATTGGCCAGGTTTGCATTCTCTATTTAGATGGGAAAGAAAACAACACCCTAAAAAATAATGGATCTTAAATAAGCAAAAAAGTGAAAGGACCAAAGTATCAGTGGCATATCTGGATCCATTGTAGAAAACAAACCACATCAAGATGATGACCAAAGTATCTGCAACAATTAATTAAGGAACCCAAATGCTGAAATTATCAAGCAAATTATCCCAAAAGGTGTATGATTTAGTGTTAGTTGAGGAAATAGAAAAGGATACTGAAAAGCCAACGCTCCCACCAATCCAACATATACAGACCAAAAGTCGCATTATAGAGATACATATTCCTTTGAATCAAATTCATGGCTTTGAACCTGCTGGATTAAAGTAGAATTTATTGTTAGATTAATGGAACGGCGGAGAAGGGGAGGTGTGGTGGTGGTTGGGAGGAGGAGGAAGGAGGTTCAGACATAAGGGATCGACGGAGGAGAGGTGGCGGTGGCATGAATCCGCCGTTCGATGGTGGTTTTGGTGGTGCCGGAGGGAGAGCGTCATACCGGCGACGTCGCGGGTGGGGAAAGAAGAAGATGGCTTTTGAAGAACACTAATAGAATGAAAAATTGCATTTTACAGACCTAATTAATTACACTATTGGTACCTGTCTCACCATAAGAGAGCTGTCACACCATAAGGGGGGTGTCTCACCTGAACTTGACTCTAATAATAATAATAATAATAATAATAATAACAATAATAATTTAGGCAAATAATTTAATAGTTCTTATGTTGTGCAAAAACTCATTGTTTGGTCCATGTATTTTTAAAAACCCACTATTTAGTCTCTGAGTTTTGTCTCCTTTTAACACTTTAGTCTCTGCCGTGATATTAAAATACAAATTTCGTTAATCAACGCAAATTTCGGTCAAAATCAACATATTAACAAATATTAGTACCTAAAATACTCCGAGTTTTGTCTCCCTTAACACATATTAATACCTAAGATGACGCCAATTCAAGTGCTAAATTTGTCATTCAAACATATTAGTAAGGGTGTTTTAGGTACTAATATGTGTTAACATGTTGATTTTGACCGAAACCTAACGAAATTTTTATTTTAATATCACGGCAGGGACTAAAGTGTTTACGGAGACAAAACTCAGGGACTAAGTCGTGAGTTTTTAAAAATACAGTGACCGAACAGTGAGTTTCTGCAAAATATAGGAACTATTAAATTATTTGCCCTAATAATTTTCTCTCCAAAAATTCACTTTCTCTTTTTACACTAAGTCTTTGTTTGGAAGTTGAGAGGTTAATGGAGGTGAAAGTTAAAGGAGGTTAACGAGAGTAACATAACGGAAACGGAAGTGACGAAAACGAAAATTAAATGTTAACCTTGTTTGGAAGTTGGTGGAATTAATTGAATTGGAGGTTAATGGACGTAAATTAGTTAAAACGTTTACGTTACTTCCATTAACCCCCGATTTGGAGGTTAAGATTTCGAGGTTAATGGAAATAAAACGTTAACTCTCATTAACCTCCATTTAATTTTTTTAAAGACTCTCAGACAAGGTTAATTAGAAATTTTACGTTCCATTACTTTCGTTAACATTCATTAATCCCCTCTCAAACAAGGGCTAAATATCACCTGAACGACTATAAATTAAAAAGTGGAATAATTAAAGCTGCTTAAGACATAATCAATTTTTGAAAAAAAAAATTTCTTTTTTTTTAATATTTGACATCTCTAAAAATCATTTTTATAGCCTCTAAATAAAAATATCCCTTTTATTAATCAAAATATAAAAACCATATTCACTTTTTTCTTGTCACAAAAGTAAATTATACCGTCACTTTTTTAGCAAATTTGTAACAATATATATGTTTTTTAGAATTTATACTAACAGTAATAATAATAAAGATACTCTCTTGGTTCTATATTGTCCGTTTTTTTTATAACTTAGCAAATTATACAGTCACCTTTTTAACAAATTTGTAACAACATGGAATTTTTTTTGGAATTTACATTAATACTCTAATCTTCCAAAAAGAATACTATGATATTCCAAAACGAATACTCTGATATTCCAAAATGATTCTCTGATATTCCAACAAGAATACTCTGATATTCCAACAAGAATACTCTGATATTCCAAAATAATAGTCTAATCTTCCAAAAGTATAATCTGATATTGTCCGTTTTTTTTATAACTTAGCAAATTATACAGTCACCTTTTTAACAAATTTGTAACAACATGGAATTTTTTTTGGAATTTACATTAATACTCTAATCTTCCAAAAAGAATACTATGATATTCCAAAACGAATACTCTGATATTCCAAAATGATTCTCTGATATTCCAACAAGAATACTCTGATATTCCAACAAGAATACTCTGATATTCCAAAATAATAGTCTAATCTTCCAAAAGTATAATCTGATATTCCAAAAATAATACTCTGATATTCTAAAATAATACTCTAATCTTCCAAAAGTATAATCTGATATTCCAAAAACAATACTCTGATATTCCAAAATGATACTCTAATATTCTAAAATAATACGCTGATATTCCAACAAGAATACTATGATATCCCAAAATAATACTCTAATATTCCAACAAGAATACTCTGATGTTCAAAATAATACTCTGATATATATTCCAAAATAATACTCTAACATTCCAACAAGAATACTCTGATGTTCCATAATGGATCTCAAAATGACCGCTTAATTAAATACGAGTCCAACAGTATAAAAACTTTCGAAAAATGAGTTCGGGAATGAGCCTTATCGTGATAACACGCCGTATAATGTTCCTCTGAATCTCGTTCCCTTCATCATCAGTCCCCCTTCCCTCAATATTCACGTGTATGCCCTCAATTTCTTTACAATTATGCCATCTTTTCCCATTTAATTACAAAATTGCCATCATTTTCACACCATAAAATTTGTCTCACCAAAATTGATTTGTCACACTCGATCCTTCCCCATCTTAATTAAAGGGATTCTCACCCACTAAAGAATGACTTAGTAGTTATTATCATGGTTTTGAAAATTAGGCCGAACGGGCCAGTCGGATCGGGTTTGACCAGAACTGTTGACCTATCCAGTCAGTACACGGTTTTTTCATAAGTCTAAAACCATTTAAAAACCGGTGAATCAGTCGGTCAGACCGAAAAAACAGTGAACCAAACCGGTTTACGGTTTAGAACAGTTCAAATTTTGAAGTTGAAAAAACCCAGAAAATTAGATCGGGCCGTTTTAAATCATGGTCAGTTTCTTACCATCATGGGAGGCGATTTTTTTAGGGGTAGCAGAATACTAAAAGACATAGCTAGATAGATAGATATATAGAGGGGGAGAGAGGCCAAAAATGTTGGTGGCTGGTGAAAATGATCAACGCCATTATGGGGAGGAGATTCTAGTTTGCTAAGATTAGTAGAGAAAAAAAGAATCAGAGAGTGATGAAGGGAGTTGGGCAGCTAATTCTAGTATTCCGGTGGAACAAATGTAGTAGTATGGTGGAACAAATGTAGTATTCTGCTGGAACAACCGAGTATCCAATTTGGAACAACCATAAAAAAATAAAAAAAAGATAAAAATCGTCTATAAATAACAACAAGGGATCTCATAATGACCGCCTAATTAATACGACTTTAGTTGTATAATTTTTTTTGAAAAATGAGTTCGAAAAGAGCGGGAAAATGCATTTTAAATAAAATAATGAAAACTTTTTCTCTCTCCAGAGGTGACATCAACGCTGACATCACATCCTCATCCTTCCCTCCAATTCCACGCATGAGGAGGTTTCTTTTAATTACAAGTTTGCCACCTTCCCTTGTCTCACCATAAAAACTAGTCTCATCTTGAACCTCTGTCTCATTTGAACTTGACTCATAAGTTTTTATTTTCTTATTATATTTTAAAAATTTTAGTAGCAACCAGTTAACTATTCATTATAAAAATAATTTGACATAATTTTTGACAATATTTTATAGATTTGGGATGAATTAATCATCAAAATTAGTTTGACAAATAAATTTTAAATCCACGAGCCGAAAGTAGTAAGAGAACACGAAATAGTTATTTTGACGTATTTTTTTCTTGACATGATTTTTATTGGGGTTTTTTACAAGACTAGCCCACTTTCAATAGGCCCATTACATTAGTAACCACTTTTATGTTTCAAATACTAAACTAACCACTCTCAATTTTTCTTCACAAAAATACCCCTCCTTTGTTTTTACTTTCCCTTTTAAGATATAACCGTTGCTTTCTTCTTTCCTTCTATCCCCTCCCTCGTTTTGCTTTCTTCTTTCCCTGTTAGCGGCTATCGCTTGATTCCTTCAGTTTCCAATCATTTGTTCGCTCTTTTTCCATTTTATGAATTCCAGGGCGAGAAAACGGCAACTAACGTTGACAGCAAGTGAAACTGTTCCATGCCTGCGCCATTAACTTCTCCCTCGTTTTTTCTTTCTTCTTTCCCGTTAGCAGCTATCTCGATTCAATTCATTTCTTTGCTCCTTTCCATTTTCAGGAATCCTCAGCAAGTAGCGGTAACCTCACTAAGCAACAACTTCGATTTCGACGTTTTCCATTCATCTTTCAACCTCGGTTTCATATGCATGCATTGTATTATGTATTTTGTTTGTAAAATTTGATTGCATGTTATTTTCTTTATGAAATTAGGTATGTAGGTTGTTTGCTGATCAAGTGATATTTGTAGGTTTAAGTCGTTTCGTTGTTTGTTGTCCTTATGTCGTGCTGTTATATCTATAGTTTAATGAGAAAATGCACGACATAAACTAGCACGACAGCATGACAGTGAGAAATATGCACTCACGTAGTGCTGTCGTGCTGGTTGATGTCGTGTTGTCGTGCTATTGCTTTTTTCACGTACATAGTGCATATTTCTCAACACGACAGCACGACAATGAGAAATATACACTATGTACGTGAGTGCATATTTCTCAGTGTCGTGCTGTCGTGCAGCACGACAGCACGACAGTGAGAAATATGCACTATGTACGTGAAAAAACAACAGCACGACAACACGACATCAACTAGCACGACATCACGACACTCTTGCCGTTTTCTTGCTGTGGATTCCAGAAAATGGAAAAGAGCAAATAAATGAATGGAAAACGACGGAATCGAGAGATAGCTGCCAATGGGAAGAACGGGAAAGAAGAAAGCAAAAACGATGGAGGGAAGAATCGAGAGATAGCTGCCAATGGGAAGTACGGGAAAGAAGAAAGCAAAAACGATGGAGGGAAGAATCGAGAGATAGCTGCCAATGGGAAGAACGGGAAAGAAGAAAGCAAAAACGATGGAGGAAAGAATCGAGAGATAGCTGCCAAGTTCTTGGTCACCGCTACTTGTTGTCGACGCCGGAAACTGGAAAAGAGCGAAGAAATTGACAACGACAGTACTCTTGTTATGGATTTGAGAGCAAATAAATTGAAAAACGAAGGAAATCTGGACGGAGGAAATTTTGTTGTGATTGAAGAGAGAGCTGCTAATGCTAAAGGGAAAGAAGAAAGCATAAATGAGGGAGAGTGGTTAGTTGGGGATATTTTTATCCAGAAAAGATGAGAGTGGTTAGTTTAGTATGTGAAACATAAAAGTGGTTACTAATGTAATGGGCCTATTGAAAGTGGGCTAGTCTTGTAAAAAACCCTTTTTATTGCGTCTTATTTTCACTCTGGCTTTTTGATGAATAACATGTAGGTCTCGTCCAATTGCAAAATGAATAAATGAAAGCAGTATATTGTTGTAGTTTTTATTTCATTCTTTCACTTTGTTAAATCTAAATGCGAGAGCAATATAAACATGTAGTATATCTGTAATGTGTGTGTACAGCTTCAATCCAAAATCCAACGGACTTATTGCTAAAAGCAAAGCAAATTATGAATTTTGCCAATAAGTTGGTTTGGTAATAACTAGTTAGCTGTTCCTCAAATAAGGCTTATTAAAACAACAATATTCAAGTCATGCAAAATTAATTTTCAAGAAATAAAGCAACTAAAAACTGACTCTAATAAACAATCTCTAATATTTTACTCACAAAATACCCTTTATATACCATAACCCCTTTAATTAAATATATCATTCTATCAGATAAAAAAAAAGATATATCATTCTATTCCTTAGTTACTTCACAAAAATGGAGGTAACTATCAAGAATTCATGCACAGTGAAGGCAATTACTCCAACAAAATCAGGCCCACTTTCTCTTTCCGAATGGGATCAAATTGGAACTATAACTCATGTTCCAACAATCTACTTCTATAAACCCTCATCGGTCTGGCTTGCGCAACCTGATTCCATCATCAATACCCTAAAAGACTCATTATGCCGCGCTTTGGTCCCGTTTTATCCACTTGCAGGCCGTTTAAACTGGACTGGTAATGGTCGTCTTGAGCTTGATTGCAATAACAAAGGTGTTACTATCATTGATGCTGAATCCCAATCTACAATAGAAGATTTAGGAGATCTTTCCCCTTCTCCTACTTATCAGTACTTGGTTCCAGTTGTAGATTATTCTCTTCCAATAAATGAATTACCACTACTTCTTGTCCAACTGACAAAGTTTCAATGTGGTGGAATTAGCCTTAGTTTAACCATTTCTCATGCTGTTGTTGATGGTCCAAGTGCTCTCCATTTCATATCCGAATGGGCTCGGATTGCTCGTGGAGAAACGTTATATAAAGTACCGTTTCTTGACAGGAAGATCTTGCGAGCGGGTGATCCTCCAGTTGGAAAGCCACTCCTTGATCATAAAGAGTTTGATCTTCCCCCCTTGTTGCTCGGGGAACCGAATAATCTCGAAGAACGGAGAAAGAAAACGACCGTTGACATGCTCAAGGTGACCAGAGAACAAGTGGAGAAACTAAAAATGAAGGCCAATGAAGGAAAAGATTTAGAGAAAGAACGTGGCTACACAAGATACGAGACCTTGACAGGGCACGTTTGGCGATCTGCATGCAAAGCTCGAGGTCATCAACCGGATCAGCCAACGGCTTTAGGTGTTTGTGTGGATTCGCGCTCGAGAATGCAGCCGCCTCTACCCGATGGATATTTTGGGAATGCCACTCTTGATGTAATTGCTGTAAGTAGCTCTGGGGAGCTCGTTTCGAAGCCATTAGGGTTCGCTTCGAGTAAAATACGAGAGGCTATAGAGAAAGTTACGAACGAGTATGTAATATCTGGAATAGACTTTTTGAAGAATCAGAAGGACTTGACAAAGTTTCAAGATCTGCATGCCCTAGGAGGCGATGATGGTCCATTTTATGGGAACCCTAATCTTGGAGTAGTGAGCTGGTTAAGATTACCAATTCATGGGCTTGATTTTGGATGGGGAAAGGAGATATATATGGGACCAGGAACTCATGATTTTGATGGAGATTCATTGCTTTTGCCAAGTCATCAAGGAGATGGATCTTTAATTCTTGCAATCTGTTTGCAAGTGGTTCATATGGAAGCTTTCAAGAAGCACTTTTATGAAGATATATAGCTTTACAATCACTGCCCAATGTATTAATTTATAAAACTTTCATAGCCAATGTGGAGAAATAAGGAAGACTAGAAACAGGATTTTAAGGAACCAATTAATACAGTAAACATGTGTTTCAATTCTTGTTTTTCTTGAATTCTAGATCCATTTGAATATTACTGCTGAAATTGTTTTGAGATATACCTAGAACACTCGCTGTTGTTTATTTTATTTCCCATTGGTAACTTTAAAGGCCTTTTAGCTCCTTAAATTGTCCCAATATTTGAACTACTCCCCTGAATTTTCTAAAGTAACAAAGGATCTACAGTTGTCTAAACGTAACAGATAATCTCATAAGTTAAAGATTGATGTATCAAAACGTGCAAACTGTAGACGCTGCATACAATAGGTGCAACCTTATAATACTGGAAGTCACAATTTTTTTTAAAAAGGCTTAATACATTCGTAACCCTATGAACTTTGTCCCGATTTTGCATTTAGTCTTATCAACTTAAGGAACAACCTATTAGCCACCTGAACTTGTAATTGTTTTTCACTTGGCCCCCTCAACTTGTAATTTCTTCCCACTTGCCCCTCGACTTGTCAATTGTCTCATTTTGCCTTTTTATGTTGATGTGGCATGAACCTTTTACTATCACTTATATTATGTCACATCAGCACAAATGGGCAAAATGGGTCATATTTGACAAGTTGAGGGGGTCAAATGGAAAAAATTACAAGTTCAGGTGGCTAATAAGTTGTCCCTTAAGTTGAGGAAACTAATGAAAAAAATGAACAAGTTCAGGAGGTTGTTGATATATTAAGCCTTTTTAAAACAATAATACAATGGGGTCATTTGCAACTTTCGGACAAGAATAAGCTGTAATTTGTAATAGTTGAATACAAATATGAAGTTATTTGTTACGTTTAAACAAGTAAGGAGAGTCATTTTTTACTTTTTAAAAGTTCAAAGAGACGATTGAAGTTTTGGAATAAGTTCAGGAGGCTACATATTTATTAAATCTTTTTTTTAAAAAAAATGGTAAATACAATGGCATAAAGATATTAAAAAAAAACTTGTTTCCTAGTAAATCAATAGATAATTTTCCAATTATATACTCATTTTGGAATTTCAACTGAGCTTAACTATGAGTTTGAGCTTTTCTTTCAATCGATCTCTTGATATGGTATCATTGTCTCTATTATCAAAAGTTCATGAGTTTGAGTCCTGACAATCTCATTTATTTGTCAACTAAAAAAAAATACGACAGAAATGAGCATGTGTTGTGCGTATTTTAAACCCAATAATTATTTGCATAAGAATAAAACTTTAAATGTTGCCTTTAATTACAAGTTTGAGCTTTTCTTAACAACCCTTGGCTCATTTTTTACTTCTTAGGGACTATTTAGATGGTTTGGAGACGTCTAGAATTGGATGGTATTCACCACAACAAAACATAATTATTGTATTATATTTCATCATAAATCAGTTTTGAACATTGTTGCACATGGTTTTCATATATTATATTCATTATTTTCAAATATTCTTGTTAACTACGTTTTCTATCTGATTTTCTAATATACATGATTTTCTTGTTGTTGTGATTCATATAACATATGAATATTACTTTTACCTATTTAAATTGCATTTATACAATAATTTGTGTACAAATAAATATCAAATTGTCAAAATATAACCTTGAATATATATAATTGAAGCTCGATTCATTTAGTCCACTAAAGCTAGAGGGTTCAGACTTTTTAGAAGAACTTGGAGTTTTGAATTGTTATGGTCCAGCCCATTTTCAAGCCCATTTATATGTGTGGTGTGACTTTAGATATTTGAAGGAGTTTTTTAAGCTTCAATGTAAGGAAGAAAAAGAGAGTATCCAACACAACTTTGAATTTCTAAATTTCAAGATTTTTCTCGTTACAGTAGTCATTGAGTTCCGCAATAACACGAAACATTACCGTCACAATTCTGTGATTTTTTGACACAATCTTCTAACATCATGTTCTTCATTTTGATATTGGATTTGGAGGTTTGGAAGGTGTTGTTCGTGTAACTTACTCTGCTTCGGATCTTGGTGCCCTAATCGTTGGCATAGTTTAGGACATTGTATTGTACTTATTTCGTTGTACTTTATGTACTCTGTTTTTATTTGTTATTGAATAAAGACATTAATTAATTCTAGTTATGTTTACTTGTACAAATTATAACAGTATGAAGTATCCATTGATAGTATACCATATATATATATATATATATATATATATATATATATATATATATATATATATATATATATATATATATATATATATATATATATAGGGGAAAGGTCCTGTGAAAACCACTTGATATGTCAGTACTAATTTTTGGTGAGAACCAAAATTCAATTGTGAACATGAGTTCTAATATCTTGAACATGTATCTTCAGAATTGAATTCTGAACATGAGTTCTAATATCTGAACATGTATATTCTGAACATGAGGCAAAATATTCTACCGGAAATAATAAGATTGTCGGTGGCGCGTCGGAGGGAGAGAGGTGGCGCGACGTCACCCGCGACGGACGGAACGATTCTCCTGGGCTATAATGAATTCTTGGCTTCGTTCAAATCGAAGAAAAAGAAGAGGCGAGCTGATTTTAGGGTTGGTTCTCACCAAAAATTGGTACTGACATAGGACCTTGGTTCTCACCTGATCTCTTCCATATATATATATATATATATATATATATATATATATATATATATATATATAGGGAAGGGATCAGGTGAGAACACCCTCATATGTAAGAACACTTTTATATGTGAGAACACCTTCAAAACTACGTAGTTTTAATAATGAGGTAGGACCAAAAGGGAAATTTGTCCCTTTTATTATGTTGCGTAGGAGATAAAAGAGAGAGAAGGTGTTGGTGATGAGTAAAAATTTAACTTTTTTTTATTTAAAATCATTTTCCCGAGTTGTTCGAACTTCGATTTCAAATTTTTTTATATCATTAGACTCGTGTCGTCTAGAGGTTCATTTTAAGATCCATGATGCTTATGTAAAAACGATTTTTTAAAATTTTGAACATGCAGAATATTTATTTGAACATAACATTTTCAAGTTTCAATTGCTGCTGTAACCAATAATTTTAAGTTTTTGAACATGCAGGTTATTCTTTTGAGCATACGTTTTAAGTTTTTGAAAATATGAAGTATTTTTTTGAACATAATTTTTTAAGTTCTTAAACATGTGTCAATTGATAGTTTTGATGGGAAAAAATAATATTAGTATAATGTTTTGTGAAATTATCTAGTTTTAGTGATAATACGTTCAAATTAAGCATCAAAAACATGAAAAATTATCAAATCTTAGTGATAATATTAGTTTTTTTAACATTTTAACAATGAAAAAATGCAAATTAACTACAATTGACACTCATGTTCAAAGTTACAACACGTATGTTCAAATTGTTAAAACTTCAACTTTACCTAACAACAATGGTACTCAAAATAAGCGTCTCGACAAAACAAATCCAACGGTATAAAAAAAGTTCAAATCGGAGTTCCGGAAAGTTGGGAAAATTTATTTAAACAAAATGAAATAAACAATAATTAAAAAAAGTACTAATTTCTCTCTCCTGCTCTTACATCCCATACCTGTCCATAAAAAAAATGACAAATTCCCCTTTTAACCCTCTCTTATTAATAAAACTACGTAGTTTTGGAGGTGTTCTCACATACAAAGTGTTCTCATATATGAGAGGTGTTCTCACTTGATCCCTTATATATATATATATATATATATATATATATATATATATATATATATATATATATATATATATATATATATATATATATATATCAAAAGCTAATTTTAGCCATGGAAATGATCAAGATACAAACTTTTAATGCATGTACTATTGTGTGAATAGATATGAATATAGGTTTTCTACCGGAGACACAGAATTTAGTCGATCCACATTAGAAAGTATAGTGGTATTGTCATTAACATTTCTATTAATTTAGATTTCTTTTATCTTCAAATCTCATTTCAAAATAGTTAATAATAAAGAATTTGTTAAATTTTATGTGCACATAACCAGTGCGTAAAAGGATGTCAAATACAAATACATTATTTAATCGCTCAACTAACTACTTCAGATAATTGAAGTGAATGGATACCATTCACTAAGAAATGCATTGAAAACCCCATTAATACTGGGAGAAACAGCAAGGGTATATTTTATGGAAAAGAAAAGAAAAAGATTTATATTTTATGAAAAAGAATAGAAATGTTGAAATGACAAGAACTCGTCAGCAAGACAAATAATTGGGAAACCCATTAGTATTGGAAGAAACAAAAAGGTCATTCATAAGGTTACCTCAAATCAAGTGAAGTGAAATGAATGGGCCTTGTATAACCCCTCTCCTTTTCTTTTGTGCGGTTTTTATGGTTTATATATATAATGTGCATGCCAGTACACTTCTTCAACCTTGGAATAATTGTTTCTTCTAGCTTTTTCCTATAGTGCAAACACACATATGAAGCCTCTACTATTTCTCTCATTTTTATGTTTTCCCAACTTAGCTTTACATTCCCTACACACTAATAAAATAATGGGAAAAGTTTAAAAAAAATGTTCGTGGTTTCCAACTTTTGCAAATGAAGGTCTGTGGTTTCAGTGTTTGCAAATAAAGGTACGAGGTTTCATTCCGTTAGCAAATAAAGGTACGGTCACTAACACCGTTTATTTTCGGTGACGTGGCACTTTGACCATAATTTGACCAAAGGGTAATTTCGTCATTAATTAAAAAATAAAAAAAGTAAAAGTAAAAAAAATGTTTGTGGTTTGGTTTTTTTGCAAATAACAGTCCGTGGTTTGATATTTTATTAAAAAAAAGGTATGAAGTTTGATTTAATTAAAAAAAACAAATTAAAAATTACCAACAAATATTATTAAAAAAACAAAACAACAAATTTTCTTATAATGTTTTCGGGTATTTTGAATTCATAGAATTTTCATGAATTTGGATATTTTCTTTTTTTTAAGGAATTTTAATTTGTTTGAATGAACATTAATGAAAATTTGTTGTTTTGTTTTTTACAAGAATATTTGTTGGTAGTTTTTAATTTATAAATTAGTCTAAAACCGTATTTGGTAATTAAATCAAATCTCATACCTCTTTTTTAATAAAATATCAAACCACGGGCTGTTATTTGCAAAAAAATCAAACCACAAACATTTTTTTACTTTTATTTTTTTTTTTATTATTAATGACGAAATTACCCTTTGGTCAAACTGTGGTCAAAGTGCCACGTCACCGAAAATAAACGGTGTTAGTGACCGTACCTTTATTTGCTAACGGAATGAAACCTCGTACCTTTATTTGCAAACACTGAAACCACAGACCTTCATTTGCAAAAGTTGGAAACCACGAGCATTTTTTTTAAACTTTTCCCTAAAATAATTCCTATGTACATTTTATATCAAGAATTTCAAATGGCTTAAACCATATGTTACCCCTAAACTTGGTCAAAAAAGTCATTTTGCCCCATCAACTCCTGGGACATCTTATCATCCCCTTCAACTTGTGAAAAGTGATACACTTAGCTCACTCAACTTGTATAAAATGATGCACTTAGCCCCCCATGTCCCATGTCCCATGGGACGCTGATATAGCAAAAATATTAAAATGAAGAGAGAGTGGAGGGGTAAAAAGAATAAGAAAAATACAAAAAAAGATCCTTAAATTTTATTTTATTTTTTAATTTTCCATCTCCATGTTCTTTCTCACTTTCTTTCTTTTCATTAAAAAAATTCAAAGAACATTCCGGCGCCCAATTCTGAAATTGCAGTCGCTGGAGCCAGATTCTAAAATTTCGAATTTTGTCCACCGGCATCTGGCCGCCAAATTCTGGAATTCCAAAATCTACCGTTGGATTCCGAATTTTCGGTGGCCGAATTCTGAAATTTCAGATGCAAGAAGAATAAAAAGAAAGAAGAAGAAAAAGAGGCCAAAAAAGAAGAAATTAGAGAAATTAAAGAAATTAAAGGACCAATTTTATAATTTTGTAACAATTAATTTTGTAATTTTTGGAAGAGTGTAGTTCACTCTCTCAAATGAGAGTGAATATGGATGAAAATGGGACTAAGTGTATCACTTTTCATAAGTTAAGGGGGCTAATAGAAATTCCCGAAAGTTGAGGAAAGAAAGTGACTTTTTTGGTCAAGTATAGGAGAATGCATATAGCTTAAGCCATTTCAAATCAAGGGTAAAAATGTCACAATAATTATATGTGGACTAATTCATCAGAATTTGATAAATTCAAACCTTAGATACCCAAATTCTATGTGCCCCTAAAAAAATGTGATTTTAGTTTTGAAAAGATTACAAACATAGGAATATGAAGAATGACATAGTCTTTGTATACTTAGATCATCCTCAATAGAAGCACTCACTTTTATGCTTCAATCACTATTCCAAGCACTTCCTTTTACTCCTTTAAATTTTTACTGTTGTGGAACAAGTCCTTCAACAAAAAATATGGACATCACATGTCATAACATTTTAATTATTCAAATACCTAAAACTATCAAATAAATCTTACAAATTCATATAATAATTACCTTAAACAATTAAATAACTATTAATTCAATATATTTATTTATAAAAATATTTAGCTGACTTTAAATTAATTAAATTATTTTGTTCTAAAGTATTAAAAATCAGAGTCTCGAATTGTAATACATATCTTTCTGAGTATTAAAAATCAGAGTCTCGAATTATTTCGTTTTGAAAAATTGTGGTCATTGAAAATCCGAACACATTTGAAAATTTTCTTGATTTTTATTAAAATTCTGAAAAATTTAAGAGTTTTGGTAAGAATATTGATAATTTTGATTACCCGAATATTGACTATTCGGGTACCCAAAATCGTAAGAACTTTGAACACATCTGTATCAATAGAAAAGTACATGACAAACAGAAAAAAAAAAAACAATATTTAACATTTATAATAAAAGGACCTTTTGAACATTTTCTTTTAAGGAACCATTTGAACATTTTAAAAACAAGATATATGAAAGAAAAAACGTTTAACACATTAAATTCCTCCACAAAAGAAAGACCGTTTAATATTTAATATATTGTTAATTTAATTATTATTTTTTATATTAGGAAGAAGAGAGGTGGCACAATTGGGACCATTTTTTTTTATGCTACAAATAGAGCACTTCAATATTGAAGCATCAACCAAGCACATAAGCCGCAATCATAAAAGTCTAAAATTCAATTTTTCAAAGTACTTGTGAAGCACCCCATTGTGATGCTCTTACGGCATATGCATTAGCACGCAGCAATATCGCTGTAGTGCTTGACAAATAATCCCTCAGTTGACACGTATATTAGCTAGTAATGAAAATGGAGGACATGAGGTAGCTCCCTTAAGCTAGCTAGTTCCAACTAGCTAGGTATATTGAATCATGATGTGACAGTCTCAAACTTGATCCACAAACCCAACTTGGTAAAAACAGAAAAATAAGTTAAATTTCCAATCTAAAAGAAAGGAGAAATTTGCAGACAGAATACAAATTAATACATTGGCACATTTAGTCAAAAGAGAGGGGGAGAGAGACCTAAGAGATACATTCATTCATAAATCATCATTAATAATTGTGGGGTTGAGACTCCATATTGTCTAAACACCTTCGCAAATGGTCTATTCTATGCGGGCCAAACACTTAAGATTGCTACTTCATCGGCTGAAAGATCAGCTTTATCTTAACTTTTGACCCTTTTTCATAAATTGCAAACTAACAAATAACTTTGACCGAAATTTGTTGTAATTATTTGAACTGAAATTAAATTTATTGAATTGAATTGAACTAAAGTGATTTTGTTAAACTAAATTGAACTATATTAAAATCACATTTGTTAAATTAAACTGAACTGGATTTCGTTGAATTTAAGCCAAAATGAATAAAACCGAACTTGTATCACTATTTATTCTTTTGATAAATTTGAAAGAAGCAGAATTCAAACCATGCACTCTCCACTCACACATTGGTGGGTGTACCAATCAGACTAAAACCAATTAATAACTTCTATCACTATTGAATTTTGCTTTCACAAAATAACAATTAAACTTCAAAACGCAATATTGAATTTATTTAATTCCAATCTTTTTTATATTATTGTGGCTAATAGATTTTAACTAATTCTTTAAATGGAGCAACTGCAGAGATATGGAAAAAGAAATGCAAGAGTTAAATAGGTTCCAAAGATTTAGGCTACAATAATTTGAAAACAAATTATAATGTTAAAATCTTCCCTCAAAAGGTTTATAATGTTACAAAGATTTATGGCTATAATAATTTTACTCATTAGTATAGATTTATTAAGGCTTAGTTTGGGATTGCTGTTGAAAAGTGCTGTAGCTGTGGGGAAAAGTGCTGTTTGAAAAAGCGATGTTGGAAAAAGCAGAAGACTGTTTGGTAAAATGAAAAGTAAAAATATGTGGTTGAAGTAAAATCGGTTTGATAAGTAATTAGTAAATAATGTTTTAAAATATGTCAATTGGTGGTTTAAGACATAATAGAACATAAAAAATTTAACGAAATTTTTAACATTAATTTTTTTCAATTTTTAAGTATTTATTTTTATCAATTTTTGAAAATAGAGGAACATACTAGTGATTTATATACAAATAGAGGGACTAAAATTTTTTCCAAGTCTTGCATAGGGAGTTTTGGTTGTAATATGTATTAAGACTTTTGAATATTTTTGTCCAAATTTTAAAATTAATTGTTATCTGCAAAAGCTGAGAAATCAGCTTTTTCCAAAAGCATGGGGGTGCCTGCTTTTAGTAAAAGCAGCTTTTAACCATAAAGCACTGTTAGAAAAAGATGCTTTTGATATTTACCAAACACTATAATACCTGTTTTTGGGTTAAAAGTTGTTGTAGCTTTCTGCAAAAGCAATACCAAACGCAGCCTAAATCATTAAGAACTTAAAATGTTACAAAAATTATCTCTTATATATAGAGAACTTTTGTTGTTTTCAAATACTAATAGCTTTTTCGTCTTCATTATCTCTCATTTGCTCAAATTTCCTATGAATTTTTATATGTTTTATGTTAGTATATAGTTCTAGCTTGGAGGCAATTACATGATTTCATATTCGAATAACATGAGTTCCAAATCAGATTTTGAAGAAAAAGAAATCAACAAAAATGTTGTTAATATTTCCAAATCACCATTGACATTCGGTAAGTAATTTCATATTTATTATATTGTTGGGGGTAAATGTAATTTTTTACATTTATTCACGTAAACTATAGGTTATATTTTTAGCCTATAGTATTTGTTTTATGGAAATTAAAAAGAGAATAAAGTAAGGATTGTTGAGAAAATAATAGAAAATAAAAAGTGACAAAAGAGAGAATAATAGGGGAAGATGTGAGTCTTTGACTTAGTCCATGTCAATTATGTTAGTGGGTTGGTGGGGATAATGGGTTAATATGATGGAAATTCAATTTTTTCGTTTTAGTTCATCTTTTTCTACTAACTTGCCATATGAAACATCATTTTTGATTAAATCTGTTGACGGGTCAAACCATGGAAACACGTGGAGAAGTTTATATATTCGGAAATTAGACTTTCCCATCTTTTCAACAGTATTCACAGATTTCTCACGGGCGGAGCGAGCATCGAGGAATGAATTTTTGAAGACGACGAAAGAAGCACAAAAAGAAGTAAATTCATGAATTTTCTACACCAAAGTTAAGGCCTACATTTGAGCAACCACATTCACATTTTCCTTCAACAAAGTGGTGCATGAAGTTAGTGGCTAAATGTGTGGTTAGTGGGTGGAAATATGAGTGCCATCCAAGTCAATTTTGCCTATAAATACCCCTCTCCCATCTCTCATTTTAAACTCCCAACAAATCAAACAATCAAATCAATACAAAACATATCAAAATCAAACTTAACTTTTCTCTCTAGAGCTCTCTAAACTTCGGTCCTTAGTTCTTCAATTCCAACTTCATTCTTGTCAATTTCCAATCCCAATTCGGTAAACAATCATCTCATTTAGCCTTTATTTTCATTCTTAGTCATTAATCCTTTGATTTTTTAGTCATTCATTGCCATTTAGCACACAAATTCAAGCTTCTATACACCTTTGTGCATACCAAATCAAAACAGCCCCGTCATTCACGTTTTTCACCATAAACCCGTCCCGGATTCACCCGAATCGAACCCACATAGTCTTTTACACAATCCCTTTCAAACCCGACATCCATTTCCACGAATTCCGACACCCGAAAGTCTTTGTTGTGTGCCGAGTTTATGAGAATTTAGACACCATATGCACCTACTCAACACCATTACCAATCGAAGCAAGGAGTCAAGCTCGCCAATTCTGTTCAATTTGACGTTTTGTTAATTTTCAATCTTTAGTTGTTTGTTATCTTTTTGTTAATTAACATTGATCACATTAATACTTTTGTTGGATTTTTGGTGTGTAATCATGTCTTTCATTTGTAACTTGACATTATTTTGATTAATAAAATTAAATTTTCTAAAGTTTGGTTTCATTTATTGATTTCTTATTTTAAAGTTTACAAAGCATTTAATTGGTCCATTTTTCTAGTCAAAGTTGTGCTGACCCCGACTAGGAACCCAAGGGAAACGTTTTCTCAATTCTTGTTTTTCCCGTCCAACCGTTTAGTTAGTAATCAAGTATCCATTAGGAATGGGCGCAACTCTTCACATTTTAAACCGCTTCCTAGAGCGTAGGTTGAGAACCAAATTCTCTGGCACGCCCGCATTTATTTCCACACGCGAGTCAAGGTTGAACAAAAATATTTTTGTTTCTCAAAAATATCGCTAACGTATAATAATCTCATTTTTAGTTTTTCATTCAGACTCTTTCATAGATTAATCAACGGATTTTAAAGGTCTTTTGGTTCACCAAGATATCGTGATGTCTACCTTTCAATTAGTAGTCATATTATAATCATTTTCCAATCCCACCTTTGTATTTATGTAATATTTACTCAATATGAAAAATGTTTTTAACAATTAACGAGTTAGCTAACACGAAAAATCGAATACATACATGATGTAATTGCATATTAGTGTTTCTTTTATTATTGGGAAGCGTATATATTCAATTTTTTTTGTTTATCTTTCTATTTTATGTGATAATGGTACTATAAACAAAGTGTGCATATAAAACTATTATGTCTAAAAATATAAATAGTCAATAATATTAAATTCAATATATATATATATATATATATATATTAAATTTACTTCGTGATAAAATTTTATATTTAAAACCGATTATTATACTTAGAATAGAAAAATTATTTCGATTCAATATTCTCTCGATTTTAATAAAAAATTTATTAATTGATATATAAGAAAATGATATAGATAGTTTTTATTTATACTTTTATAAATATTAAATAAATGCATGCAACACATGTGCAAATGACTAGTAATAATATAATACAAGAACATTGATAATAAATTTAAATTTCAACCTTGATTGATTTATTTTAATATTTAATTAGTATTTATTAAAAAAATCTCAACTATTAATTTGCAATAATAATTCAATAAAACTTTATCAATTTAAAAAATATTTCAATTGAAGAGGATCTTAAAAAATGTTAAAAAAGTTATATAAGCAGGAGTAGCTTGGCTTGGGGTGGGTGGCTTGTAGTGAAGACAATGTAATAATTATAGCTGCTCGAATTAAATGAATCGAGAACAACTACAAAACTAATATAGGAGGATTTGCCTTTATCGTTATTGAATTTTGCTTTCACAATATAACGACTATAATAATGACTAATAAATTTTAGTTAATGTTGGAAAATGAGTAATGACAGCCACAATATATAGAAAAACAAATCAAATTCAAGAGTTAAAGTTGTAGCTATTATAAAGTGTTTTTGAAGTACAATAATATTTTAGAAGATAAATAAAATTTTATGTTTTTTATTATAGTCTAAATAGTTATGTATCAACCTGTCGTGTTTTTACAATTTATTTTGTAATTAATGATTGAGACATTAAAATTTGGAATAAGTTTAAAAATAATGGTCGTGGTTTACTTTATTTGCACATAAAGGTCTGTATATTAAAATTTTGCAGATAAAGATTATGTGGTATAAATTTATTTTTATTTTTTTTGCAAAATAAGGTATCTTAAATTACAACTTTAAGTTTTAATGCTACATTTCGTAATTTTAAGCAAAAGTACATTTACATATCGATAAATCATAGCCTTCAATAGCGTTGTCCACCCTCAAATCAAGATCTTTAACCATATTTATAGATGTTTTACGTTTTTTTAAAATTAGATGGTTTACAAACTAAATTGATGTTTAAGTGTATCTTACAAAATCGAAATTCGATTCGGAAAATTAATATTTATAAATATATAGATATAAGTTGTTTAAAATATAAAAATATCAGCAGAATTCAATAATGTGATTTCGGATACTTTGTTGTGTAAAAATATTCATTCCACATACCTCTATTTGCAAAACAATTCACATTACATACCTCTATTTATAAATTGTTAAAACATAAACCCTGTTTAAAAGTTGAGAACAAACATTATTTTTAAACTTTTTCCATTTTAAATATATCTCAAATTCAGATAATATAAATAAAATAAAATAAACTATTTTGACTAAAAAAATAAAATAAAAAGTTGTTAAGAGTATGGAAGTAAGCGTCGGCTTGGGTTGGGTTGTAGCCAAGACAATGTAATGATTATGGCAACTCGAATTAAATGAATCCAGAAGTACCATAACCAAAAATATACACTCCCATTAACAAAAAGTTTGGAAAAAAGCTAAAACAAGTAAACAAGTACATGATTGAAACTTCTCCTTCAAAAACCACCTCAACTCCTATCATTCTCTCCAAACTCAACTAGCTTCATTCCATGGATGTTGAGAAGCTCTTTCACATGTCTCATGGCATAGGAGATACCAGCTATGCAAACAACTCTTCCCACCAGGTAATATATTATTTATGCACTTTCACACCAATTTCACTCAATTTCACTACATAGTATTTTTCTTATGTCTTATAAATGATTTGTTTAATCATGTACTTTGCAGAAAAAGGGATCTGATATGGTAAAACACATAACTATAGAAGCTTTACAACAAGTTTATGTAGCTTTGGGTCCAAAGAGTATTGGTATAGCTGATTTAGGGTGCTCTTCTGGGCCAAACACTTTATCAATCATTAGAGACATAATTGAAGCAATTGGACAAGTAAGTTGTAAAATGACGAGTCCTAAACCAGAAGTGAGAGTTTACCTTAATGACCTTCCATCGAACGACTTCAATTCGGTGTTTAGATCGTTGCCAGATCTTTATAAAGACCTTAAAAAGGAAAGAGATGGTGGTGTTTTCATAGCTGGTTATCCTGGTTCTTTTTATGGCAGACTTTTTCCAAACAATAGCTTGCACTTTGTTTATTCTTCATTCAGTTTGCACTGGCTTTCCAAGGTTTCATTCTTCTCCTTTTCTTCTTTATTCTATATTTTACTATTCTTTATTCTGCAAGAAATTACTTTTATTTTGGTTATATTCGTCTTTCTTGTTTTTTGGTGAGGATATTCTTCTTTCTTTAGTATGTATACGAGATGAAGATATGGACTAGATTTACTTTTACAGAAGAACTCTAGCCAATAGTCCCTTCAAAGTGAATTCTCCCTAGATAACATTCATTCAATTTAAATTTCATATATTTTTGCAAATATACGGATTGTGCTAAAGATTCAAAATTTTTATCTTTTTTGGTTTTCAAATAAGACCAAAATTTTATAGATAGAAAATTGGATATTGTTTACATCGCAATTAATAGGGATTGGAAGGGAAAGACTGATTCATTAAACTAGGTTAATTATTTTATTTTTTTTTATAGAGAAACTAGGTTAATTATTAACTAATTAAACTGGGGATCCATTAACCTCCTTTTCCTCAATGATCTTAATTTCATAGCAAAATCATAAGTATAGAATAAAGTTAATCCTATTAGTCCTCCCACTTTCTGGTAGTAATTATCTCTGTTAATTACCCACTAAATTATGCATCCATATATGCAAAATTTTGAGTTTTTGTATAACTCACTATGGTGTTTTGAGCTGATATTTTTGTAAGTAATGTGATTTGTTTTGTTTTGTTTGTATTGGGGAGGCTACCATTGAGATTAGTAATTTAATGGTTGAGATTTAATTTTTTTTAATTACTGAATATAAAGAAATTTTTAAAATTTAGCACTAAATGTTGCATTAAATTTTAGAGTTTGATCAAAATTATAACTTGAACTCTCACATTCAACTCATTTGCCTTGTACTCATGGCTGAACTAGACAATTTTGAGTTCATCGAATTTTCGACAAGGTCAATTTAGAAGACAGTATAGATAATTGTAAGTGATCATGAACTTGTATGGAGAAAAAATGGCAGGGAGGGACCAAGGCACCTATAGACTTGTCCCAGTGTTCCCCTAGCTTCCTTATTGAAATATAAATGCTTCCTTTATTAATTGGCTTTGAAATTTCATTAATAAATGTCAACACAACAATAACTCTCAAATACATACTTTTAAAGATTCTCATACCATATCAAATGATCCCAATAATAATTTTATTGTAATATATATGTCACACTAGTATAGTATATATGCAGGTTCCTCCGGGCATATATGACGATGAAGGGAAGCCAATAAATAAAGGAAGCATTTCTATATGTGAATCTAGTCCAGCACTTGTATCCGAAGCATACTCAAGGCAGTTCAAAGAAGATTTCACGTTGTTCCTTGACTCGAGGTCCCAAGAGTTAACTGCTGGAGGTTGTATGGTGTTGATCCTTTTAGGAAGAATAGGTCCTCATCATATTGATAGAGGCAATTCTTTCTTCTGGGAACTTCTCTCTAGGTCTTTCTCCATTTTAGTTTCTCAGGTAACTTTTTACCAATCTACTATTACTTCACTCATATTCGGTTTAGGTTTTTTTTTTTTTTTTTATCATATAATGGTGGCTAACCAGATTCATCTAATCCGGTCATGACTCAACTTAATACTGAATCCATGAATTTCCTTTTCATTTCTTTAATAATGGTAATTTTGATCATTTATTAAGGGACGAGTTGAGAAGGAAAAGGTTGATTCGTATGACGTGCATTTCTATGCACCATCGAGAGATGAAATTGAAGAAGAAATAAAGAGAGATGCTTGTTTTGAAATAGTCAAGTTTGAAATGGTTGAGACTGAGAAAGGTTATTATGAAGGTGGGAACTATGGAAAAGAAGTTGCTATGACCGTTAGAGCAGTTCAAGAATCTATGATTTCCCACCATTTTGGAGATGCCATTTTGGACTCTTTGTTTGATATCTATGCTACTTTGGTGGATCAAGAAATGGTTTTACAACAAATCAACCCTATTTCTTTTGCCATTCTTCTCAGAAAATTATGAAATCTGTCATACCAAATTTTATTGTACTTATGCATCTTTTATTCTATAGTCTTCTACTGGAAAACATATGTAATTCATAGTTTGGCTTGCCTATTTCGTTATCGGTGTTATTCAACGATGAGTTTTTATGATTAGGTTACTTTTGCATTAAAAACAATAATTATTCATATGACAGATGCAAAATAGGTGTTTATATTAAAAAAAAGTAATTTCCTAAAACTAACTTTTGTGCTTATCCATTTTGTCAAAATTGTGTTTGTGTTTGTTTTTTTTGTCAAAATGAAGATTGTGTTTAGTTTTGTTACCTAAAAAACAGAAAAATCATTAACGTTGTTAAATATGATGACGTGTCAATGTGGTTTTAGTCTTAATTTATTGGTAAATTTCTAAAAAATTTACATTTTTACAATTTTAAACTATGAAAATTGAACTTCTAATATCATAACTAATAAATTAAAATCAAAATACCCTTTCCAACATCATCAAATTTAACATGACCGTTTATGATTTTTTCGCTTGTTGGGTAACGGTGCTAAACACGATACTTGTTTTGTCAAAAAAATAAACACAGACACCATTCTGACAAAACTGATAAATACAGGTGTTTTTTTAAGAAATTTCCCTAAAAAAAAAAGTAAAAAAAAAAAACTCATACAACAACGAAATTGATGGTGCCTTTTGTTGCTCCAAGACCACCTAGAACCCAGCCCCTCTTTTTCTTCATAACTGAGACTAAATTAGTTTTCAATCTGTAATCAAATTCATACTAGAGTTTGCCAATCCAATACCTTAATTAAACTTGCTGTCGGTGGTGTTCCAAAACTCTAATTTTAGGGGTCGTTTTGTTTAAACTTTTGAAGTAGGAAATAGAATCGAAATGGGAATGGGGTGGAAATGGGAATGACTATTTTTTTCTTTTTGTTTGATCTAATATGAAAAGGAATGTAAAAACCGTTTCAGTGTTGTGAATTTCTTTTTAATAACTATATAATAGTGGAGATATGAGGATGTCTAAAACCTTTGACAAATTATCCTAATTTGATGATTTTCATCAAAGTCTTTTCACATTCTCATTAGGTGTTTCTATTTGTATATCATTAGTAAATCTAATAATGTCATGTCTCTTAAGAATCCAAAACCATAACGGTATGTTATTTCTCCTTATATATAACGAGAACATTGCTTATCAAAAAAGTCTTCGACTCCTCCATTGACGGCGCACTCTCATATTTAACAGGTTGTCTCCATTGCTCTATTCTCCTTTGTAAATTTTCAATTATGTTTGTAATACACTACCGTTGTTATTATTATTGTTAGTTGGTTGTATTTTATCTATAAAGTTCTCTTCTTCGTTGATTTGTGTTCGTTCTATTTGATTTTATAAATGCAATATGATTTATTTTTTTGCTTTTTCAGATTTTCAAACTTTATATCAAGAGCAATGAGAGTCATCTTATCGATTCAACAAGAACAAATACATAGCATATCTATGGTAAAAGAATTGGAGAATTGCATGATAAATTTGATATTTTTTAATTGGTAATTTAAAAAATTTATAGCAAAAGAATTTCAAAATTTGAAGAAGAACACATTTACCCATTTTAAGAAGATAGGTAATTGTAAAGCTAGATCGCAATGTCTAAAGCATCTCAAGACCTAAATGTTTTTTTTTTCTTGATTAGTGGAACAATAAAATAGATCTTAAAAACTTGCAATTCAACATTTTTGCGAGATATATTTTTTCAGTTTCGTATTTTGGCTATATATTTAAGATTCTTTTTCTTATTTTAACCAAAGGTTGCTCATATTTTCTTCATTGGCATATTCATATATAATTTTCTCAATATTTTTCTACAGAACTATAATGTACATCAAATAAAAGTATAGAAGATTAATAATTTGCAACGATGTACAATTAATGTATGTGAATTTGCTATTTTTTAATTATTGTGAAAAGAATGACGAATTGTTCTTAAGCATTTCCTCTTCTTCTTTTTCATTGGAATTTTTTTGAACTATTACTATTACTATACGATGTAGGAATTTGAATTTTACGTAATGTAGATTTGATCAATTTGGATTCTAGAAATTAATTTTATTAACTATCTATACAATACTTTTTACTATATGGTTTAGGGTACTATATAAATTTTCAAATAAGAGAATATATAGAAAAATTAATGAAAGAAAAGTTGATGAAATTGTAATCAAATGATATTAGAAGAGTCATACCTTGATCTCTTTGAATTGTTGGCATACCTCGATTATTGACTTGTGTCTCATCCCTCTATTAGGATATGAGTGGCTCAATGGTAGAATAAGGTGTAGGAGATACATATGTTCCAAACTTAAACTATCAAGTAAATCTTGACTTAACAAATGATTAGTTGGTAAATGATTAGTAGACATCGATTTTGCATATGGAAACATAGTTTCAAAAAATCTAACATCTCTACAAACAATATAAGTGTGAGTCTGCAAATTATAAACTTTACAACCTTTTACCTGAGGTTTGTAACTGATAGGTTATAATTCCTTGATCGTATTTCATAACCCAAATAGAGTATATATACAACATAATTACAACGAGTCAACTAAAGCTTATGGAAACATAATCAATCAACATAAATACAAATATATACTACGTATATTCTTTTACATCTCCTCAATCGCAAGTGGGAGGTGGACGAATACTGAGATTGGATTGGAAATCATCAAACAACACATGTCGACTAATAAAAAGCTTTTTAGATTTCAAATCGACACACTTATAACCACGATGATTTGACGGGTAATCCAAAAAGACACACAGAGTAGAACGAGGTTGGAGTTTATTGATAGTGGTGGACGGAAAAAGAGGATAACAAAGACAACCAAACACACAGAGGTGAGAATAGGACGGAATACGATGATAAAAAATTGAGAGATGAGTGTGATAAGAAAGACGCTTGTTGGGACGGATATTAAGAAGGTAGGTGGAAACATCTAAGGCATGATGCCAAAAATGCGGAGGAATAGTGATATCTCGTGCTTTTACGGTGACTTTTAGTGATATTTTATCGTAGTTTGGGTCATTTTGAGTCAGATTTAGTCTTAGTTCTTCATGTATTTGTTTGGTTGCAATTTGATCGTCTTTCGTTCATTTTGTTACTTTTATCTTCTTTTCTCGCACTTGCTTATGGCATGATTTGTGTTTCAGGGGTTTCGGAGGAGCGTTGGCATCATTTTGGAGCTAATTGCATGATTCGGGAGCTAGCATGGAGCGTTGGAGCGAAAGGACGTGTCGAGTTGAAGATTTTTCACCCATGGAGAGAGTTCCAGAGGTTGTCTCGTCGAGACAATCTTTTGTCTCGCCGAGATAGTCCCTTGTCTCGCCGAGACAAATGTAATTTGTGTCTTCCGGGCTCAAATTTCGTGCAAACAAAGGCCCGTTTCTTCATAATTCGTCCCAAAAGACTCCTAATCATCCTAAACAAGGGTTTTTCACCTCCTAGATGGTTTCTACACCTATATAAGACGTCTACAAGGTAGAAAGCCGGGTTCCGATTACCAATTATCTTTACTTTACAAGTTTTCATAGTTTTCAGCTTTTAGTTCAGTTTTAGTTTTCAACTTACATTTTACTACTTGAAGAACATTGTTGGAGCGCTTTCTCGCGTGTTTTTGCCATTGAAGTTGTAATCTTTCGACTCAGGTTCAAGATTTCTCTTAAACCTTGTTCCTCTATTATGATTTTCAATACAATTATGCGTTTCATGTCTTCCATTACATCTTGTGTTTTGTTTAGTTCAATTATGATCTAACTTCCATCCAATCTAGGATGGGGGTGAACTTGAGTTATGAATATGTTTGAATGATTTAATCGAAGGTTTATTTACGTGTTGTGTGATAATCTGTTTATGCATGCTTAATTCCTTGAGACCGAGAGGAGATAGGATTATAGATAGATTTGAGATCGAGAGGAGATAATCTATACCAAGATTGCATATTCAGACCTTACATGAGAGATCAGGAGAGCGGCTTCGTGTCCGAGCTACGGCTTAGGCCTTATTCATCACAAATCGATAATGCTTTGCATGACCTAGGTTATATTGTCTAACCAAGCTATTAACTGAATGCTTGCTATTAGATTTCGTTAAGTTCTGGCCATACTTATGTTATTTGTTAGGATGAATACCGTTATCTCACAACATGGAAGTAAACTGAAGATTAATTGAGTCAAACATAGGAATTACCTAGGAATCCCCCTTCCTGGATTGATTCTCTCCATAATATCACAATCCAACTTTGTTATTCTTGCTTTTGTCATTATTTTACCTTTAGTTTAGACTTTAGTTACTACGAACAAATTTATTAAACTGGTTACTTGCTGAATAGATTCAACGATTTGATTAATTTGCTTGATTTCAATCACAATCTCTGTGGATTCGGTCTCGTGCTTACCAGCACTGTATTACTTGGTGTGAGGTTATACTTGGCCTTATTTGTGCTATATTTAGGGAGCATCAAATAGATCCATGTACAAGACTATTACGCAGAATATTATTGATTGTGTACGTTCGGCTTTCTCATTTTGAGGTGACGTATAAGGACACGAAAAATGAAACACAATACCCCTAGATTGATAAAACTCATGAAACAAACGATTATCAAACTCCTTTCCATTATCACATTGAAAAGTTTTTATATTACGCTCAAAGTGAGTATAAACATAAATACAAAAACTAGTGAATGTTTGTAAAACTTGAGACTTGTTTGATAAAGGAAATGTCCAAAGATAGTTTGTGTAATCATCCAACAATAACATATAATACGTATGTCCCGAAGAACTCAAAATAGGTGATGTCCAAATATCACAATGAATAATATCAAACAGAGCACTAGTGTAAGAATTTGCAGTACCAAATGGTAAAGCAATAGGTTTTCCCAAAGAACAAGAATGACATAAAGTACTAGAACTAGTCTTATTACAATCAATCAATTTATTTTTGCAAAGTTCATCTAATATTGGTCTACCTAGATGTCCCAATCTATCATGCCACAAGGAAGAAGATAAAGCAGCAAAAGCACACAGTATTGTAACAGAGGGTGTTTCAGTCACATGATAAAGAGACCATGTACTATTACATCTCATTAAAGTCATGCCCGTCTGTAAATCCTTCACAGAAAATCCACAAGGATCAAATTCAACAGAAACACGATTATCTGTGGTAAATTTACGTACATAAACTAAATTCTTTATTATGTGAGGATCATGCAAAACATTGTTTAACACTAGAGGTGGGTGAGGGCAGGTTAATTTGGCATTACCGGTTCCGCGAATTGGAATAACATGGCCATTTCCTACGATTATACCATTATGATTACTTAAGGAAGAATAAGACTAGAGGTTACCTAAAGAAGACATATGAGAGCTAGCACAATAAATTTATGAAAGTGATTAAATGGATAAAAGTCAAAGAAATTTGAAAAAAAATCGTTTTTATTTGACTACAATGGATCTCAAAATGACCGCTTAATTAATACGAGTCCAACGGTATAAAAAATTTCGAAAAATGAATTCGGGATCATCGGGAAAATGTATTTTAAATAAAAGAAATACAACTTTTTTCTCTCTCTTGTGATGACATCAGCGCTGACGTCACCCTCCTCTTCCTTCCTTTTTTTCATGCGTGATATGCTTCTCTATTTATTTACAAGTTTGACACCTTTCTCTAATTAATTACTAAATTGCCTCTTATTGTCATACTATAAAAGTTGTCACATTAAAACAACTTCTTATATATATAGAGTCAAGTTCAGGTGAGACACCCCCCTTATTCTGAGACAAGCTCTTATTGTGAGACATGTATCAATTGTGTAATTAATTAGGTCTGTAAAGACAATTTTTCATTCTATTGGTGTTCTTTTCATAAGCGCGCTCTTCTTCTTCTTTTCAAATCCCAGGGCTCCCTTTTGCAGACATCGATTTCAGGGATGATCTAAACCTCTGAATGATGTCCGTAGATCTTCAGTCGGAGATAGTGGTTGATGAGTTCCTCGTCTGTAGGCCTGAATTTGAATCTCAGAGGGAGTGATTCCACTGACAAGACCGCCATTGGAAACCCACGAGGATGATGATGATGATGATGATGTTGAGTGATTTTATCTGCACATGATAGATAGAGGAGGATATCAGATTTCAATCAAGGAAGGAAGACACACGCGCTTTACCGCTTTTCCTTCACTGTATGTAATCTATGCATGTCATGTTTGCATGTGATTGTCTCCTCCAAAATAAATAAAGGATTAGTTTTACTTCAGTGGCTGCTTTGTTCTGATGAGCAATTCTTCCATTCTAATAGGTTCAAGTGGTTGACTTGGTAGTGTTCACATTAAATTTCTCTTAGAATTTCTTTCTCAAATTTATAATTTCTGTTGCACAAATATAAGATATGTAGAGAAAGTAATTTATTTACAATGTTGGGCAAGTCTTTAGTCTTAATTGGTGACAACTGGCCCTATGGATTAACAAGTTTTCAAGACAATAGCTAGTTCATAACTGCAACAATATAGCAACATAATAGCTAGTTCCAACATAATCTTATATTGTTTCAAAAAATTACTGTGTTGTTCCAAAAAAATACCGTGTTGTTCCAATACGAATATGAATTACCTGGAGAGAAGACCACTGATTTCCTAATGTTCCCATCTCTTGCAATTTTTGTTATTATTACATCATTTTACTGTTAGCCTAATTTTCCCTTGCTTCCTTGAATATACAGACTAGCTATTGCAAGGGCCGTGTATCAGGATTGTCATATATTGATTTTGGATGAAGCAACTTCAGCTCTAGATAGTCGGTCGGAGTTTTTGGTGAGGCAACCTGTGCAACGCCTGATGGAAAATCTTACTGTAAGTATCATTCTTCTGCTTGTACAAGGATTAATTGATAGCCGGTCAGGTCTAGTTGTTGCCCCAAACGGCTGCCCTTTTTTTCTACTTGCAGATGCATCAACGTTGTTCTTTGATAGGTACTAGTGATTGCTCACCAGTTGGAAACAATTTTGATGGGTAAAAGAGTGTTTGTTTTGGATGATGGCAAGCTTCAGGAGCTCACCCGCTCCAATCTTATAGAGAGTCATAGCAATTCCATTGCATCTTGCGGACTTGTGATTTGAATAGTCTAAAGAGTATGTCAGTTTTTTATGTACCATCTTAGCGTAATGCTTGGAGAAGGTTAAATAATGTAGGAATACATATCTAATCCTACTTGAGAAGAAGGTTACGAGGAAAGAAAGGTCAACTGCAAGTTTTCATTTCTTTTAGAGTTGCAGTTAATTAAAAGGTAAAAAACTTTCATTTTCAGTCCCACCAAATATATGGGATTTGAAGGATAATATTAACCTTCAATTCACCCAACTATATCTTCTGTCCCATTATATAACCTCTCTCTAATCTTCATCCAAGGAAATCCAGATATAATTTTTATATTCATTTTAATTTTTAGCTAGAAAGAAAGATACGTAGATCACATAGGTAAGCTAAATATCATTTTCCACTAATCTTTGGGCTGCTGAATGCAACATGGAAATGAAATTATCTCATATATATGATTGGATGCCACGAAATGTGAACATCTCCCAATTTGTTTTACTGTCTTCTTGGTTGTTAATATGAACCCAGAGCAGACCAGACCACTAAGTACATTTTAATAGGAAAAATACAGTGCTTGTTCCAAAAATATACTGTGTTGTTTCAAAAAATTACTATGTTGTTCCATTCAATAAGTTTTACAAGAATAATGGTAAAAATAGTGGTAATAAGAGCTCCATTCAATCCAAAATATTAAATTATTATGTGTGGTTCCAATAAACGGTTCTGAATTGGAACAATTTCATATTTGGAACAATTTGGAACAACAAAATATTAATTTGAAACAACATGTTATTGAATTTGGAACAACACAGTATTCAATTTGGAACAACCTTAGAAAAATAAAATAAAAAATAAAAATCGTTTATAAATAACATCAATGGATCTCAAAACGACCGCCTAATTAACACGAGTTCAGTGATATAATTTATTTTGAAAAATGAGTTTGGAAAGAGCGGGAAAATACATTTTAAAGAAAATCATTAAAACTTTTTCTCTCTCCAGAGGTGACATCAGCGCTGACATCACCTCCTCTTCCTTCGCTCCATTTTCCACGCATGAAGAGTTTTTATTTAATTACAAATTTGCCACTTCTCCTGTTTAATTACAAAAATACCCCCACCTCCTTCTCTTGTCACACATTAAGTGGGCTGTCACACAATAGGCTCATTGTCACACTTGAGCCTTTCTATATATATATATAGAGGAGAGTTCAGATGTGACAAATTAATTTTGGTGTGACAAAATTTTATGGTGTGACAATGGTGGCAATTGTGTAATTAAATGGAAACAGATGACATATTTTGAGGGGCATACACGTGTATTGTGAGGGAAGGGGGACTGATGATGTCAGCGTTGATGTCATCACAGGAGAGAGAAAAGTCTTTTATTTCTTTTCTTTAAAATACATTTTCCCCATGTTCACGAACTCGCTTTTCGAAAAAATTTATACCGTTGGACTCGTATTCATTAGCCGGTCATTTTGAGATCCATTGTGGTCAAATAAAAATGATTTTTTTCATTTTGAAATATTTGGTAATGACTTTTGGAATATCAGCATGTTTTGTTTGGAATATTAGTGTATTCTGATATCAACATATTTTTTGGAAGATTAGAGTATTTCAAAAAAAGAGAGAAAATAATATCTATAGGCAGAAAAGACATTTCATTCATTTGAGTTACCCTTGAACAATGACCTTATACGTATATCTTGCTGATTTCATTCATCTACTCATAACAAAATATTGTGTTTCTTCTTAGAATTTATTTTTCTATGGCATGTTGCCCTCTTTCATATGCTCTAAATGACTCTACGGTACTATTTGTGTTTTTTTTACTGAGCTCTGCAAAGTTCACTATAAATTAATTTATTCATTCTATTTTTTTTTTGGATATTAATGTTTGGAATCCTTTTTGTTGTTATTATGTTTCCACTATTTGTTAGTTTCCATAAAACATAAACCACAGAGCCATTGGACCTTTCCATTATCTAACGTCATCCATTTTCACTCTCATTATATTTGGCAGCAACTGATTCTGGGAGCTTCAACAACAGTGTAACTGAACAACATGTTGAGAGTTACCTCTTTTTTGTAACTTTAAGCAACAATGTCTTGGATTGAGACTTTGTGGCGATAAGATGAGCATTTAGTCTACTTAGTGATGACATATATTGCTATACATGTTTTGGTTTTCTTAACACTTAATACTTTGTATCATGTTAAGAAACTAATGAATTTTTCTATAACTGTTTATTATTGTTACATACATTTGTTGTATTAGAATCCCTTTGTTTTCTGATTTGGTAACAAATAAAAACGATCTTTTTCATTTTGGAATATTTGGTAATGACTTTTGGAATATTAACATGTTTTGTTTGGAATATTAATGCATTCTGATATCAACATAAAAGTAGTATTCTCAAAATAAACTTTCAAATAAGTTTGGAACATTAGTGAAACCTTTTGGAATATTCAAGTAACAGTTTTGGAATATTACAGAAGAATTGTGGAATATTATAGTTATGTTATTGGTAGTTCAATAACAAACTATAAGATGATACGAGACTATCTAGGATATAATAAAAAAAAATAAAAAACACTCGTAAACACGACGGGTTGATACAGTACTACCTAGGGTATAATAAAAAAACAAAAAACACTCATAAACACGACGGGTTGATACGGTACTATCTAGGGTATAATAAAAAAACAAAAAGCCACTCCTAAACACGACGGGTTGATACGAGATTACCTAGGGTATAATAAAAAAAAACAAAAAACACAAACAAAAACAAAAACGATTTGAAAACGATTTTTTTTCATTTTGAAATATTTGGTAATGACTTTTGGAATATCATCATGTTTTGTTTGGAATATTAGTGTATTCTGATATCAAAATATTTTTTGGATTATAGTTTTCTTTTGAAACATTTAGGATCTGATTTTGGAATATTAGAGAGATACAGTGAACGATCATGAGCTAACATAACATGTCACCTTTTTTTTTTCTTTTTTTTTTATAAACCGTCTTTAATTGTAGAAATTTCGATAAAAAATTCAAAAATTACCCATAAAATTCTGGAAAAATTCGAGAAAATGTATATTGTAATTCTAAGAAACTTTAATTCTCGGGCTAAAGCCAAATTCCTCATAATTTAGTCCCAATAAATTATGAAAGTGATTAAATGGACAAAAATCAAAGAAATTTGAAAAAGAATCGTTTATATTTGACCAAAATGGATCTCAAAATGACCGGCTAATTAATACGAGTCCACGGGTATATAAATTTGCGAAAACCGAGTTCGGGATCATGGGGAAAATGTATTTTAAATAAAAGAAATAAAACTTTTTTCTCTCTCCTGTGATGATATCAGCAGTGACATCACCCTCCTCCTTCTTCCTTTCTTCAAGCGTGTCATGCTTCTATATTTATTTACAAGTTTGTCACATTCTCCTGGTCAATTACTAAATTGTCCCTTTTGTCACATCATAAGCTCTTGTCACACCAAATGAGGATGTCACACCTGATCCCTCCCATATATATATATATATATATATATATATATATAAAGTCTTCCATTTGTTAAAAATAAAATAAAATCCTCCACGTAGGTGATTACCATTATGCTTTAATTAATATTAAACTAACCATGATCAAAGTTTGAATCGTTGTGATGATCCTATTAATTAATTAATTCTAGGTAAAGTACAATAAAGATTATGTGGTTTCAAAATGTATAAATGAGGGACATGTGATATAAACAATTTACCACATGTCTATCGAATATATATATGTAGTTCATTACATTCAAAAAATTCCCTTACTTGCTAAATGTTTATACCACAGGTCCCTCAATTGAACATTTTGAAACCGCATGATCTTATTTATAAAACTTGGAATTGGTCCAAATAGGCTAGCTGTATTTTTCACCCGAACCTCACCTAAACTCGTTAATTTAATTAGGTAAAAAATACTATTTAGCCATTAACTTATTTTAAGTTTATGCATTTAGCTACTGATCTTTAATTTAGTATTTAGTCACTCATCTTTATAATTAGGTCATATTTAGCCATTGATCTATCAATTTAGTGAAGTTTCACCTTTCTTGAATTAAAATTAAACAAAGATAAAAATGTTAAACATTAAAATTTTCTCTATTTTAAATAAGAAATTGACACTAAAACAAAAAATTGTTAAATAATACAAACGTAAGAATGTTAATTAACATAATAAGGGTGAGATTTCACCAAATTACGTAGACGAGTAGCAAAATGTGGCTAAATAAAAGGTCATTGGTCAAATACACAAATTTTGGATAGGTCAGGGGCCAAATAGTGGTAAATTGTAAAAGAAAAAAATTGTGATTTCCACTTATTTTCGGATAAAGAATTGGAATATTTTTTTAATTAAAATAATTATTGAGGTTTCACACTTAGCAAAGTGAAGACTTTTCTTATTCTTTGATTAAAATAACTGTTAACGACTTCAAAATTAAATATATTTCCAAGAAATAATGGTATTCTAAGAAACCTTAACTTTTCAACTTTTTTTTTTTCATTTTGAGAGCATTTAGGCTATGTCCTTTAACTTGTTAGTAGTCTAGTTTAGTAATTTCCTTTTAATAAATGCACTTCGCCTTAGTTCAGTTTAGTTCAATTTCATTCAATTCAGCCATAAAGACTCTACATATAATCAGAGGACATCATGATGGGAGATTTTTCATTTGTTGTTTGATGTAAGTGCAATTGTACAATTTTTTTTAATTTTTTTTAATTAAATATAAAGAACAAAGCTTAAATGATGTTTGGTAAATAAAAAAAAGAGAAAGAAATATATTTAGACAGAGGATCTAAAGATGAGACAATGTGATTTCACAAATACATATGATATGAGTCAAGTTCTAGTGAGACACCCCCCTTATGGTGTGACAGTCTTTTATGATGTGACAGGGACTAATTGTGTAATTTATCAGGTATGTAAAAGATACGTTTCCAATTAAAAAAGCATTACCCAACCTCAGGCCCTCTTCTCTGCCTATTCAATTTCACCGTCTTCTCCCCTTTCTCCTCCTTCTCGGCGTCTTCATCAATTGCGATCTCCGATCTCTCATCCACCGCTCCGGCTATTCCTTCTCTGAATTCCAGCGAGGCGTCCTATTCTTCTCTAGCTTGGCTAACATGATTTCGATCGATCGACTTGCGGAAGCGGATCCTCGTCGGAATCAATGGCGGCGGTGCGACGCAGCGGGAAGTCAGGCGGACATATGTTCGTTTGGCAAGTTATTTTCCAATCTAAATTACAAATCCCCAGACCTCCCTGAGACTTTTGGCAATAAAGCATAGGCGTGGTCACATAAATGCCAAGAAAGGAATAGTTAAATGTTTTATTTTTTCTTTTGATTTGGTTGCTTTTGATTTTGTTCATGGCTTAGTTTTTGGTGGTTCTGTTGGGTGGTTGCTGAACTTTTGGTCATTTCTTGATTTTGATTGCTGCCATTTCTTGATTTGTTTCTTATGAGTTTATGAAATTGGAGTTTTTCTATTTCTTGGTGTTAAAATTCATTAATTGCATTGGCAGAACATGCTATGAAGAAGAAGAAGAAATGAAATTGAATTAGGCTTTTTTTCAATAATTGTTTCAAAAACATATTGTGTTGTTTCAAAACATTACCGTGTTGTTTCAAAACAATATTGTGTTGTTTCAAAATACTCATACGCTGTATTGTTTCAACAAAATATTCTGTTGTTTCGAAATAATACTCGGTTGTTTCGAAGTAATACTCGATTGTTTCAAAACTTTGAATGACTTTGGGGGTAATTACTCCCTAGAAAACATATGAATAAATTTGCAAAGTTGTACTACTCCAAACTTGTACACGTGTACATGGGTTGAATCTGTGATACATGTATAAGCTTATGAATGCATGAAGTATTTATTGTAGTGTCAAGTTGCAAACCTTTTAATTAATACTAAATTTATTCATATGAATCTATATATATATATATATATATATATATATATATATATATATATATATATATATATATATATATATATATATATATATATATATATATATATATATATATATATATATAAGCCAAGCTAAAACTCTATCACCACAAGTTGCCACATCATCAAAATCCTAGGTGTCAATTTTGTAGAATTTTTATTTCTTTTTAATCCTCCACCAAATAATGCATTATATAATTAACTTTTAGTATTTTCACATAATGTAACTTCTATTTTAAATGCTTCATTTCATTAAAAGAGTAAATTTAATTGGTAGAGATATTTTTAATGGGTAATCTCTATATAAACATCTAAAAAAAAATGAGAAATCTAAACCATGTTCTTTCACCTTTCCTTCTTGCAATTATTGGGTTGTTTCTTTTCTCATTATACCACCTTTCATTGTCATAATATTCATTAATTAATATTAATGTCACCCTCCCAATTTTTCCTTTAAAATCAAAATCTATCTAAAATTGGTAGTGGAATTCGATGTGTTCGTTACGCCAGCTGCGGTGAAAGCGCTTTCTCTGCCATTAAGGTTACTCATTTGCCAAGCCATTAGAATGTAAATTACTTTTACCAATTTATGATTTAAGTTTTAATCAATTTTTTTGAGTGATGCATGAGAAAATTAGATGACCAAGGGAGGATGTTCAATGATGTTAACTATGCTTTGATAATTTGTTTGATAATCGTTATGGCTTTTAAGTTTATTTACACATTTACATTTTATGTAAGTCGCTTATCTCCTTGGTTTGGAGATTAAAACATAGATAGAGAAACAGATGCAAAGTATAAGAGAGGTGTAGAGGTGGAGCTCGAAGGAGAAAAGAAATTTGCTAATCTTTTCTTTACCATGAATGAAAAACATAGGAGAATTTCTGATTCTTTATTTGACGTTTGTGTGTATTGTAATTTTTTTGTGTTAGTTTGTAATTAAATTATTAATGCAATGATAGAAGAAGAATTGAGATTGTTGAAGCTATATAGTTATATACTTTTTAACCATATAGCTTCAACAAAAATTAATAACTGAAAAATTTGTAGAATTTTTTTAATTTACATTTTTCAGAAGGTATTTAAAACTTCTATAACTTGAAGTTTCTTTTAACATTTAGCTAAGGTAATAAGATGTAAAAATTTGTTATATTCACAAAACATCATGTTATTATCTCTTAGCTAGGTTGCATTTTATTATTATTATTATTATAAAGAATAACAGTTCTATATTTCTGTAATATATTTAATCTGTTGAAAGCAACAAATGCTAATTTTTTTTCATTACATAAGCTCAACAAAATTCTAGATTTATTCATATATGGTGGAAACATTAGCAATTTAGTTATTTTTTTTTTTAAAAAAAAACAATCCGTGCAATGCACGGGAATTTGACTAGTTATAATACTAAATTTATTCAAGTTTATTGGATTCATAGTATATTTCTCCAACCAATTTTTGCTCTGCTGATGTGTATTTTGTATGTATAGTGTTTGTTATGTATGGAGGTCCTCTTAATTCAAGTACTCTGACTAAGATTTGATAATATGTTAAATAAATGCAAACAACATTTTTATTGTCAATCTGCTATTGCTTTTTATAATTTTGCCATGGACCGAGCTCTATGACTTTTTAATAATGTCTAATATCAGTTTAATACTTTGTTGTTTCGAAATAATACTCGGTTGTTTCGAAATAATACTCGATTGTTTCAAAACTTTGTTGTGCCTACGGTGTTTCTAAAGAATTAATGTTTTCATCTCACTAATCTCAAGATTTGAAACAACCGAGTATTAATTTGAAACAACAGAGTATTTTGTTGAAACAATATAGCATATGGGTGTTTATTGAATTCATTCATATAGTGGAGCTGCTTTTATGTGATGTGAGGCAACAATTTCTATTCATGTAGGTTTTGAAACAACCGAATATTAATTTGAAACAACCATAAAAAAATTAAAAAAATTAAAAATCGTTTATAAATAACAAAAATGGATCTCAAAATGACGGCCTAATTAATACGAGTTCAATGGTATAATTTTTTTTGAAAAGCGAGTTCGGAAAGAGCAGAAAAATGCATCTTAAAGAAAATAATTAAAACCTTTTCTCTCTCCAGGGGTGACATCAGCGCTGACATCACCCCTCTTCATTCCCTCCATTTTACACGTATAAGACTTTTTCTCTTAATTACAAGTTTGCCACCTTCCCATGTTCAATTACAAAATTACCCCACTTTTTTCCCTTGTCACACCATAAGTGGGTTGTCACACCATAAGCACATTGTCACACTTGATCCTTTCTCCATATGATATTAATAAAACGGTTCCGATATATGCAGCCCTAAGGGCTGCATATAAGCATTTAATAGAACTGAATATGGTATAGAATTAAATACACATGCATTTATTAATCAAATTAATTTAAAATCATATATGTTAACAAAATAATCAAAATCAAAAAATCCTAAAACAATATAACTTACCTAAATAAAAAATCCTACACCCTAACCCTAACCCTAATTATTGACCCTAACCCTAAACCCTAACCCAAGACCCTAACCCTGACCCTACCATTGAACCTAACCCAATACCCTAAACTCTGACCCTCACATTGAACCCTGACCCTAATTATTGACCCTAACCTCTAAACCTAAACCCTAAACCCTAAACCGTGACCCTAACATTGAAACCTCACCCTAATTATTGACCCTAACCCTAAACCCTAACACTGACCCTACCATTGAACCCTAACCCAATACTCTAAACCATGACCCTAAACCCTAACCCTAACCCAAGACCCTAACCCTAAATCTTAATCCTAAATCCTGACCCTAATTTCACAATAGGAAAGTAATTTTATTAAAAAGGTATTTAACTCATATTTATATTGTTAACATATATAACACTCAATCAAATTAATTAATAAATATAAAATTATTTAGGATAATACTATATTTAGAAATATTAAATGCTTATATGCAGTGCATATATCAAAACACTTAATAAAAACTCTAATCTGTTTTTTGTTTTTTAATTTAAAGTAGTATGTATTGAACAAATCAAAATGAGTTAAATATTGACATAAAAAAATAAATGAAAATGAGTAAAATATATATTAGGATAATTTATTTATTTATTTTTTAAAGGAAAAATATAATAGAGCAAATTGTATGAAGTCAATGCTAGTTTTATGTGAGTAGCCAGCAAGGTGCACGATGGGCATTTATAAAAATATTAATTAATGAGTATATTCTTCTTTTTTTTTGATGGAATTAATGAGTATATTAATTTAGTACAAGTATGACATAGTTTAGATGCAGATCTACTAACTAACTCTATTAATTCTGTCAAAAACAACTAAGTCTATTAATATTTATATAAATTAAAGTCACCATTCAATTAGCAAATGCATTCCTAGAATCTTCAATCCTAAAAGAGAGAGAGAGTGTTTGTTCGATTTGTCTCTGAAGTGCAAATGGAGAAATTAAGGTGAGCTTTTTTCTTTATTTCCTATTGGGTTTTTAATTTCATTAGTCTCTCAAATCAGCTATGTATATATTTGTGGTTTTCTGATCGATCTCTACAGATGAAGCTCCATCACATCCTTTTCTGACTTGGATTTCTATTCATCAAGCAAAACGCATTATTAAAGCTTATATTGAACAGAACAAAAAGGTCAGTTAATAGCTTCTTTTAAATTAACTAGTAACTGACCCGTGCGTTGTAGAGTAATTCATAATACTCAACTCTCTTTTTTATATGATTTTTTTATTTTTGAGAAATTTTTTATATGGTTTTCAATATTCTTAAGTTGCAATTTTTATTTCGGATTTAATAAGTTCAACACATGAATAACACACTTGACAATATATTTTATGGTTTGTCACCTTTGTATGTGTTAACAATCCAAATCTATACCCAATTTCTTACTAGTTGTATTTTCGAATCTTACTTCTGATAATGTGTTCTAGTCTAAAATGAAAACTAATTAAAATTGTTGATGTTTGCTTATAGTTTGCTACTATATTGAGCGTTTATATGGAAAAGTTCATCTCAAAACAGAATTCAAATTGATAGATATAATAATAATAATAATATGAACTCAACACCTTTTTGCTCTTTGTGGTATCCAAAATGTTGTCATTTGTCCCCTGTGGTATTATTTTGGCACATTTGCTCCTTGTAGTATCCCAATTCATAATATTTTTTTTCTGTGATATTCTAATTCGTCACTTCTAGTTTGAGTTTTCATCATCTTCTTCCATGTGAGAAAAATCTCCAACACTTCATAGTGTACACCCACACTCTTCTTGAGAATCACTAAAGTAACATAATAGGACTTTCCTCCCAATGAAACAGTCTTAAAAGGTCTTCATACATATGAGTGAACATAGTCCAGAATACATTTGGTATTATGGATTGTCGTGTCAAACTTCACTCTTGTTTGTTTCCCTTGTATGCAATGCTCACAAATATCCAACTTGCATGACCAAACTCCATTCAGCAATCCCTAACTTGCCTAAGCTTTCAAGGATTTTCGCATGCATGTCCCAAGCGGATATGTCACAATTTGGTTGCTTCCAGCTCTTTGTCATTAGCGGAAACTATTGTTGATTCTCTAATAACTATACTACCATCATAGTAATACAAGTTTTTGATGCTTTGAACTCTTTTCATCACCACAAGTGCACAAGAGATCACCTTCATACAATCTTGTCTGATAACAATTATGAAGCCGTTTTTCCAAAGACTGCAACCGAAATAAGATTCTTCGTCAGACTCGGCACATATCTAACATTTCTCAAATTCTGGTTGCTCCATCATGATTCCTTAACTGAATTGACCCAATTTTAGCCATCTTACAAGGATTTTCGCTGGTTGTGTGAACTACTCCACCATCTATCTCTTTGAAGTCAAAGAACCAGTCCTTGTTGGGACTCATATAGTATCTACAACCCGTATCCAAAATCCATGTTTGTGAACCACTTGACGATACCGCAACTGCTAATGAATAGTCTAAGGTCTCATCATACTCAATAAAATTCCAATATATGCAGTAGCCTCCCTTTCTAGATTTGTTATTCAGCTTTGGACAATCTTTCTTCCATTGCCCTTTTTTCTTGGCAAAAGACACATTCATGGAAACGGCCTCCTATAACCAGCGCTTCTGATGTGCCACTACTTCTTTCTTTCTTATATTTCTTGCTCAACTCGTGGTTATACAAATGCAACACAAACTTCTCGAAAGGAAACTTTTTCCTTTCCATGAAGTAAAGTAGTCTCAAGGAATTCAAACTCATCAGGAAGCGATCCTAATAATATCCGTGCCAAATCTTCATCTTTAAAAGTCACATCCAAATTCATCAAGTTGGATACAAGCTTATCGAAACTTGTGATGTTATCATTCATCGTGGCACCAGGAACATATGAGAACAAGAACAATCTTTTCTTCATGTGAATCTTATTCTGACTGCTCTTTCTCAAGAATTTCTCCTTTAATGCTTTCCACAAGATACTAGCAGAAGTTTCTTTACAGAATGTATACTTCTGCTCTCTAGAAAGACATGATCAATTTGTACCACACGCCAAACGGTTTACTGTTTTTCACTTCTTTTCATCAACTTCTTCCCGGTCTCTCTCCTTTAATGGCAATGTGTTGGAAATATTGGAACACACAATGTTAAAAATGGAACACAGAGTGTTTCGAAATGGAACACAGAAAACTATCAAACAAATAAAAGTGGACTGAGTCGCGGACTAGGTCGCTCTCTTTAAGACGTTCTCGGAACTGCCGGGAAAGTGCAAGCAGTATTGATTCTGATCACCTCCAGGATAAAACAGCCCTCTGAAATACGATTCTATATTGCACCGTATAGAAACGCTCAATCTACATTCATATTGCTCAGTATTCTTTTTGATAAAAAAAATCATGTATAGCTGTATCAAGCGGGGAGCTTAAATACTCAAAAAATCAGAGATGTTATGCTCTGTCATTATGGAGAAGAATCTCGGAAATAAATGGCATTAAAATAAGAGAGAAATCAGGGGATGATATAGTTGACTCATTCAAAAACAAAATAGGAAAAACTGAATCAGATTTTTATCAAAGGAAACTTCAAATAAAATTCTCAAATGGGCTATAGCCTAACACAATGTCTAAACCCTGTTGAAACTACGCATCCGAAACTTCACCTTGGCAAATGCTGAAATGACCCCTACCATCAAAGATCTACACTGCTTTTCTGCCATTTGACACTCATATTCTGGACAAAATGGATGCCTTTGTCAATGTGGGAGCTCGTGGGTTTTTTTGTCATTTGTCATGTCATCTCAAATCGAAAAAATCACCAATAATATATTGCATCAAGTGCTGACTTAGAAAAAATTCCCAGGTAACTAGATGAGGCACATAAACCTTAGACTCCTAGAGTCTTGTTGACAAAAATATTATAATGACTTTAAGATAGTATATTATTCAAGATTTTTTTTTCCAAAAGAGTGTTTTAAACACTATCTTTTAATTTGCTGATAGCCATTGGGTCAAAAGAGTCTATTGATAAAACCCTAAAGCATAATTTTTGTGACCAACCTAACTCTGATATCAATTGTTGCGGAAACAACATGCAAATTAAAAGCTAAAGTATAAAACAAAGAGAGAGATCACTAAAATTTAACGAAGTTCGACCAATTTAGCCTACATCTCCAACACTATCAAACTAATATTTTACTAACGAGCAAAATACTACAATTGAGAAAGGAAGAGGAAAATAATAAGCCGTACAATCAGAGGAGGCTATTGTTAGTCTGATTTGTCTAAGGATCCAGTAGCCTTTTATATAGCATTCAAAATTCATACAAACCTATTGTTTCTCCAATGCGGGATAAACAACCTAATATACAACTACTTCTTCTCTTCTTCCTACTTAGTTTCCAATGTTGGATGACCAAAAAGACATAATTCTATAACAATTGTATTAGTGTGTTATGGTCATTAATCATTTCTACTTGATATCAAACGATATCAACTGTAGTTATAGATCAAAACACAAACTACAATATTAGTTAAATTCTTGAAGTCATGCACACATATTTCAGAACATATTATGTAGAAGGACTATGTTTGATATAAGACACATGCGTTTAAAAATCAACAAATTAAAGATTGTGACACTTATCAACTATCACTTAACTACTTTAGGTCCGCAGAATCAACCCACTCTGATACCAAATTGTCATACTCTGCCCAAAACGGCATAGGGTATGATGGTAAAGTTTTATCATTAAAAGTTATCATATAATTTAGTTTCATTTATTAAGATCTCATCATTTTAAAGAGAGCCATAAATCACTCTAACTAAACAACTATTATACCACATATTCTAAAGTCTTAAATTTACTTATCAAATAATTACTCGTGAGCTATTAGTTAAATTCGAGACCTATAAGTATAATAATACAATAACTATTCAATTACTTAATCTTTTTAACTAAAAAAAATGTGGAATATTACATATAATATCAATAAAAGCAGTTCCAAAAATCACATTAAAGGGAGTGACATACTGGTGACTAGCTAATATTTACAACTAGACATTTCAAGTCCGAATCTTAAGTGAGCTAGGAGAATAAAAACTATATTTGGACTTAGTCTGCCTTGCTCTCCTACTTAACAAAACATTTGATATTTGAAAATAATATAATTCCGACGAGCATGTATTTGCTATGAATATATAATCAATATAATTTTTTAATACTAATTAATTAGTTTATGTTAATGTCCTCGAGTGAAATTTTTTATGCTAATTTTTAAGTTTTAAATTAGTGTTAAAACCATTATCTGGTAAAAGAATCAAATTTTATAACCCTCCTTCATAAAATTTTAAATCATAGGCCGTTATTTTCAAATAAAATAAACCATAAGTATTTTTCAGTTAGTTTTTTCTAACAGCAAAATTGCTCGTTTGTCAAATCATAGCCAAAATGTCACGTAATCAAACGAATAGTGTTAGTATATACCTTTTTTTTAGCTAAAGGAATAAAACATTATATTTTTATTTGTAAACAATGAATCCATAAATTTGCAAAAGTTATATACTATATATATGTTGTTGTCAAGTATACTACTTTGAACCAAGTATTTTTTATTTTTTTTCTGGTGAAAAGATCCAAGTATTGTTAAGTGTTACCTATTATTGGTAACCGATAAATGTTACCTAATTGTCTTTCTGAGATAGTCAACAACTATTATCTTTTATTCTAGGTATACTTTTTTAAATTTTCAACAAAGAGGAGTTACGAATCCCGAAAAATAGGAAAAAGAACAATACAAAAATAAATAACAAAACTACGACAAACAAACTCGGCTTGAGAAGCTTGAACGACTTGTATCAGTTAGAAGGAAATTTTGGAAGTCTACAGGCGACACAACACACTCGTGATGACCAAGGAAGTTCCTGCGAAGTTCGCCATCCAATCCTCAGTTCTATTTGATAGTTGCAAAAGCTCTTTCGTATGTCTTCCAACACCCATAAAGAGAAACAAACAACAACTTTTCTTACAGAGAAACAAACAATAAACACCCATATAAAGAGAAACATCTCTTGTATAGAGAGTACAAATAAAAACCATTAAACCAAAAAGAAACTAAAAGCTATACAATTGTTTTATTCAAAGTGATAAACAAAAAAATAACAATTAGAAGCAAAAAAGACACGTTTCTTAGAGCTAAGCGCGGAAAGAAAATTTTGAAACCTAGATAACGAACAAATACTTCTTCAGCAATTAGTGTTTTCACTTCCCCTGCGGCTGCTACCTCTTGTGCTCTATTTTTTTTTTTTCTTTTTTTTCTTATTTTCCTTTTTTCACTAATCTTTTTCTTCTTTTTGTTAGTCCCATCTTCTTCTTTTTTTCGTTTTAAATAATTTTACCAATTATAAGGATAATTACAAAATGAACCCATGAAATAACTCTAAAATAGGTGTATGTGGTTTCTTTCAAACTTGCATTTTGTCATTTGCTGAGTTCTCAAAATAGAGCCTCAAAGTGTGACTTGTAAAATTGACCATTAAAGACTTTCAAGTAAATTTTTTCAAGAATTGAAGTTATTTAGTATCAAGCTTTACTACAATATAGCACTTTAATGTTTTTAAAAAATTATCTTATCGAAATATTATTTCGCTAAATATGAGTTTTCTTGCTCCTCATCCAACGACACTTAAATGACCTAAAAATGAAGAATTAAAGTTGTTTAAAATACCATCAAATCAAAAGTAGTCATTTTGTAGGACTACTGATTATTTTGATAATATTATAAAAAAAGAAATTGAAAATTTATGACCACAAGAAGTTGAAAGAAAATCACAATTTCAAATTTATAAACGACATGAACTCTTTTTATAATTTACTCATATTTTAAAACCAAAATACTGTAAAAATGTTTTGTATGCTAATAAGTATAAAACCATTATTGTATACATAGACAATATAAATTCTAATACAAATATGTTAAATATATAAGTTTTTTTACCATTCCAACTAAAGGTAATTTTTATTTATTTTCATAGACAAAAATGAAGGGCTTAAAAGATGAAATGCCTCCTGAACTTGGCGAGTAAAGTTTATATATGGTACTCTTGAAATTTGCATTTTGATACTTAAGTTTTATTTTTGCACAAAAAAGTACAGGAACATGAGATGACTTGACAATATTGTACCTGTGACCTTTTACAACTAGTAAAAAACTGAGTAAATGATGCTTACATTATTTAACTTTGTCATGTTTCACAATTTAATACATATACTTTACTTTTTTTTAAATATCCGAACTTAAAATGATTAAACAAAATGATATCTATAAACTATTACAGTAAGTTATAAAACAATTTATTATTTTTCAAATGTTAACTAGTTGAAAATTTAAAATAAATGAACCATATTTTTTATTTTTGCACATACAAGTAGAAAGTACCTAAACTAAAGGCAAATCAAAGATCAAACTATCCACGTCCTTCATTTTGAATAGTTAACTATCAAAATTAGTCACAATCTCATAGATATCATATTGGCCCGTAATTCTAAGTTCAGGTACGAAAGTCTGAAATAAGGAAAAGTACAAGTGCTAAAGTATAAAATAAAAAAAATCGTTAAGATGTCGTGAATGCAATTTACCAATATTTTTTAGTTGGTTAAACGGTTATTGTCTAGTAATCTTAAATTTGAGTGCTTTATTGTACAAAAATGAAGTTTAGCTACTAAAATATACCGATCAATCATAATAAAGTTTAAGTAATATAATTAAAATTTACTCTAAACTTTGCCTAAAAAGATGATTGGCCTTTCGAAATTAAAAATTGGTCGCGTTAACTGCTTCAATCATCAATCTCAAGTTTATGTGATACTGCATGAGGAGATAGTGAAACCAATCGATTATAAAAAATAAAAAAAAAAAGCAAATCGAAACATATATTACTTTGTACAAGTTTATAAAGTTAGTACAGCACAATAAGGAAATTCAAGAGCTAGAAAATTATCATCTTAAATAAATTCAGTGTTTTGTACAAAAATGAAGCTAATGTATGCGTGTATACAAAAATGAAGTAGAGTTGATAAAATTAGGAGAAGCAAATTAATGATCTAATAAAAAATTGTTGATAAAATTATAAAAAAAAAAGAAAAAAAAAAAGGAAATTGTTGATAAAATTATAAAAAAAAACAAAAAAGTAGAGTTGCATTAATAATGTTAAGGGAAAAAATTTGATGAAAAACATTAATAATGCTGGGAAAAAAATTGTAGATGGTGGGATTTGAACCCAATTTTTGAGATCTAAACACTATTTTCTTACCAACTCTCTCACTCCTTCACTTTGTCCATTTTATCATCTTTAATGTTAATATACATTATTTTGGGGGGCTGGCCGAAACAATACCGCTATTCTTCTAAGGGTTGTGCCGGAACTGAAGGGGGCTCGAGCCCACCCGAGCCCCCCTGGGTCCGCCCCTGTTTCTCATGGCTTTTGATTCGTCATCCCATTTTTATTCAAAAAAATCAGGATCATGTGGTTTAAAATTGTACAAATAAGGGTCTTTTTTGAAAAAAAGCTGGGAGTGTGGGGGAAAAAGGACCGAACGAAATCCCAACTAGGTTGGCACCCCGAGCAGCCCTCGAAAAAACCCCGTCCCATCTAAGTTTATTAATAAGAAAGAAAAAAGGATTACAAAGAAGAAGTTAAGAGAAACAAAATTGTTCCAAGCTACTGAAATCACAAAAAATGAACGAGTTACAAAAGGTCGGAGCGAATTCCACCAAATAAGCTGCTCCAAATTGACGCCTTTTCGAGCTAAGACATCAGCCGCTCTATTACCTTCACGAAAGATATGAGTAATCACCACTTGCATATTCGAGCAATGAGAAAGACAAGTTAACCAATCTTGCTTAACCACCCAAGGAACAGTAGTAGACCGAGATTTTAAGAGATTCACAACGTAAATAGAGTCCCATTCAATCCAAAGTTTTGTCCAACCCTTTTCCCACGCAATTTGAACTGCAAAAATAACAGCTTTGAGCTCAGCTAAAGAAGCAAAAGCATTACCAATAGGGAAAGCAAAACAACCCCGCGCAAATCCTCTCGGAGTACGAAAAATATCACCACTTCCCGCAGGACCCGGACAACCAAGAGCTGAACCGTCAGTGTTTACTTTTAACCATCCCAGAGGAGGAGGGTACCAGCGAACACCAATAATATTGGGAGCCCGAGGAGGACGAATCCCAATGCGAAGTTGCCGAAGAATCTGCAATTCAGTAACATTATTTCGCATAGTACCAGAATTGCAGCGGTCCGTTTCACGCAAGGCAGACCAGAGAGACCGAAGGGTAGCATGAATATTAGGCGACTCATTATCAAAAATCACCAGATTACGTGCACGCCAAATGAGCCAAATAACAGTTACAATTGCTGCTATCCAAAGAGCTTTCACTTGAGAGCAAAACCTCGAAGCAAGAGCATCAGTTAGAATATCCTTGATAGAGGCTGATCGATTAATTTTTTTCTCGAAAAGAGACTCCACCGAATCCCAAAGAACCTTAGCAAAATTACACGTCAAAAAAAGATGAGTAATTGATTCCCCGTTGGATTGATACAAATAAGGGTCTTTGTTTTGTACCATTTATAAATAAGTTTCCAAATTGTTAACATGTTAAAAAGATTTGCGTTCTAGTCAAAGTCATAAAGTCAGAAGAGATATTTTTTAGCTGTAATTTTATAACAAAAACATGGATAGTAGAGAGCTCTTAAATCAATTCTTAATGTATTCAAAATTCACAATATTAACTGTTTAAAAGCAAATTGTGTCGTGAATGCGAATGTAGTTTTTAGATTTTCAATTTGTAAGCAGAAATTTATTAAAAAGCTTGCCACCGTTGACATAAAGCCGCAAACCCAAATCCTTTTCTCAAAAACAATTAAATAATCATTAAAAAGACTATGTACAACTTTTACGCACCGAACTAGTTCTTTTCTCCTAATTTTGCGCCATTAATAATTTATAGAGTTAAGGCTCCATTCTTTATAGCTGAACTGAACTTATCAAAGCTGAACTAAATTAAAGTGAATTTACTCAAAATAATTGGCAGAATTTAGCTGAATATTTAATTTCTTTTTCTTTTACCAAATTTGCTCAACTGAATTTTGCTCTAGTAAGCTAAATGTAAGTAAGCTAAGTTTTGATTGAAATGCCGTTTAAACGAGAAAATAAATTTAGAATCAAATTAAGTCATCTTCAAGCTCTAACAAGGAAAACCTAGTTAGGGAGAGGTAGATACAATGATAAGGGGAGATGTCCCCAGAGCTGGGGGCTCCGGGATGAATTATTTATTCTTTAATCCTAAAATATCTTTCACATTTGTTAGGTGCTGATATTCCAGGCAGCCGAAACGAAAGGCATACTTACAGATTCATAATTCATCTGACTAACAAGTCCAAACAGATCCACACAGGAAGAAATGTTAGTATTTTACACTTTCAGTAAATGCAATTGATTTCCGTTCAATTCAATTCAGTTCAGTAAATTTTAGTTATAGGGCTTTACGCCCTCATTTTCTTAAGAAAAAAACAAGTACATTTCAGTCATAAAGAATAAGGCCCTAAATATCTATGGATTAAACTATAGATTATTGAAAGCATAGGTGGTCACAAAAGTTTTCCTATTTTCTATGAACAGTCACAAAGCTTTAATTTGTCGCACTAAAATCCATTGTTGTTCAAAACAGACCGCATGGACAGTTCAACTATACCCATAGGCTATATCGGTCCTAAGGTAGGAGAAATTCAACAATCCGAAAAACCGTTCAAACTGAAAACCCATCAAATTATTAATAATGACTAGGAAAAAGAAAATACTTAATAATGGATTATCTAAATCACAAAAGATGAAAATCGATGCCTTGACATCAAAATGGATCTTCTTTAACCCTTCTTAGTTCCCTAATCGGCTGTTAAGGCCAGAAAAAGATAATGCATTTGCGATTTCAATTATATACATGCAAATTTGATTTCGTTAGTAAATTGATTTAATAATGGAAACGCTATTAGTAGATCTAATTAGTGTTAATTAATCGATTCAACTACAAGATTAAATTGATAGTTAAGGCTAACAACATTTATGTAGAGAAGAAAAAAGGGGAAAGTAAAAAATAAACCTTCTGATTTCTGCTGTTTGCAAATATAGAACAATACAAACAGATATTTTTGAGTATCAATTCTTCTCCATTACAGGAGAACAACTTCAATTTTTGCTGACGTGGTAGAAAATCTCATGTCTATAGGAAGCATTTTTGTCCTAAGAAAATCAATTTTTCCTTTCAATTACAATTGATAATTTTACTCAAATTTTAATTCTCTTTGCACGTGAATTTGGGGTCACTTCCATTAGTTCGAACCTTAAATCCAATGTAATTGGACAAAAATGACGTAATTTAATAGTCAAAGTTCCCATCATAGTAGTTTCGAACGAGTGTAAATGTTACATGTGATTTCTTGTAACGTAAGTGAAAATTGACATATTTTTGTCCTTTTAGCCTCTAATTGTTAACAATGGAAACTGTAAGGTATATTTTGTAAATTCCATAAATTTCATGAGTATAGTTTTTTACTTTTGTATACCCACATTCTTGAAGATGACATCACAAGTATGTGACAAATTTCAAAGTAGAACAGTGGTAATTAATTGAGTCTGTTGCCAGGTAGAACTAATATATATCCAATATCGAAAATTGGTATTGCCTAATAGAAAAAGGTGGCAGAAGAAGGATTTGATGTTAAGAGAGAACATATATATTGTTTTTCTGACTTGGTTTCTGCAATTCAAATTTTTTAGTCTTTTTTCTTTCTTTTTCTAGTCATTGATGATAATCAAAGTAGTAAATTTATACTATAGTGAATGATGAAGGACACAATGCATCAAAATAAATGTTCAAAGATTAGACTTTAGACTATAAAATTGTGGGTTTTGTGTATATCTTATAGTGATTAAAGCCTATAAAATTGTTGTTAATTCGTATAGCGGTTAGACTTTAGACTCTAGAGACAATGGGGTTTTTAAGTTATATCTTATTGCAATTGAGCTAATATGAATTTACTAGTGTTGTTTCTGATAATTATATATTTTTCTTCAAAATTGTAGCCAGAGGGAACAATCGAAGAACCATGGAGCTTGCAATTGGATTTGGAGCCAAAGTTACAGGGACCGCTGTATCCAGAGTTGCTGATGAGGTCGTTGATTCGCTCTGGCGTCAAATTTGTTATGTGTGGAACTACAAAAGCAACATTCAAGAGCTGAATCAACAACTTAATAATTTGAAAGACAAAATGAAGAGCTTGCAACATCAAAAGGAAGAGGATGAAAGAAAAGGAAGAGGAATTGAAGATGAGGTAACGAATTGGTTGGAGAGAGCGAGTGTTGCTGTTGAGGTGGCTGAGAAGATGATTGAAGATCATAAGAGTGCCAACAAGAATTGTTGTTTCGGTTGCTATCCTAATCTGAAGACTCGTTACTGGTTCAGTAGAGCGGCCATGAAACACACACCAGTCTTTGCAAAAGTTCAAGGAGAAAGGAGCTCCATCACTAATATTTCCTATGTTCTGGATGTACAAAACTTACAAGCTCCAAAAAACTACGAGGCATTGGACACAAGAACTGATGTTTTGAACAAAGTTTTGAGCGCTTTGAAGAATGTCGACTTCAATTTGGTTGGAGTGTATGGAGCACCAGGCGTTGGAAAATCCACCCTAGCTAGGCAACATCTTTTCGATGAAGTCAAACGGTTTGGAGCTTTTAAAGTGGTTGCTTGTGCAGAAGTGACTCAAGTTGCTGACCTGAAAAGCATTCAAGAACAACTTGCAGCATGGTTGGGTCTTACGTTTGAGGTCGACTCTACTCAAGTAAGGGCAGTTCGGTTATGTGACCGTCTAAAAAAGGAGGAGAAAGTCCTTGTAATTCTTGATGACATTTGGAAAAGAATCAAACTGGAGGAGATAGGAATTCCTAGTGACAAAGATAGTAAAGGATGCAAAGTATTCATGACTTCTAGAAACCAGGATGTATTGTCGGCCATGGGTGTACAAGAGCAGTTTGTCCTTAAGGATTTGGAGGAGGATGAGGCATGGCAACTCTTCCAGGCTAAATTGGGTGAAACTCTACATTCTGACTGGCAACCTATAGCATTTGAAGTCTCAAAAAGATGTGCAGGCTTGCCTGGGTTAATCACCGCAGTCGCAACATCATTGAGGAATCAAGACTTGTGCGTGTGGAAGGATTCCTTGGAAGGGCTGAAGCAATTTGATCATAAAGAAATTGATGATCAAGTTAACTCAGCTCTTAAGTTAAGCTACGATTTCTTACAAATTGATGCCAAGTTAGTGTTCTTACTATGTGGTCAGAATGGAGCACACAACATCGACATCAAGTATTTGTTGAAATATGGTCTTGGTTTGGGTATTTTTAAAAATTGCAAGACAGTACAAGCAGCAAGAAATAGGTTACATTCCTTGTTGAATGCTCTTAAAGCCTCGTGCTTATTGCTAGAATCTGGTAATAAAGATGGTCTACTCGAAATGCATGATCTTGTCCACCATTTTGCCATCACAACTGCATCTGAGGATCAACCTGTCATCACCAGCAATGGAATGAGCGATTGGCCAGAAGATGATACATTGGAAAATTGCGAAGCAATGGTGCTGATGGATGGAAAATTTCCGCATTTTTCTGGAGTGTTGAATTGCCATAAACTCAAGATCTTTCTGTTGAACAATGGGGATTCATCGGTCGAAATTGGGGACAATTTTTTCGAAGGCATGAAAGTGCTTAGAGTTTTGAATCTGACTAAGGCATCCTTTTCGTCATTGCCTTTGTCACTTCAATTCCTGAAGGATCTTCAAACATTGTGTCTGGATTCTTGTGTCTTAGAAGATGTAACTCTTATTGGAGAGCTTAAGAAACTACATGTTCTTAGCCTTGTAAACTGTACCATCAGTTGTTTGCCAAGAGAAATCGGTAATTTGACTAATTTGAAATTTCTAGATTTGAAGGACTGCTCGAGCCTGGAAGTGATTGAGCCAAATGTACTTTCAAGGTTGACCGGATTGGAAGAGTTGCACATGGAAAACAGCTTTGTGAAATGGGAGGACACTGAAGCAAGCAATGGTAAGCGAGTGAATGCTAACTTGAGCGAATTGGAGCATTTGTCCAAGCTTGTCAGCGTGCGGATGCATATTATGGATACGGAAATGTTGCCGAAAGATCTCGAATTGGTAAAAAAATTTGAAGATGTTAAAATACTCATTGGAGACGAGTGGGACTGGAATTTTGAATATAAAACATCAAGGACCTTAAAGCTGAAGCTCAATACAAGCGATCATTTGGAAAGGGTAAAATGTTTCTTGATGAGAACTGAAGATTTGTATCTCGACCTCCTAAAGGGTGTGGAGAGTGTTCTTGACAACTTGGATGGGGAGGGTTTTCCTCACTTGAAACATCTCCACCTTCAAAATAGTCAAGATATCCGGTATATCATTGGTAGGAGATGGATGGACCATGTCACTGCTTTCCCGAAATTAGAGTCATTGGTTTTGAACAATTTGAATCAATTGGAGACGATTAGTACAACTCCACTAAACATGAGGTCCTTTGGCAGTTTGAGAAGGATAAAAGTGGGGAGCTGCAGCTTATTAAGAAATCTCTTTTCATTCTCCATGTTAAAAGGTCTTGAAAAGCTAGAAGAATTTGATGTTAGTAGCTGCAAAATTATCGAATCGATTGTTGCAGATGACGCTGATGACGATGGCGTAGATGATGCAATTAAGCTGGAACAATTACAGACACTAACGTTGGATCATCTCCCTCAGTTTGCTAGCTTCTCTGCCCAAATTCAGAGAATGAAAAAGCCAACAATAGCAATTGGGGAGATCATTTCAGCAGATGAGCTTCAAAATCCATCCGCGCTTTTTAATGATAAGGTACTGTAGTTATCTTCTGATTCCATCCTTTTCTTCTCTTATTTTTTTTTTTCTTTTTTTTTTAAAAAATTTCATGTTTGTCGATCTCGGGGTTCGAACTCAAGACTCCATGCTATTTTTTAGAGTTTCATGTTGTACAAGTGAGAAAAAAATCATCAATTTAACAATGTTATCGGTTATGTCTGTCAATGGATTAATATATACATCCGAATCTTTTTTTTCTAATCATTCAATTATTTTCTATCCACTTATGAGTAGTAGTCTTGTATATTTAGAAAAGGCTGGAAAAATTCAAGGTTCTTATGATTAACGAATGACATGCAAAATTTATTGACTATTTTTTCCCCTTCTTTCCCTAATAACACTTTTAAGTATTCTTACTAATGTTGTCAGGGATGAATTTCCATGCACTAGTTAGTGATTTGTCATGCATGTCCTTGAATTTCCTTCTAATTGTTATTTGTTTATTTATCATTTTTTGCAAAATATTTTCCTTTCTAAAAGAATAAGACAGAGATTATGATTGCAGATTGAATTTCCCAATTTGATAAATCTGATGTTGCAATCGACTAGTGTGAAGAATATATGGTCTAACCAACTTAGAGATGTATCTCTATGCACAAAAAATTTGACAAGGTTGATCGTGGACGGCTGTTGGAATTTAGATTATATATTTACTTCATCCATGGTACGAAATCTTGCACAATTGGAAGAGCTTGAGATAAGCAACTGCAGTTCGTTGAGAGAAGTAGTAGCTGTAGATCAAGAATTAGAAGAAGAAATTTTATTTCTAAATCTAGACCTTTTAAAGCTCAAACAGCTACCAAAACTGGAGAGGTTTTGCTCTGGGAACTTAATCGAATGTCCTATGTTGATTGATTTATGGGTAGAGAGTTGCCCTAATTTATGTACATTTGTCTCTAATTCTATACACAGTGATGTGGGTGTCACGGCTCTCTTTGATGAAAAGGTAATTTATTTATTTTTGTTATAATATTGTTTTGCAAATTCTGAGATATCCTTGTGGTTTCTGTAATTTTTACATAATAATGAAATTTGTATGTTTTAGGTTTCATTTCCTATGTTGGAAGAATTGGAGATACGCCACATGCATAAACTGGAGATGATATGGAAAAATGAATCCTTAGCAGCGGGTTCCTTTGAGAATTTGAAGGAGTTGACGGTTGTACATGCTAAAAAGTTGTTACAATTATTTTCGACAAATATGTTCATAAGAGGATTAAGGAATCTAGAGGAGGTGGTTGTGGAAAACTGTGACTTAATGGAACAAGTGTTTGATATGGAAGAACTGATGCAAGTGAAAGAAAGCCTAGTGCTACCATTAACAACTTTGTACATCCGGAACATGCAGATGTTGAAGCATGTTTGGAATAGAGATAACCACAAAACGGAGACTCTTTCCTGGAACAACTTGGTTTCAGTGGGTGTTGTGGAATGTCCTAGTTTGAAGAGTTTGTTTCCAGCTTCAATAGTTATAGATCTTCCACAACTTCAGTTGCTCTACGTAAGTAATTGTCCAATGTTACATGACGTTGTGGATGGGGGATTAGAAACATCTCCAACCTTCAGTCTTCCTAAGCTACACTACCTTGATTTATGCGAATTGGAAGAATTGAGGAGTTTCTATCCTGGAGCTCATACTTTACTCTGCCCGGTGCTGGAAACCTTGTCGATGCATAGATGTCCAAAATTGGCATTTTTTTCTTTAGAATCTCTAATGCAAGAAACGCAAGTGAAGAGCACAACCAGGGTCCAACCCCTTTTCTCTTTCACACAGGTATATATGTTTCCCAAAATACTTACTCCAACCGGGGTCGTATATACCATTATTAAAGAAAAAATATATTAGTTACTTTTTTGTCTTGATATATATATATATTATTCTGACATATTGTGTTTTTTAATATGAAGCCCTTGATCTTAGAAAGATTATTTGTACTCAGTAATTGCTGAGTATTGTTAAGTATTGTCATGCATTTTATTCTATTTTTGAGTAAAATGTTTTGATTATGTATTATTTTACCATAAATGATCTATTGAGATACAAATCTTAGTACTGTCACCCATATTCTATACAATTATAATTTATTGTACAGATTCATTTTTGTTGACATTGAAACTGATTCACTGATATTAACAGATTGTATCCAACTTGAAGCAAATGTCGTTGAGTTACAAGGAGGCCAAGATGATAAATCAAGGTCACGTACCCACACAACTCTTTCACAGATTAGAAGAACTTGGACTCGGATGCTTCCATGATCAGTCATCATACCTTCCTTTTGACCTCCTAGGAAGATTTAAAAATATGAAAAAACTGCATTTGAAGTGTAGTGATTTTAAAGAGCTTTTCCCATGTGACCTTGCTAATGATGATCAAAATATAGGAATCCTTACTCAGATACGACTCCTGAAGTTGGATGGTCTATCTAAGCTGAGACGTATGTGGAATCAAGGATCCAACCATAAACAAGTTCTTCAAAATCTTGACACTCTTGAAGTTTATGGGTGCAATGAATTACTCAGTCTGCTACCATCATTTGCATCTTTCCAATGTCTTCAAACATTGGATGTGGGATCTTGTAATGGCCTGATGAACTTATTTGAATCTAAAGCTGCAAAAAGTTTGGTGAACCTCAGAACCATGAGCATAGAAAAATGTAATATGGTGACGGAAATTGTAGCAATCGAGGGAGAGGAAAGTGAGATTGCTCTCAGCAAATTGGAAAGTCTGAAACTTAACTGTTTAAAAAACATAACTTGCTTTAGCCTTGCAAATTGCCCAATCAAATTCCCATCCTTGACAGAGGTGATTGTAACACAGTGCCCCAAGATGAAGTTTTTCTCTAAGGGGAACTTGTATGCGCCAACGCTAAAGAAAGTCTATGTAACAGAAGAAAGCGACGAATTCCGATGGGTTGGGGACTTTAACTCAACTATACAACAACTATATCTGGAGATGGTAAATAGTCATTAATACAATCCCATTTGAACTCTTGCAATTTATTTATTTGTGTGCTTCTTTAGATCGTTGTACCTTTTCTCATCAAAAACTGATAAAACATTACTATTGAATAACACTAATTACAAACTTCACTTATACCTTCTTACAGGCTGGCTTTCACGGCATGGAACATTTGAAACTCTCTCATTTTCCTGAGTTGATGGAGAAATGGTTAGCTCAACTTCCAGTTGAGTTCTTTTCTAAACTGACTTCATTAGTGGTGAATGATTGTTCATTCGAGTCGGTTGCAATTCCATCTGGACTACCATCTATCGTGATTGCTTTGGAAAAACTGGAGATAAGAAATTGTCATGTACTAGAAGAATTATATGATTTGGAATGGCCAATTGCCGATACAAGCGTTGGATATTTTTCCAACTTAAAAACATTTCAGTTGATTGATCTACCCAAGTTGAGGCATGTGTGGGATCAGATTCCTAAAGATATGTTTGATGTCAAGAACCTTACATTGCTGAAATTCCACAAGTGCTGCAGTTTGATAAACATATTAACTCCGATGATGTGTTTGGGCCTAGTGCAACTCAAAGATTTACAAGTCACAAGTTGTCAAATGGTTGAAGAGATTATTGGTCCATCTTCATTACAAGATAGTGCTACTGCTATCATATTTCCTTCATTGGAATGCATCATTTTTGAGGATATGCCAAACTTAACTAGTTTCTACTCTAGAAATGGTTCTGTGGAATGCCCGTGCTTGAAAGAGATCACTATAACGGGTTGTCCTCAACTAGAGATTGGAAATACAAGTGCTGAGTCAAAGGTTGGTCATTTATCAAATTATCATAAATTTACATGGTTCAAAGAACTTATCATCTGGCGTTTGTCTGCAAAGTAATAAATTAAATGAACTTTTTTTGTAAAATTGCAAAATCTTTGATTAGTCTACTAAACGTTTTCTTCACAGGTTGTTATTTCTAGTTTCGAGGGCATGAAACGGTCATCAATTGACATTCAGAAGATATGGAATTGCCAAAGTCTGACAAGCTTGATGATAGATGGTCGTGGGAATTTGAAATATCTATTTTCATCATCAACAGCTAAAAGTGTTGTAAATCTCAGAAAGGTGGAGATTTCAAACTGTGGTATGTTGGAACAAGTAATAGCCATGGACAGACCGGAAGAACAGATAATGAGACTTGTAAAGTTAGATTTTCTGAAGCTGAAAGATCTTCCAAAACTCACACAGTTCAGCATATGTAATATGCTTGAATGCCCTTCCTTGAAAGAACTGCAAATTGAAAATTGTCCTCAACTAGTGGCATTTGTCTCTGATTCATCACGTTCAGACGCGGAACCCAACAGCGAACTCGAATTAACAACTCATGCTCTCTTTAATGAAAAGGTACATGGTCTTAGTCCTTATTTTCTTTTTAGTTGCTATCATATTTTTGGTTCATTAACAGTGGGCTTCTATATCTTCATTTTCTAGCTATTTTAATTATGTTCATCGTTAATATATAGTGTTATCAATAATGTTGCAGGTTGCATTCCCGAACTTGGAGACAATGCAAGTTATGAATATGGATTACTTGAGGATGATTTGGAGCAACCATCTCCATTCAGATTCCTTTAGTAAATTGGAAGTACTCAAGGTGGAAAACAATGAAGAACTAATTGAAATTTTCCCGCATCATATATTGGCAAGACTGCAAAATCTCAAGGATTTGGTCATAGAGAATTGTGATTCACTAGAAGAGGTGTTTGATATCCACGGACTGATTAATGCAAGAGAAATTGAAAGATTAACAATTCAGTTGAAAAGTTTGAAGATCCAAAACGTTCTGAATTTAAAGTGTGTATGGAATGAGGATCCAAAAGGAGTTGTCTCGTTTCAGGAACTTAGCTCAATGTTTGTTAAGGATTGTCCAGATCTAAACAGTCTCTTTCCATGCTCAATTGCTAAAAGCCTACAACAACTTAAAGTCCTTCAATTGGACAGCTGTGGGGTTGCAGAACTGGTTACTAAAGATAAAGAAGCCACAGAAGAAGCTCATATGTTTGTGTTTCCTCGTCTTGAGAGATTGGAGCTTTGGAGACTAGAAAATCTTGAGCTTTTCTTTCAAGGAATACACACTTTGGACTGCCCGGTGCTAGAGATTTTAAATGTTTTGGGATGTGACAATTTGGAGGTTTTCACTGGAACAATTACCAACCTATCAGAAACTGAAATGAACAAATCACTATTCTCATTGTCTAAGGTACATCCTCCTCCATCTTCTTTTTTTCTTCTAAACAAAATGTTGTAGATTTCTTACTACGTCAAAATTTCGACTCGTTATTAATGAATGGAAATGAATTTTATGACTGAACCTCTTCAACTTTCTGGATTTTTAAGATATGAATCATGATCATTTATTTTTCTAGATTAAGCCTCACAGACATTAATTCTCTCACTAATGGTTCCATTAGCTGAACCGTTAGTAGGTGACTCATTTCTAAAAATGAAAGCTCACGAGTTATAAAAATGGAGGGATTAAATATGATTTTTGCCAATAATAATAGCATATGAGCATGAATTGAAGAGACTCAAATATATTCTAAGTTTACTAATATAAGATTTTTGTATATGTTAGCTTGTAAAATTCTAGATTTTTTTTAAAATACTAGATTTAAAATAATAAAAAAAAAATACTATGTAATACTTTTTATTTAGTCACCTTTGGCCATTGATCTACCAATTTAAGTGAATTTTCACTCGTCTTGTGTCAAAATTAAAAGGAAATTATAATGTTAAACATTAAAATTACTCTATTTCAAATAAGAATTGAGACTAGAAATAAAAAATTGTTAAATAATACAAATATAAGATATCAATAAACATGATAAAAGTGAGATGCTAATAATAATAATAATGTTTTAAAAAAAAATAATAATAATAATAATAGTACCCTAACATGCTATATATGAAACAAAATTTAGAAAAGGAAAAAAAAGTAATGAGATGGTTTAGTAAACAAATGTCGCAACACATGATTAATCCCCTATATTTTTTTAAGGTTTTAATTAATCTTTATTTTTCACGCTTAAACCCATAAATTATTGCTTTTGCTGACAAAGCCCTTAATATGAGGCTCAGTTAATGTCTGAAAACAAAAATCAGGAGCTTAATTTGCGAAAATGAGTAATAATACCCTGAAAGTTGAAGGGCTTACTTCTGTGTCATGCCAAATTTTATTTAAAGTTGAAGGGCTTACTTAAGTGTCATGCCAAATTTTATTTAACTAGTAACTAAAAAGAAAAGGTTTGAGGAAACATTTAGAAGTCATTGAAACATAATTGTCGACTATTTATCTGATGCTTGATAGAACATGAATATTAACTTGAACATACTTTTTATTTGTTTTTCAGATCATCCCTAACTTGAAAGAGGTATCCTTGACAAGCAAGGATGTTGTGATGATAAAAGAAAGCAAGTTGCCACCTACTCATTTTAACAAACTTAAGCTTGTTCAACTAAATTGCTTTGATGATGAATCAGAGGCATTTCCTTCTGATCTGCTTAAGTTGTTCCATAATATGGAATCGCTTTATGTAAGGTGTAGTATGTTCGAGGAACTGTTTGTCGGGGAAGGACTTGAGAAAGTTCTTGAAAATCTAGAGTTGTTGCATGTAGAGGTTTGTCTTGAGTTGATTAGTTTGGCACCACTTGCAGCTTCCTTCCAGAACCTAACTAGTTTAACTGTAATCCACTGCCGAGAATTGGCTAGTTTGATGGAACTCTCAACAGCAAGAAGCCTGGTGCAACTCCAAAAAATGAGTATAACAAGTTGTAAATTTGTGTCAGAAATTCTGTCGAATGAGGAATCCGACGATGAATCCAAAGAGAAAATTGTCTTTGCTAGATTAGAGAGCTTGGTACTAAATGATTTGGAAAGCCTTGTAAGCTTCTGCTCAACAGAATGTAGCTTCGAATTCCCCTCTTTGACACAAGTAATTATAAGCGATTGTCCCAACATCAAGTTTTTCTCAAAAGGAGTCTCGACCACACCAAACCTAAAAGGGGTACAACTTTCAGAAGAAGACGAAGAGCATTGGACTGACAATCTTAATACTACTGTAAAACAACTCTATCTAATGATTGTAAGCTTTCTTTCAATCTCTTGCACTCCTGTGAAATTCATATAAATATCTTTTTTTTTGTGTTTCTTTCTAAAATTTTGAATTGATTTCAAATTGCATTAGCTAACTATACATTTATCTTCTTATAGGCTGGCTTTGACGACATGCAACACTTGAAACTCTCTAATTTTCCTGAATTGAAGGAGAAATGGTTGTGTATGCAACAAGAAGTTGAAGTCTTTTATAATTTGACTTCATTAGTGGTAGATGATTGTGCATTTGAGTCGGTTGCTATTCCATCCAATCTACTACCTGTCTTGAATGATTTGGAAAAACTTGAGATAAAAAATTGTGATTTATTAGAAGAATTATTTGATTTGGAATCGCTAATCGATGATGGAAGCTTTGGGTATTTGTCCAATTTAAAAGAGTTTCAGTTAATTGATCTACCGAAGTTGAGGCATGTGTGGGATAAGATTCCTAAAGATATGTTGGACATCAATAATCTCACATGGTTGAAATTCCACAATTGCAACAGTTTGAGAAACATATTCACTCGTACAATGTGTTTGGACCTTGTACAACTGAAAAAGTTACAAGTCACTAGTTGCCGGATGCTTGAAGAGATCATCACTCCGCCTGCATCAACAGATACAACTATTGCTCCTTTTATCATATTTCCTTCGTTGGAAAGTATTATTTTCAAGGATTTGCCAAACGTAACTGCTTTCTACTCTAGAGCTAGTTTGGTGGAATGTCCTTGCTTGAAAGAGATCGTCGTAGCTGGTTGTCCACAACTAGATATCGGCCGTGCAAGTGCTGAGACAGAGGTGCGTTATTTATCGAATTATCATAAATTTTGTAGGGTTGGAACAACTTATCTTCTGGTGCTTATATGCTAAACATTTTATCCACAGGTTTTTATTCCTCGCCCGGGGGCCTTGAATCCATCTTCAATTGACTTGCAGAAGATATGGAATTGCGAAAGTTTGACAAGCTTGACGATAGATGGTCTTGGGAATTTGAAATTTATGCTCTCATTAGTTGTAGCTAAAAGTCTCGTACATCTAAAAAATGTGGAGATTTCAAACTGCGGGATGTTGGAACAAGTAATAGCTGTTGAAGGACAAAACGAACCAATGATTGCACTGCTAAATTTAGATTCCCTGAAGCTCAAAGATCTTCCGAAACTCGCACAGTTCTGCAGTTGTTATATGCTTGAATGTGCTTCCTTGAAATTGTTGCACATTGAAAATTGTCCTCGCCTAACAGTATTTGTCGCAGACTCAACAAGTTCGGACATTGCACCCAACAGTGAACTCCAAACAATAACAACCCCTCCTCTCTTTGATGAAAAGGTGCTCAATGTATTTTATTTTCTTCCCAAAATATAAGTTTTTCTTATGTAGGACATATTCTTATTAATATTTCTTTGCAGAGGTTAATCTTATGTGCTCTTGTTTTTCCTCACACTTCACAGTTATTTTACATTTTCATCTTTATTATAAATACGATAAATTTCACAGGTTGCATTCCCCAACTTGGAGCAAATGGAAGTTATCAAAATGGATAGCTTGAGGATGATTTGGAGCAGCCATCTCCATTCAGATTCTTTTAGGAAATTGGGAGTACTGAAGGTGGAATTTTGTAAACAACTAATGGAAATATTTCCATATAATATGTTGGCAAGATTGCAAAATCTCAAGGATTTGGTCATAAAGAATTGCGATTCACTAGAAGAGGTGTTTGATACCCACGGGTTGATTAATGCAAAAGAAATTGAGAGAATAACAATTCAGTTGAAAAACTTGGATATCCGGAACGTGCTGAATTTAAAGTGTGTATGGAACGAGGATCCAAAAGGAGTTGTCTCTTTTGACAAACTAGTCTCAATGAATATTTTGAATTGTCCAAATTTGAAAAGTCTCTTTCCATGCTCAATTGCTAAAAGCCTGCAACAACTTGAACGCCTTGAATTGGACAGCTGTGGGGTTGTGGAACTGGTTACTAAAGATAAAGAAGTAGCAGAAGAAGCTCCTATGTTTATGTTTCCTTGTCTTAAGAGTTTGCATCTTTGGAGACTCCAAAAGCTTGAGCTTTTCTTTCGAGGAATACACACCTTGGACTGCCCGATGCTGGAAAAATTGAGTGTTTTTCTATGTGACAAATTGGTGGTTTTCTCTGAAACAACCAAAACCCCACTAGAAACGCATATAGACAAATCGATGTTCTCTTTCTCAAAGGTAGACCATGCATCTTATCTTTTTAACTTTTTGAAAAGAAAAACAAAAAAAAAAAAGTATAATTGTTTCTTCGACTAGTTAGCATTAATTAATTGCAAAACTCATTTTGGTGACTACAAAAAAATGTTTCAAAGGCTTGTTAATAGAAGAAGTTTTCTTTTCTTCTGGACATGAACTTGAGTCTTCTTTTGCTTCATATTATTTTTCAGATCATCTCCAACTTGGAACATATATCCTTGACACACAAAGATGCCATGATGATAAAGGAAAGTCAGTTTCTGCCGCAACTTTTTGACAAAGTTAAGGTTGTTGAACTACATTCCTTTCAAAGTGAATCAGAGACCTCCTCTCCTTCTGATCTGCTTAAGTTGTTTCATAATATGAAATCACTTTATGTAAGGTGTAGTATGTTCAAGGAACTGTTCCCTCCTGAAGAACTGGATAAAGCTCTTCAATCTCTGAAGCTGTTGACAGTAGAGACTTGTGGCAATTTGATTAGTTTGGCACCACTTGAAGCTTCCTTTGAGAACCTAACAATTTTGACTCTATATAATTGTAAGGGATTGGTTAGCTTGATGGGGAACTCAACAGCAAGAAGCATGTTGCAACTCCAAAAAATGCGTATAAGAAATTGCGGCAAGGTGTTAGAAGTAGTTAGGAATGATGGATCAGACGATGATCAATCAAAGGAGGAGATTGTTTTTAACAGATTATGGAGTTTAGAGCTATTAAATTTGCAAAGCCTTGCAAGCTTCTCCTCAGTAGAATGCAGCTTCAAATTTCCCTGTTTGACTAAAGTAATTGTCAGCAAATGTCCCAACATCACGTTTTTCTCAAAAGGAGTCTCGGCCACACCGAAGCTAAAGAGGATGCAAGTATCAGAAGCAGACAAAGGGCATTGGAATGGCAACCTCAACGCCACCGTGCAGCAGTTATATATTCACTGATTAGTTAGTTATCTAGTGTTCATCATTTTGTTACTTCAAACTCAAAAAGTTCTCTGTTTAACTTATTGAGTGAAATATACTTTTTCAATTTAATTACAGTTACTTGTTTAATTAATACACCATTTTTAAATAATTAATAGATTATGTATAACTAGACTTGAAAGACAGTATGATTTGTTAGTTTCAAGGAGGTTGTTCATTGAATTTAATGTCTCTTTAGTTATGCTACAGCCACTAAACTTGATTCGTTTGGTCATTAAGCTGAAATTTTAGTTCCCATCATCTCAATTAGTCGTTACTTGTATCATTATGAGGATCAAATCAAGAAGCTCTTGATCTTAGCTTGATTAATGAAGTTGTTCCTCCTTGAGTTTCTGATGCAGATAATGAAAATTTTCCACGATGCCCAGATATTCATTAGATCAAGAAATCTGTGTTTGAAATGTATGATTCTAGCGCTTCTGGACCGGATGGATTCACTAGTTTTTTTTTACCAACCCTTCTAGGATATTGTTGGAGTTGATGTCTGTAAAATAGTTCAATGGTTCTTTGATCATGGGGAATTACAACTGGCCTAAATTCTAATCTGATGGTTCTTTTACCAAAGATGGAGGGTGCAACTAATTTAGATCAGTACCGGCCCTTTGTTAGGGGCAATTTCAGTTACAAAATAGTTGCAAAAATTCTTGCAGACAGACTGGCAAAGGTAGCGGGGGAGATCGTCATTCTGACAATCAATTTGATTTTATCAAGGGTCGAAGCATACATCAGTGTATTGTCATGGCTTCTGAAGGAACGAATCTCTTAAACAAAAAATGTTTTGGGGGGAACATGGCCATGAAAATTGACATTTGCAAAGCGTTTGACACGCTTGACTGGAACTTTTTGTTGGGCGTCCTTGATGCATTCGGACTCTCTCTTCATTTTCGCGACTGGATTTTATATATCCTCTCATCTGCACGTATTTCCACAATGACAAACACTGGTGTACATGGTTACTTTGTTTGTTTGAGGGGGTTCGCCACGGGATCTGTTATCTCCTATTCTATTTGGGAAAGCGAAAGACTTCATTAGTCGGTTATTGACGATAAGAGATAATTAAGGACACATATTGCTCCACTCATATGCCGACTCACCTTTTATACCTGTTTTTGGAGCGGCTACCTCGAATAGCCTCAGGTCTTTTAATGACATTTTCACTATATATGGGCGGCTCACCTTTTGGATTTCTTAAAGGAAAGTCTAAACCAGAGAAGGAGAGTTATAATTCTCATAATTCTGCATAAGATAATATGTAAGAGTTATAGAAAAATTACTGCTTGGACTAAAGAGCGTCTTATATCCTCATTTGACTATTGATTAACCTTGTTTGCTTTGGTACGAGTCTTGAACTTATGCATCAAGTGTAAGTATATCATAAGAAGTCACATGCTAGAAGATTAATGTCCTGTCAAAAAGAAAATAAAAAAACACCATATACAAAATCAACATGGCTAAACTACAGCAACATGATCAGATATCAATTATGCAAAAGTTACTGCCCCACCTCTCCTACATATTGTTGAAAATACACATGTAGCTCTCCAAGTTCAAAGTTTAAAATCATTTAAGTTCCATGTAATAATTAAGAGGTGGTTATGAATTCACATTTTCTTGTTAAAACTAAAAAAGCAAATTGTAGCATCATGCATCGGTATGCTTCAATCTGCAAATCATTCAACTACTCGTTATCACTAAACTTTTATTCACATAATTTTTCTGGAGAGATACTAATTACGGACATAGGGAAACTTGACATCATCAAAGAAGCACCATTGTTATAAGATGTGGCCAGATGTATCTCTCAAAGCTAAAGGACAGGGATGTCAACGTGATAATGACCACGTCAGGGTATCTTTGTAAGAAAAATCTTCAAAACTATTTTCTTGTCCTCAAACATTTGAGAATCAGAGTTATACATGTTAAGTTTGTGAAAAGAGAATTAGATTTGATTTTCTCTAACTATAATCATGGAAAGAGAAAAATAATCTGAGCTTGTTTATTCTCGGTATAAGGGCATCTATAATGGCGCTTTATATATAAAACATAAACTCTATTCATAGATTTATCGGTGTTTCATTCCTCAACTCAAAAAATGAAGTGGGGTTGAGCTTATTTTAAAATTATTATTCTTTTTATGCAAAAAACATCTTGAGGCCCCTGATCTTTTCCTTTTTGGTGCATTACGTCCTTGATCTTTTATTTGGATACATAAGGCCCTTGATCATTTATATTTGGTTCTATCAAGTCCTCATTTAACAAAATTGGATGATTTGTTAACTTTCACAAATTAATAAGACCAATTGAAATATTGTGATACCTAATTAATTACAATTGATTGAATTTTCAATAAATTATTCAACAATTTTAAAAAAATGAACAAAAAAATTAGTATTTATTGTCGTTGTTTTTGCTCCTTTTCTAGTCATTTCGAAAGTGAAATTGAAGAGAATGAAAACATAGATGAAATCTAATGAATGATGTTTGACCATATTTTGTATGCCTTATTAGTTTTATCGGTTCTTCATTTCAGTTCAGTAATTTATTTTCAGTAAATGTGCTTTAGTAATTTTCAGTCATCAAGAATTTGGCCTCAATTTGTGGGGCCGGAATCAAAGAGAAGAGCTAAGATGAAAAAGAAAAGAAGAGCAAAGATGAAGAAGAATAAACGATTACAGAAATGAACTTGAGAGACTTAATTGGAGAGAGACAAAGAGAAACGTTTGAGAAAGAAGGTGCGGCGTTACTACATTCGATAGGCGGGAAAAATAATTGTCAATTTGAAAAAGACAATATTGTTTGGAAATGTAAGTAAAAAGCAAAGTGAATCACATATATTAATGAACCCTCCTAAACAGGCTAGATTTGTAATTATGCCACAATATTTTGATCTTATTAATTTGTCAAAGTTAACAAATCATCCAATTTTATTAGAAAGAGGCTTGATAGAACCAAAAATAAAAGATCAAGGGCTTAATGTGTTCAAATGAAAGATCAAGGACTTAATGCACCGAACGATGAAAGATTAGGGGCCTCAAAATGCTTTTTGCCTTTTTTTTATGGAAGAGTTTACATCAAACTTGAAGTTGGATGATGAAGATAGAGTAAAGTGTTTTCGGTTAAATATTTATATAAAAGTTACTTTGATTTGTTTCTTGCTTTTTCTTTTTTCTTTTTAGTATTAATATTAATAGAAATATTTTTTATAAGATTAGAAATAGAGTAGATGGTTGGGAAAGTTTTACATACTAATATATTTGAAAGATAAAGTAGAAAAATTTGAAATTAGAGTAAACAAAATTAAAATAAATGTTTGGAAATATTCTAAAAGTCTAAAACCTCATCTCTAAAAGTAAAAAACTAAAATCACGTGATTTCGAAAACTGTTGGATTTCTAGCTCCTTCAAATTCTAAACTTAATATTTATAAAATATAATTTAAAAATCTGTAAACTTTTTGATAAATTAAAAATCTGTAAACTGAAAAAGAAGAAAAATTACAACCCTAACATTTAAGAAGTCTATTTATATTTTTAAAAGGTTTCTAATAAATGCTACATAGTTAGACAAAAAGTGGTCTAAAGCTCCAAAATATGCAAAGAAGGTGTGGAAATTATTGATGTGGCTGAGATGGGATAAATCCTCCATGACAAATGCTCGGCAGTGGGTGGAAAGTGGTATGATGAATTCTTCACGGTCCGAGGTCGAAGAGGTCATTGTCTTGCTTTGGTTGCTTTGGAATCATAGAAATAATCTTCTTCATAGTAATGTTTGGTTGGATGATTCTTTATTGATTAATAAGGCTAGCATTTTTTTATTTGAGTGGAGACAAGCCAACGCTGCAGTGCTTTCTTCAATTTCTGGTAACTCTTCTCTTGGTGCTGAAAAGGTTTGGTGTCCTCCACCCGCCGGTGTCGTTAAAATTAATTGCGATGCCACATGGGTAGATAATGGCCTCTCCGCGAGTGCGGGAATTGTTGCTAGAGATTCCAATGCACTAGTGCTTGCTTCCGTTGGTTTCCCTAGCATCCAATGTTCGTCAGTAGAAGCTGCTGAATTGTTAGCTATTTATGAAGGTATTAAGTTTGCGAGAGATTGTGGGTTTTCTTTGGTCGTGATTGAATCGGATGCTCTGAATGTGATCAAAGCTCTCTCGTCTAACGTGGTGCCTCAATCCACACTAAGCTTCTTATACATGGATGTGTTATATGTTGCGTCGTCCTTCTCTATGTGTAATTTCAAGTTTGTGTATAGGGAAGGTAATAAAGTAGCTCATTGTTTAGCTAATTGGGCAAAAGACCTTGAATCTCCATTAATGTTTATGGAAAATTGCCCTCATATAGCTTGGAACTTGTTATCGTTGGATGCTTCTAGCCTTGGTTAATATATTTGTCTTTTCTCTCAAAAAAAAATGTGGTCTAAAGCTCCAAAATACATTTGATTTATATATAAATCTTGATTTTACTATGGTATAATCGGTTTTCTAAACCGATTAGAAACGGTTTTGAAAAACGATTAAGAAATAAAAAAAAAAATTCCAAACATCTTTTATTGGTTGTTTGTTTTTGGAGTATTTAACTTCTCCAACATTATCACTTTCCGATTTTTAGGTTAATAATTTAGAAAAGTGCGTTGTTTTATTTCAGAAAAAAATTAAAAGTTTATTTTTTTATCATTAAAACGGATTTAATTGTGAGAGTGATAAAATTGTTAAAAATGAATTGTATTTTTCAAAAAGTTGGCTGCAAAATAGATCTCCATTTGTCTAACACTTGATAATATTTTGTAACTTTATCTTTTGGTCATTTGAAATGAAACTTGGTGAGTAAAAAAAAGGAAAGAATATAATATGTATACATATAAAAATTTAATAAAAAGAAGAGGCCTTCAGTCAATGACTAGAAGAAAACAAACAAACAAATTTTCAAAGCTTAGTGAGGATGTCTGCCGTATGAGGAATTAGGGTTAGGGTTTTTAAAAAGATTTCGGCTCTCTTTTTCGCACATCTAGCCATCTCAATTCCTTGAGCGATCTGATTCTTTGTTGTTCCTATGGCGAGCCAACATCCAGTTGTGAATGGTACTGGTTTGGAGGAGGGTTTGAACCTGGGTTTGACTTTGTCGGCGGCTGATATTCAGTCCAAACCGGTGCAACGATGGAGCATCCTTGCTCGTTTTTTGACAGAGAGGAATTTGCGAACACTGAATATGCCTGCTGTGTTGGGGGATCTGTGGCAGCCGGCAAGAGGAATAAGTGTGAAGAATTTGGGACCAAACCTGTTTAGGTTCGATTTATATCATCTGTAGGAAAGGGAGAGAGTTCTGAAGGGTAGCCTGTGGACCTTCGATCAACATTTATTGCTAATGTTGAAGATGAAGTCTGATGTGATTAAGGGAGACGCAGAATTATTTTCTACTGATCTATGGGTGCAAGTTTATGATCGTCCTCCAGGTTTTATGGCGAAACGTGTTGCGCTGTTGATTGGCAATTTTCTGGGAAAGTTTGTGGAGTCCGACCCAAATAAATTCAATGGTGTAGGCTGCAATACATGAGGATTCGTGTGACTTTTGATTTTCGAAAAAATTTGAGGAATTCGATGCCTATAGGGAAAGAAGGAGAAAGTCCACATATTATTACGTTCAAATATGAGCGTTTGCCGGTGTTTTGCTTTTATTGTGGTTGTTTTGGTCATGATGAACGATTCTGTGCAAAATTATTGGATCATCATGATCCCAAGCATGCTGTTAGACCATATTCAGTTAGTCTACGAGCTCTGACTAGGCGTACAGAGGTGCAACAACAATCTAAATGGATTGTATCTCCGACTCAAGTCGTAAGTGGTGGTGAGGTCTCGAGAGAGATGAATTCGAGGTATGTTCCTTCGGAAGTTTAAATCTTTGAGAGTAATAATATTGGGTTGAAGAAGGATGGGAATAATGTTTTGTTGGTTTCTAAAGCTAAAAGAAGGAGGCAGGACGAATCGGCTCTTAAGAAAAATGATGATATGATGGTGGACAATAACAAACATACCAGTGGTTCAAAAAATGGTCGGAAAGCGGGATCTGTAGAGCATACCCGCCAAGAAAAATGAGTACCTTAAGCTGGAACTGTCGGGGTATGGGCAATCCTCGCACAGTTCGAATGTTAATGAACTTAGTTACTAAGTTTAGGTCCGATTTTATTTTTCTGATAGGAAGTTAAATGTAATCGCGAGAAAATTGAATCAACAAAACGAAAACTTTCTTATGCTGGTCTTTTCTTTATTGATCCAATTAATCAAGGTGGAGGTTTAGCTTTGCTATGGAAGATTAATGGTTCTGTTAGTTTGTTACGTTCCTGCATAAATTTTACTGATGTGAAAATTGTTTTACTGGGTTTACCGGAGTATCGATTAACTGGTTTTTATGGTTTTCCTGAACGGGCAAGGCGGGCTGCTTCTTGGGATAAGTTGAGAAAGTTACATGCTAGTCATTCGTCGTGGGTTATTATTTGGTGATTTCAATGATCTCATGCTCCAAAGTAAAAAAAATGGGGGTCGTAGACGCCCTCCTAATCTGTTACAGGGGTTTTCTGACGTCATTGAGCAGTGTGGTTTGTTTGAAGTTCCTATGGTGGGTCATGAATTTACGTGGGAGAAAAGCAGAGGATCTTTGAGTTTTGTTCAATCGTGGGTTTGCTACCTCCAGTTGGCTCCAGTTGTTCCCGTCGGCAAATGTCTTTAATGAAGAGGTGCACGCTTCAGATTATTCGGCTCTTGTTTTATTGCCGTTGTCGGGGATGGTGCTTGTGTTCGTAGGTTTCGGTTTGAGAATGCTTGGAATAGAGAGTCGGATTGTCAAGATAGGGTTTCAGTTGCTTGGAATCTCCGACAAGAAGGTGATATTGTGGTGCATCAGGGTTTGTGTGGGGAAGAGCTTTTTCGTTGGGAGGAGTTGCGTCGGCTGTTTTCTGGTAAAATTAATGAGTGTAGGGTGGATATTTAACGATTGAAGGCTAAGTCTTATTTGGCTTCCCAAGATCGGTTGATTGAAGCTAGAAACCATCGAATATATATGGCGTGTCATCAAATTATTGGTTCGAAGTACCACGTCATTCATACTCCAGGAGTATTGTAAAATTTCTCAGCATAGAGCTATACATATCATAAATACATAAATAAATATCGCACTCATAAGCCAGAAATCTTGTACAAATATAAAACAGAGATTTAATTTCTCCACCTTCATCCCATCTTCCACGGCGCATGCTTAAATGACTGGCAATCATGTCCTTAAGAAGGGGCATTGAACACAACTAAGAGCAAAAGTTGTGTCATTAACGAGTTGGGTGATTAATTAATTACTGTAATTAATCCCTTTTTGAAAAATAGAAAGAAACAACTAACTAATTCAACACTCCAATATATAGCTAGTGTTTTTTATGGTGGAAATAATCATGACTGTCTTAGCAAAAAGATAATTAAAGAAATAATTAAATAAAAAAGGTTGGCAAATTGAAAGACCATCAAATCATTTCATATTTATCATATCACTAGCTAGGGATCTTATCCCTCAATTACATACAAAAGTAAAAAGCGACTTTCTTTTGTTTTGTTTTCTTTAATATCTACCTCTCTTGACTTTTTTCTTTTGAGAGAATCATTATATTGTATGGCTCAAGTACACATATTTGTTGTTAGGGAGTTAATCATCATCATATAATTCTACTATCATTGATTCTCATATTGATTAGATTAAATATCTCATTTTCAACAAGCTGTTATAAAATATTGTCATACGAGTTCCTTTTATTTTTCTTTCAGAATTAATTCTAAAACAAATTAGGATAATGGCTAAAAAAATGTTAAAATCCAAAAAATTTATGTTTAAAGGGCTTGGTTCAAAATAATTCTAAAACTAATGTCACTTTTTTTACCTTAGTTAACAGAATCCGGTGCCTCAAACACCGGGTTCAAAATTGCACAAAACCCGGTGCTCCAATCACCGGGTTCATAAAAAGAAAAGTAAGGAGAAGGCATGTAACAATTGTTTTTGTTTTATATTTTATATGCAAATATAATGAATATTTTCTTTTTTGGTACATGTATCAAAACAACTGTTCTTTCGACGAACTCCTTAATTTTTTATTTTCATACAGTGAGTTCATCAAAAATAATCACGAGCATATACATGATTATTAAGGGCAACGAAATATCGTATAAATCTCAAACGTAATTTTAGAGCTTCTGCTTTAGAGATATATTCTAAACTGTATTTTTGACGAACTCCTTAATTTCTTATTTTCATACAATGAGTTCATCAAAAATAATCACGAGCATATACATGATTATTAAGAGCAACGGAATATCGTATAAATCTCAAACGTAATTTTAGAGTCTAAAGCAGAAGCTCTAAAATTACGTTTGAGATTTATACGATATTCCGTTGCTCTTAATAATCATGTATATGCTCGTGATTATTTTTGATGAACTCACTGTATGAAAATAAGAAATTAAGGAATTCGTCGAAAGAACAGTTGTTTTGATACAGGTACCAAAAAGGAAAATATTCAGTATATTTTGCATATAAAACAAAAACAATTGTTTGCCTCCTCCTGACTTTTCTTTTTATGAACCCGGTGATTGGAGCACCGGGTTTTACATTTTTTCTTTATGAACCCGGTGATTGGAGCACCGGGTTTTGTGCAATTTTGAACCCGGTGTTTGAGGCACCGGGTTCTGTTAACTAGGGTCAAAAAAGTGACATTAGTTTTAGAATTATTTTAAACCAAACCCTTTAAACGTGAATTTTTTGGATTTTAACATTTTTTGGAGCCATTATCCAACAAATTAAACCAAAACTTCAATTGTTTATCATAAGAAACACAATATTTTCAAAGAGCTCTAAATTTTTCTGCATAAGTTTCATCCAGCTTATAAAAATATGTCATTAAAATTTTAAATAAATTTATTAATACTATAAAAGTAATAATTCATTTATCGGATTGTCATTAAAATTATTAGATGACTCTTATTTCTAAAGAGGCTTGAAAGTTGTTATAAGAAAAAGAAAAAAAAAAAGGAAAAAAGGGTTCAAAGCAATTATATATTTTAAATTAACAAGAATATCATTCTTCTACAACTTACACCATTAAAAAGAAAGATATATTGTAATTTATAAAATTATAGGCTCTATTTATTCCGAAAATAATTTATAGTTTTCCCTCTGTTTTTATTGAATTATATAATCTCTTTGAGTAATGAAAAACTAAAAATTTACGAAACTCAATTGTAGATTTGCTTATGTTCTCAATACTATTGGATGAAATGTGAAGTCTATGCCATTTTTAAATGTAAAATTTATCATATCTCTACTAAATTGGCGTTAGTGGTTGAATCATTAATCCATCATTTTTAATTGCACTACAAGAAAAATAGGATAGAACAAAGTAGAATGCAGATTTCAAGAATATTAATGGTTTTTAAGTTTTGTTAATACCCAACAAATGTTGGTGAGTAGATTTATTTTTGTTAATGGTCTTGCATAAATTTTGTCATATGTTGAGTGTGCATGGGCCAAGAGAAAATGCAAAAGGCAATAATTAAGATTATGAATAATAATGATGAACCTTCCTACAACTAGAACATGCAAAAGTTGCAACTCCGAAAACAATTTGTCTTCCGAAGTTTGTCATTTCCTAATGATTGGAATGTCCCAAATTGACTGTTGAGCTAACCCAAAATGTTTCTTTTAGAGGAGGTTTTCCCACTATTAATCTTCCCTACTTTTCATTTCATTTCATTTCCTTCTAATTTACCCGCACAAGACAAACATTCTCTCACTTATAATATATATCAAGGATAATGTATGATAGTTCTCTTAGATATTTTCTCATTTTTCACAGGGTCGGATTTGGTCGGTTCCGATGCGATTCTGTCTATCTATTTTGATATATATAAGAAAGTGTTTAAGAAAAGAGATCTATTTTCACTCTCCCTAAAAACCAAATTATGTTCTACTATATGGAAACACAAACAATTTATTCAACTCATGTTTACATCTGGTTCATTCTTCTTTGTGAATGGAATTGAAGTTTTGCTTAGATGTGTACACGAGTTATTTATACTATAGAACTATTCTACATAGTTCGTCTGTTATTGATTAATGCGAATATATTTTTGGATTCATGCTAATAATTTTTTAATTATGATTAATCATGTGTTAATACATAGTTAAATCAACAATCTCCAACATTTCAAAGCTTAAGAACAATTTAACTACAAGATATCATAAATGTTACAATTGAGGTTTAACATCAATAAATTAAGCTTTTTGTACTATATCAACCTTTTCGTTATATTTGTTGCCTTTTCTCACACTTGACAATGATAGTCAAGGAAACCCTAATAAAAATATTAATTTTACACTAACATGAGCAATTAAAGGTATATTCAAGAGAGTCTTGGTTTCTAACCGTGTTGCTGACTGAATGACAAATTTCGCATGTTCTTTTGCCTTGGATCATCACATGTGTGGTGCGCCTCCTGCAGGCTTCTATGAGATACTTTTAAAAGATCGTGGTGATTGTTTCAATTTATTTTTCTTGGCTGGGCTTTTGCCTTCTTCCGTTACCGTAAAGAGTGTCTTGATTTGGACTCTAAACATAATATAAAAATATTGACTTCTTTTTTTTTTAACAACTAATCACTTAAAAAACACTTTAAATTGTATTCTCTCCAACAATACTCTTTATTGTACAAACTTATTATTTATTTTTTAATATTACATTTATTTTCTATTATTAGATTTATCAATAAAATTAGAAGAAAGATTAGTAAATAATAATAATATTAATACAAAATAATAGAAACACTTATAAATGTGAGAGAAAGAGAGAGAGACCATGGAGCTTTTCAAGTTGGTTTTTTAATCCAAATTCTTCAAAAGTTATAATTTTAAAAGCCAAAATGATCAGTCTATTAATTATGTAGATGCTCTAAAGTAATTAACCTATTTCATCATTCAAAAATAAAATAAAATTACTTAGCCTATATTGGGAGAACTGCTACTATACATATGGTGTAATACCTCACCGATTATAAGTAGAAGCACTGCTAAAACAATATTGTGTACACATTATTATTTGCTTATGCAGGTGCATTTATTGTACAAATTATCTCTAAATGAGATCAACGAAAAACACTATTCAGACAATAAAAACGCAATTTTTTCAAATTGACTCTGTATCTTTTTTCTTTTGGGTAAACTTATAAACTTTTTAAACAACAGAATAGTTGCAATTGACGGTGTATGATCTTGTGGATAAAAAGAATGGAAGATGCCCATGCTAAAATTGCTTGCAGTATAGTTGAGCTTTGAGAGTTTTAGTTAAAATTAACCTGTTAAGCCTTGATTTTTATGGCTTATTAGTAATTTATTTCAGTTCAGTTCAATAGTATTGAGTTCAGTTCAGTAAATTTTTTCAGTAAAATGCACTTTATTTCAGTTCAGTTCAGCAATATCCAGTTCACTTCAGTCATAAAAAAACAAGTCTTACATTTTATTGTCCTTCAGTTTTCTCCTAATCCGAATCCATTGGTTGGAATATGAACCAATATAATGTTTGATTGTTGAACTATTTTTACTTTTCTTCAAAAACTTTTCATTATTTTTAACCTCGTGAAAATATAAATACAATTTTAACTTCCTGTGATCCATCGAGGCCATCATTTAATTACTTATATCCAAATTAACCTTAGTGGATCGGATCCATGGAATCCGACCCTAGTAATGAAAGTATTGGGAGGGAAATTAATTAAATTGTTTGAAGAATAATCAGAAAATTTAGGAATCCTACTAATAATACATTAATAATGGAAATATGGAATCAAAATACACCCTGTCTGTTTTTCTTATCTCCTGCACAACAATTCTCATATCGGAAAAGCAATTTTACACGATTGATCTCAGACAGACAGGTAAGAGTAGCAGAAGAAGATTAATCACAAACAACGGCTCTGATCATCGATCCTTTCTAATATGTGGACCCACTTCAGGATTTTACTGTGCAATAGCTAATAACTATTCCAAAAAGAAAGAAAGAAAAAAATACTATCTGAATTATTAAATTTGGAAATTGAGCTCTAGTTTTTTTAGTTTGAATGTTCAAACACTTCTGCTTGATCGGACACCGTGTTAGACGCTAGTTTTAGACAGGTAATAACATTTTCTGTGTGTTATCTGCGTCATACACCGTATTCGTATCCCTGTCCAGGGAAGGTAGGTTGAACAACATCCGCACACTCCTGCCGACGAAACATCAAATGCTTGGCAATAAAATCGTCTACCTTTCTCTGAAACTCTTCATCACTCTGTTTTTCATCTTCCCCGACACATAAAACGCCGTCGTTTCCACCTCTGTTCATAAACTTCTCCGTCTCCGACCGCCGCAGCTTCACCGTTTCTTTCTCCGTTAATTCCACTCTCTCTGATTTCCACCTCCGAAAAACCCTCGGAGTATCAGAAACCGACGACTTCTCCGTCACTATAAAACTGTCATCATCTTCGACGGCGTCACTGACGGCATTCTTCACCTGAGAGATTATTATTTCCTTGTCTTCGAACTCAATATTCTCTGACGGAAATGGCTTCGAGGGACTATTTTTATTATTTTGTACAAGTTGGTCGTAAAGTTGAGTGTCAGCACTGTCTGCGGCGGGATTCTCGGCGGAGAATCTTTGGGAGTTGAGGATGAGAGTGACAATGATAGCGTTGCAGAGCAAGAAAACAAAAAGCGGACAGGCGATTACGCCGGCGAACTGGCGGAAGAAGTCGCCGGAGATTCGAAGAAGAAATGGAAGGCGGTTGAAGATCCAAGAGAGGAGCACGAGAGCAAGGCAGAACTCAGTCCAACGGAAAAGCTTTGTTAGGGTTGGAAGGTGATTCAACCATGATATGGAACAAGTATTTTTCATTTTCATGGCATCAAAATCGAATAAATCCATAATGGGGCGGGACGGATTTAAGGGAAGCTAGCGGGGCTCGAGCACCAACTGGTTTTTGAAAAATGCTAAATATCTATTGAAATTGCATATGTAACTTTAATTTTTATATACAAAAAACTCAAATATATTCGATGCTAATGTGATCTAGATCCGTAGCTGATAGGAAGGAAGAACTGGGTTACAAGAAGAGGAGAAATGATTTGGAAAAAAAAAAGTGCAAGGGAGAAGGAGAGGAATAAGAAATTATATATGAATAAGTGCTAGTTAAAAGTAATTATTTTAGGCGGTGTGTTTGGTTTGGTATGAAAAGAAGGTGTAGAGGAGAGGGAATTAGAGAGTGAAGAAGAGTGAGATCTTTTATCTTCTCTTGTATTTTGCTTCTCAACAAGGCAAATAACTCCAACTTGAAGGACCAATCTTTGCCTTTTATAGCCTCTTCCTACCCATAGATCATTGGCATTTTCAAATTAGTTTTTTTCGTTTTTTCCCCTTTTACTTTTTTCCTTGGTGAGAACTATTTGAATGTTGTGTTGTATTCAATTCCATGGAACAAATAGTATGAGATTGTTTATTTTGTGGTGTTGTCCATGATCACTTTATTTTATGATTATTTTCATGGGTTAAATCGTTATCGATGGTCACTGAATTTGATGATTGTTTCAAAATAGTCAATATTTAACTTCAATTTGTCTCAACAAAGTCACTCAATTTTGAATTTTATCTCAATTAAGTCATTTCAATGACTTTAAAAGAAATTGAACACTAGATATGTTACATGGCCGCAACATCAATAGAAGTTGACTTTGACTGTCATGTGGTAGCCAACTAGATGTCACATGTCACTGAATGTTATCTTGAAAAAATTAATAAAAACTAGTGACATGTGGCATTTAAGTGGTTGTAATATGTCGGTGAAAGTTGACTTAGTATTGATTGCGCAACCATGTCATTATTCTAGTGTAGTGTATCATTGAGATGACTTAATTGAAATAAAATTTAAAATTTCACGACTTTATTAAGATAATATAAATTTGAATCACCATTTTGAAGCAATTATCAAAATTTAATGATGAACAATACATTTAAAGTTTATTTCTATATCGACAAATTACCTTTGGAATAAAAGAAAGGCTTAATACACAAAAAACCCCATAAACTTGGTCAAATGTTGCAACTGTCCCCCAAACTTTTAATTGTAACAAATTACCCCTCAAACTTGGCAAATAGTAACAAATAACCCCATATTTTGAGTTTGAAAAGTCAAACGCCTCGTGTCATGCCCTTATTCGATATTTGAAAAGTCAAAGTGCCATGTGTCATGATTCTATAGGGTGTTTGAAAAGTCAAAATGCCACATGGAATGATCTTATAGGGTGTTTAAAAATTTATGCATCATTGGGGGTAATTTGTTACAATTTGTCAAGTTCATGGGGTAATTTGTTACAATTTGCCAAGTTCAGGGAGTAATTTGTTACAATTGAAAGTTCGGGGGGACAGTTGCAACATTTGACCAAGTTTAAGGGGTTTTTTGTGTATTAAGCCTAAAAGAAAACACTTTTAAAGTTTATTAATAGTTTATTGGCTTAAACACCTATTTGCTCCTAGTGGTATCCAAAATGTTGTCATTTGACTCCTGTAGCATTATTTCGTTTCATTTACCCCCATGATATCCTAATTCGTCACATTTAGCCCTTTATCTATTTACATATGTTTTCAATCTGCAAGATTGGTAAAGAGTTACCATTGACGGCAGTCTTCAATTTAAGATTATATTACTATGAAAAAAAAAAAAAACACACACAGACATTGTGAGATATAGAATTATAGATATGTATTTAGCAGAATCAGAAGATTTTGCGTTTAAGAATTGGAATCAAAGGGACCATTGTTGAGACAGACATAGATTAACGCCGTCTAAGTGGGGTCGACAATTGATCTTCCACGTCGATAATTGTATAATTTAATCTCAACTTGGTAATAAAATATTAATAATATTTGGGATATAGTTAATAATTCACATTCTTATAAATTTGATATTAGAGCTAACAATTAAATTTAGCCATATATATATGTCCTTAAGTGTAGGTTATAGTTACTTTGAATTAACCATTATTTTTTCTTCATCACCATTTGATTAAAATTCACTATTCTAATCTAATGATGATAGTGGGCAAAGTAATGGTTACTTTGTAAAAACAAAGTAACCATAGAAAAACGCATCTCCTTAATGGACTTTCCAAGTTCAAACATTGATTACTTTAAATGAGATATTACCCTAATTAAAATACATGGTGAAATTCAAAAGATAAAAGCAATATTTAGCTTCAAAAAGCACCACATGATTTTAATTCAGCAATTAATAAGCTAATAATCGTATTTCCAAGACCACGAGACTTTATTCTTGCTTCAAGTTTATTAAACTTTGTCACCAAATTTTGTCTTTCACTTCGTGAATAAAGAGCTAACTCCAACAATCTCATGTTTAACTTTTAATTAAAAAATCCTTCTATTCTCATTGTCATAAGCATACTTCAAGTATGTTTAGGCAACTTGAACTTGGCAAATAATATAAATTTTGGTATGAATCTTTTTTACCGAATTTTTCTCCTCACTAACGGCTTTTTATACAAAATGACACCATGTATCAATATAATTAGTTTTTTCATAAAAGGTTGATATTATGAAAAATGTGTGGTGTTTTCGTGATCACGATTGACATACACAAACTCTTGCTTTGTAGCAAGTTCATTAAGTAAAATTTTCAAACCATATTATATATATATATATATATATATATATAATGTTGTTAATAGTGTAAATGTGGGCTATAAAGTTTTTCAACCAGTGTCACGTAGAAAATAGCACATTACTAAATAAGATAAAGACATTTTTATTAGAATTCAAAATCCACTTTGTTTTAAAAAAATTATACATTTTTTAATAGACAGTGCTTGCTTAAAGTATCCATTTATGAGATCAAATTAGCCATTAGTTGTGATGTGAAATTAAGCTTTTAAGCATATACTAAAAATAAAAATTAAAGAATCTAATATAGCAAAAAATTAAATAAATGGTATACAGAAAAATGATATAAGGTGGATGAATTGAATAGTAGTAAATAGAAGAAAGCGTGCGAGAGTGATGTGTATTTTAGTTTTCACGTGAGGTGTGTGTCTCTGTGATTTTCTTGTAATTTGCTTACGGCATTTCTCATAAAATATTCAAACTTCTAACCTACTATTCCGCCACTTTTTATTACAACCTCACTTATTATATACTACTTTGGTGTTCAAAAAACTGAATTAGTGAATCCAGCAACTTATTTTTTTTTTTTGAAAAATAAATATTATGCATTTGCGCTTACATTAGATAATAAAGAAAAATTTGCTATTTTAGTGTGATTTGAATTCATTACCTCCCTGATTATAAGTAGAGTATCACTGGGCTAAGATTTTCAACACAAGGGCTAAATGATGAATTGAGCTAAAAATGACTATGGTTCTAGTCCTACTAACAACATTGGAATGAGATTTACATCTAATGTGTGTCTGAAAATCAGTTGAATAACTAACAAAAACTCAAGTAATGATAATAAACTCGAGTCTCCGAAATTTCAGTCATTTTTTCCTTTTTCAAAGTATTTCGGTCATTTTTAGGAGCTCCCAAGACTAATGTGACAAATTTAATTATTTTCATATTTTTTTCAAAGTTTAGCTAAGAATTTATTTATACTGATTTCTTTTGTCAAACTCTATTGTGTGAAAAATGTGTTGCTGAGTGTTACCAGAAAAAAAAAAGTTATAATAGAGGTCAATGCTTGTCAACGGGTTGGGTAATGCTAATTGTAACTAACCTCAAAAAATTGCTTTCAAGAGCTATAAATTTTCAGCTTTTGGATAAATTAACTGCCACAACTTCTTAAAAAGATTATTTTTTTATTTATTTACTTTTGACAAAAAAAGCTCAAAGTTTCAAGGCAACTTAATATATATAATTTTTCTGAAAAATTTTACAATGTATTTATCAAACATCTATTCTGAAAATATTTATCTCCACCATAAATTTAGTTGGACACAACCATGTCAAACTGAATTTAAGCACTTGTAGTGCCATTAACTTTTGTATACGTATATAAAAGACTAAAAAGTTGTAGTCTTCAAAATTCACATATAATAATAATAATAACAATAACAATAACAATAATAATAATCGTCTCAATTAAAAGGTCACAAAAATAGTTTCTTACATGTGCATCACATAGGGTATTTTGTGTCTCGTTAACATTGTGTCCAACATGATATTTTTCAACTTCTCAATAAATTATAGGTTAAGTTTTATAAACATAAAAAATGAGGCCTCAAATTTTAATAAATTAAAGAATATAGGAGTAAAAAATTCACAAATAAAGGGGTAAAAATAATATTTAGCAGCTAAATTAAGGAGTAAAAACCAAATACTAATAGGTTGTGAGTTAGTATTATAAAGAAGAAGAAAAGGAAAAGTGAAAAGAAAAGGTTTTTAGAAATCAAGTAAAGATATTATTTTGGTAGAATCAAGTAAAGATATAAATGTGATTTTTCGTTGGAAAGAAGATTAAAAAGTGATAGAAGAGGTAAAAAGGCTAAAAAAAAGGTTATAAATATAAGATAAGAATAGTCAAAGATGTATAGAAGTACACAGAAAAACAGAGAGAGGGTAATTGGCATGTGTTAACTGTTAAGTGTAATCACGAGGCACTGAAACTTACTGTACGGTGAAAATTTAAAAAGTTAAAAACAATACAATATACATATTTATTATAGTAAATATATGGAACCTGATGTTTGGTCAGTCTTCCAGTTTTCTGGTTTAAGCAATCTCAGAAAACTATAATTTCTTCTTTTATTTTATTTCTTTCAATAAATAATTACTTAAAAATAGTTTTTGAGCACAAAGACAACTGCAAAGATGAATTGTCAGACACTCACAGACACGAGATTTTCTGTGTGATATAATTTTGTGTTTATATAAAGCTATCTCCACATTTTAGTATTAAGAGTATTTGGTTAAATACATTTTCAGTCCCTTAAAATTATCTTTTTATTTAGCCCTCTTAACTTAGACAATACCCTATTAGTTACTTGAATTTCGATCTTTATCCCCCATCTCATTAAAAACAACATACTTTGTTCTTCTTTCTGTGACATGACATAAGTTTATTATTACCACTGATATACATTTATTTTGGTACAGGAGAAGGGCTAAGTTTCAAAACACAAAACACAAAAAAGGAATGAAAGAAAAGAAGAAATACAAGCCAACACAAAACGACACTCAGCGAGAGGTCCGAGACGTGCCAACCCCACTCAAGTGCACTAACAGAACATCCTGGAGGCCTGTACGGGGTCCATCACAGTCAGTGGCGTAGCCAGGAATTTAAACTTGGGGGTCTAATCTAATGAAAATTTTTAATACAAAAAACTACATCATCCAATATAAAAAGACTTCAAATCTATTAAGAAACAATACCAAAAAATATCCAATACATATACGATTATTAGCGATAAAAATAACTATTTAAAGACAACATTTGAGCTACTGATAGATGGAAAATCAATTCTTCGAGACCTCGAGTGTTGAAAATTCTAAAATACTTTCATCTTCAACGCTATTAAAGTCACTATTCTCAACATAACATAACATACAATCTGAGAGATAATCATCCCCCATTCGGTTGCGTAAATCTGTCTTTACAATTTTCATTGCAGAAAAGCATCTTTCAACCGTAGCCGTTGCAACAGGTAACACTAATGCCAACTCTATAAGTCGATACACTAAACGGAACTGAATATGATGTTCATTTTCCACCATCTTTTTTGCAAGCTCACTCAAACTACGGAGATTAGAGAATGCTTCATTGGATCTCATATCATGAATGTAAAGACGAAGTTGATGGTCAAGCTCTGTTATTTCACAACGAGAAAAATCTTCTGAATATAAGCTAGCTAGATGAAGTAGTCTAACATGATCAAAACTAGCAAACAAATTTGAAGGATCGAGACATGAAATGCACAATCAAAACTCAATTAAATATAACTAAACCATGAAAACCTAGATATAGCAAAATCAAATTAAAACCTAAAGTTACCCTTTTATAATCAGTATTTGCCTATTTGGTGACTTACCCGTGGATAATGGAGAGAGTTTAGTTGAATGATTGGAATTTGGAGAAGAGGAGACTGATTGGAAGAGAGAGTATGGAAAGGGAATGAAAATCGATTAAAGAAATAGAAGAGGGGAACGATATGTTTAGTGGAACGAAAGATTTTGTTTTTAAACGATCAATTAAAAGTTAGAAGCACGTTGTTTATTGGTGGTGGGCTTATTTTAAAAGAAATAATGGGATGAGCTTATAATGGGTATTAGTAATTTTATCTTCTTCTCCAACATAATTAAAATTAGGGTTTATGGGGGGCTTCCATGTACAGCAGCCACCAACAATGGGGGGGCTTATTTCCGGCCACTCCTACTCCGGCCAAAGGCTACACCGGCGCCGGGGGGGCTCTAGCCTACCCAAGCCCTGGGCTAGCTACGCCCCTGATCACAGTCGTGATAACCCAAGGAAAGAATTGCTGCGTAGATAGCCATCCAATCCGCTGTCATATTACCTTTGTGATAAGTATGTCTCACATTCACCTCTCACCCACGCCTTAAGAGCGTTCTAAAACCATCAATCTGTTGATTCAACCTCATTAGTTGTGATGACTTGATCATAACTCTCAATAATTAATCTTAACATGGACTTTTATATCAAAGCTCTCCAAATCTCTTAGCAATATCTTTTAAGGCTATTAAAATAAATAACTATGATATACTTAAGTTATGCTTAAATATGTTGATAACATGTTTAGAAGTTTTAGATCACAATTATAAAATGCCATGATCTTTTCAACAAACATCAATTGATATATGCCATTCGAAACACCATACTTGTTATAGTATAAATGAAATCAAAATGCCTTGATCATATGTGTTGCTTGATGTTTACTGGAAGTGTTCACAAACCTTTTCACCTATGCTAAATTATATTCATACATGTACAACATTATAATGTTGCATTTCGTATGGAAAAGGAGTAGTGAGCAAATGAAAACAATCCCATCAAAGTACAAACTACTTTACAAATGACAAAAAGGTTTCGTAAATGAAAGGATTACTAATTGAGCTTTCTTTTGTCCTTTTGCCATACTCTCAAACGATTTGAACTTGGATGAATCTAGCTTGATTCAAGGATTTATACTTCAACCGTACGAAAACAAGGAGTTGGCTTCCAAAGGAGAGTTTGTAAAGCTGTCATAGAATACGAAATGGGATTGGAGATGTACTTGTTTGAATCTAAGTACATGTGCTCTATTATCATCATCAAACGGCTTCAACTTGCTTGTTGTTTAAAATTGAAGATCAACGGGCATAATATAGTGAGCTATAAAAAGGATGAAGGAGCAATGGTTGAAGACAAGGAAAAACACACTGAGAATTAAAGCTATCAACTGAGCATTCAAGCAAGCTTTGATTATATTTTCCTTCAACTGTATCTCGAGAGTTTGAGTGTAATTTACTTCATTCAAAAAGATACTGTAAAGATTAAGCGGTGGGGCTTAATCTGGGTTTAACACTAGTTCCCTATAAAAGTGTAAAAGGTTCTTAAGCACCCGCAAGCTTAGGAGAGGTTATCACTGAGCCTTGAAAAGTGCCATAAGTTTCTTAGTTGAGCTTGAGAAAAACTAAGAGAAGTCACTCGACGCTTGGAGTTCGAGAGAGTAAATACTGGTAGAGGTATTTACTGACAGTGTCTCGGATTGTGAGAACTGTCTCAGCCTTGATTTCTGCCCGTAAAGAAATCATTAGTGGAAAATCTCGAGAGGTTCTCTCGGGGACAGGACTAGGCTCACAAGGAGACCGAACCTGGATAAATACTCTGTGTCAAATCCTTCTATCCCTACACTTTTCATTATTGCTATTTAATCACTTACTTTGCATTTAATTAATTATTATAAACTGTTTGTGATTAAATCGTGCCTATATCATTTATACACTTAATTTCTTTAAACAACTTCTACTTCCGCAAAACTATTTGAGTTGTTGTTTAAACAAATAGGCAAATACTTTTAAGAGTATAATAATTATTTTTAAAAGCAATAAATCCTATTCACCCCCCTCTAGCATTTATATAGTCATTTTTGGGCCAACACAATCAACCAAAAAATAGCATTATGCGACGTTAGCACAAAAAGAACAAAATATATTACATTTGAAAAGTTTAGTGGGTTAAGTGAAATAAAAGTACAAATTTTCAAGTGACTCTTGGCAAATATACGATATAATAAGTTTGAATGGAAGGTGCTTAAATCTAAAAGCAAAGTTCAAAAATAACCCATGTGGTTTCACTTTTTTTGCGGGAAAAGGACTATGAAATTTTTTTTTGCAAACACAAGATTGTGCTTGTACATTTTCTCTAAAAAAAATGACATTTTAGTTTGATGTCATAAAATTCATTATTAACGACCTTTAAATGAAAATTTTCAAGAATTAAAGTTGTTTAATACCATATTTATCATGGAACCACATTTTCAGATTTCGTAAATCATCGTTGTGAGCGAAACTTTGACTAGAGTCGCCACCCGGCCGACCGGATAAATGTGTGAACCGGCTTATGTATTGATTTCCTTTGAAAACCAGAGATTCCATATACATTCGTGGATACAACTTATTAGTTTCGACATTCAAGCCCATAGAGGAATCTTTAATGCAACCTATCTCATTATTGTCTTGTATTTATGGTTATCACACAAAAGAATTTAAATGCACAAACATTTGTACGGTAAACCGCTGGGTAACACGATAAAAACCCTCAGAAGCTTACCCTAGTAGCGTGCCAGTAGGATCCTTGCAAGCTAGTACTTGTCGAGAACGGAGCCGGGCGGACAGAACTTCGGGGTTAGAGAGGCGTCGATGACGTACTCCTAACGATAGATTTTGGACTTTGTGATTCCGGGGGAACCTTAACTTGGATGACTTGGATGCACCTATCCTCGAGGAGCATGAAAGTGCCGAGATGACTTTGGCGGTAGCCGAGACGTCGAGAGATTTGTGTCGTGAGGACTTTGAGGAGCGGGGGTATTTATGGAGAAGGTGTATTTCGGAGATTCGGAATTGAGCAATTCTTTTGATTCCGAGGCAACTTATCGAGGTGTTACCTCTGGATGTGTCTTCTAGCAAGTATACTAGGTACAAGTAATAAAATGATAAGTAGATTATCGTCTCCACAGGGATTGAGATGAAAAGATTACTGAAAAGACCTATGGAACAGTCTGTTTACGTAGCAAGTAACATTAAAAACATGGATTTGAGATTGATTGATTGTTATCTGAACTAGGAAACTCTACTAAAGACAGATCTAAAAAGTAAATGATGATCAAAGATGATTTATAACAAGATATTAAAAGGAACAAGCTAAACACAGCGGGGAACTGGCATTGCAACCTCCCTTCTCTCCTTTCTTAACTCATGAATGTTTATAACTATTCTGTCAAGGTCTCTACTTTAAGCTAACTTGGTTCAAATGGTCATATCCCCAAATTACTAAGTATTACTCACACCCTAAAGGCCTTTCAGGATGCTTTACTACTTGATTAAGCACGAAGTAACATCTCATTTACATGAGAACCCTTGATACACATCAGTCAACTGTTCATATCAGATGTATATGTTTATATAAAGAACAAGCATACATAAAAGCAATGGTCATGTCGGTTATGCATACTGTAACAGGCAGTTTAAGACCTGAAATCTACAGAACTTCATTAAACACCAAATAGAAACAACATTCATTCATTAATTAAAGAGATAAGGAGACTTACAACACCAGCCCAAAGGCTGGTTTAGCTCGTAGAGAGTACTACTCACACATGGCGAGTATCAAAACAACAATAACTACAATGAACTCCATTAAAGAAGCTCAACTACTGGAATCTAGAGAATTAAAGATACTGAGAAAAATGAAAGGCAAGAGAGAGATCCTCCTTCTCTCCTCAGAATTGTTCTACTTAAACCCAAAAAGCTACTAATAAAATACTAGTTTAAAGTACACTAGTACAAGTTCCAGCTAGCAAAAGCAAAACTACTTTAATTACAGCTGTTAAAACATCTCCTCAAGCAAAACAAGAGACTCCTTTTGAACGGCAAAACATCACTTCAAACTGCAACACTCTCTCTCCCAAGCTGCCGGCAATTTTACCCCTCCTTCCTTCTGATGTGACCTTTACTGATCACACTGGCAGGCTGCTTTCTCAGCAAAATGTCCTTGAAGCTCTTTTAAAACTGAAAATACAATTATTAGACACCAAAGTATATACAATATAGTCTAATTGGCCCCTAAATATATGAATAATCAATCATATACATAGTCAAATTTGAGCTTATCACGAGGCAACTTTTCGGGTCTGAAATTGCTCAAATTCGAGTGAGAGAGGGGGAGAAATAATGATTGTTGGTGAATTGAATAAAGGATTCAGACTCCTTATATAGGCTTGAGAGGAGACTGTACGGTCCTTGAATGGAGACCGTGCGGTCCTTGTATGGGGGACCGTACGGTCCTCACAATGCCCGTCTCAGATCTGGATTTGGATCTCAGCCGAGCTTTTCAATTTCTAGGCTCAATTCATCATGCTACACATTTTGTTCGAGTCAAAGCAGGCATGGCATTGTCAATTTCAGTTTATTTTGTCAAGTTTTACCCCACCCCCAAATTAGAGAGAGACATTGTCCTCAATGTCTGTAAGGGATGACATAAAACAAGAAGAGCACAGAGCAGCAGCAAGCACAACAGTAATATATACAGGCAAACAAAAGTAAAGAGCAGAGATCAAGGGGTACCAACAGAAGGAGGGAACCGGAACAGACTGTTACTCTGGAGTAACATGATTACGCTCAGAGGTCACAGCCTCTGGATCCTTGGGAGGAGTAGCAGCATTATCTCCTTGAACCTCACTTCCTCTAGCCTCACTTTCCTTGGCTTCACTCTCCTGGAGCTCACTATCCTTGCCAGCAGTATTGTTCAAGTTCAGAGGTCTGCGAAAGACAGCAGGAGTGGAACGATCATGAAATTCCGGTTCATACTGGAGGGTATCCTCATTGAACCTATGTTGTATGGGGAATTCAGAAAGCTTCCTCTGGATTTCCATATGGCCATGAAGCCATGCAACAGACTTCTCCAGATCCTCAATTGCTTTCTTTAGCAAAGCAACCTCTTGCTCCAACTTGGCAGACTTTCGACTCTGAGCTTTCAACTGAATGTACATCTCTTCATTGTTCAGGCTCAAGCACTTGCGGTAGTAGGCAGCATCCTTTGGTTCATCATCCTCTTCACCTCCATCCTCAATCACCAAGGGTTCTACCGGAATCTCAAGCTTTCGCTTCCGGGTCTCAGACTTGGCAGCCACATCAATCTCACTCACTAACACCCATTTCTTGTTCACTTGCTTGCAATAACCCATATATTGGAGGGTTCGAAAGTTCATGGGGTCAGGATGGCATGATAAAGTAAGCCTGGATCGATCATCGGGCTTGAAAACCCCTATGGCCTCTGCAATTCGAGTCACGAGATTCCCACAGTAGATTCCATTCAACTTCTTGCTATGGTAGCCCAGCAAATACTCTCCCAGATAGTGTCCCAAATTCAATCTCCTTCCGGTCACCATGCTCCACAAAGCAGTTAGGTCAAGCAAAGTGACATTGGCTTGATTTTCTCTGGCAAAGATTGTGCCAGAGACCAACTTATGCAGAATTCGCATAGGGTATTCCAGAATGGAAGAACCCCGTGCCAGCTTGCTATCAAAGTGGGCTTCTCCAGAGATCTGCCTCCAGAACACATGAGGATCGAAATCCTTAGGAGTGGCTGTGAGGAAATGAGAGTACTCCTCGATGGCAGCCTCATCATCAGGCACACACCCTAGCAAGACATTGAACGTGTTGAGAGAAGGGTTTTGATGATGTCCCATGAGCCTGAATTGAAAGTGAAAGGCAGCATCTGGGTTGGTGATTTTCGGATCAACCTTGAAGGTGGACAAGAACTCCAGAGTGAGTTCCTTGTACGATGGCTCCTCCATTTCGAAGAAAGGTTGAAATCCTCCTCTGTCTACATGCTCCTTAACAGAATCGGCTAATCCCAACCGCTTGAGTGAATCCCAACATACACTCCGTGGAGATCCAAACGGAATGTCAGCGATGGACTCAAATGTCTCCTGGTCAGTTAGGTCAGAAAATTTGGAAAGCTTCTTGACGAGTTTTTCATCCGGAATAACCATCACTGAACTTGATGTGTTTCCCTTGTTTCGATTTGCAGCCCTCTTTACACCTTGCTCTTGTTTGATCACAACACCACCACGAGTTTTCATTCTGCAAAAAGTTTGAACTTAAAGAGAAAGTGAAATGTGAGAAAGTTAGAGAGAAGAAAATCCGGCTAAGTGTTTGGATGGAAAAGGACAACAGATATTTTGGGCAATATTTTATAGCTAAAAGGATGGGATTGTGACGGTTTGAAAAAGGAAGTAGTTGTGGCAGATTTTGGGGAACCGAAAAAGCAGGAGAGAGAGGAGTTATGAACAGTTGAGGGGCGTGGGAGAGAGAAAGTTTACCACTGGTGGATTAGACCTCTCTCAACTCTCAAACGGTTATAATTTTAACCATTAAGCCCTCTTTTACTCTTCATCAACGGTTAGAAAATAAATTACAAACCATGATTTGACAATTCACTCTCTCTAATCTTCAGTTTCAATTTAAAATCCTATACCACGGTAACTCACTTTTTATTGCAAAAATAACTAAGTCACAAACTCACAATGCATTACCACAGAGATGACCCCCAAATTTTATTTTCCTAAGTAAAAATTCAAACTTTAGCTCTATGGAAAGAGAACAAAAGTTTAAACATTTGCTAAAAATAAAATTTGAATTTAACAGCTTGCAAAATTAACTGGACACTTCACAAAAAGTCTAAAATAAACTAACTAAAATTAACAACTTAAAAACAAAAACTAGCTAAATTATACTAAATTTCCCTTTTAGGGCACTGCAATTGGTGTTTGCAGTTGACACAAGTCCCATTTTAAGCTTATGGTGGGTCATAGAAGTGATGAACTTCAACCACTCTCTCCACATCGTGAGCAAGATATGGTTTTAGCCTTTGGCCATTAACCTTAAAAGGCTGTTCCCCACGCAAAAAGATCTCTACTGCACCATACGGGAACACCTTGCTCACTTGAAAAGGTCCACTCCACCTGGATTTTAACTTCCCAGGGAATAACCTTAACCTTGAATTATACAAGAGGACTTGTTGTCCCTCTTGAAATTCCTTCTTCTGAATTCTCTTGTCATGCCAAGTTTTGGTCTTTTCTTTGTATTTCACTGCATTTTCAAAAGAAAACAGCCTAAACTCTTCCAGCTCATTCAGCTGCAGCCTTCTTTGTTCACCTGTAGCCTGTTCCTCAAAATTAAGAAAAGTTAATGCCCAAAGGGCCTTATGTTCCATCTCAACAGGCAAATGACAGCTCTTTCCATACAACAGTCTAAAAGGAGACATGCCTATAGGTGTTTTGAAAGCAGTCCTATATGCCCACAAAGCAGGCTCTAGCTTTTCTGCCCAATCTTTCCTAGAGGTGCTAACAGTCTTCTCTAAAATTCTCTTGATTTCTCTATTGGAAACTTCCACTTGACCACTTGTTTGTGGATGGTAAGGGGTAGCAAGCTTGTGTGTGACCCCAAATTTGCTCAAGAGCTTTTCAAAAAGCTTATTGCAAAAATGAGTGCCATTATCACTGATTATGGCACGGGGTACTCCAAATCGGGCAAACAGCCTTTTTAGGAATCTTACTACCACCCTAGCATCATTTGTGGGGCTTGGAATAGCCTCCACCCATTTACTTACATAGTCAACTGCCACTAGGATATACTTATTCTTTTTAGAAGAGGGAAAGGGGCCCATGAAATCTATGCCCCACACATCAAAAATTTCACAAACAACTATGTTGTTCAAGGGCATAGAGTTCCTGGCAGAAATGTTACCTGACCTTTGGCACTCATCACATTCCTTCACAAATCTATGAGCATCTTTGAATATGGTAGGCCAGAAGAAGCCTGCTTGGAACACCTTAGAGGCTGTTCTACTAGCACCATGATGTCCTCCAGATTCTTGTGAATGGCAATGATGAAGAATGAGTTCTCCCTCCTCTTGGGTCACACACCTCCTTATAATCTGATCTGCACATAACCTGAAAAGATATGGTTCTTCCCAAAAATAGTATTTAATTTCAGCATAGAACTTTCTCCTTTGGTTAGTGGACATTTTAAAAGGTTTATATGATCCTGCAAGGAAATTAGCAATGTGAGCAAACCATGGAACATTCGAAGCTGAATATAACCTCTCATCAGGAAAGATATCCCTGATCTCAGGTTGTTCCTGTTGGTCTCCCCCTGCTATTCTAGAGAGATGATCTGCAGCCACATTTTCAATGCCTTTCTTGTCTCTGATCTCCAAATCAAACTCCTGAAGAAGTAGCAACCATCGGAGCAGTCTTGGCTTGGCATCTTTCTTTGCAAAGAGGTGCCTCAAAGCAGCATGGTCAGTGAAAACTACCACTTTTGACAAGACCAAATAGGATCTAAACTTGTCAAAGGCATAAACCACAGCAAGAAGCTCTTTCTCTGTAGTTGTATAGTTTCTCTGAGCATCATTCAAGGTCTTGCTGGCATAGAAAATGGGTTGGAACTTCTTGTTAACCTTCTGACCCAAAACAGCTCCCACACAAGTGTCACTTGCATCACACATCAACTCAAAAGGCTGCTCCCAGTTGGGTGCAATCAAAATTGGTGAGTTGATGAGTTGTTCTTTCAAGATGTTAAAGGCTCTGATGCAGTCTGCTCCAAATTCAAACTCAGCATCCTTGTGGAGTAATGCTGAAAGTGGAAGAGCAATCTTGGAGAAGTCTTTTATGAATCTCCTGTAGAAGCCTGCATGCCCCAGAAGGCTTCTAACATCCTTGACTGTGGTAGGAACAGCCAGCTTTTCAATAACTTCAACCTTGGCTTTGTCAACTTCTATCCCCTTCTCTGAAATTTTGTGCCCAAGCACCACACCTTCAGTTACCATGAAGTGGCACTTCTCCCAGTTCAACACAAGATTGGTCTCTTTGCATCGAACCAAAACGGCCTCTAGATTCTTCAAACAGCCTTCGAATGACTTCCCATAGACTGAGAAATCATCCATGAAGATCTCTACTGTTTTCTCTATCATGTCATGAAAAATAGCCATCATACACCGTTGGAATGTAGCTGGTGCGTTACAAAGACCAAATGGCATTCTTCTGTAGGCAAATGTCCCATAAGGACAAGTGAAGGTGGTCTTTTCTTGATCCTCGGAGAAGATTGGAATTTGGTTATAACCTGAGTAGCCATCTAAGAAGCAATAAAAGGCATAACCAGCAAGTCTCTCCAACATTTGATCCACAAATGGCAAAGGAAAATGATCTTTCCTTGTGGCATCATTAAGCTTTCGGTAGTCAACACATACCCTCCACCCTGTGATCATTCTTGTTGGAATTAGCTCATTCCTCTCATTCTTTACAACTGTTGTGCCCCCTTTCTTCGGAACGACCTGCACTGGACTTGTCCACTTGCTATCTGAAATGGGATAGATGATCCCAGCTTCAAGCAACTTGACAACCTCTTTTCTGACCACATCTCCCATGACCGGATTAAGCCTCCTCTGTGGTTGAACACAAGGCTTGTAATCCTCCTCCATTAGGATCCTATGCACACACATAGTAGGGCTGATTCCTTTGATATCACCAATTGTCCAAGCTATAGCCTCCTAGTTTTGTTTAAGGATGGTTAAAAGCTGGCTTTTCTGGTCCGGAGTTAGTTGTGATGAAATGATAACCGGCCGGCCATTTGGTGGTTTAAGGAAAGCATACTCCAAATGTGATGGTAAAGGTTTGAGTTCTGGAGTGGAAATGGATTGATTTGGTAAAAAGGGTGGTTCTGTGGTGGAAAGGTCATTTGAGTTTGGTGGAATAGGTGATAAGTCTGGTTTTTCAAGAGAACAGCCTGTTTCATCACATGTGTTTAACTCTTCTTCTAGAACAACCTGCAAAACATCTTTTTGACTTTCCTGCAAGTTAGTCGCGTTAGGACAAACATCTATGAAATAGCAAACATCAGAATCAACAGGTCTCATCAGCATTTCATTCATTTTAAAAACGACCTTATCACCATTCACTTCCAAACTTAACTCTTTATCTTTCACTTTGAACACAGCACTACCAGTGGCTAAGAAAGGTCTCCCTAGGATAATTGGAACATGCATATCTTCAGCTATATCCATTACTACGAAATCAGCAGGCAGTATGAACTTTCCTACCTTAACTAGGACATCCTCAACTATACCCCTAGGGTAACAAACTGATCTATCAGCTAGTTGGATAGACATTCGAGTGGGTTGGGGTTCTCCTATTCCTAATTTCTGATATAATGAATATGGAATCAAGTTTATGCTAGCACCAAGATCACAAAGAGCATTCTCAACATGTAATTCTCCAATAGAACAAGGGATAGAAAAACTCCCTGGATCCTTCATCTTTTTAGGAAGTGGCTGCCTGTTCATCAGGATTGAGGAACAGTCTCTGTTGAGTTGCACACATGCCACATTCTCGAGCTTGGTCTTGTTAGACAGAATATCTTTCAAGAATTTGGTATAATTAGGCATCTGATTAAGAGCTTCCAAGAAAGGAAGATTAATGTGAAGTTTCCTCAAAGTATCAAGGATCTTTGAGTGCCTTTTTTCTAGTTTCTCATCTACCAAGGCTCCGGGATAAGGTGCTGGTGGTTGATAAGGAGGAGGTGGAACATACTTCTCCACAGGTTCCTCCTGCACAAGAACAGGCTCCTTAGCCTTTGCAATTGGCTTTTCTTTTATTGGAACAACTTGTTCCTTTTCAGCTTCAGTCTCTTTAGAAGTTCCTGCATCACCAACAAACTTTTTTTTAAACTCATTAGGGTTAGAAATTTCCTTACCACACCTGAGAGTGATTGACATCACGTTCTCCCTTGGGTTAGGTTCAGTGTTGCTTGGTAAAGTTGATTTTCCTTTTGAGTTGGAGGATGAAGCAGCCAACTGGTGAACTTGAGTCTCAAGACTCTTCATTGTTGATTGAGTCTGCTTCATGAATTGTGTCACCAGAGTTTTGAAATCTGGCTCCTCCTCTTCCTTGGTATGTACAGGCTGCTTGTAAGAGCTCTGGTTGTTCTGCTGGTAGTGACCTCTCTGAACTTGTTGATATTGAGGTCTGTCATTCTGGTACTGAGGTCTTTCTTGATTGTACCGAGGTCTCTCTTGGTTGTACTGAGGTCTCTCCTGCTGATCATTTGGTTGTGACCATGAGAAGTTTGGGTGATTTCGAGTGTTAGAGTTGTAGGTGTTGGAATAAGGGTTTGGTGGATTTCTTTGGTTGTAACCAGCATAATCACACTGCTCCTGGTTGTCTGAGTCTCTCCTGGTACCTGTGCAATTGATATTTCGATGGGGACCTCCACAAAAACTACACTCTTCCCCAAATGGGGGTTCACTGTTGATGGATGACACATTGAGCTTGCCAATCTGTCGAGCAAGCTGTTCAAATTGGTTTGTGATCAATTTGGAGATCACTTCTGTTCCTGGAATGGTAGCTTGCTTCCTCCCATCAGTTCCCACTGAGTGCCAGTTGTAACTTGTGTTGACCACCCTCTCAATAAGATCGTAGAGAGCTTGTGGCTCTAAATCTTCAGGATTGCCATTAGCAACTGATTCAATCTGCATCTTGTAGATGTTCTGAACTCCATTGTAGAAGTTTTGAACCTGCATCCACATAGGTATACCATGATTTGGTACTCTTCTCAACAGCTCCTTATACCTTTCCCACGCTTCTGCCAAAGATTCACCATCTTCTTGTGAAAAATGAGAAACCTCATTCCTGAGCTTGATTGCTTGCCTTGGGGGGAAATACTTCATCAAAAAGATTCTTGCCATTTCCTCCCAAGTTCTGATGGAGTGTGGTTGGAGATTCTTCATCCAACTTTTTGCTTTATCTTTCAAGGACCAAGGGAACAGGGTCAGCCTTATTGTATCATCAGTAACTCCTCGATTAGATCGGAAGGTGTTACACAAGGTCACAAAATCCTGGATGTGAGCATTAGGATCTTCATTTTGATATCCTCCAAATTGAAATGAGAGGAGCATTTGGATCATAGAGTGCTTCACTTCCAAAGGGTTGTTTCCAGGCCCAAAAGGTGGAAGGGCGATACATGAGGAATGACCTTCTGTAGTAGGTCTTGAATAGTCTCTGATTCTCATCACAGCTGGGTGATGGTTCTCACCCTCATCTTCGAGGTTGTTTCCTCCATTGTTGTTGTTGTTGTGGGCACCATTGTTTCCTTGTCTGTTACCGTCATTGTTACCACCAACAGGTATCTCTTCTTCCATCCCTCTTCTTTGTCTTTGCTGAGCTCGACGAGCTGTTCTACGATTAGCTCTACAAGTTCTTTCTATCTCAGGATCAACTGGAAGAGGCTGCAGCCCTGCTCTTCGCATGGACTACAGGAATCGGAACACCCTGTGGCTACACCATGAACACACAGATCAAAATACTCTATTTCACAGAAAAATTTCAAGTAAACTTTTATTTTCAATCCCCGGCAACGGCGCCAAAAACTTGTTACCTCTGGATGTGTCTTCTAGCAAGTATACTAGGTACAAGTAATAAAATGATAAGTAGATTATCGTCTCCACAGGGATTGAGATGAAAAGATTACTGAAAAGACCTATGGAACAGTCTGTTTACGTAGCAAGTAACATTAAAAACATGGATTTGAGATTGATTGATTGTTATCTGAACTAGGAAACTCTACTAAAGACAGATCTAAAAAGTAAATGATGATCAAAGATGATTTATAACAAGATATTAAAAGGAACAAGCTAAACACAGCGGGGAACTGGCATTGCAACCTCCCTTCTCTCCTTTCTTAACTCATGAATGTTTATAACTATTCTGTCAAGGTCTCTACTTTAAGCTAACTTGGTTCAAATGGTCATATCCCCAAATTACTAAGTATTACTCACACCCTAAAGGCCTTTCAGGATGCTTTACTACTTGATTAAGCACGAAGTAACATCTCATTTACATGAGAACCCTTGATACACATCAGTCAACTGTTCATATCAGATGTATATGTTTATATAAAGAACAAGCATACATAAAAGCAATGGTCATGTCGGTTATGCATACTGTAACAGGCAGTTTAAGACCTGAAATCTACAGAACTTCATTAAACACCAAATAGAAACAACATTCATTCATTAATTAAAGAGATAAGGAGACTTACAACACCAGCCCAAAGGCTGGTTTAGCTCGTAGAGAGTACTACTCACACATGGCGAGTATCAAAACAACAATAACTACAATGAACTCCATTAAAGAAGCTCAACTACTGGAATCTAGAGAATTAAAGATACTGAGAAAAATGAAAGGCAAGAGAGAGATCCTCCTTCTCTCCTCAGAATTGTTCTACTTAAACCCAAAAAGCTACTAATAAAATACTAGTTTAAAGTACACTAGTACAAGTTCCAGCTAGCAAAAGCAAAACTACTTTAATTACAGCTGTTAAAACATCTCCTCAAGCAAAACAAGAGACTCCTTTTGAACGGCAAAACATCACTTCAAACTGCAACACTCTCTCTCCCAAGCTGCCGGCAATTTTACCCCTCCTTCCTTCTGATGTGACCTTTACTGATCACACTGGCAGGCTGCTTTCTCAGCAAAATGTCCTTGAAGCTCTTTTAAAACTGAAAATACAATTATTAGACACCAAAGTATATACAATATAGTCTAATTGGCCCCTAAATATATGAATAATCAATCATATACATAGTCAAATTTGAGCTTATCACGAGGCAACTTTTCGGGTCTGAAATTGCTCAAATTCGAGTGAGAGAGGGGGAGAAATAATGATTGTTGGTGAATTGAATAAAGGATTCAGACTCCTTATATAGGCTTGAGAGGAGACTGTACGGTCCTTGAATGGAGACCGTGCGGTCCTTGTATGGGGGACCGTACGGTCCTCACAATGCCCGTCTCAGATCTGGATTTGGATCTCAGCCGAGCTTTTCACAAGGCATGTATGGGTGTTATAAGTTGTTTGGCTTTTTCTAACACGTGAAGGATGAGGATAAGGATAAGGACCATATAGACATGTAGGAGGATTATACGGTTCATGTGATGGAGATGGTACGGTCTTGGTTTGTGGATGGAGACTGCATGGCTCCAGACTTAACCTAGTGCAGTCCCATTTTGATAGAATTTAGTATTTTGGGCATAACTTCTTCATACGAGCTCATTTTGACCCCTATAAGAGACGTTTTAGAAATCTAAGATGTAGATCTACAACTTTCATGTTTTAAGTTTTTCTTAATTCGGACCCTAAGAGGGTTTAAATTGGCCTACAAGTGGGACTATGTGTTGAATCCTATGTGGCAGAGTTTTATTATGAGCAGACTTGATTGGACCTTTGTCTGGGAGACTTGAAAGGTTATTTTACGTGTCATTGAGGGTGTCAATGGCACGTTCCTGGGTAGTGGGAGTGAGTTATGACATCGGAGAGTCGTTCCGTTATTTAACCAGTACTGGCGCTTGCTTCAGTTGGTAGTTCGAGAAGCTCAAAATAGCTCTTCTTATAGGGTTCGAAAACCAGTGCTTACAGTCGTTTTTAATTTTTCTCTCTCTAAATGTTGATTTTCTCTTTCCTCACTAGACTCCATCGAAACGATCACAAAATAAAAAAAAATTAAGAATTAAAGTTTCTTAAAATATTAGTTTATATTAATAAATAAAAATAATTATAAACATATTAATTTCTCAAAAATATTATTTATTTTTATGTATACTAATCAAATATTAGGATGTATTTAAGAGTTTATTAGTATAAATTAATTAAACATTAGGACTACATTCATTTATTTAGGAGTGTATTAGCTTACGAGAATTTTTTATTACTTTACGAACGTTTATCGCTAAGTTTATTAGTTTACTCGAGCGTTTATTGCTAATTTAACTTAAAGTAATTAGAAGTATATTAATTATTAAGGTAATTAGGAGTATAATTAATTATTTAACCTAAGGTAATATTATATATATATATATATATAACATAATATATAAAAGTTTATTTTTTAAAATCCGTATATATAATATATAAATAAGACATAAAATAATAAATAAATATATAACTTTTAGGTAAAAGAGTTTTAAACTCTTTTACTTGGTCAAATGTGGGTCGTGATCGGTGTTTAACAATCTTAAGGGTCGGTGTGTAACAATTCATAAGTGCAATTACCATATGCTAAGAATTTCACAACTCACCAGGAATATTAGGCGTGTATGATATATAACTTAACTTGAAGGGAAGTGTTGACATGAGTTGTCTTTCCTAAGAGTGAGAGTAGCATATTAAAGGTAAAAAACTCCTATAATATATCAATTCAAATCATAGCCTTAAATTATCTACATGAATTTCTGTATGCATAACAAAAATAGTAGCAACATGTACTTATAAGTACGCCAATAATTATACTTGTAGCTAGACAGAGATGTAGCAATAGAATCTGACATTTCTTTTTCAAAAACAATGCATCATATTGTGTTCAAATAACCACATAATATCAAGTACATGTCCTCGCCTATTGCTATTACACAAATTTGAATGATACCTAAATAAAAACAACAAAATAATATTAACAAAAAAATTTTTTGTGTTGCAGTTTTAATTTTAATGTAGAAATACTTAAAAATTAAAAAATTGTGAGAGGGAATAAAAAAAAAAAGAAAAAACTAGTGTCGACAGATGTGGACGAATCAATTGTTGAATTGTAAATCTTCTTTTATTTTTAATTGAAATTATATATTTAAAATTAAGACAACTGTTACATATATAAATTGGTTTTTCCATAATGTATCTAAAAGATACATGTTAAACATTATTGTTGTATTTAATAATGTTTTTACGGATATTTATTGTCTTTCTAATTATGGTAAAAATATAGAGATAAATAAGAAAAATATCAAGAACCTCACTATTGAGAATATTAGTATTTAAGAAATAAATATTTTAAATATTAAGATAATAATATTAAATGTTATCGTGTCCAATAATAAAACTTAACCTATATACAATAGGCACATTTAAGAAAAATTGTATATACATTCATATATCTTTAAAAAATTAATTACAACAAAAGAAAAAACTTTACAATTATAACTTTTTCCATTTAGTGGAAATAATAAATTTGCTTCATTTGTAAATAAACCTTATAAATATATCTTGAGGAAATAGGTATATGTAGATGACATTGATATAGGTTTGATCATATAAGTTGGTCTTTCTTTGTTCACAATTTCCCAAATCCAATTCCATACGTGTCACACTTTTCTCCTCTGTACATGTCCCCTACCACTTTTCATCTTTACTTTTGTTTGTTTTTTCTCCAAATATATTTTTGTCTCCTCTCCAATAATAATAATAATAAGTAATATTAATATTACATATTATTATTACTTTTTGCGAGTGATTTTTATAAACGAATGTAAGTAATGAAATAGGGTTAATATTTTCAGAATAGTATCAATTCAGTTATAACATATAAAATGAGAGGTGTTCAAGTTTGCAGTCTGTTAATTTAAGGCGATTTTTTTTATTATGATATAAGATGGTTTGAAAAAATGTTATTCTCATCCCAAAGATTGATTCTCCTAGCTCTATTGCTAATTTTTGTCCAATCGCTCTTTGTAACGTCTTGCATACGATAATTTCAAAGGTCTTTATGAATTGGATGAAAGTTATCCTCCAAGGCATTATCTCGGAAGAACAATAAGCTTTTGTTCCAGGCCGACCGATCATTCATAATATTATCTCGGATTTTCGAAACATTTCATTCCATGTGTAGAAAACAGAGAGGTATATATGACTAGTTCTGTGGCCATTAAGATTGATATTCAGAAAGCATATGATAGTGTGTGTGGCGATAGAAACCTACGTGCTTTTTAGGGCAAGTGTACCCATTGTTCAAGTAATAAAGTGAGTATTAGGGACTCGGATTATCGTACCCAAGGGATCGGGCTAAGCTAAAGTTACTAACTTTCAGTCTAAAGAGTCTAATAAAGTCACAAGATTGAGTTTTTGATGATTAAAACTAAAGATCTACAGCAGGGTAATATAACAGCAATATTAAAAGGCACACAGACTACAAGTGGTCAGATCTGGATCATAGGGTACTGGATCTGAGTTTCCATAAATGGTAAAAACGATTTCAATACAAAAGGTTCGGCTTTTCCCACAAATATCTCTTCCTAACTCGTTTCCAAGCCTAGGAGTTGATAACTTAGTAGTTCTAGCAAAGTTATTTGGTCTAGATCTACTAAGGAGTGTGTTGTCTTAGGGTTTTACTAAAAAGTTTCCTTAAATAGTAAATGACCAACATACAAGCTTAGCAAGATTTCTCTAAACCACAAAAGCATGCATCTTTAGATCTAATCCATACAATAAACCACAAGATAGCTCATTTCTAAGCTCCACTAATGATTTAGGAGGTTTGTTTCGAACCAAACCTCACCATAAACATAGATCTAAGAAAACCGAGTAAAGAAATGTTACCATAAGTAGAAACTCTTCACCATACGCCTAAACCCGTCACCTTTCACTCATAACCCGTGCTAGGAGACTACTCACTCATGCTTGATGAGCTTAAAATCTCCATTGAAGTGTAAAGATTAAAGCTTGAAATCATGAAGCTTAAGGAAGAAGAAGAGAGATTGGGATTCGGATCCCAATGTCTCCTCTTAGAGAAAAAGTAAGAAAAGAAAGAGATAAAGAAAACTACTATATTTAGAACTAAGTAAAAAGAAAGTTGTTGCAAAGTTAAAGTATTAAGAGTATATAGAGTATTGAAAAAGCAAAAGAAAACATTGCCTTATATAGGGAGACAAGGGAGGCAACCCTAAAAGACAAAAAGACTAAAATGACCCTAAAAGTAGAGGTCATAATACCCTTTACACAGAAATAAAATATATCCTTAATGTTGATAGTAATAACATAATTGCCACTAGGGCAAGGTGGCATTCCACCCCTTCACTTGTGCAGCCTCCTTAGCTCTGGACAGCAGCAGCCTACGCCTGGACTTCACTGAATCACAGCCTGCATGCTCCAACAGTCCAACAACAGCCTAAAACAGCCACAAATCTCCAAAAAGTCTCCAATGCCCGGATTCAATGCTTAGTTGCACAATTGAGCTATATCTGCACTTAAACCTCATGAGAATGACTTTCAACTAAATAAACATGCAAGAATAGAGGTTAAAAAGAGTGGAAAAATACGTAATAATTAAGCCTATCAGTGTGCGTTGGGATTTCTTGGAGAAAGTGATGAATCGCTTACTCAAGATGGTTCAGTGGATGATGATGTGTGTGAGCATGGTCTCATACTCGATTCAGGTTATGGTGCAAGTGTTGGTTTGATTATCCATGAGCAAGGTATTCAGCAGTGGAATCCTTTGTCTCCTTATCTGTATATTTCATGCCGAGGGGTTGTCTTGTTTAATTTCTCAAGGTCAATCAACTGGGTTATAACTATCAGGTCACTTACTCTTCGTTGATGATATCTTGTTCTATACATTACGACAATATTGACTAATATATACTCAATTTAAATATTATTAATAGATGCTTCATTCGGAATGACAAATAATTTAATTTGTGAAGAAAAATATAAAAATATGATGACATAAAATATAAATGGAATAACACATCTACGCATTAAATAATAATTGTGATAAATTTTAATATAAATATTCAAGTGTGAGTTTAGTCAAATACTAGTCCTAGTCTTTGTCTCGTGCAATGCACGGATTTGCCTTTAAATATATAAAATATGAAAAATTTATTAAAATTAATAATATTAAAGTATTTTAAATTAAGTTTTATTAGTTTGTATTTGTGCTAAAGATTTTATCCTTATTGCTTAAGATAAAAAGCAGAAAAACTTGCAATATAAATTGAAATGAGATGGAAAAAATGCAAAAAGTTTGACAAAATTATTTTAGCATTTTGAACCATATAAATGAGATGAACGTAATCAATGCAAAGAAAAAAACATGAAATAAAAATTATTTTGACCTAAATATGACAAAAAGGTATAGAAAAATAGAAAACATGAAGATAAATGATAACTTGAATTATGTAAGAATCCTAAGAACCATTTAGGTAAAATCAAAATTATAGAAATGAATCTCTATTAACTTTAAGTTGTGCATAGATATAGAGAAAAATCAAAGAGATTATGAAAGAAGTAAAAATCAAAACATTAATATAAAAATTCAAAAAACATGGTTATGGAAAGATAAATATTAAAGAGATTGTAAAATTATATTAATTATAATGCAAGATTACATAATAATAGATAAAATATAGCGAAAAAAATCATATCGATTAAAAAAAATAGTACATGACGGTGATGGTTTTTTGTGTAAATGACGTACGATAAGAAAAGAAGCGGCAACTATTAAAAATATTATGTTTTACTTATTTTTATTGTAAAAAGATGCGACAAATTAAATTACTTAGACAAAAACAATAAAAATGACATAGTTGCTATGGATTTAGAGAAAGAAAACGTAAAATAAACTAAAATTTGTAATAGTATATATATATATATATAACATATCAAATGAAACATATTAAAGATTTTTTAAAAATAGAAACATGTTAAGGACAAAATAAATTCGTTATTGTTTATTTTTTTTCGGTAAGCTATTGTTATTTTATTTATAGAAAGTTTTGTAATTATTTGATATAATAGTTAAACGAAATAAAATTTAAAAAGAGAAAAGAACAAAAAAATTACTATAAAATTAAATACTAATTACTATAAAATTAAATATTATTATTTATAATGACTACATTGGATGAAATTTAAAAAAGAGAAAAGAATAATAAATTTAGTACTCAATTACTATAAAATTAAATATTTTTATTTTTTAATTATCAAAAAGAAAATATTTAAAGATAAAAAAAAAGATAAGTAAATAAGATAAGATAATTGTGTAACAATAAAAGGGAAGGTTATTTTAATAAAAAAAAAGAAATAAAAATAAGGTAATTAAAATAAAAGTAGAAATCTATATATCTATATAAAAGGGGAGCTTAAAAACTCTTCCCACAAGCATCCACCTCATCTTTTCATTAGGTGTCATCACCGCAAAATTTCATATTTTTCATCTAAAAAATAAATAAAAAATAGTTTTGGCTATTAAATTTTTTATAATTATTAATAATTATTTAATAGTGGATACCCTTAAAGGAAAATAAAAGGTTTACAAAAGACGGTTACTAAGTTTTATGACCATCAATAATTTTAGTCATTATATAATTCATTGTGTTATTTGTTGGCCCTAACAAGAACAGAATCACCTAGAGAGGGGTGAATAGGTGTCAAAGTTGAAAACTGAAAATTTCTAAGTTTTTAAGGAAACTTAATTTTCAGAGTCAAATTTCCTCAGAGTCAGAAGCTAGCTTACAGAAGTTGCTTCTGAGGGAAATTCTGCCTAAACACAGTTAGACTGTTTTCAGCAACAGAAGTTCTGATTTGAGAACTTCTGGACAGTCTTCTGAACAAAGACAGTGATACTTAGAGAGAATCTGTTTCAGCACTAAATATAAGCAAGTACACAGAAGCAAAAATAACAAGTATAAGAGGGAGAAAGAGGTTCAGGAGATCCTGATTGAACAATTCGATTTATCCAAGTTCGCCACAGAAGTCCTGTGACTACGTCTTGTCCCCTGAGGTCGCAGCCTACAGAGATTTTATAAATCCACTATTCAGAACTTTTCTGGCAAGTTCAGAAGCTCCTTTACATCAACAGAACTTAAGCTAATTTCTCACTTAGTTCTGACTAGCCTAAAAAGAGTTAAAGGATTTCCACCAGAACAACAACAACTCTGTTTTCTGGATTTCTCACCCAACTCTAATCTCAACTAGATTTCTCTCTTTAAATCTAACTGAATATCACAAACGATATCAGTTTACAAGATTCCTATTATGAACTTGTTTTTCTTCACTCTCTCACTAAAACTTAAGCTATGCTAAGAAAGATTGAGAATGGAAAAAGAATGCTCTGTTTTTCTTGTTAAAACAGTGCGTTGAGATTTTGCTCGATGATCACGCGTAGTTGATGCGTTGGAGCTTGACTACTATTTATAGTGAATGAGGATGCCCGTTGGTGAATTTGAATCTTCAATAGAGATGACATCAGTTGTTGTAGCCGTTAATTTGTCAAGTCTTCAAACGGTCTTCAAACACTTTGATTCCGTTAACCTTGTTCTTTAACTAAATCCGGTAAGTGATTTGAAATCAAAGATGAGGTTGACTGTAATCATTCTTCAATTGGATCAACAAAGGGTAGACAAGGAAATTCTGGTTTCTTTTGAACAGACAAGCGCGCTTCATCAAAACAGCTTTTTGAACTTTTGGCGCCTTGCATTAAATGCACTTGTCAGAGCATTAAATGCTTATCCAGAACCCGTGACTAAGCTTCTGAAGCTAATTTCCAGTTGTCTAGACTTCTGATCAAATTGGCAAAACTTCTGATTGCAAAGAACCTCGGAGGAGAGCTTTAGCAGACTTCGGCTTCAGAGCGGAGCATCCAGCTTCTGAATTATTGAAACTCTGACTGCAGCAAACGGATCTTTTGAGTCCTTTAGGCAATCTAGAAATAATTCATTCAGCACCTGATGAGTATCTTACACATAGACTAAGTAGAAAAATATTAGTCAACAATAAACTATATGTAAGAGAGTATTAGGTTTCCATCTTCTGAAACGATTAGACATGATCAAAATACTTAGAGTTCATCATTCTCCCCCATTTTGGTTATGGACAAACCGTGGTCAGAAGGTAACAGAAAACATGAGGTTTAGAAAATGACTTCCTGATACATATGTTTTATAACTTCTGAGTAAATTAACTCCCCCATTTTAGTGTAAATGGTGAACTTCAGCAATCTATATAAACTTAGAAATGACTTAAGATCAAGTTGTTAGATTTAGTGAAGTATAATTTACTAAGTCAAAAGGAAACATAAGCAACAAGTAAATAATCAGAGACACAAGAATGTATAAGAAAGATTCAGTGTATATAAAATCATCAGAAGAGAACATATGAAACAAGATAATCAGAAGAGCAGAAAAAGTCTTAAGACATAAACTACCCAACCCAGAACCTAGCTAAGAAGCTTAAGTCCTAATGAGATTACAAGTTCCTAGGTTTCTTCTGAGGAGGAGGAACACCACTGGATCCTTCAGCAGCACTTGATCTCTTAACACCAGTATTGAGACCACTCTGCTGACCAGACTTCTCCCCCGTTTGACCAGAACCAAGAGCAACACCCAGAGCACCTTGAGAGTTCAATTTTTGCTGAACATTCAGTGCAGTAGAATATTGCTGAGGAGTTGGCCTCACAGTGTTGATCATATCCATTCTTCTTCTGAAATCAGCATCAATGGTCTTCATATGATCAAAAGTCTGACCAGACATAGGTCGCTCTCTCTGAACGTCTTCCAGAAGGAGCTTAATCAAGCGATTGTTAGCATACACAGCAGCAGTGAAATGCTCATTCTGAATGTAAGTTTGTCCGCGAACAAACCGATAGCAATTATGAAGAGTCTTTTCTTGTTCACGTGCTTGAGTGTGCATAACTTTCAGAAGCTCAGTAAGCTCAGCAATCTGTGCGCTCTGAGCAGATACAGCAGACTCGATGCTAGAGAGACGATTGTTGAGATCAGGAGTGATGTCATATAGAATCTTAGCAGCCCCGGAAGATGATGAACCTTGAGCAGAAGATTTCACTTCTCTCAGAATGTGGTTGGCAGTACTTTGCAGGTCATCAATCTTACTTGGGAGCATCTTCCCATGAGCCTCATAATGCTCGTTTGCTTCCTTGACTTCTTCTGTCAATATCTCCAAATTCTCATTGACCTTCAGAGAAGAAGCAAGAGCAATATTGTCCAATGAAGGAAGAGTCAGAGCTAATTCTCTCAGCTTGTACAGCTCATCATATGTAGCTAGATGAAGTGTAGAAAGATTGCGTGTGTAGACATAAGGATCATGCATTTGAAGCATAGTCATGAGCTGCAGGTTCTGAGCTTTCAAGGATTGTATTTCTTGCAGCACAATGCCCTGAGCATACATGTCAGCAGCAGAAGTCATTTGCCCCATACCAGCAAATCTATTCAGCAATTCATCAGAGCCACTCTGACTCATTCTTCTCAACTCCTCAACACTGGGAGCACCACCAGCTTCGGATACACCAGAAGCTCTGCCCATGAAACCAAAACTACCGAATCTGTTATTCATATCATCTCGATTCATGTGTTTGCGAAGGAAGTCATAATTGGATGACAACCCAGCAAAGCAGGAAGTAGTGGAGGAGGTAGTTAAGGGATCACACACAGGAGGTGCATGTCCAGAGGTTGAGAGTGGAGGGATTTGAGTGGTTGAGGAAGGGATTGTATGTGTGGTTGAGGAGGAAATGTTAGTTGAGATGGATGGTAGTGTGGATGGTAGTGAAAAAGATGGAGCAGTAAATCCAATTGATGGACTTACAGAGGAAGTATGAATGGAGGAGGTAGTGGATGTGACTATGGAGTCTGTGAAAATGGGAGCAGAGTTTAGGTTTACTTCTGAATAGGATCCAGAAGGAGGAGCAGTTTTAGGAGGTACAACTTCAGAGGGTGAAGTTGTAGGAATTATCTAGGAGGTACAACTTCAGAGGGTGAAGTTGTAGGAGGAATGGAAGTGTGAGAATCACCAACTTTTGTGACAGAAGGTAGTGAAGGAGATGGATGAGGAGTATGAGGAGAGGATGGATGAGAAGTATGAAGTGGAGATGAAATAACCTGATCAGAGAGGTTTGGATCAAATGTGGAGATAGGTTCAACAAACACATGAGCCATTCTGAACAGAGTTTCAGAGGCATCTCTTTCACCAGGGTTTCTCCCTTGACCCAGAAGAACATTATCTAGAAAATCATCAGTGTTGATGTTTTCAGCAAACTTCATAGCATCCTGAATGATAGTATCAGGTTCTTGATCACTATCTTCAGACAGTTCTTCAACAATAGGAGCATCAACATCCTTTTCAGCAGACATATCCATCATGTCTTCGTCATCAACCAAGTCCTCTTTTTCAGGAATTGATTCATCCAGTTCAGTACTCGGAGCAATATAGAAGTCCTTTTTGATCAGAGACCTTCTCTTTGCTGACATCTTCTTCTGGAGAGAGGAATATCTTCAGAATCCTCATCTTCTTCCGTAGCCTTCGTACTTATCCGAGTAGAGAGAGAGATATTCTCAAGTTCTTCTCCTTCTTCTGAAGCCTCAACATCCTTTGAGAACTCTACATTCTCAAGTTCAGCAGCACATGCAATGATTCTTGCATCGGCATTAGCCTTTGCAGCAATTTCTCTCTCAGCTGCTAACTTATCTTCTGCTTCCTTCTTCTTTCTTTTCTCTTCAGCAAGAGCCACAACTCTTGCAACCTTTTCAGCTTCAGCAGCCTTCTCTTTTTCAGCAAGGCGTGCGTCCTCAGCATCCTGAGCTTCCTTCTCAGAAACATCCTTAGGTTTCTCAGCAACGATCTTGCCAGAAGGTTCAACACTGATTGTTGTTTGAACCATAGTGGGAAGAGGTTATGAGACAACCACTTTCTCAACAGTCAGGACCAACTTACTTGATCCTTTCTTTCCCTTGCCCTTCTTGGCAGCATTCTTTCCTTTCTGCACAGTGTCAACCACAGTCTCCTTCTGAGCAATACTCACAGAGAAGCCCTTCTCATTCTTCTTTGGAGTCACTCCAAAGTTAAGGTTCCTGAAGGTATGCATCTTCAGAACCGTACTCCTACTCGTAACACCTTCTCCTGAGATCACCACAGAGGCTGCCTCAAACAACCTAGTCAGGAGTGAGCCATAAGCTAATGCACTCACGGTAGTCACATTTTTCATCTGCCTTATCAGCATGGCAGGGAGATTGATCTTCTTCTGATTGACCAGATGCCACATAAATACTCTTTCCCTGTTGGAAACACCATTAACCCCTCCAGCCTTCGGAAGGAACACATTAGTTGTAAGATAGTGTGCCCACCTCTGGTGCTGAGTGAGCCAAGTGGCATAAGTTTCCTTGGCACTAAGATCTGGTCTGGCCCAATTTGCTTCTGTAAAACCATCTGCTGAACCATCATCACCTATGATGATTCCTTCATCATCAATACCGATTGCTTGAGAGATAGAAGCCCTGCTGACCTCAATCTCAACTTCTCCGACTTCTGAGTGAATAACGTCCTCCTCATTAGAAAAGAAATGGAGGTTTTTGTAGGATTCGGTGACTAACTTAGGGTAGATGAATTCATTGAGAGAAACGAATGAATTCCAGTTTTGTGCGTTAAGCCATTTTGAGATAGGTTTAGTGGATTTAACTTCATCATCTAGGAACCTAGAAGTGAATACCCTAGATTCGCTAACTTTCTCTTTATTCTCAGTGGTAAAGATGTGAGTGACAGTGATTTCTTGAGCCATTGTAGGAAATAGGAAATTAGGTAAAGAGATTTTGAGAGAAGAAAAAACAGAGAATCTATGGAAATTCTAATAGCAGTGAAAATGCAAGTGAAAGTTTTCTAAGTATGGAATACCCTTATTTATACCCAAAAAAGCAACGGTTCCAATTCAAAAAGTAAATACACACCGTTTAAAAGGGAACAGATAACCGTTAAATACCAGAACAGCGCCGTAATAAGCAGTAAATGTACGCATGCTTAAAGTCAAGATCATGATTAGATTTTATCATACTTAATTATCTCAAGTTATTATCATTTAAGATAGAAGAAAATATAATAAAAGCTAAGTTACTGAAGTGGATAAGTCATACCAATGCCTTCTCGTAAGCTGCTGAAAGGAGTACCAGCCAGAGGCTTAGTAAACATGTCAGCAAGATTTTCTTCAGAGGGAACATGAGTGATGATAATATCCTTCTTCAGAACATGATCTCTCAGAAAGTGATGCCTAATATGAACATGCTTCATCCTGCTGTGCTGAATAGGATTCTTTGAAAGATCAATTGCACTCTTGTTATCACAGTAGATTGTAATTGTTCCAGGGATGACTCCATAGTCAACAATTTGTTGCTTAATCCAGAGCATCTGAGAAACACAACTTCCAGCAGCAACATACTCAGCTTCAGCAGTTGAGAGAGCCACAGAGGTTTGCTTCTTGCTATGCCAGGAGACTAGGCACTCCCCCAGAAAATGACAACCACCAGAAGTGTTGACCCTTTTCAATTTATCTCTACCATAGTCAGAGTCTGTGTATCCTATAGGAGTAAAATCAGAACTACAGGGATACCACAAACCAGCTTCTGGTGTGCCTTTAAGATATCTGAGAATTCTTTTGACAGCAACATCATGAATCTCTCTGGGTTTAGATTGATATCTAGCACAAAAACACACAGCAAAATGTATATCTGGCCTGCTGGCTGTTAGGTATAAAAGAGAACCAATCATACCTCTGTAGGTTTTTATATCTACAGGTTTACCATCTTTCTCTTCATCATCAATGTCTTTGCTGACATCCATTGGAATATCAACAGCATTAGAGTCCATCATGCCAAATTTCTTCAGCACTTCTCTAGTGTACTTGGCTTGATTGATAAACACACCATCATTACTTTGCTTGATCTGAAGTCCTAAGAAGAAGGTTAATTCTCCCATCATAGACATTTCAAACTCAGCCTTCATGTGGTCACTGAACTCTCTGCACAAAGATTCATTAGTAGCACCAAATATAATATCATCAACATATACCTGAGCTATAAGGATATCCTTGTTCTTCTTCAGAGTGAACAGAGTTATATCAACACAGCCTCTGACAAATCCCTTAGACAGCAGGAACTTTGTCAGTCTCTCATACCAAGCTGTGGGAGCTTGTTTCAGTCCATACAAGGCTTTCTTCAGCTTGTACACATGATCAGGAAACTTAGGATCTTCAAAACCAGGGGGTTGAGACACATAGACTTCCTCATCAATGTAACCATTCAAGAATGCACTTTTCACATCCATTTGAAAAAGCTTGAAACCTTTGTATGATGCAAAAGCACATAAGATTCTAATGGCTTCTAATCTTGCAAGAGGAGCAAAAGTTTCACCATAATCTATGCCTTCTTGCTGACTGTAACCTTGAGCAACAAGTCTTGCCTTGTTCCTCACAACATTTCCAAATTCATCAAGCTTGTTCTTCAGAACCCATCTAGTTCCAACAACCTTTATGTTGTTAGGTCTGGGAACCAAAGTCCAAACTTCTGACCTTTTGAACTGGTCAAGTTCTTCTTGCATTGCCATTAACCAGGAATCATCATCTGCAACTTCGTAGAAGTCCTTGGGTTCCAGAAGTGACACAAAAGCCACATTTCCCATGTATCTTCTGAGCTGAGCTCTGGTCATGACAGGATTATGAACAGAGTCAATTATGTTCTCTAAGGAATGATTCCTATGAGCTCTAACTTCTCTTGGTACATCCAATGAGTCTTCTGAAACTTGTTCATCATTTGTTGAATCATATATAGGAGCATCTTCTGGAAGGAAGTTGACTTCTGGAGTAGGATTCTCTTCTTGAGCTTGTTCAGCAACAGGAGGAATCACTTCAGCAGCTCTGGGAGAAACATCTTCTTCTACATCAGTAGATGTAACTTCAGGAGCTTGAACTACATCTTCATCAGGAGCTCTACTATCTACTAGATGTAACCTATTTTAGGCTTTCGACCTTTCCAGAGTTCATAAGGGGTCTTGTTCAGAATGCTTCTGATTAGCACTCTATTCAAAACATAGCAAGCTGTGTTAACAGCTTCTCCCCAAAAGTACTTAGGAAGCCTTCTTTCATTGATCATAGTTCTGGCAATCTCAACCAGAGTTCTATTCTTCCTTTCAACTACCCCATTTTGTTGAGGAGTTCTGGGAGCAGAAAAGTTATGATCAATTCCCTTGGTTTCACAGAATTCTTCAAACCTAAAGTTTTTGAATTCTCCACCATTATCACTTCTGATATGAACAACCTTTTCATTCCTTTCATTCTCAAGTTTCTTTATCAGAACTGAGAAGCATCCAAGTGACTCATCTTTGCTAGACAGCAAGATGACCCAAGTGAATCTTGAATAGTCATCTACTATGACAAAGGCATACTTCTTTCCACCCATGCTCATTGGTTGAACAGGGCCAAAAAGATCCATATGAAGTAATTCCAAAGGTCTTTTAGTTGAAATGACTTTCTTAGTTTTAAAAGAGCTTCTGGATTGTTTACCAGATTGGCAAGCATTGCATAAATGGTTCTTTTTAAAACTAATTTCAGGTAGACCCTCAACCAGTTGATTTCTAGCTACTTTGGCCAGAAGGTCCATGCTCACATGAGCAAGTCTTCTATGCCAGAGCCAGGAGGTATCCTCTTTGGACATCAAGCATATATTTTTGCAAAGATTCTCAAGGTTCAGCATGAAAACATTTTCAACTCTAGGAGCAGTTAGAATAACTTCCCTTGACTTACTGTCCAAGATTTTACATCCAGAGGAGCTGAAGACAACATCTCTACCTTTATCACACAGTTGTGCAACACTCAGGAGATTGAACTTCAGGCCTCTGACTAGGGAGACATCTTCGATCGGAGGTTTAGTTCCTATGGATCCAGAACCAAGTATCCTTCCTTTTTGAGCATCTCCAAAGCTGACTTTTCCACCTCTTTTAGGATCAAATGTGATGAATGCTTTTTCATCACCTGTCATATGCCTTGAGCACCCACTGTCAATGTACCACAGCTTTGACATTGATGGAGCACTCAGAGCCACCTGCAACACAATCAATTAGTGACAGGTATCCAATCCTTATTGGGTCCTTCAGAGTTAGATTTCTCTTCAGTAGGTTTTAATGATATCTCAGATTGCAAGAGGTTTTTAATGTGGTACTTGCAATCCTTCAACCAATGACCATCACTCTTGCATAGCTTGCAAAAAGGAGGGTTCTTGGATCTTTCCCTTTGCTTCTTGGGAGATTTCTTCTTCTTCTGAGAAGGTTCAACATCTTCAGAGGCTACAACAGCACTCTCAGAGGTACCAACATCAGGAGGAGAAGCTATCTCTTTCAGAAGAGAGGGAGTGACAGGTTTCTTCTTCTTCTGGGGTTTATCACTTCCCAGAGGCAGCTTTTCCTTGCCTTTGGCTTTGGAACCATCAGCAGGAGTGCTGAATTGTTTACACAACTTTTCTTCTAACACTCTCATGTCAGAGTAAACTTGAGTAAACCTAAGAAACTTGTCAGCCTCACTCTTGTCCATTTTCCTTTTCAGGTACTTGAACATACTATAGAGTTCTTCAAGAGAATCAAAGATATTTTGTTCAGAAGATATGTTTACCTCGGAATCATATGTAGCTTCAGGAGGTGCGGAAGTTTCTCCTGTGACATCTTCAGAAGTTGGCTCATCAATAGCCATAAAACAAATCTGAGCTTGCTCTTCCTTTTCTTCAGGATCACTGCTGGTCTCAGAGTCTGACCAGGCAGCCAGCATAGCTTTCTTGAACTTTTTCTTATCTTTCTTCAGTTCCGGGCAGTTAGGCTTAATGTGCCCCGGTTGCTGACATCCATAGCACACAATTGGCTTATTTGGATCTCTCTTGAACTTTTCACCAGAATCAGGAGTTTTCTTGTCAAAGCTCCTGAAAGGCTTCTTGTAGTTACCACCTCTGCCTTTTCTAAAGGCCTTCTTGAACTTCCTAGTCAGCATAGCCAGTTCCTCATCTTCAGAGGATTCTTCAGAAGATTCTGCTTTCAGGACTACTCTTTTTCCTTCTGACCTCTCTCTTAGATCATGATTCTTTAATGACATCTCATGAGTAATTAGAGACCCAATGAGCTCATCATACAAGTAATAGCTCAAATCCTGAACTTCTTCAATAGCAGTCTTCTTGGCTTGCCAAGACCTTGGTAAGCTTCTGACAATCTTCTTCACTCGATCAGATTCTTCAATGTCTTTTCCTAAACTCTTCAAGTCATTGACTATCTTGGTGAATCTAGAGTTCATGTCTGAAATAGATTCTTTATCAAACATTTCAAATAACTCACATTCTCTCATGAGTTGATTGACTTTTGATTGCTTCACCTTTCCAGTACCTTCATATGTGACTTCCAGCTTGTTCCAAATATCCTGAGCAGTTTCACAAGAAGAAACTTTGTTATATTCAGTAGCTGTAAGTGCACAATGCAACATATTTATTGCTGAAGCATTAGTTTGGAGTTTTTTCAGAATGTCATCTGTGTATTCTCTCTGAGGAATAACAACATTCCATAGACCAACTTCCATCCTTGTTGGGATGAAATCACCATCAGTGATAACATACCAAGCACTCATGTTCTGAGCTTGGATGAAGTACATCATCCTTTTCTTCCAGTATGAGTAGTTGTTGCCATTAAATAATGGAGGTCTAGTAGTGGAAGAACCTTCTGGAACTATGAAGTGAGAAGAATTCTCAGGTTGGTGTCTACTAGCCATCTCTATTGATTCTGATAGGATCTTACACTTAGATTGTTAGATCTTTAGTAAATATACGAAGTGACCTTCGCTCTGATACCACTTGTTGGCCCTAACAAGAACAGAATCACCTAGAGGGGGGTGAATAGGTGTCAAAGTTGAAAACTGAAAATTTCTAAGTTTTTAAGGAAACTTAATTTTCAGAGTCAAATTTCCTCAGAGTCAGAAGCTAGCTTACAGAAGTTGCTTCTGAGGGAAATTCTGCCTAAACACAGTTAGACTGTTTTCAGCAACAGAAGTTCTGATTTGAGAACTTCTGGACAATCTTCTGAACAAAGACAGTGATACTTAGAGAGAATCTGTTTCAGCACTAAATATAAGCAAGTACACATAAGCAAAAATAACAAGTATAAGAGGGAGAAAGAGGTTCAGGAGATCCTGATTGAACAATTCGATTTATCCAAGTTCGCCACAGAAGTCCTGTGACTACGTCTTGTCCCCTGAGGTCGCAGCCTACAGAGATTTTATAAATCCACTATTCAGAACTTTTCTGGCAAGTTCAGAAGCTCCTTTACATCAACAGAACTTAAGCTAATTTCTCACTTAGTTCTGACTAGCCTAAAAAGAGTTAAAGGATTTCCACCAGAACAACAACAACTCTGTTTTCTGGATTTCTCACCCAACTCTAATCTCAACTAGATTTCTCTCTTTAAATCTAACTGAATATCACAAACGATATCGGTTTACAAGATTCCTATTATGAACTTGTTTTTTTTCACTCTCTCACTAAAACTTAAGCTATGCTAAGAAAGATTGAGAATGGAAAAAGAATGCTCTGTTTTTCTTGTTAAAACAGTGCGTTGAGATTTTGCTCGATGATCACGCGTAGTTGATGCGTTGGAGCTTGACTACTATTTATAGTGAATGAGGATGACCGTTGGTGAATTTGAATCTTCAATAGAGATGACATCAGTTGTTGTAGCCGTTAATTTGTCAAGTCTTCAAACGGTCTTCAAACACTTTGATTCCGTTAACCTTGTTCTTTAACTAAATCCGGTAAGTGATTTGAAATCAAAGATGAGGTTGACTGGAATCATTCTTCAATTGGATCAACAAAGGGTAGACAAGGAAATTCTGGTTTCTTTTGAACAGACAAGCGCGCTTCATCAAAACAGCTTTTTGAACTTTTGGCGCCTTGCATTAAATGCACTTGTCAGAGCATTAAATGCTTATCCAGAACCCGTGACTAAGCTTCTGAAGCTAATTTCCAGTTGTCTAGACTTCTGATCAAATTGGCAAAACTTCTGATTGCAAAGAACCTCGGAGGAGAGCTTTAGCAGACTTCGGCTTCAGAGCGGAGCATCCAGCTTCTGAATTATTGAAACTCTGACTGCAGCAAACGGATCTTCTGAGTCCTTTAGGCAATCTAGAAATAATTCATTCAGCACCTGCTGAGTATCTTACACATAGACTAAGTAGAAAAATATTAGTCAACAATAAACTATATGTAAGAGAGTATTAGGTTTTCATCTTCTGAAACGATTGGAAATAATCAAAATACTTAGGGTTCATCATTATTAAATAATTTAAAACGTTACAAAAAATATGACTTATATATAAAGAACTTTTGTTGTTTTCAAATGATAATAGCTTTTTCATCTTCATTATCCCTTAATTGCTCAAACTTTCTTTGAGATTTTATATGTCATATGTTAGTATATAGTTGTAGCTTTCCGCCATTACAATGATTCCACATAGCTTCAAATGACATGTATTCAAGCATATTTTGAAGAAAAAAAAAATCAATAAAGAGATTGATGATATTCCAAAATTAGAATTATATTGGGTAAGTAATTTCATTTTATTATGCTAATATTTTTTCTGCTTTTTTTTCAGATCTATTTTACAAGGAAAGCAATGGAATTTAAAGGTCATTAATTTAATTCACTTACAAATCACGATGTCTACCCTTCAATCAATATTTTTTCCACACAAGTCTACTTTCAAATATTTGCCAAGCTGTAATCAATATTTTTTTCCGTTCTCATATTTATAAATCTGTAATATTAGTCAATATGAAATGTCTTTTTAACCCATTAGCGAGTTATCTAGCTTGAATAACTTGAATACATACATGATGTAATTGGATATTAATATTATTTTTTTTATTATTCTTGAAAAGTAATTTTAAGATAATTTTTGAGAATAAAAGAACATTATTCAATTGATTTTAATAGAAATTGTAAAATGATATATAAGAAAATAGTATAAATAATTATTATTTATACTTTTATGAATCTTAAATGAATTCGCGTGTTGCGGGGACAAAATGACTAGTGACACATCATATATTACTTATTTAAAAAATGTTTATTGTTAGTTCTTTAGTATATATATATATATATATAGGGGTGAGCAGAACCGAACAAAAAACCGAGAACCGACAAGAACTGACTCGGACCGGATCGAACCGAATTAAAATTCGGTTCCATCCAGTTCTTTATATTAAGTTAATTTAGTCCTCAGTCCGGTTCAGTTCGGTTCGAGTAAAAAACCGAATAAATCCGGACCGAATTGTAATATTAATTCTTTTAGCAATGTTTTAATTTTATTGTAGGTTCAAGTTCAAATTTGGATCGTAAATTTTAATTTTTGAAGTTAGTTGTTGAACATCGAGACGATTTCTTTCTTTTAGACTTTGGTTATGTTTAATATTTATATTAATATATTAGACTATTCAAAACATAAGTGTTTATGGTTTAATTGTTGTTTTTATTTATAAATCATTAAACTCTTAAACCTTTATTGTTTATATTGTTTTTATTTAAATTAGTGTAAAAATGGTACATAAGGAACAAGGACATGCAGTTTATTTTAAGAAAAAAAAGAGAAATAATATATATTCGGTTCATACCTTCGGTCCGGTTCGGTGCGGTCTAAGACCGAACCGAATTCGAATTCCGTCCAGTCCGGTTCAGAAAAAAAGAGGCTAATTTGGTCCGGTCCTTTTCAATTCGGTTCGATTTTTGTACCGAACCGGACCACGCTCATCCCTCTATATATATATATATATATATATATATATATATATATATATATATATATATATATATATAGATTACATCGGATGAAATTTGAAAATAGAAAAGAACGAATAAATTTAGGGCTCAATTACTACAAAATTAAATATTTTTATTTTTTAATTACCAAAAAGAAAATATTTAAAGAAAAAAAGAAATAGAAAAAGAAAAGATAACTAAAATAACAGTTCTAATATATGCAATGGTTGCATATAAGCATTAAATGCAACAAATTTTGATCTTGTATTTAATGTTTAAAGATTTATTAAACTATTGAATTCAAATGAATATATGGTAAAAAAATATTAAAAATCTAATACAATCTACTACATATAAATTGCCGTAACTAAAAATAATACATTAATCTTGTAAAAAAATAATAATACATTAATTATAAACTCTAAATTATATATCTTAAATGCGGATCATATACCATAAACTCACAATCTGTAAACCCCAAATCCAAAATTATTGAACCAAAATTCTAAATTGTTAAATTTAAATTTTAAAATTGAACCTTAAACTACAAACTCTAAACTCTAAACTCAAAATTGGTGAGCCCGAACCCCTAAATTGAACCCTACACCCTAATTATTGAACCTTAAACTTGAGATCTTAAACGTTAAACCTTAAATTATTGATTCTTCAAACCATTAACTTTGAATCCTAAATAATTAGTACATCTGTTAATTTTGGTAATTTAGAGTGTATTAAATTTTCTTAAATTTAGATTATTTTATTACCTTAAATAAATTTAAAATAAATAATTTAATAAATATAAAAGTATTAAATACAACATAATATTTTTATTGTATTTAATACTTATATACAGCTCTAAGAACGGCGTATATCAAAACTCAAATATATTAGATTGGCAATAATTAAATACCAAACAAGTGAATATTATGGAAGTGGATAAAGTGAGGAAGTCATTTCCCACAAAATTCATGCATTACTTTAGGTAGATATTTACAAATAGTTCCACATTATTTGAGAAACATTTATTACATCCCTCCCAACACACGGCCTTAACGCGGAACGCGGACTTTGATTAATTCCATTTGCATGAATCTCAATTTAAGATAATAAACCTTTTTTTTTTCTTTGAAAGGGATAATAAACCTTTTTGTTTGCTAATTTTTAAGAGAATAAAATGAAATGAAATAGAATAGAATAAAATGGGGGCATATTTTATAATTATGGAAATGTAAGCACTCATAATTCTTTCTATGCTGCATATTATGTATTAGTTGATTATGGGCCAAATGACCTGTAATGTGAGACTATGCATACACGAGTACATGAGATTCTTTTTTGGATAAAAAGCGGATAGAATCTTCCTATTGAGAGTTTCGAATCCTCCTCCCACAGGATCTATTAGTTATACCACATCAAAGCTTGGAGTGTTAACGACACAATTTTATTACGTAAAATATTTTTAATTGAATAATAAATAAAGTAGTCATAACTTAAACTTAGAACTGTCTGATCACAGAAGTTTCGATACCATGTCAACAAACCGATTTTATCAAAAGTTTAAACTGATAATTGAGGTCCTACTACGTCTTTTATACGGTCACGTTCTACCTCATGATTGAAGTCTGGTCTCTTTTACAAATTGTTGTTGTAATGCACTCATATTTACTGCAAAAGGGAAAAGTTACACGGCCTAAACATTTGCACTTGTTTTTCGATTAAAACTATTTCTTTTTAAAAAAACCTCTAGGTTACATGTTTTTTGAAAAATAAATATACATGTGATTAGGTTTTTCTAATTTTGGTACCTGTGTGATTAGTACTCTTACGAAATTATTAAAGAATTTCTCCTCACACCGTTAACGTTGCTGACGTTTCAAAGGGCAAAAATGTCCAAAATTTTTTACCCATATAAAAATACCTTTATCCTTCATTGTAGACAGATAACCCCTTTGAAGCTACCATGAATGATGAAGGTTGTTTCTATTTGGGTCAAATCATTTGGGACAATTTTTCCCTTTAACGTTAACAGTGTAAGAGCAAGTCCAATAGGGGTTCTTTCACTTGTTCTTTAACTGTTCATAAATAGTAATTTTACTCCAATGTTTATTCTTTGCTTGTTCTTTCAACAGGGAGTTCTCAATTCTGAAAACAAGGGTTGGATTAGTGATGAGTCACCCCTGTTACAATTCAGCCTTTATTTAAGAAGGACAAGAAAAAATATATTTAAATAAACAAAAGCTTAATATAAAAAAAAACAAATGGATATATAATAAAGTTAAGATATAGTTAAGGAGATTATATTGTAGTGGTTTTTTTTAAAGAAGAAGAATTTGATAAAGTTTAGAAGATAAATTTCTTTTATTACTGGAGTTGCTCTAAGGACTAATTTCTTAATAGTGCTAATCACATGTACCAAAAATTTTAATTATTTTTTATTATATAATTTACCCTTAAACAATTCATTTGTAATGTGGATAGTAACTCGTTTTTTGATGTGGATATTGACCCATTTTCTAATGTGAATCGTGACATGAACTTGAATTTAAAATGCATCTAACCTGACCAATTGGCTTTAGCCCAATTGGTACACTCACCAATGTGTGTATGAGAAGTCTAGGGTTCGAATTCTGCTCCTTACAAATTTATCAAAAAATAAAAAATAAAAAATGCATCTAACCTGGTTTGATATACATTTGATCTAGGATTTCTTAGGATGTTCACCAAAATATGAGATGGATCTTGACCTGGGCTTTCGATTTGATACGCTCCGAATGTGGGCTGTTAGGCTTCAATTTGGAAATTAATTAAGTCCACTAAATTGGTCACCTATTTGGAGAATTTTTTCCGAAATACTACATCACGTTGTTGCTATCATTCTTTCTCTGCTCAAATTTCAGTTTCATTAAACCTCTATCAAACTCCCATATATAATTGTCTTCAACTGAAATTCAACTTAAAACATATTCGTTCATGTAAATATGTTTTTGATGATTTTAGCTCACCAAAAATATATTGGGAGTAAAATTTTTGAAATTTTGAACTGATCAAATGAACTTGTTTTGTACAAGAAAAGGTCGCCTTTCAACTCTAGTGTGAGCCTCTAATTGTAAAAGTGGGAAGTTCGCAGTGAGAGTTATCATGAACCACTTAACAAAAAGCAAACACATGTTGGTTCACGTTGTACTCTTCTGAATCGCGTTCTAATTTGAACGCGAACTCCAGTTGGTTCGATTTGATATCCAACGTGATCTAGTATGTTGAATGTGAACCTCTGGCTTGTGTGTATATTCTCATATTTTGTTCAAATGTGGAAGCATGTCCACAAATCAATACTGTATGTTTGATCACATGGGGGGAAGGGATACTTTCATTTTGGATTTGTATTCTTTTTTTCATTTAACACTATATTTCTTTGTAGTTTTCCGAAGAACCAAGTGAGAAAGAACAAATGATCACGTAAAAACTTCCATTATATGGCTCGCGAAGACAAACAAATTTGATCACACACATTCTCTTTGCATGTAGTACAAACAAAAGAGAAAAAAAAGATACATTGAAAGCAGTGGCGAAATCAGAACTTTAGATGAACTGGAGCTCGAATATTTTGCAACAAAATGTTTATAACTTCAATAAAAAAAATAACAAAAGTACACAATTAGCATATTACATGTCAATACTAGTGCTAGTGTTGCTTGTATAAGCGACGATAATTGTGGACGATAAGTGTGAAATTTCCTTTGCGTTGGGATTCTCTAAAGTTCAAATTTTCTAAAGTTGGTAAAGTTCTAATCCGACCATTAATTGCAACATTAATATATAAGATTAGATTGATAAATTTTAATATTTAATCAGTTATTTACTAAAAAAATAAAGTGAAGAGCTATTCGCAGCCCACTTTTGGGTAAATACAGCCCACTTTTTCCAATTTTGCCCTTTTCATTTGAAACCATACCTCCAATCTCTAAATTTGAAAAAACTCCCACAACTCTTCTTTTTTTTCCTTCTCACATTCAGAAACATGGAGAGAAATACGAACTCGAGAAAACACGACAAGGTTTGCAAGAAAAAGGTACGAGAATCAATTAAAAGCATTTAAAAAAATAAAATTGAATTTCCCCGCCCAGAATTGGTGGAATCGGATCTGAGATCCGATTCCGCCGTGGTGAAAGCGGTTCTGAGATCCGATTCCGCCGTGGTGAAAGCGGTTCTGAGAACCACTTTCACCATGGTGGAAAAGGATCTCAGATCCGATTCCACCTAGGTGGAAACGGATCTGAGATCCGATTCCACCTTGGTAGAAACGGATCTCAGATCCGATTAAACAAAAAAAAATTGAAATTTATTTAATTTAATATTTTGAACTCGTTAATTGTTTAATTAGGTATTAACATGTTATGGAATTGGGTTTGAGTTCGTTTAGACAAGATTTTGATTAAAGTTTCAGAATTCATCGCACTGAGGGAATTCGATGCAGTTCTATGGCCAACAAACCGACTGTCCAAAAAAAGGCATAGAACTGCATCGAATTCCCTTAGTTCGATGACTCCCTGGACTTGGAAAAAAACTCAATTTTTCAGGATCATCGAACTAAGACAATTCGATGCAGTTCTATGGCCAACAAACCGACTGTCCCAAAAATTGCATAGAACTGCATCGAATTCCCTTAGTTCGATGACTCCCTGGACTTGGAAAAAAAACTCAATTTTTCAGGATCATCGAACTAAGAGAATGCGATGCAGTTCTATGACCAACTAATTTTTTTTTTAAAGGTGATCGGTTTTCAAAACCGTTTGGACCATGGTCGAAACGGTTTTGAAAACCGCCTGAACCATGGTGGAAACGGTTCTGAGAACCATTTCGACCATGGCTGAAGTGGTTCTGAGAAACGCTTCAACCCAGGTTGAAATGGTTCTCAGAACCGCTTCCACCATGGCTCAATCGTTTTTCAAAAACGTTTCGACCATGGCTCAAACGTTTTTGAAAACCGATTAGAGTAAACCATTGGTGGAATTATTTTTTTTTACGTAATTTTATTTTTCTTACGTCGTTATCCGATGAATCTTCGTTATTGTCCCGTTCCGGAGAATTAAACGGCATCGACATGAGTTTTTTTGTAGTTTTTAAATTTAATTCCTTATATTAGTTTTGAGAGAGTTTGAGAATGAGTTTGGTTTTGTCTTAAATCCATATCCAAATGAAAAGGGCATTTTTGGAAAAAGTGGGCTGTATTTACCCAAAAGTGGGCTGCGATTAACAACACCCAAAAATAAATCTCAATCACTAATTTTGTAATTAATAGTTGAAATGCATACAATAAATTTAATATAAGAGTTTTTCTATGGTTACTTTGTTTTTTCCAAAGTACCCACTACTTTCACTTTGTCCATTTTCACCATTGAATAAGTGGGATATAAATTGATCCAATGGTGGAGAAAACAAAATAGCAAACAAACAAAGTAACCGTAGTATTCACCCTAACATAAGAGTAAATTTTATTATCAGTAAGCTAATACTAATAGTGAAAACGAAAGGAGTTGCTATATGTACCCAAGACTGCCTTGCATATATTTTATTGAATCAAATGACTTTATTAGAATCATGTGCGTATAAAAACTTAAAAAAATTCTCGGACAAAAATATGTTTTATAATGAACTGAATCTGAAGATGCCTTTTCAAGATTTTCGTCTGGCAAATCATAGGACCCATTTTGTTTTACTCCACCATACCCTCTACATCATTTCAAAAGCACATTAAGTAATTTAAAATGTTCAAAGAAGAATTAATATAGTCTTTTTGCAAAGTTTACATGGCCCATAATTCAAATAATGGTGGCGATGATAACAAGGTCTGTTCTCCATGGATATTCTACCAATTTCAATAGACTCTGCTATTCTACCTCTCTTCATCTTCATTCTTTGAAACCCAATTCCATTCTCAGATTTCCATTTTCAAAGATGAAGGCCGAATGTATCAAAACGGCAGCGTATAGGAACGGCAGAAGCAGTTGGAAAAGTTCAAGTATGTTTCAAAATGATTCTTCTGCTGAAAGTTCATCTGAATTCATGGCTGAAGATATTCAAGCTTATCTCAATAAAATGGTTCCATTTTCTTAATATTTACTTATTTATTTATTTTGTTTATTTTTTTGATTTTTCCATGTTAATATATTTATGAATGAAAAAAAATGCAGAGCAAATGGGTAGTAAGTGTAATATTTGTGGGAGTTCTAGTATGGAAGAATGAAGCAGAATCATTATGGATAGCAATGGGATCTGTTATAAATGTAATAATCTGCAAAACATTAAAACGGGTGCTGAATCAAGACCGGCCCGACCCGACTTTGAAATCGGATCCAGGGATGCCATCTTCTCATGCACAGTCTATATTCTATATTCTTGTTGCGATCAGTCTTTCAAGTATTTCTTCTATCTTCTTAACTCCTTTTTTTTCTGTACAATTTAATTTTTGTATTTTTTAACTGTTTTTTTTTTATTAAGTATTTTTCAACTGTTTGCTTGTAATAGAATGTAAAATGTGCTATGATATTTTTTTAGCATTTTCTTTGGAGGGTTAATTAAGGTTAATGGGGTTCACATTTTATTGAACTAACCAAAATTCATTGGTGAAATATCAAGCAGAGGTGGACATTTAAGATTTAACCAATTTTGTATAGGTTAGGATCATATGCTAGGAGATAAATGTTAGTATGATTTATACCAACACTAAAACTTGGTGCTTTGCAGTTATAGAAAGGTTTGGAGTGAATGGAGTGACATTGAGCATGACAGGACTTGCATTGGCCTCTGCCTTATATCTAGTAAGTATCAAACCTATATCTCTCCAATCAAACATGCACTCGCTACAATGAAATAGTTATCTTTTGTTGACTCGATGACGATGTCAAATGGTGTTAAACAAATTATTATTTTTACTAATTTTGTAAGAACATGCCCTCTAAAAAAAACTACATTTCTTTGTTTGTAAATGGATAGATGAGTACTTTTCGCATAATACAATGACACCCAAAAATTCACACTTGGATTCTGCATCCTTGAATAATTGCATAAACTTCTGAAGGATTTATATTCTGAACAGGTTTTCAAGAAATAATTTTTGTTGACTGACTTAATTAAAATATTTGATTGCAGTCATGGCTACGAGTGTTGCAACAATTTCATACGAAGAGGCAAGTGATAGTCGGGGGTGCGGTGGGTTTAGTGTTTTCAGTAATGTGGTTTTGGTTATGGCATTTCTTTGTTGTCAAAGCCTTTGTTTCCTTTTGGTGGGTTCGTTCTATTGTCATTTCTGGAGCTGCTTCTTTCTCCTTTGGGTTTATCTTGTATGCCATTCTTTATTGGCTATGATTAAATTTTATTTTGTGTTGTTGCATATTGTGAGGGTCGCCGAACTCCGAAGTTATTATTAATAAAACCGTGGATATGCACACAAACTAGGAGAAACCTAAAAAAAGATGCAGATAAACATTGAAAAAATGCATAAAAATTGACATTTTCATTGCAACGAATCCAATACACGAATTGGCTTATGCAATGGGCCTTTGGATTGGCCCAATTTTGCCTCCACATGTAACGTTTGTGACGTTCAGTTTGTATAAAATTTACACTCAAAGAAACGGTTCATGGTGCAGTAGTGTTTAATAATGAATTAATTAGACACTAATTCAGAATTCACATTTCTAACAGCTCCGAATAACTTGTTCCCGAAATTAAATGAACCATTACTCACTCAATTTTGCCTTTTGTTTCAAAATGGTCATTCAACTTTTATTTGTCTTAATAAAGTTATTCAATTATGAGTTTTGTCTCAATTAGGTCACTCCATCAAGTTAAAAATAAATTAAGTACCCAAAATAGTGATATGGATGTCATGTCAGCATAAGTCAACTTTTGAGCGTTGACTTTCACCACCACGTGGCTTAATAAAAATTTACAACATGTGGCGCTTAGGTGGATGCCACATGGCAGTCAAAGTCAATGGTCAAAGTTGACTTTGTGCCGACATGACAACCACATCATTACTTTGGTACTTAATATATTTTTAAGTTAATGGAGAGACCTAATTGAGACAAAATTCAAAGTTGAGTAATTTTATTAAGACAAATTAAAGCTGGATGACTATTTGAAGACAACAGTCAAAATTGGGGTGACAAATGGTCAGGGGCGGACCCAGGATTTGAAGATCGGGGGGGCTAATTTTGGCTCTAGCGTAAAAAATTTTTTACATATGCATGTATACAAAAATGAAGTAGATTTGATAAAATTAGGAGAAACAAATTAATGATCTAATAAAAAATTGTTGATAAAATTATTAAAAATAGAAAGGAAAAACAAAAAAGTAGAGTTTTCGATCAAAATAACATTAAAAAATTAAAAATTGATGAAAAACATTAATAATGTTAGGGGCAAAATATTGATGAAAAGCATTAATAATGTTGGAAGAAAAGAATTAAAAATTGATGAAAAACATTAATAATGTTAGGGGAAAAAAATTGATGAAAAGCATTAATAATGTTGGAAGAAAAAAAATATAGATGATGGGATTTGAACCCTACTCTCTTCACATTTAACACATCTTTCTTACCAACTCTCTCATCCTTTTCTTTTGTCATTTTTATCATCTTTACTATTAATATTCATTATTTTGGGGGGCTAGCCCGAACATATTACTATATCTCTAAGGGTAGTGCCGAAACTGAGGGGGGCTCGAGCCTCTCCACAAAAATTACAAGATGGTTGTGGAGGTGCTGAAGAGACCGATGCCACAGGCTGCGGCTTGTTCATCTTAGCAATCTGCTTGGTGAGTTCAGCCACCTGAGTAGCTAACGAAGATATCATAGGGTCAGAACTCGAGGAAATCTTCTGTGTAGGCTGCGTATCTGTCCTGCTTGCATGCCATTTGTAGCTTTGAGCTACCATTTTCTCAATCATAGAGTACATATCTGCTGGTGTCATCATATCCGGTTCTCCTCCGCAAACTCATTCAAAGACTCTTTTTTGGCTCGTGATGAGACCATTATAAAAAGTCTGCACTTGGAGTGCCATATCCAAACCGTGGTTAGGAGCTCTCCGTAGGTAGTCCTTGAATCGTTCCCACGCTTCAGCAAGAGGTTCATCTTCCCCTTGTGTAAATGAGGCAATAGAGTTCCTCATTTTGATGAGCTGCTTTGGAGGGTAATACTTGTTCAAAAATGTCCTCTCCATAGCTTCCCAACTTCGAATACTACCCGGTTCTAGATTCTTGAACCAAACTTTAGCTTTTCCCGTGATGGAGAATGGAAAAAGCTTCAACCGGAGGTAGTTATCAGTAACTTCCCTATTTGGACGAATTGCTTCACATATATTCTTGAAATCATGGATGTGACCATTTGGATCTCCGCTTGGTAATCCATCAAACTGAGCAGTAGCCTGCAACATGTGAAGCATGGATGATTTTAGCTCAAAGTCTCCTTCATTGGCCGGAAGGACAATATAAGAGGTGTATTGTGGTCCTTGAGGTGGCGCTTCAGTGTCCATCCATGGCCTAGCAGCAGCCATGACAACAAAAGGGACTTCTTGATTTCTGGGTGGTGGTGGTGGTGTTCCTACGTCTTTAACCTCTGAAGTCTCAGGCGCAGGGTGTTCTTCTTCCGTAGGGTTCGGGAAAACAGCTGTATTATGCTCAGCGTGTTCTGCCTGTGTGTTTGAAGTTTCTCCAGACTGAGCCAGCCTCCTCTCTTGCAATCTCTGCCTACGCTTAGCCTTCTTGATAGCGTTCCTACGTCGGCAAGATCTTTCAATCTCTGGGTTGTAGGGTACGTCAGGAGAGCCTCGCCTATTGGGCATAAACTGCAAAAGATATTACTAGAACAAAGCCTGCACACTTAACACACAAATTAAACCCTTAAAAATAAAACTTAATAACAGTAGCGTATTGCCAATCCCCGGCAACGGCGCCAAAAACTTGTGGCGTGTAATACCTACGTGCTTTTTAGGGCAAGTGTACCCATCACTCAAGTAATAAAGTGAGTATTTTAGACTCGGATTATCGTACCCAAGGGATCGGGCGAAGCTAAAGTTACTAACTTTCAGTCTCAAAGATCTAATAAAGTCACAAGTAATGGTTTTGAGTGATTAAAACTAAGAATATAAAGCAGGGTATAATAACAACAATATTTAAAGGCACACAGGCTACAAGTGGCTGGATCTGGATCATAGGCTACTGGATCTGGGTTTCTGGTAATAGCAAAGACTAAACTAACAGTAAAGGTTTGGCCTTTCCCACAAATATCTCTTCCTAGCTCGTTTCCAAGCCTAGGAGTTGATAACTCAGTAGATCTAGCAAAGTTATTTGGTCTAGATCTACTAAGGAGTGTGTTGTCTTAGGGTTTTACTAAAAAGTTTCCTTAAATAGTAAATAACCAACATACAAATATAGCAAGATTTCTCTAGACTACAAAAGCATGCATCTTTAGATCTAATCCGTATAGTAAACCACAAGATAGCTCATTTCTAAGCTCCACTAATGATTTTAGGAGGTTTGTTTGCAACCAATCCTCACCCGAAGCATAGATCTAAGAAAACCAAAGCTAGAATAACATTACCATAAGTAGAAACCTTTTCCTACGCCACGATCCTTCACCTTTCACTCGCGGCCCATGTTAAAAGACTACTCACACATCAAGAGTGAGTTCATTGTCTCCATGGAAATGTAAAAACTAAAGCTTGAAAACATTGATCTAAAGGAAGAAGAAGAGATTCGGATTTCAAAGTTGTAAAAACAACTTTGAAAGACTAAAGAAATATTACTATAAATGGAATTAAGTAAAAAGAAAGTTGTTGCAAAGTTAAAAGTTGACTAACATAAAAATAGTGTTATATCATAAAGCACACTTCACACTTTTTTCACACCCAAAAGCAAAAGAAAACATTGCCTTATATAGGGAGACAATGGTGGCAACCCTAAAAAGGCAAAAGACTAAAATGACCCTTAAAGTTTAGGTCACAAATACCCTTAAAAACAGAAATGAAAATATTCAAATTGTTGATAGTAATAACAGAATTGCCACTAGGGCTAGGTGGCATTCCACCCCTTCAAGACTTCTTGCACAGCCTCCTCCGCTACTCGGCCGCAGCCTGCATCAAACACTGCCTGGTTCACAGCCTTTGCGCTTCTGCAGTCCGAAAGCAGTCTACACAGCTCCAAATCGCCTACAAGGCCTTCGATGCCTAGATTCACCTTTTGTTTGCAATATTAAGCGAAATCTGCACTAAACCTTTATGAGCAAGACTTTCAAAGATAAAAACATGCAAGAATAGAAGCTAAAAAGAGTGGAAAACTACGTAAATATTAGGCCTATCACTACCCCTACCCCTTTAACCCTTAACCAAACCAATCCACCCAATATCTTCATAAATTACAAAAACCATCCCACACCACCACATTCCGGCGAGGCAGACACTACGGCACCACCATTGTTTCCAGTGAACACTCTGGCACCACCATCGTTTCCGACGAATACTTTTTTTCGGTAAGGAGATTTACCGAGTTTAGATTATGTCGGGAAGACGAGGCAACGAAAATCGCCGGAGGTAATCTAGTTTTGAGTTGATTTATATTTATTTTGAGGTAATCAAGCTCCAAGATAATCGAACACCTCAAACAGAATAGAAATCAGATTCATCCACCAGCATTACAACCTGAAAAAGAACCAGACAACATAAGCAACACACCATTGCTTCAAAATCTCGGATGCCTGATAAAAGTACCATCCATATTGTTAATATGAGGTCAAGGCACAGATCTCAGCGTTGAGATATATATATTAAAGAGAGAGCTACATACATAAGGTCGGTGCTCCATGCGCTTTCTCCGCATTCCTTATTTGATCAATGTTTTCTTGAAAAAAAAAAAATCAACAATCAACAATATATGCACTGATTTGAGTAATAGGATATCATCAATACAAAAAGTTTACCAATTTTCTTGAGATCCACAAGTAAACCAAATAAACTGAAATGAGAAGAAACTCACAATGAAGGAATCACTTTGATTTACCCAAAATTGATTTTTGTTTTGCTCTCAATCCTTGAGGATCCATCTCTAATACTTGAAGTAACAGAAGTATGTGTTCAAGCTGAAATAATCTGAATCAATTCTATGTGTTATCACCCAATATTTAGCATGCCACGTGGACCAATGGGCGTTCTTTCTAAAGCCACGTAGGTAAAAGAAGGTTACGTTGAATAGTCTTACTGGCCACATAAGACTTGCGTTGAATAGTCAAACTAGGAGAATCTCTCTCCTACGTGGACTTTATTCTTATTTAGTCTTCTAATCCGATTAGGAAAGAACAAGCTAAATAGGAGTATGATCACCGACCTAAAGAGGTGGGATTCTTGATCAATCCTACTTCAACTAGGATTCGGAATGTCATATCTTTGCTATAAATACATAAAATCTTAACGATATCAAGGTACATTATTCTCAACTCAAGCTGTGAGTTAAATACTTTCCGATCACGAATCATTACTGACTTTAGCATCGGAGAGGGGTCGCCGGTCAATGGCCCATTTTAGGCTAACGTTTGCTATTTTGCAGTGATCATAGCTTACGTGGATTCAAGTTACAATTTCTCGGTAACACTATGATTCACATTTGGAGCAATGAAAGCCATGTAAGTTACTTTTCTAGTTTCAAGCATTGCTGTGAGCGGAAGCTGACGCTCATAGCGGCTTTAGCCTTCTTTGACTAGAGTCACCACCCGGCTGACCGGGAAAATGTACAAACCGGTGTATATACCGATTGTTTTGAAAATCAGAGATTCTTTTTACGTTTGTGGATACAACTTATTAGTTCCGACATTCTAGGTCCTAAAGGATCTTTAATGCAACCTAATTCATTATTGTCTTGTATTTATTGTTATCACAAAAATTATTTAAAATACACAAACATTTGTACGGTAAACCGCTGGGTGAAACGGTAAAAACCCTCAGAAGCTTACCCTCGTAGCATGCCAGTAGGATGCTTGCAAGCTAGTACTCGTCGAAGAACGGAGCCAGGTGAACGAAGCTTTGGGGTCGGAGAGGCAGCGGGAACGTACTCCTAGTGACTGAGAGAAGGGATTCTGGCGGAATCCTTCGGACTTTTATGAAGTTTATTTGGAGATCGTGTGAGCTCTTTTGCGGAGAGGAGAGCTACGTCGAGAATTTGGAAAGTAGAGATGAGCAGAATTATGAATATAGGAGAGTGGTAAGGATATTTTTGGTGTCGTGAGGACTTTAGGGAACGAGGATGTTTATGGAGGTAGGACTTCGGAATTTGAGCAATTATTTATATCAGAGGCGACTTAAGGCAACTTATCAGAGGCAACTTTTCGGGGCTAAAATTGCTCAGAACCCGAGAGAGGAGAAGGGAAAGTATTTGTTGATGGTTTGAAATGAGGAATTCGGACTCCCTATATAAGCTTGAACGGTAACCATACGGTCACCTTTATGGAGACCGTACGGTCTCCATAAGTCCCATCTGAGATCTTTTTGGATCTCAGACGGGCATTTTTAAAGGCTCGGTCGGGTCTTTAAAAAGGCTTGACCTAAGTTGTTTGGATTTTAGCGACACATGGCAGATAAGGATAAAGACTGTACTGCCATGTGTGGAGACTGTACGGTGTTGGTGATTGTGACCGTATGAAGTTTTTATGGAAGAGGAATTTGTCACAAGTTTGAAGGTGTCAATCTTGTGTTCCCGGGCGGGGAGCGGGTAGAGGTAGTTATGACTCTAGAGAGTCGGTATGTTCCTTAACGAGTATTGGCACTTGTGCGATTGGCGAAACGAGGAGCTTAAAAATTGCTTTCGTCATTGGGTTTGAAAACCAGTGCTTACAATTGCCAATGGAAAACCCCTACCCACCCTTTCCCAAGCTCAAACTCAGTATTCAGGAACAAACTGGTAGGCTAAGCACCTACATGCCATCCAAGCTCGCCCCTAGAATGGTCTTGCTGATCAATCTTGCCATTTCCTGCAAGACATATGAAGGCAACCGGCAAGCCAAAGAAATGATATATTTCATCAGCAAGTATTTTCAGCGCACTTGGAGTTGGAACAAAAGAAAAAGGTAATATCACATTCAGACGTTCTTGAAGGTTGCACCAACTAGAAAATGTTGTCACTTGATATGATATATGATTCCAACGATCTCAGTCTCAGACTATAAGCGGATTTGCAATGTCATCCATTGAACAGTGAGAATGTAATAATATGCCAATCAATTATACCTTCTCACATGTAGATAAAAGTTTTCAAATCAACAGCTGGTATTCATACGTTCTAAGCATTGTACATAACCCTTTTACTTCCATATGCATAGTTAGTTTGGACATTTTGTATGTCGCGTTAACTAAAACAGTAGGTTTTTACTTTTAAACTTCATTATAGTGTCAACCAACAGTAGTTAGTTATGAGTAACAACGAGAATTAGGTATAAGTTTACAGTTACATGAAGTTGTAATCTATGTTGCACGAAAACTCATATCTGGTAACGTTTCCACGTTTCCCACTGTTTTGGAAAAGGAGACTCTCTGAAGCCTGTATGTTTCATTTGCGTTCCCGCATTTCCCTTTTTTTTTGGAAAAGGAGACTCGGAAACATGTATGTTTCCTTTGCAGGGACGTTTATGTAAATATTGAAAATACGAACCCCATTTCTGATTTTGGAAACTGTTTCCGCTAGCTAACTCTCTCCAATTGCAATGCTAACTATGACTTTAGGCAATTAAAACTTCTTATTTTAATGAACCTTTTTAATTTGTACAATTTCCTATCCAGCAATTTCTAGTTATATATAATATGCTGCGATAATCATTCCTAGAGTATAAGTACCAATTCTCACAATTTTACAGTTAGCATTAATGTTCTTAATATTTACATGTCTCCAATTAATATGTTTTTAAGAAATAAAGTTTTGCAGTATCCGTTTCCGAGCAACATAGGTTGTAATAGATTCTATTATGCTTCTCTAGTCAAAATTTGCATTATTTCTTCATTATTTCTCCCTCGTCCCAAACTTCGAGCAAACAACCCGGAAACACCTTAAGGGATCACATGCTGGAAACTTATTAGACGTTCTCAACCAACCAGGGACTTGGCAGCCGCAAACTATGCCAAACAAAGAAAATCACAAATTACCTCCAAACGGAACCAAAAATGACAAAAGCACAACAACTATTTTCAAAAAAGCAGAAAAATTATTGGCTGTCAAAAAAGAACAACTTGGATTCATCTAACTGGTGGAGTATATATGGTAACATTGCATAGCATATTAATACTATCTTAAACTTAACACTTGGCTAGAGACCACAATCCAATTAGAATCTGGAAAATCAATTTATCGGTGGAATACATTCATAGAATTGAAATACCCTCAAATCTAAGGGAAACAAATTTTGGTTTTTTCCATGGAAGTCTTGATGATTTTCCGCACCGAATGGTCCATCGTGCAAAGGCTTAGAATCAAGAAGGAAGTTGGGAAAGCCGTTTCTGACTTAGGACACCGTTTCTGCTAGAAAAATCAATCCAATTTCAACTTTAACTATGAGTATACGCAATAAAACTTCCACCTTTACTTCAAAAAAATTGAACCGATGCTAATTCCTATCCTATAATTTCTAGTTATTTCTATTGTGTCCACTATTGTAAGCATCAATTCTAGAGTATAAGTACCAATTCTTACTATTTTACATTTAATATTTATGCAAAAAGCAATATTTGGCTACTAACCTATCTGAAATTTATGTTTTTAGCCGCCCTTCTTTTATTTGATCCATTTTGGCCACTGACTTATCTAATTTGGTTTATTTTCCCACTGACCTATTAATTTGATGTAATTTCATATATCTTGGAGAAATGATAAGAGGAGAAAATATGTTAAACATTCTCTCTTTCAACAAATATATACTAAAACCAAAAAATTGGCAACTAATATAAATGCAAGAATGTCAATTAACACAAAAATAGTGGAATTTCACCAAATTGAATAGATTGATGGCCAAAAGTGACTAAACTGAATATGGGTTGGTGGCCAAATAAGGTTTTTTGTCTAATATTTATAAAAATTCCCTACATTTTTCTATTTTTACGCGTTCCAATCTTGTATGTTTTTTAGAAATAAAGTTTTGCGGTACCCGTTTCCATTTTCGTGCAATATAGGTTGTAATAGATTCTATGTTGCTTCTTTAATCAAAATTGGCATTATTTCTTCATTCTTTTCCAAAACCTTCGAGCTATCAAACAAAGGACAAGAAGAATACGATTAAATGGGATAGATGCTTAAAACACTGTCTATCCTTCGATTCGACCTTTACAAAATGCTTGTGTTTTCCCCTTAGTCGATTATTTTGTGACATTGACCCCTAACCTATTGAAGATACTCGTGTTTACCCTCTAAGCTATTATTTTGTGTTATTAACTCCCTACGCATACCAATCAATCAGATTTATCTTAAAATGAAGTTCTAGGCAACAGTTGCATTTAACAATAATGACATAGTTTGAATTTGAGTGCATGTTATAGATTGTTAAGCTAATCTTCACCTTACATTTCACCCAATCCAAGCCTTAAGCAGAAAAAATAATTAAGTAGGCAGCCATTAAGAGATTTTTCCATTCCAGCCCTTTTCTAATCCTCGAACACTCAGACTAGATTCTGCATGCCTAGACCTGCCCTTTATTTATTTGCAGAAGTAATAAATCTTTTTTCGAATGTCCGACTCACAAATCCACAAGTACGAGAATCAACAAATTGATATAATGGAATTGATTATTGATTTTGATGCAACACTGAAGAACAACAAACTTTTTATATTTTAAATTTCTGGTTGGACAAACTTTAAGGTTACGCGTTTGAAATTTTAGCACCGTGTGTGTTTGTGCTTTTATAGAAAAAACACTTTAACTCAAAACAGAACAACGTCGGATACAAGTGAAAAATAAGAAGGAAACTCAAATTAAACCACGTTCACGCGCCGAAACTTTATAGACCTACTCAACCAACCCTAACTGTGTACAATACAGTAATAATCTCTAACTCCCGGGCTGAAAAAATTAAGCAAACTATTCCTAAACTCAACCGCAACAACCATTAACTAATTGCTACGCAATTCGTCTACAAATTACCTAACTTGACGAAATCGAAGTAAAAAATCACAAAAGTACACCACAGATTTGAAACATAATCAGAAAGTTTATTGACAGCCAGAAAACAACTTCAGATTCAAATAACCGCATACAATAAATAAAAGAACATATACAAACATATAGAGATACATATATGGTAGCTGGATACAGTGAATCCAAAGAAAATCTGGCTTAATAAATTTTCCTCTTATTAAAAGAAACTCAAAATTCACAAATCTAAACACATATTTTCTTATAAGCATCATAAAATCATACCGAGAAATGGAGGAGCAAAATAGTGCACCTAGATCTGAAACAAACACTCAACCGCCATTAGTGGTGGTGTTGGAGGAAGCACCGCCAACAACTTCCATATTCTTCGACGAACGTGAGGTAAATCTGCCGTCGGGATGGGTGATCGAGCACCGCCCTAGAACTAGTGGCAAATATAGGGGAAAGTATGAAAAGGTAAGACTATACTCTCGTCTCTTACTATGTCTTTTGTAGTAAAACCATGGTTGGAAATAGCCTCACACTTAAAATTTGAAGGGTTAAAATGGAGAAAAAGTAGAGTATAGTCTTACCTTTTCATACTTTCCCCTATATTTGCCACCAGTTCTAGGGCGGTGCTCGATCACCCATCCCGGCGGCAGATTTACCTCACGTCCGTCGAAGAATATGAAAGTTGCTGGCGGTGCTTCTCTAGCACCACCGCCAGTGGCGGTTGAGTGTTTGTTTCAGATCTCGGTGCACTGTTGTTTTGCCCCTCCATTTCTCGGTATGATTTTATGATGCTTATGAGAAAATATGTTGTTTAGATCTGTGAATTCTGAGCTTCCTTTTATAAGAGAAAAATTTATTAAGCCAGATTTTCTTTGGATTCACTGTATCCAGCTCAACCCATTCCTTATTACCATATATGTATCTCTATATGTTTGTATCTGTTCTTTTATTTATTGTATGCGGTTATCTGAATCTGAAGTTGCTTTTTGGCTGTCAATAAACTTTCTGATTATGTTTCAAATCTGTGGTGTACTTTTGTGATTTTTTACTTCGATTTGTGAGGTTAGGTAATTTGTAGATGAAATGATTTTCTTTGGATTCACTGTATCCAACTCAACCCATTCCTTATTACCATATATGTAACTCTATATGTTTGTATCTGTTCTTTTATTTATTGTATGCGGTTATCTGAATCTGAAGTTGTTTTTTGGCTGTCAATAAACTTTCTGATTATGTTTCAAATCTGTGGTGTACTTTTGTGAGTTTTTACTTCGATTTTCTCAGGTTAGGTAATTTGTAGACGAAATGATTTTCTTTGGATTCACTGTATCCAGCTCAACCCATTCCTTATTACCATAATGTATCTCTATATGTTTGTATCTGTACTTTTATTTATTGTATGCGGTTATCTGAATCTGAAGTTGTTTTTTGGCTGTCAATAAACAATCTGATTATGTTTCAAATCTGTGGTGTACTTTTGTGATTTTTTACTTCGATTTCGTCAGGTTAGGTAATTTGTAGACGAAATGATTTTCTTTGGATTCACTGTATCCAGCTCAACCCATTCCTTATTACCATATATGTATCTCTATATGTTTGTATATGTTCTTTTATTTATTGTATACGGTTATCTGAATCTGAAGTTGTTTTTTGGCTGTCAATAAACTTTCTGATTATGTTTCAAATCTGTGGTGTACTTTTGTGATTTTTTACTTCGATTTCGTCAGGTTAGGTAATTTGTAGACGAAATGATTTTCTTTTGATTCACTGTATCCAGCTCAACCCATTCCTTATTACCATATATGTATCTCCATATGTTTGTATCTGTTCTTTTATTTATTGTATGCGGTTATCTGAATCTGAAGTTGGTTTTTGGCTGTCAATAAACTTTCTGATTATGTTTCAAATCTGTGGTGTACTTTTATGAATTTTTTACTTTGATTTTGTCAGGTTAGGTAATTTGTAGACGAAATGCGTAACGATTTGTTAACGGTTGTTGCGGTTGAGTTTAGGAATAGTTTGCTTAATTTTTTTCAGCCCGGGAGTTAGAGATTAATACTGTATTGTACACAGTTAGGGTTGGTTGAGTAGGTCTATAAAGTTTCGGCGCGTGAACGTGGTTTAGTTTGAGTTTCCTTCTTATTTTTCACGTGTATCCAAGGTGATGGTTGTTCCGTTTTGAGTTAAAGTGTTTTTTCTATAAAAGCACAAACACAAACGATGCTAAAAATTTCAAATGCGTAACCTCAAAGTTTGTCCAACCAGAAATTTAAAATATAGAAAGTTTGTCGTTATTCAGTGTTGCATCAAAATCAATAATCAATTCCATTATATCAATTTGTTGATTCTCGTACTTGGGGCGTGAAGTTCATGAGCCCCACCTCTCGATGGAGCGTGAAATTCATGAGTCATGCCTCACGGTGGGGCTCATGAACAACACACAGTGGAACTCAAGATCCACACGTTCCACCGTGTGGTGGAGCTTGAACCGCCCAAGTTTCGTCGACTGTTTTTTTTTAATTGTATTTGTGCTTACTTGTTTAGATACCCAATGAGGACATTGCTATGTTCTAGTGAGGGGAGAGGCTAATTTTCTAAAATTGTACAAAGTGCACGTGACTTTGAGCTTATTTGATTGTGCTATCTATACTAAATATAAAAATAAAGACATCCTAATCTATTAAACATTGCCATCTCATCTTTTTAGTGATTCTATTCACTAAGGAATTTGTGTTTTATTTTTACTTTCTATTTACTAATAATTTAACATAAAATTACAATAAATCTATGTAATTATACTACACATTAATCATTTCTTCAGTTTTTGCATAGAATTAATTTTCAGTTTCAAAAATGTAAATGACACTCATTATAATATTAATTACTTTTCTGTTTTTTTAATTAATTTTTAATCTATTGAAATTTTATGTTTACATATTTAATGAAACAAATAAAGTCACTAACCATACACCTTCTCCAAGTTTGTATATATATGTGTTTTTTAAGTTCATTTTCTTACACAAATTAAATTGAAAGATCAATCACGCATTTGGTTAGATTTTGTTCTTCATACTCTTTCATTTTTTGTCTAATACACTTTTTCGATATAATTTTGCAATATTACTTTGTTTTATTATGTGTTTACTTCTAATTTTATTTTGTTCACTTTATATTAGCATTGTGACAATCACATCAACGAAACAACTGCACGACGAAATTGATATGTTGTCATCAGAAAAAGATACCCAGAGAATGCAAGTCAAACTTTTGAGATTATGGCAATGACAAGAAAATTGCATTTCTTCTTAGGGTTAAATGCACCATTGGTCACTCAAATTTATTGTTTGTCTAAAAATGGTCACTCAACTTTAATTTGTCTCAATTAAGTCATTCAACTTTAACTTTTGTCTCAATAAAGTCACTCCGACGATTTTCAAATAAAAAGCTCATCGGAAATATGTCATGGCTTTCATGTAAGCCGCAGTCAAACTGACATGATGATGTCGCGACACGTGTATGCCACGTGTCAACCACATTTAAAATTAAAAAAAATAAAATAAAAGCAAATTAAATTAATTTAACCCATCAACGTTTTCTTGCTTTTCCCCTGCTAAAATCTCAAACCCAAATTATCATCTCCATTTTTATTTCTCTATAAACTAAAACCTAACCTTACATAATCGATTCTTCTCTTCTCTAACTCCCTCTGTCTTGTCTCCACTCTTTTTTCTTAATCCTTCCGGCGAGAGCGACGGGCCGACGAAGAACGGACTGGCCAACACGAGTCACGACCGACTCAACCTCCATCAACCGTCCATCTCTTTCAGCCAAAGTTAGCTTTTTGTCAATTGAGTTTTCTTCTTCAATCTAAATTGTTATTTTAAATTCCCAACCCTAGAACTATTTATGATGTGTACATAATTAAAATTTAATGTAATTTATATGATGAAGATGAACTTTGAGATAATATTCTGACTTTTTGTATTCAATAGAGATGATGTTGAAATTGCTTTATTGCTTCTATTCAATCAAAATTGCTTCTCTGTAATTCAGCAGCTGCATATATGTCAATTTCATATTGAATTCTTACTCCTGAATAATGCCTTCGAATCTGTACACGGGATTCAACATGTTCGTATTGCCGTTTTCCTCAAATTGATTCAAGACTTCTTTTTCCTCAACTCAACACTACGCCATTTTCCTTGATAGATGACACTAGATACTTGACAGACAAATTTTTGCCCGTCATCTGTTGTTTTTTTGTGACGGGCTTTTAAAAAACCGTCATCTGAAGGCAGACAATGAAATTTGATATACCTTCTACATGGCAGCTCTTTAAGATTGCTTGTCATGTGAATAAAATTTGCCAAAATGCACTTTCAATCAGACGACAGTTATTATAACATATGTCATGTGAAATGTAAAAATTGAAAAAGGAGATATTCTAACTTGGGCGGGCGGAGCAAAAAAATTTCCAACTTTTCCGCGGTTATTGAAAAATTGGGGATATAAAAAGGAAAAAAAACCCCTAAACATTCTCTCTCTTTCAATAAACCCATATTCAATCTAACGAAACAAACCCTAAATCAGCCTCTCTTCACTCCATCTCTTCCAATTTCAACCCATCTTCAATCTATCTCCAATTTTGAAGAAGACGCGGCCGGAGTGGTGGGATAGTGTGAAGTTTCCGGCGGAGTCTGGCGTGATTCGAAGAGCATCATTGCTGATTGGTTGCCGGTATACATTTCTATTTGGGTTTTGGATTTATAAGTGTAGCAGTCGTTGTTCTTCCCTCTCATTCCCTTCTTCACCGTCCGCATCTTCTGGTGTTGAGGAGAAAAAAAGGTAAGATTTAAGATTTCTTTTACTGATTGACGGTGTGATGTTGATGTTCTGTTTTATTTGATTTTTGCGCGTCTCTCAGACTCAGATCCATTTTCGATGGCTATGAATCAATCGGCGGTGGTGAAATTAGTGTTCTTCGTCTTCTTCTTCTTCTTCTTGTGCTCCTTGTGTTTGTGATTGCTCTTCTCAGCCTCTTCTTTCTCTTCCTCAAGGTATTCATTCTTTCAGATCTCTTCCTCAAGGTATTCTATATCATCGTGTATATCTTTATCTGCAAAAAGAATGCAACCTTTATCTTCTTTACCTCTCTCTCCCCAAAAAACCAGATGTATGCTGCTTTTGAGGTTTGCTAGAGCTCTATTGGATACTTGAATTCATGTCAGAATCAAAACCCAAGACTTCATTTTGCTGGTGTTAGACTAGAGGAGGTTGTAGATCCTAATGCAGGAAATTAAGGCTTGATTCTTGGCTTTAGTTACAGTTTATTTTAAGCTTGTTGTTGTCGTTGGCAGGATTGTTGATAAGGGAGCTTTAGTTACAGTTGATTTTAAGGTGTCTAGATTTGTTTTTAGTTCTTGGTTGATGCAGAAGTTTGAATTTTGCTGCTGTTATTGAGCAGGTTTCACAAAATGTGAAGGCTGGGGATCAGGTTACTTGCACGATTTCAGAGCTTCAGTCCTTGAGGGCTGATCCTGAGGAGATGGATTTGGATATAGTGTATGAAGATGAGCACTTAATTGTTGTTAATAAGCCTCCACACATGGTAACTACCGGAATTTATAGCTTCAATTATGGTTCTTTTTGTGAATTTCATCCGATATTCTCATATGTATTCCTAGCTAAATATATCTGTTAAGCTATGCTATGTCTAGAATCCTATTCATTTTGGTTTTCGTAACTAGAATAGGAATTGAAAGCTTCCACTTCTTAGCCTTATTAGCTCTTTATTGATCATAAGATGTGTTGTTAAATTTAAAGATAAACCTATATTTGAAATGCTACCTAGTTGATGTTGATGCTGCAAGGTGAAGGACGATGATGCTTGTCTTTTGTTGTGGCGTTTTATTTTGCTTTGTGAATTCTGAGTTGGAAACTACTTTATACAGGTATGCGAAGGAGGTTTCTGACGTCATTGCAGCGAAATGCCTCACTGGTCATCCCAAAACAGTGGAAAAGGCTCAGGCGGCATTCATGCTTTGGGTGGAGCTCGAGGCTATTGACGTTGTCTTGGTAGGCTCCTTGGTGCACTACAGTTTGCTGATTTTTATTGAATGTTGCTGTGCTTTTTTGCTATGTGGTTCGTTACAATGTGGCAAGGTTTTCGTGAGGAGATGTTTTTTCTTTATTTTCTTCCTGTGGTGGGATGACTTTGTTTCATGTGCATGCATAGAGTGAATCACTTTGTTTTATTGCTTGCTTCCTAAGTGTTGTAGACATTCTTAATCTTGGTTCGGTTGTTTGTTGGAGTTACATGCTTACTTCTTCATCTATTTGGTTAATGTTTTTTCCATGGTTAAGTAAACAATTTAACGGTACTCTTGGTACTCTTGGTTAAGTTTTAATACATTAGATTACGTTATGGTACTCTTGGTTAAGTTTTGATACATTAGATTACGCTATGGTTGCTTAAGTTTTGGCAAATTTTGGTGTATGTATTTGTACAATAAATAGTTCATATGAAGGAAGTTAGCATATAAGAGAGCTCCATTCAATCCAAATTATGAATAATTTAAACTGACATTATAAAATAAAAAGTGTCATAATGAGAGAATCAAATGACAGAAAAGAAATGAAAACTGTCATTTTCTTTATTTTCTAATGACAGATAAATTAAATACACTGTCATCTGAACATTACATACTCCAACTTAGGATGGTTTGGTTGACGGATAGAATTAAAATTGTTGTCATGTGAAATGTAATCGGAGGACGAATTCTTTTGTAATAAATGTCATGCGAAACAATGTACAATGACATTTCACTATTTGCTAACTGTCATTAGAAATTCATTCACATGACAGTTTCTGACCGTCGTCTGAAGGCTCGATAGATGGCGCTGAGCCCCGTGACGGACAAAAAAACGATCAGATGACGGTTTTTGCCCGTCATCTTAAGGGGTTTTTGGCGTAGTGCAAACACCTTTACAAATTGATAAATGTCGTTTAGTGAAATCAGAATATCTCTAAACTGAACTTCAATTGTCTTGAAATCACAAGATTTTTAAATGGAGATTCAATACCTCAGAGTTAAAGGAAGTAAAAGAAAACGCAGGAGATGAAGAGTCTTTGCTATTTAGGAAAGGTAGAGTTAGAATTTTAAATAAAGTTTTTGGTGAAATAAATAAAAAATTTTAATTTTAAATGTGGTTGACACGTGGCAAACACGTGTCTCCACGTCATCATGTCAGTTTGAATGTCGCTTACGTGGAAGCCACGTCATATTTCCGGTGAGCTTTTTATTTGAAAATCGTCGGAGTGACTTTATTGAGACAAAAACTAAAGTTGAGTGATTTTATTGAGACAAATTGAATTTGAGTGACCATTTTAAGACAAACAATAAAGTTGAGTGACCAATGGTGCATTTAACTCTTTCTTCTTACCACCAAAATCACAAAGTTCGATGAAATTGATTGCGGAATTACTATCCATATATTTGATTTTGTTGACAACTTTGAGAAATGGGTAATAACTTTTTTCTATTGACCGATAACTTATCATTATTAATCATTGTATTTTTTATTGATTTGATTAAGTATTAAGACATTAAAGTATTCATTTTAGGGGTGTTTGTTTTAAAGAGAATTTTCGGAAGGATTTATGCTATTAACTCAGTTAAAGAATCGGATGTTAATTGCATAATGAGGAAGAAAGTTGAGATTGGAAATAATTGACAAGTATAATTTGCAAAATTACAACTTTAGATTTTCAATCTTTTTTTGTTTATGTAATTTTGTTAATTATTTGGCAATATTTTATTTTTTACTTTCATTCATCTTTAAAAGTTACTCACACAACATTTACATAGTTAATCTTAAAAAAAAAAAATCCATGAACACATAAAATTGAATTATTATTTTTATAAATAAGAATTGTAATTAATTAAAATGATATGTAAAACACATGGTAATCTCTTCTTATCATTCTTTTTTTTAACAATAAAATAAACAAAATGTAGCCATATAGAACGCAAATTTACAGTTAAAATTAAACAACATTCATCATATTTTGGTTACTTGATGTTGTTCTCGGATTAATGAAACAAACTAATGTTGATGAACCCCTAGTGTTTTGATTATGTTCAAACGTTTCAGAAGACGAACTTTAAAGTATACTTACATACGTCTTCATTTTCAACTAACAATTTTTATTAAGTATGTGTGTAAGTCTCTCAGCAGGTGCTGAATGAACAATCTCTAGATTGCCTTGAAGACTCAGAAGAAAAGGAAAGCTGAAGACAGTTATTAGAGTTCAGAAGCTGGATACTCCGCTCTGAGGTTTTTTTAGTGAAGTCTGTTAAAGCTCTCCTCAGAGGTCCAAGAAGCAATCAGAAGATAAATCCTTACCAATTCGATCAGAAGATTAGACAAAAGGAATTAGCCTTCAGAAGCTAAGTCACTGGTTCTGTTTAGCATTTATTGCTCTGACAACTGCATTTAATGCAAGGCGCCAAAAGTTCAAAAAGCTGTTTTGAAGGAGCACGCATGTCTACTCAAAACACAACCAGAATTTCCTTGTCTACACTTTGTTGATCCAATTGAAGAATGTTTTCGGTCAACCTTATCTTCAACTTCAGATCACTTACCGGATTTAGTTAAAGAACAAGGTTAACGGAATCAAAGTGTTTGAAGACCGTTTGAAGACTTGACAGATTAACAGCTACAACAACTAATGTCATCTCTATTGAAGATTCAAATTCACCAACGGTCATCCTCATCCACTATAAATAGTAGCCAAGCTCCATTGCATCCATATGCGTGATAGTCGAGCACAATCTCAACGCACTGTTCTAATCAAGAAAACAGAGCACCATTTTCCATTCTCAATCTTTCTTAGCATAGCTTTAGTTAAAGAGAGAGAGTGAAGAAAAACAAGTTCATAATAGGAATCTTGTAAACTGATATCGTTTGTGATATTCAGTTAGATTTAGAGAGAAATCTAGTTGAGATTAGAGTTGGGTGAGAAATCCAGAAAACAGAGTTGTTGTTGTTCTGGTGGAAATCCTTTAACTCTTTTTAGGCTAGTCAGAACTAAGTGAGAAATTAGCTTATGTTCTGTTGATGTAAATGAGCTTCTGAACTTGCCATAAAAGTTTTGAATAGTAGATTTAAAATCTCTGGCGGTTGCGACCATAGGGGACAAGACTTAGTCACAGGACTTCTGTGGCGAACTTGGATAAATCGACTTGTTCTCAGGATCTCTTGAACTTCCTTCTCCCTTCCTTATACTTGTTTATTTGCCTTTGTGTACTTGCTTATATTTAGTATTGAAACAGATTTACTCTTTATATCATTGTCTTTGTTCAGAAGACCGTCCAGAAGCTTTCCAACTCAGAGTTTCTGTTGCTGAAAGCAGTTAAACTGTGTTAAGGCAGAATTTCCCTCAGAAGCTGTGTCTCTAAACTAGCCTCTAACTCTGAGGAAATTTGACTCTGAAAAATTAAGTTTCTTCAAAAACTTAAAATTATCAGTTTTCAACTTAGACACCTATTCACCCCCCCTAGGTGATTCTGTTCTTATTAGGGCCAACAAATGTGGCCAAAAAGGTTTTCAGATTTTCATCAATTCAATAATGTTAAAAAAAATGGTCTTTTAATTCTTTAAAGTGTTTTAATAAAAGCAATTACAATAAAAAATTGACAAAATTGCCATACAATTTGCTAAGTCTTTGTTCATGAATGCAGCTAACTTTTCATTTAGTTGCAGTTTATACAATTTGCATTTAAAAAAAAGAATATAAAAAATATATATATATTATATGAAGTTTGAGTATTGAAAAGTCAAGCTATCACGCTATGAAAATAATAATAAAAATAAAATAAATGATTAAGAAATATAGGGAAAAAAAAAAATTGAAAATACATAAAGAAAAAAAGGATATTAAGCGTAAAAAATAACCCATATAAAGATATATTAAAAATAGTGATTAGATATAAGAAGATTAAGTTGTGAGAAAAATAGTGTAAGTATATGCATTTTCTTTAAAAGCAAATTCATAATGCATCACATAGAAAAATATAAAGATACAATTTACAAAAGGTAAAAATGAATAAAAAAAAATAAAAAATAAAAGAACATTTTAAAGAAACTCGCGCAAAGCGCGGGTACAACACTAGTAACTCATAATTAGTGTGCCTCTTTTAAGTTGAAGAAGTGTGTTAATAGTTTTAATTTCATATATTTGGAATTTCCCATAAAAGGCTAGTACGTATGCAAGTCACTTTGCTTCTGTTTATTGATTAATTGATGCTAGGGTGTTTTTGATGCTAGTGTCTCAATTCTAGGGGTGGGAAAAAACATCCATCAAAAGTGGTAACCCGAACCGATAACCATGAAACCGAACCGATGGTTTAGGTTACGGTTTTAATTTTCAAAAACTGATAACAATGGTTATGATTACGAGTTGGAGCTCTTAAAAATCGCGGTTAATAGTTAACTGATCTACATATAATATATTTATAAAAATAATTTATATACATAAAATAATTTTAATATTTTTCTATGATATTATATATTACGAAAATGAGTTGAATATTGAGTGAATTAATTGAATTTTGAAAACTAAGCATGATATTCATTTTTTATATTTAATTTCTTTTAGACAAGAACTTGGGTTTTAGAATTTTACTTAATTGGATTTGATTGTTGAATGAGTTAATTGAATTTCTTTTATGGATTGGTGTTAAAAATATGGATTAACCGTTAATTTTGGTTAGCTTAAAAGAAAATGGGTAAAAACCATTAACCGTAAAAATTTTGCCGAAAGCAAAAGTTAACCATCTCTACAGTTAACCGATAGTAATGGATGGGTGACGGCTGGGAAATGAAAAAATTGATAGATATAGACTGGTTACAAAAAAATAAATGAATCGGTTAACCGAACCGTGCCCACCCTTACTAAATTCAATTCATTAGCATTAAATTAAAAACCAAGCTATACTAATTAAAGTGGAAGCCGAAGTTGTGTGAAGCCTTGTTATCTTTGTTATTCACGTTCAAGTTTAGAAGAAATCTCAATGATTTGGTGAATGTTGAAGTTGTATTTGCGCAATTGTAATCTTCTTTTTTTTTATCAATTAAGCAAGTGAAAAAAAAGGAGAAAAGAAAAAAAAGAGAAAGAAAGAAAGAAAAATAATCATCGTTGGAAGTTGAATAAAGTAGAATTGTGCTTAATTGTAATTTGTAACATTCCATGAAGTGTTGTGTGATCATTGTAAAAAGTTAACATATAGTAGGCTTCCAATTTAATCAGTCGAGCTTGGTGTCTAGAGTTATCTTTGGAAAAGAATTGATATAGACATCCCTTATCATCATCGTGCATTCAACAAGTAGTTAGCAAAGTGTCTTGTCTTGCTTATTAGTCTTGTGTGGTTGAAGAGATTCCAAATTTATGAAATTAATCTTAAAGCACAAGCACTTCTTTAGTGTGGGAGAATTTGATAAGCTCAAATTATATGTATTTTTCCCACTAAGTTTAGCCTTTTTTGTTATATTTTCATGTCTTAATCCTTAATTTCATTGAAATTTTACTTCATTTGGTGATTAGAGATGTCATTACATAGCTTCAGAAGTTTGAGGACCAATTATGTAATTATCCAACGCTAAATTGACTGAATAAAGGAAAGCAGAGAGCCGAATGGAGATTGTGCATGAACAATTGGAGCACAAATGCAGATGTTGTGGGACAGATTCATAAAGCTATGGCTGCATTAGGAAGGGGTGGTATGCCACCTTTGCCTTAGTGGCATTTTGTAATTACCTTAACTTGAAGGGTACACTTTCCTTGTTTTGTAGGGTAACTTTATGACAGTTAGACTACCATTTTAGGTCTTTTAATGGATAAATATTCTCTTTGGGAACCTTACTTTTCCCCAGTAAAAGACATCTTTATCTCCTAGCCAAAACTACTTCTTACTTAATCCAATTTTAGGTAGTTCCTCTTTGGCTTAATTGGTGTCAAGCCCCCTAAACTTGACAAACTTGAGCAACTAACCCCTCAAACTTTGAAATGTAACAAATTACCCCCTAAAGTAGACTAATTGCAACATATAACCCCAAATTTCAAAATGCTATAATCTGAAAGAGGAGGTAAAATGATTATATTTGTTTTAGTACTTTATGGGAAGGATTCAAAAGGGGATGTAAAAGATTTATTGGGTTAAATGGTTGTTTTCTTAAGGAAATTTGTAAAGCACAAATTTTGGTAGCTATGAAAAATGATAATAATAATCAAATGTATCCAGTAGAGTAGGAGGTTATTGATGATGAAAGAACGCATACATGCGTTGGTTTCTAGATCGTAATATTTTGAAATTTGGGGTTGTGTTGCAATTAGCATGCTTTAGGAGGTAATTTGTTACATTTCAAAGTTGAAGCGGCTAATTGTACAAATTTGTCAAGTTTAAGGGGTTTGGCACCAATTAAGCCTTTCTCTTTTAGCTCATTTCTAGGGTTTTATTTTGAGGGAGAGAGAGATCTCGGTTTGTGTGCTCTCCTTCTTTATTTTAACTCTATTAATGGATGTTTTTACTTGGTTTTCAATGGATGTTCAAGATTTGAGAGCCATGAGTGAGTAGATCCTTAGGATATGGTGTGGTAAGGAGGCAAAAAGGCAAGTTGTGGCTGGAGATTTCCGGATTTGGTAAAAACCTTTAGATCTACTTTATTTGTGTGGTTTGGTATACAACAAACCCGATTATTTTTGTGTTTTAGATTCTAGAGATAGTTCTTTGTATGACAAGTTTTAGGAATAAATCTAAGATGCATGATTAGACTTATTTAGAGAGATCTTATTGTCTATTTATGGGGTAAATTACACCATTGGTGCCCAAACTAAGGTATGTTTCTCAGTTTGGTACGTAAAAATTATTTTTTCCCATCTGAGTACTCAGACTATCGATGACCTCCCAAACTAGTTCTTATCAACCTGATATAGCAGGTTAACCCAAGGTCAACATCGGTCAACGCAACTTTGACCAATTTTTGTTGACTTCATTCATATCACTAAATTAACCTTCCACCTTCTTTTTCTTCCTCATCCTCCATTCTCGCTCCTTTCTCCATCATAACTCTTCTCCTTTATTTTATTTTTTTGTGTTCTTTTTCCTTCTTCATCTTCTTCCCCCCCCCCCCCCTCCCCCCCGTTTTTTAATAATTTAAGAAATATCAGATCCTGGCAAAGGCGATGTTTCACAGGTATCTAGAAATTCCAAATTTCGGATGGGTGGTGTAAGCACTAGTTTTCAAACCCAATGATGAAAGCAATTTTCGAGCTCCTCGTTCGGCCAGTCGCACAAGCGCCAGTACTCGTCAAAGAACAGATCGACTTCCCGAAGTCATAACTTCCTCTACCCGCATCCCGGGAGCACAAGATTGATACCTTCAAACTTGTGACAAAGTCCTTCACAAAAATGTCCTACCATCACCACCTCTCTCTCCCTTGACAGTACGGTCACCTCAATAGTATGGTGACCGTACGATCATGACACGTGGCATACGGTCCCTTTATCCTTATCTGCCACGTGTGCACTAAAGTACAAACGACTTTAGTCGGGCCTTCCAAAAGCCCCGACTTGGCTTTACAGAAAGCCCGTCTAAGATCCAAAACCAGATCTCAGACGGGACTTGTTGTGACCATACGGTCACAACAAGGGTGACCGTACGATCACCATGCCTGTGACCGTACGGTCATGACCTACTCTTATAAAAGAAATCCGAAAATCCTCATTTCGACACCAAAAATCCTTCTATTCTCTCCTTCTCTAGCTCAGTTTTATGCAATTCTCGACCCGATATAAGTTGCCTTAAGTCGCCTCTAATACAAAGAATTGCTTAATTCCGAGATCTCGAGATACAATCCTTCCATAAATATCCCCACTCCCCAAAATTCCTCGCGACAACTAAAGAACCCTCCAAATTATACTCAAATCTAGTCTCGAAAGTCCAAATCCCAGCACTTCTCTCGACCTCGCTAGAGCAAACGCTGTCCTTACAAATCCGAAGGATTCCCCCGGAATCCATTCTCTCAAGTCACTCAGAGTACGCCCTGCGCACCTCCGGCCCCAACCGTTCTTCAACCAGTACTAGCTTGCAGCATCCTACTGGCACGCTACGAGGGTAAGCTTCTGAGGGTTTTTATCGTGTCACCCCACGGTTTACTGTACAGTTTTTACTTTATTTAAATACCTTTTTGTGTGATAATAATAATTATACAAGACAATAATGAGCTAGGTTGCACTAAAGATCCTATAGGGCCTAGAATATCGGAACTAATAAGTTGTATCCACGAACGTAAATAAGAATATTTGGTTTTTAAAACAATCGGTACATACACCGGTTCGTACATTTTCCCGGTCGTCTGGGTGGCGACTCTAGTCAAAGAAGGCTGCAGACGTAATGAGCGCCCGTTCTTGCTCACAGGCGCATGCTGGAACCTGGAATTTCCATATTTCAGTGACAACCTGCCGGGATCTAGAATTCCAGATCACGACGATGATGGTCCAAGGAAGGTTGCCACTCGGCGAGCTACTGTATAATCAGGAATCCTACTTTCTTTTTGATATTATCAATTATTTTTTGATTGGATCAGGATCTGGAATTCCATATCCCAAGTCGCCGCCTAGATCTGCTTAGCGATTGGACCAGGATATGGAATTCCAGATCCCTAGTCGGTCCGAAATCTGGAGTTTCCATATTCCGACGGCGATCGAAATCTTGAAACTCCAGATTCCAGACCCACCGTTGCTTTTATTAAAAAAATTGAAAAAGAAAGGGGGAGAATAAGAGGAAGAAGAAAAAGAAGATGAAGTAAGAAGAAGAACAAGAAGAAGAGATGAGTGTGAGCGGAAACGGGCGCTCATAGCTGCTTTAGAGTCGCCATCCGGACGACCGGGAAAATATACGAACCGGCATATGTACCGACTGTTTTGAAAACCAGAGATTCTATTTACGTTCGCTGATACAACTTATTATTTCCGACATTCTAGGCCCTAAAGGATCTTTAATGCAACCTAACTCATTATTGTCTTGTATTATTATTATCACACAAAAAGTAATTTAATAAAGTAAAAACTGTACGGTAAACCATTGGGTGACACGGTAAAAACCCTCAGAAGCTTACCCTCGTAGCATGCCAGTAGAATGCTTGCAAGCTAGTACTTTGAAGAATAGAGCTGTAGGGAGGAACTTTGGGGCCGGAGGTGCGTAAGGCGTACTCCGAGTGACTTGAGAGAAAGGATTCCGGGGGAATCCTTCGGATTTCTAAAATTTGATTGTGGAAGCTCTTTTAGGAAGAGGAGAGCTACACCAAGAATTTGGAAGTAGAGTTGAGTGGAATTGGATTATTGGATGATGGTAAGGATGTTTTAGCGTCGTGAGGACTTCTGGGAAGTGGGATGTTTTGGAGGCAGTACCTCGACATTTGAGCGATTCTTGTATATCAGAGGCAACCTTAGGCAACTTTTCAAATGCAACTTTATCAGAGGCAACTTATCGGGTCAAGAACCGCTCAGAAACCGAGAGAAAATGGGGGAAAGAAAGGAATTGTTGGTGGAATGAAATGAAATTTCGGATTCCTTTTATAGGGAAAGGTAGAGACCGTACGGTCCCAAAAGGAGCCCATACGATCTCCCTTGTGGAGACCGTGAGATCTATTTTTAGATCTTAGACGAGCCTTTTGAAAGGCCCGGCCAAAGTTGTTTGGCGTTTAACGACGCGTGGCAGATAAGTATAGAGATCGTTTGGCTACATAAGGAGACTGTACGGTTCAAGCCCTAGAGACCGTACGATTCAAGTGATGGAGAACGTACGGTCTCAGTTGAAGAGGTGGAGACCGTTTGTCTTTGAGGAGAGAGAGGACTTTCTCACAAGTTTGAAGGTGTCAATCTCGTGTTCTCGGGATGCAGGTAGAGGAAGTCATGACTTCGGAAAGTCAATATGTTCTTTGATGAGTACTGGCGCTTGTGCGACTGGCGGAACAAGGAGCTCGGAAATTGCTTTCGTCATTGGGTTCGAAAACCAGTGCTTAAAATAAGTTATGGTGAAAGAGAGTGGGAGAGAAGGAAGGAGGAAGACGAAGGTGGAGTGGTAATTTAGTCATTTTGTCTTAGAGAGTCAATGGAGTCAACAAAAATTGGTCAAATTTGCATTGACCAACGTTGACCAGGCGTTGACTTTGTGGTGATTGGTTATCGCATGTAGATGGGTATTAGTTTGGGTACTCAGAATGGGAAAAAAATTTGAAGTACCAGTTTGGGAAACAACTCATAGTTAAGGTACAATGGTGTAATTTACCTTCTATTTGTGTTGATTCATACATTAGCATGAGAGATCTACTAATGAAATCTCCTAGACCATTTTCATTAAGTGTGTAAGATCATAGAGATGTGTTTAAATGCTTGATATGTTGTTTCTATGCTTAGAGATAAGGTATGAGTAGTATTTGGTGAGAAGTAATCGGATCTAACATTGTATGTTGAGTTTTTACCATTTCTGGAAAGTGCATGCCCACAGCTTGTGAAGTTGCACCCTTGACCATGCCATATCCCCTTTTAATTCCTGCTTTCCGCAACTTGATATTAGAATTAGTTAGTTAATCTTAATCTTCAATGTTGTGATCATTTAGACTTTTAAGGGTTCAACTCAGTGCAATTAGTGATTCCAATCCCCGTGGATACGATACTCGGACTTAATAGTCCACTTTATTACTTGAAACAATAGGTACACTTGTCTTAAAAAGCATGTGTAGTCTAAGCGTGTCAACACTCAACGTCGATAATTCAAAAATGAAATCATTCATTCATTTAACATAACAATTCTTATTACTTTAAGGTTAATTATTGGTTTCAATGTCGAGAGGGCTCGTTTTACGGAGCATCAAAAGCAGATTGATGAACGACAAGAACGTATAGAGCAATTATTTGATCGTATAAGTTTACATATTGGTGCTGATGAAGTGAGTAGTTTCGTGAAAGATTGATAGAGGTAGAGAACTAGCTTGGCCCAACATTAAGGCAACTCCAAATTGCTCTCAATAGGCTCGACGCCTCAGAGAGGTTAGATCGTACATGACTGTAAGTTGTCTCTTTTTTTATAGTTTTTGAAAGATGTTATTGGTCCCTAGGTTGTCTCTTTATGATATAGTTTGTTGAAAAAAAGTCTAGATTTTTGGTATCAATGATTCTAGAGTACATGCTATGTACCGATATGTATTGTAAAAATTTATATTTTAATTTATATTTGTCTAAAAAAATATTTAATTTATCTATTACAACTAATATACACTACTTTCTTACATAGAATTATCTATATTATCTAGTAATTTAAAAGTTTATATTAGTATTTAATAAAACACTTCTCTTTTAATAGGTAACTAACTCTCATTTAAAACTTCTTTCTTTTATGTTTCAGATTTTCTAGATTTTTTTAGTTTTGCAAATTTCCATACAAGCACCTTAATAATGTTTATTTTTTAAATTTGGATATAAAGTTTATATTTTAAAATTTAGTATCCCTATTTTAGGGCAAAAATTTATAAATTAAAACTTTAAGGTTTATAAATTAAGATTTAAAATTTATAAATTAGAATCTAGTTGGTTCATATTGTAGGGTCTAATGTAATTTAAAGTTTAAAATTTATAAATTACAGTTTTAGAGTTTATATTTTGCAGGTGATAATATATATTTTAGGAATATAAGGTGCAAAATTTTTATAAAATTTTGATGTTATTTCTACAATACACATTAGTTTGTTAATTCAGTTATTTTATCAAGAATATTTTTTCACATCAAAAAGTTTGGATATTAAGGCATTGCACAAGTACCTAACGAAATATAGGTGGAAAGCTGGAAGCTTCAATAGTTCCCCGCAAAGTGAGTTAGTTGTAAATTTACCTCATTGAAAGAAAGCCTTCTTACAAAGACGCGCTTCTCGCTTTTCATGAATGTATTTGTATTTCATTTCCCCTTCAGCTTATGTGAGTTTGACCCGAATCAAGCAGCCTGAAGAGTGAAGATTCACAGATGAGTAGCTAGGATGGGTTCAATTTCATAATATTTTTCAGCTAGGTTTGGTTCTTAATTTAAGCATTATTCAGTGTTTGGTTATTTATGTTTGGTTTTTCTGTTTTCAAACCGAACCGGTCGATGACACTCTTAGTGTTCAATCAAATTCAACCAATTCAGTTCAGTTTGGTTCAGTTTAATTCAACTATAAAGAGAGGCCTTAATGGGCGTAATGAAATTGTTTCAGGACAAATTCTAAAAATAACCCTTGTGGTTAAACTTCTTCCGTATACAATATTATGTAGTTTTCTTTTTTATCAATACAATGATTGTTGTTAAGGGCTTTTGAGCGGATATTACCAAAAATGACCTCAAAAATTAATATTTCTATGAATTGATAATATTTTAAACAACTTTAAACTTTCACCTTTTTAGTTTTATTTTCATTTTAAGTCCTTTTTCAAAAAAATTAATATTAAAGTGTTGTTAGGTGATAAAAAAAAAGGTAAATAATTAGACAGAGAAAGTTCAACATTATGGTGTTTGAAAATGATCAGATTTGGAGATCCTTGATTACCTTTTGAGCTGATAGACAAATGAAAGAATGATGGAAGTTAATATTGTTAAAAAATTCGACATAACTGCCAATGCTAAACCCAAATTTTTTAGCTAACGTTGTTTGGTTGAATTTGATTGAACACTAAGAGTGTCATTGGCCTGATCGGTTTGAAAACAAAAAAACCAAATCTAAATAACCAAACACTGAATAATGCTTAAATTTAGAACCAAACCTAGCTGAAAAATATTATGAAATTGAACCTATGTGAAAAAACATTCTTGATAAAATAACTGAATTAACAAATTAATGTGTATTGTAGAATTAACATCAAAATATTATAAAAAATTTGCACCTTATATTCCTAAAATATATATTATCACCTCCAAAATATAACAAATTGATGTTTTCTTCCACTTTCTCTTTAGGTAAATAATTTATTAGTCCTCTATAAAATACACTGTTTAGTCCCTCTATTTTTAAGAATACAATATAAAACTCTTACTCCCTCCGTCCCAAAATTATGTGCAAAATAATTAATTCTTTTGTCCCATAAAATTTGCACATAGCTACCAACTAACCCTCACTTTACTAATATATCCCTATTTATTATGGTTTAAGTTACTAAATATAGAATACATTAAAAAGTTTTTTCATTAAAACACTACATTAATTGAAGGCATATAAGTGAAACAACAATAGTATTTAATATTTTCTTATTTAGTGTGTAAATTCATTTATGCACATAATTATGAAACGGAGAGAGTAATATTTTTTAAACAACAGTTTAGTTCCTAACTTTTATTCTGTCAACAATTTCTTTTATCTAATTAAGTGGATACTAAACCATATAAATTATTAAAAAAATTGCATAAAGTCTTTAATGTTTGTTAGTAACCATTGAAATTATTAAAATATTTTTGCTTATAAATAAAAGACTTCTCTCTTCGCCCAAGAACTTAGTTCAAACAAATTCCAATCTCTCAAATACGAATGAAAATAACATTGTAAGGGTGAAAAATAATGTTGTGACTAAGTTTTTTAGTAAAGAGACTAGTCTTTTGTTTATAAATGAAGATAGTTTAGTAACTACAACGTCTATTACCAGTTTAGTATCAATTAACTATACCAAAGGATAAGTTGTTGATGAAATGAAAAGTTAGAAACTAAACTATTGAATATAACAAAAATAAATAACCTTATAATGGCCTTGTTTGGCAAAGAGTTTTTTGGCGTAAAATTAAAGGATTTGACCAAAATTAGAGGTTTTGACCATCCAAACCTCTAATTGTGGTATTTGGTGGAAGGAGGTTTCAAAGAGCGGTTTGGCTTCAATAAGCTAATTTTGAAAAAGCTTATTTTATGAGCTTTTTCCAATAGCAGATTGAAACATTTACCTTAGTTGACTTTTTTTATCCCTATTTCATTCTCTTTCATTTCCGTGGATAAAAGTTAAAAAACAATAATATATCTACTTTTATATTATTTTCTATTAATCTCTTACTTCAAATTAAAAAAATAATTATAATAATTCAGTATCTTATTAAATAGTCTTTTTGGAGGTGGTTCTCGGGGTGCCAACTTAGTTGGGATGTCGAGTCCTCTTCCTTGCCTCCTACCCGATTTTTATTCCAAAAAAGAAAAACAACATATAATAATTTATTTAATGTTGAGTGTCGCACCCCCAAAAACGTCCGGGCGCGAGGCCGTGCTTGCTCTTAATTGTTTGGGAGCGGAAACGTCATTTTTGGGGCATTATCCGCTAATTAGGAGTCGAGTCGCCACCAATTATCTTGTACGGTGTAATTGGATAACCGCTATGTAGATTGACTCTATTTATCATGTTTTTGGATAATTTACTGGTTTGAGAGATTTTTCGGTTCTATGTATTTTCTTATATTGCTTATATATTGTTTAAAGTTATAACATAACCTTATTTTTATTAAAGTGTTAACGTGTAATTTATCACATAACTACACGTGTTGAAAAAGTGTTTTTGAAATACCGTTTTATTAATGTTTTGAAAAACGCGTTTATAGTTATCACATAACTATTCGTATGTTCAGGAGTATAACATAACCTTTATGCGGTGTGTGAAAGATATATAATTATCACATAACTATTTGTTTTATCGAATTAGACGTTTACACGGTTATTATATAACCCTTTTGATATGTGTTATAATTTATTAAATTCTTGATTCACGATTATTACATAGTCGTGAGTCGACAATTTTTTTACTTGATAAAGATCAGTAATATTTTATATTTAACAAGGCTAATTTACGTTTATCACATAGACGTAAATGTGCCATTTTTGTATTTGGAAAACATTTTATTTCAGCGTTTTAAGTTCAATTGTATAACATACACGTGACATTTATAAGTTTAAGTTTTGTTTAAAGGTTCCAAGCATTAATAATTAATAATAATAAGTAATATAATAAAAATAATAAATAGTATTAATACTAAATAATAATAATAAATAATATAATAAATTAATAATAATAATAATAATATATAAATATAATAAATAATAATAATAATAATGATAAATATTAATAAATGATAATAATAATAATAAATAATATAATAATGATAATAAAAATAATAATAATAATAAATATATAATAGTATAATAAATTAATAATTCTAAATATTAGAAAAAAAGATAAAAATTGCTACTAAGCCTAATTCGACTAATTGGGGTTAAATTTGTCAAAGTTTTCATAAATTGCTAAATTTGAAATTTTATACAATAAAAGTGAAGCTACTTAAAGTTTTCTAATTGATGCAATTGATTTGATTGAAAGTTGTGAACGAATTTAGCTATGCTAATTAGCATGAATATGAATATTTATATAAGTTATAAAATTATAAATAATAAACTGATCATGGCAATTAATAAATATTTATTCTAATTAACATGCTAATACTTACGAAACGAACAAACTATTATATACTAAGACAGATTAATTATTATTTTCCAGGATAAGTTAAAATGATTAAGCTAATTATGCAATAAAATTATTAATAAGAATGAATTAAAAATTCAACTGGGTTGGGCTTAAACTGATGGGCAGACGGGTCGGATACGGATCAGATCGAATCCGTTTTAATGGTAACTGGGTCGGTTTGGATTCATTTGGTGAACGGGTCAAGAGGGGGTATAAATATTGAAACCCTAATTGTGCTTAACATTTCATCTTCTTCCTCTTTCTCACAAACAAAAAGCCGCTCCCTTCAAAACCTCATCACCTTCTTCTCCGGCCACCTCTTCTTCTCTTCTTTCTGCCACTCCGGCGGCCTCAAGATGATGGCGGCGGTGCCAGCGGCGGCGAGGCAAGGTTTCTTATTTCCCTTCTTCTATTTCTGTTTCTGTTCCGGTTTCGGGTTCATGTTTGTTTCGATTTGAATCTAGATCCGTGGATCTATTTGGCTGATATTAGATTGATTGTTGATGATTTTATTTTTTTTGTGTTTCAGGTGATCTCGGAGCATTTTTCGGCGATTGGATGCCGGCAGAGGTGGACGGAGGTGACTGGAATTGAGGCAGGAGGGCGACGTCGACTGGAGGAGGTCTCCGGCGACAGCGACTGCGAAAGTGGTGGTTCTGGAGGTGGTTAACGGTTTCTGTATCAGTTTCCGGTGGAGCAGCAACGGTGACGGCGGCGGCGACGGTCTGAATCGCTCCGGCAGTGAGTCAGGGTACCTGCAGGGATGAAAAGGGAAAAGCAAAGACAAGTAGAAAATTACAGTTTTAATGGTTAATTGTTAGATTAGATGCTAGATTAGGAATTTGCTAATTTCAGATGATTGTAAAATTAATTAGATTAGGATAAGAACTAGTTATGATTTGTAAACTGTAATGAAACGATATATAATGAAAATGATGATCCGAGAGAGATCAGCGAGGGTCCGAATAAGATTCGTGTGCGACTTATGAGAGAAATGTGAGAGTTCGAATTTGATATTGAATCACAACATTTTCCGGGTCAAAACCTTTTTGAGTCTATTTGAATCTGAAAATCAGTTCTATTTCCAACTAAAAATGGATTTTGATACTAGGAGAGAAAAACATCATTGATAATAGAAGTAGATTAGTAACTTTAATAGAACTAGAAGAACGAGCATTTAGAACTGATAACACTCAATATTAAAAGGAAATAGAAGTAGAACACTAGTGATTTCTGCAAGTAAAATGAAATAACAAACTTTGAATCTAGAAATTTTAGTGTATATTAGAGGTAAAGAATGATGAGTTCCCAGAATTGGAGAACTGATTTACAAATGGTAAGAAACACCCTTTTATAGGCAATTTCAGCTTAAAGGTTAAGCAAACAATCTATTATAGATTTGGGAGATCAAAATCAAATCCAATTCAAAATAAAATCAAATCAAATTTCTTCAAAATCTACTCAAAATCAGATTTAAATTTGATATGATTTCCCAAATTTGTATCTACAAAATATCTTGTTAGCAATGGGCTTCCTTCAATCCAAAATGGGCCAGCTGGAATTTGGAGATGGGCCTGGCGAATTTCAGATGGGTCTGCTGGAATTTTTGAATGTTAATGGGCTGAAAATGGTGGTAATTTTATCCTCAATCATTAACTTGACTTGAATTTGTGAATTGAACTTGAATCGACTCGAGCTTGAAATGGACTTGAATCGGACCTTGAACCTGAACATTTTATTTGGATCATTAGCTCGCTTCTAAACTCGAACCCCTGAATTGGATTTTAAATGATTGAACAATGTGGACGGGTCGTCCTTAACGCCTTGAAAATGTTGATGAAAGATTTCAAGTTTTTCTTGGATTGAATCTGAATTTGACTGCTCGGCTCGCTTCGAGACTCGAACGTTTGACTTGGGGTTCCTCTCGTAGATTAGACAGTTGTACCTGTCAACAATTAAACGGAGATATAAAATGGATACAATTGATAGTTAAACATTTATTAAAATGAAACTTGGTTAATAAATAATGTAATAAGTTGAGAAATGTGTGTTAATTCTAATAAATGAAATATTCATTATAAGTTGATACGTCTATCGATTATTCGTCAAAATATGATAAATTGGAGTTAAAAGCACTATTTGAGTTAAGTTTCATATTTTAAACAACTCTGAAAATTGTTCATAATTTTAAACTTATTTATTAAACATATAAAAATTAAGGGCATAAAAGTTCAATTTTACAGAAAAAGATGTTTTTCGAGCCGGTAAAAAATGGGTGCTAACATTGAGCATCTCCACATAGTTGATAATTTAATCTTTATATGCTATGGTAAGCGTTAATTATCATCTCCATCATTTTCTAATTTTAAAGATAAAAAGTTTTTATTTGAGTTTAGTGATATTTTAAAACTTGCGTTTATATCCGTAAAAGAAAAAATGAAATCCTTACCAATTTCAATATTTATATTGAACAATATAAGACTACTTTATGCAGTTTTAAAATATATTTTCTATATATCAAAAATCAAATGTCTTTATTTGTCATTTTACACAAATAACTATTAATAATTAGTTAAATTTTACCAAACAAATTCACACAAACTGCTAATCGAATTTGTTGGTCAATCAGCTAGATAAAAGTCAATCAGCTAACATCTAATGTAATCAGCTATCAGTTAACAGTTAATCCCCAAACAAGCCCAATATATTTTAAAAGTAGAAGAATTAAACGGTCTAATTAGCATACGTTGAGCAATAATTAATTATTTACCCTTCTCTTTATAATATTTCGGTTTCTATTTTTGTCTTTTCTTTCCTTCCTTATTCCCTAATTCTGCTTTCTTTGATTCTTTTACTTTCCAATTGACATTAAAAAAAAAAATACTAATAATAGTAATGATAAGGAACAAAAATGCTACTAATATTTGTATTGGTACGTGGAAGTTGTCGCCAACAAAATGGTAAGGACAAATGCCTTTCTTCTCAATCAACCAAACTTCTCTCATCCATACAATCAAAAAATCTTCAAATCAACTTTGGGTCTCCCTATTCCAACTTCAAAACCTCTTCATTTTGTGGGGTTTTGTTCCAGAAATTCTGAGCCCAAGACAATTACCCTTGATATTCAGGAGTATAATCTAAGGGTGACTCCACAACAGATTACTTTTGTCAATGATTCCTCTAAAATTACTAACACTTTCACAATATTTAAAAGTGAACAAGACTTATCTAAGGTTCCTTCCGAGTTACTCATGGCACATCGTTTTGAAGCCACTCTCAATCGTCTGGTTCGTTCATTTTCTTCATCTTAATTTCATACTGTATCTAATTGCACTTGAGTTTCATGCAATTCAAGAGTTTCACTCAGTTTTACCTTATGTGTAAGTGAGTGAAATTCGATGAAACTACTAATATACTTTCAAAATAAAAAATTCTTAATCAGACTATATAACAATGTTGTTATTAAGTTTGTTTTTCTGAGAAACGTAATAATGTGAGTAAAATTGATGGGAGTGCAGAGCAAGTGGGTTGTAACAGGAATTTTCATGGGATGCCTGGTATGGAAATATGATGGAGAATCGTTATGGATGGCTATGGGATCTGTCGTAAATTATATAGTGTGTATAACGTTGAAACGAGTGTTGAAGCAAGAACGGCCAGTTTGTTGTTCAAAATCGGATCCCGGGATGCCATCTTCCCATGCTCAATCCATTTTCTATATTCTTACTTCTTCCATTCTTTCAAGTATGTATTTCTTCTTCTTCTTTTCCCTCTCTTTTACGTTCTCTTACTTTTTATCTTTTATATTTCAACTATCTCTTACTTGATGAGTTGGTTTTTGGTCTCTGTTCTTTATTATCATTACACATTATACGAAGTATGATGTATATTATGATCCAAGACTTTATGTTGATACACGTACAAAAATAACTTTTATTATGATATCTAATAGATCTTGTTATGCAACATTTATACCATTTTATTAGTTTAACCCGATCATCTTTCAAATGTAAAATTAGTTTTTAGAAGGCAAGACTCCAAAAACTAATGTTGTGTTTTTGCATATTTAAAAACAGAGTTTCATGATTCAAAAATTCAAAAATAAGGTTTTGGCATTAATAGTTGAACTGAACTGAATTGGTTAAATTTGATTGAACAAGAAATTTTGCTGAATTTAGTTGAACTTATCTCAACTTAAATAAATTTTGCTGAAAATAAGTTACAAATAACAAACCTTAGTAGTTTACATAATTTTCAAAATGAAGCATTTTTTAACAGTTAAAAAGTACTTACTTTATAAATTATCTCACAATAAGCCTAACTTTATAAATTAAATAAAACAAAAGTATTATTTAACTAAACCACAAAGCTGTCTATACAAATCAACCAATTCATGTTTCTTTTGAACTAAACCCCTTTCTATTGCAATATCCCTAGCTATCATAGGAATGATTTTCGGTAGATGCATTAGTATTTTTGTGAAATATAGAGGAAAAATCATGCTGTTTTTAATTTTATAAATTATGTAGTATTTATACAACCAGGCTGTGTTTTTGCAGTTATAGAAAGGCTTGGAGAAAATATATTCACGTTGACTATTGCAGCACTTGCCTTGGGATGTGCCTCCTACCTTGTAAGTTAATATGCAACTATCATTTGCACACAACTCATCATTTCTATATTTCAACCAAAAAATAAAGGCAAAAAGCATTCGGAAGCCCTTGATCTTTCCCTTTTCGGCGCATTAAGCCCTTGATCTTTTATTTGGATACATTAGACCCTTGATCTTTTATATTTGGTTCTATCAAGTCCTCATCTAACAAAATTGGATAATTTGTTAACTTTCACAAATTAATAAGACCAATTGAAATATTGCGACACCTAATTAATTACAATTGATTGAATATTCAATAAATTATTCAACAATTTTTTTTAAAAATGAAAAAAAAAATTCAGTAGTTATTGTCGTTGTTTTGCTCATTTTCTAGTCATTTCGAAAGTGAAATCGAGTAGAATGAAAACATAGATGAAATCTAATGAGTGATGTTTGACCATGTTCTCTATGCCTTATTAGTACTTATCGGTTGTTCATTTCATTTCAATAATTTCTTTTCAGTAAATGTGCTTCAGTAATTTTCAGTCATACAAAATTTGGCCTTAATTTGTGGGACCGGAATTGAAGAGAAGAACTAAAATGAAAAAGAAAAGAAGAGCAAAGATGATGAAGAAGAGGAAACGATTACAGAAATGAACTTGAGAGACAAAGAGTACTAATTTGGAGAGAGACAAAGAGAAACGTTTGAGAAATAAGGTGCGACGTTACTACATTCCAATAGGCGGGAAAAATAATTGTCAAATTTAAAAAGACAATATTGTCTAGAAATGTAAGTAGAAAGCAAAGTGAATCACATATATTAAAAAACCCTCCTAAACAGGTTGTATTTGTAATTGTGTCACACTATTTTAATCTTATTAATTTGTGAAAGTTAACAAATCATCCAATTTTGTTAGATGAGGACTTGATAAACCCAAATATAAAAGATCAAGGGCCTAATGTATCCAAATAAAAGATCAAGGACTTAATGCACCGAAAAGGGAAAGATCAGGGGCCTCAGAATGCTTTTTGCCAAAAATAAAATTTAAATACTTATTATAACTGTTCTATGATGTATGTGCATTAGTTATTATTCCATTTAAAATGCAAATGGAAAAGGCAGATTAGGAGTATAATTATTTATGTCCCCCCATGTCATGTCACAATATCTTAACTTATAGTTTACTAAAATTTTATATTTAAATAACAATTGACTTTGACAATAAATTATTCAGTTGGGAAGTATCAGAAATTCTTTCGGTTCTTACTTTTTCAATTACAGTTTTCTCTTTATATTAAATATGAAATTCGGTACTTCATAGTGCGATTAATGTAAATTTGAATAATATGTGAATTTTGGTTCGAAAATATGAATGACATATTACTTTGTAAAAAGATAAAGTAACCATGAAATAACCTTAAATGATATGATTTTAATTTTGTAGTCATGGCTACGGGTTTCACAACAATATCATACAAGGAGCCAAGTGGTTGTTGGAGGAATAGTTGGATCAATAATAGGGATATTATGGGTTTGGGCATGGCATTCCTTTGTGTTTCAAGCTTTTTTAGGCTTATGGTGGGTTCGTGCCTTTGTTATTTTCGGAGCTGCTACGTTTTTTGTTGGCTATCTTTTATACATCCTCCACCATATGTTTACTACTCAACAAATTTGAAATATCTTCTCTCATCTATTCATCTTCTTTCAAGTATTACTAAGTTATATATTTCCTTTAAATTCTTATAATAATAAAAATAATAATACATTTATTATTAGCATAATAATATGATGTTGTTTTCAGACTAGAGCCTTGAGTGGCGGATCTAGGACTTCCCGTCAGGGGTACTCTATATAGTAAGGCATGGTAAAAACTAGTACCCCAAAAAGAAAATTTATAGAATTCATTTAAGGGTTATACACTTATATACGTATATACTTGTCAAACATCTAATGGGGCTTTTAAATAAAGTTAAAGGTTCAGGATCCTCCAATAATTTTCCCTATTTGACACCACATATAAAAAAAATTCAAAATCATAACATGATTTATGATAGAATTTGGGATAAATTACACTATTGGTAGCCAAACTATACCATCTTTTTCAAATTGGTACCTAAACCAAAAATAATTTCATTCAGGTTTCCAAACTATTGGTGACCTTTCATTAAGGTCCAAATAACATGTTGATGACCGATCAACGACGGTCAACTCTGGTTTGATGACCAAGTTAAAAGAATTTGACTCCATTGACGATTTTATGGGAAAATACCAAATGTTAACTCCTCTTTTTTCTTCATCTTTCTCTCCCTATTCTCTCCTCATTTTCTCTCTCTCTCTCTCTCTCTAATCCATAACCAAATTTCTTTTATTATGCTTCTCTTCTTCTTCTTCTTCTTCTTCTTCTTCTTCTTCTTCTTTTGTCGGAATATGAAATTTCTAGATTCTGATTCGGCCAGTATTTGGAATTTCCAGATTCCGGAATTCCGTTTCAGCCCCGCCTGAATTTAGAAAATTCCAGATTCCAACATTCGGTGTCTCCTTTAAGATACATGTGCATCAACCTTTTTGAGCATATGTATTAGAGGAGACATCGTACATGATACGACCCTATCTTGGGAATCGATCAAGAGAGATCGTTTTGGGGTGGAAACGACCTAAAATACCACTCGCTTTTCTAGTTAGCGCAAACTGAAATATTATTAAACTTCTGAATTGATTGACTGAACTAATTACAAGACTTGAAAGCCTTTAAATAGAAAAGCAAGAACCCTAGAAATAATAAAATAAGAAATACTAATCCTACCAAAATAAGAACACTAACTAAATTAGAATTATAAACCGGGTTGTATCATTCGTCACCCCTTCAAAATCACATTGTCCTCAAGGTGGTAGTTTGAAAAATAAATACAACAATAAAATAGTCAAAACCCAAAGAGAACTTGAATGCTTGATGATGTGGTCGAGTCGGTCCGGCGGGTCGGGATAAAGTAACTCGTTGTCATCCCTTAAAAACACAAGGACTCTCGGATATGAAAAATATTGTTCCACAAAACGAAGAGCATGGCCAACGTCATTTACACAACAAATTATAATTGGTGTAGACTATAAGCTTGAATCATAAAATAATGATGTAGAAGAGGAGGTCCAGTGCCATAATCCTCCAGCTCTGTGCAAGCAACCAAAGCCTTCTCAAACCTCCCATAAGCATCGGGGTCGACATATGGTGTAGGAATATTATTTATTACATCCAAACCAATACCAAAACCCTTTTTCTCACACAAAGATGGAACATCCGCATCATACTCCTCCATTAAATTAAAAACCGTTATATCATCACTTTGAAAAAACTCCACCCACATGCATGATCAGAGTTAGAAAAATCATAACCAATAGGTAAGGTGTTGGACACTTTATCAGTCTCAAGCTTAGCATAATTAGAAACGGTACCTAAAACAGAAAATTCACCCGACTGGACTGAGATTTCTGGAGGAAGAGCTGAAGATGAAATTGAGAGAGATGAACTTGATTTAGGGGAAGGATTAGAAGACTGGTCGAAACCAGAGATTGTTTCGCATGCCGCAAATTCTTTAATGACTGAGAAATCGTCAAACGGTTAAGGGTCAAATCGTTCTTTAATTTTCACCAAGAAATCATGTCAATCGCGAAACGTTTCGTTATCTCTAACCGAACGAAACCATGTTAACGCGTCACCCTCTAGATGTAGAATGACAATTTTCAAATGATTTTCGAATGATGTATTATGAAAATCAAAATATTTTTCAATTTTAGAGCACCAAGCCTGAGGATCTGCGCCTGTAAACCCAGGTGGTTGTTGTAAGGAACGAAACAAAAACGTGTAATCGTTATTAGTGTTGGAGTCGTCACTCGTCGATTGTTGAGGTTGTATTTGAGCGCGCAACTGGTGAACACAAGCATCAAGGGATTGTTTAATAGATAACTCAAGAGCCTCTCTATGGTTAGCAAACTCGACACGGATTGCGTCAATCATGGTGGACAATCGAATATGGGTAAAAAGAAAGCAATGAAAGATGGGTAGAAAAAACAATGAAAGTTGCGGGTAGAAAACTCTCAATGAAAATAATGATGGGTACAAAACTCTCAATGAAAGCACCAGTTGATACGACCCTATCTTGGGAATCGATCAAAAAGGATCGTTTTGGGGTGGAAACGACCTAAAACACCACTCGCTTTTCTAGTTAGCGCAAACTGAAATATTATTAAACTTCTGAATTGATTGACCGAACTAATTACAAGACTTGAAAGCCTTTAAATAGAAAAGCAAGAACCCTAGAAATAATAAAATAGGAAATACTAATCCTACCAAAATAAGAACACTAACTAAATTAGAATTATAAACTGGGTTGTATCAGTACACCAGTGTATTCTAAATTTTTTCTATGAAAAGATAGAAAATGGAAAATAAATTGAGGAAAGTAAACAAATTTTTTAGAATAATGTACCTTTAGAAACGACACTATTTTTATAAGGTATACAAATGTTTGCTTTAATGAGATCGCTTTTCCTTTTTTTTCCCAAGTTAAAGAGCAGAGAAATAACGGTTTTTAATATCTACCAAACTACACTTACAAGATCATTATCACGTTGACATATTTGTCCTATCAGTTGTGCTCACATGGTCAATCACCGTTAGATCATAATCTAACGGTGCATATTAGTTATTAATGAAATCACCAAACTAATCTCCACCGTTAGATTTTGATCTAACGGTGATTGACCAAATTATATTTGGTCAATCATTGACTATGTGAGCATCATTGTTTGTCCTATAGTGAAATGGTGCATTTGTGGTATATACATCGAGCTCCTTAGAATGCACCATAACTTTAGAAGGCACATCTTCCATTATTGGGCCCTCCCCAAAACTTGCACTCATGGGCGGTCCTTAATGGGCCAAATAACTGAGCTCAGGACCTCTTCCTCATGTTCACGACCTGCCAGTAAAAAGTTGATATCATTTTTCTAAATTCATCGCTAGGATGTGGATTGTTGATCTTCACTATTGATCAACCAAGGATGACTGCTAGTCATTAAATCGGTATAACAACTCACCTTCTTTATTAACCATTTTTGTTTTGTTGTCTTCTAAGTTTTTTAGCTATCCTATTTAAGTCTTTTGTATTGCTAATTATGACCAAGCCATATTCCAGAAATCAATCTCATTCATTATTGTTTCTCTTTTACTAACTTAACTTGATCTGAAATATGATTGGTTCACTGAGTTAACGAATACATTCATTAATGTGTCAGTAGATGATGTTCAAACTCCGCCTTTTATTAATTATAAAATAAATTATAATTGTCGCAAATGTAAAATCATATAATTTTTGAGTAGTTAATTCTCATTAGTGGTTGAAATTGAAAATTTCTCTTGGCTCTCTCCAGATGCATTTAGAAAAAAAAAAGAAAAAGAACAACCATTTCCAAATTAAAAAATCTAGAAGTTTGAGTGGATTACATAATTGCAAAATTTACAACAACTTTTTTGCACGACATCTCTTTGTAGTTTGTCCAATATTTCAACAAAAAATTTGAGCATATAAAATTTGCCTATTTAATTATTAATAGAGAAAGATTTGAGAAAATGAAAAAAAAAGAGAAAAAAACAAAGCCATTGTTTGTTCCTCCTTGTATTTACAAATTACAATATCTTTGGATTTTGAAAATGGCCCTCGCTTTTTGTTGTTCCACATTTAGAAAATGGTAGCCCTTCTTCTCCACCAACCTACCTTCCCTCACTCTTTTTCTCATCTTTCGAACCGCCATACCTTCATCTACAAACCCTCTTTTCTACTCCGCTTTCCTCCTTCAAGATCTGTCTTTTCCGCTGGGAATTCCCACTCCATGATTCGTCTTGTCCAAACTTCCGCATTCCGAACTGGCGATACCGACAACAACCTTGAACTGGTCGAACAAGAAGCTTTAGTTAAAGATGATTCCCCCAATGAGTTAACTCAGGGTTTGGAACCCATTCTCAATCGCTTGGTTCGATTCTTTTTTCTTTAATATTCATTCAACTTTTATTTTCACTTACTTCATTGCTTTAATTAGCACGGCCAATTCGGTGTGTGATGCCAATAGAGCGAGCGTTACCGCATACTCTGATACCATCTTAGCAAAGTCTAACTAACCCCAAAAAGTCAGCTTAAGGGATAGTATTATTTGTTATATTTAAGAAGCTAATGTAGCTTCCAAGTTAGCAATGTGGGACATTCAACATTCAATGTAAAGAAGCTATCTTTATCTGCAGAATCATTCATTCTTATTAAAGTATGGTTGAATTTGTTGTTGTTACAGAGCAAGTGGTTAGTTTCAGTGTTGTTTGGTGCTTTTATTCTATGGAGACATGATGTTGGGTCGTTGTGGATTGCAATGGGGTCGGTGTTAAATGCTCTTCTGTCAGTTGCATTGAAACAGATATTAAACCAAGAGAGGCCGTCTTCTTCCACGTCAAAATCCGATCCTGGCATGCCTTCCTCTCATGCTCAATGCCTCTTCTACACTGTTGTCTTCTGTATTCTTTCAAGTAATTCTAATGCTCTCTCGCTTTTATATTTGTTGTGCATTACAATGAGACTTTATTGTGTAGCTCCATGTAGTTTCCTTAGTGACTCAATCTTAGTGATGATACTATGTTAACGTGCACCGACGGTGCAGAGAAACTGATAATTAGAAACACTGGTACTTATACTCAAAAAATGATTTTCAACACTGAGAAGAATGTAGAAATAATTAGAAATTATCATCAATTACGAAGTTTAAACTAAACAGGAAGCTTCATTTAGATTAAGCTAGAATCACAGTAGGAACTGGAGTTCGATTGTGCTTGCTGCGGAAACAGTTTTCTAAACCAGAAATATGCTTTCTACTGTCCAGAAATGTTCATGCTGGTTTCTGGCAGTTTCGTTTCCGATCAGGCACAAAACACAGAATTGTTATTGAAGGGCAGTTCCTAGCAATATAGACCTGAACTGTTGTGTCAATTTATCAGTGCTATGCTCAAAATATAGTTTTAAGATCTTTGACTACGATAAAATTTTAGAACAGGCGCATTTGAAGATGAAGGTGGGAATATGCTGACATTGTGTCATATTGCATCTAAAAAATGTTGAGAATTAAAGTGGTGCATTTTACTTGCATGTAGACAGTAGATTCTTTGTGTTTCCTTGCCTCAGCTTAGTCGAATTTTCATGATGGGTTCAAGTGACGCCGCTTTATCAGTTTTATAATCAAGTGACATTTATTTATTTCTCCAAATAGTCCATGAAGAAAAATTGAACGGTCATTTGTGTGAACATGTCTTTCATTCCTTACAAAGTTCTAATAGTATTGTGTAATCCATTCCTACTGTAAAAATTGGTTGCTGTCTGCATATTTCTCTAATTGTACATATGGGTGTGTTTGAAGAATAGCATTTGGTCCTCACCAGTAAATAATTATTGGCAGGTAGATTCTATTGCTGATTTTTATTTTTTTTGTCCTGAATGTTGTTGCAGTTACTGAATCGTTTGGAGTAAATGAATTTACCTTGATCACAAGTGCTCTTACTTTGGCATCTGGTTCATACTTTGTGAGTATCAATTATGACTGTTCCTTTCATATAGTATATTCCTGTGTATATATTTCTCTTCTATATGTCATGAAGCAAATATAATGAATTATTAGCTTTGCAAAGCTCTTAAACGAAAGTAAGAACATATAGAGCCTCCAATCAATAAGTCAATTGATTCTGCTTACTGATGATTATTTCTATGTTATTACAGTCATGGTTACGGGTCTCGCAAAAGTACCATACAATGAGCCAAGTGGCAGTTGGTGCTGCTGTGGGTTCTGTGTTCTCATATTTGTGGTATTGGTCATGGCATTCCATAGTGCTGGATGCATACAATTCTTCCTTGTGGGTTCGTATAATTGTTGTTTCAGCAGGTTTTGGGTTCTGCCTAGGATTTCTTATATATGTAATCCAGCACTGGCTCAAGGATGAAGAATGAGAACACTTCCACAGCTACGAGTATAGCTGAGACAGAGCATCTGTCAAAAACAGCATGCATGATTTTCATTTCATTGAGATTATATTTCGGTGTTATGAACGTAAAGGCCTGCCTGATATGGAAAGACTTCAGCTCGTATAAAAGTTCATCTTTATCTAAGGCCAGCTTGAATCGTCACATGTTTGCTCAATTGAACTGATATAAACGGGAGGATGGCCTAAAGGGTATGGTATAATCCAACTGTGGGAACTGATTGATGTAAATCTGAATTTGATGAGACACTGTATGATTTGTAGAGCTTGGTTGTGTTATACTTTTATAGTGGCAGTCCTCTTTAACTGACCTTTTGTGAAATAGATGAGAGGAGAAGAAAGATATTTTATCTTATTCCGAAAGAACAGAATGAACGAAAATAGTTACAATGGCTAGCTTATATAGTGTTAAGACTCTATTTGTTACAGCAGTAAAAATAATCAACCCGTAACTAACTAACTATTTACTAGCAATGTTTCTCTATGATCTTCTACTTTATGGTTCACTATGAAAGAAACACCCCCTGAATGCAAACAGAGTCCAAAAGCCTATTACAACTTTTTTCTAAAAAAATGAGTTAAATAGCAACTTCATGTTACAAATACTCATTTTATGTGACAAATACATCTTTGTAATAGGCTTCCAAACACGTTGTGAATACATAGGAAGCTCTAGCAGAAGTTGGCCTACGCGCCCGGCTAGGGCCTCCTGTCTTGAGAGGCCTCTATTTCGGGAAATTTTAAAGCAGATTTAGTAAAATTCTCTCCGTCAATGAAAAAAAGAGATATATGAAAAAAGAGATATAACATCAAGTTGTACATTTCTGGTGAGAATTTTTTTTTCTAAAATAAGAGTAGAATTTTTCTCCAGTTATTTTTTTTTTAATAAAATAAAAATTACTTATTCGATTACAACATAATACTCTCTTTACCGCTTCTCAACAACATCACTATAAGAGTCTCCAAAATTAGTTTAGCCAATTCTCTCATAATACCAATCACGATAAGTTCAACTTTTTTAGCTTATAGATGGTCAATGTAATTTCAAACCTCGTTAATAAAAATGAGTTTTTTCATTATATAACGTAGATGCATAATTTCAAGATGGTTAAGATTAATGGTAAAGGATAGTCATAACATAAAATTGAACTTTTAAAAAAATTCATATTTCATTAATATAGTTTGAAATTGAACCGTCCGACACAATTTAGCTATAAGATTATAATATTTTTTTACGTATATGATAAATATGTCAATGGGGTTAAATTTGTATGTTATCCAACAATAACATAGCTAATAATTGTTCGTTCTCCACCTATGGCCTCAAAAATTTGGGAGCCAACCCCGTACGAATACTTATGTAACGAGCGTATCCATTTTTCATATTTTAAATGTAGCATTTGTGACATTCATCTTAGAGCTTTATGTTACAAATACAACTTTGACGGGCCTCCAAATACCTGTTATAAATGATGCATGTGTTATGGGCGTATCCATTTTCATGTTACAATAACTACATTTGTAACGTAAGTCTATGTTGAATGTTACAAGTACTTGATTTCAAATGCTATCTTCACTAACTCTACAACCACTAAGCACCAAGTGAATTTTACTCCATTAAAATTTTGAGGATAAAAACAATTTTTCATTTCAGTCCATGTGAATTTTTTTTGAAGATTGCCATATCAAATTTTTTTGGAGATTCCCTCCATTGACAACTCTAACAAATGTGTGTTTTAAAATTAAAAAAAGTATAAGGTCTAAATTATTGTAGAAGTTATTAAACTTGATTTATGAAACATTGAGCAAAACATTTCCATAAATATATTAATGAATATGAATATACATGCTAAGCACGGGTACCTAAACTTGCTCGATTATTGCATTAGTTAAACATAAATATGGATCTCCAGCTAATATGAAATCCCAGTAATCATTATTTAATTATTGTGATCTGTAAACAAATTAATAAAAATTTGTTTAGTAATGTTATATAAACAAATCCCTGGGACTTGTAAAAATGGCCTTCGCTTTAAGGTGCAGAATTACCACTACCCGCCAAGAAAATGGTGACCCTTGCCCAGCAGTCCTCCAAATGTTTGTCTCGTCTTTCACTTTCAGAACACCAAACCTACAATCCTGCTTTGCTTCTCCGGCTTCCAGCTTCAACGTCGGTATTCTGTCGTGGGGTTCGCTTGAGAAATAACGGTTCCATTAGGCTTGTCAAAACGGGAGTGTTAAGGACTCGGGATAATGATAACAGCCTACAACTGATTGAACAAAAATTTCCTTTAAGATTTATAGCTCACGAATTCGACCTTGAACCCACTCTCAATCGTTTGGTTTGTCTCTTTTTTCTTTGTTATTATTTCACGTATTAACAAATGATTAACTCGATCGGATATATCCAACTGAATGATATTAACTTGTGTTGTTACAGAGCAAGTGGTTAGTTTCAGTGTTGTTGGGTGCTTTCATGCTATGGAGACATGATGCTGGATCGTTGTGGGTCGGAATGGGGTCGGTATTAAATGCTCTTCTATCAGTACCACTGAAACAGATAGTAAACCAAGAGAGGCCGTCTGCTTCCACATCAAAATCTGATCCCGGGATGCCTTCCTCTCATGATCAATGCCTCTTCTACGTTGTCGTCTTCTCTATTCTTTCAAGTAATTCTTAATTTCTACTTCCCTTTTTCTATTCTTTCTTCTGCTATGAATGCCATAAACTGTCTCCTGAATTACATGTATATGTATCATAAGGTTTAGCATAATATTTTTATGTTAGCTTGCAAAATCGATTTATCTTAGCTTTTAAACTTGCTTACAGTTATATGGTCAAGGTGTTATCGGTCATTTTAAACAAATTTAAAAGGTAAATAGATAAGTTGAAACAAGCTCAAAATGCAATAAGTTGCTTAAAGTAAGTTCAAGAGATCATATATTAGTTTAAATAAGTTCAATAGATCTAATGTTAAATAACTGTCAACTGTCACCTCATACAATTATTTATTCCACCAAAATGTATGTGAATGAAACTCGGAAAAAAACAGTTGCATGAACTTATCTTTTATTGCTTATTTGCAAATTTATAAGGTATTGTTAGATTCGACCAAAAAAATTATAATAAGTTTTCCTTAATAGAATACATAATTGTAAAATAGTTATTCTATTCCTAGCTTTTTCCATGAACTAAACAAGCTTTAAACGTGTTGTATAATTCATTTATGTTGTTGATTCAACTATTGATTTTCTTTTCCTGAATGTTGTTGCAGATGCAAAATCATTTGGAGTAAATGAATTTACCTTGATCACAAGTGCACTTATTTTGGCATCAGGTTCATATTTTGTGAGTATCAATTTAACTACTACCCTAAGTTTGCATATGTCTATACTCTTTGTTCACATTAATGATTCCGTTTACTGATGATTATATCTATGTTACTATAGTCATGGCTACGAGTCTCGCAAAAGTACCATACGGTAAACCAAGTAGCTGTTGGCGCTGTTGTTGGCTCTGTATTCTCGTGTCTGTGGTATTGGTCATGGCATTCCACTGTTCTAGATGCATACAATTCCTCCCTGCAGGTTCGTGTAATTGTCGTTTCAGCAGGTTTTGGATTCATTCTTGGATCTCTTTTATATGTGATCCAAAATTGGCTCAAGGATGAAGAATGAGAACACTTCTAAAGCAACTGAGTTTAGCTATTATTTGACTAAATTTCTTGTAGCATTTGCTTGTCTTTCAATTTTGAAAGTGAAAGATCATATGTGAAAAGTATGAATAATCTTCATTTTCATTATATTTCTTTTATGTATAAAATACCGCAAATATATTTGTTTTTTAATACAGAGAGTATTTTCTCTTTTCTACTTAAAGTATATGATTTTTTTCATGGTATTAGAGTTGTGGAGCATTTTGTTACGTTTCTTTCATTTTCATCAAATCATTCCAAGACTCAACTGAGTTATGTCCACACATTAATGTGTGAAGAAAAAATTCGGAGCATATCGAAATCTGTGGGAAACAGATCTGTGGAACAACTAAAAGAAATGATGAAGATCTAATGTGATGTAAATATATATACTTCGAGAAAGATAACATCTAGGATAGAAATTCATGTCACAACCATTTATAGAAAGTGACCTACACAATATTAAAGCAGAACTACCAAGATGCTAATTTTTTATATTGTTTACAAGTATGAGACTGAGTACCACAAGAGCTGATATGAGGAGATTATTATCTTGAAAGAAAGAGACCCTTCAGAATAAAAGCCAGATGTTATATCCCTTCATTGAAGTGCAAATAGCCGGGATGGACGACCCGTTGTTAAAAACCATCATAGACAACTTGAATACAAAAGGAAAAAAAAGGCTAAAAAGCTATTCTCATTAACAAGGCTATAAAAGCCAATAGATACACTTTAAAAGTTGAAGGGCTAAATAGATTGGGGTAAATTACACCACAAGTACCCAAACTATGCCCCTTTTCCCAAACAGGTACCTAAAAACTATTTTATCACATATAAATACCCAAATTATGGATAACCTCCCAAATGAGTACCTCGTGCCCTCCTATAGCAGGTTTACCTCAAGTCAACGCCAAGTCAACGAAAGTCAACCCAAATTTTGTTGACTTTTTTCCACTCCTCCAAAAAAATGTCTAAACTACCCCCTTCCTTCTTCTTCTTCCACCTCCATTTTACTTTCTCACTCCTCTTTCTCTCTTTTCACCATAACTTTTTTTTTTCTTCTTCTTTTTCTCTATTCTTTTTGATTCTTTCTTTTCTTTTTCATTTTTAAAAAAAATAAAAATAAAAAAAGATCCACGGTGGGCGGGCGACCCGTCGGAATCTGGGAAATCCAGATTCAGTCTCGCCGGAATCTGGATTTCCAGATTCAGTCTCGCCGGAATCTGGATTTCCAGATCCCAGCGGCGGGTCGCCGGAATCTGGATCCAGATTCCGGCGGGTGGTTCCATAATCGATTTTCTTTTTTTAATTTTTTTTTATTTTGAAAACATGAAAAGGAAAAAGAATAAAGAAAAAAAAATAGATTATGGTGATAAGAGAGAGGAAGTTGAATGAAAGGAGAAGATGAAGGTTGAATGGAGGAAGAAGATGATGAATAAGGAGAGAGGAAGTTGAATGAAAGGAGAAGATGATGAATAAGGAGAGAGGAAGTTGAATGAAAGGAAAAGATGAAGGTTGAATGGAGGAAGAAGATGAAGGAGGAGAGAGGAGGAATAAAATAATGAAGGGCAAATTAGTCTTTTCAATAATTCGGTCAACTGAGTCAACTAAAAAATTGGTCAAAATTGGTTTGACTCGCGTTGACCAGCGTTGACTTGAGAGAAACCTGCTATAGGAGGTCACCAGGTACCAATTTGGGAGGTCATCGATAGTTTGGGTACTTATTTGTGCAAAAATAGTTTTTGGGTACCTGTTTGGGAAAAGGGGCATAGTTTGGGTACTTGTGGTGTAATTTACCCAAATAGATTATCACTAAGTTTTGAAGGCAAAGTAACAAAAATGGACAACTTTGAGACTTGTGTATAGTTCGAACACCCTATTTATTTAGTCTTAGTCTTATTTTGAATAACACATTTTCATCAAGTCTTTTTATTGTCGTAATTAATTTTTTGGTTTTGTTGTCTGTTTTTTCTTCTTAATTGTAATCATTATATTCGACTGACAAATATAATATAATAAAATTACAAAATCATAACAGTATAAAAGTCTAGAAAAATTAAATATTATAATAGAAATAAAAAAAATAGATAAAAAGGAAAACAAAATTAATTATGAAAAAAACATAAACTTTGAGAATGTTTTGTTTTTTTCCTATTATAAGTCATAAAAAAATATTTTTTGAAGGTGCCCGCTATCCTTACTTATTGGTCATAAAAAAAAAAACCTCATTTTTAATTATTAAATAAATAATTCAGTTTTCAAGTTGAATTGGTCATAATCTGATCGTGGGTAGGAGTGAGCATGGACCGGTTCGGATCAAAAACCGATCCGAACTGATTCGATCCTAACAAGGGATAATTTTTAGATCCGAACCAAACCGAAATTAATTCGGATCGGACCGATCCGAATTAATTTCGGTTTGGTTCGGATAGGTTCGGATGAAAACCGAAATAAATCAAAAAAATTTATATAGAATAGAATAACACTCCATAACAAAATAATAATTAAAATTCAGTCAAACAAACATAAACACTTCACTATGGAACGATTCCACGACGAAATTTAACTCTAAAACTCATACAATCATAAAAACTCTAGAATTCAAGTCTAAATAAAAATATAATAACATTCCACACAACAAAATGATAGACGTTCTTCCAAGCCACTATTTGAGTCTTTAGTCTTTAGTCTCTTGTTCGAATTAAAGGTTCCATGTTCGAACTTAAATCAAAAAAATTTGAACTTGAACCTACAAAATAACAATACAATCATTAGATAAAGTCAAGATAAATTAAATTATGAATATGAAATATATGAAGTTTTCTATTAAATTGACAGTAGAATTGCTATTGCCGATGGTCAATTTTTCCAACTCTGCAAAATAACAAGTATAATTATCAATCATACATATAATCATTCTTTAGTTCATATTAAATTTATAAACTTTCATTTTTATCAATGAATAAATAAAATCAATAATAAGTTACCTTTTTGCATTTCATCGGCATCATATATATCTTCTTCCTTAAACAACGGGTTCGGTGTTTTTCGAATCCAATCCTGGGTACAAATCAAAGCTTCCGCAACATCGGGAGACAAAGAACTCCTATAATCATCAAGAACTCGCCCACTTGTGCTAAAAGTAGACTCAGAAGCTACTGTAGAGACGGGCAGTGCCAAAATATCTCTTGCCATGATACTAAGAGTTGGAAATCTTGCCGAATGAACCCTCCACCAATTCAACACATCAAACCCTTTAGTATCCTCTACTAGAACCTCATCTAGGTATGCATCTACTTCTGTTCTCTTACCCCCTCTACTTCCCCCACTACTCACTTTTTGTTTCTTATGCATTCCATGAAAAACATACTTTGGAGGTTCATACTTGCTAGCAACTGTTTCCACCTCAACCGTTTGAGGTTCAATCGGGACATCACATATTTTTTCCCTTACATCATGTATTTTTGATATTCTTGAAACATTTCAAAAAAAAAACTATGCACATTATTGAAAATTTGAGTGCCTCGTTCAACTCCATATATCTCTTTAAGAGAAATTTGAACAATTTCAAACTTTTCTCTTGGATCAAACACAGCTGCAAACCAAATAAGTTTGTTCATTTTAGATGGATCTCCCCAATACTTGTCAAACTTCTGTTTCATTCTAACACTCATTGCTCTCAATTGCTCATCATCACCATTGTTCCACCAATCTAATGCCAAGTATAAGTTACTAATTTCAGTCCAAAAAGTATTGGATGTGACATATTTTGAACCTGAAATTTTAACTGTGACGGTGTAAAATGTTTTCAACATGATTGCAATTTTTCTAACAACATCCCAATCCTCAGCCGTAGGAACCCCGTCTCGAAGACTTAATTCATGAGAGAAAACTTGATCTACTACAACATATCTATCAAAAGCCATCTCAAATTTTTCAGCAGTAGATAACATCAAGTATGTAGAATTCCACCTAGTAGGAAGATCTATGCATAGTAAGCTCTTACTATCTATCTTTTTGTATGCCACACATTCTTTAAATCTAGAAAGTCTTTAAGGGGAAAATCTAACAAATCTTATTGCATCTCTCACCCTAGTCACTGATGAATTAACTTCTTTCAAACCATCTTGCACAACTAAATTAATTATGTGTGCCATGCATCTCATGTGTGTGTACTGACTAAATGAAACAGAAGCCCCCCATTGCACAAGAACATTTCTCACATAACTAACAGCAACATCATTTGAACAAGCATTATCAATAGTAATAGTAAGCAATTGCTTAATATCCCAATCATTCAAGCAATTTTCAATTGACATCCCAATATCATTACCTCTATGTGAATCTATCTTAACAAAGCTCAAAACCTTCTTTTGTAAAGCCCAATTCCCATCAACAAAATGACCTCTGATGACCATGTAATTATCTCTAGCTATTGAGGTCCATGTATCAGTTGTTCTTGAAGTCTAATGTTCCTTTTAAGCTTTATGTCATTGATGGACAATTGACATTTCAACTATGTTTTACCAGTGTCTTTTCTAGATGATGATGGTTCTATTTGATATGGAAACATGAGATTTTTATTTAGCCTGATATATTTTCATTGTTTAATACTTTCGTAAATGCTTTAAAGCCATAGTTCATTTCTTTTCAATGCTTTCTTGGACCGATTTCTTGACTACTTGGAGCATGTTCCAAGAACTTCTTTCATATGCATGGACTTCTGATTCAAACATGTTTAATATAGAATTTTATAATCGTCAGTTGTCTTACAATATTGTGGTGTATCTTTGAATATTTTCTCTCGAAGTCATAATGAAAACTCATCATTCTAGATCCTTATTGTATCTTGGAGACCCAACTTAATGTGCAGCTTTTGTTGTGATTACAAGTAGATGACTCTACCATACTTCTTTCTTTGCTTCATCCAGTTGTTAGAAGTTCTGAAGAAAACTTGCTATTACCAACCTCTTTTTTTGTTGGGATTTTATAAATAGAGTAGATGGTTGGAGAAGTTTCACTCTAAAAACTGTATATTTAAACTGTATATTTAAAGATAGAGTGATCAAATGAAGTTAGAGTATGCAAAATGGAGCAAACCGTTGGAGATGGTCTTAAGCATTTATGGTGTCTATTTCAATAATTTTCTGTTGACGTTTTTGCAGATTCTTCATATGTTAACCTTATGGTGAGTATTGGACATGTATTGTTGTGCACTGGTGTTTGAAATCTTGTAATTTGTTATCAACAAGATGGAAAACAATTGATTCTCTTCTTCTCATACGATCTTTCTCTATAATCGTAATAAAGCGAGGTATATAAAGGATGACCGAAGATCTTTTGGGATATGGTAGAAGTTGTGAATTAATGAGGAGATACTTAAAGGATGACAATATAGTAGATTCAAAAACTAATTACCCATTGAAATTTTATTTTTTTTGATGAAGAAAATTTTATTAATCACCAAACAAGAATACAACACAACAACTCTCAAAAATACAACACATCAAAATCCATGCAAACAACCTAAAACAAAAAAAAAAAACTTAAACACCTAAAGCCATCTACTCCAAATAGGATTGCTGATGTTACGTTCTCTAAGTAAGGCCAATTTCACATTATCCTTAATACAATTGAAAACTAAATGAACATTGAATTACTTCAGTTAAAAAATGGCAACTGCAGTAAACACAAGCCTTCTAATTGTAGTCTTCAAAGTTTTCCCGTTAGCTTTTATAGAGAGCCAACTGATAATTCTTCTCCATTTACAAACAACATCAGGGATAAAACACAACTTTTCCGCCAGCTTCCACATTTCCGTAGTATTCGAAAATAAATTCTCCAGCGTGTTTCCTCTCCATTATTGCATAAAACACACGATCTATTGATCGATCTCCATTTAGCTAAAATGGAAAAAGATCTCCCACACCAATCGTATACCTGAATGAGCTTTTAAAATCTTGCTTAATATATATTGTGAATACCCTTCCAACTCCAACTTGCATCGAAAGGCTTCACGACTCCCCAAAACTAAGGGTCCCATTGCCTTAAACCTCTCATGCCAGTGAAGGACCCATGAAGAGAACCATGAAGCGATACAAAGAAAGAAGCATATCTCACACAACTCATTATCCTACAAGTAAACAAACAAAGGAAACCGCAAACCATGAAGCAATTCCTCTAAAAAAATCCCATTCAACACTATCATATGCCTTCTGAATGTCAACCTTCATTGCACAATTAGGATAAGCATTGCCTCTATGATATTTTTTCACTAGCTCATGCACCAACAGAACGTTGTCCACAATTTTACGCCCAGGAACGAAAGCAGACTGTTTCATGGCAACTATCCCTCCCAAAACCTTGCTAAGTCTAGAGCATGGAACTTCGGTAATTATTTTGTAAAGCATTGATCAACAACAAGATAAAGGCCTAAAATCACCCAATTTCTCAGCATTAGCCTTTTTAGGAATAATCACCAAAATGGTAGAATTCACTTGTTTCAATTGTTTCAAAATACCACCTGAAAACATAGACCCATTTGTGAAATTCCATTTCATTAAGAGCCTAAAAAGTCATAGGCTGACTAGAAAAGTTATGTTACCTTAGTTAATTTTTTAAGTTTCAACAGTGGGATGACAATGGAAACCCGATCTGCCAATATGACATCAAATGACGGATACAGGAACAACATGCATAGAGCAACATAAATACACCGCAAATATGCGCAAAGTGCATGTAGGCGATAAAATATATGCCGAGGTAGGAAGGAACCATGAACAGTGACAGGGAATATACCTGCAAAGAAAATTTACGCTAATCTCAGCTCGGTGCAACATGTAACTTGTTATAAGATAAAAGCAATGACAGGCATAAGACATCATGTAGCCAATGATGAGTTACAAGTGACTTACCAGAAATAGTTTCTTCAAAGCATCGATTTTTATCATGGTGAGATGTAAACATATGAACACTATGGCCATGGGAGGCAAGTTCAACAGCTGCATCAACAATTAGTCTTTCAGCTCCACCTATGCAACATAACAATATATGCTAAAACACTATAACAGAACTTTCCCTCTAAAAAGAGGAGAAAATAGCCATTACTTCTAATAGTGAAGAGTTATTTCATAAGAAACTAAAGGATAAAAGAACACAAAAAGAAAAGCCTCTTTGTCTATGTCTCCTTGTTCGGAACAGAGAATTCATCCCCCAATGGCCCACATTTCAAGGCAATAATCCAACTGGCTAAAACTACAATACAACTTCCCAGTTTTATAACACAAAGAAATTTTGCAGCCAAAACCTGCAACCATGTATGGACTTTTCCTTTTAATTTTTCTTTCCTTAAAATAGAAGCTAGATATTTGTTTGTTTCAAGACAAATCAAGATTCATTATATCATTCTAAATTAAGATCTCATCCAACAAGAAACATTTCAACACGTGTAAATAATCGGTAAGAGAAACCAAAATCTATTATCTCAAGTGATCTCACAACTTTCATCGAAATGGTAATTTCACTTTCAAGTTTGATACATAACATGCCAAAGATTATATTCATAATTTCATATCGAGTATCAACCTTCATAAGCAAAACAAAACAAGGCTCAAGGTAAAGTTACCTATGCCAAGATCCGGGTGAATTATTGCGATATTCAATTTTGAGCTCCTTTTCCTCTCCATATCTTTCTCGCTCCTGAGAATTTTGCAATACAACCGAACACTTTTCAGCTATAAATACGCTAAAGCCCCGTGCTTTCTCCAACAGCGACCTACACTAATAATGTCGGAACCACAACTCTGGAACAATCAGTTTCTGTTCAAAGATTTAGTGACTAGTAGAGGGTAATAAAATTTGGAGCAAGCACTTGTCTTGAACTAAGATACAATACAATACAATACATTGTTAGGTTTGTAAGTTAATGTGCATAGCTTCATGTGTTTATAAGACATCAACCTTTCTCTATTAGTTACATTGATGGCAGGCTAATGGTTGTATTTGGCAAGTCTGAATTTCGATTAACACTGATCCGAGGCATAATCTTTCTCTAATTCAATATATAATGTCTAAAATGAGAAGTGGAAAGTCCTTAAAAGTTAGAAACATAGGAACTGAAATAGGTAAAAAAATCATCAGCTAATTAAAATTAATCCATTTTGGGTTAAGGATTTAAGATAAGACGATTTAGAATCTAACCTCTGCCAGAAGCTTGAAGATCAATTCTGAGGAGGCTGGTTGCTTCGGAGAAAACGAAGCAGAAGAGAAAAAGAAATAACCAACCAGCCAGCAGTACTTGTCAAAAAAATAAAAGAAAAGAAGAAGTGAAATGGCCTTTAAAATTTGTGTAACTTATTCAGCTGAAACGACGTCGCTCATTAGTGAAATGAAATGGCTAAAAAGAAATAACCAACCAGCAGTACTTCTTTCCCATCTTGCGGCAGAACCCAATCCCACCCACAAAATCTACATGTGTATTAAAGAAAAACCCTTTAATTGGAAGCTCGCAAAATGCTATTTCTTCTACTTCAAATTTGTAAACCAAATACCTATTATCAGCATTTTGAGATAAAATTATATTATGCTTTTACATAACTTAATATGTTTTTATTTTTCAAATGGGGAGCAAAACCCAGCCCAAAAAGCAAAATATAGAAAAATTGATTTTTTTTAAGTGAAATATAAATTATTATTTGTTTTAATAACAAATATAAATAATTTATTTAAAAATATACATTGTTTTTATTTAAAGGGTAATTTTCGAAAAGAACTCTTGTGTTTATCAATTTTGTCAAAAAGGTGTTTGTGTTTATTTTTTGACAAAATGAGGATTGTGTTTATCTCCGTTAACCAAAAAACGGAAAAATCATTAACGGTGTTAAATGTAATGACGTGGCAAGGGGTATTTTGGTCTTAATTTATGGGTTATGATATAAAAAAAAAACTCATTTCTAAGGACTTTCATAGAGATATATAGATTTAAATTGTTGATTTTGAATCTCTCAAATAACCAAATACATAATTGTTGTCAATGCAAAAGGAGCTCAAACAAGCAATGAGTATTTGAGGTTTTATGTCTTGCTTTAAACAAATGTTTACTCGTTATAAAATTGAGACTTTGCCTTGTTCTAAAGCAGACTTATAAGCCTTCATATGCATTCATCAAATAATTTCTGCAAAACTTTAATTTGAAGTATCCAATCTAGCACATATTTGAACATATTTCTTTCTCTGAAAGAGAACCGGGTCAATTCCATTAAAACCTTGAGGAAACATGCTCTTTCTAGTAAATGAGCGAAGAAATAAGCATCAAAGACAAACGCATCTTAGCAGCAAATACTATTTTTCTAGGGTCATTTATGCTCATTATAACCCTTAACAACAACATCTTGAACACTTCTACAGAACCCAATAAACTTATCGCAACAACATTGATAACTACAACAATTAGTTTGTTTATAAATTGACATCAATCATACTTGAAAAACCTTCAGTTTCTGAATAACCCTTGTAGCTTTCTAATTTCTCAGTTTGTATTAGTGAAGAAGATGAAGAAGTGAGCTATAAATAATGTGAAGATGATGAAGATTTATGAAATGATCAAATCTGAATTTGAAATCAGTTGAAAAGGAAGAAAATGGAGACAATGAAGTAAATCATACGCTTCGGTCATGGAACACGTTAATACCATATTGAAGGCGTATGGTTCATGATGAACTATGAAAAATAATAAAATTAGCTCAATTTTATCGAAATCTTGTGATAAAAGATTGGAGAATTTTTGTTAAGAATTCTCATAAAATCTAATTAAAATTCATAAAAAGTCTATAAAAATCTGAATTCTATGATTTTTTGAATACCCAAAACTTTTAATGACTTTATAACAATTGAATACACTCACTTAGACTTTGTTAGACTTTTCAGAAGTCTATTAAAATCTATATTAAATACCCATACACTATTAATCCGAATTAAAAACTTTAAGAATTTTGAGAAAACACGGGTAAATAAGCGCCATGGGTTCATAAGTGAACTAAATAAATTATTGTAAAAGGAATTACCTCTATAAAAGGTTGTTTCTTTAGAATGTGAATAAAGAATGTTAGGAAATGGAAAGAAGTGAACAAAAAGTAGAAACATTAACGGCTGCATAATTGTTAGAACAACACAAACAACAACTACAACTCTAATAAAGGCTCAAAAAAAATAAAAAATCACAAAGACAAAATGAAGAAAGCAAACAGTAAACTTGATGAACGTTTGTGAGTAATTTACAACTTTGAACGAAATATTATTATTTTTACAAATGCAGAACAATTACAAAAAGCAAATTGCATTCACAATGTCAAGTGAGGCATAAAAGGTTTTATGAGTTTTTGTAGTTATGAATTGGTCATCTCATTTTTATAAATGGTCATGATGATCAAAACTAAAGGCTGCTTAGCCTGCTATCACCTACTTGCACAACATTGAACTTCTATAAAAATAAGACATTTAGATAAAAGGTATTCAATTTATGAGCTTTTATGTCTTTATATTCTAGATTGATCAATGTGATCGGTGGTCTCTTGGTGAGTTATTTTTCTTTCATTCGTTTAAACTTTTTATCAATCAATCTCTAGCTACTTTCCTCTAAAAAAATGCAGCTTTTGAATTTGGATTGTTTTATTTGATTGTGGTTGTTGTTGAAGTCTAATGTTCCTTTTAAGCTTTATGTCATTGATGGACAATTGACATTTCAACTATGTTTTACCAGTGTCTTTTCTAGATGATGATGGTTCTATTTGATATTGAAACATGAGATTTTTATTTAGCCTGATATATTTTCATTGTTTAATAATTTCGTAAATGCTTTAAAGCCATAGTTCATTTCTTTTCAATGCTTTCTTGGACCGATTTCTTGACTACTTGGAGCATGTTCCAAGAACTTCTTTCATATGCATGGACTTCTGATTCAAACATGTTTAATATAGAATTTTATAATCGTCAGTTGTCTTACAATATTGTGGTGTATCTTTGAATATTTTCTCTCGAAGTCATAATGAAAACTCATCATTCTAGATCCTTATTGTATCTTGGAGACCCAACTTAATGTGCAGCTTTTGTTGTGATTACAAGTAGCTGACTCTACCATACTTCTTTCTTTGCTTCATCCAGTTGTTAGAAGTTCTGAAGAAAACTTGCTATTACCAACCTCTTTTTTTTTAAGTTCATTGCAAAGGTTTAAGAATTCAATTAACAAACTCTGGTTTTACAACTGATTGCAGATTTTGATATTGCAGCTCAAAAGACACCATTTAAGCTTATGCATGTCTCTTTTTCAATCTATGTAAGTTTTTACTTTTTCCCCAACATCCAAGGATTTTAGCCCTAATATTTCAGAGTCTTAGAGCTTATATAGATGGTTGGGTTTCAAAGATTGCCAAACTTATTTCAGAGTTGAAGGCTCTCAGGAATGTTGGTGACAAAGAGCAATGGAGAGTGGACAATATACACTAAACATTAGATGACCAGCCATCAGCTAACTATGTAAGTTTGGAACGCAATATACGTTCATATAATTTTAATTCCCATTTCATGTATTAGTTTCTAATCTGTGATAATTTACAATTGAAAATGTTTGTTTTATGAATTTGGTTACTATTTGCAAGGATCAATATTCTTTTTCGACAACACAACATAACATATACACAGAAAAAACTAGCTTGATCATAGTGCAGAACTAGCTTGAGTCAAAGTGACATGCTATAATGGACACAAATAAACTAGCTTGAGTACAAAGTGACGTGCTATAATGGAGCATTTGTCATAATTAGGAAAAACGTCAATCTGAGAACACAATCCTATAAATACACTATACAAATTATGTGAACCATTTATCATACCATGGATTAACGTTTGAATTTTGCAACTTTAAAGACATGTATATTTTGCCTTTGTTTGACAGCCATATACAAATGATAATTTGGAATAGTTTTTGAAGACATGTTAGTTGAACAATATCTTAGTTAAAAGATTGAAGTAAAACAAAAGATATTCATAAAAATAAGGACTTAGGCAATCTCCAATGGCACTTCAAAATTGGAGTTTAATTACTATTTACAACTCCAATGGTGCTTCAAATGCATACTCTTAAAATGAAGTAAGGTTTCAAATACTTCAAATTTAAAGTACTCCATTTGTTTTGAAGTAGATGGTGCTCTTTTTTTAATATTAAAGTATCACTTTTTATGTTGTAAATTTTTAATTTTTTTTATCTATTATTTGAATATTTAATAATAAAGTAGTATTTGGTAGAAGAAATATTTTTGTTGGGATTTTATAAATAGAGTAGATGGTTGGAGAAGTTTCACTCTAAAAACTGTATATTTAAACTGTATATTTAAAGATAGAGTGATCAAATGAAGTTAGAGTATGCAAAATGGAGCAAACCGTTGGAGATGGTCTTAAGCATTTATGGTGTCTATTTCAATAATTTTCTGTTGACGTTTTTGCAGATTCTTCATATGTTAACCTTATGGTGAGTATTAGACATGTATTGTTGTGCACTGTGTTGGCCCTAACAAGATCAGAATCACCTAGAGGGGGGTGAATAGGTGTTTCAAACGAAAACTGATATTTTCAAACTTTTAATGAAAACTCAATTTTCAGAGTCAATAATCCTCAGAGTCAGAGGCAAGCTTATTGAAGTAGCCTCTGAGGGATAATCTGCTTTAAGACAGGTTCTGTCCTTTCAGCAACAGAAGTTCTGAGTTAAGAGCTTCTGGACAGTCTTCTGAACACAGGCTTGTGATTTTTAAGAGAAAAACTGTTTCAGCACTAAATATGATACAAGTACACAGAAGCAATTAACAAGTATATAGAAGGGAGAGAGAGATTCAGGAGGTCCTGATGAACAGTTCAATTTATCCAAGTTCGCCACAGAATTCCTGTGACTACGTCTTGTCCTCTGAGGTCGCAGCCTCCAGAGATTTTATGAATCCACTATTCAGAACTTTTATGGCAAGTTCAGAAGCTCCTTTACATCAACAGAACTTAAGCTAATTTCTCACTTAGTTCTGACTAGCCTAAAATGAGTTAAAGGATTTCCACCAGAACAACAATACTCTGTTTTCTGGATTTCTCACCCAACTCAAATCTCAACTAGATTTCTCTCTTTTAAATCTAACTGAAGATCACAACCGATCTCAGTTTACAAGATTTCTATTATGAACTTGTTTTTCTTCACTCTCTCACAATTACAATAGCTAAGCTAAGAAAAGATTGAGAATGGAAAGTGTGCTCTGTTTTCTTGAATATAACAGTGCGTTGAGATTTTTGCTCTATGATCACACACGTAGTTGATGCAGTGGAGCTTTGCTACTATTTATAGTGTTGAGTGGATAACCGTTGAGGATATTTGAATCTTCAAGGATGACAAGGATGAAAGTAGCCGTTAATCTTGTCAACTTCTTCAAACGGTCTCAAAACACTCAACTCTGTCAACTTTGTACTTTAATCTAATCCGGTATGGGATTAAAATAAAGGTGATGGAGTTGACTGAACTTGAAAATTGATTTAGAGGGAAACGATAAGAAAGCAGGCTTTGTTTGTTGTGGACAGGCGCGTCCTTCAAACAGCTTTTTGAACTTTTGGCGCCTTGCATTAAATGCAACTGACAAAGCATTAAATGCTTAACTAAACCCGTGATAACGAACTTCTGATGTTCGTATTCCTTCTTAGCGCTTCTGAACTAAAACAACCTTAGTCTTCTGTTTACAAAAGAGAACTTCTGATAAAAGCTTTAGGCAGACAATCAAGACTTCAGAGCGGTTGATCCAGCTTCTGAAAAAGTACTTCTGTCTTCAGCTTTTTAATCTTCTGAGTTCAATAGGCAAGCAGGAATTCTTCATTCAGCATCTGCTGAGAAAAACTTATATGATACTTAACAAAAAAAAATGTTAGTCAACATTGAAAAGTACATAAGTTAATTTTCATTTTTCATCTTCTGAAACGTTTGGTCATAGCCAAAACACTTAGGGTTCATCATTCTCCCCCATTTTGGTTATGGACAAACCGTGGTCAGAAGGTAAGAGAAAAACATGAGGATTAGAGAGTGACTTCCTGATGCAAAAATTTCATTACTTCTGAGTAAATTAACTCCCCCATTTTAGTGTAAATGGTGAACTTCAGCAATCTGTATAAGCTTAATAAGACTTAAGATCAAGTTGTTAGATATAATGAAGTGTAATTTACTGAGTTAAAAAGAAACAAAAGCAAGGAATAAGAAGTCAGATATGCAAGACAGTATAGAAAAGGTTCAGTGTATATAAGATCATTCAGAAGATAACATAAGAAACAAGATAATCAGAAGAGCAGAAAAAGTCCTAAGACATAAACTACCCAACCCAGAACCTAGCTAAGAAGCTTAAGTCCTAAAAGATTACAAGTTCCTAGGTTTCTTCTGAGGAGGAGGAACAACACTGGAACCTCCAGCAGCACTTGATCTCTTCTGACCAGACTTCTCCCCCGTTTGACCAGAACCAACAACAACACCAAGAGCTCCCTGAGACTTCAATTTTTGTTGAACATTCAGAGCAGTCTGATATTGCACAGGAGTTGGTCGCACAGTATTGATCATATCCATTCGTCTTTTGAAATCATCATCAATGGTCTTCATATGATCAAAGGTCTGACCAGACATAGGTCTCTGTTTCTGAACATCATCCAGAAGAAGCTTGATCAACCTGTTGTTAGCATACACAGCAGCCGTGAGATGCTCATTCTGAATATAAGTCTGTCCTCGAACAAACCTATAGCAATTGTGAAGAGTCTTTTCTTGTTCACGAGCTTGATTGTGCATAACTTTCAGGAGTTCAGTGAGCTCAGCAATCTGTGCATTCTGAGCAGATACAGCAGACTCGATGTTGGAGAGTCAGTTGTTGAGATCAGGAGTGATGTCATATACAATCTTGGCAGCTCCTGAAGATGAAGAACCTTGAGCAGAAGATTTCACTTCTCTCAGAATGTGATTTGCAGTACTTTGCAGGTCTTCAATCTTACTAGGAAGCATCTTCTCATGAGCCTCATAATGCTCGTTTGCTTCCTTGACTTCTTCTGTCAATATTTCCAAATTTTCATTGACCTTCCGAGAAGAAGCAAGAGCAATATTATCCAGAGAGGGAAGGGTCAGAGCTAATTCCCTCAATTTATACAGCTCATCATAAGTAGCTAGATGAAGTGTAGAAAGGTTGCGTATATACACAGAAGGATCCTGCATTTGGAGCATGGTCATGAGCTGCAGGTTCTGAGCTTTCAGAGAGTGTAATTCTTGCAGCACAATGCCCTGAGCATACATGTCAGCAGCAGAACTCCTTTGTCCTATACCAGCAAACCTATTCAGCAGTTCATTTGAGCCACTCTGACCCATTCTTCTCAACTCTTCAACACTAGGGGCACCTCCAGCTTCGAAAATACCAGAAGCTCTGCCCATGAAGCCAAAACTTCCAAATCTGTTATCCAGATCTTCCCGATTCAAGTGTTTGCGTAGGAAGTCATAGTTGGATGACAACCCAGCAAAACCTGAAGGAATGGAGGAGGTAGTTAAGGGATCACACACAGGAGGTGTATGTCCAGAAGTTGAAAGAGGAGGAACAGAAGTTTGAGGAGAAGGAATAGTATGAGGAGAGGAGGAGGAAAAAGAATTTGTACAATGAGGTAAAGTGGAAGGAATTGAAAAAGGTATTGACAAAGGTATGGAAAGAGGAGGAGCAGTAATTCCAATTGATGGAAAAACAGCAAAAGATGATAAAGAAGAAGTAGTGGAAGTAGAAGTGGAGTCTGTGAAAATTGGTCCAGAGGACAGATTCACTTCTGAATAGGATCCAGAAGGAAGAGAAGATGGAGGAGGGACAACCTCAGATGTTGAAGTTGTCAGAGGAATGGAATACTGAGATTCACTCACTTCTGTGACAGAAGGAAGTGAAGGAGATGAATGAGGAGTAAAAGCAGGAGATGAGATAACCTGTTCAGAGGCATTAGGATCAAAAGTTGAGATCGGCTCAGCATATAAATGAGCCATCCTGAACAGCGTTTCAGAGGCATCCCTTTCACCAGGGTTTCTTCCTTGATTCAGAAGAACATTGTCAATGAAGTTTTCATTGTCAACATTCTCAACAAATTGTTTAGCTCCTTCAAGAACCTCTTCATCTTCTGGTTCACTCTCTTCTGATAGCTCTTCAATCAGAGGAGCTTCAACATCCTCTTCATCAGAAATCTCTGACAGCTCTTTATCAGCAGTTTCTGGTTCCTGAGTAACAGGATCCTCCAATTCAGTACTTGGAGCAATAACGAAGTCCTTCTTACTCAGAACCCTTCGTCTTGCCACAGCCTTCTTCCCAATTCTGGTAGTGAGAGTGACATTCTCAGTAATTCGAGAGGACAGAGCAACATTATCTTCTTCCTCTGAAGTCTCAACTACCTTGGAGAACACAGCACCCTCAAGATTAGCAGCACTTTCTAAAAGTTTGGCATCGGCCTTAGCCTTTGCAGCGATTTCACGCTCAGCAGCTAACTTATCTTCAGCTTCTTTCTTCTTCCTTTTCTCTTCAGCAAGAGCCACAACTCTTGCAACTTTTTCAGCTTCAGCAGCCTTCTCTTTCTCAGCAAGGCGTGCTTCCTCAGCATCCTGAGCTTCTTTCTCAGGGATATCCTTTGGCTTCTCAGCAACAATCTTGCCAGAGGGTTCAACATTGATTTTTGTTTGAACCAACGTGGGAAGAGGTTCTGAGACAGCAACCTTCTCAACATTCAGGACCAACTTGCTTGATCCTTTCTTTCCCTTGCCCTTCTTGGCAGCATTCTTTCCTTTCTGAACTGTTGCATCCATAATCTCCTTCTGAGCAATACTCACAGAGGAGCCCTTCTCATTCTTCTTCGGAGTAACATCAAAGCTGAGGTTTCTGAAGGTATGCATCTTCAGAACCGTACTCCTACTAGTAACACCTTCTCCTGACATAACAACAGAGGCTGCCTCAAACAACCTTGTCAGGAGTGAGCCATAAGCTAATGCACTCACAGTAGTTACATTCTTCATCTGCCTTATCAGCATGGCAGGCAAATTTATCTTCTTCTGGTGGACCAGATGCCACATAAATACCCTTTCTCTGTTGGAAACACAATTGACTCCTCCAGCCTTTGGAAGAAAGACATTCGTAGTCAAATAATGTGCCCACCTCTGGTGCTGAGTCAACCAGGTAGCATATGTTTCCTTGGCACTTAGATCTGGCCTAGCCCATTTGGCTTCTGAAAAACCTTCTGCTGAACCATCATCTCCAATGATGATTCCTTCATCATCAATTCCTATCACTTGAGAAATGGAAGCCCTGCTGACTTCGATTTCAACTTCTCCGACCACAGAATGAAGGACATCCTCCTCATTAGAAAAGAAATGGAGGTTCTTATAAAATTCTGTAACTAAGTTAGGGTAGATGAATTCTTCGAGAGAAACGAAAGAATTCCAGTTTTGAGCGCTAAGCCAAAGAGAGATAGGTTCAGTTGATTTGACTTCGTCATCTAGAAACCTAGAGGTAAAAACCCTAGATTGACTAACTTTCTTTCGTGAATCATCGGAAAAGATGTGCGTGACAGTGATTTCTTGAGCCATTTGAGGAAATGAGAAATTAGGTTACGATTTCTGAGAGAGATGAGAACACAGAAAAAGCTATGGAAATTCTAATGGCAAAGAAAGTGAGAGTAAAAACTTCTAAGTATGGAAAAACCCCTATTTATACCCAAACACAGAAACCGTTCCAATTCAAAAAGTAACTTCACACCGTTTAAAAGGGAACAGATAACCGTTAACCACAGAATAGCGCCGTAATAAGCAGTAAATAACGCATGCTTTCAAGTCAAATCATGATTAGAATTTATTATAACTCAATTGTCTTAAACGATCAAATACTTAAGATACTCAGAGACAATAATTCTAAGTTATTGAAGAGGATAAGTCATACCAATGCCTTCTCGTAAGTTGCTGAAAGCCATACCAGCCAGAGGCTTAGTAAACATGTCAGCAAGGTTTTCTTCAGAGGGAACATGAGTAATGATAATATCCTTCTTCAGAACATGATCTCTCAGAAAGTGATGTCTAATATGAACATGCTTCATCCTGCTGTGCTGAATAGGATTCTTTGAAAGATCAATAGCACTCTTGTTATCACAGTAGATTGTAATTGTTCCAGGGATGACTCCATAGTCAGCAATTTGTTGCTTTATCCAGAGCATCTGAGAAACACAGCTTCCAGCAGCAACATACTCAGCTTCAGCAGTTGAGAGAGCCACTGAGGTTTGCTTCTTGCTATGCCAGGAGACTAGGCACTCCCCCAGAAAATGACAACCACCAGAAGTGCTGACCCTTTTCAATTTATCTCTACCATAGTCAGAGTCTGTGTATCCTATAGGAGTGAAATCAGAACTACAAGGATACCACAAACCAGCTTCTGGTGTGCCTTTAAGATATCTGAGGATTCTTTTGACAGCAACATCATGAATCTCTCTTGGTTTAGCCTGATATCTAGCACAAAAACACACAGCAAAATGTATATCTGGCCTGCTGGCTGTTAGGTATAAAAGAGAACCAATCATACCTCTGTAGGTTTTTATATCTACAGGTTTACCAGCTTTCTCTTCATCATCAATGTCTTTGCTGACATCCATTGGAATATCAACAGCATTAGAGTCCATCATGCCAAATTTCTTCAGCACTTCTCTAGTGTACTTGGCTTGATTGATAAACACACCATCATTACTTTGTTTAATCTGAAGTCCTAAGAAGAAGGTTAATTCTCCCATCATAGACATTTCAAACTCAGCCTTCATGTGGTCACTGAACTCTCTGCACAAAGATTCATTAGTAGCACCAAATATAATATCATCAACATATACCTGAGCTATAAGGATATCTTTGTTCTTCTTCAGAGTGAACAGAGTTGTATCAACACAGCCTCTGACAAATCCCTTAGACAGAAGGAACTTTGTCAGTCTCTCATACCAAGCTCTGGGAGCTTGTTTCAGTCCATACAAAGCTTTCTTTAGCTTGTACACATGATCAGGAAACTTAGGATCTTCAAAACCAGGAGGTTGAGACACATAGACTTCCTCATCAATGTAACCATTCAAGAATGCACTTTTCACATCCATTTGAAAGAGCTTGAAACCTTTATATGATGCAAAAGCACATAAGATTCTAATGGCTTCTAATCTTGCAACAGGAGCAAAAGTTTCACCATAATCTATGCCTTCTTGCTGACTGTAACCTTGAGCAACAAGTCTAGCCTTGTTCCTCACAACATTTCCAAATTCATCAAGCTTGTTTTTCAGAACCCATCTTGTACCAACAACCTTCTTGTTGTTAGGTCTGGGAACTAAAAACCAAACTTCTGACCTTTTGAACTGGTCAAGTTCTTCTTGCATTGCCATTAACCAGGAGTCATCATCAGCTGCTTCATAGAAGTCCTTGGGTTCAAGAAGTGACACAAAAGCCACATTCCCCATGTATCTTCTGAGCTGAGCTCTGGTCATGACAGGATTATGAACAGAGTCAATGATGTTCTCTAAGGAATGATTCCTATGAGTTCTAACTTCTCTTGGTACATCCAATGAGTCTTCTGAAACCTGTTCATCATTTGTTGAATCATATATAGGAGCATCTTCTGGAAGGAAGTTGACTTCTGGAGTGAAATTCTCATCTTGAGCTTGTTCAGCAACAGGAGGAACCACTTCAGCAGCTCTGGGAGAAACATCTTCTTTTTCAACAGGAGATGTGACTTCAGGAGCTTGAACTGCATCTTCATCAGGAGCTCTACTATCTGCAGGGTTAGTCTCATCAAACTGTACATGAACAGATTCATCTAGAGTTTGAGTCCTTTTGTTAAAAACCCTATATGCTTTACTATGTGTTGAGTAACCAAGAAAAATGGCCTCATCTGCCTTTGAATCAAACTTTGAAAGATATTCTTTTGTATTCAAAACATAACACTTACAACCAAAGGTTCTGAAGTAACCTATTTTAGGCTTTCGACCTTTCCAGAGTTCATAAGGAGTCTTGTTCAGAATGCTTCTGATTAGCACTCTATTCAGAACATAGCATGCTGTGTTCACAGCTTCTCCCCAAAAATACTTTGGATGCCTTCTTTCATTGATCATAGTTCTGGCTATCTCAACCAGAGTTCTATTCTTCCTTTCAACTACCCCATTTTGTTGAGGAGTTCTGGGAGCAGAAAAGTTATGATCAATTCCCTTGATTTCACAGAATTCTTCAAACATAAAGTTTTTGAATTCTCCACCATTATCACTTCTGATATGGACAACCTTTTCATTCCTTTCATTCTCAAGTTTCTTAATCAGAACTGAGAAGCATCCAAGTGACTCATCTTTGCTAGACAGCAAGATGACCCAAGTGAATCTTGAATAGTCATCTACAATGACAAAGGCATACTTCTTTCCACCCATGCTCATTGGTTGAACAGGACCAAAAAGATCCATATGAAGTAATTCCAAAGGTCTTTTAGTTGAAATAACTTTCTTAGTTTTAAAAGAGCTTCTGGATTGTTTACCAGATTGGCAAGCATTGCATAAATGGTTCTTTTTAAAACTAATTTCAGGCAGACCCTCAACCAATTGATTTCTAGCTACTTTGGCCAGAAGATCCATGCTAACATGAGCAAGTCTTCTATGCCAGAGCCAGGAGGTATCCTCTTTGGACATCAAGCATATATCTTTGCAAAGATTCTCAAGGTTCAGAATGAAAACATTTTCAACTCTAGGAGCAGTTAGAATAACTTCCCTTGACTTACTGTCCAAGATTTTACATCCAGAGGAGCTGAAGACAACATCTCTACCTTTATCACACAGTTGTGCAACACTCAGGAGATTGAACTTCAGACCTCTGACTAGGGAGACATCTTCGATCGGAGGATTGGTTCCAATGGATCCAGAACCAAGAATTCTTCCTTTCTGAGCATCTCCAAAGCTGACTTTACCACCTCTTTTAGGTACAAATGTGATGAATGCCTTTTCATCACCTGTCATATGCCTTGAGCACCCACTGTCAATGTACCACAGCTTTGACATTGATGGAGCACTCAGAGCAACCTGCAACACAATCAATTAGTGACAGGTACCCAATCCTTATTGGGTCCTTCAGAGTTAGATTTAGCTTCTACAGGTTTTTCTGATATTTCAGATTGCAAGAGGTTCTTAATGTGGTACTTGCAATCTTTCAACCAATGTCCATCTTTCTTACACAACTTGCAAGAAGGAGGATTCTTGGATCTTTCCCTTTGCTTCTTAGGAGCAATCTTCTTCTTCTGGAAGGGTACTACTTCTTCAGAGGCATTAGCACTCTCAGAGGTTCCTACTTCAAGAGGAGAAGAGATCTCTTTCAGAAGAGAGGGAGTGACAGATTTCTTCTTCTGAGGTTTATCATTTCTCAGAGGCAGTTTTTCCTTACCTTTGACTTTTAAGTCATCGGAGGAAGAACTGAAATGTTTACTTAGTTTATCTTCCAATATTTTCATATCAGCATAAACTTGAGTAAACCTAAGAAATTTGTCAGCCTCGCTTTTGTCCAACTTCCTTTTTAGGTACTTGAACATGCTGTACAATTCTTCAAGAGAATCAAAGATATTTTGTTCAGAGGATATGTTTACCTCGAAATCATAGTTTGCTTCAGGAGGTGCGGAAGTTTCTCCTGTGATATCTTCAGAGGATGGCTCATTAATAGCCATGAAACATATCTGTGCTTGCTCTTCCTTCTCTTCAGGATCACTGCTGGTCTCAGAGTCTGACCAAGCAGCCAGCATAGCTTTCTTGAACTTTTTCTTATCTTTCTTCAGCTCTGGGCAGTTAGGCTTAATGTGCCCAGGTTGCTGACATCCATAGCACACAATGGGCTTGTTTGGATCTCTCTTGACTTTATCACCGAAGTCAGAAGTCTTCTTCTCAAAACTTCTGAATGGCTTCTTGTAGTTTCCATTTCTGCCTTTTCTAAAGGCCTTCTTGAACTTCCTGGTCAGCATAGCCAGTTCCTCATCTTCAGAGGATTCTTCAGAAGATTCTGCTTTCAGGACTACTCTTTTTCCTTCTGACCTTTCTCTCAGGTCATGATTTTTTAGTGACATCTCATGGGTGATTAGAGACCCAATGAGTTCATCATACAGATAAAAGCTCAAGTCCTGAACTTCTTCAATGGCAGTCTTCTTGGCTTGCCAAGACCTTGGTAAGCTTCTGACAATCTTCTTCACTCTTTCAGACTCTTCAATGTCTCTGCCCAAACTCTTTAAGTCATTGACTATCTTGGTGAATCTAGAATTCATTTCTGAAATAGATTCTTTGTCAAGCATTTCAAATAACTCATATTCTCTCATGAGTTGGTTGACTTTGGACTGCTTCACTTTTCCTGTTCCTTCATATGTGACTTCCAGCTTGTTCCATATATCCTGTGCAGTTTCACAAGAAGAAACTTTGTTATATTCAGTGGCTGTAAGTGCACAATGCAACATATTTATTGCTGAAGCATTTGTTTGGAGCTTTTTCAGAATTTCATCTGAATATTCTCTCTGAGGGATAATAACATTCCCTAGACCTGGTTCCATTCTGGTGGGAATGAAATCTCCATCTGTGATGACAAACCAAGCACTCATGTTCTGAGCTTGAATGAAATACATCATTCTCTTTTTCCAGTAGGAATAATTGTCACCATTGAATAATGGAGGTCTAGTTGTAGAGGATCCCTCTGGGACAATGAAGTGAGAAGAATTCTCAGGCTGGTGTCTACTAGCCATCTCTATTGATTCTGATAGGATCTTACACTTAGATTGTTAGATCTTTTTAGTAAATATACGAAGTGACCTTCGCTCTAATACCACTTGTTGGCCCTAACAAGATCAGAATCACCTAGAGGGGGGTGAATAGGTGTTTCAAACGAAAACTGATATTTTCAAACTTTTAATGAAAACTCAATTTTCAGAGTCAATAATCCTCAGAGTCAGAGGCAAGCTTATTGAAGTAGCCTCTGAGGGATAATCTGCTTTAAGACAGGTTCTGTCCTTTCAGCAACAGAAGTTCTGAGTTAAGAGCTTCTGGACAGTCTTCTGAACACAGGCTTGTGATTTTTAAGAGAAAAACTGTTTCAGCACTAAATATGATACAAGTACACAGAAGCAATTAACAAGTATATAGAAGGGAGAGAGAGATTCAGGAGGTCCTGATGAACAGTTCAATTTATCCAAGTTCGCCACAGAATTCCTGTGACTACGTCTTGTCCTCTGAGGTCGCAGCCTCCAGAGATTTTATGAATCCACTATTCAGAACTTTTATGGCAAGTTCAGAAGCTCCTTTACATCAACAGAACTTAAGCTAATTTCTCACTTAGTTCTGACTAGCCTAAAATGAGTTAAAGGATTTCCACCAGAACAACAATACTCTGTTTTCTGGATTTCTCACCCAACTCAAATCTCAACTAGATTTCTCTCTTTTAAATCTAACTGAAGATCACAACCGATCTCAGTTTACAAGATTTCTATTATGAACTTGTTTTTCTTCACTCTCTCACAATTACAATAGCTAAGCTAAGAAAAGATTGAGAATGGAAAGTGTGCTCTGTTTTCTTGAATATAACAGTGCGTTGAGATTTTTGCTCTATGATCACACACGTAGTTGATGCAGTGGAGCTTTGCTACTATTTATAGTGTTGAGTGGATAACCGTTGAGGATATTTGAATCTTCAAGGATGACAAGGATGAAAGTAGCCGTTAATCTTGTCAACTTCTTCAAACGGTCTCAAAACACTCAACTCTGTCAACTTTGTACTTTAATCTAATCCGGTATGGGATTAAAATAAAGGTGATGGAGTTGACTGAACTTGAAAATTGATTTAGAGGGAAACGATAAGAAAGCAGGCTTTGTTTGTTGTGGACAGGCGCGTCCTTCAAACAGCTTTTTGAACTTTTGGCGCCTTGCATTAAATGCAACTGACAAAGCATTAAATGCTTAACTAAACCCGTGATAACGAACTTCTGATGTTCGTATTCCTTCTTAGCGCTTCTGAACTAAAACAACCTTAGTCTTCTGTTTACAAAAGAGAACTTCTGATAAAAGCTTTAGGCATACAATCAAGACTTCAGAGCGGTTGATCCAGCTTCTGAAAAAGTACTTCTGTCTTCAGCTTTTTAATCTTCTGAGTTCAATAGGCAAGCAGGAATTCTTCATTCAGCATCTGCTGAGAAAAACTTATATGATACTTAACAAAAAAAAATGTTAGTCAACATTGAAAAGTACATAAGTTAATTTTCATTTTTCATCTTCTGAAACGTTTGGTCATAGCCAAAACACTTAGGGTTCATCACACTGGTGTTTGAAATCTTGTAATTTGTTATCAACAAGATGGAAAACAATTGATTCTCTTCTTCTCATACGATCTTTCTCTATAATCGTAATAAAGCGAGGTAAATAAAAGGATGACCGAAGATCTTCTGGGATATGGTAGAAGTTGTGAATTAATGAGGAGATACTTAAAGGATGACAATATAGTAGATTCAAAAACTAATTACCCATTGAAATTTTATTTTTTTTGATGAAGAAAATTTTATTAATCACCAAACAAGAATACAACACAACAACTCTCAAAAATACAACACATCAAAATCCATGCAAACAACCTAAAACAAAAAAAAAAACTTAAACACCTAAAGCCATCTACTCCAAATAGGATTGTTGATGTTACCTTCTCTAAGTAAGGCCAATTTCACATTATCCTTAATACAATTGAAAACTAAATGAACATTGAATTACTTCAGTTAAAAAATGGCAACTGCAGTAAACACAAGCCTTCTAATTGTAGTCTTCAAAGTTTTCCCGTTAGCTTTTATAGAGAGCCAACTGATAATTCTTCTCCATTTACAAACAACATCAGGGATAAAACACAACTTTTCCGCCAGCTTCCACATTTCCGTAGTATTCGAAAATAAATTCTCCAGCGTGTTTCCTCTCCATTATTGCATAAAACACACGATCTATTGATCGATCTCCATTTAGCTAAAATGGAAAAAGATCTCCCACACCAATCGTATACCTGAATGAGCTTTTAAAATCTTGCTTAATATATATTGTGAATACCCTTCCAACTCCAACTTGCATCGAAAGGCTTCACGACTCCCCAAAACTAAGGGTCCCATTGCCTTAAACCTCTCATGCCAGTGAAGGACCCATGAAGAGAACCATGAAGCGATACAAAGAAAGAAGCATATCTCACACAACTCATTATCCTACAAGTAAACAAACAAAGGAAACCGCAAACCATGAAGCAATTCCTCTAAAAAAATCCCATTCAACACTATCATATGCCTTCTGAATGTCAACCTTCATTGCACAATTAGGATAAGCATTGCCTCTATGATATTTTTTCACTAGCTCATGCACCAACAGAACGTTGTCCACAATTTTACGCCCAGGAACGAAAGCAGACTGTTTCATGGCAACTATCCCTCCCAAAACCTTGCTAAGTCTAGAGCATGGAACTTCGGTAATTATTTTGTAAAGCATTGATCAACAACAAGATAAAGGCCTAAAATCACCCAATTTCTCAGCATTAGCCTTTTTAGGAATAATCACCAAAATGGTAGAATTCACTTGTTTCAATTGTTTCAAAATACCACCTGAAAACATAGACCCATTTGTGAAATTCCATTTCATTAAGAGCCTAAAAAGTCATAGGCTGACTAGAAAAGTTATGTTACCTTAGTTAATTTTTTAAGTTTCAACAGTGGGATGACAATGGAAACCCGATCTGCCAATATGACATCAAATGACGGATACAGGAACAACATGCATAGAGCAACATAAATACACCGCAAATATGCGCAAAGTGCATGTAGGCGATAAAATATATGCCGAGGTAGGAAGGAACCATGAACAGTGACAGGGAATATACCTGCAAAGAAAATTTACGCTAATCTCAGCTCGGTGCAACATGTAACTTGTTATAAGATAAAAGCAATGACAGGCATAAGACATCATGTAGCCAATGATGAGTTACAAGTGACTTACCAGAAATAGTTTCTTCAAAGCATCGATTTTTATCATGGTGAGATGTAAACATATGAACACTATGGCCATGGGAGGCAAGTTCAACAGCTGCATCAACAATTAGTCTTTCAGCTCCACCTATGCAACATAACAATATATGCTAAAAAACTATAACAGAACTTTCCCTCTAAAAAGAGGAGAAAATAGCCATTACTTCTAATAGTGAAGAGTTATTTCATAAGAAACTAAAGGATAAAAGAACACAAAAAGAAAAGCCTCTTTGTCTATGTCTCCTTGTTCGGAACAGAGAATTCATCCCCCAATGGCCCACATTTCAAGGCAATAATCCAACTGGCTAAAACTACAATACAACTTCCCAGTTTTATAACACAAAGAAATTTTGCAGCCAAAACCTGCAACCATGTATGGACTTTTCCTTTTAATTTTTCTTTCCTTAAAATAGAAGCTAGATATTTGTTTGTTTCAAGACAAATCAAGATTCATTATATCATTCTAAATTAAGATCTCATCCAACAAGAAACATTTCAACACGTGTAAATAATCGGTAAGAGAAACCAAAATCTATTATCTCAAGTGATCTCACAACTTTCATCGAAATGGTAATTTCACTTTCAAGTTTGATACATAACATGCCAAAGATTATATTCATAATTTCATATCGAGTATCAACCTTCATAAGCAAAACAAAACAAGGCTCAAGGTAAAGTTACCTATGCCAAGATCCGGGTGAATTATTGCGATATTCAATTTTGAGCTCCTTTTCCTCTCCATATCTTTCTCGCTCCTGAGAATTTTGCAATACAACCGAACACTTTTCAGCTATAAATACGCTAAAGCCCCGTGCTTTCTCCAACAGCGACCTACACTAATAATGTCGGAACCACAACTCTGGAACAATCAGTTTCTGTTCAAAGATTTAGTGACTAGTAGAGGGTAATAAAATTTGGAGCAAGCACTTGTCTTGAACTAAGATACAATACAATACAATACATTGTTAGGTTTGTAAGTTAATGTGCATAGCTTCATGTGTTTATAAGACATCAACCTTTCTCTATTAGTTACATTGATGGCAGGCTAATGGTTGTATTTGGCAAGTCTGAATTTCGATTAACACTGATCCGAGGCATAATCTTTCTCTAATTCAATATATAATGTCTAAAATGAGAAGTGGAAAGTCCTTAAAAGTTAGAAACATAGGAACTGAAATAGGTAAAAAAATCATCAGCTAATTAAAATTAATCCATTTTGGGTTAAGGATTTAAGATAAGACGATTTAGAATCTAACCTCTGCCAGAAGCTTGAAGATCAATTCTGAGGAGGCTGGTTGCTTCGGAGAAAACGAAGCAGAAGAGAAAAAGAAATAACCAACCAGCCAGCAGTACTTGTCAAAAAAATAAAAGAAAAGAAGAAGTGAAATGGCCTTTAAAATTTGTGTAACTTATTCAGCTGAAACGACGTCGCTCATTAGTGAAATGAAATGGCTAAAAAGAAATAACCAACCAGCAGTACTTCTTTCCCATCTTGCGGCAGAACCCAATCCCACCCACAAAATCTACATGTGTATTAAAGAAAAACCCTTTAATTGGAAGCTCGCAAAATGCTATTTCTTCTACTTCAAATTTGTAAACCAAATACCTATTATCAGCATTTTGAGATAAAATTATATTATGCTTTTACATAACTTAATATGTTTTTATTTTTCAAATGGGGAGCAAAACCCAGCCCAAAAAGCAAAATATAGAAAAATTGATTTTTTTTAAGTGAAATATAAATTATTATTTGTTTTAATAACAAATATAAATAATTTATTTAAAAATATACATTGTTTTTATTTAAAGGGTAATTTTCGAAAAGAACTCTTGTGTTTATCAATTTTGTCAAAAAGGTGTTTGTGTTTATTTTTTGACAAAATGAGGATTGTGTTTATCTCCGTTAACCAAAAAACGGAAAAATCATTAACGGTGTTAAATGTAATGACGTGGCAAGGGGTATTTTGGTCTTAATTTATGGGTTATGATATAAAAAAAAAACTCATTTCTAAGGACTTTCATAGAGATATATAGATTTAAATTGTTGATTTTGAATCTCTCAAATAACCAAATACATAATTGTTGTCAATGCAAAAGGAGCTCAAACAAGCAATGAGTATTTGAGGTTTTATGTCTTGCTTTAAACAAATGTTTACTCGTTATAAAATTGAGACTTTGCCTTGTTCTAAAGCAGACTTATAAGCCTTCATATGCATTCATCAAATAATTTCTGCAAAACTTTAATTTGAAGTATCCAATCTAGCACATATTTGAACATATTTCTTTCTCTGAAAGAGAACCGGGTCAATTCCATTAAAACCTTGAGGAAACATGCTCTTTCTAGTAAATGAGCGAAGAAATAAGCATCAAAGACAAACGCATCTTAGCAGCAAATACTATTTTTCTAGGGTCATTTATGCTCATTATAACCCTTAACAACAACATCTTGAACACTTCTACAGAACCCAATAAACTTATCGCAACAACATTGATAACTACAACAATTAGTTTGTTTATAAATTGACATCAATCATACTTGAAAAACCTTCAGTTTCTGAATAACCCTTGTAGCTTTCTAATTTCTCAGTTTGTATTAGTGAAGAAGATGAAGAAGTGAGCTATAAATAATGTGAAGATGATGAAGATTTATGAAATGATCAAATCTGAATTTGAAATCAGTTGAAAAGGAAGAAAATGGAGACAATGAAGTAAATCATACGCTTCGGTCATGGAACACGTTAATACCATATTGAAGGCGTATGGTTCATGATGAACTATGAAAAATAATAAAATTAGCTCAATTTTATCGAAATCTTGTGATAAAAGATTGGAGAATTTTTGTTAAGAATTCTCATAAAATCTAATTAAAATTCATAAAAAGTCTATAAAAATCTGAATTCTATGATTTTTTGAATACCCAAAACTTTTAATGACTTTATAACAATTGAATAAAATCACTTAGACTTTGTTAGACTTTTCAGAAGTCTATTAAAATCTATATTAAATACCCATACACTAATAATCCGAATTAAAAACTTTAAGAATTTTGAGAAAACACGGGTAAATAAGCGCCATGGGTTCATAAGTGAACTAAATAAATTATTGTAAAAGGAATTACCTCTATAAAAGGTTGTTTCTTTAGAATGTGAATAAAGAATGTTAGGAAATGGAAAGAAGTGAACAAAAAGTAGAAACATTAACGGCTGCATAATTGTTAGAACAACACAAACAACAACTACAACTCTAATAAAGGCTCAAAAAAAATAAAAAATCACAAAGACAAAATGAAGAAAGCAAACAGTAAACTTGATGAACGTTTGTGAGTAATTTACAACTTTGAACGAAATATTATTATTTTTACAAATGCAGAACAATTACAAAAAGCAAATTGCATTCACAATGTCAAGTGAGGCATAAAGGTTTTATGAGTTTTTGTAGTTATGAATTGGTCATCTCATTTTTATAAATGGTCATGATGATCAAAACTAAATGCTGCTTAGCCTGCTATCACCTACCTGCACAACATTGAACTTCTATAAAAATAAGACATTTAGATAAAAGGTGTGAAGGACTTTTAAGTAACACGACAAACCCCTCCATACCGGTGGACCTCTATTCGGACAAATGAGCTTTATAATGCCATTATGTCTACAAATAACCCTACAAATGTAGAGCACATCCCACAAATCTTGAGTTTGCCTTATCCTAGCCAATGTATCACCTGTTGTCATTGTCTTGTTAAAAAGTAAATGGAAAGGCAATTAAGAGCACCAATTCCACCAGCAAAGATGTATTTGGCAGATTTCTCTATCACAACAATTCATTCCCTTGGTAAGATCATATGAACACTAATCTTGTGATCAATAGATAAAAACAGCAAAAGGAATTCGTTATAGAGGTAAAAACATCCAAGATTTCAAGATAGTCTCACTACCCTTCAAATAAACTGTGGGCAACAGCTTGTGACCTGCATCCTAACTAATGCAATATACATTGTGAACGAAACTTTATCTAATGATGGATGCTAATGAATGAGAGATATGCAGCTGAGATAAGCAACTGAAATAATCGTTTTAGTTTTATTAAAGAAGATTTTCTGGAATTACCTTCTGTATATATGGATGTTGACCACTGACAACCTCGTAAGCAATAATATCAAATTATGGATGTGAAATATCCAGACTCGCAGTCAAAACCTTACATGCATTTACTTGTCTATTAGTCATGTAGAAGGCAAACATCTACTCCTTCACAAACTCACGTATAATTCTGTTTTTACTACAGAATTCCAATGCACTATTAACCAAGATCTATCATAATCATTATTAAAGGATCAAATCTTCATCCAAAAAAAAAAGGACCAAAATCTCTTATCATATATAGGGATTAATGTTTGTCCTCTTTGGGGTGGTCCTTTTCAGGAACCTTTGTTTCCACTCCTTTTGGTTTTGCCTTCTCTGCCCTGAATAAGATTACATTAATCACATGTTAGTGTTTATACGAATCAACTTGTAATCAAAACTTGAGCAAATATCATTCATAAGCAGACTGGTGAAAAGCATAACAGGTATGTTTAAAATGTATACCAATTTCAATGAGATAAACAAAAATTTATAGATAAAGATTATCTATTATCTCTAAATACCAGAGAATGAAGAGACAACTTCGAGGCTAGAGCTCAAAAGCCATATGAAGTTCAAACTATGAGAAATATGAAGTCTTATAAACAGCAAACTGCATCAAAACAGGAGATCTGAAGAACATAATATTACCAAAGAAAAATAATACTAACCCCTTAACCTCATATATTTTCTTTTAGCCCATGAATAACAAAAAGCATAGATGATAACAATGATTCACTACATTAAATTTAGTACACAAAAGCACTGCAAACAATAGCAGCTCAGAGACAAAAAAAAATAAAAAAACAAAGTGGAAGAAACAATTATGTCTTTTACTACCTTCTTTTCATTGCAAAAACATGCCTACCATTAGACAAAGGTCTATTAGCCTAAAAACATATTAAACAATAAGGACTTTCATCAGAATGCGAATCCCATACAGATTTATTAATAATGGAACATACAATAGTTGTTAGATGAACTTACCTCGTGATCAATAGTTGTTTTGGAGATTCGGGATTCTTCGTAATAATGAACAATACAACTCGTCTTCTGGATCTAATATATTTCCTCTCCTGAAGTTTAGTCTAAGTTATTCAACCATCTCAGCCCGATATTTTTTGAACACCTATGAAGCAGGTAACAACTATTAAACATTTGTTAAATTAAAGCTCATTGAATCAAGATGCATATGCATATATGTATGTTTCAGAATTCTTCTCAATTAATAACGTACAAATTAAACCATCTTAAATTTATTTACCGCAGACACACAGAGAAGTTGAAAACAACCAACAAAAGACCTAGAAAAGTAATCCATATGACTGATTAGAGCAGATTAAGTAAGATCAAATAGAAAAAGGAACACAAAGAAATGAATCCGAAATAAGCATATGAGAAACAAAAAAAAAAGAAAACCAGATAAAGTAGAAGAAACTAACCAAAACGATAGACAAAACCCGCCGTCGACATTAAAATCCACAAATGTGAAGGAGGTCATTAGATTTGTGCCTTGGACGTGGGAAATTAAGGTATCTGGGATATAATAAGCACCAAATACTGAAGAAATTACAAAAATTGGAGAATAAAAGAACTAAAGAAACAGAGCCTGATTAAAAAAAGAGGACCACACCTGAAAGCCGAACAATCCCATCACCGCGCCAAACCCCACATGCACTGTTTGATAAGTGATCTCGCACCGACATCAGTTCAGACATAACTCCATAAGTCGCGAACTAGAGAAGGAAGTGTCTGGAGAAAAAGAAAAAAAAAAACAAACTCAAATGAAGGTAAGTGTCTGAATAGTGTGATTGGTGACAATAAGAAATCAAAGAAGGATGAAGGCACATCGGCATGGAAACCAGAAGCGACAGCTAGGGTTACCCTTCATAGAGAAAAGGAAAAGAGAGATGAAGATGATGCGTGAAATGAGGTGTCAATACAATTGTATATCAAACCGACTCACTTGAACGGTGTCGTTTTCGTTAGAGATTGGTGAAAATATTTGGAAAAATGAAGGACTAAATTAGTAAAACGCCAAAATGAAATTGATTTGAGATTGATTGCACGCGTTTTATATATAGTATAGATTTTAAAACCTACTTCATCAAATTAATTAACAGAATTGTGCAAAAGTTGTTGTTTAAATGGATTAATTTGGTTTTTAAAAAGAAAGTGGTTTCAAAATCTCTAATTCCAGCAACCATATCTTTCGAAGAATAGTAAAATAAAAAAAAATTCAGGAGTTTCTCCTTGCAAGCTTAGAAAATCTCACTCAATATACATGTAAGTGAATCAAGTTGGTTGGTGTGAGTGGTTAAACACTCTCGTCTCTAAAAAAAGGTCTGGAATTTGATCCCCGCTCTCGCTTGGAGCATTTCAATTTGGCCAACACATATATCACCTATAAAAGTCTTCCTGATGGGAACACGGATTAGTCTAGCATTACGCCAAAAATATCGCGCAATTAGACAAAACAAAAGAAAATATACGAGAAAGTGAAACTCTTAAACAATCAAGAATAAATAAAAAAAATTCAATTTACAAATTTTTTTTGGTATTAGGTGTAAATTCTATAAAGTGGGACCTAATTTACATGAAATGAGATTTAATTTATGTAAAGTTATCAGTTTTAAAAAAAAAAACCTCTAGCTTCACGAAAAAAATATAACTTTACATCAATCTTTTTATGTGAGATATAAGATCAGCAAAGTGAGATCTAATTTACGTGAACTGAGATTTAATTTACGTAAAGCTGTCAATTTACAAAAAAAAAAAAAAAACTTATCTAACTTCAAAAAATTTACGTAAATCGTTTGGTGTTAGATACAAATTTCATAAAGTGAGGCATAATTTACATAAAGTTGTTAGTTTACAAAAGCATCTCTACCTTAAAATATCTTTTTGTACATCTTCTTCTGTTAGATATAAGTTCTGTAAAGTGAGACATAATTTATGTAAAATGTGCTTTAATTTATGTAAAGTTGTAATTTACTAAAAAAAGTTCTCTAACTTCATGAAAAATTCCAATTTTGCGTCAATATTTTGTCGTTAGGTATAAGTTTCATAAAGTTAGACCTAGTTTACGTAAAATAAAGGTTAGTTTATGTAAATTTGCTAGTTTAGATAAAAAAAATCTATTTCGCACGAAAAAAAAATCAACTTTACATAAATCTTATGTTGTTAAGTATGAGTCAGACCTAATTTACGTAAGAGAAGACCTAATTTATGTAAACTTAATTATAATCCACAAAAGATAATCTCTAACTTCTCGAAAAGTTCTACTTTAAACAAAACATTTGTATAAGTTTCATAAAGTGAAACTTAATTTTCATAAAAGGTGACATAAAGTTCTTAGTTTACTAAAATAAATAAATTATAACTTCATGAAAAATTCCAACTTTACATAAATCTTTTGTTGTTAGATATATCTCACTTTAATGTACGTAAAGTTTAAATTAATTTACGTAAAGTTGTTAGTTTACAAAAAAAAAAAACTAATAATTTACGTAAAGTTGGTAGATATAAGTTTTGTACAGTAAGACATAATGTATGTAATAGGAGACTTAATTTACGTAAAGTTGTTAGTTTGCAAAAACTAATAATTATTCCAAATTAACAAAAAACTCCTACTTTACGAAAATTCTTTTGTTGTTAGATATAAATTCCGTAAAGTAATACCTAATTTACGTAAAATGAGACACATTTTACATAAAGTTGTTAGTTTAAAAAACACTCCAAATTAACGAAAAAAGTCCTACTTTACGTAAATATTTTGTTGTTAGGTATAAGTTCCATAAAGTAAAAGCTAATTTACATAAAACGAAACTCAATTTACATAAAGTTGTTAGTTTACAAAAAAAAAATCTCTTACTACACGAATGTTCCTACTTTACATAATCTTTTGTTGTTAGGTATAAATTTTGTAAAGTGAGATCTAATTTACGTAAAATTATTACTTTACAAAAAAAATCTCTAACTGAATGAAAAAAAAATCCTATTTTACATAAATATTCTATTGATAGGTATAATTTTCGTAAACTGACACATAATTTACGTAAAATGAGACTTAATTTACGTAAAGTTGTTAGTTCACAAAAAATCTCTAACTTCACGAAAAATTCCTTCTTTACGTATATCTCCAATTGATAGATATAAGTTCTGTAAAATGAGATCTAATTTACGTAAAATGACATTTAATTTAGGTAAATATGGAATTGAGGTTTTTATGAAATTTTTCTACTTTACGTAAATCTTTACCCTTAGAATCAATTTATGTAAATCGAGACTTTGTGTACTTGTATTAATTTTATAATTAAATTAATCAATATAATTTAGCGGTAAAAATAATTGAATACAAGATAATAGCTTAACCTATATATATAGGTTAACGTAAAGTGTAATGATATTACAAGAAAAATATAAATATTTTCTATTTTATCATAAAATTGTAACGATTTTTGTAAATTAATTGGTATATGTAAGTATGTTCTATCTTGTGTTATTTTAAATTTTCTTTTATTAAATGGTAACTTATTATTGTAGGTCACCTTTTTATATTACTTTTAATCTTTTAATTTGAATTGACACTTGTCAATATACTATTGAATAAGTAAAATGAAGTAAATTTACTTTGTTTAAGACAAAGTGAGGATAGAAAACCTCTTTTTTAAAACTATCACTTTGACATTATTTTTAAGAGTTTGAGGATTTGAAATTATTTTTAAGAAAAATTATTTACCCAAAAATTATACCATGGTTTATTTCCCGTACCATATATTTGGTAAATTTGGATTATGGTGTAAGAAATGATGAAATAATGATTTGAATTTTCCCCAGCATTTGGTACTCTCTTTTGATAACCAGATCGAATTAGTAGTTCCTCTTTTGTTTTGGTTGGAGCGAATTAGAACAATTGAATACTTTACTCAATCATTTCATTCGTTGTCAATTTCAATTGACTTGTCCTTCCTCTGCCAATAATCAATTGATCTCTTTTCTTGCTTATCTTATTAGCTTAATAGATCAATGGCCCCTTTAATTTTAATAAAAACGTGAACACAATTTTGGACTATTTTAAGGTTAGCTCATTGAAATAATTAAAAGTCGAACCATTAAGGTTTTACTAATACAATGACCAGTCATAAGAGAGTGAGTGACACGTCAGCCAATTAGGACATAAATAAAAAAAAAAACTAAACTTTAAGGATAAACATTACAAGAAATTTTAAAATAAGTACTAAAAATGAAATTTGTTAAAAAAAACTACCCTTTCTATCTTCTTCTTCTTCCTCGCCCCTCTCTGCAACTTTTTTGATTTTGAATCTCCCTTCTTCTTCTTCCTTCCTATGGAACGGTCTTCACATACTGAGAAAAAGAGGATTTGATTTGATTCCATCCATTTTCATTTGGATTGTTTTCTTGGTTCCTTTAATGATCGCCAGAAAAATCGCACCGCGTTAACGTTCAGGTTCAAATTCAACCTCGTGACAGTGTAAGCCCCCTATTTTCTTTCTACTTTGTTTGGTTGCCGGGACACTACAGTCAATTTTCTCGCGATTTTTCTTGGGGTTTATGTTGAATTTGTAGAATTTGAGCTTCTTTGCAAAATGTGTATCTGAGTAGTTTAATTGATCGGTTACAATACATGTCTACCTGAAATGGATCCGACTCAATGGTTCCACTTTTAATTATTTCAGGGGCCAATAGGAACTTAAAATAGTTTACGGGTCGCATAGGCGGTTTCATTAAAGTTCAGGGGCCATTGATGTATTAAGCCTATCTTATTCTCCGAACATATTTCATGTTTATGTTTATATCATTTCGTGCTCAATTTCATTATTTCCATAACCCTAAATTTAATTTCTTTTTTCTTGATTGTACAGGTAATGGGAATTAGTAAAACAGAAATAAACTTGAGGAGGTTGCTTGAAGCTTCACCTCACCAACATAATCAAGCTAAGCTTATTCATGTATCTTCATTTCTTTAGTTTTTAAAATCTCATTACTGTAGTTTTTATTACCTCCCAATGATGATTCTGTATCCGTCATTTGGTTCTCTTCATTTGGGAATCTAATAATTGAGTACACAATGGATTTTGCAGTATGTTGCTACTTTACGTGAACTATTGGAACAACTCGCTGAAGAGACAACTCAAGATGGCTTGCCTCGGTCAGTGTTTTTTTCATTTCTTTCTTTTAATTCTTTTTCGCAAGTTAGGAATTCGTTTATATTTGTTACAACTAAATGTAGAAATTTCGACGTGCACATTCCAAAAGAATTGCTCAAAGTGTTCACATATTTGTCAAGTTTCTTTTAGCTCGAGTCAAAGTTTCTTCCTTTGCATTTGAGTGACTGCTTTAGTTTTAATTATCCCCTGTAAAAGAAATGCATTAAAAAAAAGGCATTACCAAGATTCTCTCGGAAGTGGTCAAAATAAGTTCTCTCAGAAGCGGTCGAAATTCAATGACTCAATAGCAACTTCTAATTTTTATTTGCAATGGGGCTCTAATTCCTTTTCTTAATATGTCTTCACAGGGTTTCGAAGGCCAAGATGAATGATTATTCAGAGAAGGTTGAAACGATTGCTTCCAGAGTAGCTGATCCATTGGTGAGTTTTATGTCTAATATGTGTTGGTTAGTATTGCAAAATTTGAAAATGTTCTGCTTCCATAAGCATTAGTTTTCTCTCTTTCTGTTTGTTTCGTATAATGTTTTGGCATTACTTGCTTCTATAGTTCGTTGATTGGACTAATGTGTCCAGATTTGCTTACTCGGCAAGACACCTATTGCTTCGGACATACTTATTGCAGGGGACCCTAGAATCAACTATGTGGTGATCTGGGAAGTATAATTTTGAAAATAGATGTGAACAATGCGTGAATATAGGGTATCATATTAGGGTGCCAGGTAGGTTAGCTGATTTCACTTCTGTTGAACTGTATGCAGAATCTGATAAATACTTGTTTCATTCGTTTTAGAAAGAATTAATTTATTGAAGAGTATTGTTTCTCTTCTTGATACAGCACCATACTTGTGTTATTAGAAAATTTTCTATTCATATGCATTTCATAAATGTGTTTTCTCATGTTGCTATCTTTTTTAATTTCCTTGTTGAATTTTTTTTTATTAGGTTACTACTGTGAAAAGTTATAATTGCTAACAATATGTTGTGATTGTCAGCCTAATATTCGGGTATCTGAAGATCCTCTTGCTGTGAATTCTGCCAAAGAAGTTCTCGATGCAGATGGAGAAACTCAGTTCCCCTCTTCTCCTGGCTTGAGAAGAAGATTTGTGTAAGTGAATCTCCTAATAATTATTGCTTTTATTTTCTCCTTTGACTTCATTTTCTGATTGTAACTTTGTTTCTTTTTAATTGACTGGCTCATCAAAACAGGGCAGCATCAAATGTTGAAAACAAAAATCATGAGATAACTCATGCTGATTCGTCAGCACCTATCAAACTGGATACTGCAGCGAAGGAACACATTGAAAAGCACAGGTTCTTATGCACTTTTCAACTATAAACATTAATTAATGTGTTTCCTCCTAAATGCAATTGTAATTTTAACCAATATTATAAATTGGTCTGCTTTTGGGCTTGTCATATTTTTCTGTAACTGTGATATGCTACAAGTTTTACATGGTTCTGGTTGAGTGCCTCGTTACCATTTACAGTTTACTGTTTTCTGTCTATGTATGTGTGGTGCAAGCCTTCTAATTTGATTAAAAGAGCAAAAGGGATGGGGTCTACAATCAGTTGATAATTCGTGATGCTAGTTTGAACTTAGGCTTTAACATAGTTGAATGATTTGTTGTGGTTTGTCTTCTATTCTTGTGGCCTTGTGTATTCTTAAATTAACCTGTTCCACATTGAATTGCTGGAATTTCTTGTAATATTCATCTTTCCTGTTACAGAAAGCTTCAAGATGACTTAACTGATGAAATGGTCGGTTTGGCGCGGCAACTCAAAGAAAGTAGTCTCTTGATGAGCCAGTCAATACAAAATACTGAAAAGGTGATGGCATTTAATTCCCTGTGGGGCTTCCATAGTTTCTTGACTTATGTTTGTTACAATTCTGTGAAGATTTGCAATTCTAGTCATGATGAACAGTAAGTAGAACACATATATATATGTAGGAGGCAGGTTTTTGGGCAATACACTAGCCCATAACTTGTTTGTATAATTTCATACATGATTCTCTGATGAAATAGTTTGATTTAGCCATGTCAATTAGATGCTTAGTTGTTCGTGCTTCAGGAGGTATTACAAGGAAAGCAATTAAATAATATGTGGATTTGGATGAGAGAAAATGAAAGCGTATTTGCTTATATATAGATGGAGAAGATAGTACATGTACAGGTGAGAAAAACAAAATCAGTTCTTAGTTAGCTAACTTATATTTTGAGTTTTGTTCTTTATGTTGGTTAACTAAATATAGGATATCGTTTATATAGTCATGTACTCTAGCTTTTCATCTTTCTCAGTTAAAAAGGTTGCAGAAGTACAACGTTTGGTTGAAGAAGAAGTAGCCGTACTTATTGATCGAAGAAAGAATTAGTTGCTAAAATATGTTATCATTCTTTTTAGTTTTTAATGGAAATAAAATTCACTCTGTAATATTTTATTAGCAATAAATGTTGATCAATATGGGTTTATGAGAAATCAAACAACCTTCTTAATACAAAGAAGAATGGTTAAAATAGTAGTAGAAAAGTGAGATGGTCTTTTATTTGTTTTATGCAATTCCTGATAATATAGTTTTAGTGCAGATACTTGATTCGACGGAGGAGGCTGTTGAGCAGAGCTTGGCTAGCACAGGCCGTGCCAATGCAAGGGCCATGGAGGTGTTCTCAAAAACTTCCAAGACCACATGCTTCACATGGCTTCTCATTTTTCTAATGACATGTGTTTTCGTAATGGTTGTACTGCTCATTCGTGTGACCTGAAATAATGTCTATGGGATCAACCAATTTGCCGGTAGTGCTCTGAAGATAGGCGATACTATAATTTTCCAGTGCGTTCTGGCATATAAACCATTGTTGGAGATCGGATTGAAGAATGAGAAGATGCAATAGCAGCTGAAATGGATATATAGCACAGAAAGGAAGAAGATAATTAGTTTCAGTATTTAAGATGAGAGAGAGGGAGAGTTAGTTGATGATGTGACAATGTATTTGGTACTCTTAGATTACATGGCAACTTATATATATATATATAGCATGCCTTAGCTTTGGAGAGACTAATTATCAATGGAAAATTAAGTTTTGATGATTCATTTATTTTATGCAACTCAACTCCGCTATGCTTATAAATGTATTCCCTCCCCTTCCCTCAATTGGGGAAGTTACTGAGGGGGCCTGGCCCCAAAGATTCCGTTGGGATGTTGCCAAATGTCATGGTAACATCTCAATTTGAGTCCTAATGACAAGGTGGATAAACATCATCAAGGCTATTTCTCCATCTATATCCCGTAAATTTATTCGGGATAGTTTTTATCCAATTTGTCGAATTGAGCATTGCCAGTCGTCTTGGACTCGTATATGAATCCCTTATGACATGAGATGATGGTACATGATTGATCTAAAACCTATAATAGAAAATTCAAGATGACATGATTGATCCAGACATGCTAAGAGTCGGAATGTTACCATGTGTGTGTATGACATTTTACCGGATATCAAATAGTTTTATTAATAGTACGTTACACACATCATTACACGATTGAAGTTGATGAAACTGAAGTGGATGATCTAAAGTGATAATCATATATTATCCTCCAAAGAGAGACGAAAACTCACAAGTTGGCATAACATCCGTTTGCCCTCCAAACCAAAGGACCAAAGTCAACTCAGAAACTCAAACTACAAAAATCAGCAATCAGATTCCGAACTAAGCAAAAATCATCAATTGAGTCCTGTTCTGAAATCATTCGGTTAAATAGTTTCAAACAATTTTCTCCAAATCCATTTGGAGCCAGCAAATATATCATTAAAGTCCAAATTAAATAGTCTGAATTGATCATTTTTGCTTAGTTCATGAACCAGATTGCTGGTTTTGGTAGTTTAAGTAGAGCGCTTAGTTTCGACTCTTCGAGGGGCCAAATGGATGTGATGCCTCCACCATTTTATTATGATCGCCTTTGAAAGTGCAACTTATAGGGTATAATTAAACAGAAAGATAAAAACATGGGACCTCAATTAAAAAAATATATATATAAGAAGTAAAAGAAAACCCAAATTCCCCAACTAATTTATTGTTCCAAATATAATAGATTCCTAAAAAGAAAAGAAAAAAAATACTAATAGAGAGATATATTGTTGCAAAAGAAATTCTCCATGGAAAAAGCTGGTGAATTAATCAAAGTAGAAGAAGAAACAAGCTTCACATCCTCACATAGCACTTGGACGTGATTGATCCTCTTGGAATCCTTCATTTGCCAATCATATTACGTTCCAGGGTTAAGATAACGGAAGATGAAGGAAACAGTGAGAGTTTTATCTTGTATTCTTTCAAGATTCAGAGTTTCCACCACAGTTTGGTTAATGGATACATTAGAGGAAGCGAGATGCATTCGAAGCGTCTTTACTTCTGGCCGATAGCTGGTATCATACTTGCTTTTAAATGTTAAATCTGGGATGAGGGTGGAAGAAATAACTATGTTATTATTCAACAATAAAACTGAAGTTTTTGACATCTTTGCAAAAAAAAAAAGTGGTAGAATCATCACTTATTTTGAACGTGATTAAAAAACTCCAGGAAGATGTTACGTGAAAAGAAACTGAGGAGGAAGACTTAGTAGTAATGCGGAAAGGATCGACTGAAGCTGAATTAATAATGAATATGGGTTTGGGGAAATGAGGTTGTACGGAACGCAAAGCCAGAAAAATAGGTAGGCAGAAGAAGAATGCAAACTCATGATACTTTCTGTTTGTCGGCCATGACTCTAATAAATAATATTGATTGATTAGCTTACAATTTGATATTGAATCCTTAGGAATATGTATGCATGTATATATAGCATATCATCTATTTAGACTTCCTTTTTTGTTGAGGAAGTTGAATAAGTGTACCAGTACAAAACATGACACCATGGCATCAGTCGGCTAAGAGAGAGAGCGGGGTTCTTCCTGGAACTCTTTCGTTTTAGGAAAAGTCAGGATTCAACTTGGGGTGATAGGGGGGATAAAAGCCCGTCGCTTTACCGAAGTTTCAATCCGTCCCCCCTTCTTCCTCTCATTCAAAACCGTGCATGAGATTTTCATTGTATTGGGAGGTTCCTCCTATACAAGAAAGGCTCCTTATTCGTCATCCGATGAGCTTCACGTGGAAAATAGAAGTTTTGGGTTTAGGTGGCATGGAAAAGTTGACCCACTGGCAGCATCCGTATTAGCAGGTTTGCGGAATAGCCAACCTTAAGGAAGACCCTTTTTCTCCTATCTTTTTTCTGCAATTCCTATCTATCAATAGGAAGATCTTCGACTAAAATCAGAGCTTTGAGAGAAAAAAGACCGATGAGTTACACTCACTTTCTTTGATCCTGGGGATAACTTCACCAATCTCAAAGAAAACCTTTGAGAGTATGGTAACCTTTTTTTTTGCAGTATCCAGAATACAACCCTATCCACCACACATCCACTCTGCGCACCGGATTCTTCTATGGAAACTGACTTACAAAAAGAAAAGCGCACGTGTTGGTGAAATGTGTAGGACACCAACCCAAACACCTATTAATCTGCGTAGGTATCACAATTTTCATATTAAAAAATATAGGTCAAATTTCAAAAAAAAACTGTAATTTCATGCTTTTGTAAATACAACCTTGTATTGTTTTTTGTCAATTCAAGCATGGTGGTTTCAATCCTTTTTCAATTCAAGGATTAACATTATATAGGCTCTAATTAGAGGGGTAAAATTGTCCAAAAGGAGTTGCGACGGTAGAGAAGTTACCATTGTCATTTCCGACGAGGTTGATTGAGGCGGCGGAGAAGTTGCACTCGTTAGGATTGGCGCCGGTGGTGATGTGTTGGCCGAGGAAGGAATTACAGATGCAGGTTTCGTGGCCGGCTTGGACAAAGATTCCGCCGCCGTAAAAATTGGAGTCGAGCATTATATCTCGAAGAGTTATGTAGTGGGAGGAGCCGGTGGCGGATAAATCGATTTTTTGACGATTTTACCCGTACAATTAGAAGTCATTTATTGTAAATCCTTGAATTGAAAAATGGTTGAAACCACAATTCTCGAATTGACAAAAGACACATAGTTGTATGTGCAAAAGCATGAAACCACAAGGGTTTTTTTTGAAATTTACCCAAAAATATATCATCTTACCGATGATAATATGTAGGAAATTGGTGTCATTATTCATTTATTACAATTTTATAATAATTTCTTGTTTGTATACTGGAATTCATTAAATATAAATTTATATATATATATATATATATATATATATAAACCCCACAAATATATAATAACTAAAGTTTATATTATAAAAAATGGAGTCAAACATTTCTCTGCTACAAAATGCGAAATTAATAGATACATGGGAACTTTACCCTAACTGCAACTTACTAATAGGCCATAAACAAAAAGAACGTGGCCCTATTGAAGCAATTCCCTAACTACAATACTAACAGGACAGAAACAAAAATAATTTGGCCCTAATGAAGCAAATACCCTATCTACAGTTTACAAAAAGGGCATAAACAAAAAGAACTTACATACTAGAATTTGGCCCTAATGAAGCAAATACCGTATCTACAGTTTACAAAAAGGGCATAAACAAAAAGAACTTACATACTAGGAAGAGAATTCTTATTCATTTGTATCACCAAGTTCCAATTTGTTAATTTGTTGTTGCACTCTAACAATGCTATTTTGCAAAGCCCCGATATGATTTCTCATTTGAATTTGAAACTTTTCAAACTTTCTTGAACATCTTGAACTTGAGATGAAGTCGTGCCAAGATTTAGCCGATCAGAATTATTATACCCCCCTCTTGCCGACATCACTGCTGCAAAGCTACAAGTTCATCAACTGTTTATCGCAATCGATCAAGCTGAGACTGCATATGCAATGGTGGATCAGATGATGTTGTTGATGAAGATGCTCCATTTGCTCCCGAAGATGAAGTCGAACTGAAAAATTGTCCGCCAGCACCCAACCCATGAATCCTGTTTCTGTTATTAGCACCTCCAACAGCCTGAAAAAAGGCTTGCAATTCATCTCCACAGTTTTGCAAACTTTCAATGTCAGCAACTATCCATGCAGATTCCTCCTATATACATTGAAATATCCAAGAACTGCCGTCATGTCGACGTGTGTGGTAATACATAAACAGTTCTCGTGGATCCGTTGTTCGGCCAAGGTGTGCGGTCTATAAATAAAAGCAAGTCATTTAAACTTTACTGTATTTCAACAAGTATAAGGTTAATCTATTAAGGAAATCATAACACCACCAAACCGCAGATTCAATCTCAAGTATCTTTGAATTCCTACTATAATTCATAAACAATAAGACTAAAAAAAGACCATAGATAGTGCAACTCAACGAATTAAGGGTGAAAATGGCCTTAAAGTTGATGGACAGATCAATTTAGCCCCCATATCAACTAACAACTCTATCATAAACTTGACAATAATTGACAGAACAGTCCAAGTACATTCAGCTCTCTCTGTATTAGTCATGTTCTTAAATGTGAGAAACAAAAATGTGATACAAAGACTAAATTACACCATGGATAATAAGCTATATATGGACTGTTTTAGCTATTACAGGTTTGACCATGCGAAACAATAATTCGTTAAAAATGTCTTACCATGTATAATAGATTAACTTTAAACACAATCAATCAGTGAAACAACAAAATATATGTACCTGCATAAACACTAATTTATGCTTTACCTGTTTATATTCCTCCTATATTTATATTTAGAATTCTTCCACCCAATGATTAATATTTATTTTAATTAAACATATATATGATATCATTGATGTGGTGTGATTCAAAACATTCATTTCCAAATTTCATCTACTTGGATAAACACTAATTTATGCGTTACCTTTTTCCATACACCCATTCCACTACTTCATGTAAATTTGCAATATTACTGCCCCTTACTAAGAAATCACCGTAAAAGTACCCTTCAAACGCCATCTTTTACATAGTTCGAACGAAAATGACATGGTTTTAACCTCGGCAGTCAAGATTATGTATTTTTGGCAAACCACAATTAGTGAATTTACAGTCAAGTAGAAAGCATAAGGTTTCAAACGGATTAACAAATAACAATTAAAACTGATAGCATAAATTTCCGAATGGAATTAGCAAATAGCAAGTTTAAAACAAAAACCACTATTGATGCTCTACAAGACTAAAATAGATCAATCAATGCAACTTCAAGGATTGAGATTCTTGAATATAATACAAATGGGATCAAGTACGACTGCAAGTCTTATTTGGTTACCTCGAGATCTTGGGCTTGCTGTTGATCAATCCAAGAACTGCCATCATGATGACGTGTGTGAGAATACATAAAGACTTCTCTAAGAGACATCGATCCACTTGTGTGCGTAGCTGCAACTGGTTCTCTTTCTTTCCTTTTTCGTCTATTTTTCTAGCTTGCTCATGTAATAATTTCTTCTTCTTATAAGCACGGGAAACTTGAAAGTTACTATACTTGTTGATGTCCCAGTAGCAATTTTTCTGAAAAACAAAGCACGATATAATGAAGTTTAGAAACAGTAATTGTAAATATAGCATACACAATACAATATAATACCATACAATGTTTTTCATGAAAAAAAAAGCAAATAAACATTCTATGTAACCTGAAATTCATTCCTGTAGACGTTTCGGGTATCTCGAGGAACTCTTGACCAAGTATATCCTAATCTAAGAGGATGCGACTGAGAACAACGCCAACATATTTCAGAAACCATTTGACTATCCAAGCTGAATTAGAAAACACACCACTTTAGTAGAATTACAAAAAAAAATAGAACTTGAAATATCTTTGAAAAATTACCAGGCATTGGCAGTAAAACCTATACGAATATGTCCATCACTTGTTGATTGTTCCTCGTTCAGGCTGACAGAACTACTATATGTACCTGGCATGTAGTTATATGTATAAGAATAAAACGTTTTTATCAATAATTATTGAAAGTGCATTTGCATACCATTTGGACGAGTATATTTGGATGTTGGTGAAGTACACCTCAGATATGGAATATAAGGAATTGAAGAAGAAGTTGGGACATGTGTGGCAGCAGGTCTAGCAGATGATGCAACAAGTCTGGTAGGCGATGGAAGGATCTAGGAGCTAAGGCAGTAGGTCTGATAGAGAAGGCCTAGATGGAGGGGCAACATCTCTAACTGAAGGAGCATCAAGTCAAGATGAAGTTCCATTAGGTACATGAGATGTTCCAACGGGTATAGAAGGTTGACCACCAATTGAAGATGAGATTTGATCTAATTCATGCAACCACTTTCAAAGTTAGATTAATTCATAAAAGAAAGAAAGTAAAATAAAATTGGTACTTTACATAGTATGTATGATGTAGGCAATAATGGACCTTGTATCCCGAGGAAAGTTGTTGATTGGGGACTATTCGAACTGACAAATATACTGGCGGAGTTGATGGTCTTCTAGTCATCCAATGGGGTATCAAAACCCTTGAAAAAGGTATCCGTGAAGGGCGTGATGATCCACCATCCTGATTAGGATTATCATATTGAGAATCGCAAGGGTCTGACATATCAAAACAACTCCAATTTTGCATAAAAACAAGTAAAACTCTCATTATATTTTGGACATACGTAACCAGAAAATTTCCGAGGAACAATTGTTAATAATTTTGTTGTGATATATCGTGATTCCTAGTCAATTAATATGTCATCATCAAATTACTTATAGTATGCCTTTTCATTAAAACAAGGTAATGGTAACTAAGATAGGGAAGAAGAAATCGAGGGTAAGCATGATTTCAAGAACTAACTTCAAAATAAGCTGCATCACTAATCATGTACATGTCATTTCCATTTGCAATGGTTTACTTGGTCAAAAGTGACAGCCATCAATTGTACACATCAAGTTTAAACTGATGTTAAGCTCACTAACATGGAAATATATCAGCCAAGACCAAACGCATCAAGTTAAGAAAAAAGTGTAGTCCACAGACACAGAAATATATCAGTAAGTTTAAAAAAATTCATCAAATTTAGTGCATTAAATCCTACAAAAGACATCAAAGCCTATTAAGAAGGATTTAAACAACAAGTACAAAAATGCAAAATTTCCTAATGATATGCATAAGAAAGAAACATGAATATTTTAACAACTTCATATGACTGCGTTGACTACAATCTTGTAATTAGGGTCTCATTCTTAATGGACTAAAAACACAAAATTAAACCATTATATGAAACTTTTAGTGAATGAAGTATCCGAAGAGAGAGAGATCGAGCAAAACAAGCAAATCGGAGTCTAATAGAGAATCAGCAGATCATACTCTAAGCATAAAATATAAGCAAATATCGCAGATAATCTAAACACAAACACCAAATATAAGAAAATCTGACAAATAACCGCATACAAAAGCAAATGAAACTCTAAATGAACTGAAAATAGTATATGAAACCCTCATATAACAAATATAAACAAATGAGCAGTAAAATAGTACATGAACTGCAAAAATAAGTACTACTGTAAATGAAATCCTCATGTATGATCAAACACTACATGAAACCCTTAGTGAATGAAAGCTTAACGACTGAAAATATAAGTGCCTAAACGAGATCAAGCAAAACACGCAACAAGCTGAGGTAACAGAGAATAACCGCAAAAATGGAGGAGAGCGAAGACCGATGGTCGGGAATGGAAGCTTAACGACGCCGATAGGTCGCAACCGGCGCCGGCGTTGGTGGATGCACGAGCAACAATACAGAGTCGTGAGGGAGAGGGCGGCGCTTTATTTGGAGAGGAATAGGTAAATTAGGTTAACAATGAGAATGAGAACAAGTGGGCTTTTATATTATCAATAATTTTATTTTATTATATTTTAATAATTTATTAATTTTTTATATGTATTTACATCCCTACACTAAATTGAGTCGGTAAAAAAACTATTTGTTTGAGTAATCACCTACACTAAGAGGTTGTTTGGTAAATTCTCATGTGAAGTTCCATTTCATATGAAATTATTTCTCCAATGTAATTCTTATAAAATAGCTCTAATGTGTCTGGTTGGCATTAAAAAAATTGTAATTTCCATGAATTTTGAATGACCAGGGGATGGGTGATTAATTTCTCACATTACGTGAGAATTTCAATTTCCTAAGGAATTTTGAATTCCCTCATTTTCTCAACTTCATATCAACCAAACAACTAGCCAAATCAAAAAATCGAGAAATTATTTAAGGCTCCTGGTGTGCCATTAGGATTTAACTCCTTACAATAGTTGCAATGTGTCCATATTTATTAATATTTTAATTCATTAAAAAAACAAAATACCATCTCTCCCAAATCAAATTTGCTTTACCAACCGTTAATATGCCTTTTAATCCCGATCGCCTCCTTCATCGTAGTCGTTGCCGTCAACCTCCATGGCCGCCATCGACTAGGAATAATACTTTTAAAAAGCAGCTACAATCTTGTCGGCGGTGTCCACCGCCCCCTAACCGCACGCACCTCAGTTGAAGTGACTTCGTCATTGATTTCCTCCGACAAAGTTCTTGTTCAGTTGCAAAAATGGAATTTTGAATCTCATGTCTAATTAATTAGTTTTATTTGGAATTTTTTATTTTCTCAAGCCAAATTACAATTTCAATTGCTACAATTGGATGAGAATAACAACAATAGATTAATTATCAGGCAATATTGTTATGAACAAAAAAGGCGGCCATGGATGTCGACGGCGATGAAGGAGGCTAACTGCGATAAAGGAGGCGATTGGAACCAAAAGGCGTATGAAGTGTTTAAAGATTTGGGAGAGATGATATTTTGTTTTTTTAATGAATTAAAATATTAATAAAAGTGGACACATGGCAACTATTGTATGGGAGGAGTTAAATCCTAATGGCACAACCTAAATTGTTTGAGGCAGTGGATACCTTCATGATACATGGTCCATGTGACGTTTTAAATGAAAAATCACCATGCATGAAAGATCGACAATGTTCCAAGCACTATCCTAAAAGCTTTCTCGAGGAGACAATTGTTGATGAGCAAAAATATCCTTTGTATAGAAGAAGAAATGATGGTAGATCAGTTGAGAAAAATAAGATTCTTCTTGATAACAGATTTGTTATTCCTTATAACGCTCAATTGTTGTTGAAGTATAATGCGCATATAAATGTCGAGTGGTGCAATCAACATAGGGCCATCAAATATCTGTTCAAGTACATAAATAAAGGGAATGATCGTATAACTGCATCTTTTTATCAAGTGACTGATGATAATTGGGAGTTCGATGAAGTGAAACATTATTATGATTGCAGATATATTTCCCCGTGTGAGGCAGCATGGAGAATATTTGGCTTTCCTATAAATCATCGTGAGCCTGCCGTGGAAAGATTGAATTTACATCTTCCTGATGAGCAAAGCATTGTATTTAGTGATGATGATCCTATTGATGAGGTTGTGAAACGATGTGGTGAAGACAATACTATGTTTCTACAGTGGATGAAGGCAAATGAAAAATATCCTGAGGCTAGAGAGTTGACCTATGTTCAGTTTCCAAATAAGTTTGTGTGGAAGGAAGTTGAGGAATTAAATGGACCTTGAAGAGAAAGAAATGGTGTCCGAGGCAGCGTGGGATGAGTGTTGGAAGAATTTTTTATGTTCATCCTGGAGCTGGTGAGAAATACTACCTTACGATATTGTTGAACATTGTGAGGGGTCCAAGAACATATGATGAAATAAAAACTATCAATGGCATAATGTATCCAACTTTCAAAGAAGCATGCTTTGCAATGGGGTTGTTAGATGACGATAAAGAGTATGTTGATGCAATAGTAGAAGCATCCTTTTGGGGAACAGGCTATTATTTGCGATCATTGTTTGCTACTTTATTGTTCTCCAACTGTATGACACGCCCTGGTTATGTTTAGGAACACTCTTTGAATCTTTTATCCGAAGATATTCTTCATAGACAACGTATGATCATCAATGATCAAGGTAAATTGATTGATAGTTTGCATTAGTTAATTACAAAAACATATTTATCTATTATGATGAGCAGGTTATATATTTAGATTTTTAATATCTTTGTGTAGTTTTAGGATTTATAATATAGATTCTTATATTATAAAATTTTATTCATGCAATATAATTATTTCATTTGCAATACTAAATAATAAAATCTTATTTTGATGTATTAACAGATCTACAGATGACAAATGAGTAATTGATGAACTATGCACTAGCTAACATTGAGAAGATTCTCAAGCGTAATGGGAGAAGTTTGCAAAGTTTTCCTGATTTACCATTTCCAGATTTATCTTTGATTGAGGAAGAAAATAACAGGCTCATCCATGATGACCTTGGTTATGATATGCAATCGTTAAAAGAAGAGAGTATACAACTTATTCCCTTATTGAACGAAGATCAAAAAGTTGTGTTTACAACTATCATGGATGCTATGCAAAAGCAAGATGGAGGTATCTTTTTCGTTTATGGATATGGAGGTACTGGAAAAACATGTTTGGAGAACTCTATCTTTTGTTTTGAGATCTAAAGGTGAAATTGTTCTGACGGTAGCTTCGAGTGGAATAGCTTCTCTTCTTATGCCTGGTGGTAGGACTGCTCATTCGAGATTTTGTATTCCCTTAGACATACACAAAGATTCCACCTGTAACATTAAACAAGGTAGTCCATTGGCTGGTTTGATTGCTAAAGCTCAACTTATTATATGGGATGAAGCACCAATGGTTCACAAACACGCTTTCGAAGCATTAGATAGAACCCTGAGGGATATCTTGAGATTTCATAATAATAATAGCTTGAATAAGCCATTTGGTGGGAAGATCATTGTTTTTGGTGGTGATTTCAAACAAATTTTGCCAGTCGTCCTAAAAGGTAGTAGACAGGATATTGTTGCAGCATCTCTGAATTCCTCTTATTTATGGAGTTATTGCAAAGTCCTCAAGTTAACTAAAAATATGAGGCTTCAGTCTGGTTGTTCCAATAATGCAAATGATGACTTGAAATCTTTTTCTGAATGGATGTTAATGTTGGCCCTAATAAGATCAGAATCACCTAGAGGGGGGGGGGGTGAATAGGTGTCTAATTCAAAAACTGAAAAACTTAAGTTTTTAGAGAAACTTAATTTTCAGAGTCAAATTTCTTCAGAGTCAGAGGCTAGCTTAATGAAGGAGCCTCAGAGAAAAATTCTGCCTTTAAGCAGTTTTCTGCTTTTAAGCAACAAAAGTTCTGTGTAAGGAACTTCTGGACAGTCTTCTGAACAAAGACAGGAGATAAAGAGTAATACTATTTCAGCACTAAATATTCAGCAAGTGCACATAAGCAAAATAACAAGTTAAAGGAAGGGAGAAAGAGATTCAGGAGGTCCTGAGTTGAACAGTTCGATTTATCCAGGTTCGCCACAGAAGTCCTGTCCCCTGTGACAGTCAGCAGAAATTTTAAATCCACTATTCAGAACGTTTATGGCACGTTCGGAAGCTCCTTTACATCAACAAAACTTAAGCTAATTTCTCACTTAGTTCTGACTAGCATAGAAAGAGTTAAAGGATTTTCACCAGAACAACAACAATCATGTTTTCTAGAATTCTCACCCAACTCAAGCCTTAACTAGATTTCTCTCAAAATTTAACTGAATATCACAAATGATATCAGTTTACAAGATTCTTATTATGAACTTGTGTTTCTTTACTCTCTCACTTTTACAAATATAACAAGAAAAGATTGAGAGGAAAGTGCTCTGTTTTGCTTGTTAAAACAGTGCGTTAAGACTTTTGCTCAAAAATCGCGTATATGGCACAAAAGAGCTTGGCTACTATTTATAGTGTCTTGAGATGACCGTTGCTTGATTTTGAATCTTCAATTTGATGATGACATCGTTGTAGCCGTTAATCTGTCATTTCTTCAAACGGTCTTCAAACACTTTAATTCCGTTAACCTTGTTCTTTAACTTAATCCGGTAAGTGATTTGAAATCTAGGATAAGGTTGACTGGAATGTTTCTTCATTTGGATCAACAAAGGGTAGACAAGAGAAAAACTGGTTTTGTTTGTTGTGGACAGGTGCGCTTCTTCAAAACAGCTTTTTGAACTTTTACCGCCTTGCATTAAATGCAGATGTCAGAAGCATTAAATGCTTAACAAAACCCGTGATTTAAGCTTCTGAGTGCTTAATTCTTTTTGTCTAAGCTTCTGATCAAATGGAACAGCTTCTGGTTGCAGTTGAACGTTGAGGAGAGCTTTATCAAACTTTTGAGGTTCATCAGAGCGGAGCATCCAGCTTCTGAGCTTTAACTTCAGTCTTCAATTATTCTTATCTTTTGAGTTCCTTATGCAGTCCAGAGATTCTTCTTTCAGCACCTGCTGAGAAAGACTAATACAAAACTTAACAAAAATTGTTAGTCAACATTGATAAGTTCAAGTCAATATTAAATCTTCATCTTCTGAAATGTTTGGACATAATCAAAACATGTAGGGTTCATCATTCTCCCCCATTTTTGTTATGGAAAAACCGTGGTTCAGAAGGTTAAGTTACTTAGATAAACACTGAGTTTAGAAAGCAACTTCCTGTTTATTATGTTTTTTAGAGCCTCTAAGTGACTTAACTCCCCCATTCTAATGAAAATGGTGAACTTCAATTAACCTGTTTAATTTAAACATGGCTTAAGATCAAGTTGTTAGAGATTATGAAGTTAAAGTCAATAGGCAAATACATAAACATATTAAGTACAATTATTAAGAACACAAGATTTAGAAGCATAAGTAATCAGAGACAAGTTTGATAAAAGGTTTAGAGTGAATATATATTGAATGGTCAGAGAAAGACAAAAAGGAGCAAAACAACAAGGAGGAAGAAATAAAACAAGTCCTAAGACATGCTACCCCAACCCAGAACCTAAAGCTAAGAAGCTTAAGTCCTATTTCCTTTTGATTTGATCATCAGTTTTTGGTCTCTTCTGAACATTTCCACCAAAACCAGCACCTTCACCAGGTCTCTTCAAACCAGCACCTGAACCACTCTGCTGTGCAGACTTCTCCCCCGTTTGTCCAAAACCTTAACCCAGAGCACCTTTGTCAAATAATCGCTTCTGAGAATTCAAAGCAGCATCTGAGCTTCAGTGGGTCTGACAGAATTGATTACATTCATGCGCATTCTGAAATCTCGATCAAAGTTGAGCATACGGGTGAAAGTCTCACTAGACAGAGGACGCTCACGATGAACATCTTCAAGAAGAAGCTTGATAGAATTGTAGTTGGCATACAGAGCCGCAGATATAGCTTCATTTTGAATATAGCTCTGTCCTCGCATAAAACGAACACAGTGATTTATGCTCTTCTCTTGTGATTTGGCTAAGTCATATGACACTTTTAACAATTCTGTCAGCTCTTCAATCTGAGCATTCTGAGCAGTTTGTGTGTCCTCAATCTTCTGGAGTCTATTATTGAGATCAGGAGTGATGTCAAACAACACAGGAGCAGTGGGAGAGGATGATGGAGCAGAAGATTTCACTTCTCTCAAGATGTGATTAGCAGTACTTTGTAGATCATCAATCCTCGCAGGAATTTCTTGACTCTGAGTCTTGAAACGCTCATTTTCTTCAGAAACTTTGCCAGTCAGAGCCTCAAGAGCAGGAGTGACTTGTTTTCCATAAGCAAAAGCAATGTTTTCAAGAGTGGGAAGGGTCAATGTCAGCTGCCTCAACTTGTATAGCTCCTCATTTGCAGCCAAATGAAGACTTGAAAGATTGCGAATGTAGACAAAAGGATCTTGAAGTTGCAGCACAGACATTAGCTGCAGATTCTGGGCCTTCAAGTATTGGAGTTCTTGAAGCACAGAACTCTGAGCAAGCATGTCAGCAGCAGAATTCCTCTGACTCATTGCAGCAAACCTTGTTACAAAATCATTTGAGCTATCCTGACTCATTCTTCTCAGCTCATCAACAGAAGGGACAATACCAACTCCCGAGAGAATTGGCGTCTGACCAATAAACCCAAACCCACCAAAATGATCTACTCTCTCACGCTGACTCATCAAATTTCTGAGGAAATCATAATTTGAGGACAGTCCAACAAAAGGAGTGGATGCAAGAATAGAAGTGGTTAAGGGATCACTCACAGGAGGTGTATGTCCAGAAGTTGTGAGAGGAGGAATGGTTGCAGTGGAGGAAGGAACATAAGTAGTGGAAGAGGAGGAGATAGTTTGGGAGGTTGAAAATGATGGGATAGTGGATGGTAAGGATATGGATGGTTCTGTAGATCATTGAGAAGGAAATATAGAGGAGGAGGATAGTGAGGATGTAGTGGAGATTGTGGAAAAGATTGGCCCATAGGACATGTGCACTTCTGAATAGAATCTAGAAGGGAGAGTTGTTTTAGGATCTACAACCTCTGATGTTGAAGTTGTAGGAGGAAGTGAAGTACTAGGAACACTAGCTTATGGGACATAATATAGTGGAGATGAATGAGGAGGAGAAGGGATATGTGTTGTGTGAACAGGAGATAGAGATGGTGATGACTCAACAGGAGATGGTAAAGGGTTCTCAGGAGCAGAAAAAGGAAAGTCTTCTGAGGTAGGAGGGATATAAGTAGCGAACGGTTCAGCATAGATGTGAGAAAGTCTTTCAAACACATCATGCACAGTTCTCATCTCAGAGCTTCTGCCTTGTCCCAAGAGAACATCATCCATGAAGCTATCAGTATCTTCAGCAAAGGCTTTTGCAGTTCTCACCACATCAGCAGCAGTTACTGGTTCTTGTTCAGGATCATCAGAAAGATCCTCAATGACATGAGCATCCATGTCCTCTGTATCTTCAGCATCTAACATGCCCTCATCAGCATCATCATGAGCTTCTTCTTCCAATTCAGGATTGGAAGTTAAGATAAAATCCTTCTTCCTCATGTGTTTTCTCTTTGAAACAACCTTAATCCCATTTCTCTTCAAAGGAGTCTTCTCAGAGTCCTCAGCAGCATTTTCATCAACATTGGTCGTAGCCTCAGCACGCACATTTTGTTTAGCTGCGTCCAGAGCAACATTGGCTTCAACAGCAACCTCTGCTCTCATATTCTCCTCAGCAAGCTTAAGTATTGTAGCTTGCTTTTCAGCCTCAGCAACCCTTGCTAGTTCAACAAGTCTATCACTCTCAGCATCCTTCGCTGACTGCTCTGTTGGTTTCTCAACAACCACTTTCCCAGTAGGTTCAACTCTAATTGAAGTTTGAACCAAATTAGGAAGAGGTTCAACAGCAGAACTCTTCTCCATAGTCAGAACCAACTTACTCTGACTCTTTTTACCCTTGCCTTTCTTGGCAGCCTTGATCTTCTTCTCAGCTTCTTTCACAGTTGCTCTGTGAACTTCTTGAACAATCAGAGGGGCAAAAGATTCAGTCTTTCTGGATGGCTGCACACCATGAGTTAATTTGGTCAAAGTGACCCAGGAGATTGGTGTGCTTCTGCTTCTGATTGCATCTGCTGGAATAACTATAGAGATAGCCTCAAATAGTCTCGTCAGTAGGGATCCATAAGCTAAGGTTCTATTAGCTTTAACACTCTTCATCTGCCTCAGGATCATGGCAGGCAAATTGATCTTCTTTTCAGCCATCAAATGGTACATAAATACCCTCTCCATGTTGGAGACACAATTAACTCCCCCAGATTTTGGTAAGAACACATTAGTTGTAATGTAATGTGCCCACCTCTGGTGTTGAGTTAACCATGTGGCATATGTTTCCTTTGCATCCAAATCTGGTCTTTCCCAGTTAACTTCAATAAAGCCCTCAGCAGAGCCATCCTCCCCTATAACAATACCAGCATCTGAAGCACCAATTGCCTCAGGAATAGAGGTTCTTGAGACCTCAAAAACAACATCACCAACCTTTGAATGAAGTACATCAACTTCATCGAATCTGTAGGAGAGGTTCTGGTAGAATTTTGTAACTTACGTAGAAAAGATAACCTCATCGAGAGAAGCAATAGAGATCCAGTTTTGGGTTGTTAACCATTTTGAAATGGGAGTAGAAGTAAGACATTCTTCATCTAAGAATCTAGAAGTGAAGACCTTAGACCTATTAAGTGTTGTTTTGGAATCAAAGAGATGAGTAATGGTGATTTGAGCCATGAGATTTGAGAAATTAGGTCAAAGTAGAGAGAAAGTTGAGATTGCAGAAATTTCTATGAGATTCTAATGGCAAATAAAACTTAGGTGAAAAATTTGCTAAGTATGGAAATCCATATTTATACCCAAAGATTAAACCGTTCACATTTTCAAAAAGTGGATAACCATCGTGAAAAAAAGGAACCAGTTACCGTTAACAACAGAACGCGCAGTTATAACATTTAATGTAGGCACGATTTTAAAAGGAGAATAAAACATCATGATTAACATTAAACATACATAACTACTTTAAACGGCTAGCAGTTAAGACAAACATCAATGATAATTACTGAAGAGGATTAGTCATACCTATGCCTTCTCTCAAGCTTCTGAAAGGACTACTAGCCAGAGGCTTAATAAACATATCAGCAAGGTTGTCTTCAGAGGGTAGATAAGTAAGAATAATGTCCTTCTTTAGAACATGATCTCTCAGAAAGTGATGCCTAATATAAACATGCTTCATTCTACTGTGTTGAATGGGATTCTTTAAAAGGTCAATTGGACTCTTGTTATCACAATTAATTGTAATTGTTCCAGAAGTAACACCATAGTCAGCAATTTATTGCTTTATCTAGAGCATCTGAGAAACACAGCTTCCAGCAGCAACATATACAGCTTCAGCAATTGAAAGTGCTCTAGAAGTTTGCTTCTTGCTATGCCAGGAGACTAGGCACTCCCCCAGAAAATGACAACCACCAGAAGTGCTGACTCTCTTTAATTTATCTCTACCATAGTCAGAGTCTGTGTATCCTACATGAGTAAAATCTGCACTGCAATGTTGGGATTGGAGACTAATTCCTAGGTGGTTAGGGATTCCTTGGTGGTTTAGGATTCCTAGTGGTTTAGGATTTCAATTAGTATAAATATAGCTCTATTCCATGTAAATTGTATTCCATTCATCATAATACATTATCCTGGCTTGGTAGTGCCTCCAGACGTAGTCATTCATATTGAGTGGCGAACTGGGTTAACAACTCGTGTGTGTTTTTTGTTTGTTTTCATTATCGTAATTGCATTAGATCCTAACAATTGGTATCAGAGCTTCGGGTTAGCTAGATTTACGATGGGAGACAGAAAATCACCGGTGGAGAAGTTCGATGGCACATATTTCGGTTTCTGGAGGATGCAGATCGAGGATTACGTGTATGGTAAAGAATTGCATGAACCTCTAGATGAGCAACCAAAGGAGATGTCTGATGAAGATTGGAAGCTGTTGGACAGAAATGCGATGAGTGTGATCCGACTATCGCTGTCCAGAAACGTTGCGCATCACACAGTGAAGGCAAAGACCACGATTGAGATACTGGAGATTTTGAGTTCGTTATATGAGAAGCCCTCGGCGGCAAACAAGGTCCATCTGATGAGACGGCTGTTCAACTTTCAGATGACAGAGAATTCATCAGTTGTTGTACATCTGAATGAGTTTAATATGACAATTTCACAATTGAGTTCTGTGGGAATTGATTTCGAAGATGAGGTATTAGCCCTAATTTTGTTATCTTCTTTACCGGAGAGTTGGAGTGGTACGGTTACTGCTCTTAGTGCCTCAGCAGGGAAAGAGAAACTTAGGTTTGACGATGTTAGGAATTTGATAATCAGCGAGGAGATTCGCAGGAAGGAGTCGGGTTCAACATCAGGTTTAGCCTTGAGTACTGAAAATCGGGGTAGGTCAGATTCGAGGTCAAAACAGAATCGTGGTAGGTCTAAATCGAAGGGTAGAGGAGGAAACCCTAACAAGGACAAGAGTCATGTTAAGTGCTGGAACTGTAATGAAACCGGTCATTACATGAATCAGTGTAAAGCACCTAAGAAGGACAAGTCCGTGAATTCAGCCAGTGAAGAGTATGCAGAGGCGCTGATTTTAAGCGTGAGAAGTCCTGTAGAGTCTTGGGTTCTAGATTCAGGAACTTCGTTTCACTCTTGTAACAGCGCAGATTTGATGGAGAACTATACCCCAGGCAAATTTGGAAAGGTTTATCTTGCTGAAGATGAACCTTTGGAAATTGTGGGTAAGGGAGATGTTTCGATCAAAACCAAGAATGGTTCTGTAATTTAAGTTGTCTGGTGTTAGGCATGTACCTGGCCTGAAGAGAAATCTATTGTCAGTTGGGCAATTAGATGATGAGGGATATTGTGTGGTGTTTGTAGGTGGAAATTGGAAGATTTCCAAGGGATCTATGGTGGTAGCTCGTGGTGAGAAGGTGGGATCTTTATATGTCACAGATAATGTTTGTAATAACATTGATGTTGTGAGTGAGGTTGTGAATGCTGATTTGTGGCACTGTCGTCTTGGTCACATGAGTGAAAAGGGGATTAAAGTGCTGTTTTCAAAGGGTCTATTGCCAGGATTGAAGTCTGCTGATCTAGGGCTATGTGAGGATTGTATCTTCGGGAAGCAGAAAAGGGTCAGTTTCAATAAGGGTGGAAGAACTTTGAAGAATGAAAAATTGGAGTTAGTTCACAGCAATTTATGGGGTCCAGCACCAGTGAAATCTCTAGGAGGAGCTTATTACTATATGACTCTCATTGATGACTGCACTAGGAAGTTATGGGTCTATTTTCTAAAGAAGAAATCAGAAGCATTCAATGTCTTTAGAAAGTGGAAGGCCCTAGTAGAGAATGAGACAGGTCTGAAAGTGAAGTGTTTGAGGTCTGACAATGGTGGGGAGTATGAGCTTAAGGAGTTCAAGGAATTTTGTGCAGAGAATGGGATTCGCATGGAAAAGACCTTGAAGGGAACTCCTCAGGAAAATGGTGTTGCTGAAAGAATGAACAGAACTTTGTGTGAACGTGCAAGAAGCATGAGACTGAAGTGTGGACTTCCAAAGATGTTCTGGGCAGAAGCAGTTAACACTGCTGCATTCTTGATCAATAGAGGGCCATCGTCTCCATTGGAGAATGGCATTCCTGAAGAAGCTTGGAGCGGCAATCAGGTAAATCTATCCTTTCTGAAAGTGTTTGGATGTGATTCCTATGTCCATATTGCTCCTGTTGAGAGAAGTAAGTTAGATGCTAAGTCTATCAAGTGCACGTTTATTGGATATGGTGGTGATGACTATGGATTTCGATTTTGGGATAGTCAGAATAAGAAGATTATTCGAAGCCGGGATGTTGTGTTCAATGAACAAATGATGTACAAGGATAGCCTTGGAGTATCTAATACTAGTGATTCAGAACCAGAAATTGTAGACCTAGACATCACGAATTCTGGTGGGAGTAAGAAGGTAGCTGTTGAGGAACCAGTTGAGGAGGAGCCTCAAGTTACAACAGCTGATCCACCAGTTACTCTACGCAGATCTACGAGAGATAAGAAAGCTATTAACAGGTACTCACCTGGAGACTATGTGTTGTTGACAGATAGTGGTGAGCCAGAAAGCTTCCAAGAAACATCTCGGGTTGTGGATGCTGAGAAGTGGAAGTTTGCTATGAATGATGAGATGGATTCTCTGTTAACTTATGGTACTTGGGAACTTGTTGAGCTTCCAGAGGGTGAGAAGGACCTTGAAAATAGATGGATTTTCAGAAAGAAAGTGGAGGCAGATGGTAGCATAAGGTACAAGGCCAGATTAGTGGTGAAAGGGTTCCAACAGAGGTATGGTATAGATTACACAGATGTTTTTACTCCAGTAGTAAAATTGACTACTATTCGGTTAGTTTTGAGTATGGTGGCTACAGAAGATTTGGAGCTACAACAGATGGATGTAAAAACTGCCTTTCTTCATGGAGATTTGGAGGAAGATATCTATATGAGGCAACCTCAGGGGTATGAATCTGATAATCCCAAACTTGTATGTAAACTGAATAAAAGCTTGTATGGCTTGAAACAAGCCCCTAGGCAGTGGTACAAGAAGTTTGATTCATTTATGCAAGAGATCAAGTTTGTGAGGAGTGAAGCTGATCATTGATGTTACTTTAAGAGATTGGATCAGGGCTACATCATCTTACTGTTGTATGTTGATGACATGTTGATTGCGGGGTCTAGTGTTAGAGAGGTGAGAAAACTGAAGAATCAGTTATCCGAAAGATTTGCTATGAAAGATCTTGGAGATGATAATCAGATTCTGGGCATGAGAATTGTTAGAAACAGAAAGGCTAGAAAGTTGTATCTATCGCAGGCTGAATATGTCAAGAAGGTTTTGAAGAGATACGGTATGCAAGATGCAAAGCCAGCATAGGTTCCTTTGGGAAGCCATTTTAAGTTATCTAAAGAAGACTCACCCAAGAGTAGAGAAGAGCGTGCCAAGATGGAGAAAACTCCATATGCTTCTGCAATTGGCAGTTTGATGTATGCAATGGTGTGTACAAGGCCAGATATTGCACATGCAGTGGGAGTTGTTAGCCGCTTCATGGGAGACCCGGGTAAGAAGCATTGGGAAGCAGTTAAGTGGATCCTGAGATATTTGAAGGGAACAAGTGAGCAAGCTTTATGTTTTGGGGGCAAAGAAGTTGTGTTGACAGGATATGTGGATGCAGGTTTAGCATCGAGTGACTTTGACAAGAGAAGGAGTACAACCGGTTATGTATTTACATTGGGAGGTACTGCGATCTCTTAGGTTTCAAAGCTTCAGAAAGTGGTAGCATCGTCTACAACGGAAGCAGAGTATATTGCAGTGACTGAGGCTAGTAAGGAGATGGTATGGTTGCAGAGTTTCTTGAAGGAATTGGGCAAAGAGCAGAAGTATCCCACTTTGTACAGTGATAGTCAAAGTGCAATTCACTTAGCTAAGAATGCTGTTTTTCATTCAAGGACAAAGCACATTGAGTTGAAGTATCACTACATACGACATCTTTTAGAGAGAAAGACATTGCAGTTAGTGAAGATCAAAGGCACAAAGAATCCTGCAGACATGTTGACAAAGGTTGTAACCTTTGAGAAGCTGAAGTTTTGCATAGCTTCAGCTGGCCTTCGTAACTGAGTTAGAGGCCCGGCACTACCAGCAGATGAAGATGGATTTAGTCTCCAGGTGGGAGATTGTTGGGATTGGAGACTAATTCCTAGGTGGTTAGGGATTCCTTAGTGGTTTAGGATTCCTAGTGGTTTAGGATTTCAATTAGTATAAATATAGCTCTATTCCATGTAAATTGTATTCCATTCATTATAGTACAAATCCTGGCTTGGTATTGCCTCCAGACGTAGTCATTCATATTGAGTGGAGAACTGGGTTAACAACTCGTGTGTGTTTTTTGTTTGTTTTCATTATCGTAATTGCATTAGATCCTAACATGCAAGGATACCACAAACCAGCTTCTGAAGTGCCTTTAAGATATATGAGAATCCTTTTGACAACAATGTCATGTATTTCCTTTGGTTTAGCCTGATACCTAACACAGAAGCATACAACAAAATATATATCTGGCCTGCTGGCTGTTAGATATAAAAGAGAACCAATCATACCTCTGTAGGTTTTTATGTCTACAGGTTTACCAGCTTTAGTTTCATCATCAAAGTCTTTGCTGACATCCATGGGGATATCAATAACATTAGATTCTGACATGCCAAATTTCTTCAGCACTTCTCTGGTATACTTAGCTTGGTTGATAAATACACCATCATTACTTTGCTTGATCTGAAGTCCTAAGAAGAATGTCAATTCTCCCATCATAGACATTTCAAACTCAGCTTTCATGTGGTCACTGAACTCCCTGCACAAAGATTCATTAGTAGCACCAAATATAATATCATCAACATATACTTGAGCTAAAAGGATATCTTTGTTCTTCTTCAGAGTGAACAGAGTAGTATCAACACAACCTTTGACAAATCCCTTAGACAGAAGGAACTTTGTCAGTCTCTCATACCAAGCTCTAGGAGCTTGTTTCAGTCCATACAGGGCTTTCTAAAGCTTGTACACATGACCAGAAAACTTAGAATCTTCAAAACCAGGAGGTTGAGATACATATGATGAACCCTAAGTGTTTTGGTTATGTCCAAACGTTTCAGAAGATGAAAATGAAAATTAACTTGTATACTTTTCGATGTTGACTAACAATTTTCGTTAAGTTATTATGAGTTTTTCTCAGCAGATGCTGAATGAAGAATTCCTGCTTGCCTATTTTAACTCAGAAGATTAAAAAGCTGGAGACTGAAGCACTTTCTCAGAAGCTGGATGGACCGCTCTGAAGTGTTGATTGTCTGCCTAAAGCTTTTATCAGAAGTTCTCTTTTGCAAACAGAAGACTAAGGTTGTTTTAGTTCAGAAGCGCTAAGAAGAAAAACGAACATCAGAAGTTCGTTATCACGGGTTTGGTTAAGCATTTAATGCTTTGTCAGTTGCATTTAATGCAAGGCGCCAAAAGTTCAAAAAGCTGTTTGAAGGACGCGCCTGTTCACAACAAACAAAACCTGCTCTCTTACCGTTTCCCTCTAAATCAATCTTCAAGATCAGTCAACTCCATCACCTTTATCTTAATCCCATACCGGATTAGGTTAAAGTACAAAGTTGACAGAGTTGAGTATTTTGAGACCGTTTGAAGAAGTTGACAAGATTAACGGCTACTTTCATCCTTGTCATCCTTGAAGATTCAAATATCCTCAACGGTTATCTACTCAACACTATAAATAGTAGCAAAGCTCCACTGCATCAACTGGGTGTGTGATCATAGAGCAAAAATCTCAACGCACTGTTATTCAAGAAAACAGAGCACACTTTCCATTCTCAATCTTTTCTTAGCTTAGCCTTTGTAATTGTGAGAGAGTGAAGAAAAACAAGTTCATAATAGAAATCTTGTAAACTGAGATCGGTTGTGATCTTCAGTTAGATTTAAAAGAGAGAAATCTAGTTGAGATTTGAGTTGGGTGAGAAATCCAGAAAACAGAGTATTGTTGTTCTGGTGAAAATCCTTTAACTCATTTTAGGCTAGTCAGAACTAAGTGAGAAATTAGCTTAAGTTCTGTTGATGTAAAGGAGCTTCTGAACTTGCCATAAAAGTTCTGAATAGTGGATTTATAAAATCTCTGGAGGCTGCGACCTCAGAGGACAAGACGTAGTCACAGGAATTCTGTGGCGAACTTGGATAAATTGAACTGTTCATCAGGACCTCCTGAATCTCTTTCTCCCTTCTTTATACTTGTTAATTGCTTCTGTGAACTTGTATCATATTTAGTGCTGAAACAGATTTTCTCTTAAAAATCACAAGTCTGTGTTCAGAAGACTGTCCAGAAGTTCTTTACTCAGAACTTCTGTAGCTGAAAAGACAGAACCTGTCTTAAAGCAGATTATCCCTCAGAGGCTACTTCAATAAGCTTGCCTCTGACTCTGAGGATTATTGACTCTGAAAATTGAGTTTTCATTAAATCCTTGAAAATATCAGTTTTCGTTTGAAACACCTATTCACCCCCCTCTAGGTGATTCTGATCTTGTTAGGACCAACAAGTGGTATCAGAGCGAAGGTCACTTCGTATATTTACTAAAGATCTAACATTCTAAGTGTAAGATCCTATCAGAATCGATAGAGATGGCTAGTAGACACCAGCCTGAGAATTCTTCTCACTTCATTGTCCCAGAGGGATCCTCTACCACTAGACCTCCATTATTCAATGGTGACAATTACTCCTACTGGAAAAAGAGAATGATGTACTTCATTCAAGCTCAGAACATGAGTGCTTGGTTTGTCATCACAGATGGAGATTTCATTCCTACCAGAATGGAACCAGGTCTAGGGAATGTTATTATCCCTCAGAGAGAATATTCAGATGAAATTCTGAAAAAGCTCCAAACAAATGCTTCAGCAATAAATATGCTGCATTGTGCACTTACAGCCACTGAATATAACAAAGTTTCCTCGTGTGAAACTGCACAGGATATATGGAACAAGCTGGAAGTCACATATGAAGGAACAGGAAAAGTGAAGCAGTCCAAAGTCAACCAACTCATGAGAGAATATGAGTTATTTGAAATGCTTGACAAAGAATCTATTTCAGAAATGAATTCTAGATTCACCAAGATAGTCAATGACTTAAAGAGTTTGGGCAGAGACATTGAAGAGTCTGAAAGAGTAAAGAAGATTGTCAGAAGCTTACCAAGGTCTTGGCAAGCCAAGAAGACTGCCATTGAAGAAGTTCAGGACTTGAGCTTTTATTTGTATGATGAACTCATTGGGTCTCTAATCACCCATGAGATGTCACTAAAAAATCATGACCTAAGAGAAAGGTCAGAAGGAAAGAGACAAGTAGTCCTGAAGGCAGAGTCTTCTGAAGAATCATCAGAAGATGAAGAATTGGCCATGCTGACCAGAAAGTTCAAAAGAGCCTTTAGAAAAGGCAAAGGTGGAAACTACAAGAAGCCATTCAGAAGTTTTGAGAAGAAGACTTCTGACTTCGGTGAAAAGTTCAAGAGAGATCCAAACAAGCCCATTGTGTGCTATGGATGTCAGCAACCTGGGCACATTAAGCCTAACTGCCCAGAGATGAAGAAAGATAAGAAAAAGTTCAAGAAAGCTATGCTGGCTGCTTGGTCAGACTCTGAGACCAGCAGTGATCCTGAAGAGAAGGAAGAGCAAGCCCAGATATGTTTCATGGCTATTGATGAGCCATCCTCTGAAGATGTCACAGGAGAAACTTCCGCACCTCCTGAAGCAAACTATGACTCCGAGGTAAACATATCCTCTGAACAAAATATCTTTGATTCTCTTGAAGAATTGTACAGCATGTTCAAGTACCTAAAAAGGAAGTTGGACAAAAGCGAGGCTGACAAATTTCTTAGGTTTACTCAAGTTTATGCTGATATGAAAATATTGGAAGATAAACTAAGTAAACAATTCAGTTCTTCCTCCGATGACTCAAAAGTCAAAGGTAAAGAAAAACTGCCTCTGAGGAATGATAAACCTCAGAAGAAGAAATCTGTCACTCCCTCTCTTCTGAAAGAGATCTCTTCTCCTCCTGAAGTGGGAACCTCTAAGAGTGCTAATGCCTCTGAAGAAGTAGTACCTTCCCAGAAGAAGAAGAATGCTCCTAAGAAGCAAAGGGAAAGATCCAAGAATCCTCCTTCTTGCAAGTTGTGTAAGAAAGATGGACATTGGTTGAAAGATTGCAAGTATCACATTAAGAACCTTTTGCAATCTGAAATATCAGAAAAACCTGTAGAAGTTAAATCTAACTCTGAAGGACCCAATAAGGATTGGGTACCTGTCACTAATTGATTGTGTTGCAGGTTGCTCTGAGTGCTCCATCAATGTCAAAGCTGTGGTACATTGACAGTGGGTGCTCAAGGCATATGACAGGTGATGAAAAGGCATTCATCACATTTGTACCTAAAAGAGGTGGTAAAGTCAGCTTTGGAGATGCTCAGAAAGGAAGAATTCTTGGTTCTGGATCCATTGGAACCAATCCTCCGATCGAAGATGTCTCCCTAGTCAGAGGTCTGAAGTTCAATCTCCTGAGTGTTGCACAACTGTGTGATAAAGGTAGAGATGTTGTCTTCAGCTCCTCTGGATGTAAAATCTTGGACAGTAAGTCAAGGGAAGTTATTCTAACTGCTCCTAGAGTTGAAAATGTTTTCATGCTGAATCTTGAGAATCTTTGCAAAAATATATGCTTGATGTCCAAAGAGGATACCTCCTGGCTCTGGCATAGAAGACTTGCTCATGTTAGCATGGATCTTCTGGCCAAATTAGCTAGATATCAATTGGTTGAGGGTCTGCCTGAAATTAGTTTTAAAAAAAGACCATTTATGCAATGCTTGCCAAGCTGGTAAACAATCTAGAAGCTCTTTTAAAACTAAGAAAGTCATTTCAACTAAAAGACCTTTGGAATTACTTCATATGGATCTTTTTGGTCCTGTTCAACCAATGAGCATGGGTGGAAAGAAGTATGCCTTTGTCATTGTAGATGACTATTCAAGATTCACTTGGGTCATCTTGCTGTCTAGCAAAGATGAGTCACTTGGATGTTTCTCAGTTCTGATTAAGAAACTTGAGAATGAAAGGAATGAAAAGGTAGTCCATATCAGAAGTGATAATGGTGGAGAATTCAAAAACTTTATGTTTGAAGAATTCTGTGAAATCAAGGGAATTGATCATAACTTTTCTGCTCCCAGAACTCCTCAACAAAATGGGGTAGTTGAAAGGAAGAATAGAACTCTGGTTGAGATAGCCAGAACTATGATCAATGAAAGAAGGCTTCCAAAGTATTTTTGGGGAGAAGCTGTGAACACAGCTTGCTATGTTCTGAATAGAGTGCTAATCAGAAGCATTCTGAACAAGACTCCTTATGAACTCTGGAAAGGTCGAAAGCCTAAAATAGGTTACTTCAGAACCTTTGGTTGTAAGTGTTATGTTTTGAATACAAAAGAATATCTTTCAAAGTTTGATTCAAAGGCAGATGAAGCTATTTTTCTTGGCTACTCAACACATAGTAAAGCATATAGGGTTTTTAATAAGAGGACTCAAACTTTAGATGAATCCATTCATGTAAAGTTTGATGAGACTAACCCTGCAGATAGTAAAGTCTCTGAAGAAGATGAAGTTCAAGCTTCTGAAATATCATCTCCTCCTGTTGAAGATGTTATTCCTAAAGCTGCTGAAGTTGGTTCTCCTGTTGAACATGTTCCAGAAGAACATCCAACTACAGAAGTTAACTCTCTTCCAGAAGATACTCCTATATATGATTCAACAAATGATGAACAGGTTTCAGAAGACTCATTGGATCTACCAAGAGAAGTTAGAGCTCATAGGAATCATTCCTTAGAGAACATCATTGACTCTGTTCACAATCCTGTCATGACCAGAGCTCAGCTCAGAAGATATATGGGGAATGTGGCTTTTGTGTCACTACTGGAACCCAAGGACTTCTATGAAGCAGCTGATGATGACTCCTGGTTAATGGCAATGCAAGAAGAACTTGACCAGTTCAAAAGGTCAGAAGTTTGGATTTTAGTTTCCAGACCTAACAACAAGAAGGTTGTTGGTACAAGATGGGTTCTGAAAAACAAGCTTGATGAATTTGGAAATGTTGTGAGGAACAAGGCTAGACTTGTTGCTCAAGGTTACAGTCAGCAAGAAGGCATAGACTATGGTGAAACTTTTGCTCCTGTTGCAAGATTAGAAGCCATTAGAATCTTATGTGCTTTTGCATCATACAAAGGTTTCAAGCTCTTTCAAATGGATGTGAAAAGTGCATTCCTGAATGGCTACATTGATGAGGAAGTCTATGTGTCTCAACCTCCTGGTTTTGAAGATTCTAAGTTTCCTGATCATGTGTACAAGCTAAAGAAAGCCTTGTATGGACTGAAACAAGCTCCCAGAGCTTGGTATGAGAGACTGACAAAGTTCCTTCTGTCTAAGGGATTTGTCAGAGGCTATGTTGATACAACTCTGTTCACTCTGAAGAAGAACAAGGATATTCTTATAGCTCAGGTATATGTTGATGATATTATATTTGGTGCTACTAATGAATCTTTGTGCAGAGAGTTCAGTGACCACATGAAGGCTGAGTTTGAGATGTCTATGATGGGAGAATTAACCTTCTTCTTAGGACTCCAGATCAAGCAAAGTAATGATGGTGTGTTTATCAATCAAGCCAAGTACACTAGAGAAGTGCTGAAGAAATTTGGCATGATGGACTCTAATGCTGTTGATATTCCAATGGATGTCAGCAAAGACATTGATGATGAAGAAAAAGCTGGTAAACCTGTAGATATAAAAACCTACAGAGGTATGATTGGTTCTCTTTTATACCTAACAGCCAGCAGGCCAGATATACATTTTGCTGTGTGTTTTTGTGCTAGATATCAATCAAAGCCAAGAGAAATTCATGATGTTGCTGTCAAAAGAATTCTCAGATATCTTAAAGGCACACCAGAAGCTGGTTTGTGGTATCCCTGTAGTTCTGATTTCACTCCTATAGGATACACAGACTCTGACTATGGTAGAGATAAATTGAAAAGGGTCAGCACTTCTGGTGGTTGTCATTTTCTGGGGGAGTGCCTAGTCTCCTGGCATAGTAAGAAGCAAACCTCTGTGGCTCTCTCAACTGCTGAAGCTGAGTATGTTGCTGCTGGAAGTTGTGTTTCTCAGATGCTCTGGATAAAGCAACAAATTGCTGACTATGGAGTCATCCCTGGAACAATTACAATCTACTGTGATAACAAGAGTGCCATTGATCTTTCAAAGAATCCTATTCAGCACAGCAGGATGAAGCATGTTCATATTAGACATCACTTTCTGAGAGATCATGTTCTGAAGAAGGATATTATCATTACTCATGTTTCCTCTGAAGAAAACCTTGCTGACATGTTTACTAAGCCTCTGGCTGGTATGGCTTTCAGCAACTTACGAGAAGGCATTGGTATGACTTATCCTCTTCAATAACTTAGAATTATTGTCTCTGAGTATCTTAAGTGTTTGATTGTTTAAGATAATTTAGTTATAATAAATTCTAATCATGATTTGACTTGAAAGCATGCGTTATTTACTGCTTATTACGGCGCTGTTCTGTGGATAACGGTTATCTGTTCCCTTTTAAACGGTGTGAAGTTACTTTTTGAATTGGAACGGTTTCTGTGTTTGGGTATAAATAAGGGATTTCCATACTTAGAACTTTTTACACTCATTCTCTTTGCCATTAGAATTTTCATAGCTTTTTCTGTGATATCATCTCTCTTAGAAATCTTAACCTAATTTCTCATTTCCTCAAATGGCTCAAGAAATCACTGTCACTCACATCTTTTCCGATGATTCACGAAAGAAAGTTAGTCAATCTAGGGTTTTTACCTCTAGATTTTTAGATGACGAAGTCAAATCAACTGAACCTATCTCTCTTTGGCTTAGTGCTCAAAACTGGAATTCTTTCGTCTCTCTCGAAGAATTCATCTACCCTAACTTAGTTACAGAATTTTATAAGAACCTCCATTTCTTTTCTAATGAGGAGGATGTGCTTCATTCTGTGGTCGGGGATGTTGAAATCGAAGTCAGCAGGGCTTCCATTTCTCAAGTGATAGGAATTGATGATGAAGGAATCATCATTGGAGATGATGGTTCAGCAGAAGGGTTTTCAGAAGCCAACTGGGCTAGGCCAGATCTAAGTGCCAAGGAAACTTATGCCACCTGGTTGAGTCAGCACCAGAGGTGGGCACATTATTTGACTACGAATGTCTTTCTTCCGAAGGCTGGAGGAGTCAACTGTGTTTCCAACAGAGAAAGGGTTTTTATGTGGCATCTGGTCAACCAGAAGAAGATAAATTTGCCTGCCATGCTGATAAGGCAGATGAAGAATGTAACTGCTGTGAGTGCATTAGCTTATGGCTCACTCCTGACAAGGTTGTTTGAGGCAGCCTCTGTTGTTATGTCAGGAGAAGGTGTTACTAGTAGGAGTACGGTTCTGAAGATGCATACCTTCAGAAACCTCAGTTTTGATGTTACTCCGAAAAAGAATGAGAAGGGCTCCTCTGTGAGTATTGCTCAGAAGGAGATTATGGATGCAACGGTTCAGAAAGGAAAGAATGCTGCCAAGAAGGGCAAGGGCAAGAAAGGATCAAGCAAGTTGGTCCTGAATGTTGAGAAGGTTGCTGTCTCAGAACCTCTTCCCACGTTGGTTCAAACAAAAATCAATGTTGAACCTTCTGGCAAGATTGTTGCTGAGAAGCCAAAGGATGTCCTTGAGAAAGAAGCTCAGGATGCTGAGGAAGCACGCCTTGCTGAGAAAGAGAAGGCTGCTGAAGCTGAAAAGGTTGCAAGAGTTGTGGCTCTTGCTGAAGAGAAAAGGAAGAAGAAAGAAGCTGAAGATAAGTTAGCTGCTGAGCGTGAAATCGCTGCAAAGGCTAAGGCTGATGCAAAACTTTTAGAAAGTGCTGCTAATCTTGAGGGTGCTGAGTTCTCCAAGGTAAGTGAGACTTCAGAGGAAGAGGACAATGTTGCTCTGTCCTCTCGAATTGCTGAGACTGTCACTCTCACTGCCAGAATTGGGAAGAAGGCTGTGGCAAAACGAAGGGTTCTGAGAAAGAAGGACTTCGTTATTGCTTCGAGTGCTGAAATCGAGGAACCTGCTGCTCAGGAACTAGAAACTGCTGATAAAGAGCTGTTAGAGTTTTCTGATAAAGAGGATGTTGAAGCTCCTCTGATTGAAGAGCTATCTGAGGTTAGTGAACCAGAAGATGAAGAGGTTCTTGAAGAAGCTAAACAATTTGTTGAGAATGTTGACAATGAGAACTTCATTGACAATGTTCTTCTGAATCAAGGAAGAAACCCTGGTGAAAGGGATGCCTCAGAAACGCTGTTCAGGATGGCTCATTTATATGCTGAGCCAATCTCATCTTTTGATCCAAATGCCTCTGAACAGGTTATCTCATCTCCTGTCTTTACTCCTCATCCATCTCCTTCACTTCCTTCTGTCACAGAAGTAAGTGAATCTCAGAATTCCATTCCTCTGACAACTTCAACATCTGAGGTTGTCCCTCCTCCATCTACTCTTCCTTCTGAATCCTATTCAGAAGTGAATCTGTCCTCTGGACCAATTTTCACAGACTCCATTTCTACTTCCACTACTTCTTCTTTATCTTCTTTTGCTGTTTTTCCATCAATTGGAATTACTGCTCCTTCTCCTTCCATACCTTTGTCTATACCTTTTTCAATTCCCTCAACTTTACCTTCCTGCACAAATTCTTTTTCCTCCTCCTCTCCACAAATTTTCTCCTCTCCTCAAACTTCTGTCCCTCCTCTTTCAACCTCTGGACATACACCTCCTGTGTGTGATCCCTTAACTACCTCCTCCACTCCTTCAGGTTTTGCTGGATTGTCATCCAATTATGACTTTCTACGCAAACACTTGAATCGTGAAGATCTGGATAACAGATTTGGAAGTTTTGGCTTCATGGGCAGAGCTTCTGGTATTTCCGAAGCTGGAGGTGCCCCAAGTGTTGAAGAGTTGAGAAGAATGGGTCAGAGTGGCTCAGATGACCTGCTGAATATGTTTGCTGGTATAGGACAAAGAAGTTCTGCTGCTGACATGTATGCTCAGGGCATTGTGCTGCAAGAATTACACTCTCTGAAAGCTCAGAACCTGCAGCTCATGACCATGCTCCAAATGCAGGATCCTTCTGTGTATATACGCAACCTTTCTACCCTTCATCTAGCCACTTATGATGAGCTGTATAAATTGAGGGAATTAGCTCTGACCCTTCCCTCTCTGGATAATATTGCTCTTGCTTCTTCTCTGAAGGTCAATGAAAATTTGGAAATATTGACAGAAGAAGTCAAGGAAGCAAACGAGCATTATGAGGCTCATGAGAAGATGCTTCCTAGTAAGATTGAAGACCTGCAAAGTACTGCAAATCACATTCTGAGAGAAGTGAAATCTTCTGCTCAAGGTTCTTCATCTTCAGGAGCTGCCAAGATTGTATATGACATCACTCCTGATCTCAACAACCGACTCTCCAACATTGAGTCTGCTGTATCTGCTCAGAATGCACAGATTGCTGAGCTCACTGAACTCCTGAAAGTTATGCATAATCAAGCTCGTGAACAAGAGAAGACTCTTCACAATTGTTATAGGTTTGTCCGAGGACAGACTTATCTTCAGAATGAGCATCTCACGGCTGCTGTGTATGCTAACAACAGGCTGATCAAGCTCCTTCTGGAAGATGTTCAGAAACAGAGACCTATGTCTGGTCAGACCTTTGATCATATGAAGACCATTGATGATGACTTCAGAAGACGAATGGATTTGATCAATTCTGTGCGACCAACTCCTGTGCAATATCAAACTGCTCTGAATGTTCAACAAAAATTGAAGTCTCAGGGAGCTCTTGGTGTTGCTATTGGTTCTGGTCAAACGGGGGAGAAGTCTGGTCAGAAGAGATCAAGTGCTGCTGGAGGTTCCAGTGTTGTTCCTCCTCCTCAGAAGAAATCTAGGAACCTGTAATCATTTAGGACTTAAGCTTCTTAGCTAGGTTCTGGGTTGGGTAGTCTATGTCTTAGGACTTTTTCTGTTCCTCTGATTATTCTATTTCCTATGTTATCTTCTGAATGATCATATATACACTGAATCTTTTCTATACTGTCTTGCATATCTGACTTCTTAAATGTTTGCTTATGTTTCTTTTTATCTCAGTAAATTACACTTCATTATATCTAACAACTTGATCTTAAGTCTTATTAAGTTTATACAGATTGCTGAAGTTCACCATTTATACTAAAATGGGGGAGTTAATTTACTCAGAAGTAATGAAATATTTGCATCAGGAAGTCACTCTCTAACCCTCATGTTTTTCCTTTACCTTCTGACCACGGTTTGTCCATAACCAAAATGGGGGAGAATGATGAACCCTAAGTGTTTTGGTTATGTCCAAACGTTTCAGAAGATGAAAATGAAAATTAACTTGTATACTTTTCGATGTTGACTAACAATTTTCGTTAAGTTATTATGAGTTTTTCTCAGCAGATGCTGAATGAAGAATTCCTGCTTGCCTATTTTAACTCAGAAGATTAAAAAGCTGGAGACTGAAGCACTTTCTCAGAAGCTGGATGGACCGCTCTGAAGTGTTGATTGTCTGCCTAAAGCTTTTATCAGAAGTTCTCTTTTGCAAACAGAAGACTAAGGTTGTTTTAGTTCAGAAGCGCTAAGAAGAAAAACGAACATCAGAAGTTCGTTATCACGGGTTTGGTTAAGCATTTAATGCTTTGTCAGTTGCATTTAATGCAAGGCGCCAAAAGTTCAAAAAGCTGTTTGAAGGACGCGCCTGTTCACAACAAACAAAACCTGCTCTCTTACCGTTTCCCTCTAAATCAATCTTCAAGATCAGTCAACTCCATCACCTTTATCTTAATCCCATACCGGATTAGGTTAAAGTACAAAGTTGACAGAGTTGAGTATTTTGAGACCGTTTGAAGAAGTTGACAAGATTAACGGCTACTTTCATCCTTGTCATCCTTGAAGATTCAAATATCCTCAACGGTTATCTACTCAACACTATAAATAGTAGCAAAGCTCCACTGCATCAACTGGGTGTGTGATCATAGAGCAAAAATCTCAACGCACTGTTATTCAAGAAAACAGAGCACACTTTCCATTCTCAATCTTTTCTTAGCTTAGCCTTTGTAATTGTGAGAGAGTGAAGAAAAACAAGTTCATAATAGAAATCTTGTAAACTGAGATCGGTTGTGATCTTCAGTTAGATTTAAAAGAGAGAAATCTAGTTGAGATTTGAGTTGGGTGAGAAATCCAGAAAACAGAGTATTGTTGTTCTGGTGAAAATCCTTTAACTCATTTTAGGCTAGTCAGAACTAAGTGAGAAATTAGCTTAAGTTCTGTTGATGTAAAGGAGCTTCTGAACTTGCCATAAAAGTTCTGAATAGTGGATTTATAAAATCTCTGGAGGCTGCGACCTCAGAGGACAAGACGTAGTCACAGGAATTCTGTGGCGAACTTGGATAAATTGAACTGTTCATCAGGACCTCCTGAATCTCTTTCTCCCTTCTTTATACTTGTTAATTGCTTCTGTGAACTTGTATCATATTTAGTGCTGAAACAGATTTTCTCTTAAAAATCACAAGTCTGTGTTCAGAAGACTGTCCAGAAGTTCTTTACTCAGAACTTCTGTAGCTGAAAAGACAGAACCTGTCTTAAAGCAGATTATCCCTCAGAGGCTACTTCAATAAGCTTGCCTCTGACTCTGAGGATTATTGACTCTGAAAATTGAGTTTTCATTAAATCCTTGAAAATATCAGTTTTCGTTTGAAACACCTATTCACCCCCCTCTAGGTGATTCTGATCTTGTTAGGACCAACAACATAAACTTCTTCATCAATGTATCCATTTAGGAATGCACTCTTCACATCCATTTGGAATAGCTTGAAGCCTGTGTATGATGCAAAAGCACACAGAATCCTAATGGCTTCCAACCTTGCTACAGGAGCAAAAGTCTCACCATAGTCTATGCCCTCTTGCTGACTGTAACCTTGAGCAACAAGTCTTGCCTTGTTCCTCACAACATTTCCAAATTCATCAAGCTTGTTCTTCAGGACCCATCTTGTACCAACAATCTTCTTGTTCGTAGGTCTGGGTACCAAAGTCCAAACTTTTGACCTTTTGAACTGGTCAAGTTCTTCTTGCATTGCTATTAACCATGATTCATCATCTTCAGCTTCATAGAAGTCCTTGGGCTCCAGAAGTGACACAAGGCCACATTTCCCATATATCTTCTGAGCTAAGCTCTAGTCATGACAGGATTATGAACAGAGTCAATTATGTTCTTCAAGGGGTGATTCCTAGGAGCTCTAACTTCTCTTGGTACATCCAATGTATCTTCTGAAACTTGTTCATCATTTATTGAATCATATATAGGAGCATCTTCTGGAATAAAGTTAACTTCTAGAGTTGGATTATCTTTTGGGATTGGATTAGCAGTAACATGAGAAACAACTTCAGAAGCTCTTGGTGAACCATCTTCATTAACAACAGAGGATGAGACATCAGGAGCAGGAACTTTATCTTCTTCAGGAGCTCTATTATCTGCAGGGTTAGTCTCATCAAACTGAACATGAACAGATTCATCTAAAGTTGGAGTCCTCTTATTAAAAACCCTATATGCTTTACTATGTGTTGAGTAACCAAGAAAAATGGCCTCATCTGCCTTTGAATCAAACTTTAAAAGATGTTCTTTAGTATTCAAAACAAAACACTTGCAACCAAAGGTTCTGAACCTATTTTAGGTTTTCTGCATTTCCAGAGTTCATAGGGGGTTTTGTTCAAGATACTTCTGATGAGTACCCTATTCAGAACATAACAAGTTGTGTTAACAACTTCTCCCCAAAAGAACTTTGGAAGCCTTCTGTCATTGATCATGGTTCTGGAAATTTCAACCAGATTCCTATTCTTCCTTTCAACTACCCTATTTTGTTGAGGAGTTCTGGGAGCATAAAAGTTATGATCAATGCCCTTAGTTTCACAGAATTCTTCAAACTGAAAGTTCTTGAATTCTCCACCATTATCACTTCTGATATGGATTACCTTTTCATTCCTTTCATTCTGAAGTTTCTTTACAAGAACTGAGAAACATTCAAATGACTCATCTTTGCTAGCAAGCAGGATAACCCAAGTGAATCTTGAATAGTCATCTACTATGACAAAGACATATTTCTTTCCACCCATGCTCATTGGTTGAACAAGACCAAAAAGATCCATATGATGTAATTCTAAAGGTCTTTTAGTTGAAATGATTTTCTTAGTTTTAAAAGAGCTTCTGGATTGTTTTCCAGATTGACAAGCAGTACACAAATGGTTCTTTTTAAAACTAATTTCAGGCAGACCCTCAACCAATTGATATCTAGCTACTTTGGACAGAAGATCCATGCTCACATGAGCAAGTCTTCTATGCCAGAGCCAGGAGGTATCCTCTTTGGACATCAAGCATATATTTTTGCAAAGATTCTCAAGGTTCAGCATGAAAACATTTTCTACTCTAGGAGCAGTTAGAATAACTTCCCTTGACTTACTGTCCAAGATTTTACATCCAGAGGAGCTGAATACAGCGTCTCTACCTTTGTCACACAATTGTGCAACACTCAGGAGGTTGAACTTCAGGCCTCTGACTAGGGAGACATCTTCAATAGGAGGGTTGGTTCCAATTGATCCAGAACCAAGGATTCTTCCTTTCTGAGCATCTCCAAAGCTGACTTTACCACCTCTTTTAGGATCAAATGTGATGAATGCCTTTTCATCACCTGTCATATGCCGTGAGCACCCACTGTCAATGTACCACAACTTTGACATTGATGGAGCACTTAGAGCCACTTGCAACACAATCAATTAGTGACAGGTACTCAATCCTTATTGGGTCCTTTAGAGTTAGAGTTGCATTCAGCAGGTTTTACTGATATTTCAGATTGCAAGAGATTTTTAATGTGATACTTGCAATCTTTCAACCAATGTCCATCACTCTTGCACAACTTGCAAAAATGAGGACTTTTGGATCTTTCCATTTGCTTCTTAGGAGCTTTGTTCTTCTGGGAAGGTACTACTTCTTCAGAGGCAATATCACTCTCAGAGGTCCCCACATCAGGAGGAGAAGAGATCTCTTTCAAAAGAGAGGGAGTGACAGATTTCTTCTTCTGAGGTTTATCACTCCTCAGAGGCAGTTTTTCCTTACCTTTGGCTTTTGGGCCATCAGAAGGAGAACTGAATTGCTTACTTAGTTTTTCTTCTAGTATTTTCATATCAAAATAAACTTGAGTAAACCTAAGAAATTTGTCAGCCTCACTTTTGTCCAATTTCCTTTTTAGGTACTTGAACATACTATAAAGTTCTTCAAGAGAATCAAGGATATCTTTTTCATGATATATGTTTACCTCATAGTCATATGCAGCTTCAGGAGGTGCGGAAATCTCTCTTGTGGTATCTTCAGAGGTTGGCTCATCAATAGCCATGAAACATATTTTTGCTTGTTCTTCATTTTCTTCAAGATCACTGCTGGTCTCATAGTCTGACCAAGCAGCCAGCATTGCTTTCTTGAACTTTCTCTTATCCTTCTTCAGCTCAGGACAGTTAGGCTTAATATGTCCTGGTTGTTAACATCCATAACACACAATAGGTTTGTTAGGATCTCTCTTGGATTTTTCACCAGAATCATGAGTTTTCTTATCAAAGCTCCTGAAAGGCTTCTTGTAGTTACTACCTCTGCCTTTTCTAAAGGCCTTCTTAAACTTTCTGGTCAGCATAGCAAGTTCCTCATCTTCAGAGGATTCTTCAGAAGATTCAGCTCTCAGGACAACTCCTCTTTTTCCTTTTGACTTCTCTCTTAAGTCATGGTTCTTCATTCACATCTCATGAGTAATTAATGAACCAATGAGTTCATCATAAGTGTAACAACACAAGTCCTGAACTTTTTCTATAGTTGTCTTCTTAGCTTGCCATGACCTTGGTAAGTTTCTGAGAATCTTTTTCACTCTCTCTGATTCTTCAATATCATTTCCCAAACTCTTCAAGTCATTGACAATCTTGGTGAACCTAGAGTTCATATCTGATATAGATTCTTTGTCAAGCATTTCAAATAGCTCATAACTTCTCATGAGTTGATTGACTTTGGATTGCTTCACTTTGCATGTGCCTTCATAGGTTACTTCAAGCTTGTCCCAAATATCTTTGGTTGTTTCACAAGCAAAAACCTTGTTATATTCAGTAGCATTAAGTGCACAATGTAACATATTTACTGCTGAGGCATTAGTTTGTAATTTCTTAAGGATATCATCAGTATACTCCTTAGTAGAAATTATAACACTCCCCAGACCTGCTTCTTCCCTAGTTGGGAGGAAATCACCATTTGTGACAACAAGCCAAGCACTCATGCTCTGAGCTTGGATGAAGTACATCATCCTCTTTTTCCAGTAAGAGTAATTGTCACCATCAAACTGTGGTGGTCTAGTTGTAGAGGAACCTTCAGGAATCATCTGATCAGAGGTGTTCTCAAGTAGGTGTCTACTAGCCATCTCTATTCATTCTGATAAGGATCTTACACTTAGATTGTTAGATCTTTTAGTACATATACGAAGTGACCTTCGCTCTGATACAACTTGTTGGCCCTAACAAGATCAGAATCACCTAGAGGGGGGGGGGGGGTGAATATGTGTCTAATTCAAAAACTGAAAAACTTAAGTTTTTAGAGAAACTTAATTTTCAGGGTCAAATTTCTTCAGAATCAGAGGCTAGCTTAATGAAGGAGCCTCTGAGAGAAATTCTGCCTTTAAGCAGTTTTCTGCTTTTAAGCAACAGAAGTTCTGTGTTAGGAACTTCTGGACAGTCTTCTGAACAAAGACAGAAGATAAAGAGCAATACAATTTCAACACTAAATATTCAGCAAGTGCACAGAAGCAAAATAACAAGTTAAAGGAAGGGAGAAAGAGATTCAGGAGATCCTGAGTTGAACAGTTTGATTTATCCAGGTTCGCCACAGAAGTCCTGTGACTACGTCCTGTCCCCTGTGAGCGCAGTCAACAGAAATTTTAAATCCACTATTCAGAACGTTTATGGCACGTTCAGAAGCTCCTTTACATCAACAAAACTTAAGCTATTTTCTCACTTAGTTCTGACTAGCCTAGAAAGAGTTAAAGGATTTTAACCAGAACAACAACAATCCTGTTTTCTGGAATTCTCACCCAACTCAAGCCTCAACTAGATTTCTCTCAAAATCTAACTAAATATCACAAATGATATCAATTTACAAGATTCCTATTATGAACTTGTGTTTCTTCACTCTCTCACTTTTACAGATATAACAAGAAAAGATTGAGAATGGAAAGTGCCTTGGTTTGCTTGTTAAAACAGTGCGTTAAGATTTTTGCTCAAAAATCGCGTATATGGCACAAAAGAGCTTGGCTACTATTTATAGTGGCTTGAGATGATCGTTGCTTGATTTTGAATCTTCAATTTGATGATGACATCGTTGTAGCCGTTAATCTGTCATTTCTTCAAACGGTCTTCAAACACTTTGATTCTGTTAACCTTGTTCTTTAACTTAATCCGGTAAGTGATTTGAAATCAATGATAAGGTTGACTGGAATGTTTCTTCATTTGGATCAACAGAGGGTAGACAAGAGAAAAACTGGTTTTGTTTGTTGTGGACAGGTGCGCTTCTTCAAAACAGCTTTTTGAACTTTTGCCGCCTTGCATTAAATGTAGATGTTAGAAGCATTAAATGCTTAACAAAACCCGTGACTTAAGCTTCTGAGTGCTTAATTCCTTTTGTCTAAGCTTCTGATCAAATGGAACAACTTCTGGTTGCAATTGAACATTGAGGAGAGCTTTATCAAACTTCTGAGGTTCATCAGAGCGGAGCATCCAACTTCTGAGCTTTAACTTCAGTCTTCAATTATTCTTCTCTTCTGAGTTCCTTATGCAATCCAGAGATTCTTCTTTCAGCATTTGCCGAGAAAGACTTATACAAAACTTAACAAAAAATTGTTCGTCAACATTGATAAGTACAAGTCAATATTAAATCTTCATCTTCTGAAACGTTTGGACGTAATCAAAACATGTAGGGTTCATCAGTTAAGGATCAGAGATGGGTTAATCGGCGGGGAAAATGATGGTGAATCTACATTTGAAGTACCCGATGAGATATTAATCAAAGATTCCGAAAATCCTATGCAAGCAATTGTTGACAGCACTTATCCGAATCTGTTGCATAATCATCAAGATGCATGATATTTGCAAGAACGTTCAATTTTATCTCATACACTCGATATTGTGAATAAGGTGAATGATCATATTTTGGATACATGGCCTGGTGAAGAGGTGACTTATTTAAGTTCTGAAGCTATTTGCAAGGTTAACAACTACTCAGATTGTCATGATGATGTTTACACTCTAGAGTTTTTAAATACTATTAAAGCTTCTGGATTGCCGAATCATAAGTTGACATTGAAAATTGGTGTACCTGTGATGTTACTTCGTAATATAGATCAAACTTCTGGGCTTTGTAATGGTACTCGGTTAGCCGTTATTGAGGGAAAAGTAATTACTGGATGTAATGTTGGACAAAAGGTTTTTATTCCTCGGCTTGCTTTGACTCCATCAGACCTCACATTGCCATTTAAGTTTCAAAGAAGACAATATCCTTTAGTGGTATGTTTTGGAATGACAATAAACAAAAGTCAAGGTCAATCACTTTCACACGTTAGGCTGTACCTTCCCCGTCCCGTTTTCAGTCATGGACAACTATATGTTGCAGTATCCAAAGTTAAGAGCAAATCTGGACTAAAAATACTTATTTGCGACGAGGAAGATAAAACATGTAATTGTACCAAGAATGTAGTTTTCAAAGAAGTTTTCAATAATTTGTAATTAGTTGTTATAAAAAATTCAATCATATTTATTATTTTAGATTTTTAATTTTTAATTTATGATATCTATACCGTGCGTCGCACGGGTAAAAGGCTAGTAATTTTACTAGTCTACTAGAAAACGATGACAAGTACTTCATATATAGTAAATCATGGCCACCGTTTTCCAGTTAGGAAGATGTTGGAAGGGGATGCACAAGCTCGTCCAATTTTGATCCTATGTGTTTCTAAAATCTGCTTTTGTTATGAACCAAAGACTGAAGACTTTGGCATGGATGCGGGTGGATACAAAAATACAATGAAAAGTTGAACTGACTAATGGCTGGTAAGAAATTGCCAAAAATAGTTTTTACTCTAAATTTATATCTAATGAAGTATTAAAATGCATTTTTGTTGCTCAGGCATTCTATAGATGTTATTCTGCATGTAGCACTGTCAAAGCAGCTTCCTGTTGTACAACTATTTGTAGGAGAGAAACTTAGAGTCAAATTTTTACTCATGTGCTCTTTGTTTCCCTTCTATTATTGGAACGTGTGAGCAATTTGTCTGTTGCTTATGATTCAACTGTCAAGACTGTGAAGATATGGGCAACTGGGTTATGGGGCCAGAGGTTGAACCTGCTTCACCTCTCGAACCTCTTGTAAGCTTATGGTGTCAACATGTAGTTGAAGTATTGGGATTTTTACTGAGGGTTCTCTTGTTTTAACTTAATATCAACGGAAGTTACTTATTGCGTATAAATGGAACTTACATAGCACATTAGCTGATCAATTAGGATTTGGTATGCATAATTGCTTTATTTCATTCAACATAACACACCAGCGTGTCATTCATTTTTTTATCTACTTTCCTCTTTATGTATGCGATTTAATAACTTTCTGCATGTAAGGGCCTCATTTGGCATAAGTGCATGAAAAACAATGGTGGTCATGTTCCTAAGACATATATTGGTGTCACATGATTATGCCCTGTAACGTACACGATGTAACATAAAGCTCTTCCTTCTTTCTCATTCCTCTGGTCTACTAATCACACTCAACATGTAATTCTTGCTTATTACGTTTTTCATACATATATAGTTACGGTGGACCTATTGTGATATTTGAGAATGGAGGCTTATGCAATCCAATTGTTCGACTGAAGGTGACTTCAGAACTAGCCAACTACAATTTACTTTATCTTTTCCCCCCTAAAATCTGGTGATCCTTCTCCTGTAGTGAGAAATGGTCCAGATCGCTTCTAATATTGTGAAGTAGAGCCTTTATGCATCTTTGGATCTAAAACATCTTTATAGGCTAGAAATGAGGTTTTTTTCATTGCATACATTTAGGATTTTGTATTATCTATATCTGATGAAGTTCATGTTGAAAACTGCGATCTATAACTTTGTATTATTCGTAATTATAAAATTTGTGTAATTCCCTAACTACATCTTCATCAAAAAAGCTCTAAATGGTATACAACAACATGAGAAATCAAAAGAGAGTTAACTAATTCACTTGGTCTGTGCCAAGAAGTTCTGAGACTCCATTTCGTAAAGAAACCCTGCATTTTTAGAGTCATTTGCTGACCATATAAAAATGCCATGAAGCTTGTTCATCTCTCTAAGATTACTGCAAGCCTTAAAGAATCCATTCTGAGGTTTCAAACTCCACTTTTATCCGTTCCAAAACTCACTAATATCCTACCTCCTCTATAGTTGGAGCTCTGAATCTCAAAGTATCTCAAAAACTTAGAAACAGTTGTACCCTTAGGATAATCATAGAATTGAAAGTTAACATAGTTTATAATAGGGGTGAGCAAATCCGAACAGAAATCTGAAATCTGAAATCCGAAAAAATCGAACAGAACCAATTCGAACCGTTCTTTATTTGGTTTGGTTAGAATTTTATTTTTTAGGTATTTCGAATTATGGTTCGGTTCGGATGAAAACCGAATTAAACCATAATACATTATAATTATTCACTGTTATTTATTTTTTAGGATTCTATCTTTTAGGTATTTTATGATTGTATGAGTTTTAAACTTCCAATTCGTTGTGGAATCGTATGTTTATGTTTGTTTGGCTGAGTTTTAATTATTATTTTGTTATGGAGTGCTATTTTATTCTATATAAGTTTTTATGATTTTAGATTATTTGTAATTGATTTATTAGGTCATTGTCAATCAGATTCATGACATGAGTTATTTAAGAATATGAAATTGTATTCCAGGGACGATTCCTTGTTAATTATTTACAAAAACCTTTTCTAATTAATAAATAAATATTCCGGTTTTCATCCGAACCTATCCGAACCAAACCGAAATTAATTCGGATCGGATTGATCGGAACCGAATTAATTTCGGTTTGGTTTGGATCACAAAAATATCCCTTGTTCGGTTCGGATTGGATCGGTTTTTTATCCGAACCAATCCATGCTCACCCCTAGTCTATAAGATGCCATATTTCTTCCATAAGGCCAAGTAATATGGTTTCACTGAATCATCATCATACGGTGCTATTGAAGTAAATGATATAATCTTTTGCTGTTTCAGATAAAAGAGAAGCCGTCCTATGCATTCAGCAAATGTATCCGGACTTGCATGGAAATGTTCGTAATCAATATCAATTCCATCCAAGTTGTACTTCCTTACTATCTCCGAGATCGAATGGATAGCATTGCTGACCAAAGAATTGATTGATTTAGGTTGGAAAAATACAAATTGATTGTTGGCTATGGTGTCACCCCCAAGACTTATAGCCACCTTGACGTTCGGATGACGGGCTCTGATGGAGGAAACAACAGACGGGTTAAGGTTATTCCTGTCCCAGTATGCACTGAAGTACCCATTGGTTGGGGATGGATTATGGGAAGATGATGTGTAGTCAATGACAAAGGAGAAAATGAAGTGGAATTCAACATTCGGGTTAACCGGTACGTCTGTAAATTTGACATTGTTTCCCTCAGCTCCAATATACTCTCTAAAGAGCTTAGAGTTTGTCGGGGTGCTTGTGTTGATGAATATGTTTTAAGAAGAGCTAGAAGCAATATTGCAAATTTATGCATGGTTGAGGAGATTCATTGAGCAAAAGGAACCTTTCGACGAAGGTATATATATTAGTGTAGCTGATGATTTATCTGCTTTGAGTTTACAAAATACTTTGTTTTTCACCAGTTGTCCGATTTAGAGTTAAAGTCTAGTAATATTCTTTGATGGTACTTTTTTTTTTGAAACAATTCTTTGATGGTACTTATTCCTAAGTATTCATTTATACTTTGAATATTCAGATAAGTTTATAGTGACATGGGATATTTCTTGACTTCATGTAATCTTTTTTGACCTTATGCTTGAAAATGAGATCTTGATATTGTTGATGGAACTAATATTCCTGCAGGCAGAAGAAGACAAGGAACATATGTTGTCACACAACACATATTCTATTGCCAAAAGGAAAAAAAGACATTATGGCCGGCGGAATATGAAGGCACATAAAATCTTGTTTCAACTATGTCTGTAAATAATTTATGTAATCAAATATGAACTATGTGAATGGGGTTGGAACAACATATTGTACTATATGAATGGAAGCAGTCAGGCATCAGCCAATATAGCTAAGAACAAGAAAAGTTTGCTATTTAAGTCAAGGCCAAAAACACATGCCACATCAAATGAAATTATTTACTATTTCTAGTTAACTTTTGTTTTCTATGGTTGATTCCACAACCCCACCTACAAGTATCAACAGTTTCCTATATTTAAATGTTTTTTTTCTTAACTTTGTAAATTTAATTATACAGGATATGGGTTTTGTAGATCCGACACTATTCGATTTTAATGGGAGTACTCAAATATAAAAAAAATTGGGATAAAACTAAGTTTTAAAATATCTTTGGAGTGGTGCAGGCAATGTATGTGTTATCCATTACTCGTTAAATGTTACTTATAAAGTTAGAATAATATTTGTACATTGTTTTTATTTTCCTTTTAAGAATTTTTTCAAAACTCGTTTTAGAAAGAAAACTGGAAAATTATTGATCCATTCACGGCTTAATACCTCACTAGCCCCTTAAACTTGACAGAAAAGTCGTATTGGCCCCTTAAACTTAAGACATGTTTCACGCGCCACTTAAACTTGGAATTTTTTTAACATCAAGCACAAACTTATTCAATATGCAACTACACTCATGTGTGTGTAACACACACACTGACATGGAAATTGACCTTTTAAAGACCATTTAAACAATGACACATGTAAAGTTTCAATTAAATTTATAAAAAATAATTATATAAAATTAAAAGGATTTAAAAAGTAAAAAAATCTATTCACTTTTATCTTATTCTCAACATCATCTTCTTCATCCCTCCTTTCAACATTCGCTTGGAAACACCTCAACATCAACCTAATCTCTAACCTGCGACCAAACTCTCCGCTCCGCCAGCAAAGTTTTATTCATTACTCTCGAGGAAAAATCTCAAATTCCTAGATCTGAATTTGTTACAAAAACATTCCAATTAGAACTTATGTTTGGGTCAAATAAGACCCAGTTTCTCTCCCCAAATTATTACTCTTCTTATTCAGTCCTCACCCTTTCTTTTTCTCACACACACAAACTTAAATAAACCTAAGCAAATATAATGAAACATAATCAAGAAATCAAAATAAACAAAGAATTTATGTCAAAAATCCGGCCAAAAAATGAAATTAGATGAAGAAAATGAAGAATTTGAAGGTTTGATTGCAGAATTCATAAAAAAAATGGATGAAATTGAGATTGAAAGTGTGACTTCATAAAAAATGGATCCAAGAGATGACAGAGGTGACCGTGTAAAGAACATAAAAGAAGAAGGATATTAGTGGGAAGTTTTTTGAAATTTTTCTTAATAATGGAGAAAAGAATGTAAAGAGATGATGAAATTTTAATTTTAGATTTAAGGATTAATATGGTAATATTTGACTTTTTATGATGAAATTTGATCTTTTTCATAAACCACGCGCCTGGCTTTTGGGTTAGCACCAAAAAATTGACAGCTAAGATTTTTGTGTTTAATGTTAACAAAATTGACAAGTTTAAGTGGCGTGCGAAACATGTCTTAAGTTGAGGGGGTCAATGCGGCTTTTTTTGTCAAGTTTAAGGGGCTGATGAGGTATTATGTCATCTATTCACTCATTTGTTTTTGTTGTTTTTTTTAAAGAGAAAAATACTTTATTGATTTGTTAGATCGTTGCATAAAGCATTCAACAGAAAAATCTGGAAGCAAAAAAGTGATAAATTACCTAGGATAATTGAGAGAATTACGTGCTATAGCATACGCAACCTCATTCGCCATTTTAGGAACAAAAGACACGACTTTAATTAAATTTTCGTACTCCTCAATATTCTGACCCGACTTTACAACATCATCCACCACAACCTTAGCATCCAATTCAAACTCCACATGAGAAAGATCCAAACCAACCACCCATTCAATACTCCGCCAATGAGCCAATACCTCGATCATTCTAGGATTGTATTAAAAATCATGTTTTAGTCACTAGAAAAATCAAAACATTATATTAATCATTTATGAAAATAAATATGATTTATATTTTTGATTCCAATCAATTGACATTCTTATCAAAATTATTGATTTATAAATATTATATTTTTTTCGTTTTTATTTATATTTAACATATTAATTTAAAGGTAAATTTTATAAAAAAACTCTTGTGGTTATAAAAATTGTCAAATAAGTGACTGTAAGTTGTTTTTTGATAAAAAAATGATTCTGGTTTTTCGTTTACCAAAAGAGTGATTTGTTATTTGGATATCATAAAAATGTCCACTAACAACTTAATTAAGACAAAAAAATTCAAGAATTAAGGTTTGTCTCTAATTAGTACATTCTCTACTATAGAATGATTTTTTATTTGTCAAAATCACCATTTTTGAAATTCTCTCTCTAAACATTCGCTTTGTCTCTCTTCACGAAACAACACCTAAATGACTTTAAAATTGAAAAGTGTAAGAATTAAAGTTGCTTAGAAAATTGCCAATTCTTGAAATATTTCGTTTTTCATGTCGTTAACAGTCATTTTTTTGACAATTTTTGCAACCACAGAGTTTTTCTTTTTGAAATTTACCGTTAATTTAATTATAATATTAATTTTTCGTATAGGTTGAAGATGCGTTTGACTATTTTTTGAATGGTTTTTTTATGGTTAATTTGTTTTTAACGAGTAAGATGGAAGTTGATCTAATGGTGGAGGAAACAAAGTAAACAAAATAACAAAATAAGGTGAAAATTGAAAGACGTCATGGCTTAGGTTTTAGGAGTCGCCAATCTCCCTCCTCTCCGCTTCCATATTTTCCAGCGATTTGGTCATTAAATCTTTGCGTCAACGTTCTCTTGATTGCCCTATTAAGGTTTATTGTTTTTCTTGAGCAAGAATATCTCGTGTACAAAGAGTTAGGATTGTTAATAAGAATGTCTCCCGTATGAGGAGTTAAGATTAGGATATTTTAAGTCGTCTTTACCTGGTTCGGTCGTTTTCTTTTTTCGTGATTTAATTGTTATTGTCGATGTTGGTTTGATTTGTTGTGGGTGTAGTGATGGGGTTGACGGATGAGATCTTGGAATTAGCATTCAACCTCGATTTCTCCCTCCACGAATGTGTGTTTGGTTTGGATAGAAACTTGATTGAAGTTTGTTCCGTTCGGAAAGCCCTTAGTTGGATCAAGGACTATAATTGGATGGAAGCAACAAATGAGATCTTGGAATTGACTTTCAACCCCGATTTCCCTCTCCATGAGTGTGTGTTTGGTTTGAATCTGATATTTATGAAAGCTTTTTTTGCTCAAAAAGCTCTTAGCTGGATCAAGAATTGTAATTGGAGCAATGTTGCAGTTGGATTTGGATTCTTTGTTAGTTGTGCAGTTAATGGCCCGCCGGTTAGAGATTTATTCCCCTTTTAACGATATAGTTAAAGATTGTAAGTTGTGGTTTAACGAGGTTTTCAATTGCTTTATTGTGTTTCTTAAACGCTCAACTAATATTGTCGCTCATGATGAACCCTATGTGTTTTGGTTAGTTCAAAGTGTTTCAGAAGATCATTAAATACATATGACTTGTATACTTATGAATGTTGACTAACAATTTCTGTCAAGTATTCTGTAAGTCTTACTCAGCAGGTGCTGAATGAATTAAAATTTGCTTCATCAATGGACTCATAAGAGAGTTCTAAGACAATCCAGAAGACAAAGCTCAGAAGCTGGAAGCTACGCTCTTAAGACCTTCAGAAGATTGCTCAAGCTATCCTCAGAGGTTCAAGTATCGAGAAGCAAAGGTTATGTTTAAGATCAGAAGACCAAAGACAAAGGGAATGTGTTCAAAAGACAGATCACATGATTCTGTTAAGCATTTAATGCACCTGTCAACGCCAAAGTTTAAAAAGCTGTTAAAGGAGCGTTTGTACTGTTCACTACAAAACAAACTCAGTTTCTTCCATGTCTACCCTTGGTTGATCTTAATGAAGAAATTTCTCAGTCAACTTTGTTTGCAATTCAAATCTATTACCAGTTTTGGATTAAAGGACAAGGTTAACGGAATCAAAGCTGTTTGAAGATCGTTTGAAGAACAAGACAGATTAACGGCTACAACTCTATCATCTCTCAAATTCAAACTCCAAATCAAAGCAACAGTCATCTCAAAGCACTATAAATTGTAGTCAAGCTCAAATGTGTCACACACGCGAGAATTTTTTGAGCTCTCTCAACTCACTGTTATTCTTAAGCAAAAACAGAGCATTCCATTCTTTCTTCTTTTCTTATTTGATTTTGTAAAAGAGAGAGAATGAAGAAAATACAAGTTCACAATAGAACTGAAAACTGATATCGTTTATGATATTCAGTTAGAATTGAGAGGAAAACCAGTTGAGGTTTAAGTTGGGTGAGAAATCCAGAAAACAGGGTTGTTGTTGTTCTGGTGAAAATCCTTTAACTTATTTTAGACTTGGTCAGAACTAAGTGAGATATTAGCTTTAGTTCTATTGATGTAAAGGAGCTTCTGAACGTGCCATAAATGTTTTGAATAATGGATTTGAAATCTCTGCTGACTGCGCTCACAGAGGACAGGACGTAGTCACAAGACTTTTGTGGAGAACCTGGATAAATTGACTGTTCTTAGAACCTCCTGAATCTCTTTCTCCCTACCTATTTAACTTGTTATATTTGCCTCTATACAACTGCTTTATATTCAAGTATTGAAACAGATTGCTTTATATTTTATGTCTTTATTCAGAAGACTATCCAGAAGCTCTGTTATACAGAACTTCTGTTGCTGAAAAGGCAAAATCTGCCTTAAAGCAGAGTCTCTCGCAGAAGCGCTTCCTAGAAGCTTGCCTCTGATTCTAAAGAGACTGGATTCTGTTCAAATTTCTCAAAACTTGAAATTTGACTTAAACACCTATTCACCCCCCTCTAGGTGATTTTGATCTTGTTATGGCCAACAAGTGGTATCAGAGCGAAGGTCACTTCATTTATTTACTAAAAGATCTAACAATCTAAATGTAAGATCCTTATCAGAATTGCTAGAGATGGCTGGTAGACACCTTGCTGAAGGTTCTTCTACAACCAGACCCCCTCAATTCAATAGTGACAACTATTCTTACTGGAAAAAGAGAATGATGTATTTCATTCAAGCTCAGAACATGGGCGTCTGGTTAGTTGTTACCAGAGGAGACTTCATCCCAACTAGGGTAGAAGAAGGTTTAGGGAGAGTTATAATTCCCCAAGAACTTTGGTCTGATGAAATCCTTAAAAAACTCCAGACTAATGCTTCAGCAATGAATATGTTGCATTGTGCTTTAACTGCTACTGAATATGACAAATTTCTGCTTGTGAAACAGCCAAGGAGATTTGGGACAAGCTAGAAGTAACTTATGAAGACACAGGCAAAGTGAAGCAATTAAAGGTCAATCAGCTCACGAGGAGCTATGAACTATTTGAGATGTTGGACAAAGAATCTATTTCAGAAATGAACTCCAGATTCACCAATATTGTCAATGACTTGAAAAGTCTTGGAAAGGATATTTCAGAAGAAAAACGTGTAACTAAAATCCTCAGAAGCTTACCTATAACACTCCCCAGACCTATTTCTTCCCTAGTTGGGATGAAATCACCTTCTGTGACAACAAGCCAGGCACTCATGCTCTGAGCTTGAATGAAATACATCATCCTCTTTTTCCAGTAAGAGTAATTGTCACCATTGAATTGTGGTGGTCTAGTTGTGGAGGAACCCTCTGGGATCATAAGGTGAGAGTTGTTCTCAGGTAGGTGTTTACCAGCCATCTCTATTGATTCTGATAAGGATCTTACACTTAGATTCTTAGATCTTTAGTAAATATACGAAGTGACATTCACTCTGATACCACTTGTTGTCCCTAACAAGATTAGAATCACCTAGAGGGGGGGGGGGGGGGTGAATATGTGTCTAAGTCAAAAAATGAAAATTTAAGCTTTTCGAGAAACTTAAGATTCAGAGTCAAATTTCTTTAGAGTCAGAAGCAATCTGAAGGAATTTGACTCTGAAACTTATGAAAGAGCTTCTGAGAGAAATTTTGCTTTTAGACAAATTTTGCCTTTAACCAACATAAGTTATGTTTAATAGATATTCTGGACAGCCTTCTGAACAAAGATAGTGAAAGTAAATGAGCACTAAATATGTAAAAAGTTGCACAGAAGCAAAATAACAAGTTATAGGGAGGGAGAAAGAGATTCAGGAGGTCCTGAGTGAACAGTTCGATTTATCCAGGTTCGCCATAGAAGTCCTGTGACTACGTCTTGTCCCCTGTGATCGCAGTCAGCAGAGATTTTAAATCCACTATTCAGAACGTTTATGGCACGTTCAGAAGCTCATTTACATCAATAAAACTTAAGCTAATTTCTCGCTCTGTTTTGACTAGCCTAGAATAAGTTAAAAGGATTTGTTCTCTGGATTCTCACCCAACTTAAACCTTAACTAGATTTCTCTCAAATCTAACTGAATATCACAAACGATATCAGTTTACAGATACTAGATATTCCTAGACCTCGAAAGTCCATCGCCGCCTTGGTAGCGTCTAGCGATTTTTAATACACTGATATTGCTAGATCTATACAGATACTAGATATTTTTAGTTGGATTTCTCATGTTAATATATATTAGTTTAATTTTTCAACCTGTTATTCCGATCTGTTATTTCTTAGGTCTTTTCCCACCTGTATTCGTACGTTGACTCCATTTTTATTTTTTTTGTCTTATGTTTCCTTCCTTTATTTGTTTTTACAAATATAATCTATATTAATAATTTTAGAAGAAAAATGTTATAAATGCATATTGTTGGAAAATTCGGGTGTCATTTTTTAGAGACACGATATGATTACAACCCTTGTTTATTATATTTCCTCAAAAAATAAAATAAAATACACTTTATAAATTTAACTCTAGTTTATTATATTTTTTTTATAAATAACTCTAGTTTATTATATGCTTATTCAGGAGTATTTTATATATCTGTTCCAACAAAAAATATTATTTTATATATTGAAACCCCTTATGTTGTTTTAATTTAAACAAAATTGATGTTCTCTGATATATGTGATGAACCAATATTTGACTCCATTGTTCATTATATTTTAGCACCTTTGATTAATAAATTTCGGCCCAAAGTAAATTTTTTTGTATATTATTGTTGCTGATTTTTGTTAATTATAGGTAGTGGATCATGACATGGTGGATAACATCACAAATTTGCAAATAATTCCAACCAGCCATGCAGAAACAACCAAGTTGCATGCATAAACAACCAATTTGGGAGAGATAAACCTTGCATGTGTAGGAGAGAGAGAGAGAGAGAGAGAGAGAGAGAGAGAGAGAGATGACCGTGAAGAGAGAAGTTAGTGGGGAGGAAAACTTCAGTTGACTTCAGATTTAATGATTTTGATTATAGTTTATACGTCTTGTAGGTCTTTGTGGTTTATGGAGCAGTTTTTTTTTGCAACGGGAAACGACGGTGGTGACTGGAGGTGACCTCCGACCATTTTCCGGCGATGGCGACTGTCGAGATTTGAGAGGCGGCGGTAGTCAGTTTCGAAAGAGGTAATGAACATTTTAGCTCTCTTATTTTTTTATGGGTCTATTTCTTGATGTTATATTCTTTGATGTTTGAGATGTTTGGATCGGATGCATGTTTCATGCATGATTCATCGCTGTTTCTGTAGGTTTACTGATTTCGAAAGTCTTATTTACGTTTGCATGATTTACATTGATGAAATTGTATGAGTTTATTCGTTCTTGATTTGTTTTTGTGAGGCTCGGATGTTAGGTGTTGGATTTTACGACGTAAAATCCTTGCATTGGCTATTTAGTATTAGTTTATTGCATTTTTTGTTAACATGAACACGATACGTCACTGTTTTTGTGGGTTTTATGTTTATCAAGTGCTTATGGACGTATTCCGGTGGGAATTTTGCTAACTTAAATATGGTTTATTACTACGTTTATGGATTTCGATCTATTTGTCTTGTTGAATCATTTCTTTTGTGAGGCATCGATTAGCCTATACGGTTTTGACTTAAATTATCATTTTGATTGGAGATCTTACTAGGTAAAATATTGGCGAAGTATTTTATTTGAAATGTTATGCATGATGAGATTAATTAGAGGACTAAGTGAACCTTTTTTGTCATCTTGATATTTGCTAATTGTTCATTTTAGCTATTTCGAGTCTTGTATATGATTAAAGGAGGTATTTTGGTTATTAAAAGTTCATTTTTGATCGTAAGAGTGTTTAATGGGGCTGTTTTTGGCATTTTAACCATATGGTAACTTTTTATTTCTTCTAAGGACTTGACTTATTCACGAGGTTCCAAGAGAAGAAAAAGAGGGGAAGACGGATTCTAAGTTAAACTGCAATAACATCGCGCCTTCTAACTTTTCATTTTTTCTTGAATCGTGTATATACTAACTTTGTTATATTTTTTGTTTCCTAGGCCATTTCATTTTCATAAGGAATATGCCGCTTTCGTGAAGATGTTCGTGAGTCTAGACCCGGACGCGTGTGAAGCTCAAATGAAGAAAATTACATATATGTTTTAGTATTTTTTTTCATATTTTTTATAGTTCTTATTATGGGTTTGTAATAGTTTGGCCATTAGGTCATTTATTTGGTGAGGTTGGGTTCGGGTTTATGCATGCGGGAAGGGTTAGATTAATTAATTAGGGTTTTTAAACTTGCTTTTCTTTTCTTTAGATATATACGTAAAAAAAAATCGGAGCTCTAAGGTAAAAAAAGAATAGGTAGAAATAGACGGAGAAGAAAAATGAATGAAATGGAATGAAAATGAATAGAACAAAAACTATAACAAATAGATTAATTAGTGAAGATTAGAACCTGTGTATTGAATGCCGGAGAACAAAGCTAGAATAAATCTTCCTCCCTTTCTCTCTGAATCACTATAGTGAGTGAAGAAAAGACAAAGGTAGATTACACCCGAAAAACGCTTAAAAATTGTTAAGTAAACTCTCCACTAAAGAAATCTGTTGCAGCAACATTTTCTGTTTTTAGAAACTTTCTAACTTTTTCTCCAAAAAAAAACCTCCTTTTTTCTGAAAACGGACTTTCCTTTTATAGGAAAGAAAAACCGCAAAGTTACAGTTTTACCCTCCCATGATTTCTGCTTACTTCACTATTCGCGACACTGTTCATGCTACAGTAAAATTATCCATTATACTATTCACGCTACAGTTGAATCTGCCGCCCACTATTCATTACACTGTTCATGCTACAATTACTCTTCACGCTACAGTCATTGTTCATGCTACAGTGCAAGTTTTGAAAATGGGATACTTCTGCTTCTCCACATTTACACGCTTGTTTTTGTTTCTAGCTTGTGTCTTCTTGTGATTACTTTGATTCTGATTGGATTTGGACTAATTAATTTGCTTTTTGAATAATCAAAGGACCTTGCTTGGTGAACTGTCAGTTAACTGTCTGTCTGGTTTTTGTTTGTCGCTTTGAAAGGAAACAACCGCCATTTCCCTCTAGTTGAACGTGGCTTTGACCCAGCTATTTAGTGATCCTGGTATTGGCTTGCGAAGGTTTTGTGGATTTTGGGGACCCCCGACATTGAAGAGCAGGCTTTCGGGCTCATTACATTTTATATGTTTCTTCCATTTGTATTTTTCCTTTATTTCAAACATGTATTTCCAACAATAGTAGTAATGATAAAGGACTTGCAATTCTTTTCTCTTTTCATATGTTGTCTTCTTTACACTTTTATTTTGTAAGACATTGGGGCGCCTTTTATTGTGGTCCTGCAAAAGAACAAAAGAACTCCCTTTCTCGGGGCTTCATTGACATCTGTAAAATTGTTAACTAACAATATAAATGCAATATAATTTATTTATTATCTATTCTATAAATAAATGTGGCGTTAACTGAGCTGTTGAATTAATTATAGTACACCATAAAACGAGCGGCCCACAATGGACCGCAAAATCTACGGCCCTTAATGTGCCGACAGAAACGTGCGGTCCCAAGCGCACCGACAAATTAGACGGCCCAAATCGTTCGATCGTGGATGGCCCGGATCGTTTCAGGTTTTCTATATAATTCAAGTTGCTTTCGATCATTTTTACTTTAGAACACTCAACTTAAAGTTCCACCATGCATTACCGCCTTAATCGTGAAGCGCAGGAGCAACAGGAGCGTCACAAGGAGATGGTTCGCCGCTTTCACGAACAAAGTGAGCGGTACTGGAAAAATTTGGCCATTCAAATAGGCCTCATTATGTTTCTTGTTGTGATGATGTTTATTGTCACTGATTATTTGCGTCGCCTTGAGCGGGGGAGATGAAATCTTCTCTTGAATTCTCGTTTTTCTTTTTTATGCTTCCTTCCTCGCTTCCAGATCATATTCTTCTCCTTCCATAAAATAATCTTTTCGCGAGGATGAAATTTTCTCTTGAACTTTGGTTTTCCCTTTTTTTGGTTTGTCTTCCTCTTTTTTTTGTAGTTTCTCTTCTGGCAGAGTATAGTAGAAAATTAGGATTTTCTACTTTTACTTTTGACATTGTAATTTTGAAGAGTACTTGCGGATAATAAAAGAAATCCCTCCTTTTGGGATTAAACTTTTAATTAAACAGAGCTGATGAAAGGAATTTCACATAATAATAACACAGATGGGCATTGTTTTAAGATTTTTGCATATAACATATGCTTTTGAAAAATGTTTAAAAGGACCGGACAAAAATGGGTATCTACACTTATATGCAATTTATAATATTAAAAAAAGATTGATTGCTCAAAATATTTCCTTTCCTACCGTCTGATCCAACTCACTACTCAGTTATGCTAGTAAGTTGAAATATCCTAAAACCATAAAATGTCAAGGGGGCTACAAAAGGGCTAAACCACTCTTATTCAGGGGTGGTGCCGGAGACCGGGTGGGAGTTGGCACCCCCAACTCCAGGTTGGTTCCTTCTAAAATAAAAACAAACTCAATATTTAGAAGGGTCAATGAAACAAAACACTACAAACCATAAGAGCACCATATTCCAACTCAAAAATTCACAAGAAAACATTTAGGTGTCTATAAACAAAATCACGACGTCGTCGTTTCCACACTAAATCACATAACACGTACCTTCCTCTTATTGGGCTGACTTCGGCACTGTAAATCCCCTAAATTATAAAAGCATCCACATTGGATACTTTGGAGGAGTGCTTCAAACTATTAAATTGGTTCTTCACAATTGTGATGAGAGTACATTACTTGTCCATGAAAAAATAAATCCATCAAATGAAGCACATAAAAAAGGGGAAAAAGGGAAATGAAATCCTCAATCACAGATGAGGGAGAGTGAGGGACGGAGGGCCAGGATTGCCCTGATCTGGCGCGTGCAGAACACGCGCCAGATTAGGCGCGTCCTCCCCTTCCAATTGTGGGAGAGGTGGCCAACTAGGGGGCCCCACAAGTCAACCATCTCTCCCAATTAAATAAAAAAAATGTTTTATTTAATCAATTTTTTAATAAAACTTGGATATATGTGATAGTTATTGAATGAAAAATGCTAATAAATATAGCCGTTTATTTGTCTAAACTTTTTTTGTTTTCAAAATATAACTTTTTTAAAATATAGCCGTTTATTTATTTTATTTAAATTTTATTCGAATGAAAAACGGTAATAAAAAAAATTCTATATATATATATATAAATAGGGTGTGTATGAGAATGGTGGAAAGAGAGATCAGTATTTCAAAACGTATTACAAGAATGAGTTGAATCTTTGGAATAAGCAATGTTTGGCACATGATCTCATGAAGGACACTCTTGATAAAAAGGATATTACTGAGCATAATGTGGACCAGGGCTCTGATAATCATTCAAAGACTAGTGATGGAGAGGATGATAATCTAGTTGATAAGAATACTACTGATCCTATGGACAAGGACCATAGTGACTATTTAGAGACTGATGATGAGGAGGACGGTAATTCATCTGAGCCAGATAGTTCTAAGGTTCCCCTCCAAGATACAAACGAGGTCTATGGTGATGATGAGGAGGACGGTAATCCAGTTGGGGGGAATACTACTAAGGAGGATGGTATTCTAGTTGAGCGGGATAATACTGAGGTTTCCCTCCAAGATAAGAACCAGGACTATGGTGAGGATCCGACTGATGATGAGGAGGATGGTAATCCATTTGATTGGGACTATGTAAATTTATTTTAAATATAACTTACCACATTGTCCGGTGTATCTATTTATAATAAACTTATAGCGTTTCTTCTGTATTTGTTATTTTTTTCAGAAGACCAAAGTGAGACTTTACATGAGGGAAAATGGAACCCTTATATGCAATTTATAATATTAAAAAAAAATTGGTTTCTCAAAATATTTCATTTTCCTACCGTCTGATCCAACTCACTACTCAGTTATGCTAGTAAGTTGAAATATCCTAAAACCATAAAATGTCAAGGGGGCTACAAAAGGGCTAAACCACTCTTATTTAGGGGTGGTGCCGGAGACCGGTGGGGAGTGGGCACCCCCAACTCCAGGTTGGTTCCTTCTAAAATAAAAACAAACTCAATATTTAGAAGGGTCAATGAAACAAAATACTACAAACCATAAGAGCACCATATTCCAACTCAAAAATTCACAAGAAAACATTTAGGTGTCTATAAACAAAACCCACAACGTCGTCGTTTCCATACTACATCACATAACACGTACCTTCCTCTTATTGGGCTGACTTCGTCACTGTAAATCCCCTAAATTATAGAAGCATCCACAGTGGGTACTTTGGAGGAGTGTTTCAAACTATTATATTGGTTTTTCACAATTGTGGTGAGAGTACATTACTTGTCCATGAAAAAATAAAGCCTTCAAATGAAGCACATAAAAAAAGGGAAAAAGGGAAATGGAATCTTCAATCACAGGTGAGGGAGAATGAGGGACAGAGGGTCAGTATTGCCCTGATCTGACGCGTGCAGAACATGCGCCAGATCAGGCGCGTCCTCCCCCTCCAATTGTGGGAGAGGTGGCCAACCAAGGAGTCCCACCCAATTACATAAAAAAAATGTTTTATTTAATTAATTTTTTAATAAAACTTGGACATATGTGATAGTTTTTGAATGAAAAATGTTAATAAATATAGCAGTTTATTTGTCTAAACGTTTTTGTTTTCAAAATATAACTTTTTAAAAATATGCTGTTTATCTATTTTATTTAAATTTTATTCGAATGAAAAACAGTAATAAAAATTTATATATATATATATATAGTGTGTGTGATAAACTTTACTTAAAGATTAGAGCAAAATATCCCGATCTGTTAGATTAATTATTTATGTTTATGTTTTTATGTTTGTTTTTTCTCAATTCGTGTCTTTAATTTTTATTGTTTTTTCTCAATTCAAGATCGAATCGATGCAGATTTACGAATTCGTAATAGAGCAAACCACACATGCTAAGGGACAATCTCGTCGAGCATTATTGAAATATTGCAGGACCTCCGGACCTCAACAACCCGGGAAACGCATCATATGGCTAGTGCGTTATTTTATTATTTTTCAATGTAGTGTTTTTTCTTGTATTTTTCATTTATCGTTTTTATTATATGTTGTGTGTTGTAATTTTAATTTTATAATAACTATCGTGTGTTTTTATTACTATCGTAATAAAAAATTTATTGTATTATAATTCGAAATAATTGAATTAACAGTTATTTAATTGTTTAAGGTAATTATTATATGAATTTGTAAGATTTATCTAATAGTTATGGGTATTTGAATAATTAAATGGTTATGACACATGGGGTCTACAATATTGTTTGAAGCATGGTTTTCAGAACCGGACCGGCTATTAACTCGGTGAAGGTGCCGGTTCAATAAACCGAGGTCTGATCGGGTTTCAACCGAGATCGAACCGGGTTCAATGTATTAATTGTCATACATATGTAATATGATAATTTTATAAAATTTTAAATTTTGATAAATAATAGATTTTAAATTACATTAACAAATTTAACAATTTTGAAAAAAAAAAAATCTTAAAAACTTATTTTCCTAATTAGAATTTTACATTGGAAAATGGATCTTTTGAAATTAATAAATACTAATTAGTATTAAATATTAATACATTAACTTTAGTTTCATTTTAGAGTATCTTTAATTAGAAGTCTTAAATACTTATTCTCCTAATTAGAATTTTTACCTTTTTTAAAAGGAAAATCCAAATCTCTTAAAGTTTTTCCTTTCTTAATAAATTAGATTTTTTTTTTTAGTTTAAAATCTAAACCGTCCAGAACCGGGTTCACCGATTCGCCGGTCCGACCAGCCGGTTCACCGGTTCATGGGCGGTTTTGATCTGTTAACAAAATCGGACAGAAACCGACCGGCTAGACCTCCAATTTCGATTGGACCAGATCCGATCGGTCGGTTCGGTCTGGTTTTAAGAACCATGGTTTGAAGGACTTAAACCACAATGGAAGAAAAATGATGGACTAAATTTGTAGTTCTTTGAATAGTGTTTGGAGGACTAAATTTAGTCCTCCTATTGGAGATGCTCTAAGATATCTTCTCATTTTCGACTCACCTCTCCCAGACCAGATCTCATTCATTTGGCTCCCACAAGGTTAGTATTTTCTTCTCCTTCCTTAGCTTATGATTGTTCTTCATTAATGTATTGCCAGATCTATATGATATACGATGTTTTTTAATCCGATGCTCCGTCTAGTCGCTCAAAATCAAGAATTCAATTTGAATGCTAAGGTCGAAGGTCCATCGCCACCTTAGTAGCATCTAGAGATTTTTAAGACACTGATATTGCTAGGTCTATACAGTAGTAGATATTTTTAGCTGGATTTCTCATGTTAATATATATTAAGTTAATTTTTCAACCTGTTATTCCGATCTGTTATTTCTTAGGTCTTACATATGGTAGCCAATGTTGCACGGACACGGATAATGGACACGGATATGAGAAACGTTCTCAACCTTCGTAAAATAGCCTACAAATAGAAACAAAATGAACACTACACCATAGATTGCCTATGGCATCCACCAATAAGAAATCGTTGCTAGAAAATCATTGTTTTTGCTAATTTGAGATCACTTTTACTATTCATGTATATTTAAGCAACGAATTTGACAAAATCGTTGCATTTGATGTAACTTTTAAGTTTTTTGTAACTTACAAATGCAACGATTTTAATAATTACAATAAATGGTTGTTGTATACTTCATATCTTGCTAAAACAACTACATGCATTACATTAAGCTTTGTATGTTTTTCTAATTAGATATGTAGTTAAGTATTGTTTCTAATTATCTCCCGGTTGCCGTTTTCTTGTATTGATATATGTTTTTGTGATTGTAGGTTGAATTGATATAGTAGGGACTCAATAGTAAGTGAGATGGGTGGGGGTTTTAGGGTTCTGCATCTTGTCAGACCATTTCTCTCTGTTCTTCCTGAAGTTCAGAGTGCCGACAGAAAAGTTCTCTTCCGTGAGAAGGTTATCTACACTATGATTCCCTTTTCATTTTCTTGGTGTGTAGTCAGCTTCCGTTGTATGGCATTCATTCTACCACTGGTGCATATCCTTTTTATTGGATGCGAGTTATTCTTGCCTCGAACCGCGGGACTGTCATGGAGCTTGGTATCACTCCAATTGTTATATCTGGATTAGTGATGCAGCTTCTTGCTGGGTCTAAGATCATTGAAGTGGACAACAATGTACGTGAAGACCGTGCCCTCTTCTAAGTGTTAAGGATACAATTCATTTTTTTTATTATTACCAAGAATAATTATCAAAGCACAGTGGTAGTCACTTGAGTCTATGGGGTTTGAGTTTAAGTTATACTCATTGTCCCATACAAACTATGAGTTATTACTTATAAGACAATACTAACGTTCAAGGGGACAATCAGACTATTTAGACAAGTTTAAGGGGCTGATGAAGTATAGAACCCTCGATTGTTAGTTGTCTGTGGTAAAGTATGCTACTCTAACCTTCTTGGTCCCGTTTCATATCATGTTTTGTGATAGCTTTATACATGTTGTTGTTGTTGGACTTTATGCGATAACTTAACTTTGAGCTTGGATGAAGTATTAGGTGCTTGGATTTATATTTTATATGCTACCTAATGTGCAAATTATTATGATTTGTTAATTTTAGTGAGTTAGGCTTGAGGTTTTAGTGAGCTACTTTTGTCCTTTGGTGTTCTATGGTGTGTAAAGGACTCTTGTATAACTTCTAGTGTGGATTTATTTATCGTTATTTCTTTTTAATATCTCATTAGCGATTATAAATTTCTTCTCTTGTTTGTGATAGTTATTTTCTTCCTATAATGATTTGTTTCTTGTTAAGTCCATATTTGACTATATTTTCCTTTGTATTTTTATAAGTATTTCGGGCTAAATCAATTAAATTTGCATAAGATTGTGCTAACATTGATCAAAGTGTAGCAAATATCATGTTTATGGGTAACAACAAGAATTCTGGACAGAAACAGCCTTTTACAGCTAAAAGACAAGAGAAGAATGAGACAAAACGTGCAAAAAGGTGTTCTGGACTGTAGTGTCACGGATGCAAGCTTGAGATATGAGAGTGGAGCGTGTTTTAATGGCAGAATCAGCTGAAGACTTAGTTTAATGTGTAGTTAATCTCATTTAATGTATTTCTGCAGTTTGTTTGTTAGTTAGTTTTAACTCTTTCTTTGATTTCCAGCCTATATAATGGCTGTAGGTTTCGTTGTTGAAGAACGGCAGAATATCCCTTTCATATCTATCAGTTCTTAGTCATAGTTTGTTTTTGTTAAGAGATTTACTCTCTTCTTTAATGAAGTTTTCAGTTTCCTTTAGACTGTTTGCTTACATTATGAGTGAGTAGTCACCTTTCAAGTTTAACCAGCCTCGGCTGGTGGTCACTAGTATTTTTCTCTTTATTAGTAGTATATGTTTTCAATCTTTCATCGTGTATAATGGAATGCCTATGGTTGGAGTAATTAATACTTCATATCTTAGTGCATTTGGATGTTGGGAAGCTAATTTCCATTGCATGTAACTACATACAGACCTAGTATACTTGCTAGTGTACTCCATAAGTCAACAAGTTTTTGGCGCCGTTGCCGGGGATTGGCAAAGCTAAAGTTTTATTTGAAATTTTGTGTAAATCAGTACGTTTTTAACCTGTTTGTTCGTGGTGTAGCCAAAGTTATTTTTGTATTCTGTGTAGTCTATGCGCAGGTTTGGATCTCCAGAACTTCCAATTGATCCTGAGATAGAAAGAACCTGTAGACAAAATAGGAGAGCTATTAGAAGAGCAAATCAAAGACAAAGGAGAAGGATGGAAGGAGAACAACCAAACGGTGGACAGAACCAGAATGGAGGAAACAATGGCGGTAACAATGAACACAATGGGAATGGTGGCAACAATAATAACAATGTGAACAACAATGGAGGCAATCAACCAGAAGGTGAAGGAGAAAACAATAACCCTCCTGTCATGAGAATGAGAGACTACTCAAGGCCAACAACCGAAGGACACTCTTCATGCATAGTGTTGCCAGACAACGTAAACAACCTGTTCGAAGTCAAGGCAGCTATGATTCAAATGCTTCAAGCAGCAGTCCAATTTGGAGGATATCACAATGAGGATCCCAATGCTCATATTCAAGATTTTATTACTATGTGTAATACTTTCAGAACAAGAGGAGGAGCCTCTGATGATCTTATTCGGCTAACTTTATTCCCTTTTTCTCTAAAGGATAAGGCAAGAAATTGGTTGAAGAATCTTCAACCTGGATCTATCACCTCATGGGAAGAGATGGCTAGTGCTTTCTTAATGAAGTACTTTCCACCTAGACAAGCTATCAAGCTCAGAAATGAAGTCTCACATTTTGTTCAAGAGGAGGACGAATCACTTGCTGAAGCTTGGGAGTGTTACAAAGAGCTCCTTAGACAAGTACCAAACCATGGCATTCCCATGTGGATGCAAGTGCAGAACTTCTACAATGGAGTCATCAATGCCTATAAAATCCAAATTGAATCTGTAGCAAATGGCAACCCAGAGGACTTAGAGCCTCAAGCTTTATATGATCTTATTGAAAGGGTAGTCAATACAAGTTATAATTGGCACTCTGTAAAGAGTGATGGAAGAAAACTTGCAGATTTCCCGGATCAGAGGTTGTTTCCAAGCTCACCACACAAGTAGAGCAACTTGCAAAGCAAATTGGCAAGATGAATGTCTCATCTATCCATGCTGAGACCTCAGAAGCTGATGCATGCGACTTTTGCGGTGGTCCCCATAGAAACATCAACTGCCCAGGAGTGAAAACAGGAAAAGCTGACCAAGAGCAGTGCGACTACGCTGGTTACAATCAGAGACACCCACCAAATGCATATTCTAACACTTACAACTCTGGAACCAGGAATCATCCAAACTTTTCCTGGAGAAATCAAGACAACCAGCAGACAAAAACATCTTTCCAGCAACAACCAAGAGGACAATACCAAGTGCAACCACAACAGCAGTTCAAACAGACTGTTCAATCAAAAGATGAAGCAGAACCAGACTTGAAAACAATGATAATGCAGTTCATGAAGCAGACACAAGCATCCATCAAGAATTTGGAAACTCAGATACATCAATTAGCAGCAGGAACCACATCCAAATGAACTTTACCAAGCAACACCGAGCCAAATCCTAAGGCCGATGTTATGTCAATCACAACCAGGAGTGGTAAAGCAACTACTGACCCTATTAATCCTAACATGATTTCTGATGATGCAGGTACAATCAAAGAAACTCAAGGGGAACAAACTGTTTGCCCCAATGAAAAATCACAAGATGAGCCTATTCAAGTTCAAACCAAGGAGAAGTATGTTCCACCTCCAGCCTATGTACCAAAAACACCCTACCCTGGGAGGCTGATCAAATATAAGTTGGAGAAGGATTATGCTAAGGTCCTTGAGACTCTATCAAAGTTACATATCAACATCCCACTATTGGATGCAGCAGTTCAAATGCCAAATTACACCAAATTTCTCAAAGATCTATTATCCAATAAGAGGAAGCTTGAGAGTGTGACTGTGGTTCAACTGAACCAAGATTGCTCATCCATCTTGAAGAACAAGCAACAACTCCCTAAGAAAATGAAAGATCTAGGAAATTTCTCTATCCCTTGTTCTATTGGCACACTTGATATTGATAATGCACTCTGTGATCTAGGTGCTAGCATAAATTTGATGCCATATTCTGTGTACAAAAAGTTAGGGATAGGAGAACCCCAGCCTACTAGAATGTCAATTCAATTAGCTGACCGATCTATTTGTTATCCTAGAGGAATAGTTGAAGATGTGCTTGTAAAGATAGGTAAATTCATTTTGCCTGCTGATTTTGTTATCATGGACATAGAGGAAGACTTGCATGTTCCAATCATATTAGGAAGACCATTCTTAGCTACTGGAGATGCAGTGATTAGAGTTAAGGACAAAGAATTGAGCTTGCATGTTAATGAGGAGAAGATAGTTTTCAAAATGAATGAAGCTTTGAGATATGCTAATGTCAATGATGATACTTGTTATTTTCTGGATACAAATCTGGACATTTGTGAGGAAACAGGTTGTTCGCTCGAAGCAGCAACTGAGACACCTCCACCAACTCTATCAGAACCCTCTCACAAAGAACCACCTGACATACCCATCTCTCAAATACCCACTCAAGAACTCAAACCACTCCCATCTCACCTAGAATACGCTTTTCTAGACCCACAAAAGACCCAACCAGTCATTATCTCATCAAAACTCTCACATGCCCAAAAATATTTACTCCTTGCTATTCTCCAACAAAACAAAGAAGCCATTGCATGGAAGATAGATGATATCAAAGGTATCAGTCCCTCTTTGTGTGTTCACAAGATCTTAATGGAGGATAACTTCAAACCTGTCATTCAACCACAAAGGAGACTCAACCCACACATGAAGGAGGTAGTCAAGAAGGAGGTAATCAAGCTTCTGGAGACAGGAATCATCTACCCTATCTCGGACAGCAGCTGGACAAGCCCTGTTCAGGTTGTTCCCAAGAAAGGAGGCACTACTGTGGTGCTAAATGAGAAGAACGAGCCTGTTTCCACCAGAACTGTGACTGGATGGAGAGTTTGCATAGATTACAAAAGACTCAATGATGCAACAAGGAAAGACCATTTTCCTTTGCCCTTTGTAGATCAAATGCTTGAGAGATTGGCTGGATATACATTCTACTGTTTTCTAGATGGCTATTCCGGTTATAATCAGATCCCCATTGATTCAAAAGACCAAGAGAAGACAACCTTCACATGTCCGTATGGAACTTATGCTTATAGAAGAATGCCATTTGGCTTATGCAATGCTCCCGCTACTTTCCAGAGGTGCATGATGGCAATATTCCATGACATGATTGAGAAGACTGTGGAGATATTCATGGATGACTTTTCAGTCTATGGATCTTCTTTTGGAGCCTGTTTGAAGAATTTGGAGGCTGTTCTAGTTCGATGCAAGGAAACACATCTTGTTTTGAACTGGGAGAAATGTCATTTCATGGTCACTGAAGGTATTGTGCTAGGCCACAAGATTTCTGAGAAAGGAATTGAAGTTGACAAAGCAAAGGTCGAAGTTATAGAGAAACTGGTTGTTCCCACTAGTGTGAAAGATGTTAGAAGCTTTTTGGGCCATGCAGGATTCTACAGGAGGTTCATCAAGGACTTCTCAAAGATTGTCTTGCCCTTATCTGCTTTACTTCACAAAGATGCAGAGTTCAAGTTCAAAACAGCCTGTTTGACAGCTTTTGAGACATTGAAGCAGAAGCTCATCAATCCGCCCATCCTAGTTGCACCTGACTGGGAGAAACCATTTGAGCTTATGTGTGATGCAAGTGATGCATGTGTTGGAGCTGTGCTAGGCCAAAGAAGAGAGAAGAAGTTTCAACCAACCTATTATGCTAGCAAAACAATGAATGATGCTCAAAGGAACTACACAACAACAGAGAAGGAGTTGCTAGCAGTAGTGTACGCGTTTGACAAGTTCAGATCCTACTTAGTCCTTTGCAAAGTGACTGTTTACACTGACCATGCAGCTCTGAAGTACCTGTTTGCCAAGAAGGATGCCAAACCAAGATTGATCAGATGGTTGTTATTGCTGCAGGAGTTTGATATTGAGATACTTGATAAGAAAGGAGTTGAAAATGTTGCAGCAGATCACTTGTCTCGAATCTCAGGAAGTACCAAACAGCTTGAGATTTGTGAGAATTTTCCTGATGAGAACTTATATGCTGTGCAATCTAGCCCATGGTTTGCTGATATTGCTAATTATCTTGTTTCTTCTATAAAACCACCAGGTTTATCCACTAACCAAAGAAGGAAGTTCTTTGCTGAACTCAAATACTATTTTTGGGAGGAACCTTTTCTTTTCAAGTTATGTGCAGATCAAGTCATTAGAAGGTGTGTAACACAAGAGGAAGGAGAGCAGATCATGAACCATTGCCACAATCAAGAAGCTGGAGGCCATCATGGAGCAAACAGGACGGCTGCAAAAGTCCTGCAAGCTGGTTTCTATTGGCCAACCATTTTCAAGGATGCACAAAGGTTTGTAAATAGGTGTGAGGAATGCCAAAGGACAGGTACCATCTCAGCCAGAAATGATATGCCCTTGAACAACATAATTGTGTGTGAAATCTTTGACATTTAGGGCATAGATTTCATGGGTCCTTTTCCCTCTTCAAATGGTAATAAATACATACTTGTTGCTGTTGATTATGTAAGTAAATGGGTAGAAGCAATTGCTAGCCCTACCAATGATGCAAAAGTTGTAGTTAAGTTTCTGAAGAAGTTGTTTGCTCGTTTTGGTGTGCCTAGAGCCATCATTAGCGACCAAGGTACTCATTTTAGAAATGCCCAGTTTGAAAAACTGCTTAGTAGGTTTGGAGTCACTCATAGAATTGCTACACCTTATCATCCCCAGTCAAATGGGCAAGCTGAAATCTCAAACAGGGAGATTAAGCGAATTCTTGAAAAGACTGTGAGCAATTCTAGGAAGGACTGGTCAAACAAGCTAGATTATGCACTGTGGGCATACAGAACAGCTTATAAAACACCAATTGGCATGTCCCCATTTAGACTATTGTTTGGAAAAGCTTGTCACTTGCCTGTAGAGTTAGAACATAAAGCATATTGGGCTTTAACCTTTCTGAATTTTGATGAAAAAGCCACAGGTGAGCAAAGGAAGCTTCAATTGAGTGAAATGCAGGAGTTTAGGCTGTTTGCCTATGAGAATGCCATGCATTACAAAGAAAAGACCAAGAAGTGGTATGATAGGAAGATCCAGTCCAAGGAGTTTCATGAAGGACAACAAGTCTTGTTGTACAATTCTAGACTGAGACTTTTTCCAGGAAAACTTCGAACAAGGTGGTCAGGTCCATTCACAGTGACTAGACTGTTTGCTCATGGAGCAGTTGAGATAACCAAGCCAGGAGATGAACCATTCAAAGTAAATGGCCAGAGGCTTAAGCCATACTTAGCCAAGGATTCCGTAGCAATGACTCAGATCATTCACCTCTTTGAGCCACCATAAGTTGAACCGAACAAGGTGTTCGCTGCAAACACCAATTGCAGCAAAAGTCTTGGAAATCCCAAGCATTCTATCCCTTAGTTAGTTTTTCATTTTGTTTTAGTGTGTTTTAGTGTGTTTTCATTTTAGTTTCAGTGTGTTAGTTTTACTCTCTAACATTATTTTGCAAAGGATCAAAACCTACATTTCTTTTCATAGGACTTGAGTTTTGAAATTTTGCTAAGTAAAATGAGAGTATGTTTTTGTCTAAGTGTTAAATAAATCTTCAAGCTGAGTTAAGAGGAATTAATGGGCCACGAAATTGAACTTAATTTTTGCAAATCAAAAATTAAACAAGGATAAATCATGCTTAAGAGAGAGGTAACGGTAAGAAGTTGATAAGCTTGGGAAGAAAACCGCCTGCCATGTTGGAAAATAAGGCAGTTTTCTCCACTTGCTTTTTGGCTTCCCAAAACCGTTCCCCACTTCTCTCACCCACGCATTGTTTAACCGCCCAATAACCTCTCTTTCTTTTTCTTTTTAACTCCAACTCAAACTCTTTTCAGTTCATGCTTTAATCCAACCCTAACTTTTACTTGCAAGAATTTTCTAAGTCCAATTTGCAGAATGAGAACCAGAACCGGTGCCAAGATGGTCAAAATTGAGGCCAAGGAATCTGGAAAGAAGAAAACCAAGACAGTTGTCCCAGCCACTGATCCTAAATTGGTGAAGAAGCTCTCAACATTCGCCAATCCTGAGCACCAAAGGAATTTCGATGAGTATTCAAAGATGCACTTTGGAGCCATGAGGACAATGTGTTGGAATGCATTGAAGACATTGCAAATGGGAGCAGGAGCAAGGAAGTATATGGAGAATGGAGGCTTAGCAAGGTTAGTTGAGATCGAGGAACCAGCCTACAGAGAACTCACACTTGAGTTTTTGGCGACTTTTTCACACAACAAGAAGGTCGTGGATCCTAACAAAGAAGGAAAGTACAGTTTCAGACTAATGGGTCACTCACTTCCAAACCCCATCTCTGAACAATCTGAACCAACTTCTAGGGTTCATTGATGATGAAAACATCAATTCTGAAGAATACAAGTCCCAATTCACGGAGGTCCCTAAAGATTTCGATATGCAAGAGTTCTGGCATGGAATTAGTGGAGAAGATAATTATGATGGCAGTGCATCCAAGTCCTCTGCCATTGCTGATTATTCTTTGAGGTATATGCACAAGATCATAGCAAACACCCTGTTCGCCAGATCCAACCAAGCTACAGTTCCACAAGCAGATTTAACACCCCTATGGAGCATGACTACTAGAAGGAAGATGAATTTAGGTTACTGGTTTGGAGAGTATATGACAGCTTTCAAGGACAAGCACATGATTGGTATCTTTTGTGGATCCCTTATCACAAGGATAACGGAGGCAATTGGACTTTTTCGTCCAACTGAGCACAAATTGACCCTGGAGAACTATCCTGAGAAGCTAGACCTTCAAGCACTGCAGTACATGCAAATTTGTAAGAAGACCGGAGGAAAATGGTACTTGTTTCATGAAGCACAGAAGATTGAGGAGAGCAAGCACAAGAAGAGAAAGACATAACCCACTTTGACTGTTTCTTCAGAGGAGAATTCTTACTCTGATGGTCCTAAAACTGCTGAGTTCTACAAGAAGTGTGCTGAACTTAACCCGGAGGAGATTATGCTGCGATTCAAGGAAGTGTTTCACAAGTGCAATTCGAATGAGAGAGCCATCAAGCAGTTGAAGAAGGAGAATGAGATTATGCAGACCGAGATAGCTTTGATGAAGAGCATGCTCGAAGCAGCTGGGCACCTTATTCCACCAGTGGGAGAGATTCAAAAGACCCCACCTCGTGCCAATGTCTCTGGAATCAAGATTTCTGAGTGTACTTCTACCAAAGACCCAATGTCAACCTCAGAGAAGGATGTCACCACTACTCCTGCCAAAGAACCAGTGGAGGAGGAGGGAGAATCCTCTGCAACCCCTTCTATTTGATGAAGAAAACAACTCTCTCTCTTCACCTCAGTAAGCCCTTGCCACTTTTCTTGTTGTTTAATGCCCTTGTTGTCTTTCCTATTGTTTTGCCTTATGCTCTTGTACATTGAGGGCAATGCACATTCCAAGTTGGGGGTGCAAGGTAGGAAGACAACCAGTATAAACTTGATATTTTTGATGTGCACATACAATTGAATTATGCATGATTAAGCCCAAATATTTATATTTTTGTGTCTTGAGTCAAAATCAGTTAGTTAGAGTCTTTAGTGTATATCACCAATTAGAACTTAAATTGTTTTTGTTTTGCAAATGTGTGATGAATCTAGTTTTTCCTAGAAGATTAGAAGTTTTTGAAATTGAAGTTCAACAATAAACTGCAAATAACCCATGTGAGATTTGAGCCTATATTAGCATGAAAATGCAAACTTTCTTCTGAGTGGGCTTATACATCAGAACACTTAGGTAGAGTTTGCCATGGCTGCCTATTTTGGGAGAGATTTCAGGAACTTAAACCATTTGAACAACCTCATTTATTGCCCAAATTATTCTCAAACATCCTGTTTGCCTCAAATTGTCAAAAGAAACAGGCATCTCAAAAAGCCTGAGGAAAAAATAAAATGAAAAGATTGAAAAAGGATGTCAAAGTTGTATCAAATCGGGTTGCATCAAGGAAACAAGTTGTTCAGTATTAAGTGAAAAGTTCAAACAAACTGTGCTCTCTTAAGATGGACCGATTAGCAAGGTCAATGCCTCGTGTTTCTATGTATTCAAGCTGAAGAGTGTAAATTCTTCCCCTTATGGCACACTTGCCACTGAGTGTTAGAGTGAACATTATTCCCTTGTGAGGCAGTTTATAAGAAATTAAAGTTGTTGAATTTTGAACTTATTGTCATATGCTTTGAAGAACTTCTGCTTTAATGATGGAATCTAGCCTAATCACATTTTGCACCCTCTCTAATAGTTGTTGTTGTAGTTGTTAGCTTAAGTGTTTTTCTTTTTCTTTGAGTCTTAACTTGGGTAATTTTCTTAGTCTTTGAGTCTTTGCTTAGGGACAAGCAAATGTCTAAGTTGGGGGTAATATGTTAAGTCCATATTTGACTATATTTTCCTTTGTACTTTCATAAGTATTTCGGGCTAAATCAATTAAATTTGCATAAGATTGTGCTAACATTGATCAAAGTGTAGCAAATATCATGTTTATGGGTAACAACAAGAATTCTGGACAGAAACAGCCTTTTACAGCTAAAAGACAAGAGAAGAATGAGACAAAACGTGCAAAAAGGTGTTCTGGACTGTAGTGTCACGGATGCAAGCTTGGGAGATGAGAGTGGAGCGTGTTTTAAGGGCAGAATCAGCTGAAGACTTAGTTTAATGTGTAGTTAATCTCGTTTAATGTATTTCTGCAGTTTGTTTGTTAGTTAGTTTTAACTCTTTCTTTGATTTCCAGCCTATATAATGGCTGTAGGTTTCGTTGTTGAAGAATGGCAGAATATCCCTTTCATATCTATCAGTTCTTAGTCATAGTTTGTTTATGTTAAGAGATTTACTCTCTTCTTTAATGAAGTTTTCAGTTTCCTTTAGACTGTTTGCTTACATTATGAGTGAGTAGTCACCTTTCAAGTTTAACCAGCCTCGGCTGGTGGTCACTAATACTTTTCTCTTTATTAGTAGTGTATGTTTTCAATCTTTCATCGTGTATAATGGAATGCCTATGGTTGGAGTAATTAATACTTCGTATCTTAGTGCATTTGGATGTTGGGAAGCTAATTTCCATTGCATGTAACTATCATTATACATATATTATCTTCTAAGGATACTTGTCTGATTTTATACCAAGGGTTCTCATATCTTTGGGATGCTACTCAGCTTAATGCAAGAATCATTACACTTAGGTGCATCTTTGTGCAATAAATTCTTAGGATCTTAAGAACATGTGAAAACTGACTTCAAGTGAATATGGAGTAGAGACCTTGGCATGAAGATTGAATAACATGCATTAATAATAAGAGAAATAGTACGCTAGATCACTAGCAAACAGGTTGGTTGGGCTTGTACTTTTCCATAATTGTTTCTAAATCATATTTCAATATTGCTTTGTTTTCATTAAACGCAATCAACCTCAAACAACTTCAAATATTTGTCACTTGATACATCAAACAGACTGGTTGGTAACAACTTTCAGTAAAACCTTGCTCCAATCCTCGTGGGAATGACACTTGGACTTCACCATTACTACATACAGACCTAGTATACTTGCTAGTGTACTCCAGAAGTCAACATTTCTCTTTCCAGAAATGGTGCTCAGAAGTTGTTGGGTATCCTAATTGCTGTTGGTGAAGCGGTCCCATATGTTTTCTCTAGGATGTATGGCAGTTTGGTCAGCTTGGGGTAGGAAATGCCATTCTGATTATAGTTCAACTCTGCTTTGCGGGTATTATTGTGATCTGTTTGGATGAGTTCCTCCAGAAATTATATGGCTTGGGTTCTGGAATCTCACTTTTCATAGCAACTAACATCTGATTAGTGTCATTTTTTATTTTGCTTTTTATTTCCTTCTTTTCTACCTGCTGGTACCATGTCCTTCTGTACATTGTCTGCTTGTGTTTTTGTTTTGTTTTGTATTATCATCATTAGTATCTGACGAAACTGCCGTTATTTCTCAGTGAAAACATCATCTAGAAAGCTTTTAGTCCAACCACCATTAACAGTGGGAGAGGTGTTGAATTCGAAGGTGTTGTTATTGCTTTATTCCATCTGCTGATTACTCGGACGGACAAGGTTCGCGCCCTTCGCGAAGCATTTTACCGACAAAATCTTCCCAATGTAACTAATCTGCTTGCAACAGTCCTGATCTTCCTAATCGTGATCTATTTCCAAGGATTTCGCGTGGTCTTGCATGTGAGGTCCAAGAATGCTCGCGACCAGCAGGAATCATATCCGATCAAGTTGTTCTATACCTCCAACATGCCTATTATTCTTCAGTCTGCCCTTGTTTCCAACCTGTACTTTATCTCCCAGGTATTAACATTAATTTGTTTTATTCGCAAACTGAAGTTTGATCTAATATAGAATGTGCTGATTTGTTTGTTTACAGTTGTTATACAGGAAGTATAGTAATAATTTCCTCGTTAATCTATGGGGAAAATGGAAGGAATATGAATAGTCAAACAGCTAATCTGTCCCTGTTGGTGGCATTGCCTATTACATTACGGCGCCATCAAGGTTAATTTCTTTTCTCCCTCATTATGCGATAACTTAACTTTGAGCTTGGATGAAATATTAGGTGCTTGGATTTATATTTTATAGGCTTAATACCTCACCAGCCCCTCCAACTTGACAAAAAAGCCTTATTAGCCCCCTATACTTTACTAGTGTCTCACAAGCCACTTCAACTTGGCAATTATGTTCTAAGAGCCACTTAAACTTGACAATTTTGTTAACATAAACACAAATTTACACAATAAACATCTACACTTATGTGTGTGTAACAAACACACGATGACGTGGCAATTGACTTTTCAAGTGCCACTAAAACCATGACATTTGTAAACTTTTAATTAAATTTAAAGAAAAATTAAAAAATTAATTTTTATTAAATGTATTCAACTACAAAAAAATAAAATTAGCTTGCTTTCTCATGCTTTGAGTATAGAATAAAAAAACCTCCGGCAAAATCAAAGTCTTACCCAATTGAATATTCAGAGAAACCTCCGGCGGTAACTTTGTCGACTTAATTGCCGGTAATTATGGATTCAAATCCTCCTGATAATCCCCCGTCAAAGTTGAGTTTTTGATAGATGAATTGGTCGGGCTTCAAAATGATGACTTTTCCAGTCAGGAATTAAATCCTCAGCAGAGTTGAGGAAGGAGGAGCCGTCGACATCATCGGAGGCAACCTCTTTCTCGGCGAAGAACTCGATAGTTTTAGTCTCTTGAAGGTGATTGCGAACTCTGAATAAATCTTGGGGATTAATGGAGTGAATTTGGGTGTAGTTTAAAAGATATAGTATTCATCTTGGTGAGATAAGAAATTGGGGGAATTTGATTCTTTATTTTTGGGTTTGGTTTAAGAATCAATTGGAATTTGATGAACCCTAAGTGTTTTGATTATGTCCAAACGTTTCAGAAGATGAAAATGAAAATTAACTTATATACTTTTCAATGTTGACTAACAATTTTTGTTAAGTTATTATGAGTTTTCTCAGCAGATGCTGAATGAAGAATTCCTGCTTGCCTATTGAACTCAGAAGATCAAAAAGCTGAAGACTGAAGCACTTTCTCAGAAGCTGGATAAACCGCTCTGACGTCTCGATTGTCTGCCTAAAGCTTTTATCAGAAGTTCTCTTTTGCAATCAGAAGACTAAGGTTGTTTTAGTTCAGAAGCGCTAAGAAGAAATACGAACATCAGAAGTTTGTTATCACGGGTTTGGTTAAGCATTTAATGCTTTGTCAGTTGCATTTAATGCAAGGCGCCAAAAGTTCAAAAAGCTGTTTGAAGGACGCGCCTGTTCACAACAAACAAAACCTGCTCTCTTACCGTTTCCCTCTAAAATCAATCTTCAAGATCAGTCAACTCCATCACCTTTATCTTAAATCCCATACCGGATTAGGTTAAAGTACAAAGTTGACAGAGTTGAGTGTTTTGAGACCGTTCGAAGAAGTTGACAAGATTAACGGCTACTTTCATCCTTGTCATCCTTGAAGATTCAAATATCCTCAACGGTTATCTACTCAACACTATAAATAGTAGCAAAGCTCCACTGCATCAACTACGTGTGTGATCATAGAGCAAAAATCTCAACGCACTGTTATATCAAGAAAACAGAGCACACTTTCCATTCTCAATCTTTTCTTAGCTTAGCTATTGTAATTGTGAGAGAGTGAAGAAAAACAAGTTCATAATAGAAATCTTGTAAACTGAGATCGGTTGTGATCTTCAGTTAGATTTAAAAGAGAGAAATCTAGTTGAGATTTGAGTTGGGTGAGAAATCCAGAAAACAGAGTATTGTTGTTCTGGTGAAAATCCTTTAACTCATTTTAGGCTAGTCAGAACTAAGTGAGAAATTAGCTTAAGTTCTGTTGATGTAAAGGAGCTTCTGAACTTGCCATAAAAGTTCTGAATAGTGGATTTATAAAATCTCTGGAGGCTGCGACCTCAGAGGACAAGACGTAGTCACAGGAATTCTGTGGCGAACTTGGATAAATTGAACTGTTCATCAGGACCTCCTGAATCTCTTTCTCCCTTCTTTATACTTGTTAATTACTTCTGTGTACTTGTATCATATTTAGTGCTGAAACAGATTTCCTCTTAAAAATCACAAGTCTGTGTTCAGAAGACTGTCCAGAAGTTCTTTACTCAGAACTTCTGTTGCTGAAAAGATAGAACCTGTCTTAAAGCAGATTATCCCTCAGAGGCTACTTCAATAAGCTTGCCTCTGACTCTGAGGATTATTGACTCTGAAAATTGAATTTTCATTAAAAGTTTGAAAATATCAGTTTTCATTTGAAACACCTATTCACCCCCCTCTAGGTGATTCTGATCTTGTTAGGACCAACAAGTGGTATCAGAGCGAAGGTCACTTCGTATATTTACTAAAGATCTAACAATCTAAGTGTAAGATCCTATCAGAATCAATAGAGATGGCTAGTAGACACCAGCCTGAGAATTCTTCTCACTTCATTGTCCCAGAGGGATCCTCTACAACTAGACCTCCATTATTCAATGGTGACAATTACTCCTACTGGAAAAAGAGAATGATGTACTTCATTCAAGCTCAGAACATGAGTGCTTGGTTTGTCATCACAGATGGAGATTTCATTCCTACCAGAATGGAACCAGGTCTAGGGAATGTCATTATCCCTCAGAGAGAATATTCAGATGAAATTCTGAAAAAGCTCCAAACAAATGCTTCAGCAATAAATATGTTGCATTGTGCACTTACAGCCACTGAATATAACAAAGTTTCTTCTTGTGAAACTGCACAGGATATATGGAACAAGCTGGAAGTCACATATGAAGGAACAGGAAAAGTGAAGCAGTCCAAAGTCAACCAACTCATGAGAGAATATGAGTTATTTGAAATGCTTGACAAAGAATCTATTTCAGAAATGAATTCTAGATTCACCAAGATAGTCAATGACTTAAAGAGTTTGGGCAGAGACATTGAAGAGTCTGAAAGAGTAAAGAAGATTGTCAGAAGCTTACCAAGGTCTTGGCAAGCCAAGAAGACTGCCATTGAAGAAGTTCAGGACTTGAGCTTTTACCTGTATGATGAACTCATTGGGTCCCTAATCACCCATGAGATGTCACTAAAAAATCATGACCTAAGAGAAAGGTCAGAAGGAAAGAGACAAGTAGTCCTGAAGGTAGAGTCTTCTGAAGAATCATCAGAAGATGAAGAATTGGCCATGCTGACCAGGAAGTTCAAAAGAGCCTTTAGAAAAGGCAAAGGTGGAAACTACAAGAAGCCATTCAGAAGTTTTGAAAAGAAAACTCCTGATTCCGGTGAAAAGTTCAAGAGAGATCCAAACAAGCCCATTGTGTGCTATGGATGTCAGCAACCTGGGCACATTAAGCCTAACTGCCCAGAGCTGAAGAAAGATAAGAAAAAGTTCAAGAAAGCTATGCTGGCTGCTTGGTCAGACTCTGAGACTAGCAGTGATCCTGAAGAGAAGGAAGAGCAAGCACAGATATGTTTTATGGCTATTGATGAGCCATCCTCTGAAGATATCACAGGAGAAACTTCCGCACCTCCTGAAGCAAACTATGACTCCGAGGTAAACATATCCTCTGAACAAAATATCTTTGATTCTCTTGAAGAATTGTACAGCATGTTCAAGTACCTAAAAAGGAAGTTGGACAAAAGCGAGGCTGACAAATTTCTTAGGTTTACTCAAGTTCATGCTGATATGAAAATATTGGAAGATAAACTAAGTAAACAATTCAGTTCTTCCTCCGATGACTCAAAAGTCAAAGGTAAAGAAAAACTGCCTCTGAGGAATGATAAACCTCAGAAGAAGAAATCTGTCACTCCCTCTCTTCTGAAAGAGATCTCTTCTGAAAGAGATCTCTTCTCCTCCTGAAGTGGGAACCTCTAAGAGTGCTAATGCCTCTGAAGAAGTAGTACCTTCCCAGAAGAAGAAGAATGCTCCTAAGAAGCAAAGGGAAAGATCCAAGAATCCTCCTTCTTGCAAGTTGTGTAAGAAAGATGGACATTGGTTGAAAGATTGCAAGTATCACATTAAGAACCTCTTGCAATCTGAAGTATCAGAAAAACCTGTAGAAGCTAAATCTAACTCTGAAGGACCCAATAAGGATTGGGTACCTGTCACTAATTGATTGTGTTGCAGGTTGCTCTGAGTGCTCCATCAATGTCAAAGCTGTGGTACATTGACAGTGGGTGCTCAAGGCATATGACAGGTGATGAAAAGGCATTCATCACATTTGTACCTAAAAGAGGTGGTAAAGTCAGCTTTGGAGATGCTCAGAAAGGAAGAATTCTTGGTTCTGGATCCATTGGAACCAATCCTCCGATCGAAGATGTCTCCCTAGTCAGAGGCCTGAAGTTCAATCTCCTGAGTGTTGCACAACTGTGTGATAAAGGTAGAGATGTTGTCTTCAGCTCCTCTGGATGTAAAATCTTGGACAGTAAGTCAAGGGAAGTTATTCTAACTGCTCCTAGAGTTGAAAATGTTTTCATGCTGAATCTTGAGAATCTTTGCAAAAATATATGCTTGATGTCCAAAGAGGATACCTCCTGGCTCTGGCATAGAAGACTTGCTCATGTTAGCATGGATCTTCTGGCCAAAGTAGCTAGATATCAATTGGTTGAGGGTCTGCCTGAAATTAGTTTTAAAAAGGATCACTTATGCACTGCTTGCCAATCTGGTAAACAATCCAGAAGCTCTTTTAAAACTAAGAAAGTCATTTCAACTAAAAGACCTTTGGAATTACTTCATATGGATCTTTTTGGCCCTGTTCAACCAATGAGCATGGGTGGAAAGAAGTATGCCTTAGTCATAGTAGATGACTATTCAAGATTCACTTGGGTCATCTTGCTCTCTAGCAAAGATGAATCACTTGGATGTTTCTCAGTTCTGATTAAGAAACTTGAGAATGAAAGGAATGAAAAGGTAGTCCATATCAGAAGCGATAATGGTGGAGAATTCAAGAATTTTAAGTTTGAAGAATTCTGTGAAATCAAAGGCATTGATCATAACTTCTCTGCTCCCAGAACTCCTCAACAAAATGGGGTAGTTGAAAGGAAGAATAGAACTCTGGTTGAAATAGCCAGAACCATGATCAATGAAAGAAGGCTTCCAAAGTACTTTTGGGGAGAAGCTGTTAACACAGCTTGTTATGTTCTGAATAGAGTGCTAATCAGAAGCATTCTGAACAAAACCCCTTATGAACTCTGGAAAGGTCGAAAGCCTAAAATAGGTTATTTCAGAACCTTTGGTTGTAAGTGCTATGTTTTGAATACAAAAGAATATCTTTCAAAGTTTGATTCAAAGGCAGATGAGGCCATTTTTCTTGGTTACTCAACACATAGTAAAGCATATAGGGTTTTTAATAAGAGGACTCAAACTTTAGATGAATCCATTCATGTAAAGTTTGATGAGACTAACCCTGCAGAAAGAAAAGCCTCTGAAGAAGATGAAGTTCAAGCTTCTGAAATATCATCTCCTCCTGTTGAAGATGTTATTCCTAAAGCTGCTGAAGTTGGTTCTCCTGTTGAACATGATCCAGAAGAACATCCAACTACAGAAGTTAACTCTCTTCCAGAAGATGCTCCTATATATGATTCAACAAATGATGAACAGGTTTCAGAAGACTCATTGGATCTCCCAAGAGAAGTTAGAGCTCATAGGAATCATTCATTAGAAAACATCATTGACTCTGTTCATAATCCTGTCATGACCAGAGCTCAGCTCAGAAGATATATGGGGAATGTGGCTTTTGTGTCACTACTGGAACCCAAGGACTTCTATGAAGCAGCTGATGATGACTCCTGGTTAATGGCAATGCAAGAAGAACTTGACCAGTTCAAAAGGTCAGAAGTTTGGATTTTAGTTCCCAGACCTAACAACAAGAAGGTTGTTGGTACAAGATGGGTTCTGAAAAACAAGCTTGATGAATTTGGAAATGTTGTGAGGAACAAGGCTAGACTTGTTGCTCAAGGTTACAGTCAGCAAGAAGGCATAGACTATGGTGAAACTTTTGCTCCTGTTGCAAGATTAGAAGCCATTAGAATCTTATGTGCTTTTGCATCATACAAAGGTTTCAAGCTTTTTCAAATGGATGTGAAAAGTGCATTCCTGAATGGTTACATTGATGAGGAAGTCTATGTGTCTCAACCTCCTGGTTTTGAAGATCCTAAGTTTCCTGATCATGTGTACAAGCTAAAGAAAGCCTTGTATGGACTGAAACAAGCTCCCAGAGCTTGGTATGAGAGACTGACAAAGTTCCTTCTGTCTAAAGGATTTGTCAGAGGCTGTGTTGATACAACTCTGTTCACTCTGAAGAAGAACAAGGATATCCTTATAGCTCAGGTATATGTTGATGATATTATATTTGGTGCTACTAATGAATCTTTGTGCAGAGAGTTCAGTGACCACATGAAGGCTGAGTTTGAGATGTCCATGATGGGAGAATTAACCTTCTTCTTAGGACTTCAGATCAAGCAAAGTAATGATGGTGTGTTTATCAATCAAGCCAAGTACACTAGAGAAGTGCTGAAGAAATTTGGCATGATGGACTCTAATGCTGTTGATATTCCAATGGATGTCAGCAAAGACATTGATGATGAAGAGAAAGCTGGTAAACCTGTAGATATAAAAACCTACAGAGGTATGATTGGTTCTCTTTTATACCTAACCGCCAGCAGGCCAGATATACATTTTGCTGTGTGTTTTTGTGCTAGATATCAATCAAAGCCAAGAGAAATTCATGATGTTGCTGTCAAAAGAATTCTTAGATATCTTAAAGGCACATCAGAAGCTGGTTTGTGGTATCCCTGTAGTTCTGATTTCACTCCTATAGGATACACAGACTCTGACTATGGTAGAGATAAATTGAAAAGGGTCAGCACTTCTGGTGGTTGTCATTTTCTGGGGGAGTGCCTAGTCTCCTGGCATAGCAAGAAGCAAACCTCTGTGGCCCTCTCAACTGCTGAAGCTGAGTATGTTGCTGCTGGAAGTTGTGTTTCTCAGATGCTCTGGATAAAGCAACAAATTGCTGACTATGGAGTCATCCCTGGAACAATTACAATCTACTGTGATAACAAGAGTGCCATTGATCTTTCAAAGAATCCTATTCAGCACAGCAGGATGAAGCATGTTCATATTAGACATCACTTTCTGAGAGATCATGTTCTGAAGAAGGATATTATCATTACTCATGTTTCCTCTGAAGAAAACCTTGCTGACATGTTTACTAAGCCTCTGGCTGGTATGGCCTTCAGCAACTTACGAGAAGGCATTGGTATGACTTATCCTCTTCAATAACTTAGAATTATTGTCTCTGAGTATCTTAAGTGTTTGATTGTTTAAGATAATTTAGTTATAATAAATTCTAATCATGATTTGACTTGAAAGCATGCGTTATTTACTGCTTATTACGGCGCTGTTCTGTGGTTAACGGTTATCTGTTCCCTTTTAAACGGTGTGAAGTTACTTTTTGAATTGGAACGGTTTCTGTGTTTGGGTATAAATAAGGGATTTCCATACTTAGAACTTTTTACTCTCATTTTCTTTGCCATTAGAATTTTCATAGCTTTTTCTGTGTTATCATCTCTCTTAGAAACCTTAACCTAATTTCTCATTTCCTCAAATGGCTCAAGAAATCACTGTCACTCACATCTTTTCCGATGATTCACGAAAGAAAGTTAGTCAATCTAGGGTTTTTACCTCTAGATTTTTAGATGACGAAGTCAAATCAACTGAACCTATCTCTCGTTGGCTTAGTACTCAAAACTGGAATTCTTTCGTCTCTCTCGAAGAATTCATCTACCCTAACTTAGTTACAGAATTTTATAAGAACCTCCATTTCTTTTCTAATGAGGAGGATGTGCTTCATTCTGTGGTCGGGGATGTTGAAATCGAAGTCAGCAGGGCTTCCATTTCTCAAGTGATAGGACTTGATGATGAAGGAATCATCATTGGAGATGATGGTTCAGCAGAAGGGTTTTCAGAAGCCAACTGGGCTAGGCCAGATCTAAGTGCCAAGGAAACTTATGCCACCTGGTTGAGTCAGCACCAGAGGTGGGCACATTATTTGACTACGAATGTCTTTCTTCCGAAGGCTGGAGGAGTCAACTGTGTTTCCAACAGAGAAAGGGTTTTTATGTGGCATCTGGTCAACCAGAAGAAGATAAATTTGCCTGCCATGCTGATAAGGCAGATGAAGAATGTAACTACTGTGAGCGCATTAGCTTATGGCTCACTCCTGACAAGGTTGTTTGAGGCAGCCTCTGTTGTTATGTCAGGAGAAGGTGTTACTAGTAGGAGTACGGTTCTGAAGATGCATACCTTCAGAAACCTCAGTTTTGATGTTACTCCAAAGAAGAATGAGAAGGGCTCCTCTGTGAATATTGCTCAGAAGGAGATTATGGATGCATCGGTTCAGAAAGGAAAGAATGCTGCCAAGAAGGGCAAGGGAAAGAAAGGATCAAGCAAGTTGGTCCTGAATGTTGAGAAGGTTGCTGTCTCAGAACCTCTTCCCACGTTGGTTCAAACAAAAATCAATGTTGAACCTTCTGGCAAGATTGTTGCTGAGAAGCCAAAGGATGTTCCTGAGAAAGAAGCTCAGGATGCTGAGGAAGCACGCCTTGTTGAGAAAGAGAAGGCTGCTGAAGCTGAAAAAGTTGCAAGAGTTGTGGCTCTTGCTGAAGAGAAAAGGAAGCAGAAAGAAGCTGAAGACAAGTTAGCTGCTGAGCGTGAAATCGCTGCAAAGGCTAAGGCCGATGCCAAACTTTTAGAAAGTGCTGCTAATCTTGAGGGTGCTGAGTTCTCCAAGGTAAGTGAGACTTCAGAGGAAGAGGATAATGTTGCTCTATCCTCTCGAATTGCTGAGACTGTCACTCTCACTACCAGAATTGGGAAGAAGGCTGTGGCAAAACGAAGGGTTCTGAGAAAGAAGGACTTCGTTATTGCTCCGAGTGCTGAATTGGAGGAACCTGCTGCTCAGGAACCAGAAACTGCTGATAAAGAGCTGTCAGAGATTTCTGATAAAGAGGATGTTGAGGCTCCTCTGATTGAAGAGCTATCTGAGGTTAGTGAACCAGAAGATGAAGAGGTTCTTGAAGAAGCTAAACAATTTGTTGAGAATGTTGACAATGAGAACTTCATTGACAATGTTCTTCTGAATCAAGGAAGAAACCCTGGTGAAAGGGATGCCTCAGAAACGCTGTTCAGGATGGCTCATTTATATGCTGAGCCGATCTCATCTTTTAATCCAAATGCCTCTGAACAGGTTATCTCATCTCCTGTTTTTACTCCTCATCCATCTCCTTCACTTCCTTCTGTCACAGAAGTAAGTGAATCTCAGAATTCCATTCCTCTGACAACTTCAACATCTGAGGTTGTCCCTCCTTCATCTACTCTTCCTTCTGGATCCTATTCAGAAGTGAATCTGTCCTCTGGACCAATTTTCACAGACTCCATTTCTACTTCCACTACTTCTTCTTTATCTTCTTTTGCTGTTTTTCCATCAATTGGAATTACTGCTCCTCCTCCTTCCATACCTTTGTCTATACCTTTTTCAATTCCTTCAACTTTACCTTCCTATACAAATTCTTTTTCCTCCTCCTCTCCACAAATTTTCTCCTCTCCTCAAACTTCTGTCCCTCCTCTTTCAACCTCTGGACATACACCTCCTGTGTGTGATCCCTTAACTACCTCCTCCACTCCTTCAGGTTTTGCTGGATTGTCATCCAATTATGACTTTCTACGCAAACACTTGAATCGTGAAGATCTGGATAACAGATTTGGAAGTTTTGGCTTCATGGGCAGAGCTTCTGGTATTTCCGAAGCTGGAGGTGCCCCAAGTGTTGAAGAGTTGAGAAGAATGGGTCAGAGTGGCTCAGATGACCTGCTGAATAGGTTTGCTGGTATAGGACAAAGAAGTTCTGCTGCTGACATGTATGCTCAGGGCATTGTGCTGCAAGAATTACACTCTCTGAAAGCTCAGAACCTGCAGCTCATGACCATGCTCCAAATGCAGGATCCTTCTGTGTATATACGCAACCTTTCTACCCTTCATCTAGCCACTTATGATGAGCTGTATAAATTGAGGGAATTAGCTTTGACCCTTCCCTCTCTGGATAATATTGCTCTTGCTTCTTCTCTGAAGGTCAATGAAAATTTGGAAATATTGACAGAAGAAGTCAAGGAAGCAAACGAGCATTATGAGGCTCATGAGAAGATGCTTCCTAGTAAGATTGAAGACCTGCAAAGTACTGCAAATCACATTCTGAGAGAAGTGAAATCTTCTGCTCAAGGTTCTTCATCTTCAGGAGCTGCCAAGATTGTATATGACATCACTCCTGATCTCAACAACCGACTCTCCAACATTGAGTCTGCTGTATCTGCTCAGAATGCACAGATTGCTGAGCTCACTGAACTCCTGAAAGTTATGCATAATCAAGCTCGTGAACAAGAGAAGACTCTTCACAATTGCTATAGGTTTGTCCGAGGACAGACTTATCTTCAGAATGAGCATCTCACGGCTGCTGTGTATGCTAACAACAGGCTGATCAAGCTCCTTCTGGAAGATGTTCAGAAACAGAGACCTATGTCTGGTCAGACCTTTGATCATATGAAGACCATTGATGATGACTTCAGAAGACGAATGGATTTGATCAATTCTGTGCGACCAACTCCTGTGCAATATCAGACTGCTCTGAATGTTCAACAAAAATTGAAGTCTCAGGGAGCTCTTGGTGTTGCTATTGGTTCTGGTCAAACGGGGGAGAAGTCTGGTCAGAAGAGATCAAGTGCTGCTGGAGGTTCCAGTGTTGTTCCTCCTCCTCAGAAGAAATCTAGGAACTTGTAATCATTTAGGACTTAAGCTTCTTAGCTAGGTTCTGGGATGGGTAGTCTATGTCTTAGGACTTTTTCTGCTCCTCTGATTATTTTGTTTCCTATGTTATCTTCTGAATGATCATATATACACTGAATCTTTTCTATACTGTCTTGCATATCTGACTTCTTAATGTTTGCTTATGTTTTTTTTTTTATCTCAGTAAATTACACTTCATTATATCTAACAACTTGATCTTAAGTCTTATTAAGTTTATACAGATAACTGAAGTTCACCATTTATACTAAAATGGGGGAGTTAATTTACTCAGAAGTAATGAAATATTTGCATCAGGAAGTCACTCTCTAATCCTCATGTTTTTCTTTTACCTTCTGACCACGGTTTGTCCATAACCAAAATGGGGGAGAATGATGAACCCTAAGTGTTTTGATTATGTCCAAACGTTTCAGAAGATGAAAATGAAAATTAACTTATATACTTTTCAATGTTGACTAACAATTTTTGTTAAGTTATTATGAGTTTTCTCAGCAGATGCTGAATGAAGAATTCCTGCTTGCCTATTGAACTCAGAAGATCAAAAAGCTGAAGACTGAAGCACTTTCTCAGAAGCTGGATAAACCGCTCTGACGTCTCGATTGTCTGCCTAAAGCTTTTATCAGAAGTTCTCTTTTGCAATCAGAAGACTAAGGTTGTTTTAGTTCAGAAGCGCTAAGAAGAAATACGAACATCAGAAGTTTGTTATCACGGGTTTGGTTAAGCATTTAATGCTTTGTCAGTTGCATTTAATGCAAGGCGCCAAAAGTTCAAAAAGCTGTTTGAAGGACGCGCCTGTTCACAACAAACAAAACCTGCTCTCTTACCGTTTCCCTCTAAAATCAATCTTCAAGATCAGTCAACTCCATCACCTTTATCTTAAATCCCATACCGGATTAGGTTAAAGTACAAAGTTGACAGAGTTGAGTGTTTTGAGACCGTTCGAAGAAGTTGACAAGATTAACGGCTACTTTCATCCTTGTCATCCTTGAAGATTCAAATATCCTCAACGGTTATCTACTCAACACTATAAATAGTAGCAAAGCTCCACTGCATCAACTACGTGTGTGATCATAGAGCAAAAATCTCAACGCACTGTTATATCAAGAAAACAGAGCACACTTTCCATTCTCAATCTTTTCTTAGCTTAGCTATTGTAATTGTGAGAGAGTGAAGAAAAACAAGTTCATAATAGAAATCTTGTAAACTGAGATCGGTTGTGATCTTCAGTTAGATTTAAAAGAGAGAAATCTAGTTGAGATTTGAGTTGGGTGAGAAATCCAGAAAACAGAGTATTGTTGTTCTGGTGAAAATCCTTTAACTCATTTTAGGCTAGTCAGAACTAAGTGAGAAATTAGCTTAAGTTCTGTTGATGTAAAGGAGCTTCTGAACTTGCCATAAAAGTTCTGAATAGTGGATTTATAAAATCTCTGGAGGCTGCGACCTCAGAGGACAAGACGTAGTCACAGGAATTCTGTGGCGAACTTGGATAAATTGAACTGTTCATCAGGACCTCCTGAATCTCTTTCTCCCTTCTTTATACTTGTTAATTACTTCTGTGTACTTGTATCATATTTAGTGCTGAAACAGATTTCCTCTTAAAAATCACAAGTCTGTGTTCAGAAGACTGTCCAGAAGTTCTTTACTCAGAACTTCTGTTGCTGAAAAGATAGAACCTGTCTTAAAGCAGATTATCCCTCAGAGGCTACTTCAATAAGCTTGCCTCTGACTCTGAGGATTATTGACTCTGAAAATTGAATTTTCATTAAAAGTTTGAAAATATCAGTTTTCATTTGAAACACCTATTCACCCCCCTCTAGGTGATTCTGATCTTGTTAGGACCAACAGAATTGACTTTGTAACTTTTGATTGATTCTCGTTGTCCATTGATCGGAGAAGAAAAGGAAGAAAGAATGTTGAGCTGCATTTTTGATTCAAGGAAAGTATGCCAATTAATTTTCATTTTTATTTTTTAATTTTCAAAAATAAAATAAAAATCCTTATTTTTCAAACATCACGCGCTGAACATTGGAATAGAAGTTAGAAATTTGCCATGTAGGATTTTTGAGTTTAATAGTAACATAATTGCCAAGTTGAAGTGGTTTGTGAGACACCATTAACGTATAGGGAGCCAATTAAGCTTTTTTGTCAAGTTTGAGGGGCTGATGAAGTATTAAGCCTATTTTATATTTTATATATGTTGTTGTTGTTGTTGGATTTATACTCTAACCTTCTTAGTATTTTCTTCTCCTTCTTCCTTAACTTATGATTGTTCTTCGTTAATGTATTGCCAAATCTATATGATATACGATTTTTTTTAACCCGATGTTTCGTCTAGTCGCTCAAAATCGAGAATTCAATTTAAATTCTAAGGTAAGCCCCGCCTAGACCTCGAAATTCTATCGCCGCCTTGGTAGCGTCTAGCGATTTTTAATACACTGATATTGCTAAATCTATACAGATACTAGATATTTTTAGTTGGATTTCTCATCTTAATATATATTAGGTTAATTTTTCAACCTGTTATTCCGATCTGTTATTTCTTAGGTCTTTTCCCACCTGTATTCGTATGTTGACTCTATTTTTATTTTTTTGTCTTATGTTTCCTTCCTTTATTTGTTTTTACAAATATAATATATATTAATAATTTTAGAAGAAAAATGTTATAAATGCATATTGTTGGAAAATTCGGATGTCATTTTTCAGAGACACGATATGATTACAACTCTTATTTATTATATTTCCTCAAAAAATAAAATAACTCTAGTTTATTATATTTTTTTTATAAATAATTCTAGTTTATTATATGCTTATTCAGGAGTATTTTATATATCTTTTCCAACAAAAAATATTATTTTATATATTGAAACCCCTTATGTTGTTTTAATTTAAACAAAATTGATGTTCTCTGATATATGTGATGAACCAATATTTGACTCCATTGTTCATTATATTTTAGCACATTTGATTAATAAATTTCGGCCCCAAAGTAAATTTTTTTGTATATTATTGTTGCTGATTTTTGTTAATTATAGGTAGTGGATCATGACATGGTGGATAACATCACAAATTTGCAAATAAGTCCAACCAGCCATGCAGAAACAACCAAGTTTCATGCAGAAACAATCAATTTGGGAGAGATAAACCTTGCATGTGTAGGAGAGAGAGTGATGACCGTGAAGAGAGAAATTAGTGGGGAGGAAAACTTTAGTTGACTTCAGAATTGACTCTGGAATGCATTAAAAAACTCAAGCATCTTTGACATTTTATTATTTTATTCATGATAGTCCATTCTTGTGTGTTAAGTAGCATAATTTAAGATTTTGTTCTTTTGTGTGCTTAACTCTTTAAATACTAAGTTGGGAAATCAGTTCATCATCCCATCAATAACTCAGTTCACTATCTATCTATCGAAGTATTCTTTTAGTTTGCAATTTCGTTTAAGTTAGTTCTCTTCTATGTGTTTGAGCTTCCACTCAATATGATGAGTGAGTAGTTCCCTTTAGTCAAGTCCGGCCAGTCAATACCGGCATTGTAAGTGTGTTTTTCTAGTATTAATGAATGTTATTCTCTAATTGGGTGTTTAATGATATCAACTTTTCATCTTAGTGTTGATAATTGATGGGGAACCGATTTATCTTCACTAAGTATCATTATGCATGCAAGATTATGACTCGGGAACCCAATTGGTCTTAGTATCAAGGGTTTTCATAACTTGTGAAATGTTACTCGTGCTTAAAGCTGGAAAATAATTCATTTAACAAGCCATTAAGTGTTAGTAATTTCTTAGTATCTTGAGAACACACGGAAGTTGACCCAAGTGGGATGCATAGTAGAAACCTTGACCGAATCCATAGGACATTCAATTAAAACTAGGATAAACATAACTACAATTGCTGGTTAGTACTGTCCTAGGCTTGTCTCTTTCAAATCATTGAAATACAATCTTTAAATTCTTACTTTAAAATTACAAACTGTTATAAACAACCTCAAAATCTTATGAAACAAACTGTTCTGAAGAAGAACAAGCTGTTCCTTTGGAAATCTTTGATACACTTAACTTACTCTCTGTGGGAACGATACTTGTATGCTTCCACTTTTACTTACTAACCTAGTACACTTTCTAGTAAGGTATAAAAAGCAACCAACAAGTTTTTGGCGTCGTTGTCGGGGAGTACAAGTTAAGATAATTAAAAGGTTTAATTAGAAACAATGTGTTTTGATATATTTGTTCATTATGTAGCTAAAGGTACCCCAAGTTCCCCTCTTGTTTATGCGAAGAGTTGGTCTACCTCCACTTCAACTTGGTCCTGAAATAGAAAGAACTTGTAGAAGAAATCGGTGGAGAGCTAAAATGATGAACCCTATGTGTTTTGATTATATCCAAAAGTTTCAGAAGATGAAATTATATATTGACTTATACTCTTATCAATGTTGACTAACAATTATTGTTAAGATCTGTGTAAGTTTTCTCAGCAGGTGCTAAATGAAGAAATCTGGATTTCTTTCTGCACTCAGAAGAAGGCCTAGTCAAGACAGAAGATAAAGCTCGGAAGATGGATGCTCCGCTCTGAATGTCTCCTGAAGGTTGATTAAAGCTCTCCTCTGAAGTCAAGACATCCAGAAGTTAAAGATTCCATTATGTATCAAAAGTTTAGACAAGGAGAATTGAGTGATCAGAAGCTAGATCACGGGCTTTGTTAAGCATTTAATGCACCTCTCAACTGCATTTAATGCTAGGCGCCAAAATCTCAAAAAGCTGTTTTGAAGGAGCGCGCTTGTCTACAACAAACAAAACCAGATTTTCCTTGTCTACCCTTTGCTGATCCTAATGAAGAAACATTCCAGTCAACTTTATCTTTGATTCAAATCACTTACCGGATTTAGTTAAAGAATAAGGTTAACAGAATCAAGTGTGTTTGAAGAACGTTTGAAGAAATGAAAGATTAATGGCTACAAGTATGTCATCACCAAATTGAAGATTCAAATTCAAACAACGGTCATCTCAAGACACTATGAATAGTAGCCTAGCTCATTTGTGTTCTTATACGCGAATTTTTTGAGCTAAGTAACGCACTGTTATTCTAAGCAAAAACAGAGCACTTCCATTCTTTCTCTTTTCTTATTTCTAATCTGTAAAAGTGAAAGAGTGAAGAAACACAAGTTCATAATAGAAATCTTGTAAACTGATATCGTTTATGATATTCAGTTAGATTTGAGAGAAATCTAGTTAAGGTTTAACTTGGGTGAGAATCCAGAGAACAAGATTGTTGTTGCTCTGGTGAAAATCCTTTAACTTATTCTAGGCTAGTCAGAACTAAGTGAGAAATTAGCTTAAGTTCTGTTGATATAAAGGAGCTTCTGAACGTGCCATAAACGTTCTGAATAGTGGATTTAAAATCTCTAATGACTGCGATCACAGGGGACAGGACGTAGTCATAGGACTTCTGTTGTGAACCTGGATAAATCAAACTGTTCACTCAGGACCTCCTAAATCCCTTTCTCCCTCTTTATAACTTGTTATTTTGCTTCTGTGCAACTGTTTACATATTTAGTGCTGAAATAGTTTTGCTCATTTACTTTCACTGTCTTTGTTCAGAAGACTGTCCAGAAGGTCTGTTAAAGAGAACTTTTGTTGCTTTAAGGCAGAATCTGTCTAAAAGCAGAATTTCTCTCATAAGCTACTTGTCTAATCTTGCTTCTGACTCTGAAGGAATTTGACTCTGAAACTTAAGTTTCTCAAAAAGCTTAAATTTTCAGTTTTTGACTTAGACACCTAATCACCCCCCCCCCCCTCTCTAGGTGATTCTGATCTTGTTAGGGCCAACATAGAAGAGAAAGACAAAGATAAAGAAGGATGGAGGGAGAACAACCTATTGGAGGAGCCAATGGCGGTAACAATGAGGAAAACAGAAATAGAGACAACAACCAGGAAGGTGGAAATGTAGATCCTCCTCCTCCCCCATTTATGAGTATGAGACACTACTCTAGGCCCACCACTGAAGGGCATACTTCTGCATTGTGTTGCCTGATTAAGGGAACAACCTGTTAGAAGTAAAAGCTTCAATTATACAAATGCTACAAGCAACTGTTCAGTTTGGTGGCTATCAAAGTGAAGACCCCAATTCGCACATTCATGATTTTGTCACTATGTGCAACACCTTCCGCACAAACAGGGGTATATCTGATGATGTGATCCGTTTGAAGCTATTTCCTTTCTCTCTAAAGGATAAAGCAAGAAATTGGCTGAAAAATCTTCAACCTGGTTCCATTACATCATGGCAGGAGATGACAAATGCATTCCTAATGAAATATTTCCCACCAATGCAGGCCATCAAACTAAGAAATGAGGTTTCTCATTTTACTCAAGAAGAAGATGAATCATTGGCATAGGCATGGGAGCGCTACACGGAGCTGCTTAGAAGAGTACCAAATCACGGCATCCCCATGTGGATGTAAGTGCAAAACTTCTACAATGGAGTCACCAATGCTTACAAGATTCAAATTGAATCTGTGGAAAACGGTAATCCTGAAGACCTTGAGCCACAAGCCCTCTATGATCTCATTGAAAGAGTGGTGTTGGTACGAGAGGAAGATGAAGAAAAAGTTCAATTCCCAGTTTACTATATGAGTAGGGTGCTTCGAGGAGCAGAGTCGAGATATCCAAAGATGGAGAAGTTACCTTATGGGGTACACGTGGCTTTGTAGGGTTCAGAAAGATCGACCAGAGCCGCGCAACGGAAGCAGCGAACTATAAGTTAAATGGTGATTTCGATCTAACCTGAACCAATTGTCCCATTGATCTTAATCTTTAAACATCAGTTAAATTTTAACAAAACTGTTATCTTAATATATGGATTAAGAAAATCTACTTGGATATCCTTTCAATGATAGACGAGAGCCTCAGATGTTGCTCCTCCTAGTTCACGTGCAAACACGAGCAAGAACCGAGACCATCTACTAGTCGGCTTACTCCAAGAACGTGAAGAACAAGGATCAAAATCGACAGAAATCTCTTGAGGAGGGTTCGGCCAAATTCAGAGGCTAGGGTTTTGTGATTTCAGTTTTCGATCCTGAATAATGAATTGACAATTCACTTATATAGTGCAATTAATTAACTTTATGTTAATTATTAATTTGCCCCTTAATTAATTTAATTTTATCAATTAAACACCGTAGTATTAGATCAATTCAATTAACATCAATTAGGTTAAATTAATATTACACTTTAACCCATAAACAATTAATCGCTTAATTAAATTAACTCGATCAATTAATTAGCCGTTCCAATTATTAATTAACTTATCACATAACAAATAATTAATATGTTCTTCAAATAATCAATTCATCAATTGATCATTTAATCTTGGAATTAATTAACATAATTCATGTATCAAATAATCTTCTCGATTACCGTGTTGCACGATCCTTAGGGTCTGAAATCAATAAGCTGTGAATTAACAATTCACTGAAAGACAGAGGGTCCTAGTAAACCATGTCAATCACATATTGATTACAGATGAATGTTATCCATGTTAGAAAAAAAACCTTGTATGATGCTCTACTTATCTCTTACCAAAAGCATGCCAATCACATATCAATTAATCAAGCTTGAGGCATAGCCCATTTGAGAATTTTATTTGAAGTTTCCTTTGATAAAAATCTGATTCAGTTTTTCCTATTTTGTTTTTTGAACGAGTCAACTATATCATCCCCTGATTTCTCTCTTATTTTAATGCCATTTATTTCCGAGATTCTTCTCCATAATGACAGAGCATAGCAGCTCTGATTTTTCGAGTATTTAAGCTCCCCGCTTGATACAGTTAAAGACACGATTTTCACATTAAAAGATACTGAGCAATTTGAGTGTAGATTGAGCGTTTCTATACGGTGCAAAATAGAATCGTATTTTGTGAGGGCTGTTTTATCCTGGAGGCGATCAGAATCAATACTGCTTGCACTTTCCCGGCAGTTCTGAGAACGTCTTAAAGAGAGCGACCTAGTCCGCGACTCAGTTCACTTTTATTTGTTTGACAGTTTTCTGTGTTCCATTTCGAAACACTCTGTGTTCCATTTTTAACACTCTGTGTTCCAATATTTCTAACAAATATATTGGTTGAACTCTAAGTTTAGAAATTTCTGAAATGACATGAGCTAGCTTAAATTGAAGATTATGAAATTTCACACTAATGCGGATTGAATATTGTGTTGGATTCGGTTGTGATATGGTTGATGGAAAGTAGTCATAACTACTAATTAAATGAATTTTGTTAGTACCCATATCTTTCTTTAAGTAAATAGAACTACGTGGCTTTGATTCCCGGTTGGAGATAACGGGATACGTAGGAAGCTCGATAATTAATGTTATTGGGTCCAAGCCAAATTAGGTAAACTAGGTTAGAAAGTGTCGAGTTATTTGATAGTTGTGGTTCCTAGGTGCGGGTGTCACAAAGATCCCCAATGAACTTCTTCAACCAGACTGCCTCCTTGGCAGCCTCATATGCAGCAATGTACTCAGCTTCACAAGTAGAATCAGCAATAGTGGGCTGTTTCCGAGACTTCCAAACTATGGCACCGCCATTGAGAACAAACACAAAACCAGATTGGGATTGCTGCTTATCTACATCAGTTTGGAATCCCGCATCAGTGTAACTTGATACTATCAGCTCATCATCACCTCCAAAACCCAAGAATTGATTCTGAGTACGTTTCAAGTACTTGAGAATGTCCTTGACAGCTTTCCAGTGTTAATCTCTGGGATTGGATTGGCAACGACTGGTCATGCTCAGCGCAAAGGCAACATCAGGTCTAGTACATAACATGGCATACATGATAGAACCTATAGCCGAAACATATGGTTTCTTCTTCATTTTCTGCCTAGCCTCATCAGTCTTAGGACTGTGATCTTTCATGGAGAGTTTGTCACCTTTCTTCCTATGGACCATAGGGATAAATCCCTTTTTCGCATGTTCCATACCGAATCTCTTCACGATTTTGTCAATGTACTTGGCTTGACTCAATCCCAGTAGCCTTTTGGATCTATCTCTATAGATCCTGATTCCAAGGATCGTTTTGGCTTCTCCGAGATCCTTCATTGAGAAACACATGTTCAACCACTGCTTTGTAGAAAGCAACTCTGATTTGTTTCCTCCAATGATCAATATGTCGTCGACATACAACACCAGAAAAGTATTGGATCTCCCACTAATTTTTCTGTACACACAGGGCTCATCAGGATTTTGTATAAAGCCAAATTCTTGTATGGCTTCATTGAATTTCCTGTTCCAAGATCGGGATGCTTGCTTCAATCCATAAATGGATTTCTGAAGCTTGCATATCCGATTAGGATACTTGGGATCGACAAAACCTTCAGGTTGAGCCATATAAACTTCTTCCTCTAGCTCTCCATTCAGAAAAGTGGTATTGACATCCATTTGCCATATCTCATAGTCGTGCCATGCAGTTATAGCAAGCAGTATACTTATGGATTTAAGCATAGCGACAGGTGAAAAAGTTTCATCATAATCCACACCGTGAATTTGCCTGAATCCTTTTGCCACCAGGCGCCCCTTGAAGGTATTGTCAGCTTTCTTCTTGAATAGCCACATGCTCTCCACTACTTTGACTCCAGGAAATGGGTCCACCAATTCCCAGACGTCATTGTCGTACATGGATTGGATTTCAGAGTTGGCGGCTTTACGCCATTCACATGAATGCGAGCCAGACATAGCTTCCTTAAAAGACCTGGGATCATCCTGCTCTGTGAGCATAAGTTCCCCATCATGCGTGACCAGGTAACCATACCTCTCAGGCGGTTGATGTGTCCTTTGCGACCTTCTAGGTGGATGTACGACTAGTTCAGCCTGTTCAACAGGTTGAACATCCGATACAACATGTTCAACTGGTTCAACATCTGTAACAGTCGTCCAAGTAACCTCAGCTTCTGCTGAAGGAGTTTGTGTCACTTGAACTTCCTCGAGTTCAACGTTGCTCCCACTGTCTTTCACAGATAAGAAATTCTTCTCCATGAACGTCCCATTTCGAGCCACAAAAACTTTGTTCTCTAATGGGTTGTAGAAGTAATAACCCTTAGTTTCCTTATGGTATCCCACAAACTGGCATTTAACAGATTTGGACTCCAGCTTGCCACTTGTCAATTTCTTGGCAAAAGCATCGCATCCCCAGATCTTCATGAAGGACACATTGGGTTTCCTGCCCTTCCACAGTTCATGTGGTGTTCCTTCAACTGCCTTACTAGGTGTATTATTTAGTATTTGAGCTGCCGTTTCCAAAGCATATCCCTAAAAGGATACATGGAGATTAGCATGACTCATCATTGAGCAGACCATGTCTAGCAAAGTCCTGTTTCTCCTCTCTGAAACTCCATTCCACTGGGGTGTACCAGGAGGCGTGAGTTGAGATACGATCCCACACTCGCTCAAGACATCGTCAAACTCTTGGCTCATATATTCACCCCCTCTATCAGACCGGAGTGCTTTGATCTTCTTGCCAAGTTGGTTCTCTACTTCGTTCTTAAAATCTTTGAACTTTTGTAGGGTCTCAGATTTATGTCTCAACAAATATATATATAGCCGAAACGACTATAATCATCTGTAAATGTAACAAAGTACAAGTAACCAGATCTATCAGTTGTACTCATCGGTCCACAAACATTTGAGTGAATGAGTTCCAATAGTTCAGTGGCTCTTTCACCTTTCTTCTTGAAAGGATCCCTCGTCATCTTGCCACGTAAACAAGATTCACAAGTATTGGAAACTTGTAGGTCAAAAGACCCTAGTACACCACTTGCGTGGAGCTAAGCGATACGCTTCTCATTTATGTGCCCAAGGCGACAATGTCAGACATAAGTAGGATTATTTTCATTTAATTTAATCCTTTTAGCATTAATGTTAAATATTTGAGATTCATTGGATGTATCTAAGACGTATAGCCCGTTCTGAAGAACGCCCGTTGCATACAAAATATTGCCACACATAATTTTGAAACAAAAATAAATCCAGAATGATCCAAACAAGAAATCGAAATAATATTCCTCCTCATGGAAGGCACATAATAACAATCTCTCAAAACTAGTTCAAGCCCACTGGGCAAAGACAAGTAATAATCTCCGATCTGCAATGCTTCCACACGGGCTCCATTGCCAACTCGGAGATCCACATCACTTGCTGCTAGCTTTCTCCTATTCCTTAGCCCCTGCACATTTGAACAAATGTGAGACCCACATCCTGTGTCTAAAACCCAAGATGATGAAATAGTGAGGTTTATCCCAACAACATAAATACCTGAAGTAGAAGTATCCTGCTTCCTCTTCACATTTCCCTTCAGCTTCGGACAGACACTCTTCCAATGACCCTTCTCGCCACACTCATGGCACAAGTCTAGAGGGTGAGGCTTGAAGGGCTTCCTACCCTTAGCCGCGGGCTTCTTGCCCTTTGCCTTGAACTTCTTGTTCTTGGCTCCCCATACGCCCTTGCCCTTACTCACAAGGTTCACCTCAGTCTTCCTGCCCTTGTTCATGGCCTGCTCGGTTTGCTTGAGCAAACCCTGCAACTCCATGACTGACTTGTCCTGAACCTGCATGGTGTAGTTCAGGACAAAAGGGTCATAAGCATCTGGAAGTGACCTTAGGATAATGTCTACTGCCATGGTCCCCATGACAGTTGAGTCGAGACTAGCCAGCCTATCAATGTATCCCTTCATCTTCAGCACATGTGCATTGACAGAGGATCCAGGCTGCATCTTTGTCTCAACAAATGCCTTGGTAGTCAAGAACCTCTCTTGACGGGCTTGATCCTGAAACACAAGCTTCAGGTTCTCCATCATTTCACGGGCTTCTTGAGTCATGAACTGCTTCTGAAGATCAGAAGCCATGGTACCAAGCATCAGACATGTTACCTCCATGTTGTACTTGATGTGCTTGTTATACCTCACCACTTCGACTGAGTTAACAGCACCCTCAGGGCGTACAGTAGGCAGAGGAGTTGTAAGGACATATTCTCTAGCCTCGTGCCTAAGGACGATTTCAACCGCCCTAGCCCAATCTAGAAAGTTTGGTCCAGTCAACTTCTCTTTATCCAAGAGTGGCCTTAAAGTATTAGTAGTTGCCATTGCTGTAATTATTTCGGTTTAAGTTTGAAGTAGTTTCTACAGAAAGAGAGAGAGAGAGAGAGAGAGAGAGAGAGAGTTAGAATTTAAAGGACTTTAATGTCAATTACAATAATTAAAACTGTCATAAAATTATTTGGTGATTATTGACTTGGTGAGACCAAGATCCACAGTCCTGTTCATTAATGACCAAGCTAGGGCATGTAAGACGTTAATGAACATAATTGGTAGAGAAACCTTCTCAATTCTCCAACCTAGAGAACTCTTGGTTTGATGGGCCTATTGGCACTTTACCCATCCATGCTTAAGGGCCCGCGACAAGCTAAAATGATACCCATCTTCGAGTCAAACCTACCTTCTCTATGTTAACCACGCCCTTTAGCAAAAGGGTATCTTAACGCCACAACGGCCCACCTGACACTATAACATACTCTGCTTGAGCTTACATACATTATAGCTCTACCTGGGAGGAAGAGTTGAGCACTATGAGAAGCATTTATAAATTACTCGATACTTTTAGTTGACAATTTTTAATAAGGTGATCGGCTTAAACATGTAAAGAGGATCTGGTGATCGCGATGCAACTTCTTAATTCATTATTATAACTTATTTGGATTTGCAGAAACAACATACATATTAACAATATATATAATCAAGAACTCCTATGAGCCTTTAATATTACATAAGTAATAAAAGTCTTCTTGGTTGTCATGTTGGGCCTCATCCACGGGCTTGATTACAAAATTATAAATTTACAAGCCCAATGGGCCAAAAATCACATAAATATAAAAGCATATTCTATTTAATTCATAAATAAAATTACAACCAATACTTCAAATAAAAGCCCATAGCATTCTATTAATCACGTTGTTGCAACGTTAGCAAAAATAACGAATATAAAAATGCATGGTCATGGCAATCCAATTTTATCAATTAATTAAGCCCGATCAAATTTGCAAGATGAGTTCAATTTGTCAACAAGTGAATTAAAAGCCCATAAAGGCCCAATGAATATTTTATTACTCTCACTCAAATTAGGAATTCACTTAATCAAAATTGAAATTTCAACTAATGTCATCGGTGCCCCGATCCACTAATTAAATCTCACTATCATACCATATTCATTTTATATCGTCTTATAAAATAAAACAAAAATAAAATGCATGGCACGACATAAAAATTTTTCGCTTTCAACTAAAATAATGTCTAAAATAATTTTAATTAAAACGACTTTGACTTTGGTGCCCGAAATTAAATTAAAACTATTTAGTAAAAATTTTAATAAAAAAATTAAACGAACCCCCAAAAATATCTCGAGCCCGTCCCGTGCCTCGCTCCGACCTGAAAATCCTAGAATTTTCGTTCGGAGGAGTCGGATCGCCCCGACTCAACGGCAGGCTGCTGTGTGCAGCCCACCTGGGCTGTTGGCAGCAACCTACGTGGCTGCAACCAGTAACCAGCAAGGGTTGCTGGATGCAGCCCCTGGTTGGCTGCGAAAATAGCCAACCAGCAGCAGCTCTTGCGAGCTGTTGCAATCCTCCCAAAAATCCAAATAAAAATTTCGTAAGCACGAGGTTGTTTCTTTTTTTTTCAATTAATATCAAAAACATCAATTCACAATCACGACAAAACCTCAAGAACAATAATATCCAGTTATCCTAATTTGGGGAAAACACATGAAAAAAAACCTCAATCTATTAAAATTAACTAATCTTAAAGATCCAACAATGGCTCTGGTACCAGTGTAGGGTTCAGAAAGATCGATCAGAGCCGCAGCGGAAGCAGCAAACTATTAGTTAAACGGTGATTTCGATCTAACCTGAACAAATTGTCCCATTGATCTTAATCTTTAAACCTCAGTTAAATTTTAACAAAATTGTTATCTTAATATATGGATTAAGAAAACCTACTTGGATATCCTTTCAAGGATAAACGAGAGCCTCAGATGTTGCTCCTCCTAGTTCACGTGCAGACACGAGCAAGAACCGAGACCAGCTACTAGTCGGCTTACTCCAAGAACGCGAAGAACAAAGAACAAAGAGATCTACATTGTTAGAAAGCTTAATGACTCTACCACCATGAACTTTCTAAACCGGATCGACCAAGTCTCGTGTAACACACACGCACCTATATCCATATTCACATACACTAAGCAACCTACATAGTGTCATGTGAATCCTAGATATAAAAGCTTATGCCATAATCATTCCCATGACTATGACTGGCTTCTGGTATACTTTTATGATAAACAATCAATGGATACTTCATTTAGTTACTATAGTACAAGATATATAACTGAAATGAATTAATGTCTTTATTCATAAAACACCAATAACATAGTATGTAATCATCATCAAATACAATGTCATAAAACAACGTCTAGGGCCTAGGGCACACCAACAATCTCCCACTTGACCTAGGGCCTAGGGCACAACAACAGGCTTCTCAAAAACTAAGGCACTACTTCTTAAGCTATACAATCGTTGTCCGGGCAGATACCCCACTCAGGAAGATACTATCTCGACCTGAGGCCTCGGGGAGTCTGACAGAATGGTCGATTAAGCTGACAGAGTTTGATGTGCGCTTTGAACCGAGGCCATCAAAGAAGGCACAAATTCTTGCAAATTTCCTCATTGAAGTTCCACCCGAGGAAGAGACTGTTCTAGTATCAAACACTTGGGAAATCTTCGTGGATGGAAGTGCAAACAAGGATCAGTCAGGGATATGTGTTTTCATTCGTAGTCCGGATGGTTTGGTTTTCAGGCATGCTGCGACTCTGGGGTTTGACTCATCGAACAACGCTGCGGAGTACGAGGCAATAATTTTTGGGTTACGAATTGTGAAGATCACAAGGGCAGATAAAGGCAGTGATCAAGAGTGACTCAGGCCTTGCTACAAATCAAATCAACAACTTGTGGGAGACCAAGCATGCTCGAATGAAGAAATATCATGAGCTTGTGAAACAATTGATAGCAGAGTGCGAGGCCATGGGTTGCAGAATAAAGATAATAAAAATCCCTCGAGAAGAGAATATGGAGGCCAATCATTTAGCGAAATTATCTTCAGATTCAAAAAATCCACAGTTGTGCCCGTGTGATGTGTAGGTGATCCCGTGCGTGAGTATCGATTCTCAAGAGCTCTTGTTCACAGATAGAGCTATAAAATGGTATTGGCCCATCTTCGAGTATTTGTATGAAGGAACGTTACCCGAGGATAAATCACAGCACCTCAAGATTGTGAGAAAGGCTAGCAGATATTGCGTGGTGGATGGAAATCTTTACAGACGATCATACTCCCAACCTTGGCTCAAGGCAGTAGGGATACAAGAAGGGGCTAGAATCTTGGAGGAAATACATGAGGGCACATGTGGAGCTCACGAGGGATGGAATGTCTTAGCAAGAAAGGCAAGGTTATTGGGCTATTATTGGCCTCAAATGAACAATGATGCTATGGAATTTGTGAAAAAATGTAAGGCTTGTCAAGCTCACGCCCCAGTTTTGCAAAGCCCAGCCTCGCCACGTGGAGTATTGATATTGTGGGCCAATTTCCAGTATCTGTGAATCAGAAGCAATATGTCATCGTTGTTGTAGACCATTTTACTAAGTGGGTCAAAGCAGAAGCTGTATCCTCGATTACAGCGCAACAGATTTAGGTTTGTTAAAAACAACATCGTTTATCGATTTGGAATTCCTCACACCATAATTACTGATAATGGCAAACAGTTTGATAGCATTGCCTACAGGAGTTTTTGTGAAAAAGAGGGAATCAAGTTAAGGTTCAGCTCATTGTTCCATCCGCAAACTAATGGTATGACAGAAAGGACTAACAGAACCATCATAGAAGGGATCAAGAAGCGTCTTACCCATCTCGAGAAGTTAACAAACTGGGTCGAGGAGATGTATCATGTTTTATGGTCTTACAGAAAAACTCCAAAGACAGCAACGGGAGAAACCCCTTTTTCGTTAACTTATGGGACATAAGCTTTCATTCCAGTTGAGATTAAAGTTCCGAGCACTCGAGTACTTCATTACACAGAAGAATGGAACAAGCTCAACTTGCGAGATAACCTGGATGACCTCGAGGAAAAGAGATAGATAGCTCATGCTAGAATTGAGGCTTACAAGGCAAGAACAAAGAGGATGTACGATAAGGGAGTAAGACCGAGACAATATTTCAAGGGAGATAATGTTTTGCGTAGTACATCAGCCTTGATCACCAACCAGGGAAAAAGCAAAATGGGGATTAAATGGGAAGGACCATTCCAAGTAAAAGAATTCGTCGGATCTCACACTTATCGTTTGTAGCATCTCGACGGTACTGAGGTTCCAAGGACTTGGAATGCAGTCTCTCTAATTATCTCTGTTTTTCAAAGTTTTGAAGTTATGTAATAAAATCAGAATAAACTTAGGAGTTTTATTAATGAAAGGCCCTCGAGGCACAGTTTTTCATCTATGTTTTTCTAATTAGATATGTAGTTTAGTATTGTTTCTAATTATCTCTCGGTTGTCATTTTCTTGTATTGATATATGTTTTTTTGATTGCATGTTGAATTGATATAGTACGGGCTCAAGCGTAAGTGAGATGGGTAGGGGTTTTAGGGTTTTGCATCTTGTCAGACCATTTCTCTCTGTTCTACTTGAAGTTCAGAGTGCCGACAGAAAAGTTCCCTTCAGTGAGAAGGTTATTTACACTGTGATTTCCCTTTTCATTTTCTTGGTGTGTAGTCGGCTTCTATTGTATGGCATTCATTCTACCACTGGTGCCGATCCTTTTTACTGGATGCGAATTATTCTTGCCTCGAACCCCGGGACTGTCATGGAGGTCGGTATCACTCCAATTGTTACATCTGGATTAGTGATGCATCGTTTTGCTGGGTCTAAGATCATTGAATTGGACAACAATGTACGTGAAGACCGTGCCCTCTTGTAAGTGTTAAGGATACAATTCATTTTTTTATTATTACCAAGAAATATTATCAAAGCACAGTGGTAGTCACTTAAGTCTAGGGGGTTTGAGTTTAAGTTATACTCATTGTCCTATACAAACTATGAGTTATTACTTATAGGACAATACTAACGTTCAAGGGGACAATCAGATTATTTAGACAAGTTTAGGGGGTTGATGAAGTATAGAACCCTCGATTGTTAGTTGTTTGTGGTAAAGTATGCTACTCTAACCTTCTTGGTCTCGTTTCATATCATGTTTTGTGATAGCTTTATACATGTTGCTGTTGTTGGACTTTATGCTATAACTTAACTTTGAGCTTGGATGAAGTATTAGGTGCTTGGATTTATATTTTATATGTTATCTAATGCGCAAATTATTAAGATTTGTTAATTTTAGTTAGTTAGGCTTGAGGTTTTAGTGAGCTACTTTTGTCCTTTGGTGTTCTGTGGTGTGTAAAGGACTCTAGTATAACTTCTAGTGTGGATTTATTTATCATTATTTCTTTTTAATATCTCATTAGCGATTATAAATTTCTTCTCTTGTTTGTGATAGTTATTTTCTACCTATAATGATTTGTTTCTCTTTCCAGAAATGGTGCTTAGAAGTTGTTGGGTATTCTAATTGTTGTTGGTGAAGCGGTCACATATGTTCTCTCTGGGATGTATGGCAGTGTTTGTCAGCTTGGGGTAGCGAATGCCATTCTAATTATAGTTCCACTCTGCTTTGCGGGTATTATTGTGATCTGTTTGGATGAGCTCCTCCAGAAATTATATGGCTTGGGTTCTGGAATCTCACTTTTCATAGCAACTAACATCTGGTTAGTGTCATTTTTTATTTTGCTTTTTATTTTCTTCTTTTCTACCTGTTGGTACCATGCCCTTCTGTACATTGTCTGCTTGTGTTTTTGTTTTGTTTTGTATTATCATCATTATTATTTGACGAAACTGTTGTTATTTCTCAATGAAAGCATCATCTGGAAAGCTTTTAGTCCAACCACCATTAACAGTGGGAGAGGTGTTGAATTCGAAGGTGTTGTTATAGCTTTATCCCATCTGTTGATTACTCGGACGGACAAGGTTCGCGCCCTTCGCGAAGCATTTTACCGGCAGAATCTTCCCAATGTAACTAATCTGCTTGCAACAGTCCTGATCTTCCTAATCGTGATCTATTTCCAAGGATTCCGCGTGGTCTTGCCTGTGATGTCCAAGAATGCTCGCGTCAAGCAGGGTTCATATCCAATCAAGTGGTTCTATACCTCCACCATGCCTATTATTCTTTAGTCTGCCCTTGTTTCCAACCTGTACTTTATCTCCCAAGTATTAACATTAATTTGTTTTATTCGCAAACTGAAGTTTGATTTAATATAGAATGTGCTAATTTGTTTGTTTACAGTTGTTATACAGGAAGTATAGTAATAATTTCCTCGTTAATCTATTGGGAAAATGGAAGGAATCTGAATATTCAAATGGCCAGTCTGTCCCTGTTGATGGCATTGCCTATTACATTACTGCACCATCAAGGTTAATTTCTTTTCTCCCTCATTGTTTGGCTTTCTCATTCCCATCTTATTTGCATTGAAAAGACAATAAGTAAAATAAAATATATGTTTCTCCTGTTTAGCCCCTTCATATTTTCTTCCCTCTACTCCTCTACTAATGCTGACAAGAGCTTCTGTTTTTCTTTGCAACCTTGCTGATATGGCAATAAATCCTTTCCATGCTCTTTTCTTTCTTGTTTTTATGTTGTCAGCATGTGCTCTCTTCTCAAAAACTTGGATTGAGGTTTCGGGATCATCTGCTAAAGATGTGGCGAAGCAGCTTAAGGTATTTGAATATTCTGAATGCAATGTTACTGATAAGTCCAAAATGTACTTATAATTCAAGGCTTTTAAGAAATATATTCATACGAAATTGATCAATTTAGCTTAGATTTACATAGGTTAGGGGCAACTTTACCTTTGTATTTGTGTTTTCATGTGTAGGGATCAAGTTTGGTGAAATCGAGTTGATTTGGTGCTAAAATCGGGTTCTACTCAAGCAAACGAGGCAGTTTTGACACCTTGAAGTATTCTGGCCATAACTTCCTCATACGAGCGTATGTTTGGGCGTTTCAAGTTGCGTTGGAAAGCTAAGACGTAGACAAACAACGTTCGTGTTTTAAGTTTTTCCAAATTCAGAGCAGAAAGTGGTCAAAACGGGGTTCGAAGTTGGAAGGAAAATTCCCGACGAGATGGAGCTATCTCGATCGAGACACAAGCTTGTTTATTAAGGCTTTGTGTGTCTCGATCGAGACATTAAGCATCTCGATCGAGACAAGCAAAACTTGACAAACAGTTTGCTTGTCTCGATCGAGACACTTTTCCATCTCGATCGAGACAAGCATTCTGTTTGTCAAGAAATGCTTGTGTCGATCGAGACTATGGCCATCTCGATCGAGATCCTATGTGTCTCGATCGAGATGAGCCTCGACCAACCTATCCCTTCATCGAAAGTTGTGTTTTGTCGCCCAAGCGACGCCCCGAATCACCCAATGGCTTCATCCTTCCGTCAAGCTATGTAATCCTTGAGTTTTTGGCTATAAATACGTCGTTCTCCTGCGAAAGAAATATACAGAATATCTACTACAAGAAGAATAGCATTTTAGTCGTTACAAGAAGTTCGAAGTTCTACATCCATACTTCACGTCCTTCGTTCCGATTTCCATTGCATTGAAGTACTTATCGAGAGATAGACTATTTCATCGATTCATCGAGGAGAAGACGAGCAAGAACGCCCCGAGGATTGACAAACCTCACGATCAAGAGTAAAAAGGATTGACAACCCTCTTTCCCTTTATCGATTACAGTTCTTTCCTTTCTCTGAATTTCCGTTGTAATTTCTATGAATGTTTGACAATTGGAATACTTATAATAAATGCTATATTCATATATGTTCATGTGTTTGAATGTTCAAATCTTATTGCTTGGTAAATTTACTTTGTTTCTATCAAGTAAAATCAATAGAATATTCATCACTTACGCTTTATTAATCTAGGATAGGTCTAGTTAGTATGTCGTAGTCAATCTAACTTACGTGATATTCATTAATCTAATCAAGATTGTCTAGGATAGTTCCAGTAATCTTGTTAGGTTAATTCACTTAAGGACAATTAAACATAAGTATCGAAAGATCGTGTTTAATTGAGTTCTAGAATTGGTTGAATTGTATGAGTAATTTGTTATAATGTTCATCGCACTTAAATGAATTGTTGACTTTGCGTGGATAAAGAACTTTGGTAAAAGCATCGGATTAGGATTTCAGTTAGTTTAGTTTATGTTTAAAGTACTTAGTTAATAATCAAAATCTCAAATATCGCATTTACTACATTTCAAGAGAAAACGAACAAAGTATTATAAAGATTTATAAGTTTGTACATTTACTGTTCTGTGTGGGTTCAATCTTATTATTACTACTTGAGTGATTCCGTACACTTGCGGAAAATACCCAACAAGTTTTTGGCGCCGTTGTCGGGGAACGACATAAGTGTTATAAAATTTTTACTTTATTATATTTTGTTCCGAATTTTGAATTGTAGATTGATTTCTTTTCATCCTTGTGTTTTGCAGGCGTGGGAGTTCATGCGTAAAATGAGAAGTTCAAACAGCAATCCTCCCCCGTACGATCCTGACTTTGAGAAGAAATTAAAGAAGAAAAAGAAAGATAAGAAGAATAAAGGATCACCTTCAAAAATTGACTTTGTTATTGATTTGGAAATTGAAAATATGGACGCACAAAGGCTTATGGATTATGCTGCACCAGGGTATGATGGACTAACGGATGATGTGCGTAGACCACAAATCAACTTTGATCAAGCGAATCTTAATCAGTTACACAAATTTTTCAGACTTTTTGGAGAGCTATTTCCGGAGTCGCACATATTATGTTTGATTTTCTTTATGCTTAGTAGAACAAACTAGATTTTTTTTGTCATTATAACAACAATTAAATTTATGCCTTGCCATCAAGGCATAGAGCAGATTGAAGTGAAGTTAGCAACATGATAATTTGGTTTGGTTAGACTTTAAACTGCTCCGATTCTAGGTGAAGCTAAGCTGCAGTGAAATGAAGGCATAAGCTGCTTCTTCGTTAAGCTGCAGGGACATAAACTCTTATAATATGCTGCTTCGTTCTTCAATATGCAGGGTCTCCTTGCAGTTCCCATCCCTTTTATAGCCTGAAGCTTTTTCTTCACGGCATTTATACCATCTGTTCAATCCTTACAGATTATTTTGCTGAATGCATTTCTTATTTTTAATGTCCATGCTTAAAGTGATTGTGATCATACTAAGTGGTTGCATTATGTTATTAGCTCAGCAGCCACCCCAACTCAAGCTTCTATTATTTGTTCATGGCATGAATTTCGAAATGAAACATATTTGGTTTTCCAACCTAAGATATTCTGGTGAATACGATGTTCTAATTTACATATTATAATGTGGCAGGAACAACAAATGGTCATGCCTGGGTATCGTGAGTCCAATCTCCAAAAAGAATTGAACCGCTACATCCCCACAGCTGCAGCTTTTAGAGGTATTTGCATAGGTGCTTTCACCGTGTTGGCTGATTTCATGGGCGCAATTGGGTCCGGGACAGGGATTCTTCTTGCAGTCACGATCATATATCAGTACTTTGAGACCTTCGAGAAGGAGAGAGCCAGTGAACTCGGCTTCTTTGGTTTTTAAGCTTGCGAATTGTTGATGATTGAGATTGATTGATGGATAATAGTTCTAGCGAGCTCCCCTGCAATTTTCTTTTTGATCTTTTTCTGAGCTAAGACGATGTATCCAAAGGTCTTTCTGATAACATGTTTCAATTAGAGTGTAGGGGTAGTTCGATAGAAGTTGCAAGTAGAACAAATACATATATACTCTGTCGAGTGCTTGTTTCTTTTTTTCGTACCACTTCCACCACCAAAACACTCGTGGTCTTCTATCTTCTTGAGTTATGTATTAGTAGATCTAATGGATATTTAGTTTTCGTGTTTGAAGACGAGTAGAAGAAATAGTTGGAGTCTTTACTTGACTGATATGTAATTTCACTGGAATTTATATACTTGCATGCAACAGTGGGTTCTGATAACTGATTTTTAAATTTCTATACAATTAAATCATGGTTCCTCAACAAAAAAAAATCATGGTTCTATCTGAATTTCTAGACGAGTTTTTTTGGTTAATGAATCAAACATTTCTAGGAACCATGTGATGAACCCTAAGAATTTTGATTATGTCCAAACGTTTCAGAAGATGAATATTATAACTCTCTTTCATATAGCTTAATGTTGACTAACAATTTTTGTTTAGCTTGTATGTAAGTTACTCAGCAGGTGCTGAATGAAACATTTCTAGATTGCCTGAAGGACTCAGAAGATCCGAAAGCTGTTGACAGAGTCTCATTGATTCAGAAGCTGGATATTCCGCTCTGAAGCTACGAAGTTTGTTAAAACTCTCCTCAGAAGTTCTTTGCAATCAGAATTTCATCTACCAATTTGATCAGAAGCTTAGTCACGGGTTCTGGACAGCATTTAATGCTCTGACAAGTGCATTTAATGCAAGGCGCCAAAAGTTCAAAAAGCTGTTTTGATGGAGCGCGCTTGTCTACTCAAAGAGAAACCAGAATTTCCTTGTCTACCCTTTGTTGATCTTATTGAGGAATGTTTCCGGTCAACCTTATCTTCAATTTCAAATCACTTACCGGATTTGGTTAAAGAACAAGGATAACGGAATCAAAGTGTTAGAAGACCGTTTGAAGACTTGACAAATTTAACGGCTACAACAACTGATGTCATCTCTGTTGAAGATTCAAATTCACCAACGGTCATCTTCATTCACTATAAATAGTAGCGAAGCTCCAATACATCATCTACGCGTGATTTACGAGCAAAATCTCAACGCACTGTTTGAAGCTTGAAAACAGAGCAATCTTTCCATTCTCAATCTTTCTTAGCATAGCTTAAGTTTAAGTGAGAGAGTGAAGAAAAACAAGTTCATAATAGGAATCTTGTAAACTAATATCGTTTGTGATATTCAGTTAGATTTGAGAGAAATCTAGTTGAGATTAGAGTTGGGTGAGAAATCCAGAAAACAGAGTTGTTGCTGTTCTGGTGGAAATCCTTTAACTCTTTTTAGGCTAGTCAGAACTAAGTGAGAAATTAGCTTAAGTTCTGTTGATGTAAAGGAGCTTCTGAACTTGCCATAAAAGTTCTGAATAGTAGATTTATAAAATCTCTGTAGGCTGCGACCTCAGGGGACAAGACGTAGTCACAGGACTTCTGTGGTGAACTTGGATAAATCGAATTGTTCAATCAGGATCTCTTGAATCTCTTTCTCCCTCTTATACTTGTTATTTTTTGCTTCTGTGTACTTGCTTATATTTAGTGTTGAAACAGATTGTCTCTAAATATCATTGTCTTTGTTCAGAAGACTGTCCAGAAGTTCTCAAATCTGAACTTTTGTTGCTGAAAACAGTCCAACTGTGTTTAGGCAGAATTTCCCTCATAAGCTACTTCAGTAAGCTTGCTTCTGACTCTGAGGAAATTTGACTCTGAAAATTAAGTTTCTCGAAAAACTTAGAAATTTTCAGTTTTCAACTTTGACACCTATTCACCCCCCCCCCCCCCCTCTAGGTGATTCTGTTCTTGATAGGGCCAACAAGTGGTATCAGAGTGAAGGTCACTTCGCATATTTACTAAAGATCTAACAATCTAAGTGTAAGATCCTATCAGAATCAATAGAGATGGCTAGTAGACACCAGCCTGAGAACCCTTCTCACTTTATTATTCCCGAGGGCTCTTCCACAACTAGACCTCCACTATTCAATGGTGATAACTACTCTTATTGGAAAAAGAGGATGATGTGTTTCATCCAAGCTCAAAATATGAGTGCCTGGAATGTTATCACTGATGGTGACTTCATCCCAACAAGGATGGAAGTTGGTCTAGGGAATGTTGTAATTCCTCCGAGAGAATACACTGATGATATTCTTAAAAAACTCCAAACCAATGTTTCAGCAATGAATATGTTGCACTGTGCACTTTCTGCTACTGAGTATAACAAAGTTTCCTCTTGTGAAACAGCACAGGAGATATGGAACAAGCTGGAAGTCACTTATGAAGGAACTGGAAAAGTGAAGCAATCTAAAGTCAATCAGTTGATGAGAGACTATGAGTTATTTGAAATGATTGATAAAGAATCCATTTCAAGTATGAACTCTAGATTCACCAAGATTTTCAATGACTTGAAGAGTTTGGGAAAGGATATTGAAGAATCCGAGAAAGTGAAGAAGATCCTCAGAAGCTTACCAAGGTCTTGGCAAGCCAAGAAGACTGCTATTGAAGAAGTTCAGGACTTGAGCTATTATGAATATGATGAACTCATTGGCTCTCTAATCACTCATGAGATGTCTATGAAGAATCATGACCTAAGAGAAAGGTCAGAAGGAAAAAGAGTAGTCCTGAAAGCAGAATCTTCTGAAGAATCCTCTGAAGATGAGGAACTGGCTATGCTGACCAGGAAGTTCAAGAAAGCCTTCAGAAAAGGCAGAGGTGGAAACTACAAGAAGCCTTTCAGGAGCTTTGACAAGAAAACTCCTAATTCTGGTGAAAAGTTCAAGAGAGATCCAAACAAGCCCATTGTGTGCTATGGATGTCAGCAACCGGGGCACATTAAGCCTAACTGCCCGGAGCTGAAGAAAGATAAGAGAAAGTTCAAGAAAGCTATGCTGGCTGCTTGGTCAGACTCTGAGACCAGCAGTGATCCTGAAGAAAAGGAAGAGCAAGCTCAGATTTGTTTCATGGCTATTGATGAGCCAACTTCTGAAGATGTCACAGGAGAAACTTCCGCACCTCCTGAAGTTACATATGACTCTGAGGTAAACAATTCTCATGAACTTGATATCTTTGATTCTCTCGAAGAACTCTATAGTATGTTCAAGTACCTTAAAAGGAAATTGGACAAGAGTGAGGCTGACAAGTTTCTTAGGTTTACTCAAGTTTATTCTGACATGAAAGTGTTAGAAGAAAAGCTGTGTAAACAGTTCAGCACTCCTGCTGATAGCTCCAAGCGTAAAGGCAAGGAAAAGCTGCCTCTGGGAAGTGATAAACCCCAGAAGAAGAAGAAACCTGTCACTCCCTCTCTTCTGAAAGAGATAGCTTCTCCTCTTGATGTTGGTACCTCTGAGAGTGCTGTCTTAGCCTCTGAAGATGTTGCACCTTCTCGGAAGAAGAAGAAATCTCTCAAGAAGCAAAGGGAAAGATCCAAGAACCCTCCCTTTTGCAAGCTTTGCAAGAGTGATGGTCACTGGTTGAAGGATTGCAAGTATCATATTAAAAATCTCTTGCAATCTGAGATATCATTAAAACCTGCTGAAGAAAAATCTAACAATGAAGGACCCAATAAGGATTGGGTACCTGTCACTAATTGATTGTGTTGCAGGTGGCTCTGAGTGCTCCATCAATGTCAAAGCTGTGGTACATTGACAGTGGGTGCTCAAGGCATATGACAGGTGATGAAAAAGCATTCATCACATTTGATCCTAAAAGAGGTGGAAAAGTCAGCTTTGGAGATGCTCAGAAAGGAAGGATACTTGGTTCTGGATCCATTGGAACTAATCCTCCGATCGAAGATGTCTCCCTAGTTAGAGGCCTGAAGTTCAATCTCCTGAGTGTTGCACAACTGTGTGATAAAGGTAGAGATGTTGTCTTCAGCTCCTCTAGATGTAAAATCTTGGACAGTAAGTCAAGGGAAGTTATTCTAACTGCTCCTAGAGTTGAAAATGTTTTTATGCTGAACCTTGAGAATCTTTGCAAAAGTATATGCTTAATGTCCAAAGAGGATACCTCCTGGCTCTGGCATAGAAGACTTGCTCATGTGAGCATGGACCTTCTGGCCAAAGTAGCTAGAAATCAATTGGTTGAGGGTCTACCTGAAATTAGTTTTAAAAAGAATCATTTATGCAATGCTTGCCAATCTGGTAAACAATCCATAAGCTCTTTTAAAACTAAGAAAGTCATTTCAACTAAAAGACCTTTGGAATTACTTCATATGGATCTTTTTGGTCCTGTTCAACCAATGAGCATGGGTGGAAAGAAGTATGCCTTTGTCATAGTAGATGACTATTCAAGATTCACTTGGGTCATCTTGCTGTCTAGCAAAGATGAGTCACTTGGATGCTTCTCAGTTCTGATAAAGAAACTTGAGAATGAAAGGAATGAAAAGGTTGTCCATATCAGAAGTGATAATGGTGGAGAATTCAAAAACTTTATGTTTGAAGAATTCTGTGAAACCAAGGGAATTGATCATAACTTTTCTGCTCCCAGAACTCCTCAACAAAATGGGGTAGTTGAAAGGAAAAATAGAACTCTGGTTGAGATTGCCAGAACTATGATCAATGAAAGAAGGCTTCCAAAGTACTTTTGGGGTGAAGCTGTCAACACAGCTTGCTATGTTCTGAATAGAGTGCTAATCAGAAGCATTCTGAACAAGACCCCTTATGAACTCTAGAAAGGTCGAAAGCCTAAAATAGGTTATTTCAGAACCTTTGGTTGTAAGTGTTATGTTTTGAATACAAAAGAATATCTTTCAAAGTTTGATTCAAAGGCAGATGAGGCCATTTTTCTTGGTTACTCAACACATAGTAAAGCATATAGGGTTTTTAATAAGAGGACTCAAACTTTAGATGAATCTGTTCATGTACAATTTGATGAGACTAACCCTGCAGATAGTAGAGCTCCTGATGAAGATGTAGTTCTAGCTCCTGAAGTTACATCTCCTGTTGTAAAAGAAGATGTCTCTCCTAGAGCTGCTGAAGTGGTTCCTCCTGTTGCTGAACAAGAGCAAGAAGAGAATTCTACTCCAGAAGTCAACTTCCTTCCAGAAGATGCTCCTATATATGATTCAACAAATGATGAACAAGTTTCAGAAGATACATTGGATGTACCAAGAAAAGTTAGAGCTCATAGGAATCATTCCTTAGAGAACATAATTGACTCTGTTCATAATCCTGTCATGACCAGAGCTCAGCTCAGAACATACATGGGGAATGTGGCTTTTGTGTCACTTCTGGAACCCAAGGACTTCTATGAAGCTGCGGATGATGACTCCTGGTTAATGGCAATGCAAGAAGAACTTGACCAGTTCAAAAGGTCAGAAGTTTGGATTTTGGTTCCCAGACCTAACAACATAAAGGTTGTTGGAACTAGATGGGTTCTGAAAAACAAACTTGATGAATTTGGAAATGTTGTGAGAAACAAGGCAAGACTTGTTGCTCAAGGTTACAGTCAGCAAGAAGGCATAGATTATGGTGAAACTTTTGCTCCTGTTGCAAGATTAGAAGCCATTAGAATCTTATGTGCTTTTGCATCATACAAAGGATTTAAGCTCTTTCAAATGGATGTGAAAAGTGCATTCTTGAATGGTTACATTGATGAGGAAGTTTATGTTTCTCAACCTCCTGGTTTTGAAGATCCTAAGTTTCCTGATCATGTGTACAAGCTGAAGAAAGCCTTGTATGGACTGAAACAAGCTCCCAGAGCTTGGTATGAGAGACTGACAAAGTTCCTTCTGTCTAAGGGATTTGTCAGAGGCTGTGTTGATACAACTCTGTTCACTCTGAAGAAGAACAAGGATATCCTTATAGCTCAGGTATATGTTGATGATATTATATTTGGTGCTACTAATGAATCTTTGTGCAGAGAGTTCAGTGACCACATGAAGGCTGAGTTTGAAATGTCTATGATGGGAGAATTAACCTTCTTCTTAGGACTTCAGATCAAGCAAAGTAATGATGGTGTGTTTATCAATCAAGCCAAGTACACTAGAGAAGTGCTGAAGAAATTTGGCATGATGGACTCTAATGCTGTTGATATCCCAATGGATGTCAGCAAAGACATTGATGATGAAGAGAAAGCTGGTAATCCTGTAGATATAAAAACCTACAGAGGTATGATTAGTTCTCTTTTATACCTAACAGCCAGCAGGCCAGATATACATTTTGCTGTGTGTTTTTGTGCTAGATATCAGTCTAAACCAAGAGAGATTCATGATGTTGCTGTCAAAAGAATTCTCAGATATCTTAAAGGCACACCAGAAGCTGGTTTGTGGTATCCCTGTAGTTCTGATTTCACTCCTATAGGATACACAGACTCTGACTATGGTAGAGATAAATTGAAAAGGGTCAGCACTTCTGGTGGTTGTCATTTTCTGGGGGAGTGCCTAGTCTCCTGGCATAGCAAGAAGCAAACCTCTGTGGCTCTCTCAACTGCTGAAGCTGAGTATGTTGCTGCTGGAAGCTGTGTTTCTCAGATGCTCTGGATTAAGCAACAAATTGCTGACTATGGAGTTATCCCTGGAACAATAACAATCTACTGTGATAACAAGAGTGCTATTGATCTTTCAAAGAATCCTATTCAGCACAGCAGGATGAAGCATGTTCATATTAGGCATCACTTTCTGAGAGATCATGTTCTGAAGAAGGATAATATCATTTCCCATGTTCCCTCTGAAGAGAATCTTGCTGACATGTTTACTAAGCCTCTGGCTGGTAATCCTTTCAGCAGCTTGCGAGAAGGCATTGGTATGACTTATCCACTTCAGTAATATAGTTTAATTATATCTGTTTATCTTAAGTGATTAATCGTTTAAGATAATTAAAGTGTTAATTAAAGTCTAATCATGATTTGACATTTAAGCATGCGTTATCAACTGCTATTTACGGCGCTGTTCTGTGGTTAACGGTTATCTATTCCCTTTTAAACGGTGTGTATTTACTTTTTGAATTGGAACGGCTTCCTTGTTTGGGTATAAATAGGGGTTTTCCATACTTAGAAGTTTTTACTCTCATTTTCTTTGCTATTATAATTTCCATAGAATCCCTGTGTTTTCTTTCTCTCAAAACCCTTAACCTAATTTCCTAAATTTCTTACAATGGCTCAAGAAATCACTGTCACTCACATCTTTACCACTGAGAATAAGGAGAACGTTAGCGAATCTAGGGTATTCACCTCTAGGTTCCTAGATAACGAAGTGAAATCCACTGAACCAATCTCCAAATGGCTTAGTGCTCAAAACTGGAATTCTTTCGTTTCTCTCGATGAATTTATCTACCCTAAGTTAGTCACCGAATTCTATAAGAACCTTCATTTCTATTCTAACGAGGAGGATGTTCTTCACTCGGTTGTTGGGGAAGTTGAGATTGAGGTCAGCAGGGCTTCCATTTCTCAAGCAATCGGTATTGATGATGAAGGAATCATCATTGGTGATGATGGTTCAGCTGATGGTTTTTCAGAAGCAAATTGGGCCAGACCAGATCTTAGTGCCAAGGAAACTTATGCCACTTGGCTCACTCAGCACCAGAGGTGGGCACATTATCTAACGACCAATGTGTTCCTTCCGAAGGCTGGAGGAGTTAACTGTGTCTCCAACAAAGAAAGGGTGTTTATGTGGCACCTGGTCAACCAGAAGAAAATCAATCTCCCTGCCATGCTGATAAGGCAGATGAAAAATGTTACTGTGGTTAGTGCTCTGGCATATGGTTCCCTTCTGACGAGGCTGTTTGAAGCTGCCTCTGTGGTTGTGTCAGGAGAAGGTGTAACCAGTAGGAGTGCGGTTCTGAAGATGCATACCTTCAGGAACCTTGCCTTTGGTGTAACTCCAAAAAAGAATGAGAAGGGCTCCTCTGTGAGTATTGCTCAGAAGGAGATTGTGGAAGCTACTGTACAGAAAGGTAAGAAAGCTGCCAGAAAGGGCAAAGGAAAGAAAGGATCCAACAAAGTGGTCCTAACTGTAGAAAAGATGGTTGTCTCAGAACCTCTTCCCACTTTGGTTCAAACAACAATCAGTGTTGAACCATCTGGCAAGGTTGTTGCTGAGAAACCAAAGGATGCTGCTGTGATAGCAGATCAGGATGTTGAGGACGCACGCCTTGATGAAAGAGAGAAGGCTGCTGAAGCTGAAAAGGTTGCAAGAGTTGTGGCTCTTGCTGAAAAGAAGAGGTTAGCTAAGGAAGCTGAAGATAATTTAGCAGCTGAGAGAGAAATTGCTGCAAAGGCTAAGGCCGATGCTCGAATTATTGAATGCGCTGCTGAACTTGAGAATGTGGAGCTCTCAAAGGATGTTGAGGCTTCAGAAGAAGGAGAGGACTCTGAGGATATTCCTCTCTCCTCTCGGATCAGGAAGAAGACTGTAGCAAAAAGAAGGCCTCTGATTAAAAAGGACTTCTATGTTGCTCCAAGTACAGAACTAGAGGATTCTACTCCTGATGTAGGAGAAGTTGCTGATGATGAAGAAATGTTGGAGATGTCTCCTGAAAAGGATGTTGATGCTCCTCTTATTGAAGAGCTATCAGAAGAAAGTGAACCAGAAGTTGATGTGGTTCTTCAGGGTGCACGACAGTTTGCTGAGAATGTTGATGATGAAAATTTTATTGACAACATTCTCTTGAATCAAGGAAGGAACCCTGGTGAAAGAGATGCCTCTGAAACGCTGATCAGAATGGCTCATGTGTTTGCAACACCTCTTTCTATATTTGATCCAAATGCTTCTGACCAGGTTATCTCATCTCCCACTCATACTCCTCATCCATCTCCCTCACTACCTTCTGTCACAGAAGTGAGTGAATCTCAAACTTCCATTCCCCCTACAACTTCAACCTCTGAGGTTGTACCTCCTCCATCTACTCTTCCTTCTGGATCCTATTCAGAAGTGAATTTGCCCTCTGGACCCATTTTCACTGATTCCATTTCTACTTCTACTTCTTCTTCCCTACCATCTTCCTCTGTAATTCCATCAATTGGACTTACTGCTCCCTCCTTTTCACTACCATCCACTTTACCACCCATCTCACCGACTATTTCTTCCTCTTCCACACATACAATCCCTTCCACCACCACATCTATTCCTCCTCCCTCAACATCTGGACATGCACCTCCTGTGTGTGATCCCTTAACTACCTCCTCCACCACTTCCTGTTTTGCTGGGTTGTCATCCAATTATGACTTCCTACGCAACTTCCAGGAACGAGATAACTTGGAGCGAAACTTTGGTCGTTTTGGTTTCATGGGCAGAGCTCCTGTTGTATCAGAAGCTGGTGGTGCTCCTTCTGTTGAGGAGTTGAGAAGAATGAGTCAGAGTGGCTCTGATGAAATGCTGAATAGATTTGCTGGTGTGGGGCAAAGGTCTTCTGCTGCTGACATGTATGCTCAGGGCATTGTGCTGCAAGAAATTCAATCTTTGAAAGCTCAGAACCTGCAGCTCATGACTATGCTTCAAATGCAGGACCCTTCTGTCTACACACGCAATCTTTCTACACTTCATCTAGCTACATATGATGAGCTGTACAAATTAAGACAATTAGCTCTGACTCTTCCTACCTTGGACAATATTGCTCTTGCTTCTTCTCTAAAGGTCAATGAGAATCTAGAGATTTTGTCAGAAGAAGTCAAGGAAGCAAATGAGCTTTATGAGGCTCATGAGAAGATGCTCCCAAGTAAGATTGATGACCTGCAAAGTACTGCCAATCACATTCTGAGAGAAGTGAAATCTTCTGCTCAAGGTTCATCATCTTCAGGGGCTGCTAAGATTGTATATGACATCACTCCTGATCTCAACAATCGTCTCTCTAGCATTGAGTCTGCTGTGACTGCTCAGAGCGCCCAGATTCCTGAGCTTACAGAACTTCTGAAGGTTATGCACACTCAAGCACGTGAACAAGAGAAGACTCTGAATAATTGCTATAGGTTTGTTCGAGGACAGACTTACATTCAGAGTGAACATCTCACTGCTGCCGTGTATTGTAACAATCGGATGCTTAAGCTTCTTCTAGATGACGTTCAGAAACAGCGACCTATGTCTGGACCGATTTTTGACCATATGAAGACCATTGATGCTGACTTCAAACGAAGAATGGACTTGGTCAATAAAGTAAGGCCAACCCCTGCACAATATCAGACTGCTTTGAATGTTCAGCAAAAATTGGACTCTCAAGGTGCTTTGGGTATTCCTTTTGGTTCTGGCCAAACGGGGGAGAAGTCTGCTCAGCAGGGTGGTAAGACTGGTCTCAAATCTGGTGGGATGAAGAGACAGAATGTTGCTGAAGGATCTAGTGGTGTTCCTCCTCAGAAGAAGAAATCTAGGAACTTGTAATCTATTTAGGACTTAGGCTTCTTAGCTAGGTTCTGGGTTGGGTAGTTTTTGTCTTAGGACTTTATCTGCTCTTCTGATTATCTTGTTCTGAATGTTTCACTCTGACGATTTTATACACTGAATCTTTCCTATACATTCTTGTGTCTCTAATTACTTACTTTACTTATGTTTCTTTTTGACTTAGTAAAATCTGGTGGGATGAAGAGACAGAATGTTGCTGAAGGATCTAGTGGTGTTCCTCCTCCTCAGAAGAAATCTAGGAACTTGTAATCTATTTAGGACTTAAGCTTCTTAGCTAGGTTCTGGGTTGGGTAGTTTTTGTCTTAGGACTTTATCTGCTCTTCTGATTATCTTGTTCTGAATGTTTCACTCTGACGATTTTATACACTGAATCTTTCCTATACATTCTTGTGTCTCTAATTACTTACTTTACTTATGTTTCTTTTTGACTTAGTAAATTACACTTCACTAAATCTAACAACTTGATCTTAAGTCATTTTTAAGTTTAAGCAGATTGCTAAAGATTCACCTTTTACACTAAAATGGGGGAGTTAATTTACTCAGAAGTTATGAAACATTTGTATCAGGAAGTTATTCTCTAATCCTTATGTTTTCTATTTCCTTCTGACCACGGTTTGTCCATAACCAAAATGGGGGAGAATGATGAACCCTAAGAATTTTGATTATGTCCAAACGTTTCAGAAGATGAATATTATAACTCTCTTTCATATAGCTTAATGTTGACTAACAATTTTTGTTTAGCTTGTATGTAAGTTACTCAGCAGGTGCTGAATGAAACATTTATAGATTGCCTGAAGGACTCAGAAGATCCGAAAGCTGTTGACAGAGTCTCATTGATTCAGAAGCTGGATATTCCGCTCTGAAGCTACGAAGTCTGTTAAAACTCTCCTCAGAAGTTCTTTGCAATCAGAAGTTCATCTACCAATTTGATCAGAAGCTTAGTCACGGGTTCTGGACATCATTTAATGCTCTGACAAGTGCATTTAATGCAAGGCGCCAAAAGTTCAAAAAGCTGTTTTGATAGAGCGCGCTTGTCTACTCAAAGAGAAACCAGAATTTCCTTGTCTACCCTTTGTTGATCTTATTGAGGAATGTTTCCGGTCAACCTTATCTTCAATTTCAAATCACTTACCGGATTTGGTTAAAGAACAAGGATAACGGAATCAAAGTGTTAGAAGACCGTTTGAAGACTTGACAAATTTAACGGCTACAACAACTGATGTCATCTCTGTTGAAGATTCAAATTCACCAACGGTCATCTTCATTCACTATAAATAGTAGCGAAGCTCCAATACATCATCTACGCGTGATTTACGAGCAAAATCTCAACGCACTGTTTGAAGCTTGAAAACAGAGCAATCTTTCCATTCTCAATCTTTCTTAGCATAGCTTAAGTTTAAGTGAGAGAGTGAAGAAAAAAAAGTTCATAATAGGAATCTTGTAAACTGATATCGTTTGTGATATTCAGTTAGATTTGAGAGAAATCTAGTTGAGATTAGAGTTGGGTGAGAAATCCAGAAAACAGAGTTGTTGTTGTTCTGGTGGAAATCCTTTAACTCTTTTTAGGCTAGTCAGAACTAAGTGAGAAATTAGCTTAAGTTCTGTTGATGTAAAGGAGCTTCTGAACTTGCCATAAAAGTTCTGAATAGTAGATTTATAAAATCTCTGTAGGCTGCGACCTCAGGGGACAAGACGTAGTCACAGGACTTCTGTGGTGAACTTGGATAAATCGAATTGTTCAATCAGGATCTCCTGAATCTCTTTCTCCCTCTTATACTTGTTATTTTTTGCTTCTGTGTACTTGCTTATATTTAGTGCTGAAACAGATTGTCTCTAAATATCATTGTCTTTGTTCAGAAGACTGTCCAGAAGTTCTCAAATCTGAACTTCTGTTGCTGAAAACAGTCCAACTGTGTTTAGGCAGAATTTCCCTCAGAAGCTACTTCAGTAAGCTTGCTTCTGACTCTGAGGAAATTTGACTCTGAAAATTAAGTTTCTCGAAAAACTTAGAAATTTTCAGTTTTCAACTTTGACACCTATTCACCCCCCCTCTAGGTGATTCTGTTCTTGATAGGGCCAACACCATGCCTTTATTTTTTGTGACTTTTATGTCTAATATGAAACTCTTAGCAAGCATCACAAATGCGTTTTTTTTTTGTTGTTGTTGATATAGGGTCAAGGTAGTAGAAAAAGCTTACTTGTGATGTCGTGATAAGTAAGTTGAATTTGAACTTGGCATAACTTGCGCATTCGTGTCTAAACCTGTGCATACGTCAAAACCTGTGCATACGTCAAAGGGAGAATCTTATCTAAACGAAAGAATATCTAAGCTCTAAAATACAACACGAGCGATGGTGAACAAGAGGAACTTCTCGCCCTTCATGAATTTCTAAAATACGATGCAAGCGAGTAAGGTGAACAAGAGGAACTTTCCGCTCTTCTTGAGTTTCTGGGCAACAACTTCTCTATTTGATAATATGTCCTGCTTCTCCATTTCAAAGTGGATGCATTGTAGTAGCGGCTATTGTGACTAAATAAATTATACATTTTATTTTGTTACAAACAACTAAAGAAGAATATTGAGATATGGTTGGTAAAATTGATAAGTTTATTTTAAGGATTATTAAGCACATTAAGCAAGGTTTTGAAAGAAAGGTAGATATAAAATTATTATTTCGAGATCATCTCATAAAATGAGATAGTAAAGAAGCATTACCATTATCATTAAGATATATGTACAATATGAATATTTTTGAGAAAAAACATATGTTATGTCATTAGCCTTTTTATTATGGGTTCAATTTGTACATCTTATCTTAGTTTAGGTTATTTCAAATATCAGCAAAACGGAAACTTCTTCTAAAATATTCACCCAAAATAAATAAGTTCTTTTTTAATCAAATATAGCACTTAAGTCCAACTTCCTCCCTATAGATTTCCGAAGAATTTTTTTTATCATTTTTATCCTTTCAACTCTCACGGAGATAAAATTCTTTTATTATTGTAACCAGCTGATAAATTTTGTTAGTGTGCTTTTCTATGTTGTTATTTTTATTTTCTTTTGAGCTAACAAACAACAGCTCCTTGTTTAAATACTCTTGAGCTCTTCGGAGAGGAAAAGTGAGCAAGAAACAAAAGTATGGTTTTCACATTCGCTGTTAACTTTTAGACTCAAAATAGCTAGATTCAGCCACGATCTAGAGAAGAGTGCGTATTGTAAGACCTAGACGATTATCATGAGCGATCATAGCACAAAAGAATCTCCTACCTTTCTTGGAGGGTGTTAGATGGACTTTCGTTCAAGTCAAGGTATAAGTTCTAAATTGGTAATAAGAATTGTTTATATGACTAATGATTGTCGTTATCCTGTTTGTTTACATTTTGATCACGGTGTTGATAGGGATCCTATAATATGATTGTTAAATACGGGAATTGATCCTTAATTATTTGAATAACCTTTTATAAACATATTCTAAAAGGGTGAAGAAAATTGACTTTTAGTTTAAGTTTGAAAATAATTTTCTCAAGTAACTTTGACGGGTTTTTGCATACCCACGAATTAAGTGAGACATGAACATGATGATAATGGGTATCTCTACTTCCTACGAAAAATGTGTATCTCTATTACTAATAGCGTAAATTTGTGTAGTTCATTTATACGAGTAAGGTTAAAACTATACTATAGAATCGATCCAATTTGAAGAAATGTGTGATATATTATTATTGAGAAATGAGAAATTACATTTTAGTATTACAAAAAGACTAGTCATTTTGCCCGCGCAACATGCGGATTCATTTAAGATTCATAAAGTATAAATAATAATTATTTATACTATTTTCTCATATATCATTTTACATTTTCTATTAAAATCAATTGAATAATGTTCTTTTATTCTCAAAAATTATCTTAAAATTTTAGGATTTGATGTATAATCATTTGTATTAACTATAAAATCTTATATTAAAAGAAAATTTAATATATATATACATATATAAAATAAAATATAATATTATTGATTATTTGTGTTTTAGACATAATAATACTTTATGCTATTTTGTTTATAGTAAAAATAATATTATCACATAAATAGAAAGGATAAATTATAATTTGAAAACATCACTTTTCAAGAATAATAATAAAAATAATATTAATATGCAATTACATCATGTATGTATTCAAGTTATTCATGCTAAATAACTCGCTAATGGGTTAAAAAGACATTTCATATTGACTAATATTACAGAAATACAAATATGAGAACGGAAAAAGAAATATTGATTAGCTTGGCAAGTATTTGAAAGTAGACTTGTATGGAAAAAAAAAAATGATTGAAGAGTAGACATCGCGATTTGTAAGTGAACTAAATTAAAGACCTTTAAATTCCATTGATTTCCTTGTATCTTGAAAAAAAAAGCAGAAAATTTTTTAGCATAATAAAATGAAATTACTTACCCAATATTAATTCTAATTTTGGAATATCATCAATATCTTTATTGATTTTTTTTCTTCAAAATTTGCTTGAATACATGTCATTTGAAGCTATGTGGAATCATTGTAATGGCGCAAAGCTACAACTATATACTAACATATGACATATAAAATCTCAAAGAAAGTTTGAGCAATTAAGGGATAATGAAGATGAAAAAGCTATTAGCATTTGAAAACAACAAAAGTTCTTTATATATAAGTCATATTTTTTGTAACGTTTTTAAATTATTTAATAACACAATGAATTATATTAATGACTAAAATTATTGATGGTCATAAAACTTAGTAACCGTCATTATTTTGTAAACCTTTTATATTCCTTTAAGGGTATCCAGTATTAAATAATTATTAATGATCACAAAAAATTTAATAGTCAAAACTTAATTTTTTTTTTGTTTTTTAGACAAAAATTATGAAAATTTGTGGTGATGACACATAATGAAAAGATGAGGTGGATGGTTGTGGGAAGAGTTTTTAAGCTCCCCTTTTATATAGATATATAGATGTTCACATCTCATTTCCTTTCCTCAACTCATGCTACATAATTATTGAACAATAACTTGATCAAACAAAGAATAATATAAAGAGTTAAAACACAACCGCAGATTTCAAAAACCAAAAGGTAGAAAAAAAATTGTAGGCTGTAATTTCAGTCAGAATTGATAACTGAAATATCAAATTCAACACTTAGGAAGATCAGCTGGTGGAGACAGTATCTTTGATTAGGAAAATTTCCATTCAACACAAGCCATGCCATCTTCAAACCCCTACTTGTATGTATTTCCAAATGACAATGCATAAACCATACCTCCGGATTATCCGCTAGAAACCGGATAGCCACCCACCCGCCAACGAGCACTCCAATAGTGTTTCTCTCAACAGGGTCAACTAGATTGAACTTAGCAGGGTCCTTATTCGGATAAAAGTTTCCAAATCCTTGACCAACGACGAAGAAATTGAACCCGTGCAAGTGAAGAGGGTGACTCTCAGCACCAAGAATGCTAGTATCTTGCATAATTACCTCCACACTAGTGTTAAAAGGAAGGACTACAAGCTTTGTCCTGTTCCTAACCATAGTATTATTTGGTGGAGTACCGGTATAATTAAAAGCTATTAACGGACTGATTGGAAAGTAAGGACTATAAACACCGTTAGATTGCCCCGAAAAATGAGCCTAAAGAAGAGCAGTAGTAGGCATTATAAATGACACATTATTAATCGAGGCAGCAAACTTTGTTGTGTTTGTAGGTCCTTGACAGGTTTGGTTACGTGGGCAAGGCTTAGTCCCTAACCCTACCGTGAAGAAAAATTTCTTGTCAATATTTTGTGGTACATTTGCAGGAAATGCGGAATTTGCCAATCTTCGAAGTTTGTTGGTAAAATTGGTTGCAAATGCAGTGTTATTAAGGGCAGGAAGAACAGGTTTGAAGAGAGAAAGATTCTTATGTGATGATGTTGATTCATATTCTAAGAGTCCCGCGAGAGTTGAATTATCAAAAGTGCCTTGTCCGGTCGCATAGGATCTTACAATCATGAAAAATTTGGCATTTGGGGTATTGGGTTTGGTTTTTAGGAGAACATTTGTGGTTTTTCCTGGAGCAATCAGCAAAATTTGTGTCTCAAATAGTTTGACATAAACTACATCAACATCTATTATTGTAAGTGTGTGATTTGCTATGCTAAAGAAAAGTTCGTCGTTGAGTGCAGCGTTGATTATCCGAAGCATGTAACTCTTCCCCGCCTTCACCTTCAACTTGAATGTGTCTACAATAAGAAAATAAATCAACTTTCGGCTATAAATTCCATCATCAGAGCCAATGCAAGAGCCACAAATAAATATTCGAGGGTCAATGAACACAAATATGCTAAAAAAGTACCTTCGGAAGAGCAGTTGTACAATGAGTCGAGAAACCCATTAATGGTATAGGCATCAGAGACATTTGGAACTCCACCAGTTTGTAGGGCCTGATTAATGATTGCCTCAGTATCTTGATTAAATCATTCTCCTACAAGTTAGAAAGTATTTAATTAAGCAACTAATCAAGGACTTAGCAAAGTGAGACTAAATTAATGTTTGATTAAGTTGATCACCTACCAAACATGAGCAGGACTTGCTTGTATGGCTTAGAAAAAGGGTAAGGAACTCCAAGTTAAGGAGAATAATAATTGGGTCATAAAGAATAGACCTTAGCCATGAAATATGGGCATGCCACCAAAGAGTCCCTCTTTGACCAATAATGGTGTAGTTGTAAACATAGCTTTGACCACTTTGTATTGGACATTGGGTTATATATGCAGGCCCATCCACTTCTTATCTGCCTTATTCCATGTTTGTTTCTCATTTTCGACTCACCTCTTTCAAATCAGATCTCATTCATTTGGCTCCCACAAGATAAGGTTACAATCAACTTAAAAAAAAATTCACAAGAAGTGAAACTGAACTTTGATGGTGAATTTTAAGGGACCATTCAAATAATTAACCCCTGTTATTTTACCTTTTTTTACACATGAGGTGGATTCTACTCATATTGTTTAGAAATTCTACGATGGACTCTCCACTATTTAATACTGGAACCAATCAAGATAAGGCCTAAACAATATGCAAGTTCTTAAAGTTGTCCAAAAATATCATTTTAGTTCCTTAACTTTGGGGACGACCTATTAGAATGTGACCAATTAAGTCCATTAGCTATCAAAATGTGGAACTATTGAGTCCTTATTTGATGACGTGGCACTGAGTTGGCAAATGTAAATAATATTAATTTTAATGCCAACTCAGTGTCACGTCATCGAATAAGGACTCAATAGGTCCACATTTTGATAGTTGAAGGACCATATAGATCGTCTCCAAAGTTGAGGGACTAAAATGACTTTTTTGAATAAATTTAAGGACCTACATATGGTTTAAGCCTTAAGATAAATTGGAGAAAATTCTTTATTTTTTTCTAAACCTTATATAAGTCACTAGTTTGTTTCAAATATGGTAACAAAGACTCGATGCATATATGGTTCAACTATTTATTAACAATTGTTTTTTATTATTGGATTTTGCTATTTTTTGTTGCTTTTTATTGTTATTAGCTATTCAATTATTAATGTTTGTAAAATTATGATTAAAGTTGTTTAATACCACGATTTATGCAGAAAAATATTTTAAAGAATCAACAATCGAATAAATACAAACTTCCTTTCACAAAAAAGATTCAAAGTTTCAAATTGCTACTGTTCACATAAAACAATGCTAAAAATGTTGTTGTGTAAAGCGAGTGAAACGATGTTTTTCACGCGTTTTGGAGAGTTAAATGCTAAGTGTTTCTACGAAAAACTACACCAAACATTTCCTTATCTGCACGTCCAGTTAACACGAAAACTCTAAGGAACGGATAAAGACCGATTCTTGAATAAATCAACGACATACGTGGAATCACATTCTAACCAAATCTTCGATGGTATTAGTTGTTACTCATAGGGATAGCAATCGGGTTGCAGATGCTATTGATCGTTTTGGATAAATGGTTTCACAGCTTCTCAAGCACTAATTTTAATTAAAAAAAATAAAAATAAACTACTTCGAAAAACCATTTACATATGAAAGAATGTTAACTTTAAAAAATGTATCAATTTCAAACTGTAAATGTGATGGCATATATTATAAATAAAAGTAATTAAAAATCTATTTAGAAACCATTTCTCTATTTTGGGTCGATGCATTTTCAGAAAACTGATTGTAACTTATAAAACTAAGATGATTTTTAACTTTATCAAAATAAGAAATGATTTTTAAAGTGCATGTTTGAAGGTATGCAATGAAGGATAGAAAAAAGATAGGAAAGAGAAGTGGTAGCTATATATGTGGAGAGATTTAAGGAAGATAAGATAATTTATAAAAAATTTTAATTATTAATTTAACTAAAATAACAATATTATTATTAATTACAATTATTTCAATGGATAAAATTACAGTATATAGCAATACATGTTATGTACTCTAGAGATTTCGTGCAACAAGTAGTAGGTTTCCTTTTAGATACATAGTTGATTCTCAAGATACATACCTTCCTACCCCATCTACATGTAGATAACTTAATCCACTTCTTAGCTGCGAGGCCATCCACTTCTTAGCTGCTTTATTCCATGCCTGTTTCTCATTTTCGACTCACCTCTCCCAAATCAGATCTCATTCATTTGGCTCCCACAAAGTTAGTATTTTCTTCTCTTTCTTCCTTAGCTTATGATTGTTCTTCATTAATGTATTGTCAGATCTATATGATATATGCTGTTTTTTTAATCCGATGCTTCATCTAGTCGCTCAAAATCGAGAATTCAAATTAAATTCTAAGGTAGCCCCGCCTAGACCTCGAAGGTCCATCGTCACTGTGGTAGCGTTGAGCGATTTTTAATACACTGATATTGCTAGATCTATACAGATACTAAATATTTTTAGCTGGATTTCAACCGTCATAAAATAGTCTACAAGTAGAAACAAAATGAAATAGACACGTACATGGACACTGTGAGCTACTAAATGAAATGTCTATGCAACAATAATTTGCGTGCACCAATCTACTTTTCCCACCTGTATTTGTACGTTGACTCTATTTCTATTTTTTTTGTCTTATATTTCATTCCTTTATTTGTTTTCACAAATAAAATCTAAATTAATATTCATTTACTGATAATTTTAGAAGAAAAATGTTATAAATGCATATTGTTGGAAAATTCGGGTGTCATTTTTTAAAGACACGATATGATTACAACCCTAGTATATTATATTTCCTCAAAAAGTAAAATAAAATAGACGTTATAAATTTAACTTTAGTTTATTATATTGTTTTTTTGATAAATAACTCTAGTTTATTAAATGCTTATTCGGGAATATTTTATATATCTTTTCAAACAAAAAATATTATTTTATATACTTAAACCTCTTATGTAATTTTAATTTAAACAAAATTAATGTTATCTGATATATGTAACTGCAATGTGACTATACAACTTCAAAAATGACATTTTGATATTATATAGTAAGTTATATTGTCCTTAAAGAAGCAATCATTTTTTATTTCCACCTTCTTTGTCTCTACATGTGACCCTTCACAGCACAATTACAAATACTCCCAAATTATATTTCACAATATTTTTTTGGTTAAAAAAAAATCATGAATTTTGAAAAATAAAATCAAAATTAATCCATTCAATTTAATTATATATGCATTTTAACATTTAATTTAATCAAATAGAACAAATTGTGCATATAAAAATACTTAGAATGAGACAAAAAAGATATTTGGTTTTGATGTCGGTTCTAAAGAATCATTGGATTGATTCGACACTTATGGGTAATGAATCCGGATCTAAATAATATAAACAACAAGTTTAAGTAAAGGGAATAGGTCAAATTGTTTAAGTTTTTTGAAAACCTTAACCGATTGAACTAAAATCTCGAATTGATAGTTTAGGCACAACAACATGTTTTATATTATTCTCGGACACAAATCATCCTCTAACCATCTTGCTGGTCTTCAATATTGGTTGTCGGGTTACTGATCATCAACCTTTTCTTTATTTTTTTTTTTTTTTTTTTTTCATTTTTTCACCATATTTAAATAACATATAGCTGAAAGGAAATCTGAAAATATGAATCAGGAATTGAAATTTTGAGTGTTAAATAAAGTAGATAAATTATTAAGTGAGCACATGACATGGATTTTAGTTGAAAAACTCGGGGTTAATTTGCAAAAGCTACAGTAAGTACAAACCCTATTAATTTCTAAATCCCCTAAATTATAAGATATCTTCTCATTAAGATATCTTCTCATTTTCGACGATCGAATTCATTTGGCTCCCACAAGGTTAGTATTTTCCTCTCCTTCTTCCATAGTTTATGATTGTTCTTCATTAATATATTGCCAGATCTATATGATATACGTTGTTTTTTAACCCGATTCTCCGTCTAGTCGCTCAAAATTGAGAATTCAATTTGAATCCCGACGGTCCATCGCCGCCTTAGTAGCGTCTAGAGATTTTTAATTCACTGATATTGCTAGGTCTGTAGAGATACTAGATATTTTTAGCTGGATTTCTCATGCTAATATATATTAAGTTAATTTTTATTCCGATCTGTTATTTCTTAGGTCTTACATGTGATAGCCTATGTTGCACGGACACGGATAATGGACACGGTATGAGAAATGTTCTCAACTTTCGTAAAATAGCCTACAAATAGAAACAAAAGGAAATAGACACGGACACCGACACTGCGAGCTACTAAATGAAGTGTCTGTGCAACATAGATGATAGCAACTTAGATTTATTGAGCTTTGTATGTTTTTCTAACTAGATAATGGAAACTAAGTGAAATTGATATGGATACGGACACTGTGAGCTACTAAATGAAGTGTCTGTGCAACATAGATGATAGCAACTTAGATTTATTGAACTTTGTATGTTTTTCTAACTAGATATGTTAGCCTACAAACAGAAACTAAATGAAATTGATATGGATACGGACACTGCCAGCTACTAAACGAAGTGTTCGTGCAGTATAGATGATAGCAACTTAGATTTATTGAGCTTTGTATGTTTTTCTAATTAGATATGTTAGCCTACAAATAGAAGCAAAATGATATAGACACGGATACGGACACTGCAGGCTACTAAACGAAGTGTCTGTGCAACATAGATGATAGCAACTTGGAGTTATTGAGCTTTGTATGTTTTTCTAATTAGATATGTAGTTTAGTATTGTTTCTAATTATCCCCCGGTTGCCGTTTTCTTGTATTGATATATGTTTTGTGATTGCAGGTTGAATTGATATAGTAGGGACTCAAGTGTAAGTGAGATGGGTGGGGGTTTTAGGGTTCTGCATCTTGTCAGACCATTTCTCTCTGTTCTACCTGAAGTTCAGAGTGCCGACAGAAAAGTTCCCTTCCGTGAGAAGGTTATTTACACTGTGATTTCCCTTTTCATTTTCTTGGTGTGTAGTCAGCTTCCGTTGTATGGCATTCATTCTACCACTGGTGCCGATCCTTTTTACTGGATGCGAGTTATTCTTGCCTCGAACCGCGGGACTGTCATGGAGCTCGGTATCACTCCAATTGTTACATCTGGATTAGTGATGCAGCTTCTTGCTGGGTCTAAGATCATTGAAGTGGACAACAATGTACGTGAAGACCGTGCCCTCTTGTAAGTGTTAAGGATACTGTTCATTTTTTTATTATTACCAAGAATTGTTATCAAAGCACAGTCGTAGTCAATTGAGTCTAGGGGGTTTGAGTTTAAGTTATACTCATTGTCCCATACAAACTATGAGTTATTACTTATAAGACAATACTAACGTTCAAGGGGACAATCAGATTATTTAGACAAGTTCAGGGGGCTGATGAAGTATAGAACCCTTGATTGTTAGTTGTCTGTGGTGAACTATGCTACTCTAACCTTCTTGGTCCCGTTTCATATCATGTTTTGTGATAGCTTTATACATGTTGCTGTTGTTGGACTTTATGCGATAACTTAACTTTGAGCTTGGATGAAGTATTTGGTGCTTGGATTTATATTTTATATGCTACCTAATGCGCAAATTATTATGATTTGTTAATTTTAGTGAGTTAGGCTTGAGGTTTTAGTGAGCTACTTTTGTCCTTTGGTGTTCTGTGGTGTGTAAAGGACTCTTGTATAACTTCTAGTGTGGATTTATTTATCATTATTTCTTTTTAATATCTCATTAGCGATTATAAATTGCTTCTCTTTGTTTGTGATAATTATTTTCTTCCTATAATGATTTGTTTCGCTTTCCAGAAATGGTGCTCAGAAGTTGTTGGGTATCCTGATTGCTGTTGGTGAAGCGGTCGCATATGTTCTCTCTGGGATGTATGGCAGTGTTGGTCAACTTGGGGTAGGAAATGCCATTCTGATTATAGTTCAACTCTGCTTTGCGGGTATTATTGTGATCTGTTTGGATGAGCTCCTCCAGAAAGGATATGGCTTGGGTTCTGGAATCTCACTTTTCATAGCAACTAACATCTGGTTAGTGTCATTTTTTATTTTGCTTTTTATTTCCTTCTTTTCTACCTGCTGGTATCATGTCCTTCTGTAAATTGTCTGCTTGTGTTTTTGTTTTGTTTTGTTTTGTATTATCATCATTAGTATCTGACGAAACTGCTGTTATTTCTCAGTGAAAACATCATCTGGAAAGCTTTTAGTCCAACCACCATTAACAGTGGGAGAGGTGCTGAATTCGAAGGTGCTGTTATTGCTTTATTCCATCTGCTGATTACTCGGACGGACAAGGTTCGCGCCCTTCGCGAAGCATTTTACCGGCAGAATCTTCCCAATGTAACTAATCTGCTTGCAACAGTCCTGATCTTCCTAATCGTGATCTATTTCCAAGGATTCCGCGTGGTCTTGCCTGTGAGGTCCAAGAATGCTCGCGGCCAGCAGGGTTCATATCCGATCAAGTTGTTCTATACCTCCAACATGCCTATTATTCTTCAGTCTGCCCTTGTTTCTAACCTGTACTTTATCTCCCAGGTATTAACATTAATTTGTTTTATTCGCAAACTGAAGTTTAATTTAATATAGAATGTGCTGATTTGTTTGTTTACAGTTGTTATACAGGAAGTATAGTAACAATTTCCTCGTTAATCTATTGGGAAAATGGAAGGAATCTGAATATTCAAATGGCCAGTCTGTCCCTGTTGGTGGCATTGCCTATTACATTACTGCACCATCAAGGTTAATTTCTTTTCTCCCTCATTTTCTGGCTCTCTCATTCCCATCTTATCTGCATTGAAAAGACAATAAATAAAATAAAATATATGTTTCTCTTGTTTAGCCCCTTTATATTTTCTTCCCTCTACTTCTCTGCTAGTGCTGACAAGAGCTTCTGTTTTTCTTTGCAGCCTTGCTGATATGGCAGCAAATCCTTTCCATGCTCTTTTCTATCTTGTTTTTATGTTGTCAGCATGTGCTCTCTTCTCAAAAACTTGGATTGAGGTTTCTGGATCATCTGCTAAAGATGTGGCGAAGCAGCTTAAGGTATTTGAATATTCTGAATGCAATGTTACACAAATTTTTCAGACTTTTTGGAGAGCTATTTCCGGAGTCGCTCATATTCTGTTTGATTTTCAGTATGCTTAGTAGAACAAACTAGATTTTTTTTGTCATTATAACAACAATTAAATTTATGCCTTGCCATCAAGGCATAGAGCAGATTGAAGTGAAGTTAGCAACATGATAATTTGGTTTGGTTAGACTTTAAACTGCTCCAATTCTAGGTGAAGCTAAGCTGCAGTGAAATGAAGGCATAAGCTGCTTCTTCGTTAAGCTGCAGAGACATAAACTCTTATAATATGCTGCTTCGTTCTTCAATATGCAGGGTCTCCTTGCAGTTCCCATCCCTTTTATAGCCTGAAGCTTTTTCTTCACGGCATTTATACCATCTGTTCAATCCTTGCAGACTATTTTGCTGAATGCATTTCTTATTTTTAATGTCCATTCTTAAAGTGATTGTTATCATACTAAGTGGTTGCATTATGTTATTAGCTCAGCAGCCACCCCAACTCAAGCTTCTATTATTTGTTCATGGCATGAATTTCGAAATGAAACATATTTGGTTTTCCAACCTAAGATATTCTGGTGAATACGATGTTCTAATTTACATATTCTAATGTGGCAGGAACAACAAATGGTCATGCCTGGGCATCGTGAGTCCAACCTCCAAAAAGAATTGAACCGCTACATCCCCACAGCTGCAGCTTTTGGAGGTATTTGCATAGGTGCTTTGACCGTGTTGGCTGATTTCATGGGCGCAATTGGGTCCGGGACAGGGATTCTTCTTGCAGTCACAATCATATATCAGTACTTTGAGACCTTCGAGAAGGAGAGAGCCAGTGAACTCGGCTTCTTTGGTTTTTAAGCTTGCGAATTGTTGATGATTGAGATTGATGATGGATAATACTTCCAGCGAGCTCCCCTGCAATTTTCTTTTTGATCTTTTTCTGAGCTAAGACGAGGTATCCAAAGGTCTTTTTGATAACAGGTTTAAATTAGAGTGTAGGGGTAGTTCGATAGAAGTTGCAAGTAGAAGAAATACATATATACTCTGCCGAGTGCTTGTTTCTTTTTTTCGTACCACTTCCACCACCAGAACCCTCGTGGTCTTCTAATCTTCTTGAGTTCTGTATTAGTAGATCCAATGGATATCTAGTTTTCCTGTTTGAAGACGATTAGAAGAAATAGTTGGAGTCTTTACTGACTGATATGTAATTTCACTGGAATTTATATACTTGCATGCAACAGTGGGTTCTGATAACTGATTTCTAGGAACCATGCCTTTATTCTTTGTGACTTTTATGTCTAATATGAAACTCCTAGCAAGCATCACAAATGCGTTTTTTTTTTTTTTTTCTTTTTTTGATATAGGGTCAAGGTAGTAGAAAAAGCTTACTTGTGATGTCGTGATAAGCAAGTTGAATTTGAACTTGGCATAACTTGCGCATTCGTGTATAAACCTGTGCATACGTCAAAACCTTTGTCTGCATACGTTAAAGGGAGAATCTTATCTAAACGAAAGAATATCTAAGCTCTAAAATACAACACGAGCGATGGTGAACAAGAGAGAACTTCTCGCCCTTCATGAATTTCTAAACTACGATGCAAGCGAGTAAGGTGAACAATAGGAACTTTCCGCTCTTCTTGAGTTTCTGGGCAACAACTTCTCTATTTGATAATCTGCCCCGCTTCTCCATTTCAAAGTGGATGCATTGTAGTAGTGGCTATTGTGACTAAATAAATTATACATTTTATTTTGTTACAAACAACTAGAGAAGAATATTGAGATATGGTTGGTAAAAAAATTGATAAGTTTATTTTAAGGATTATTAAGCACCTTAAGCAAGGTTTTGAAAGAAAGATAGATATAAAATTATTATTTCGAGACCATCTTACAAAATGAGATAGTAAAGAAGCATTCGTATGAATTTTTTTGAGAAAAATCATATGTTATGTCATTAGCCTTTTTATTATGGGTTCAATTTGTACATCTTATCTTAGTTTAGGTTATTTCAAATATTAGCAAAACGGAAAATTCTTCTAAAATATTCACCCAAAATAAATAAGTTCTTTTTTAATCAAATATAGCATTTAAGTCCAACTTCCTTCCTGTAGATTTCCGAAGAATTTTTTTTTATCATTTTTATCCTTTCAACTCTCACGGAGATAAAATTCTTTTATTATTGTAACCAACTGATTAATTATTTTGTCAGTGTGCTTTTTTATGTTGTTATTTTTATTTACTTTTGAGCTAACAAACAACACCTCATTGTTTAAATAATCTTGAGCTCTTCGGAGAGGAAAAGTGAGCAAGAAACAAAAGTATGGTTTTCACATTCGCTGTTAACTTTTGGACTCAAAATAGCTAGATTCAGCCACGATCTAGAGAAGAGTGCGTATTGTAAGACCTAGACTATTATCATGAGCGATCATAGCACAAAAGAATCTCCTACCTTTCTAGGAGGGTGCTAGATGGACTTTCGTTCAAGTCAAGGTATAAGTTCTAAATTGGTAATAAGAATATATTGTATATGTTTATATGACAAATGATTGTCGTTATCATGTTTGTTTACATTTTGATCACGGTGTTGATAGGGATCCTATAATATGATTGTTAAATACGGGAATTGATCAACTTAATTATTTGAATAACCTTTTATAAACATATTCTAAAAGGGTGAAGAAACTTGACTCTAACTTTGACGGGTTTTTGCATACCCACGAATTAAGTGAGACAAGAACATGATGATAATGGATATCTCTACTTCCTACGAAAAATGTGTATCTCTATTACTAATAGCGTAAATTTGTGTAGTTCAATTTATACGAGTAAGGTTAAAACTATACTATAGAATCGATCCGATTTGAAGAAATGTGTGATATATTATTATTGAGAAATGAGAAATTACATTTTAGTGTTACAAAAAGATGTTCACTTCTCCTTTCCTTTCCTCAACTCATGTTGCATAATTATTGAACAATAACTTGATCAAACAAAGAATAATATAAAGAGTTAAAACACAACCGCAGATTTCAAAAACCAAAAGGTAGAAGAAAAATTATAGGCTGTAATTTCAGTCAGAATTGATAACTGAAATGTCAAATTCAACACTTCGGAAGATCATCTGGTGGAGGCAGTATCTTTTGATTAGGAAAATTTTCATTCAACACAAGCCATGCCATCTTCAAACCCCTACTTGTATGTATTTCCAAATGACAATGCATAAACCATACCCCCGGATTATCCGCTAGAAACCGGATAGCCACCCACCCGCCAACTAGCACTCGAATAGTGTTTCTCTCAACATGGTCAACTAGATTGAACTTAGCAGGGTCCTTATTCAGATAAGAGTTTCCAAATCATTGACCAACGACGAAGAAATTGAACCCGTGCAAGTGAAGAGGGCGACTCTCCGCACCAAGAATGCTAGTATCTTGCATAATTACCTCCACACTAGTGTTAAAAGGAAGGACTACAAGCTTCGTCCCGTTCCTAACCATAGTATTATTTGGTGGAGTACCGGTATAATTAAAAGCTATTAACGAACTGATTGGAAAGTAAGGACTATAAACACCGTTAGATTGCCCCGAAAAATGAGCCTGAAGAAGAGCAGTAGTAGGCATTATAAATGACACATTATTAATCGAGGGAGCAAACTTTGTTGTGTTTGTAGGTCCTTGACAGGTTTGGTTACGTGGGCAAGGGTTAGTCCCTAACCCTACCGTGAAGAAAAATTTCTTGTCAACATTTTGTGGTACATTTGCAGGAAATGCGGAATTTGCCAATCTTCGAAGTTTGTTGGTAAAATTGGTTGCAAATGCAGTGTTATTAAGGGCATGAAGAACAGGTTTGAAGAGAGGAAGATTCTTATGTGATGATGTTGATTCATATTTTAAGAGTCCCGCGATACTTGAATTATCAAAAGTGCCTTGTCCGGTCGCATAGGGTCTTGCAGTCATGAAAAATTTGGCATTTGGGGTATTGGGTTTGGTTTTTAGGAGAACATTTGTGGTTTTTCCTGCAGCAATCAGCAAAATTTGTGTCTCAAATGGTTTGACATAAACTGCATCAACATTTACTATTTTAAGTGTGTGGTTTGCTATGCTAAAGAAAAGTTCGTCGTTGAGTGCATCGTTGATTATCCGAAGCATGTAACTCTTCCCCGCCTTCACCTTCAACTTGAATGTGTCTACAATAAGAAAATAAATCAACTTTCGGCTATAAATTCCATCATCAGAGCCAATGCAAGAGCCACAAATAAATATTCGAGGGTCAATGAACACAAATATGCTAAAAAATACCTTCGGAAGAGCAGTTGTATAATGGGTCGGGAAACCCATTAATGGTATAGGCATTAGAGACAATTGGACCTCCACCAGTTTGTAGGGCCTGATTAATGATTGCCTCAGTATCTGATTAAACCATTCTCCTACAAGTTAGAAAGTATTTAATTAAGCAACTAATCAAGGACTTAGCAAAGTGAGACTAAATTAATGTTTGATTAAGTTGATCACCTACCAAACATGAGCGGGACTTGCTTGTATGGCTTAGGAAAAGGGTAAGGAACTCCAAGTTAAGGGAGAATAATAATAGGGCCATAAAGAATAGACCTTAGCCATGAAATATGGGCAATGCCACCAAAGAGTTCCTCTTTGACCAATAATGGTGTAGTTGTAAACATAGCTTTGACCACTTTGTATTGGACATTGGGTTATATATGCAGGCCCATCCACTTCTTATCTGCCTTATTCCATGCTTGTTTCTCATTTTCGACTCACCTCTTTCAAATCAGATCTCATTCATTTGGCTCCCACAAGATAAGGGTACAATCAACTTAAAAAAAAAATTCACAAGAAGTGAAATTGAACTTTGATGGTGAATTTTAAGGGACCATTCAAATAATTAACCCATCTTATTTTACCTTTTTTTACACATGAGGTGGATTCTACTTATATTGTTTAGAAATTCTACGATGGACTCTCCACTATTTAATACTGAAACCAATCAATGACATTTTAACACACTTTCTTTCTTTATTGGTTAAATTATTTTTTATATCTTTAATGGATTATGTCAAATCATTAGTTGGGTTCCATGGTGAAATGGTGGACCAAGTCTACTATAAAATTTCTCATATAACATGTGTCATATATGTCTATTGATCGAGTATGCTGAATCAGGACTATAATAGAATTTCTCTGTTTTTATTTTTATTTTGAAAGAAAGAATTTCTCTATTCTTTTAATTAATTGATTATTTACTAATATATTGATAAAATGGGAATTAAGGAAAAGTTTGGTAAATACAAATACTTTTTGCCCAAATTTAATCTAAAAAAATAGTCGGAGAAAATGAACACTGCATAATCATGAAAAATGTACTTACCCCCTAAATTTTCCATACAAAAATAAAATAAAAATGAAAAAGGTACTTCTTACTTAAATTGATTTTTTTTTTAACAAACTTATAAATTAATGAAATTTTGAGTAGCTAGTTGTTTTAGGTGAAGTGATGTTACTATAAATTATTCAAGACTACTAAATTAATGGTATACAAATGTGGATTCATTTTATCGAATCATATAGATTAAATTAAAAATTTGAGGTGATAATTACGATTTAATTACATCAATTATATTAATTTTGAGATACATTACGAATACCTCGTGGGCTTGAAGTGTGCACAATATAGGGTCATCATATTATATTATTTTAAATCAACAAATATTCTGAATTTGAACTCAGAACCTTTCAATAACAGACGCTCTAGTTCCATTTCAATGAACCGATTAAAGTAAAAGTCCGAGTTGATATTAAAATTAACCACATTTTTTATAATATATATATATATATATATATATAAGATCAGGTGAGACAATGTCATTATGGTCAGACTTTTTTTTACTGTAAGATAATTAAAAAGTGGTGACAATTTTGAAATTTTAAAAACATGAAGGGGCATTATTGAAGTGAAGAGGAGGTGATGTCAGCGCTGATGTCACATCTGGAGAGAGAAATTTTTTTTATTATTTTATTTAAAATGCATTTTTCCGCTCTTTCCGAACTCATTTTTCAAAAAAAATTATACCACTGAACTCGTATTAATTAGGCGGTCATTTTGAGATCCATTGTTGTTATTTATAGACGATTTATTTTTTTATGGTTGTTCCAAATTGGATACTCGGTTGTTCCAGCAAATACTACATTTGTTCCAGCAGAATATTTTCATTATTTTTTTTAAAATGCACTATGGGAGTGTAAGAAAATGTAATATTCTGGTGGAACAAATTTAGTATTCTGCTGGAACAACCATAAAAAAATCGTCTATAAATAACAAAAATGGATCTCAAAATGACCGCCTAATTAATATGAGTTCACTGGTATAATTTTTTTTTGAAAAATGAGTTCGGAAAGAGCGGAAAAATACATTTTAAATAAAATAATTAAAACTCTTTCTCTCTTCAGAGGTGACATCAGTGCTGACATCACCTCATTTTCTTTCTCTTCAATTCACGCATGAGGATGTTTCTTTTAATTACAAGTTTGTCGCCCTCCTTTGTCTCACCATAAAAATTAGTCTGATCTTAAACTCTTATCTCATTTGAACTTGACTCTATATATATATATATATATATATATATATATATATATATATATATATATTATCTTTTTATTGAATAAAAAAAGAAAAGACAAGTATTAATTGGTAAGGTTATAAGTAAGAGATATTTGCCTAGTTTAGAAGTAAAGCTAGCAGGGAAACAATATTAAGACAATTATCTAAAAATGGTGTAAATATTTTGTACAATATATATATTTTTTAATAACGTAAAATGTATTTTATTCATAGCTTAATTAGGATCATAGGAATAGCAAAGGTAAGGATGTTATAAATACGTGTCAACATTCCAATAGCTACAACAACAAGCGATAATGCTACAGTACATAGCATGTATTGCTATGTAATGTAAGATCATCCAATAGACATTTATTAAACAAAATATAGAAATATTAAAAAACTCAATTTCCTTTTTATTTGATATATATGGATAGAAATTGTTACAATATTCTATAATTAATTGGCGCAAAATTTGATTTTGACTAGTAACTTGGCAAAATTATTTTTAGAGTCAAAATTTTCTCTTAATTTTCAAGTGTTTTAATATTTGTTTGAGTCTGTTTTTGACACTTTTTAGTATTTAATGTTCGAATTCTTTTATTTTATGTATATGACACAATGATTTGAAATCAATATTACTTCGTGTTTGTTTTATTTTCTCGGTTTGTGATTTAAAATAAAGATGCGTATATATTGAACCTTGACTAGTATGTTATTAAGATAAGGCCTAAACAATATGCAAGTTCTTAAAGTTGTCCAAAAAGATCATTTTAGTCCCTTAACTTTGGGGACAACCTATTAGGTCCCTCAACTATCAAAATATGACCTATTAAGTTCATCAGCTATCAAAATGTGGAACTATTGAGTCCTTATTTGATGACGTGGCACTGAGTTGGCAAATGTAAAGAATATTAATTCTAATGCCAACTCAGTGTCACGTCATCGAATAAGGACTCAATAGGTCCACATTTTGATAGTTGAAGGACCCTATAGATCGTCTCCAAAGTTGAGGGACTAAAATGACTTTTTTGAATAACTTTAAGGACCTACATATGGTTTAAGCCTTAAGATAAATTGAAGAAAATTCTTTATTTTTTTCTAAACCTTATATAAGTCACTAGTTTGTTTCAAATATGGTAACAAAGACTCGATGCATATATGGTTCAACTATTTATTAACAATTGTTGTTTATTATTGGATTTTGCTATTTTTTGTTGCTTTTTATTGCTATTAGCTATTCAATTATTAATGTTTGTAAAATTATGATTAAAGTTGTTTAATACCACGATTTATGCAGAAAAATATTTTAAAGAATCAACAATCGAATAAATACAAACTTCTTTTCACAAAAAAGATTCAAAGTTTCAAATTGCTACTGTTCACATAAAAAAAATGCTAAAAATGTTGTTGTTGTTGTGTAAAGCGAGTGAAACAATGTTTTTCATGTGTTTTGGAGAGTAAAATGCTAAGTGTTTCTACGAAAAACTACACCAAACATTTCCTTATCTACACGTCCAGTTAACACGAAAACTCCAAGGAACGGATAAAGACCGATTCCTGAATAAATCAACGACATACGTGGAATCGCATTCTAACCAAATCTTCGATGGTATTAGGTGTTACTCATAGGGAGAGCAATCGGGTTGCAGATGCTATTGATCGTTTTGGATAAATGGTTTCACAGCTTCTCAAGCACCAATTTTAATTAAAAAAAATAAAAATAAACTACTTCGAAAACCATTTACATATGAAAGAATGTTAACTTTAAAAAATGTATCCATTTCAAACTGTAAATGTGATGGCATATATTATAAATAAAAAAAAATTAAAAATCTATTTAGAAACCATTTCTCTATTTTGGGTCGATGCATTTTCAAAAAATTGATTGTAACTTATAAAACTAAGATGATTTTCAACTTTATCAAAATAAGAAATGATTTTTAACGTGCATGTTTGAAGGTAGGCGATGAAGGAAAGAAAAAAGATAAGAAAGACAAGTGGTAGCTATATATGTGGAGAGATTTAAAGAAAGATTTAAGGGAGATAAGATAATTTATAAAAAAATTTAATTATTAATTTAACTAAAATAACAATATTATTATTTAATATAATTATTTCAATGGATAAAATTACAGTATATAGCAATACATGTTATGTACTCTAGAAATTTCGTACAACAAGTAGTAGGTTTCCTTTCACATACATAGTTGATTCTCAAGATACATACCTTCCTACCCCATCTACATGTAGACAACTTAATCCACTTCTTAGCTGCAAGACCATCCACTTCTTAGTTGCTTTATTCCATGCATGTTTCTCATTTTCGACTCACCTCTTCCAGATCAGATCTCATTCATTTGGCTCCCACAAGGTTAGTATTTTCTTCTCTTTCTTTCTTAGCTTATGATTGTTCTTCATTAATGTATTGTCAGATCTATATGATATATGCTGTTTTTTTAATCCGATGCTTCGTCTAGTCGCTCAAAATCGAGAATTCTATTTAAATTCTAAGGTAGGCCCCGCCTAGACCTCGAAGGTCCATCGCCTCCTTGGTAGCGTCGAGCGATTTTTAATACACTGATATTGCTAGATCTATACAGATACTAAATATTTTTAGCTGGATTTCTCATGTTAATATATATTGGGTTGATTTTTCAATCTGTTATTCCGATCTGTTATTTCTTAGGTCTTACATATGATAGCCTATGTTGCACGGACACGGATATGAGAAACGTTCTCAACCTTTATAAAATAGCCTACAAATAGAAACAAAATGAAATAGACACGGACATGGACACTGTGAGCTACTAAATGAAGTGTCTATGCAACAATAATTTACGTGCACCAATCTACTTTTTCCACCTGTATTTTTACGTTGACTCTATCTTAATTTTTTTTGTCTTATGTTTCATTCCTTTATTTGTTTTCACAAATAGAATCTACATTAATACTCATTTAGTGATAATTTTAGAAGAAAAATATTATAAATGCATATTGTTGGAAAATTCGGGTGTCATTTTCTAAAGACACGATATGATTACAACCCTAGTATATTAATTTCCTCAAAAAGTAAAATAAAATAGACGTTATAAACTTAACTTTAGTTTATTATATTTTTTTTTTGATAAATAACTCTAGTTTATTAAATGCTTATTCGGGAGTATTTTATATATCTTTTCAAACAAAAAATATTATTTTATATATTGAAACCTCTTATGTAGTTTTAATTTAAACAAAATTGATGTTCTCTGATATATGTAACTGCAATGTGACTATACAACTTTAAAAATGACATTTTGATATTATATAGTAGGTTATATTGTCCTTGAAGAAGCAATCATTTTTTATTTCCACCTTCTTTGTCTCTACATGTGACCCTTCACAGCACAATTACAAATACTCCCAAATTATATTTCACAATATTTTTTTGGTTAAAAAAAAATCATGAATTTTGAAAAATAAAATCAAAATTAATCCATTCAATTTAATTATATATGCATTTTAACATTTAATTTAATCAAATAGAACAAATTGTGCATATAAAAATACTTAGAATGAGACAAAAAAGATATTTGGTTTTGATGTCGGTTCTAAAGAATCATTGGATTGATTCGACACTTATGGGTAATGAATCCGGATCTAAATAATATAAACAACAAGTTTAAGTAAAGGGAATAGGTTAAATTGTTTAAGTTTTTTGAAAACCTTAACCGATTGAACTAAAATCTCGAATTGATAGTTTAGGCACAACAACATGTTTTATATTATTCTCGGACACAAATCATCCTCTAACCATCTTGCTGGTCTTCAATATTGGTTGTCGGGTTACTGATCATCAACCTTTTCTTTATTTTTTTTTTTATTTTTTTTTTCATTTTTTCACCATATTTAAATAACATATAGCTGAAAGGAAATCTGAAAATATGAATCAGGAATTGAAATTTTGAGTGTTAAATAAAGTAGATAAATTATTAAGTGAGCACATGACATGGATTTTAGTTGAAAAACTCGGGGTTAATTTGCAAAAGCTACAGTAAGTACAAACCCTATTAATTTCTAAATCCCCTAAATTATAAGATATCTTCTCATTAAGATATCTTCTCATTTTCGACGATCGAATTCATTTGGCTCCCACAAGGTTAGTATTTTCCTCTCCTTCTTCCATAGTTTATGATTGTTCTTCATTAATATATTGCCAGATCTATATGATATACGTTGTTTTTTAACCCGATTCTCCGTCTAGTCGCTCAAAATTGAGAATTCAATTTGAATCCCGACGGTCCATCGCCGCCTTAGTAGCGTCTAGAGATTTTTAATTCACTGATATTGCTAGGTCTGTAGAGATACTAGATATTTTTAGCTGGATTTCTCATGCTAATATATATTAAGTTAATTTTTATTCCGATCTGTTATTTCTTAGGTCTTACATGTGATAGCCTATGTTGCACGGACACGGATAATGGACACGGTATGAGAAATGTTCTCAACTTTCGTAAAATAGCCTACAAATAGAAACAAAAGGAAATAGACACGGACACCGACACTGCGAGCTACTAAATGAAGTGTCTGTGCAACATAGATGATAGCAACTTAGATTTATTGAGCTTTGTATGTTTTTCTAACTAGATAATGGAAACTAAGTGAAATTGATATGGATACGGACACTGTGAGCTACTAAATGAAGTGTCTGTGCAACATAGATGATAGCAACTTAGATTTATTGAACTTTGTATGTTTTTCTAACTAGATATGTTAGCCTACAAACAGAAACTAAATGAAATTGATATGGATACGGACACTGCCAGCTACTAAACGAAGTGTTCGTGCAGTATAGATGATAGCAACTTAGATTTATTGAGCTTTGTATGTTTTTCTAATTAGATATGTTAGCCTACAAATAGAAACAAAATGATATAGACACGGATACGGACACTGCAGGCTACTAAACGAAGTGTCTGTGCAACATAGATGATAGCAACTTGGAGTTATTGAGCTTTGTATGTTTTTCTAATTAGATATGTAGTTTAGTATTGTTTCTAATTATCCCCCGGTTGCCGTTTTCTTGTATTGATATATGTTTTGTGATTGCAGGTTGAATTGATATAGTAGGGACTCAAGTGTAAGTGAGATGGGTGGGGGTTTTAGGGTTCTGCATCTTGTCAGACCATTTCTCTCTGTTCTACCTGAAGTTCAGAGTGCCGACAGAAAAGTTCCCTTCCGTGAGAAGGTTATTTACACTGTGATTTCCCTTTTCATTTTCTTGGTGTGTAGTCAGCTTCCGTTGTATGGCATTCATTCTACCACTGGTGCCGATCCTTTTTACTGGATGCGAGTTATTCTTGCCTCGAACCGCGGGACTGTCATGGAGCTCGGTATCACTCCAATTGTTACATCTGGATTAGTGATGCAGCTTCTTGCTGGGTCTAAGATCATTGAAGTGGACAACAATGTACGTGAAGACCGTGCCCTCTTGTAAGTGTTAAGGATACTGTTCATTTTTTTATTATTACCAAGAATTGTTATCAAAGCACAGTCGTAGTCAATTGAGTCTAGGGGGTTTGAGTTTAAGTTATACTCATTGTCCCATACAAACTATGAGTTATTACTTATAAGACAATACTAACGTTCAAGGGGACAATCAGATTATTTAGACAAGTTCAGGGGGCTGATGAAGTATAGAACCCTTGATTGTTAGTTGTCTGTGGTGAACTATGCTACTCTAACCTTCTTGGTCCCGTTTCATATCATGTTTTGTGATAGCTTTATACATGTTGCTGTTGTTGGACTTTATGCGATAACTTAACTTTGAGCTTGGATGAAGTATTTGGTGCTTGGATTTATATTTTATATGCTACCTAATGCGCAAATTATTATGATTTGTTAATTTTAGTGAGTTAGGCTTGAGGTTTTAGTGAGCTACTTTTGTCCTTTGGTGTTCTGTGGTGTGTAAAGGACTCTTGTATAACTTCTAGTGTGGATTTATTTATCATTATTTCTTTTTAATATCTCATTAGCGATTATAAATTGCTTCTCTTTGTTTGTGATAATTATTTTCTTCCTATAATGATTTGTTTCGCTTTCCAGAAATGGTGCTCAGAAGTTGTTGGGTATCCTGATTGCTGTTGGTGAAGCGGTCGCATATGTTCTCTCTGGGATGTATGGCAGTGTTGGTCAACTTGGGGTAGGAAATGCCATTCTGATTATAGTTCAACTCTGCTTTGCGGGTATTATTGTGATCTGTTTGGATGAGCTCCTCCAGAAAGGATATGGCTTGGGTTCTGGAATCTCACTTTTCATAGCAACTAACATCTGGTTAGTGTCATTTTTTATTTTGCTTTTTATTTCCTTCTTTTCTACCTGCTGGTATCATGTCCTTCTGTAAATTGTCTGCTTGTGTTTTTGTTTTGTTTTGTTTTGTATTATCATCATTAGTATCTGACGAAACTGCTGTTATTTCTCAGTGAAAACATCATCTGGAAAGCTTTTAGTCCAACCACCATTAACAGTGGGAGAGGTGCTGAATTCGAAGGTGCTGTTATTGCTTTATTCCATCTGCTGATTACTCGGACGGACAAGGTTCGCGCCCTTCGCGAAGCATTTTACCGGCAGAATCTTCCCAATGTAACTAATCTGCTTGCAACAGTCCTGATCTTCCTAATCGTGATCTATTTCCAAGGATTCCGCGTGGTCTTGCCTGTGAGGTCCAAGAATGCTCGCGGCCAGCAGGGTTCATATCCGATCAAGTTGTTCTATACCTCCAACATGCCTATTATTCTTCAGTCTGCCCTTGTTTCTAACCTGTACTTTATCTCCCAGGTATTAACATTAATTTGTTTTATTCGCAAACTGAAGTTTAATTTAATATAGAATGTGCTGATTTGTTTGTTTACAGTTGTTATACAGGAAGTATAGTAACAATTTCCTCGTTAATCTATTGGGAAAATGGAAGGAATCTGAATATTCAAATGGCCAGTCTGTCCCTGTTGGTGGCATTGCCTATTACATTACTGCACCATCAAGGTTAATTTCTTTTCTCCCTCATTTTCTGGCTCTCTCATTCCCATCTTATCTGCATTGAAAAGACAATAAATAAAATAAAATATATGTTTCTCTTGTTTAGCCCCTTTATATTTTCTTCCCTCTACTTCTCTGCTAGTGCTGACAAGAGCTTCTGTTTTTCTTTGCAGCCTTGCTGATATGGCAGCAAATCCTTTCCATGCTCTTTTCTATCTTGTTTTTATGTTGTCAGCATGTGCTCTCTTCTCAAAAACTTGGATTGAGGTTTCTGGATCATCTGCTAAAGATGTGGCGAAGCAGCTTAAGGTATTTGAATATTCTGAATGCAATGTTACACAAATTTTTCAGACTTTTTGGAGAGCTATTTCCGGAGTCGCTCATATTCTGTTTGATTTTCAGTATGCTTAGTAGAACAAACTAGATTTTTTTTGTCATTATAACAACAATTAAATTTATGCCTTGCCATCAAGGCATAGAGCAGATTGAAGTGAAGTTAGCAACATGATAATTTGGTTTGGTTAGACTTTAAACTGCTCCAATTCTAGGTGAAGCTAAGCTGCAGTGAAATGAAGGCATAAGCTGCTTCTTCGTTAAGCTGCAGAGACATAAACTCTTATAATATGCTGCTTCGTTCTTCAATATGCAGGGTCTCCTTGCAGTTCCCATCCCTTTTATAGCCTGAAGCTTTTTCTTCACGGCATTTATACCATCTGTTCAATCCTTGCAGACTATTTTGCTGAATGCATTTCTTATTTTTAATGTCCATTCTTAAAGTGATTGTTATCATACTAAGTGGTTGCATTATGTTATTAGCTCAGCAGCCACCCCAACTCAAGCTTCTATTATTTGTTCATGGCATGAATTTCGAAATGAAACATATTTGGTTTTCCAACCTAAGATATTCTGGTGAATACGATGTTCTAATTTACATATTCTAATGTGGCAGGAACAACAAATGGTCATGCCTGGGCATCGTGAGTCCAACCTCCAAAAAGAATTGAACCGCTACATCCCCACAGCTGCAGCTTTTGGAGGTATTTGCATAGGTGCTTTGACCGTGTTGGCTGATTTCATGGGCGCAATTGGGTCCGGGACAGGGATTCTTCTTGCAGTCACAATCATATATCAGTACTTTGAGACCTTCGAGAAGGAGAGAGCCAGTGAACTCGGCTTCTTTGGTTTTTAAGCTTGCGAATTGTTGATGATTGAGATTGATGATGGATAATACTTCCAGCGAGCTCCCCTGCAATTTTCTTTTTGATCTTTTTCTGAGCTAAGACGAGGTATCCAAAGGTCTTTTTGATAACAGGTTTAAATTAGAGTGTAGGGGTAGTTCGATAGAAGTTGCAAGTAGAAGAAATACATATATACTCTGCCGAGTGCTTGTTTCTTTTTTTCGTACCACTTCCACCACCAGAACCCTCGTGGTCTTCTAATCTTCTTGAGTTCTGTATTAGTAGATCCAATGGATATCTAGTTTTCCTGTTTGAAGACGATTAGAAGAAATAGTTGGAGTCTTTACTGACTGATATGTAATTTCACTGGAATTTATATACTTGCATGCAACAGTGGGTTCTGATAACTGATTTCTAGGAACCATGCCTTTATTCTTTGTGACTTTTATGTCTAATATGAAACTCCTAGCAAGCATCACAAATGCGTTTTTTTTTTTTTTTTCTTTTTTTGATATAGGGTCAAGGTAGTAGAAAAAGCTTACTTGTGATGTCGTGATAAGCAAGTTGAATTTGAACTTGGCATAACTTGCGCATTCGTGTATAAACCTGTGCATACGTCAAAACCTTTGTCTGCATACGTTAAAGGGAGAATCTTATCTAAACGAAAGAATATCTAAGCTCTAAAATACAACACGAGCGATGGTGAACAAGAGAGAACTTCTCGCCCTTCATGAATTTCTAAACTACGATGCAAGCGAGTAAGGTGAACAATAGGAACTTTCCGCTCTTCTTGAGTTTCTGGGCAACAACTTCTCTATTTGATAATCTGCCCCGCTTCTCCATTTCAAAGTGGATGCATTGTAGTAGTGGCTATTGTGACTAAATAAATTATACATTTTATTTTGTTACAAACAACTAGAGAAGAATATTGAGATATGGTTGGTAAAAAAATTGATAAGTTTATTTTAAGGATTATTAAGCACCTTAAGCAAGGTTTTGAAAGAAAGATAGATATAAAATTATTATTTCGAGACCATCTTACAAAATGAGATAGTAAAGAAGCATTCGTATGAATTTTTTTGAGAAAAATCATATGTTATGTCATTAGCCTTTTTATTATGGGTTCAATTTGTACATCTTATCTTAGTTTAGGTTATTTCAAATATTAGCAAAACGGAAAATTCTTCTAAAATATTCACCCAAAATAAATAAGTTCTTTTTTAATCAAATATAGCATTTAAGTCCAACTTCCTTCCTGTAGATTTCCGAAGAATTTTTTTTTATCATTTTTATCCTTTCAACTCTCACGGAGATAAAATTCTTTTATTATTGTAACCAACTGATTAATTATTTTGTCAGTGTGCTTTTTTATGTTGTTATTTTTATTTACTTTTGAGCTAACAAACAACACCTCATTGTTTAAATAATCTTGAGCTCTTCGGAGAGGAAAAGTGAGCAAGAAACAAAAGTATGGTTTTCACATTCGCTGTTAACTTTTGGACTCAAAATAGCTAGATTCAGCCACGATCTAGAGAAGAGTGCGTATTGTAAGACCTAGACTATTATCATGAGCGATCATAGCACAAAAGAATCTCCTACCTTTCTAGGAGGGTGCTAGATGGACTTTCGTTCAAGTCAAGGTATAAGTTCTAAATTGGTAATAAGAATATATTGTATATGTTTATATGACAAATGATTGTCGTTATCATGTTTGTTTACATTTTGATCACGGTGTTGATAGGGATCCTATAATATGATTGTTAAATACGGGAATTGATCAACTTAATTATTTGAATAACCTTTTATAAACATATTCTAAAAGGGTGAAGAAACTTGACTCTAACTTTGACGGGTTTTTGCATACCCACGAATTAAGTGAGACAAGAACATGATGATAATGGATATCTCTACTTCCTACGAAAAATGTGTATCTCTATTACTAATAGCGTAAATTTGTGTAGTTCAATTTATACGAGTAAGGTTAAAACTATACTATAGAATCGATCCGATTTGAAGAAATGTGTGATATATTATTATTGAGAAATGAGAAATTACATTTTAGTGTTACAAAAAGATGTTCACTTCTCCTTTCCTTTCCTCAACTCATGTTGCATAATTATTGAACAATAACTTGATCAAACAAAGAATAATATAAAGAGTTAAAACACAACCGCAGATTTCAAAAACCAAAAGGTAGAAGAAAAATTATAGGCTGTAATTTCAGTCAGAATTGATAACTGAAATGTCAAATTCAACACTTCGGAAGATCATCTGGTGGAGGCAGTATCTTTTGATTAGGAAAATTTTCATTCAACACAAGCCATGCCATCTTCAAACCCCTACTTGTATGTATTTCCAAATGACAATGCATAAACCATACCCCCGGATTATCCGCTAGAAACCGGATAGCCACCCACCCGCCAACTAGCACTCGAATAGTGTTTCTCTCAACATGGTCAACTAGATTGAACTTAGCAGGGTCCTTATTCAGATAAGAGTTTCCAAATCATTGACCAACGACGAAGAAATTGAACCCGTGCAAGTGAAGAGGGCGACTCTCCGCACCAAGAATGCTAGTATCTTGCATAATTACCTCCACACTAGTGTTAAAAGGAAGGACTACAAGCTTCGTCCCGTTCCTAACCATAGTATTATTTGGTGGAGTACCGGTATAATTAAAAGCTATTAACGAACTGATTGGAAAGTAAGGACTATAAACACCGTTAGATTGCCCCGAAAAATGAGCCTGAAGAAGAGCAGTAGTAGGCATTATAAATGACACATTATTAATCGAGGGAGCAAACTTTGTTGTGTTTGTAGGTCCTTGACAGGTTTGGTTACGTGGGCAAGGGTTAGTCCCTAACCCTACCGTGAAGAAAAATTTCTTGTCAACATTTTGTGGTACATTTGCAGGAAATGCGGAATTTGCCAATCTTCGAAGTTTGTTGGTAAAATTGGTTGCAAATGCAGTGTTATTAAGGGCATGAAGAACAGGTTTGAAGAGAGGAAGATTCTTATGTGATGATGTTGATTCATATTTTAAGAGTCCCGCGATACTTGAATTATCAAAAGTGCCTTGTCCGGTCGCATAGGGTCTTGCAGTCATGAAAAATTTGGCATTTGGGGTATTGGGTTTGGTTTTTAGGAGAACATTTGTGGTTTTTCCTGCAGCAATCAGCAAAATTTGTGTCTCAAATGGTTTGACATAAACTGCATCAACATTTACTATTTTAAGTGTGTGGTTTGCTATGCTAAAGAAAAGTTCGTCGTTGAGTGCATCGTTGATTATCCGAAGCATGTAACTCTTCCCCGCCTTCACCTTCAACTTGAATGTGTCTACAATAAGAAAATAAATCAACTTTCGGCTATAAATTCCATCATCAGAGCCAATGCAAGAGCCACAAATAAATATTCGAGGGTCAATGAACACAAATATGCTAAAAAATACCTTCGGAAGAGCAGTTGTATAATGGGTCGGGAAACCCATTAATGGTATAGGCATTAGAGACAATTGGACCTCCACCAGTTTGTAGGGCCTGATTAATGATTGCCTCAGTATCTGATTAAACCATTCTCCTACAAGTTAGAAAGTATTTAATTAAGCAACTAATCAAGGACTTAGCAAAGTGAGACTAAATTAATGTTTGATTAAGTTGATCACCTACCAAACATGAGCGGGACTTGCTTGTATGGCTTAGGAAAAGGGTAAGGAACTCCAAGTTAAGGGAGAATAATAATAGGGCCATAAAGAATAGACCTTAGCCATGAAATATGGGCAATGCCACCAAAGAGTTCCTCTTTGACCAATAATGGTGTAGTTGTAAACATAGCTTTGACCACTTTGTATTGGACATTGGGTTATATATGCAGGCCCATCCACTTCTTATCTGCCTTATTCCATGCTTGTTTCTCATTTTCGACTCACCTCTTTCAAATCAGATCTCATTCATTTGGCTCCCACAAGATAAGGGTACAATCAACTTAAAAAAAAAATTCACAAGAAGTGAAATTGAACTTTGATGGTGAATTTTAAGGGACCATTCAAATAATTAACCCATCTTATTTTACCTTTTTTTACACATGAGGTGGATTCTACTTATATTGTTTAGAAATTCTACGATGGACTCTCCACTATTTAATACTGAAACCAATCAATGACATTTTAACACACTTTCTTTCTTTATTGGTTAAATTATTTTTTATATCTTTAATGGATTATGTCAAATCATTAGTTGGGTTCCATGGTGAAATGGTGGACCAAGTCTACTATAAAATTTCTCATATAACATGTGTCATATATGTCTATTGATCGAGTATGCTGAATCAGGACTATAATAGAATTTCTCTGTTTTTATTTTTATTTTGAAAGAAAGAATTTCTCTATTCTTTTAATTAATTGATTATTTACTAATATATTGATAAAATGGGAATTAAGGAAAAGTTTGGTAAATACAAATACTTTTTGCCCAAATTTAATCTAAAAAAATAGTCGGAGAAAATGAACACTGCATAATCATGAAAAATGTACTTACCCCCTAAATTTTCCATACAAAAATAAAATAAAAATGAAAAAGGTACTTCTTACTTAAATTGATTTTTTTTTTAACAAACTTATAAATTAATGAAATTTTGAGTAGCTAGTTGTTTTAGGTGAAGTGATGTTACTATAAATTATTCAAGACTACTAAATTAATGGTATACAAATGTGGATTCATTTTATCGAATCATATAGATTAAATTAAAAATTTGAGGTGATAATTACGATTTAATTACATCAATTATATTAATTTTGAGATACATTACGAATACCTCGTGGGCTTGAAGTGTGCACAATATAGGGTCATCATATTATATTATTTTAAATCAACAAATATTCTGAATTTGAACTCAGAACCTTTCAATAACAGACGCTCTAGTTCCATTTCAATGAACCGATTAAAGTAAAAGTCCGAGTTGATATTAAAATTAACCACATTTTTTATAATATATATATATATATATATATATAAGATCAGGTGAGACAATGTCATTATGGTCAGACTTTTTTTTACTGTAAGATAATTAAAAAGTGGTGACAATTTTGAAATTTTAAAAACATGAAGGGGCATTATTGAAGTGAAGAGGAGGTGATGTCAGCGCTGATGTCACATCTGGAGAGAGAAATTTTTTTTATTATTTTATTTAAAATGCATTTTTCCGCTCTTTCCGAACTCATTTTTCAAAAAAAATTATACCACTGAACTCGTATTAATTAGGCGGTCATTTTGAGATCCATTGTTGTTATTTATAGACGATTTATTTTTTTATGGTTGTTCCAAATTGGATACTCGGTTGTTCCAGCAAATACTACATTTGTTCCAGCAGAATATTTTCATTATTTTTTTTAAAATGCACTATGGGAGTGTAAGAAAATGTAATATTCTGGTGGAACAAATTTAGTATTCTGCTGGAACAACCATAAAAAAATCGTCTATAAATAACAAAAATGGATCTCAAAATGACCGCCTAATTAATATGAGTTCACTGGTATAATTTTTTTTTGAAAAATGAGTTCGGAAAGAGCGGAAAAATACATTTTAAATAAAATAATTAAAACTCTTTCTCTCTCCAGAGGTGACATCAGTGCTGACATCACCTCATTTTCTTTCTCTTCAATTCACGCATGAGGATGTTTCTTTTAATTACAAGTTTGTCGCCCTCCTTTGTCTCACCATAAAAATTAGTCTGATCTTAAACTCTTATCTCATTTGAACTTGACTCTATATATATATATATATATATATATATATATATATATATATATATTATCTTTTTATTGAATAAAAAAAGAAAAGACAAGTATTAATTGGTAAGGTTATAAGTAAGAGATATTTGCCTAGTTTAGAAGTAAAGCTAGCAGGGAAACAATATTAAGACAATTATCTAAAAATGGTGTAAATATTTTGTACAATATATATATTTTTTAATAACGTAAAATGTATTTTATTCATAGCTTAATTAGGATCATAGGAATAGCAAAGGTAAGGATGTTATAAATACGTGTCAATATTCCAATAGCTACAACAACAAGCGATAATGCTACAGTACATAGCATGTATTGCTATGTAATGTAAGATCATCCAATAGACATTTATTAAACAAAATATAGAAATATTAAAAAACTCAATTTCCTTTTTATTTGATATATATGGATAGAAATTGTTACAATATTCTATAATTAATTGGCGCAAAATTTGATTTTGACTAGTAACTTGGCAAAATTATTTTTAGAGTCAAAATTTTCTCTTAATTTTCAAGTGTTTTAATATTTGTTTGAGTCTGTTTTTGACACTTTTTAGTATTTAATGTTCGAATTCTTTTATTTTATGTATATGACACAATGATTTGAAATCAATATTACTTCGTGTTTGTTTTATTTTCTCGGTTTGTGATTTAAAATAAAGATGCGTATATATTGAACCTTGACTAGTATGTTATTAAGATAAGGCCTAAACAATATGCAAGTTCTTAAAGTTGTCCAAAAAGATCATTTTAGTCCCTTAACTTTGGGGACAACCTATTAGGTCCCTCAACTATCAAAATATGACCTATTAAGTTCATCAGCTATCAAAATGTGGAACTATTGAGTCCTTATTTGATGACGTGGCACTGAGTTGGCAAATGTAAAGAATATTAATTCTAATGCCAACTCAGTGTCACGTCATCGAATAAGGACTCAATAGGTCCACATTTTGATAGTTGAAGGACCCTATAGATCGTCTCCAAAGTTGAGGGACTAAAATGACTTTTTTGAATAACTTTAAGGACCTACATATGGTTTAAGCCTTAAGATAAATTGAAGAAAATTCTTTATTTTTTTCTAAACCTTATATAAGTCACTAGTTTGTTTCAAATATGGTAACAAAGACTCGATGCATATATGGTTCAACTATTTATTAACAATTGTTGTTTATTATTGGATTTTGCTATTTTTTGTTGCTTTTTATTGCTATTAGCTATTCAATTATTAATGTTTGTAAAATTATGATTAAAGTTGTTTAATACCACGATTTATGCAGAAAAATATTTTAAAGAATCAACAATCGAATAAATACAAACTTCTTTTCACAAAAAAGATTCAAAGTTTCAAATTGCTACTGTTCACATAAAAAAAATGCTAAAAATGTTGTTGTTGTTGTGTAAAGCGAGTGAAACAATGTTTTTCATGTGTTTTGGAGAGTAAAATGCTAAGTGTTTCTACGAAAAACTACACCAAACATTTCCTTATCTACACGTCCAGTTAACACGAAAACTCCAAGGAACGGATAAAGACCGATTCCTGAATAAATCAACGACATACGTGGAATCGCATTCTAACCAAATCTTCGATGGTATTAGGTGTTACTCATAGGGAGAGCAATCGGGTTGCAGATGCTATTGATCGTTTTGGATAAATGGTTTCACAGCTTCTCAAGCACCAATTTTAATTAAAAAAAATAAAAATAAACTACTTCGAAAACCATTTACATATGAAAGAATGTTAACTTTAAAAAATGTATCCATTTCAAACTGTAAATGTGATGGCATATATTATAAATAAAAAAAAATTAAAAATCTATTTAGAAACCATTTCTCTATTTTGGGTCGATGCATTTTCAAAAAATTGATTGTAACTTATAAAACTAAGATGATTTTCAACTTTATCAAAATAAGAAATGATTTTTAACGTGCATGTTTGAAGGTAGGCGATGAAGGAAAGAAAAAAGATAAGAAAGACAAGTGGTAGCTATATATGTGGAGAGATTTAAAGAAAGATTTAAGGGAGATAAGATAATTTATAAAAAAATTTAATTATTAATTTAACTAAAATAACAATATTATTATTTAATATAATTATTTCAATGGATAAAATTACAGTATATAGCAATACATGTTATGTACTCTAGAAATTTCGTACAACAAGTAGTAGGTTTCCTTTCACATACATAGTTGATTCTCAAGATACATACCTTCCTACCCCATCTACATGTAGACAACTTAATCCACTTCTTAGCTGCAAGACCATCCACTTCTTAGTTGCTTTATTCCATGCATGTTTCTCATTTTCGACTCACCTCTTCCAGATCAGATCTCATTCATTTGGCTCCCACAAGGTTAGTATTTTCTTCTCTTTCTTTCTTAGCTTATGATTGTTCTTCATTAATGTATTGTCAGATCTATATGATATATGCTGTTTTTTTAATCCGATGCTTCGTCTAGTCGCTCAAAATCGAGAATTCTATTTAAATTCTAAGGTAGGCCCCGCCTAGACCTCGAAGGTCCATCGCCTCCTTGGTAGCGTCGAGCGATTTTTAATACACTGATATTGCTAGATCTATACAGATACTAAATATTTTTAGCTGGATTTCTCATGTTAATATATATTGGGTTGATTTTTCAATCTGTTATTCCGATCTGTTATTTCTTAGGTCTTACATATGATAGCCTATGTTGCACGGACACGGATATGAGAAACGTTCTCAACCTTTATAAAATAGCCTACAAATAGAAACAAAATGAAATAGACACGGACATGGACACTGTGAGCTACTAAATGAAGTGTCTATGCAACAATAATTTACGTGCACCAATCTACTTTTTCCACCTGTATTTTTACGTTGACTCTATCTTAATTTTTTTTGTCTTATGTTTCATTCCTTTATTTGTTTTCACAAATAGAATCTACATTAATACTCATTTAGTGATAATTTTAGAAGAAAAATATTATAAATGCATATTGTTGGAAAATTCGGGTGTCATTTTCTAAAGACACGATATGATTACAACCCTAGTATATTAATTTCCTCAAAAAGTAAAATAAAATAGACGTTATAAACTTAACTTTAGTTTATTATATTTTTTTTTTGATAAATAACTCTAGTTTATTAAATGCTTATTCGGGAGTATTTTATATATCTTTTCAAACAAAAAATATTATTTTATATATTGAAACCTCTTATGTAGTTTTAATTTAAACAAAATTGATGTTCTCTGATATATGTAACTGCAATGTGACTATACAACTTTAAAAATGACATTTTGATATTATATAGTAGGTTATATTGTCCTTGAAGAAGCAATCATTTTTGATTTCCACCTTCTTTGTCTCTACATGTGACCCTTCACAGCACAATTACAAATACTCCCAAATTATATTTCACAATATTTTTTTGGTTAAAAAAAAATCATGAATTTTGAAAAATAAAATCAAAATTAATCCATTCAATTTAATTATATATGCATTTTAACATTTAATTTAATCAAATAGAACAAATTGTGCATATAAAAATACTTAGAATGAGACAAAAAAGATATTTGGTTTTGATGTCGGTTCTAAAGAATCATTGGATTGATTCGACACTTATGGGTAATGAATCCGGATCTAAATAATATAAACAACAAGTTTAAGTAAAGGGAATAGGTTAAATTGTTTAAGTTTTTTGAAAACCTTAACCGATTGAACTAAAATCTCGAATTGATAGTTTAGGCACAACAACATGTTTTATATTATTCTCGGACACAAATCATCCTCTAACCATCTTGCTGGTCTTCAATATTGGTTGTCGGGTTACTGATCATCAACCTTTTCTTTATTTTTTTTTTTATTTTTTTTTTCATTTTTTCACCATATTTAAATAACATATAGCTGAAAGGAAATCTGAAAATATGAATCAGGAATTGAAATTTTGAGTGTTAAATAAAGTAGATAAATTATTAAGTGAGCACATGACATGGATTTTAGTTGAAAAACTCGGGGTTAATTTGCAAAAGCTACAGTAAGTACAAACCCTATTAATTTCTAAATCCCCTAAATTATAAGATATCTTCTCATTAAGATATCTTCTCATTTTCGACGATCGAATTCATTTGGCTCCCACAAGGTTAGTATTTTCCTCTCCTTCTTCCATAGTTTATGATTGTTCTTCATTAATATATTGCCAGATCTATATGATATACGTTGTTTTTTAACCCGATTCTCCGTCTAGTCGCTCAAAATTGAGAATTCAATTTGAATCCCGACGGTCCATCGCCGCCTTAGTAGCGTCTAGAGATTTTTAATTCACTGATATTGCTAGGTCTGTAGAGATACTAGATATTTTTAGCTGGATTTCTCATGCTAATATATATTAAGTTAATTTTTATTCCGATCTGTTATTTCTTAGGTCTTACATGTGATAGCCTATGTTGCACGGACACGGATAATGGACACGGTATGAGAAATGTTCTCAACTTTCGTAAAATAGCCTACAAATAGAAACAAAAGGAAATAGACACGGACACCGACACTGCGAGCTACTAAATGAAGTGTCTGTGCAACATAGATGATAGCAACTTAGATTTATTGAGCTTTGTATGTTTTTCTAACTAGATAATGGAAACTAAGTGAAATTGATATGGATACGGACACTGTGAGCTACTAAATGAAGTGTCTGTGCAACATAGATGATAGCAACTTAGATTTATTGAACTTTGTATGTTTTTCTAACTAGATATGTTAGCCTACAAACAGAAACTAAATGAAATTGATATGGATACGGACACTGCCAGCTACTAAACGAAGTGTTCGTGCAGTATAGATGATAGCAACTTAGATTTATTGAGCTTTGTATGTTTTTCTAATTAGATATGTTAGCCTACAAATAGAAACAAAATGATATAGACACGGATACGGACACTGCAGGCTACTAAACGAAGTGTCTGTGCAACATAGATGATAGCAACTTGGAGTTATTGAGCTTTGTATGTTTTTCTAATTAGATATGTAGTTTAGTATTGTTTCTAATTATCCCCCGGTTGCCGTTTTCTTGTATTGATATATGTTTTGTGATTGCAGGTTGAATTGATATAGTAGGGACTCAAGTGTAAGTGAGATGGGTGGGGGTTTTAGGGTTCTGCATCTTGTCAGACCATTTCTCTCTGTTCTACCTGAAGTTCAGAGTGCCGACAGAAAAGTTCCCTTCCGTGAGAAGGTTATTTACACTGTGATTTCCCTTTTCATTTTCTTGGTGTGTAGTCAGCTTCCGTTGTATGGCATTCATTCTACCACTGGTGCCGATCCTTTTTACTGGATGCGAGTTATTCTTGCCTCGAACCGCGGGACTGTCATGGAGCTCGGTATCACTCCAATTGTTACATCTGGATTAGTGATGCAGCTTCTTGCTGGGTCTAAGATCATTGAAGTGGACAACAATGTACGTGAAGACCGTGCCCTCTTGTAAGTGTTAAGGATACTGTTCATTTTTTTATTATTACCAAGAATTGTTATCAAAGCACAGTCGTAGTCAATTGAGTCTAGGGGGTTTGAGTTTAAGTTATACTCATTGTCCCATACAAACTATGAGTTATTACTTATAAGACAATACTAACGTTCAAGGGGACAATCAGATTATTTAGACAAGTTCAGGGGGCTGATGAAGTATAGAACCCTTGATTGTTAGTTGTCTGTGGTGAACTATGCTACTCTAACCTTCTTGGTCCCGTTTCATATCATGTTTTGTGATAGCTTTATACATGTTGCTGTTGTTGGACTTTATGCGATAACTTAACTTTGAGCTTGGATGAAGTATTTGGTGCTTGGATTTATATTTTATATGCTACCTAATGCGCAAATTATTATGATTTGTTAATTTTAGTGAGTTAGGCTTGAGGTTTTAGTGAGCTACTTTTGTCCTTTGGTGTTCTGTGGTGTGTAAAGGACTCTTGTATAACTTCTAGTGTGGATTTATTTATCATTATTTCTTTTTAATATCTCATTAGCGATTATAAATTGCTTCTCTTTGTTTGTGATAATTATTTTCTTCCTATAATGATTTGTTTCGCTTTCCAGAAATGGTGCTCAGAAGTTGTTGGGTATCCTGATTGCTGTTGGTGAAGCGGTCGCATATGTTCTCTCTGGGATGTATGGCAGTGTTGGTCAACTTGGGGTAGGAAATGCCATTCTGATTATAGTTCAACTCTGCTTTGCGGGTATTATTGTGATCTGTTTGGATGAGCTCCTCCAGAAAGGATATGGCTTGGGTTCTGGAATCTCACTTTTCATAGCAACTAACATCTGGTTAGTGTCATTTTTTATTTTGCTTTTTATTTCCTTCTTTTCTACCTGCTGGTATCATGTCCTTCTGTAAATTGTCTGCTTGTGTTTTTGTTTTGTTTTGTTTTGTATTATCATCATTAGTATCTGACGAAACTGCTGTTATTTCTCAGTGAAAACATCATCTGGAAAGCTTTTAGTCCAACCACCATTAACAGTGGGAGAGGTGCTGAATTCGAAGGTGCTGTTATTGCTTTATTCCATCTGCTGATTACTCGGACGGACAAGGTTCGCGCCCTTCGCGAAGCATTTTACCGGCAGAATCTTCCCAATGTAACTAATCTGCTTGCAACAGTCCTGATCTTCCTAATCGTGATCTATTTCCAAGGATTCCGCGTGGTCTTGCCTGTGAGGTCCAAGAATGCTCGCGGCCAGCAGGGTTCATATCCGATCAAGTTGTTCTATACCTCCAACATGCCTATTATTCTTCAGTCTGCCCTTGTTTCTAACCTGTACTTTATCTCCCAGGTATTAACATTAATTTGTTTTATTCGCAAACTGAAGTTTAATTTAATATAGAATGTGCTGATTTGTTTGTTTACAGTTGTTATACAGGAAGTATAGTAACAATTTCCTCGTTAATCTATTGGGAAAATGGAAGGAATCTGAATATTCAAATGGCCAGTCTGTCCCTGTTGGTGGCATTGCCTATTACATTACTGCACCATCAAGGTTAATTTCTTTTCTCCCTCATTTTCTGGCTCTCTCATTCCCATCTTATCTGCATTGAAAAGACAATAAATAAAATAAAATATATGTTTCTCTTGTTTAGCCCCTTTATATTTTCTTCCCTCTACTTCTCTGCTAGTGCTGACAAGAGCTTCTGTTTTTCTTTGCAGCCTTGCTGATATGGCAGCAAATCCTTTCCATGCTCTTTTCTATCTTGTTTTTATGTTGTCAGCATGTGCTCTCTTCTCAAAAACTTGGATTGAGGTTTCTGGATCATCTGCTAAAGATGTGGCGAAGCAGCTTAAGGTATTTGAATATTCTGAATGCAATGTTACACAAATTTTTCAGACTTTTTGGAGAGCTATTTCCGGAGTCGCTCATATTCTGTTTGATTTTCAGTATGCTTAGTAGAACAAACTAGATTTTTTTTGTCATTATAACAACAATTAAATTTATGCCTTGCCATCAAGGCATAGAGCAGATTGAAGTGAAGTTAGCAACATGATAATTTGGTTTGGTTAGACTTTAAACTGCTCCAATTCTAGGTGAAGCTAAGCTGCAGTGAAATGAAGGCATAAGCTGCTTCTTCGTTAAGCTGCAGAGACATAAACTCTTATAATATGCTGCTTCGTTCTTCAATATGCAGGGTCTCCTTGCAGTTCCCATCCCTTTTATAGCCTGAAGCTTTTTCTTCACGGCATTTATACCATCTGTTCAATCCTTGCAGACTATTTTGCTGAATGCATTTCTTATTTTTAATGTCCATTCTTAAAGTGATTGTTATCATACTAAGTGGTTGCATTATGTTATTAGCTCAGCAGCCACCCCAACTCAAGCTTCTATTATTTGTTCATGGCATGAATTTCGAAATGAAACATATTTGGTTTTCCAACCTAAGATATTCTGGTGAATACGATGTTCTAATTTACATATTCTAATGTGGCAGGAACAACAAATGGTCATGCCTGGGCATCGTGAGTCCAACCTCCAAAAAGAATTGAACCGCTACATCCCCACAGCTGCAGCTTTTGGAGGTATTTGCATAGGTGCTTTGACCGTGTTGGCTGATTTCATGGGCGCAATTGGGTCCGGGACAGGGATTCTTCTTGCAGTCACAATCATATATCAGTACTTTGAGACCTTCGAGAAGGAGAGAGCCAGTGAACTCGGCTTCTTTGGTTTTTAAGCTTGCGAATTGTTGATGATTGAGATTGATGATGGATAATACTTCCAGCGAGCTCCCCTGCAATTTTCTTTTTGATCTTTTTCTGAGCTAAGACGAGGTATCCAAAGGTCTTTTTGATAACAGGTTTAAATTAGAGTGTAGGGGTAGTTCGATAGAAGTTGCAAGTAGAAGAAATACATATATACTCTGCCGAGTGCTTGTTTCTTTTTTTCGTACCACTTCCACCACCAGAACCCTCGTGGTCTTCTAATCTTCTTGAGTTCTGTATTAGTAGATCCAATGGATATCTAGTTTTCCTGTTTGAAGACGATTAGAAGAAATAGTTGGAGTCTTTACTGACTGATATGTAATTTCACTGGAATTTATATACTTGCATGCAACAGTGGGTTCTGATAACTGATTTCTAGGAACCATGCCTTTATTCTTTGTGACTTTTATGTCTAATATGAAACTCCTAGCAAGCATCACAAATGCGTTTTTTTTTTTTTTTTCTTTTTTTGATATAGGGTCAAGGTAGTAGAAAAAGCTTACTTGTGATGTCGTGATAAGCAAGTTGAATTTGAACTTGGCATAACTTGCGCATTCGTGTATAAACCTGTGCATACGTCAAAACCTTTGTCTGCATACGTTAAAGGGAGAATCTTATCTAAACGAAAGAATATCTAAGCTCTAAAATACAACACGAGCGATGGTGAACAAGAGAGAACTTCTCGCCCTTCATGAATTTCTAAACTACGATGCAAGCGAGTAAGGTGAACAATAGGAACTTTCCGCTCTTCTTGAGTTTCTGGGCAACAACTTCTCTATTTGATAATCTGCCCCGCTTCTCCATTTCAAAGTGGATGCATTGTAGTAGTGGCTATTGTGACTAAATAAATTATACATTTTATTTTGTTACAAACAACTAGAGAAGAATATTGAGATATGGTTGGTAAAAAAATTGATAAGTTTATTTTAAGGATTATTAAGCACCTTAAGCAAGGTTTTGAAAGAAAGATAGATATAAAATTATTATTTCGAGACCATCTTACAAAATGAGATAGTAAAGAAGCATTCGTATGAATTTTTTTGAGAAAAATCATATGTTATGTCATTAGCCTTTTTATTATGGGTTCAATTTGTACATCTTATCTTAGTTTAGGTTATTTCAAATATTAGCAAAACGGAAAATTCTTCTAAAATATTCACCCAAAATAAATAAGTTCTTTTTTAATCAAATATAGCATTTAAGTCCAACTTCCTTCCTGTAGATTTCCGAAGAATTTTTTTTTATCATTTTTATCCTTTCAACTCTCACGGAGATAAAATTCTTTTATTATTGTAACCAACTGATTAATTATTTTGTCAGTGTGCTTTTTTATGTTGTTATTTTTATTTACTTTTGAGCTAACAAACAACACCTCATTGTTTAAATAATCTTGAGCTCTTCGGAGAGGAAAAGTGAGCAAGAAACAAAAGTATGGTTTTCACATTCGCTGTTAACTTTTGGACTCAAAATAGCTAGATTCAGCCACGATCTAGAGAAGAGTGCGTATTGTAAGACCTAGACTATTATCATGAGCGATCATAGCACAAAAGAATCTCCTACCTTTCTAGGAGGGTGCTAGATGGACTTTCGTTCAAGTCAAGGTATAAGTTCTAAATTGGTAATAAGAATATATTGTATATGTTTATATGACAAATGATTGTCGTTATCATGTTTGTTTACATTTTGATCACGGTGTTGATAGGGATCCTATAATATGATTGTTAAATACGGGAATTGATCAACTTAATTATTTGAATAACCTTTTATAAACATATTCTAAAAGGGTGAAGAAACTTGACTCTAACTTTGACGGGTTTTTGCATACCCACGAATTAAGTGAGACAAGAACATGATGATAATGGATATCTCTACTTCCTACGAAAAATGTGTATCTCTATTACTAATAGCGTAAATTTGTGTAGTTCAATTTATACGAGTAAGGTTAAAACTATACTATAGAATCGATCCGATTTGAAGAAATGTGTGATATATTATTATTGAGAAATGAGAAATTACATTTTAGTGTTACAAAAAGATGTTCACTTCTCCTTTCCTTTCCTCAACTCATGTTGCATAATTATTGAACAATAACTTGATCAAACAAAGAATAATATAAAGAGTTAAAACACAACCGCAGATTTCAAAAACCAAAAGGTAGAAGAAAAATTATAGGCTGTAATTTCAGTCAGAATTGATAACTGAAATGTCAAATTCAACACTTCGGAAGATCATCTGGTGGAGGCAGTATCTTTTGATTAGGAAAATTTTCATTCAACACAAGCCATGCCATCTTCAAACCCCTACTTGTATGTATTTCCAAATGACAATGCATAAACCATACCCCCGGATTATCCGCTAGAAACCGGATAGCCACCCACCCGCCAACTAGCACTCGAATAGTGTTTCTCTCAACATGGTCAACTAGATTGAACTTAGCAGGGTCCTTATTCAGATAAGAGTTTCCAAATCATTGACCAACGACGAAGAAATTGAACCCGTGCAAGTGAAGAGGGCGACTCTCCGCACCAAGAATGCTAGTATCTTGCATAATTACCTCCACACTAGTGTTAAAAGGAAGGACTACAAGCTTCGTCCCGTTCCTAACCATAGTATTATTTGGTGGAGTACCGGTATAATTAAAAGCTATTAACGAACTGATTGGAAAGTAAGGACTATAAACACCGTTAGATTGCCCCGAAAAATGAGCCTGAAGAAGAGCAGTAGTAGGCATTATAAATGACACATTATTAATCGAGGGAGCAAACTTTGTTGTGTTTGTAGGTCCTTGACAGGTTTGGTTACGTGGGCAAGGGTTAGTCCCTAACCCTACCGTGAAGAAAAATTTCTTGTCAACATTTTGTGGTACATTTGCAGGAAATGCGGAATTTGCCAATCTTCGAAGTTTGTTGGTAAAATTGGTTGCAAATGCAGTGTTATTAAGGGCATGAAGAACAGGTTTGAAGAGAGGAAGATTCTTATGTGATGATGTTGATTCATATTTTAAGAGTCCCGCGATACTTGAATTATCAAAAGTGCCTTGTCCGGTCGCATAGGGTCTTGCAGTCATGAAAAATTTGGCATTTGGGGTATTGGGTTTGGTTTTTAGGAGAACATTTGTGGTTTTTCCTGCAGCAATCAGCAAAATTTGTGTCTCAAATGGTTTGACATAAACTGCATCAACATTTACTATTTTAAGTGTGTGGTTTGCTATGCTAAAGAAAAGTTCGTCGTTGAGTGCATCGTTGATTATCCGAAGCATGTAACTCTTCCCCGCCTTCACCTTCAACTTGAATGTGTCTACAATAAGAAAATAAATCAACTTTCGGCTATAAATTCCATCATCAGAGCCAATGCAAGAGCCACAAATAAATATTCGAGGGTCAATGAACACAAATATGCTAAAAAATACCTTCGGAAGAGCAGTTGTATAATGGGTCGGGAAACCCATTAATGGTATAGGCATTAGAGACAATTGGACCTCCACCAGTTTGTAGGGCCTGATTAATGATTGCCTCAGTATCTGATTAAACCATTCTCCTACAAGTTAGAAAGTATTTAATTAAGCAACTAATCAAGGACTTAGCAAAGTGAGACTAAATTAATGTTTGATTAAGTTGATCACCTACCAAACATGAGCGGGACTTGCTTGTATGGCTTAGGAAAAGGGTAAGGAACTCCAAGTTAAGGGAGAATAATAATAGGGCCATAAAGAATAGACCTTAGCCATGAAATATGGGCAATGCCACCAAAGAGTTCCTCTTTGACCAATAATGGTGTAGTTGTAAACATAGCTTTGACCACTTTGTATTGGACATTGGGTTATATATGCAGGCCCATCCACTTCTTATCTGCCTTATTCCATGCTTGTTTCTCATTTTCGACTCACCTCTTTCAAATCAGATCTCATTCATTTGGCTCCCACAAGATAAGGGTACAATCAACTTAAAAAAAAAATTCACAAGAAGTGAAATTGAACTTTGATGGTGAATTTTAAGGGACCATTCAAATAATTAACCCATCTTATTTTACCTTTTTTTACACATGAGGTGGATTCTACTTATATTGTTTAGAAATTCTACGATGGACTCTCCACTATTTAATACTGAAACCAATCAATGACATTTTAACACACTTTCTTTCTTTATTGGTTAAATTATTTTTTATATCTTTAATGGATTATGTCAAATCATTAGTTGGGTTCCATGGTGAAATGGTGGACCAAGTCTACTATAAAATTTCTCATATAACATGTGTCATATATGTCTATTGATCGAGTATGCTGAATCAGGACTATAATAGAATTTCTCTGTTTTTATTTTTATTTTGAAAGAAAGAATTTCTCTATTCTTTTAATTAATTGATTATTTACTAATATATTGATAAAATGGGAATTAAGGAAAAGTTTGGTAAATACAAATACTTTTTGCCCAAATTTAATCTAAAAAAATAGTCGGAGAAAATGAACACTGCATAATCATGAAAAATGTACTTACCCCCTAAATTTTCCATACAAAAATAAAATAAAAATGAAAAAGGTACTTCTTACTTAAATTGATTTTTTTTTTAACAAACTTATAAATTAATGAAATTTTGAGTAGCTAGTTGTTTTAGGTGAAGTGATGTTACTATAAATTATTCAAGACTACTAAATTAATGGTATACAAATGTGGATTCATTTTATCGAATCATATAGATTAAATTAAAAATTTGAGGTGATAATTACGATTTAATTACATCAATTATATTAATTTTGAGATACATTACGAATACCTCGTGGGCTTGAAGTGTGCACAATATAGGGTTATCATATTATATTATTTTAAATCAACAAATATTCTGAATTTGAACTCAGAACCTTTCAATAACAGACGCTCTAGTTCCATTTCAATGAACCGATTAAAGTAAAAGTCCGAGTTGATATTAAAATTAACCACATTTTTTATAATATATATATATATATATATATATATATATATAAGATCAGGTGAGACAATGTCATTATGGTCAGACTTTTTTTTACTGTAAGATAATTAAAAAGTGGTGACAATTTTGAAATTTTAAAAACATGAAGGGGCATTATTGAAGTGAAGAGGAGGTGATGTCAGCGCTGATGTCACATCTGGAGAGAGAAATTTTTTTTATTATTTTATTTAAAATGCATTTTTCCGCTCTTTCCGAACTCATTTTTCAAAAAAAATTATACCACTGAACTCGTATTAATTAGGCGGTCATTTTGAGATCCATTGTTGTTATTTATAGACGATTTATTTTTTTATGGTTGTTCCAAATTGGATACTCGGTTGTTCCAGCAAATACTACATTTGTTCCAGCAGAATATTTTCATTATTTTTTTTAAAATGCACTATGGGAGTGTAAGAAAATGTAATATTCTGGTGGAACAAATTTAGTATTCTGCTGGAACAACCATAAAAAAATCGTCTATAAATAACAAAAATGGATCTCAAAATGACCGCCTAATTAATATGAGTTCACTGGTATAATTTTTTTTTGAAAAATGAGTTCGGAAAGAGCGGAAAAATACATTTTAAATAAAATAATTAAAACTCTTTCTCTCTCCAGAGGTGACATCAGTGCTGACATCACCTCATTTTCTTTCTCTTCAATTCACGCATGAGGATGTTTCTTTTAATTACAAGTTTGTCGCCCTCCTTTGTCTCACCATAAAAATTAGTCTGATCTTAAACTCTTATCTCATTTGAACTTGACTCTATATATATATATATATATATATATATATATATATATATATATATATATATTATCTTTTTATTGAATAAAAAAAGAAAAGACAAGTATTAATTGGTAAGGTTATAAGTAAGAGATATTTGCCTAGTTTAGAAGTAAAGCTAGCAGGGAAACAATATTAAGACAATTATCTAAAAATGGTGTAAATATTTTGTACAATATATATATTTTTTAATAACGTAAAATGTATTTTATTCATAGCTTAATTAGGATCATAGGAATAGCAAAGGTAAGGATGTTATAAATACGTGTCAATATTCCAATAGCTACAACAACAAGCGATAATGCTACAGTACATAGCATGTATTGCTATGTAATGTAAGATCATCCAATAGACATTTATTAAACAAAATATAGAAATATTAAAAAACTCAATTTCCTTTTTATTTGATATATATGGATAGAAATTGTTACAATATTCTATAATTAATTGGCGCAAAATTTGATTTTGACTAGTAACTTGGCAAAATTATTTTTAGAGTCAAAATTTTCTCTTAATTTTCAAGTGTTTTAATATTTGTTTGAGTCTGTTTTTGACACTTTTTAGTATTTAATGTTCGAATTCTTTTATTTTATGTATATGACACAATGATTTGAAATCAATATTACTTCGTGTTTGTTTTATTTTCTCGGTTTGTGATTTAAAATAAAGATGCGTATATATTGAACCTTGACTAGTATGTTATTAAGATAAGGCCTAAACAATATGCAAGTTCTTAAAGTTGTCCAAAAAGATCATTTTAGTCCCTTAACTTTGGGGACAACCTATTAGGTCCCTCAACTATCAAAATATGACCTATTAAGTTCATCAGCTATCAAAATGTGGAACTATTGAGTCCTTATTTGATGACGTGGCACTGAGTTGGCAAATGTAAAGAATATTAATTCTAATGCCAACTCAGTGTCACGTCATCGAATAAGGACTCAATAGGTCCACATTTTGATAGTTGAAGGACCCTATAGATCGTCTCCAAAGTTGAGGGACTAAAATGACTTTTTTGAATAACTTTAAGGACCTACATATGGTTTAAGCCTTAAGATAAATTGAAGAAAATTCTTTATTTTTTTCTAAACCTTATATAAGTCACTAGTTTGTTTCAAATATGGTAACAAAGACTCGATGCATATATGGTTCAACTATTTATTAACAATTGTTGTTTATTATTGGATTTTGCTATTTTTTGTTGCTTTTTATTGCTATTAGCTATTCAATTATTAATGTTTGTAAAATTATGATTAAAGTTGTTTAATACCACGATTTATGCAGAAAAATATTTTAAAGAATCAACAATCGAATAAATACAAACTTCTTTTCACAAAAAAGATTCAAAGTTTCAAATTGCTACTGTTCACATAAAAAAAATGCTAAAAATGTTGTTGTTGTTGTGTAAAGCGAGTGAAACAATGTTTTTCATGTGTTTTGGAGAGTAAAATGCTAAGTGTTTCTACGAAAAACTACACCAAACATTTCCTTATCTACACGTCCAGTTAACACGAAAACTCCAAGGAACGGATAAAGACCGATTCCTGAATAAATCAACGACATACGTGGAATCGCATTCTAACCAAATCTTCGATGGTATTAGGTGTTACTCATAGGGAGAGCAATCGGGTTGCAGATGCTATTGATCGTTTTGGATAAATGGTTTCACAGCTTCTCAAGCACCAATTTTAATTAAAAAAAATAAAAATAAACTACTTCGAAAACCATTTACATATGAAAGAATGTTAACTTTAAAAAATGTATCCATTTCAAACTGTAAATGTGATGGCATATATTATAAATAAAAAAAAATTAAAAATCTATTTAGAAACCATTTCTCTATTTTGGGTCGATGCATTTTCAAAAAATTGATTGTAACTTATAAAACTAAGATGATTTTCAACTTTATCAAAATAAGAAATGATTTTTAACGTGCATGTTTGAAGGTAGGCGATGAAGGAAAGAAAAAAGATAAGAAAGACAAGTGGTAGCTATATATGTGGAGAGATTTAAAGAAAGATTTAAGGGAGATAAGATAATTTATAAAAAAATTTAATTATTAATTTAACTAAAATAACAATATTATTATTTAATATAATTATTTCAATGGATAAAATTACAGTATATAGCAATACATGTTATGTACTCTAGAAATTCCGTACAACAAGTAGTAGGTTTCCTTTCACATACATAGTTGATTCTCAAGATACATACCTTCCTACCCCATCTACATGTAGACAACTTAATCCACTTCTTAGCTGCAAGACCATCCACTTCTTAGTTGCTTTATTCCATGCATGTTTCTCATTTTCGACTCACCTCTTCCAGATCAGATCTCATTCATTTGGCTCCCACAAGGTTAGTATTTTCTTCTCTTTCTTTCTTAGCTTATGATTGTTCTTCATTAATGTATTGTCAGATCTATATGATATATGCTGTTTTTTTAATCCGATGCTTCGTCTAGTCGCTCAAAATCGAGAATTCTATTTAAATTCTAAGGTAGGCCCCGCCTAGACCTCGAAGGTCCATCGCCTCCTTGGTAGCGTCGAGCGATTTTTAATACACTGATATTGCTAGATCTATACAGATACTAAATATTTTTAGCTGGATTTCTCATGTTAATATATATTGGGTTGATTTTTCAATCTGTTATTCCGATCTGTTATTTCTTAGGTCTTACATATGATAGCCTATGTTGCACGGACACGGATATGAGAAACGTTCTCAACCTTTATAAAATAGCCTACAAATAGAAACAAAATGAAATAGACACGGACATGGACACTGTGAGCTACTAAATGAAGTGTCTATGCAACAATAATTTACGTGCACCAATCTACTTTTTCCACCTGTATTTTTACGTTGACTCTATCTTAATTTTTTTTGTCTTATGTTTCATTCCTTTATTTGTTTTCACAAATAGAATCTACATTAATACTCATTTAGTGATAATTTTAGAAGAAAAATATTATAAATGCATATTGTTGGAAAATTCGGGTGTCATTTTCTAAAGACACGATATGATTACAACCCTAGTATATTAATTTCCTCAAAAAGTAAAATAAAATAGACGTTATAAACTTAACTTTAGTTTATTATATTTTTTTTTTGATAAATAACTCTAGTTTATTAAATGCTTATTCGGGAGTATTTTATATATCTTTTCAAACAAAAAATATTATTTTATATATTGAAACCTCTTATGTAGTTTTAATTTAAACAAAATTGATGTTCTCTGATATATGTAACTGCAATGTGACTATACAACTTTAAAAATGACATTTTGATATTATATAGTAGGTTATATTGTCCTTGAAGAAGCAATCATTTTTGATTTCCACCTTCTTTGTCTCTACATGTGACCCTTCACAGCACAATTACAAATACTCCCAAATTATATTTCACAATATTTTTTTGGTTAAAAAAAAATCATGAATTTTGAAAAATAAAATCAAAATTAATCCATTCAATTTAATTATATATGCATTTTAACATTTAATTTAATCAAATAGAACAAATTGTGCATATAAAAATACTTAGAATGAGACAAAAAAGATATTTGGTTTTGATGTCGGTTCTAAAGAATCATTGGATTGATTCGACACTTATGGGTAATGAATCCGGATCTAAATAATATAAACAACAAGTTTAAGTAAAGGGAATAGGTTAAATTGTTTAAGTTTTTTGAAAACCTTAACCGATTGAACTAAAATCTCGAATTGATAGTTTAGGCACAACAACATGTTTTATATTATTCTCGGACACAAATCATCCTCTAACCATCTTGCTGGTCTTCAATATTGGTTGTCGGGTTACTGATCATCAACCTTTTCTTTATTTTTTTTTTTATTTTTTTTTTCATTTTTTCACCATATTTAAATAACATATAGCTGAAAGGAAATCTGAAAATATGAATCAGGAATTGAAATTTTGAGTGTTAAATAAAGTAGATAAATTATTAAGTGAGCACATGACATGGATTTTAGTTGAAAAACTCGGGGTTAATTTGCAAAAGCTACAGTAAGTACAAACCCTATTAATTTCTAAATCCCCTAAATTATAAGATATCTTCTCATTAAGATATCTTCTCATTTTCGACGATCGAATTCATTTGGCTCCCACAAGGTTAGTATTTTCCTCTCCTTCTTCCATAGTTTATGATTGTTCTTCATTAATATATTGCCAGATCTATATGATATACGTTGTTTTTTAACCCGATTCTCCGTCTAGTCGCTCAAAATTGAGAATTCAATTTGAATCCCGACGGTCCATCGCCGCCTTAGTAGCGTCTAGAGATTTTTAATTCACTGATATTGCTAGGTCTGTAGAGATACTAGATATTTTTAGCTGGATTTCTCATGCTAATATATATTAAGTTAATTTTTATTCCGATCTGTTATTTCTTAGGTCTTACATGTGATAGCCTATGTTGCACGGACACGGATAATGGACACGGTATGAGAAATGTTCTCAACTTTCGTAAAATAGCCTACAAATAGAAACAAAAGGAAATAGACACGGACACCGACACTGCGAGCTACTAAATGAAGTGTCTGTGCAACATAGATGATAGCAACTTAGATTTATTGAGCTTTGTATGTTTTTCTAACTAGATAATGGAAACTAAGTGAAATTGATATGGATACGGACACTGTGAGCTACTAAATGAAGTGTCTGTGCAACATAGATGATAGCAACTTAGATTTATTGAACTTTGTATGTTTTTCTAACTAGATATGTTAGCCTACAAACAGAAACTAAATGAAATTGATATGGATACGGACACTGCCAGCTACTAAACGAAGTGTTCGTGCAGTATAGATGATAGCAACTTAGATTTATTGAGCTTTGTATGTTTTTCTAATTAGATATGTTAGCCTACAAATAGAAACAAAATGATATAGACACGGATACGGACACTGCAGGCTACTAAACGAAGTGTCTGTGCAACATAGATGATAGCAACTTGGAGTTATTGAGCTTTGTATGTTTTTCTAATTAGATATGTAGTTTAGTATTGTTTCTAATTATCCCCCGGTTGCCGTTTTCTTGTATTGATATATGTTTTGTGATTGCAGGTTGAATTGATATAGTAGGGACTCAAGTGTAAGTGAGATGGGTGGGGGTTTTAGGGTTCTGCATCTTGTCAGACCATTTCTCTCTGTTCTACCTGAAGTTCAGAGTGCCGACAGAAAAGTTCCCTTCCGTGAGAAGGTTATTTACACTGTGATTTCCCTTTTCATTTTCTTGGTGTGTAGTCAGCTTCCGTTGTATGGCATTCATTCTACCACTGGTGCCGATCCTTTTTACTGGATGCGAGTTATTCTTGCCTCGAACCGCGGGACTGTCATGGAGCTCGGTATCACTCCAATTGTTACATCTGGATTAGTGATGCAGCTTCTTGCTGGGTCTAAGATCATTGAAGTGGACAACAATGTACGTGAAGACCGTGCCCTCTTGTAAGTGTTAAGGATACTGTTCATTTTTTTATTATTACCAAGAATTGTTATCAAAGCACAGTCGTAGTCAATTGAGTCTAGGGGGTTTGAGTTTAAGTTATACTCATTGTCCCATACAAACTATGAGTTATTACTTATAAGACAATACTAACGTTCAAGGGGACAATCAGATTATTTAGACAAGTTCAGGGGGCTGATGAAGTATAGAACCCTTGATTGTTAGTTGTCTGTGGTGAACTATGCTACTCTAACCTTCTTGGTCCCGTTTCATATCATGTTTTGTGATAGCTTTATACATGTTGCTGTTGTTGGACTTTATGCGATAACTTAACTTTGAGCTTGGATGAAGTATTTGGTGCTTGGATTTATATTTTATATGCTACCTAATGCGCAAATTATTATGATTTGTTAATTTTAGTGAGTTAGGCTTGAGGTTTTAGTGAGCTACTTTTGTCCTTTGGTGTTCTGTGGTGTGTAAAGGACTCTTGTATAACTTCTAGTGTGGATTTATTTATCATTATTTCTTTTTAATATCTCATTAGCGATTATAAATTGCTTCTCTTTGTTTGTGATAATTATTTTCTTCCTATAATGATTTGTTTCGCTTTCCAGAAATGGTGCTCAGAAGTTGTTGGGTATCCTGATTGCTGTTGGTGAAGCGGTCGCATATGTTCTCTCTGGGATGTATGGCAGTGTTGGTCAACTTGGGGTAGGAAATGCCATTCTGATTATAGTTCAACTCTGCTTTGCGGGTATTATTGTGATCTGTTTGGATGAGCTCCTCCAGAAAGGATATGGCTTGGGTTCTGGAATCTCACTTTTCATAGCAACTAACATCTGGTTAGTGTCATTTTTTATTTTGCTTTTTATTTCCTTCTTTTCTACCTGCTGGTATCATGTCCTTCTGTAAATTGTCTGCTTGTGTTTTTGTTTTGTTTTGTTTTGTATTATCATCATTAGTATCTGACGAAACTGCTGTTATTTCTCAGTGAAAACATCATCTGGAAAGCTTTTAGTCCAACCACCATTAACAGTGGGAGAGGTGCTGAATTCGAAGGTGCTGTTATTGCTTTATTCCATCTGCTGATTACTCGGACGGACAAGGTTCGCGCCCTTCGCGAAGCATTTTACCGGCAGAATCTTCCCAATGTAACTAATCTGCTTGCAACAGTCCTGATCTTCCTAATCGTGATCTATTTCCAAGGATTCCGCGTGGTCTTGCCTGTGAGGTCCAAGAATGCTCGCGGCCAGCAGGGTTCATATCCGATCAAGTTGTTCTATACCTCCAACATGCCTATTATTCTTCAGTCTGCCCTTGTTTCTAACCTGTACTTTATCTCCCAGGTATTAACATTAATTTGTTTTATTCGCAAACTGAAGTTTAATTTAATATAGAATGTGCTGATTTGTTTGTTTACAGTTGTTATACAGGAAGTATAGTAACAATTTCCTCGTTAATCTATTGGGAAAATGGAAGGAATCTGAATATTCAAATGGCCAGTCTGTCCCTGTTGGTGGCATTGCCTATTACATTACTGCACCATCAAGGTTAATTTCTTTTCTCCCTCATTTTCTGGCTCTCTCATTCCCATCTTATCTGCATTGAAAAGACAATAAATAAAATAAAATATATGTTTCTCTTGTTTAGCCCCTTTATATTTTCTTCCCTCTACTTCTCTGCTAGTGCTGACAAGAGCTTCTGTTTTTCTTTGCAGCCTTGCTGATATGGCAGCAAATCCTTTCCATGCTCTTTTCTATCTTGTTTTTATGTTGTCAGCATGTGCTCTCTTCTCAAAAACTTGGATTGAGGTTTCTGGATCATCTGCTAAAGATGTGGCGAAGCAGCTTAAGGTATTTGAATATTCTGAATGCAATGTTACACAAATTTTTCAGACTTTTTGGAGAGCTATTTCCGGAGTCGCTCATATTCTGTTTGATTTTCAGTATGCTTAGTAGAACAAACTAGATTTTTTTTGTCATTATAACAACAATTAAATTTATGCCTTGCCATCAAGGCATAGAGCAGATTGAAGTGAAGTTAGCAACATGATAATTTGGTTTGGTTAGACTTTAAACTGCTCCAATTCTAGGTGAAGCTAAGCTGCAGTGAAATGAAGGCATAAGCTGCTTCTTCGTTAAGCTGCAGAGACATAAACTCTTATAATATGCTGCTTCGTTCTTCAATATGCAGGGTCTCCTTGCAGTTCCCATCCCTTTTATAGCCTGAAGCTTTTTCTTCACGGCATTTATACCATCTGTTCAATCCTTGCAGACTATTTTGCTGAATGCATTTCTTATTTTTAATGTCCATTCTTAAAGTGATTGTTATCATACTAAGTGGTTGCATTATGTTATTAGCTCAGCAGCCACCCCAACTCAAGCTTCTATTATTTGTTCATGGCATGAATTTCGAAATGAAACATATTTGGTTTTCCAACCTAAGATATTCTGGTGAATACGATGTTCTAATTTACATATTCTAATGTGGCAGGAACAACAAATGGTCATGCCTGGGCATCGTGAGTCCAACCTCCAAAAAGAATTGAACCGCTACATCCCCACAGCTGCAGCTTTTGGAGGTATTTGCATAGGTGCTTTGACCGTGTTGGCTGATTTCATGGGCGCAATTGGGTCCGGGACAGGGATTCTTCTTGCAGTCACAATCATATATCAGTACTTTGAGACCTTCGAGAAGGAGAGAGCCAGTGAACTCGGCTTCTTTGGTTTTTAAGCTTGCGAATTGTTGATGATTGAGATTGATGATGGATAATACTTCCAGCGAGCTCCCCTGCAATTTTCTTTTTGATCTTTTTCTGAGCTAAGACGAGGTATCCAAAGGTCTTTTTGATAACAGGTTTAAATTAGAGTGTAGGGGTAGTTCGATAGAAGTTGCAAGTAGAAGAAATACATATATACTCTGCCGAGTGCTTGTTTCTTTTTTTCGTACCACTTCCACCACCAGAACCCTCGTGGTCTTCTAATCTTCTTGAGTTCTGTATTAGTAGATCCAATGGATATCTAGTTTTCCTGTTTGAAGACGATTAGAAGAAATAGTTGGAGTCTTTACTGACTGATATGTAATTTCACTGGAATTTATATACTTGCATGCAACAGTGGGTTCTGATAACTGATTTCTAGGAACCATGCCTTTATTCTTTGTGACTTTTATGTCTAATATGAAACTCCTAGCAAGCATCACAAATGCGTTTTTTTTTTTTTTTCTTTTTTTGATATAGGGTCAAGGTAGTAGAAAAAGCTTACTTGTGATGTCGTGATAAGCAAGTTGAATTTGAACTTGGCATAACTTGCGCATTCGTGTATAAACCTGTGCATACGTCAAAACCTTTGTCTGCATACGTTAAAGGGAGAATCTTATCTAAACGAAAGAATATCTAAGCTCTAAAATACAACACGAGCGATGGTGAACAAGAGGAACTTCTCGCCCTTCATGAATTTCTAAACTACGATGCAAGCGAGTAAGGTGAACAATAGGAACTTTCCGCTCTTCTTGAGTTTCTGGGCAACAACTTCTCTATTGATAATCTGCCCCGCTTCTCCATTTCAAAGTGGATGCATTGTAGTAGCGGCTATTGTGACTAAATAAATTATACATTTTATTTTGTTACAAACAACTAGAGAAGAATATTGAGATATGGTTGGTAAAAAAATTGATAAGTTTATTTTAGGGATTATTAAGCACCTTAAGCAAGGTTTTGAAAGAAAGATAGATATAAAATTATTATTTCGAGACCATTTTACAAAATGAGATAGTAAAGAAGCATTACCATTATCGTTAAGATATACGTACAATATGAATATTTTTGAGAAAAAACATATGTTATGTCATTAGCCTTTTTATTATGGGTTCAATTTGTACATTTTATCTTAGTTTAGGTTATTTCAAATATCAGCAAAACGGAAAATTCTTCTAAAATATTCACCCAAAATAAATAAGTTCTAAAGACAAAATGGAAGTTTGTTTAAACTCAGAGGTGATTGATTGTTGGGAATTTTGTAGAATTTTTGTTTGTTGGGTTTCATTTATTGTTGTTATTATTATTATTATCTCTATTCATTCAACTCTGAGATATGATTTGCTGCCCTCAGCAAACGGTTTTCAATTTTGATTTTTCTTGCCCTTTTATCCGGAATCCACTCTCTGCTCTCGTTTTTTATTATTATTCATAAAAGTAGAAGTAGAAGCAAATGATTTCACACTTATAGGTTTGAAGGTAATATGAAATTACATTTACAGTGTCATAAAGATAAGAATGCTCAATCTTTTCTCATTTTCTCAATCTTTATAATGCAGATGGACCGTGAAGCTACTAATGCTAATCAATCGGGCGAAGTTGGTGAAAACATTGAGATGAAGTGATAGAGCTAAAAGATGATGCTAAGTCCAAAAAACCAGTTAAAAGAAAGGCACCAAAACGGCCATCAAAACAGCAATCAAAGCAAAGAATGTTGTCTCGGGCTTGGGAGTACTTCACTCTCTTAGAAAAAGCTGAATGCAACGCGTGCGGAGCTGTTTATATTTCAGACAGCAAATTTGGAATCAGAAATATGTTTCGCCATATAGATCTTTGTCTAAAGAGAAAAACTCGAGATGTAGGTCAGTTACTAATTTCCCAAAACAATATGGCATTGAGTAGTGGTCAGTTTAATAATGAAAGATTTAGGGAGATTTTAAGTGGTGCTATTATCAAACATAACTTGTCTTTCCAGTTTGTTGAATATGATGGCATTAGGGCAGCTTTTTCTTATTGTTGTGAGGATGTTAAACTTGTTTCTAGAAACACTTACAAAGCGGATTGTCTTAAGTTGTACAACAGAGAGAAAATTAGGATAAAATCTATGTTGGCTGATATTCCTGGTAGAATTAGTTTGACATCTGACTGTTGGAGTTCTTTGACCATGGATGGTTATATTTCTTTGACTTGTCACTTCATTGATAATGATTGGAAAATGCAGAAAAGAATTTTAAACTTTAGTTTCATGCCACCACCTCATACTGGTATTTGTTTGTCTGAAAAGGTTGAGTCCTTCTTGTCTGATTGAGGAATAGATAAGAAGGTATTTTCGATTACATTGGATAATGCTAGTTCCAATGATGTTTGTGCGGAGATGTTAAGAACCCAATTGACTTTGAGGGATGCTCTTTTGTGTGATGGTGAGTATTTTCACATTCGTTGTTGTGCTCATATTCTTAATTTGATAGTACAAGATGGTTTAAAGGAAATTGATTCTGCAAGTATGTGAAAGGTTCACAAGTAAGAAAACAGAAGTTTCTTGAGTGTGTTGCTAATTGTATCTTGAGGCAAAGAAGGGTTTAAGACAAGATGTGCCCACTAGATGGAACTCGACTTTCATTATGCTTGATAATGCCCTTTACTTTCGTCGTGCTTTTATGCATTTGACTGCTAGTGATGTGAGTTATAAGAGTTGTCCTACTAGAGATGATTGGGATAAATTGGAGAAAATTAGCGAGTTTTTGTCACATTTCTATGATCTTACTCTTGTATTTTCTAGAACAAAGTCTCCTACTGCAAATTTGTACTTTCTAAGTTCAATAAGTATTGGAAGAGTTTTAGTGACATATTGTCAATGGCAGTTATCCTAGATCCACGTTACAAGCTTATTTTTGTTCAATGGTGTTATAAGGAGGTGTATGAGAATGATGGGGTTTGTGAGATTATGCGTGTAAAAGATAAGTTGTACACCCTCTTTGATCATTATTCAAAAGCAAATTTGACATCTAGGACAGGGTCACTAACATCACTGCCGACAAAAGGTCATACTCAAGTGCGGGATAATCTACTTTCCATCAAACAAAAAAATGTTTTAAAGGTTACTTCTCTTATTCCATAACCTTTTATTACTAAATATGTCAATTCTAGCTTAGAGTCAAGTTCAAATGAGACAAGGGTTTAGAATGAGACTAGTTTTTATGATGAGACAAGGGGTATTTTTGTAATTCAATAGGGGAAGGTGGCAAACTTGTAATTAAATGAACACCCCTCATGCGTGAATTGAAGGGAAGGAAGAGGAGGTGATGTCAGCGCTGATGTCACCTATGGAGAGAGAAATAGTTTTAATTATTTTATTTAAAATGCATTTTCCCGCTCTTTCCGAACTCATTTTTCAAAAAAAATTATACCAGTGAACTCGTATTAATTAGGTGGTCATTTTGAGATCCATTTTTGTTATTTATAGACGATTTTTATTTTTTTTTATTTTTTTATAGACGATTTTTATTTTTTTTTATAATTGTTCCACCGAACTACTCTAATTGTTCCACCAGACTACTCTAATTGTTCCAACAGAATACTACATTTTTTTACACTCCCAGAGTGCATTTAAAAAAAATAATGAAAATATTTTGCTGGAACAATTGGAGTTGTTTGGTGGAACAAATGTAGTATTCTGTTGGAACAACCAAGTATCAGACTTGGAACAAAAAAAAAAATCGTCTATAAATAACAACAATGGATCTCAAAATGACCGCCTAATTAATACGAGTTCAGTGGTATAATTTTTTTTGAAAAATGAGTTCGGAAAGAGCGGGAAAATGCATTTTAAATAAAATAATAAAAACTTTTTCTCTCTCCAGATGTGACATCATCGATGACATCACCTCAATAATGCCCCTCCATGTTTTTAAAATTTCAAAATTGCCACCACTTTTTAATTGTCTCACACTAAAAAAAGTCTCTCCATAATGACTTTGTCTCACATGAACCTATCTCTTCTAGCTTATACCATACTAACTTTGTTTTTTGTTTTGGTGTAGAACTTTTTTGACAACAATGAGGCTACTGAACAAAGATCACAACTTGATCAATATTTGGATGAGCCAAGGTTGCAAAATCAGGATTTGAATGTCTTGTCATATTGGAAGGCCAATTCCTACCGTTATCCTGAAATTTCAGCTATGGCTCGTGATATTTTAGCTATTCCAGTGTCGACTGTTGCATCAGAGAGTGCTTTTAGTATAGGAGGCAAAGTGTTAGATCAATTTCGAAGCTCACTTAAACCCGACACTGTTGAGGCAATGATCTGCACAAGAGATTGGTTGTTTGGCGAGCAAGGTAAACTTATAATTTATTACCAACTTAACTTTGTCTTTGTTCAATTTCAATTCCATAACGATATTTATAATGATTTAATTTTGTGAAACATTTTTAGTTTTGAGCATTGATGAAATGAATGAAGAAATTGTGGAGGAGGATGATCTAGTTGAGAGCGTTTCTACTACAACTATGGCTTCCACTTCAAATTCAAATTCTATTCAATTGGATTGATCTATATATGCTTCTTTTGATGGATGTTAAAGTTGGACTTTTTAGTTTGTGTTTTTAACTGTTTTGATAGATTTGAAAGTTGTTTGTAATAATTATTTTAGACATATTAGATGTTATTTTTTCAACTTATGGGTTTTAAACATATTTTAAAACATTTGGAATTATTTTTATTTTATCATAAAATTCGTGTTGGCAGATCGTGTCGTGTTAGCAGGTCGTGTTTGTGTCGTGTTTAGAATTTTAGATCGTCATGCGAAAAATTTGTGTCGTGTCGTGTTCACTGTGTTAGTAACGTGTCGTGTTCGTGTTTGGATTTTCAACACGAAGTCGTGTTCCTGTCGTGTTTGTGTTTGATGTTTTGAGACCAACCCGAAAGTTGACACGACACGAACACGAAGATTGTCAGGTCTAATTTTTAGTGTACTTCTATGACATTTTCATTCTCAAATAGCCAAAATTTACCACTAGAAAAATAAATTGTCAAAAATCTTTCAAAAGATGATTGCACTGCGAATATGGTTAATGTCAAGGAAGAGCAATCCGAACCTTCGGATAAATCCTAAATTATTTCACCCCATATCCCGTTCATGTCTTGTTTTAAGCTCTCATGTTTGGACAAGTTACCAACTTCAGCATTTCATATATTGTGGTGGTTATGTTATCTGCGTTGCATAACATTCAAATTTATTGTTCAAGAATGGTGCAAGAGTTTGAATCAAGGCGATATTCCGAACAACATTCTAACGTTTTTGGAATGGTTTATGCCGAGAAATAGTTGGCTACAATTGTTCAGTAGCCTATTATTAAAGTCGATGTTGTAATTTTTCAGTCCCCGATGCGCTTGCCTCTGCCTCTTTGATGATGCCTTGTTGCTCTTGCTCTTTTCCATCTCTCAACATTTCTCATTCTTGCAAAAATCTTGCGGATTTGATAGAGCTTGTGTGATTGTTGTGTAATAACATTTACAGTAGATGATTGTTGGCTCAATGTTATCTCATAACCATCTCGAAAATTATCCATGCCTTGTACTAAAAGTTGCCAAAATAAACCTCCAGCAGCTGCACCTCCTCGTTTAGCTGATCCATAGATTTTGGAGTAGACTGTGTTAAACAACTGATCTCGTTGGTAGGTGTTAAATCCTGGATCTTTCCATGATTTTCCAAATTCTGTCAGCATAATCGGCTTTCCTAGAATGGACTGTGCATCTTGGATGTGAACATTGAGCCAGTTGTTTAAGAACTTAAGTTGAGATTGATCGTTTGAGTTTGATAACCTGTTCTTGCAACAATAACATCCACACATCAGAACAAACGAGCTACTTGCAAGTATTCCATTATGCTGTTGCAAGAAAATATTGTCACTTTACTATACACGGGGTACTTGAATTGTTCATGACGTGTCATGAACACAGAAACAACATCTAGGCGAAATCTGTGTCCGGGACCTCTTAAACCAAAAGATCAAGAGTTTGAATCTTGGCAACCTCATTGATTGGAGAAAATACAAACACATAGTAAGATGTGTATGTGTTGGGAATACTTTGAACCTATGGTGCATTTGCATGTGGAGTGTGACCGAGATTAGTATGGAAACTATTATTGGACCTTAACTGCAGCTTAATCTTTTAGTTCAATATGTTCTGACAACTTTAACTTAGGGGGGGAAATCATTTTGTTTACCAAATTCGGTGAACTGGCGAATATAAATGAAAATGAAAGATTGAGGAAAGATACCATTGATCAGGATAGGAGTGAAGAGTGGCAAAATCAATGGCGGGGATGCGATTGTTTGCGATGAAGTCAGTTCCAATTTGGATAGCAGGATTGAGACTCATCCTCTGAGGTGTTGAGTGTCCATAAAATCCTTCTAGACCAGCTTCCACTAAATGATTTCTGTCTATTGACTTTACATACTCAGCCATTTCCATTATCCAACCCTGTAATGTATGTTCCATGAAACAACAATTGGTACGAGTATGGATGCTCAAGGAATATATTAGTTTGCAGTTTCCAGTCATTAAAGTGAAAACACCAGCTAGGAATCATGAAACACAAATCTTTTATTGCTGAAAAACGGGCCAACTAAAATTAGGTGAAAATTGAAGTGCAATGAATTCGAAGGGCCCTCGTGGGGGCGTAATTCTCAAAATGTTGAGCTTGACCATGTGAAATTTGCTGCTTTGTCTAAATGTTTTCAATAAGCAAGCAAACCATGTGCCTCTAATGGTGAGATTTCACAAAAGTTCCCAGGTAACAAGATAAATAAATATACAAGTAAAATGTAAGACAGGAGAGGAGGAACCTGAATGGTGGCTCCAGAAAGATCAGACGTGCATCTAGGCTCGTTCATCAGTTCCCAAGCCATGATTGTTGGATCATCTTTGTATTGAATTTTAGTATAGATGTTGTATCTGTTCAAAACTGTCTGCAACAAATCATTACTAAATCGTCCGGGAATAATGTAAAAGATGTTTTTTTGGGCTTTAACTATCAGCTTAAGCTATTAGTTAAGAATCGGTTTCTTGACATGATATAAGAGCTTGTGCACGCTCCAACAAACAAAGAAATGAAGCCATAGGAATTGCAGCATTCACAATAGAAATTGGAATGAGAAGCAATAATATTAGAGTAGCAGCTTACCTTAATATGATTCTTAAAGTAAGATTTAACAAGAGAATGCCTAAAGAAATCATCATCATTATTAAGGTACTGGCCATGATTTCTAGCCCAATTTACATACTGCTTCTTCCCTCCAAAGCTCTCGTAGTTGTTAACCAAGCTCAGAATCAGCTTAATCCTATATCTTCTAGCCTCAGATATAACAAAATCCAGCCCCTAATATAAACACACAAAAAAGACATTAAGAACGTTAAATGTTCCGCATTGCTAACTTTGGAAGCTAAATAGCTTCTTAAATATAGCAAGCAACCCTTTTCAGGTTAGTCGGAGTTTGATAAGAAAGAACACAAACAATGGATGAGTAGTGAAATAAAAGAGACCTGGAACATGTCTTGATTATAAGAACCAGGTGAATACTGAAGAGGGCTATAACCGCCGTCACTGAAAGACCAAGTTCGAGCAACAGAGAGACCATGAATAGAAGCTTGTTGAAATGCAGAAGAAACTTTGTATCTTTGAGAAGGATCAGAAGCAACATACATTAACCAGTATGCATTGAACCCATTTGCATAAAAAAGGTCTCCATTCAACAAGAAATGGGTTCCTCTTCTTCTTATGAAATCATCTCCTCCTGCTTCTACTTGGATGAGGATTACAATCCCTACCAGAATACTCACACTCGACAAAGGCCTCATTTTTAGTGTCTTTTTTTGTGCCTATGTATGTAATGTAACAGAGACAAGAAAGATAGATGCTGTTTAAAAGCTGAGTAAAGTACAAGCATCGCCACTAAACTTCGTTCGTTTCACATTATGGCTACGGAACTTTAAAATGTAACATACTAATCATTAAACTTTAACCCACAGCAGTACTCTTAGGTATTCTATATTTTGTACATTTCTTTTTAAATGTAAAAAAAGTTTAAAATTGACAACTGCACAAAAAAAAAAGTTTACTATAAAATTTTGGTCTAATTTGATGATAAATTGTAAATAAAATTTCACTTTTAAAGATCAATTTGTCAAATTGGCCTTTTTGTAAGGAGACAAATTGGCCCTCAATCTGGGAAAACACCTACATGTCTGCATTTGCAAAGTGAAATCATGTTCTTTATTTCCCTCATGACAAAATGAAACAAATAAAAAATAAAAAACTGAAATCGTGGCATCATTTATTTTCAAGCATGGGAAGCAAGTAGGGTTACATTACAATGAAGATGCAAAAAGGAATTAAATGGAACAATAATATTTAACTTTTGTAAGTTGAAACAATCATATCTGAAAAAAGTAATGTAGAAAGCAATTAATAATTCAATGCAATGACAAATAACTTTCATTTTTTTAACTCAAATTGTTACGCTTCCCTTAAAAAAAAAACTCAAATTGTTACACATCGTAGCAGTGACACTCATCCTAGCTAATTAATTCAATAATTATGTTTAATTATACTAAATAATTATAGCAAATGATATATATAACCCCGTTCGATAGGTGTCTTGAAATGGTGGAGAAAGAGATGGGGATTGGAGGAGTGAGATGATGTTGGCCTATGTTTGGTATGGGTAGGAGGGGGAAGTTGGGTGAGACTGCCCATCTCATTTCAATTTTTAAGAACATGAGGGGGGGGGGGGGGTTCTTGGATGGTAGAGATGAGCTTGGGGGTGCGAAAAGATGAAAATGACTAAGTTGTTCTAACCATCCTTCCTCTCTTATAAGCCGTGGTAGTTTTGTAATCTCATTTTTTTTCATTTCAACTCCAGCCGTTCTACTAAACAAGTTTCACTAACCTAATTTCAACTCATTCCATAATTTTTAATCTCATCTTCATCTCAATATTCACTCCTACTCAACTCCAATTCGTACCAAACGCCCTGTAAAAGTTGTATATAAACATTTAATGCTTCATATAATCTTTTATATTTTCAATAAAAATAAGAGAAATTTTACTATATGCCTCACATACGAATGATGTAGTATGTCAAGCCTATAATCAAGTTCTTCCATTTCATATTCATCAAGAATCGCCATATTCCTGCCTGGTTTCGCACTCAATGGCAAACTTTTGTTTGGCATTGTAATAAAGGGTATATTTCAAAAACAACCCTTGGTTACATTTTTTCCAAATAAAACTTTGTGGTTTGTTTTTGGTCAATTCAAGGACTATGGTTTTTATTTTTGTGTAAATATGTGGACTTTTGATTCAAACTATCAAAATGCCGTTGACATCCGAAAATTAATATATTAAAAATTGATAATATTGTAAGCAACTTTGAATCTTCAACTTTTTATTTTTAAAGTCATTTTAGAATTGTTTGGCTATGAGAGAAAGTAAATATTTAGAGAGGAGCTCCAAAAAATTGTCATTACTTAAAATCGAAATGTGATTACATAGAAAATGTCGCGTTGATCAACTTTAATTCTTGAAATTTTATAGTTTGATGTCGTTAACTATCATTTTGGCCATGTTGATTCTAAACCTAATCATTCTACTAAATTCATAAACCATAATATTTGAATTGAAAAAACCAAACCACAAAATTTTATTTGGAAAAAAATGTAACCATGAGGGTTGTTTTTGGAATTTGTGCATCTAATAATCATGCAAATCTATCTGCCAAGCTATCAAGGATTTGCATGGGAAATCGGTGTCTTGACCATTTTTCAGCAATATGAGTTTCTATCTTGGTAGGATTCAAGAACATCATGCTTTTTTTAGGTGAAAAAAATTAACCCTCTTAGTAGTAAGGTATAAGAACATTTTATGTTTCCACCTATCAAAGGAAGCCCTTTCGCTAAATGGATTGTTGATTTCAATTATTCCATTAATTTGTTCATGTCATGAGCCATAGCAGTAGAGAATCATCTCAAAATTGTTGGAAAAAAGGTTACCAAATAGAGATTTATAGCATGAGTCTCAAACTAGGTCGTTGTTTTTAATATGTGATCGAAACGGTCTCAAATTTGTTTAAACAGTTATATGATCTGATGCCTTAAGAAATAAAACAGCCCACTCAATAAAGAAACAATTCGATTTTGAATTGCACGAGTTCAAAATTGTTCCATCTAACACGCAACAAAAAAAGTTACTACTCGATTTCATCTGAAAAATGAAGGAAAACAAAATTGGAACATAAAGTAGAGGAAGAGAATCAGTAAGCAGTTTTGAAACGGAAAATAATCTGCTGTTCCGGACTTCCCATTCCATTTTTCTGTCCCTCTATAACTTTTTGACATGTGTAAAAAAGATTCTACGACGGGTTAATTCGGGGACTATTTAGGGTATAATAAAAAAACATTAGATTCTTTTTTACACATGTCATAAATATATAGGGGAACAGGAAAATGGAATAGAAAGTCCGGGACATCAGATTTTGTTCCTTTTGAAACGTGGTTTTGTAATATGTATTTTGAAGTTTGAAAAAGTGATGGTAATTTGTTCTCAAAAATTAAAGACGTGAAGAAATGGTCAGTGAAAGAAAAAGTAGGGAGAAAAATCAAGAAATGTTTCAACGTTTTTGTTGAACAAGATTCTGATTCAAGACCACTTCAAATGAACAGTATGGCTTAATTAAATAATTTTTTGAAGCAATGGCTTAATTAATAATTAAATGTTAACAGAATAATTAAACAGAATCAAAAGAAATATAAAGTCACCCACCTAATAAAAACTGTCTCTCAACCATGAGGTGATTTATTTTTGAGAGATGAAAGTGATTAATATGAATCGATACAGTTTCATTGGAAACATATAATCACTACTAGCTCATTGCTTAGTGGGATTTCAGTTTTGTTCTTTAAACCATGTAATTTGGAACCTCATAAATAAGAAAATTTAAGAAAGAGTTGTAAAAAAAGTGAACTTATCCCTATCATAATCATGGGATAGATTTTGGCTTCTTTGGACAACAGTAGTGTGGTGCAAAAAAGAACAGTGGAGATTAATAGAGGAAGGTAGAGCACAGAAGGTATAGTGGATGTTAAAGGAATAGTTTGTATTAAGACACCCACCATAGTTCATAAAAGACTACGAACTACGAACTAAAGTTCGTAGCGATGCTGGAAAAAAAGATGAGTGGGAAACAAAATTAACAGGTGGAGACCGATGAGTAGTCCCACCCTCAGCAACAGAAGTATTCATCCCGAATGTTCGGGGACTGGATAATCCCAGGAATTCCAATGCCTCAAAACTTGTATGGGGAAAATTGTTCAGATATACTTTCTCATGGAAACCAGAATGCAAAGGAAAGGTTGGCAATATTTGGGGCACTGTTTCTTTATAAACAATGATGTCAGTATGAGTGGGGGGTTTTGTAAGTTGTCACTACTAATTTTGATATATATCATCAGAAGTTTCCAGCAATTTTAAGAAATGCTCATCTTGTATGGAGATCAAAATTCTTATAAACAAGGCTTTTCTGCTAATTTCCTCATATTTCAGATCGGGTTTGAATATAACTTATAAACAAGGCTCGCGTTTCCAGACGATGAGCAAATCTAACAATGAGATACAACTTACCAAGAACATAAATTAGATATCAAAACTTGTTATGGAGAGATTCACATTACTTGCTGTAATCCTCAAAATGATACAGCATAGCATCTCCACTTGCTTTTTTAATGAATGCAAGAAGATGAATCTGGTCATACTACTCGAATTTTCCCTCCATAACCGTAGTGATTTAGAAGCCCTTCATCCTGCCTCCAATTCTCCTTTACTTTCACTTCAATCTGCAAAACAGGTTATTTCCACTAACTTCAGTCTAGCATGTATTGTGACGAAACTTCGTCTCAAACAACATTTTAGCATATAGCAAAAATATTGCACCTCAAGATAAACTTTCTTCTGCAAGAAGTCTTCAATATCCAGCCGAGCAGCTGTTGCAAGTAATTTCAGAGCCTTCCCTTCCTACACAGATCAATACCACACTTACCTGTAAGAACACTAATGATACTCTTAGGTTTCAAAAGGTAAACATGCCTTACTTTTCCAATGACGATGATTTTTTGTGTGTTCTTCTCAACAACAATTTCCACTTGTATAAAATCTTTTGCTGTTGGCCTCGTTTTATAGCTCACCACATTGACCTAGAGAATAATAATAATCATAAATAACAAATTAAAAATCAATCATAATATTATTGTTTGTGGAGAAGATGAATACCAAGTGGTGTCTCAGATACTATCATATACCTGACATGCATAAGGAACTTCATTCCGAAACTGCATAAAGATCTTTTCTCTTACAATTTCAGCCACAAAAAATCTTTCTGGATGCTCACTTACAATATCCTGAGAGCACGTAACCAACAAGAATGCACGTTTAATGAAAAAAAGGCAAATCACTTTATCAAATGCAACCATTTCTGCAGATATGAAGATACATGCTTGCAATAGGTTAGAATGAAACTTTAAGATCTTTGGTAAATAGCTGGACTAAGTATCAGTACAGCAAATAACGTCTATCAGCAGCAAACTGGTGAACTTCTAATTTGACCACAGATATTTCGATGTGTGACAAGGTGAATCAGGATAGACCTAAAGTCAATAATATATCACTACAATTTCCCTGTTTTTTTATATACTCATGCATGTTTTCGTTCTTGTTACATCAACTAGCCGCTGCAACTTTTGCTGCTCTTTTCCACTTTTATTTGCATTACATAATCAGTTCTTTAATAGATGAGAAAGAATGTCAAAAGGTACAATATTTGCTTTACCATATGGCATCTGTAATATACGAAAGAATACATGCCTGATAGAGAGTTTTTAAGTAGCAACAGGCAATAAACATTAGTAGGTCCAACTCATATTAATTTCATGTGATGAGTCAATTCTGGGTATATTATTCCCAGTATGTTTGAAGTGGCTCCGGATATTGAAAACTATAGGCCTAAAATATAATATGAATCTACTTGGCCTATACTCAAGACATGACTACAGAAAAGGTACTAAACTGCAATTTTTAACAACATATCTGATGCGAACCCACATCAAATTCAAACACCATAATTATCGAAGAAAATTTGCTTAATATCTGATTAGTTTACGATTCAGAATTAATTGATTTTATTTAGCACCTGCATTACAGAAGACATAACAGACTCTAAACTCTTGACCATCTATACTACATGACAAGAAATTGACGAGTTTTAATGACCCAACAACATCATCACCAAGACTTATGATAAGTTTCTCAACAAAGTTAAAAAGATTAGAGAACCAGGAAACTTATCTAAATACCTTCGGATAATAAGCTGGCCCAGTCGGAAGTTTTGACAGTATCCACTCCTTGACATCGTCCACTCCTTGCCCATATTTTGCACTCACAGGTATGACCTCATCAACATTAGTAAATTTTTCATACCACTGCAAAGTATAAAGAAGTTATAAAGCCGTAACATAAGCCCATATATTGTAATACAAAAAGAACAAACCAATCAGTTCAGACCTCAAGTTTCTTTGCAATTTCCCCAGGTTTGATCATGTCTTTCTTATTCAACACTAGCAAAGTAGGTGGCTTATCCTCAAGACCTCCCAAGACTTCTTCCAACACTTCATCAATCTAAAATGAAACTGGAATGAACAGCGAAGAAAAGTATCGCCAAGAAACTCCATAGACAACAAAGCATACCTTTTCAGGCGGTCTGCACGCATCAACAATCACCAGTACACAGTCAGCACTAACGGCAGCAGAGTTAACATTCTTCATCATCATAGAATCCAATTTGTGCATTTTCTTGTGAATAACACCAGGTGTATCATAAAGTACCATCTACAACCAGAATTCTGTATTAGTTACAGGACAACAAGCCAACTTAATGGTTTTTCAGTTCAGTATGTTGTGCCAGTTCAATCTCTCTCCCTCTCCCCCCAGAGCTCGAGTTTTCACGGAACTTTTCGCTACATATTCTACCAGGGGCGTATCTAGGGGGGCCCTAGCCCTCGAAACCGCACCTATCAGGGGTGGTTTTGGTACCATGTCCGTTGAAATTACCCCTACAATGAGTTTTCCCCCGGCTTGACAAAAAAAATCGCATTATTTTCCCACTTTTTGACAAAATGCACGAGCTACAATGGAAATTTTCACTCGTGCAAAAATAAAATATTCTTGCAAATTTATTTTTTTAGATGGCTAGGTGTATAACCGGCCCCCGGACATTGCTACTCTAGATTGGCCACTGTATTCTACTGCTACTAGATCAGTGGAAAAACATTTGACCATAACATGAAAGAAATAAAGAAGGAAATGAGCAAACCTGGTAATCAGGGCCAGAAGAGATACCAAGAATGCGGTGACGAGTAGTCTGAGGTTTATCAGTAACAATAGACAACTTCTGGCCAACCATTTGATTAGAAAGGGTACTCTTGCCAACATTAGGCTTCCCAAGAACAGCAACATACCCTACATTCTTCTTGAATCAATTTCACTATCACAATTATTCAATTTCAAAACCCGAAAAGCACGAAAGAGAGGTTACCGCTTCGATGATTAGGGTCAGAAGAGTAATCAAGTTCTTCCATTTCGTAGTCATCAAGCATGGCCATGTTCCTGTCTGGTTTGACACTCAATGAGAGAGTATTCGCCTCTTCATTTTCTTCATCTGCTTCGTCGTCGAAATCTTGTTCGCTAATCCAGAGTTGCTGCTGCTGCTTATTTGAAAATGAAAAGTTGGATTTCTTGTCGGTTATACTTTTGGGTAAAAATTGAAATTTGGTGCTTCTTGTTCTGGTTCTAGGGTTAAAATTGTAATCTTCGAGGGAGAATAGTGAGTTGCGCTGAGGAAGAATTGTAGAAAAGGATAGAGCCAGCTCCATTGATGGAGCTTGCTTATACACTACTACTTCCATCTTTTCTTTCAACTTCAAATACACTTTCAATGGATAATCTTCTCCCACCACCTAATACGCTGTCGTTTCTTCTCCTTTTTCACTTTAGAGCTTTAAACTAATCAGTTTCTTTTTTTACAAAAAGTTTAAATAACATTCACAAGACCAAGCAAACTAGAAATTTCGATGAGAGTTTAAATTTTGACGAAGTGGAAACTTCAATCTGGAAGTAGAAGATTGAGTGTCTTATCACTCAGACCAACGAACGCTTTTAATTACTGATTACCGCTTTTGTTAAAAGACGTTTCTTCCATTTATTTTTTTTATCCTTAAGAGAGTAGTGACCAGATTTGGTTAATATTTCCTTAAAGAAAATGATAATCACATTCTTAATATTTGTTTTACAATTTTACTAGTTCTAACAATCTTAAGAAAATATTAAAGATCGAGAGTGCATTCATGAAGAGCGTTGGTGATGCTTAAAAACCTAGTCGTTTTGATGGAACGAATTACACTCGTTGGAATACGACGATGAAGTTTCCTCCGATCACATTGAAGATATTTTATATTATGGATACTTATCTACAACCTATTCCAGAACTCTTGATTTATAGAAATAGGCCCAATTGTGAGTCAACAAGTCGGACCGGCCCAACAAACTAAAGGAAACCTTCCCGCCTAAACTAACGGATTGTCACATCAACAATAACCGTTTACAAGCTAACTGCTACTTTAATGAAACGACACACTATTGTTTATTCCGTTGACTAAAACACGTGCTGATTTCATCACCCCTTCCTCATGCATTGACTATCTTCCTCTTCAATGAACTTTACGGATTGAAACTACTCCCATTTTTTCAAGTATAATCATCATCTGACCATATGTCAAAGGTTTGGTGAATATGTCTGCCAGCTGGTCAACAAACCAATGGTGTTACCAACAAACCACTCTGCAAATGCTCTCTGCAAGATGTGTTTGGCATTGAACAGTATTCAGTTTTATCTGATGACTTGCTGACCGTAGTTTGTTTATTTGACTTCCATGAGATTGCCACATAAACTAAAACAAACTTTCCCGCATAAACTAAAACAAACTTTCCCGCAAAAACTAACGGATTGCCACATCAACAATAACCGTCTACTTTAATGAAACGACACAGTATTGCGCTTTAATGAAACGATCTCGTTTTATTCCGTTGACTAAAACATGTGTTGACTTCATCAAGAACCAAGCAATGCTGAAACGGACAAGATCATGGTTGGATGAACGTAAGAAGTACGACTCGGCACAGATACTAAATTTATTCATTTTGATCAAATATTTGAGTAAAATGATTCTGAATTTAACTATGGTATTGACTTGGTTTGACTAACTTCGGTCCAATTCGGTCGAAAACAGTTACAAATGTGAATATTTTCTTTTAATATTTGATCCAAGATTGAATCGCATTGATCCGTGGCCAGCCTAGTAAGAAGTGTGAAAAGGAATTGGATCGATAGCTTCTTCAACCTATGATCTAAGAATTGAAGCGTGTGATCTCCTTCTATTGCGCATACGCATTTAGAACTCAATAACCGCTTCGGATCGCCATTAACCGCTCTGATAAAATCAGAGAAGAAGAAGATTTTCCATTAAAATGATTCCAATTACAGACTCAGGTTATATACCTGACAAACAGATTAACAACCTCTAACAACCCCTAACAACAACATTTCTCGCCTAAAAGCTACGCTGCTAAACAACCCCTAAAATGTTGTCGTTCTAATAAGCTCGGTCACATGACCAACTTAAAACAACACGTGACCTTATAAGTGTTATTTCACCCTATTAGATTTTGATTACTTGATTTAATATATGGTTTTTATAATATGGTTTTATAATATATTCTATATATATATATATATATATATTTGTGACAAAGTAATTTAATTATATACTTTATATGCTAAAATAATGATTAACTCTAGTAATGCTTAAATGAGAGTATTATCCTATCTAGAGTTACTTTTAGTTAAAGTATATGATTAAAGTAAATATGTATGCATGTCATGATCACATCTTTATGGCTTAAATATCACATGCTCACATGAATCTAAATTATGTCTAAATGATATTTATGCCACGAGCTAAAAAGTTATGCCATGATAAAACATTCTTTTTATCCTATGAATTATGGCTTTCCATGTGATTAAAATGACATATGCTCTTCATTGAAATCTTATGATATGAACTTAATATGATTAATAAATTTATCATAAGCTATGCCATGGTTAAGATGCTTGCATACATACAAACTATGTCATATTGCCATCTATGATATCATCATCTATTTTACGTATGTGATTAACATGTTTACGATGATGAATGCATGTGATATGAATTAAATGAACTCATATGATATCCATGCTTAGATGAATGCAAATGATATAAGTTTATTTGATGATTTAAGAGAAGTATAAATGAATGGCTAGGATTCAATCACACATTGTGTCATCATCTTAATCCTACGGCCACAATCTATTCGAAATCATCAAAGTGTCATGTCTCATCAAATCTTCCTACAAACTTCCCATTTCGTATGAGATCTTATCAAATCCATGTGTAAGAGATAAGGTTACTAAAGAAAGAGTAGGTTTCCTAATGAAAGAGTAGGTTTCCTAAGTGGGAGTTGATGAGGTTTCTAATGAAAGAGAATCTCCTAATGTAAGAAGATAAAGGTTTGATGTGACAACACATCTTCTCCATTTCGGCTACAACTTGTGAAGAGGTGAAGATTTCGCCTATAAATAGCAAGGAGAAGAGAAGGTTGAAGCAAGGAAAATAAAACCGAGAATCGTAGCTTTCAACACGAGATAAATGCCTAGTGGAAAATCTCGAGAGGTGCTCTCGGGGACAGGACTAGGCTCACAAGGAGACCGAACCTGGATAAATGCTCTGCGTCTAATCCTTCTATCCCTACTCTCTACTTATTGCTTTTAATCACTTGCTTTGCTTTAAGCTTTTATCTTTAATTGCTTGTGATTAAATCGTGCTAAACTTAGTTATTTTCTCTTTTCATCTAATCAACTATTCTTTCCGCAAAATCTTTTATAGTTGATTATTTAATAGGCAAAATATTTTAAAGAGAAAATAATTGTTTTTAAAAGGCAATAAATCCTATTCACCCCCCTCTAGTCTTTATATAGTCATTATTTGGGCCAACAATTGGTATCAGAGTCAATCTCTTTGCCTATAAAGATTAACATCTTTAGAGAGATTCAATATGACTAATTGGGTGATTAATTTTCCAGGAAACATGTCTACACAGATTCCTGAGGGACAGTCTACAGTTAGACCGCCCCTATTTTATGGAGTAAATTACTCCTACTGGAAAAATAGGATGAGAAATTTTATTCAGTCTTGTGATATTTTCGTTTGGAAAATAATTAAAGACGGATCATCTATTCCCACAAAAATAGTTGATGGTGTCATAATTAACAAGACTGAATCTGAGTACAACGACGATGATTGGAAGCAATTACAGTTAAATGCTAAAGCTATTAATATTATACATTGTGTTTTAGATACTAACGAATATCATCGTGTTTCAGGGTGTACGAGTGCCAAGGAGATATGGGACAAACTTGAGGTCACATATGAAGGAACTCAAAAGCAGAAGGATCTAAGGGTAAATTTGTATATGCGCGAATATGAGTTATTTAAGATGGAGGTAAATGAAACCATTTCAGAAATGAATACGAGGTTTATCACCATCATAAATAATCTAAAAACCTTTGGAAAAACCTTTCAAGATGAGGAGCTAATTAAAAAATTAATGAGAACAATGCCCTCAGCTTGGGATCCTAAATTGACAGCTATTGATGAGGCTAGAGATCTATCCACATATGCTTATGATGAGTTTATTGGATCTCTCCTCACTCATGAGATAAAAATGTCATCTGTCAATGATAAAGAGCCCGAAGCAAGAAAGCTTAAATCCATAGGATTAAAAGCTAAGATTATAAGTGAAAGTTCAGATAATGAATCTGAAGAGGAAATAGCTTTACTTACTCGAAAATTCAACAAGTTCTTGAAAAAGAAGAACTTTAAAAGATTTCCTAAAAATAACTTTCACAAAGAGCCCAGAACTTCTGATAAGTTCAAAAAGGACTCTTCTCAAAATGTTGTTTGCTTTGAGTGTGATAAGCCAGGACATATCAAGCCAAATTGTCCTAACTTGAAGAATGACAACAAGAAGAAAGAGAAGGGAAAAAGGGCTATGGTTGCAACTTGGAGCGATAGCGATGAATCTTCAAGTGATGAAGAAGATGATGAAGTTGCACACATATGTTTCATGGCAAAAGATGAATCAGAAAATTCTTCAAACGATGGAGATGATGAATCTCCTGTGGTAACTTTTGGTCTTATGTCAAAAGAAGAATTAATTTCTGTTTGTTGTGATTTATATGATGCCTCTATTGAGACTTTGCTAAAATTCAAAAAATGCAAGAAAGAAAATAAAAGTCTCAAAAAGGAGAATTCAGAATTGCTAGATAAAATTGAAAATCTAGAGACTAGCAATGCTGAAGTTCTTAAAGAGGTAGAATCTTTGAAAAACCAAAAAGCAAAAGATGATCATATAATAAATGGTTTTTCAAAAGGAAAAGAAATCCTTCATGATATTATTAGCTCCCAACGATCTTGTAATGATAGATCTGGGATTGGATGCTTCACTGATTATCATGAAAGATTTACTTCAGATAAACCAAAGAAAAAGAAGGATTATAATAATAAACAGTTAAAACTTCCAAAAATTAAGAACTGTTATTATTGTAATCACAATGACCATGTCATCAAAAATTGTAAATTTAGAAATGGTCAATATAAAGGAAAGTTTATCTGGAAAGTAAAAGTGTCGAGATTGTCTACTGCTAACCTACCAGGACCCAAAATTCATTGGGTACCTAAATCTAAGTGATTAATTACAGGGACACGTGAGAGGCACACGAAGGTCAAAACAATGGTATGTTGACAGTGCCTGCTCAAGACACATGACTGGTGATAAAAGTACGTTCACCTCAATTAAAGCCTTTAATGGAGGAAGTGTCAGTTTTGGAGACAAAAGAAAAGGACAAGTCATAGGTAAAGGTCAAGTTGGCTCACAACCATCCATTGAAGATGTATCTTTGGTTGACGGGCTAAAATACAATCTTCTAAGCGTAAGTCATCTATGTGATAAAGGTATGAAGGTAGTTTTCAACTCCAAAAGCTGTGAAGTTTTTGATGCAAAATCTGACAAGATTTTATTCACAGTTCCAAGAGTTGAAAATGTTTATATGCTTAATCTTGATAAAGTATCTTACGATAAATGCCTTGTTTCACATAATGATGAGAGCTGGTTGTGGCACAAGAGGTTAGGACATGCTAGTATGCATTTAATTTCGAAACTATCTAAGAAAGAACTTGTAAAAGGTCTTCCTAAGATAAACTTCAACAAAGATCACATTTGTGATGCATGTCAAAAAGGTAAACAAACTAGAAGCTCTTTTAGCTTGAAAGGAGTTGTATCAACTAGTAGACCACTTGAATTACTCCACTTAAATTTGTTTGGTCCAATTCAACCATCAAGTCTAGGAGGCAAGAAGTATGCTTTGGTAATAGTTGATGATTACTCCAGATTTACCTGGACCTTATTTCTAGCATCTAAGGATGAGACCTTTGACCAATTTGTCCACCTTGTTAAGAAACTCCAAAATGACAAAAATGTCAAACTTTCTTCTATTAGAAGTGATAATGGAGGTGAGTTCAAAAATCAGTCTTTTGAACTATTTTGTAATGAGTCGGGGATAAATCATGAGTTTTCTGCCCCAAGAACTCCGCAACAAAATGGAGTTGTAGAACGTAAGAATAGGACGTTGGAAGAAATGGCTAGAACTATGATAAGTGAAAGTAATCTTCCTAAGTATTTTTGGGCTGAAGCTACTAACACAGCTTGCTATATTTTGAATAGAGCTTTGATCAGGCCCATCTTGAAAAAGACTCCATATGAATAATGGAAAGGAAGAAAACCCAACATAAGCTACTTTCACATATTTGGTTCTAAGTGTTTCATTCACAACAACAATAAAGACCAACTAGGAAAGTTTGATGAAAAGTCTGATGAAGGAATCTTCTTAGGATATTCCTTATCTAGCAAAGCTTTTAGAGTTTTCAATAAGAGAAACCTAGTGGTAGAAGAGTTTGTTCATGTTGTGTTTGATGAAAATAACTTAACTATGGAAAAGATAAATGATGATTTATTATCAGTTGAAAATCTTCAGTTAAATGTATCTTCATCTGAACAGTCGGTACCTAGGGAAGAGAAATTAGAGAATAATGATCTTCCAAAGGAAATTAGAGTTCCGAGAAATCACTCTCAGGAAGACATTATTGATGACCCTTCTGAAAAGGTCATGACTAGAGCACAGTTCAGAAAGTACTTTGGAAATGTAGCCTTTGTATCTGAACTTGAACCAAAAAGCTTCAAAGAGGCTGAAGATGATGAAAACTGGATTCTTGCCATGCAAGAAGAACTAGACCAGTTCAAAAGGAACAATGTATGGACATTGGTTCCTAGACCAATAGGAAAGACTATCATAGGAACTAAATGGGTCTTTAGAAATAAGTTAGATGAGTCCGGAAATGTTACCAGAAATAAGGCTAGATTGGTTGCCCAAGGTTACAACCAACAAGAAGGTATTGATTTTGATGAGACTTATGCTCCAATTGCTAGGTTAGAGTCTATTCGTATGCTTTGTGCTTATGCTTGTTATAAAGACTTCAAACTCTATCAAATGGATGTCAAAAGTGCATTTTTAAATGGTTTTATTTCTGAAGAGGTTTATGTCAAACAACCTCCTGGTTTTGAGGATTGTGATCTTCCGGATCATGTTTTTAAACTGTCAAAAGCTTTATATGGATTGAAGCAAGCTCCTAGAGCTTGGTATGACAGGTTAAGCTCTTTCTTGATTAAAAAGGAATTTCAAAGAGGAAAAGTTGACATTACTCTGTTTATTAAATATGAAAATGGTCATTTGTTGATTGTGCAAATATATGTTGATGATATTATTTTTGGATCAACTAATGAATCTATGTGTGAATCCTTTGCAAAAGAAATGAGTGAAGAATTTGAGATGTCCATGATGGGCGAGTTAAATTTCTTTTTAGGATTACAAATTAAACAGGATAATCGAGGCATCTTCATTAATCAAGAAAAATATGTCAGAGAGCTTCTGAAAAAGTTTGATTTTGAGAACTGCAATGAAGAGAACACTCCAATGAGCACAGCTGTGAAGATCAAGAAAGATGAGAAAGGCAAGAGAATAGACATAAGGAAATACAGAGGGATGATTGGGTCACTACTGTATCTTACAGCTAGTAGACCTGACATTCAATTCAGTGTATGTCTATGTGCCAGATATCAATCAGATCCTAAGGAATCACACTATGTTGCAGTCAAAAGAATTTTCAGATATTTGAGAGGAACACAAAATGTAGGTCTGTGGTATCCAAAGTGCAAAGAAATCAATCTTGTGGGATACAGTGATGCAGACTATGCTTGATGTAGATTGGAGAGAAAAAGCACTTCAGGTACGTGTCATTTTCTTGGAAATGCTTTGGTCTCATGGTCTAGCAAAAAGCAAAATTCAGTAGCAGTCTCTACCGCTGAGGCAGAATATATTTCTGTAGGTAATTGTGTTACTCAAATTTTGTGGATGAGACAACATTTGAGAGATTATGGTCTAACTTTTGAGCATGTTCCCGTAAAGTGTGACAATACAAGTGCAATTAATTTGGGTAAAAATCCCAGTCAGCACTCACGTGCAAAGCACATTGATATTAAGCATCACTTCATACGAGATCATATTCAAAAGGGTGACATTAATTTAGAATTCGTTCCAACGGAAGATCAAATCGCTGACATTTTTACTAAACCATTAAGTTCAGAGCGATTTGCTATCTTACGTAACGAATTGGGAATGACCAACCCTATACTTGATTAAACGAGCTTTAATGATATGGTTAAGATTAAATAAGCTTAATGTTTGATTAATGAAAAATTAATCTCAACCATATATTAAAATGTAAATCAAGTACACCATACTTTTTGATTTGACAAGAGATAGATATGTGGGCCTGAATCTGGTAAAGTTTAAATTCAATCCATCAAGCCCAATAAGTTATTAATACACCGGCCCATTCTTTTCCTTCCTCATTAATTGTCGTGTGTTAATCACTCTTTAATGCTAAATGTTGGGCGGAATTTGAAGCGTTGCAAACAATAAGGACCAGGTATGTAATTTATCTTTCCCTCCAATTCACAAAGAATGCGAAGAGGCTTCGCATGTTCATGTACTTTCATAGGGAAAGGTGAGATATCTTCAGAAAACGCTTCACTTAGAATTGTCATTTGATTCACCCTATAATCCCTATCTCTGCCAAAATGATAGACTATTTATCACCATCAAATCAGAAAGCCCTTCTTCAAGCTTTCTATCAATCCAGAAAGATGAAAAACAAAAAGAGAGCCACCAGAACCACCGTTATCAGAACTCGATCCAAAACCGGAAAGATCAAGAAACTGTCTGAAATAGAAGCGATGGATCGTGCGATTAGGATGAAGGAAATCATGACCAAATCCCAAAATCCAAACTGCATGTTAAGTAGTGACAACAAAGAGGTAACACTTGATCCCTATATTTTTAGAGATAGACTCGTTTATCAAAACGGTGCGAGCAAAGTTCTTCTAACTGCTATGTTCATAGATTCAGGGTTTCTGGAAACCCTAAATCTGCCTCTAAAGCATTGGTTTAAGAGCCAAGGCTGGTTGTCAGTCCTAACTCTTAGGGATAAAATATATCCCGATCTTGTTCATGAGTTTTATAGAAATCTAACAAAAATCAATGAAGGAACTTTTATGTTTAGCATAAGAGGTGAGAAGTTCTTTATTGATGATGTCATATTAGGATATATTCTAGGCATTCCATTCACTGGAAAACATATTTCCAGACATGTTCATGCATCACAGATAGACAACTATGACTACTATGGCTTTGTTGGAAAGATCTTTAAGATTAAGGATGATCAACCAATTACATATGTGCTAAGAAGGAGCATATTAGACCATGAGTTAGAGACTCTGCATTACTTCATGACAAGAGTGATAGTTCCCATTAGAAGTAATCTAGGAACCATGACATCATTTGACATTCACTTCATTTGGAATGTTATGCATTACATAAACATCAATTTATCTTCTGTCATGTTAGAACATATGTCAAACCTAAGGATACAGGATGATTTACCATATAGCATGATTTTGACCTCTGTTTTTAGACACTTTAAGATTAACTTTGAGAAAGAACCTACACTAAATTATTCAAGGTGTCTAGGAAAAACTGAGGTTTATAAGATGTTAGTAAGGTACAAGGACAGAAATGCGGGTTAGGATATCTAGAGAAATCTTCTGTACTCAACCTAGGAATCCGTACAGATTCAAGTTGTTTGTTAGGCAAAATTCCTCTAGAACATCCTTAGATGATGTCTTGATTTCATTACCTCAATCCATCTCATCAGAGTCAAACATGTTTAAGACAGATTCACCATGTTTGAGCATAAATTCCTTATATGTTAATGAGCTGAATTTGCAGAAAAGGAAGGGGATCATGACTGATCAAGAGGTTGACTCTGCTATTGAGAATCAGGAGCTTACACGGGAGGAACTTGATTTAATGAACTCTTTTGGTGACACCATGGAAAAACCTCCTAGCTCCTCAGGATTCGTCATGCCTAACTGCCCAGTGTACATTGATGCTGATACATACCAGACAGCACAACAGGAGACCACACCCTTGTTTTTCACTCAGCAGAACTTGCAGTCTGGCTTCTTGGATGAAGTAGAGCCAAGTTTCCCATATAAGTTCACTGCTGCACAGATAGTGAATCTGAGTGGTCACCTCCGAAACATGTTTGTGGAAGTAAACAACACAACATATAATCTGGACTCCCATTCAAAGTTTCTTGCAAGCACAATGGCTCAGGTTGATGAAATGTCACAAAGGATGACTAAGCAGTCACAGAACTTGGAGGGACATATTGCTAACTTGACTGCAAAGATGGATTCTTTGTGCTGTTTTGTGCAGGATAGGATGACCAAGCAGAGCCTTGCACTCAAGGAACTTAACAATAAGCTGGATGATCAACATGGACGTGTATTCACACTACACAACAACCAGCAGTTCCTTTTGGGAAGGCAAGAGGATGTGCTAGTAGCCATCAGGAGTCTTGAGCGTGAGACTGATGAGTTGAAGACTGCTATCCAAAGCATTCCAGGAGTCACCATGGTTCCTGAACCAAGTCCTCCTCACTCAGACTAGTGAATCCTCCTGATATGTTGCCTGCTTCTTGGAATATCTATCTATCTACCCTCCATCACCACAGCCATAGATAGTTGCTAAAACTACTTACAATCTGGTACAATATTAAGTAGTTTTTTAGATTATCTTAGGATTTTTTTTGGATATTTGTGGTGTTTATTTTGTTATGAGCTGATACATTGCTCTACTCCTACCATATATATGCTAATCCATTGCAGGTACAATTCTCCAGAATTCTTTGTAATTCTGAAACTTCATGAGTTGTCTTTACTGACAATATGCTGAATTGAATTGACCGTAGCTAGATGGAATCTTAGATATGCATGCGTAGTACCACCTCATGTCTGTCTGGCATGCTGTGCTTTGCTTTGCCTGCTGTGTTTTTGTCCAAAATACTACAGGAAACCTTACATGCCTGCGATATATGTTTCTTTTTACTTCTATCTACCCTGCTATGCTTCAGTTTTTTGATTACTTCCAAAACTAAGGGGGAGAAGTTATTAGTTGGTGGTTTATAAGTCCTTAAGGGAGAAATTATGCATGCTAGGAAAAATCTGAAATCTGAAAATCTGCGAAATCGTATGAACTGTGTTCTTGAATTCGTTGATGCATAGGTGCTTGAAATGTTGATTTACGCGGCCCATCCAAATGCTTAAACTGGTGATGATCTTTTGGGCCTAAATCATTTAACAAATCAAATTTCAAAAATTGTTTTGGGCCTAATTAACTTAATCTTCTAGTTAAGGCCTCATGTGTTTTAAAACCAAAGTAAATAAGTTAACTGGGCCTAAACATTTCTGTTTTAACTCAAGCCCATTTACTTTTCTTTTTTTTTTGTCACAAAAGCACTATACTTATAAAAGTGTTTTACTTAGGGGGAGCCTTAAATTTAGGGGGAGCATCTTTATAAAAACCACCGAGCGTATTTTTGCAAGTTATCAAAAAGGGGGAGATTGTTATTTCACTCTATTAGATTTTGATTACTTGATTTAATATATGGTTTTTATAATATATTCTATATATATATATATATATATATATATATATATATATATATATATATATTTGTGACAAAGTAATTTAATTATATACTTTATATGCTAAAATAATGATTAACTCTAGTAATGCTTAAATGAGAGTATTATCCTATCTATAGTTACTTTTAGTTAAAGTATATGATTAAAGTAAATATGTATGCATGTCATGATCACATCTTTATGGCTTAAATATCACATGCTCACATGAATCTAAATTATGTCTAAATGATATTTATGCCACGAGCTAAAAAGTTATGCCATGATAAAACATTCTTTTTATCCTATGAATTATGGCTTTCTATGTGATTAAAATGACATATGCTCTTCATTGAAATCTTATGATATGAACTTAATATGATTAATAAATTTATCATAAGCTATGTCATGGTTAAGATGCTTGCATACATACAAACTATGACATATTGCCATCTATGATATCATCATCTATTTTACGTATGTGATTAACATGTTTACCATGATGAATGCATGTGATATGAATTAAATGAACTCATATGATATCCATGCTTAGATGAATGCAAATGATATAAGTTTATTTGATGATTTAAGAGAAGTATAAATGAATGGCTAGGATTCAATCACACATTGTGTCATCATCTTAATCCTACGGCCACAATCTATTCGAAATCATCAAAGTGTCATGTCTCATCAAATCTTCCTACAAACTTCCCATTTCGTATGAGATCTTATCAAATCCATGTGTAAGAGATAAGGTTACTAAAGAAAGAGTAGGTTTCCTAATGAAAGAGTAGGTTTCCTAAGTGGGAGTTGATGAGGTTTCTAATGAAAGAGAATCTCCTAATGTAAGAAGATAAAGGTTTGATGTGACAACACATCTTCTTCATTTCGGCTACAACTTGTGAAGAGGTGAAGATTTCGCCTATAAATAGCAAGGAGAAGAGAAGGTTGAAGCAAGGAAAATAAAACCGAGAATCGTAGCTTTCAACACGAGATATTCAAGCAAGCTTTGATTATATTTTTCCTTCAACTTTACAACGAGAGTTTGAGTGTTTTCTTTCATTCAAAGATCATTGTAAAAGATTAAACGGTGGGGTTTAATCTTGGGTTTTACACTAGATCCTTATAAAAGTGTAAGAGAGGTTCTTGCTTAGCCTTGAAAAGCATATAGGTTCTTAAGCACCCGCAAGCTTAGGAGGTTATCACTGAGCCTTGAAAAGTGCCATAAGTTTCTTAGTTGATCTTGAGAAAAACTAAGTGGAGTTGCTCAAACACTTGGAAGTTTGAGGGAGTGAATATTGGGAGAGGTGTTCAGCTCTAGTAGTGTCTCGGATTGTGAGAACTACTCTACCGGCTTGATTTCTGCCCTTAAAGAAATCATTAGTGGAAAATCTCGAGAGGTGCTCTCGGGGACAGGACTAGGCTCACAAGGAGACCGAACCTGGATAAATGCTCTGCGTCTAATCCTTTTATCCCTACTCTCTACTTATTGCTTTTAATCACTTGCTTTGCTTTAAGCTTTTATCTTTAATTGCTTGTGATTAAATCGTGCTAAACTTAGTTATTTTCTCTTTTCATCTAATCAACTATTCTTTCCGCAAAATCTTTTATAGTTGATTATTTAATAGGCAAAATATTTTAAAGAGAAAATAATTGTTTTTAAAAGGGAAGAAATCCTATTCACCCCCCTCTAGTCTTTATATAGTCATTATTTGGGCCAACAATAAGCTCAACACTCCTCCCTCACGTGTGAATACTCTTCCCAGTCAACAAAGGCGAGACACGCCTAGCCCTAGTAAGAAGAAGTGTGAAAAGGATGAGCTAGACACTATAGGATGAGAGAACATGTAGAGGGAGGATACATTATGATCTATGCATTCTTATCCACAAGGCGAATGATAAATGGGTCTTTTTTGAAACAAAATATAATCAGAAAAATAAGATGCAGATAAGTTAATCACTATGAAATTTTTTGAATTTACTATGAACGGTTCTGGATCTATGAATATCTTATCTTGGCCTCTAAACTTGAGGATCTTACCACAGAAATTCAAGAAAAGTTGTTTGAAGGGACGATTAGAGCCAAACTGCAAGTTGGAATGAAAGTAGAAAGAAATTGTTACATATATCTGAAAATTTTATTTTAGAACAAATTTAGAAGCATTTACAAATTGAAGAGAAAACTCGAATTCGTGATAAGAAACAAGATGTGCTTCTAGTGCCAAAGTCAATCAGGTGAGTAATAGTTAGAAAGGGGTCAAGAAAAGAAAATGAAATCGCCAAAATAACTCCAACAACAATAAAAAGTCTAAGAGTGTGGTGAGAATGGACACTTCAAAAGATTTTGTAAAAATTTCAAAAAGAAAGATATAAAAACAATAATAATATTATTGTCATGGTTTATAAGCTGCAAATTGGTATGATCCGATAATAATATTACCCCTTGTATGTTCGTAAATCATATCATTTACTGCGTGAATTAATTTTGTTGAAATTCAATTTTCTTACTGAACTTTTGTATCATATCCACAATATCTTCAACTTTTATATCATCGTGATAGCTTCAAACAATTGATGTAGCATTAAACACTAATGATTCTACCGTACATGCTATGTACCAATATGTATTGTAAAAACTAATATTTAAATTTATTTTTGTTTAAAAAAATATTCTAATTTATCTATTACAATTAATATGCATCAATTTCTTACATAGAATTATTTAGAAATTTAAAATTTTATATTAGTATTTGATGGATCACTTCCTTTTTAATAGGTTATTATCATTTCAAAATTCTTTTAATGTTGAATTTTTCTATTTTTTTTTAGTTTTGAAAATTTTCATACAAACACTTAGATAATATTTATTTTTTAAATTAGAATATAAAGTTTACATTTTAAATTTTAGTATCCATATTTTAGGGTTAAAATTTATAAATTAAAACTTTAGAGTTTATAAATTAAGATTTAAAATTTATAAATTAAAATCTAGTTAGGTTCATATTTTAGGATCTAATGTAACTTAAAGTTTAAAATTTATATATTAGAGTTTAAAGTTTATATTTTGAGGGTGTATTTTAGAGTTTAGGATGTATTTAAAGTCTAAAGTTTATATTTTTCGGCTAGGTTTGGTTCTTAATTTAAGCGTTATTCGTTTGGTTATTTCGGTTTGGTCTTGTTTTCAAACCGAACCGATCGATAACACCCTTAGTGTTCTATCAAATTCAACCAATTAAGTTCAGTTTAGTTCGATTTAATTCAACCATAAAGAGGGGCCTTAATGGGTGTAATGAAATTGTTTCAGGACAAATTCTAAAAATAACCTTGTGGTTGAACTTCTTCCATATATAATATTATGTAGTATTCTTTTTTATCAATTCAATGATTGTTTTTAATGGATTTTGAGCGGATATTACCAAAAATGATTTTATTTTTTTTACAAAAATAAATTGTGCAACTGCACTTTCATTAAATAACAAAAGAGAACCCATGATCTCTTTGATCATAGGTAAAGTGTTTAACCACTATGCTAACACATTCACCACCACCAAAAATGACTTTAATGACCTCAAAAATTAATATTTCTATGAATTGATAATATTTTAAGCAACTTTAAATTTTCACTTTTTCAATCTTAATATTTTCATTTTAGTCATTTTCAAAAAAAATTGATACTTAAGCGTTGTTAGGTGATAAGAAAAAAATAAATAATTAGACAAAGAAAGTTCAATGTTATGATGTTTGAAAATGGAAAGCTTAGATTTGGAGATCCGTGGTTACCTTTGGAGCTGATAGACACATGAAAAAACAATGGAAATTAACATTGTTAAACAATTTGAGAATGTTAGTTAAAATTCGAAATAACTGTCAATGCTAGACCCCTACAATTTCTAATGTTGGGAGTACTATTTATGTTGGCTGTTATATTTGTAAAATATATGTTATCATCCAAAATATAAACTTTAGTTTCTAATTTATGAGTGATAACAAGCTAAATCTTGTTATCGGGCCCAATCCATGTCCCGGGCAGGCCCGTTAAACTAAGAATACCAGTGAGCCCATAAATTGTCTTCCGAATAGGGCCTGGAGGGGCGGACAGTTTATGAAAAAGAAACCAAGAGTTGGAGTCTTGATCCAGGACATCTTCCAATTGGATTGGAAGGAGGAGTCTCACTCCAAATGGTAAACGAACTCTCCCAATGGGTATATAAACCCATTATACGGTACAATTAACGTTAACTCTACTCACTTACTTGCAATACACTTCTTAGACGGGTAACTGACTTAACCATCGGAGAATTACCCGGCGACATAGTCGTCGGTTCTGTTTTGTAGGTTACGGGAGGAAGAGTACGAACGGTGAATTCACACTATTATCAATGAGCTTTAGACTTTAAATTACATCAGATTGGACGCTATATGAAATATGAACCAACTACAATCTAATTTATAAACCCTAAAGTTTTAATTTATAAAGTTTAGCCCTAAAATATGGATACTAAAATTTTAAAAATGTAGACAATTTCTTTGAAAAATAAACACTATTAAGGTGTTGGTAAGGGAATTTGCAAAACTAGCCAAGAGTGTAGAAAAACCGAAAATATAGAAACATATAAAAGAAATTACAAATGAGTGTAACCTATAAAAAAATAATGTGATCCATTAAATATTAATATAGAAATTTAAAATACTAGTAAAATAATAAATACAATTCTATGTAAGAAAGTAGTAAATATTAATTGTAATAGATAAATTAGAATATTAATTTTTACAATACATATCGGTACATTGCTATCAGTATATAGCAATGTACTGTAGAATCGTTGATTAAACATATATCCACTATGCCAATGGTTGTGATAGCTCCTCAATTTTATTCAAGCATACTAAACTCATCCAAATATCTTAATTGACCTGATTAACTTGCAATCTCCTCATAGAACTCTTAAAACTCTTAACTTGCTTAAACTGTAATCGATTAACCACTAAATCATCAAATAGACATTTTCAGAATAATCGGTTCGGAAAAAGAAGAGAATAAATGATTTCAAAAGAAAATAAAAGATCAGTTTAGAGGAAAAACAAAAATAACTTCAGAGAAGAAAGGCTACAGAGTGTTTCTTCTCTTCTAGAATATTTCCATCATTTTCATTTCTAAAATCCCTTATTATCTATGCATGCTTGTTATATATTGCGTGCTCCATGCAACACCAAATTGATGAGCAATTAACTACATCTTGAACCATGTTGTCAAAAGAAAAAAAGTACCATATAGGAAAAATATAAAAACTTAGAGAACAAATCAAGCTTATTTAACAAGTTCAAATACAGATGAAGATGAAAACTTATCTTTTTTGTTTTTTTACATAATTCCCGTATTGAAATCCTCCCAACACTTGAATACCATTAGACTTTAGAGCTAGAAATTGGCCAGGCATTGGAGACATGCATACCTGAATGTTCCGGGCATTGGAGACATGCATATCTGAATGATCTGGTCGACTTCCAACAGTGTTCCAGTCCAATTCAATATGCGGAAACTTAATTTCAAGCCTTTCATTTTGGTCCAATAATGGCGGAAAATGATCACGGCAACGTATACATTGTTTAAGCTCAAAATCCATATCTATTCACAATCTGAGATGGCAAAAAGCACCAACTAGCCTTTCAATGGGCAACCACATATCTGCTTGGTATGCTCAACTTGTGACCTTCACAAGCAAACAACCACAACATGTCATAGTCAGCCCTGTTAACTAACATAAACACATCATTCCTCTGCATCACTTGGCTACCACACAATCAGAACATGATTCTGCGAGCGGTCGGTAAACAGCATTCAACCATATGCACATTAGTGAATATTATTGCAAACACTATTCAGAAATCCAGTTACCAATCCCTGATACACCAAGGCACATAATCATACAGACGACAATACATCTGCTAACTAGTAAAAGATCATTCGTTAAATCCACGTCAATGCCCTGGGATTGGCTAATGATAATATTTGTAAAAACACAGTCAAATTAACTCTGTTATGTATGAATATGCACACCTATAGTCTTAGAGCCGCAAAACATCAAGCATGTCATTACAAATAATGACCGATTAAAAATCAAACATTGCCTCCCAGATTGTTAGTAACTGATTTAGTGACTAAAACTATTTTGTTGATACCTTTTCTGTGGCTAGGAAAAAATGCAACTGGTATAAGCAAGAGATTGCTATTAACATGGTGGCATGTACAGCCTTTTTATTCTCTTTTCTCCTACGAATCTACAACAAAAACATCATTGCAGTCTTCTGACTACTGGAATTTGAATTTCTTCACTCCACCTTATCACCATGTTCAGGAGCTATTGCCTCATCATTTGGCAATGAGCCTTTTGATGCTGGAATATATGACCATACTAAAGCTGCAGTGCCAAGGGATATCACTGTAGCAATTGAACCCCAAACCCATCGCTGCCTTCTTTTCCTGACCTGCCTATCACGCCGTGCCATCTCTACACAACAATAAACACAAAAAAGTTGAGAAAGCAATATCACAGGGAACACAAAATATTCTTTTGTACTAAGGTACTTTTGCATGTGTGGTAATTATCCATTGCATTTGCTTGTGTGCTAAGGAGTTCACCCACACGCTAAATCTATTCGTATCACCATATACTTCAGCAATGAACAAGCAAATTTCCAGATGCACAACAATTGAACTATTTTATTAGAAGTTGCTTGTCATATTTTGACAAATTAACTACAGGTTTCTATTTGAATAGTTGCAATTAAAACAAAACATGTCTTCACTTCAGTTAACTTTTTTCTTATAAAAAAAAGGCCAAACTCCTAATACTTTGCACATATATAGATTTTGAACCAACCTCCAAATAAGATGTTAGATATCAAATAATGGATGCACAAATCAACTATGAAGCATCAAACAAAACAAAATATCCTCATTGCACAAAAGTTAAGAGTAAATTTATGGTCAACAAAGCCGGTTAAAGAATTTGCACAACAATTGTCAGATATGTCTTCATTCATTTGGCCAATTTACAGTGACCGATAAGAGGATGCAAGATTTTGAATAGCATGAAAGGTAAAAGTCGACAAGCAAAAAATCAAACATGTTCACCATGTAGAAATGACAGTCAACATTGACAATCAGCATATTGGCGTAATTAGCAGAACAATCAGCACATGCGTCTAAATTCACTGTACATTCCTGACATTGACAATTTATTCATGCAAATTCAAGAAACATGTCGTTGCCAATTTAGATGGACTAATTAATGAAGAAAGAATATTTGTAATTATCTGACGGAAATTGCAGCTCAAGATTGATAAGCAAACTATTGAACAAATTAAAAGCGCCAAAAACTCACCAACAGCTTCTTGGTTCCTTTGAGACATTTCTCGATTTACAGCTTCATAATAATGGAGCCGGTCCAATAAACGAGCAATCTCAAAATTCTTAGCTTGAACCTGAGCTTCTTTCTCCATCTCTGCCTCAGCTTTTCCAATGCCCCTCCCAATGGAATCTGACACAAACCGAGCAAGATAAACCTGCCGGCACATCTCCTCTGCAGGATCAACATCAAAAGTATGTACACCATCTTGGACAGCTGATGGAAATGCAGGCAGGGTCAATCCTACAAGGGACAATTGTTCCTTGATCCTCTGCCAATGACTTTGCAAGTTATTTAGTGTTTCCTCTGCTTGCTTTCGCTTCTCTATCTCCATCAATAAATTCAATCTCATTTCACGAGATTCAGCTACTACATCACGCAAAGATGACTGATGTGCACTGTCAGAGGAGAGCTCTAGAGACAATATAAAACGCAAGTTAGTTTATTAAATACATAACGTTTGCAAATGACAACAACTTTCCAATATCTGAAAACAGGCACGTACAAATGGAGAAGCAACAATCAACATAAAGAGGTTATATACCTGTTCTAACAGAAGGTACATGCTTCTGTTCAACATACAACACTATAGCCATATCTAATGCAATATAAGAACACATAAATAATATTGAATATGTATGCATGTCAACAAATCCAAGTACCTTCCCAAGCGTCATAAAACTCTCCCGCTGGCGTAGTTGCAGAAAGCTTAATAGGAATATCTGCAACAGAGTTGTCCTCACAATCAGTGTTGCTAGTGTAACCTAATGACTCCTGTGGATCAAAGAAATCATCAAGGTCACTCTCTCTCTCTGAACTCGATGTAATGGGCTTCAGCACAACCCTGTTCATGGTAGAGAATTCCCTAAGATTTCTGTTTTGAAGATCCCCATTACTGCTTCCTATTTCATCATCACATAGACCATTTACATCTTCCGCTTCACCAGAGGCCTCATGAGCACCATTTGCAATATTTTCTTGAGTGTAACTATTATGGACTCCATTTGAATTCCTCTCTTTAACAGAATTAGGAACAGAAAAAGTAACAGAACGATCTTCAGTTAAATCAACAACCTTGTTTTCTGCAGTTTTTCCATTCCCATTGGTCTTAGCCTCATCAACATTTTTCCTGCGAGAAGCCACATTATCCACAGAATAGCTCTTCAAAAGACGTGGCCCACGCCTCTTGTGGTTAACTATATACGGTGAAGGAGGGTATGAAGATGGTGAATCGGGATGCGGTGTTGAATCGGGAAGTGGGGTTGCTTCAGGAGTGGCATAAAGAGCAGGTGATATTTGAGGACGGGTAATTTTCCTTTCTGGAACTGGCAAACTTTTTCGCCTGTCAAGGTTAGAAGTTGGCACAGGCCTGGGTGGTATAGACTCCAGCTTTGAAACAGGAATTGAACTAGGAACAGACTTATCGACAGATTTTGAAGCTCCAGGTTCTAACAACCTATCCAAAGCTATAGCAGTAAACGTTGGCATGGCTCTGCCTAACATACCAGAAACAAAAATTAAAATTTGCAACAGAATAAAGCATAATCAAAAGAAACCAGATAAATAAGATCGATTCATTGACGAGAAACAAATAAAATAAATAACAAAGAACCACAAGAAATACTTTTTCCATTTCAAAAATTTCGCAAATATAGAAATGAACCATTCACCAGCATTCCAAAACAATAAGAGATGATGATGATCACCTGAAATCTGAAATCCGAAATCCAGAACGGGAAAACAATATCTTTTCAATTGAAATTCCACTCGATTATAAATTGAATAAAAAATTTCTCTTAAGAAAAAAAACAATCGAATTCTCAAAATGACATAAAGCTATATTTAGCTGAAAATATATATTATAATTTTGAAAATGAGAGCAAAAATGAAAAAAAGAAATGAAAGGCTAGTAGAATCTATACTTATCGAATCTAATAGAATGATATGGAAAGAATAGTACCTGAATAATAAATGAAGAGAGGCGGAGGATCAAAGAAACCCTAAGAAAGAGAAGAAGATGAAAATGAGAGATGGTAAAGCGGATGAATTTATATGATTCGATTTATTAGTATAATTAATATATTTACTGATCACAATTTCTCAACCTGATCTTGAAGAACAAGCCAGAAATTAAAAATAAAAATAAAAGATGGAGAAGAAATAAAAACCGTTAGGATTGAACAAAGCTGGTTTTATCCGTAGAGGTTTCTTGGAATCCTTTCCTATGCTCCTCCGCACAAATTTGAACGCTTCTCCATTTTCAAAATTAATTTAAAGTGCGTTTAGGGCACACGTGTATGTATGTCTGTATTTAAATGTCCTAATTTGACCCGCCCATATGGACACGGGTATTCTAGACTTTTTACAACTCTTCGAATCCCTACTTCCCCCATATGTTTGGAGCTGTGTCGTCTTCCTATCTCTTTCAGCTTTTTGTTTCCATTATTTAATTCACAAACCTATCCCTTTGTTTACCACCTTATTACTATTACATATTCTCACTCTTTTTATTCTCACTGCCCTATTCATCAATTGAAAAAGTGATCCAATTTCATGACAGTCGAGACTAATTCTTAGCTAGCTACTGTCATGTCATAGTTGTGCTGATGTGCCAATTTGATCCAACCAGACTAGTATTCGTTCACACTCAATTTAGAATTTTCCGAGAGTTGATTGACAGTGTAGTTTACAATTCACTTGTCATTAACTCTGCTAACTTTTTTTTGAATATTACAGATTTAATCAATTAATTTCATTATGTTAAGACCATCTTCAATCCATTACACCTAATTGGTAATGTCAATTCTTTTCATCATTTTTTCTCTTTAATTAAAATTTTTTATTAAAATAATACTAGTTTATCATTATTAAATTAATATTTATATAAAATAATTTGAAATGTTAATAATAAATAAAGGATCAAATAAAAAAGTAATATTATTTTATTAAATGATGTTGCATCCAAATAATGTTATACTTTTTGATGTTGAGTTGGATGGTTAAATAGCATCAAATTTTCTTTTTGACATCAAAATAATGTTGGATTGGAGATGGTCTGATAATCTGTTTTTAAACATTAATAAAAAAATTAGGGGTTACTACAAAAAATGCCTTTTAAAAAGACTCATTTACGTTTTAGTTCAATCACACTATCAATGGCAACTTGTTTATTCATCTTCTCTATTATACATCACGGAAGCTTGAATAGCATCATCAATGTATAAAGATCTCTTTTATTGCATAAATATCACATTTTTCTACTTCTTATGAATTCTTATTTTTCTTTTCATTTTTGCTTCTAATTTTTATAAATTCAGCCTTTAAATTTTGACCAATTTTTTTGTTATTTATGTTAAAGATTTACCAATTATCTTTAAATTTAGGAAAACAAATCAAGCGACTCGTTAACACGTCACATAATCTCTTTATTTTGAAAGCTACAAGTATGAATACGTTTTCTATACAATATATTTTGTAACATGATAATTTAATTTAATACATGAACATAAAAGATACAATTATATCAAATCTAAATTATTATTGATCATTTATCATTAATGGTTTTCTGCACCACCAGAAATGCAATAATTTAAACTAGGATGCTCTTTCTAGTTTCTCTACATCATACGTATTTACCTTTCACATTAGATTAACCAATTATCGATCAATTAATAATTAATGCAACATTAATAAAGTTGAAAATACTTTTAAACATACCTTGAAGAAGCTCGGATGAGGAGAAAAAGTCTTGTGTATGCAAAATGAAAGAGATTGAGAACACCAATATTGAAAATCTGAGGACCCTAGTTAGATGTTATGTCATTTATACTAGTACATTTGAAAATTGATTTTGTTTCATTTGGATGTGTTTCCTCTCAAACAACTAATTAATATTGATATGATTAAATTGATGTTGAATACTTCATTTTTTCAAACTTGGCCTTGAACAACAAGGCAAAAATTGAAAAATAAAAATAGAAAGAAATTTAATATTTCAGAGAGAGAAAGAGGAACAATAGATGGTTTATTTGATTGATCGCACTTTCATGGAAATGAATGTTTGTCGCTATTTGGGTCTCTTCTCTCCACAAGTTTTCTTTTTCTTTTTCTTTTTAAGAATGAAAATTGATTTATTATGTATTTCATAATTTAATTTTTTTACAACATTCTTTCTATAGGGTAAATGATTTATTAATATTTAACTTTTGTCAAATTCAATGTTTGGTCTTTATATTTTGAAAAACTCACTACAAGTTCTCAATCTTTTGTCATAATTAACTTTAGTCCTCTTTTCCATTTTTTAGATTTTAAATATAATAATTTTCAAAATATCCATACTGCAATACAAAATAACCTTGTGATCCTGTTATATTATTTTTTATGTTTATATCGAAATATAAAAGTTACAGATCTAAAAAATATGACCAAAAGGACGAAAGAGTAGATTATAACGAAATATAAGGACCTTGTAAAATATGAGGACCAAACAGTGAGTTTGACAAAAGTTTTGAACTAATAATTCATTTGCCTCAAATTATAGCAAGAATATTTGTAAAAAAAAAAAAGGCTTAATAAATTCGTAGTCTCCTTAACTTGTCCATTTTTTTCACTTAACCATTTAACTTAAAAGATGACATATTAGTCACCTAAACTTGTAATTTCTTTTCATTTTGCCCTCTCAACCTGTAATTTCTTTTCACTTGGCTCCCTCAACTTGTCAAATGTTACCCATTTTGCCCCTTTTATACTGATCCATTTTTTATTACCACTTATATTATGTCATTGTCGTCACGGAGAAGCAAAATGGATCATATTTGACAAGTTAAGAGGAGAAAATAGAAAAAAAAATTACAAATTCATATGATTAATAGTTTGTCCCTCAAGTTGAGGGCTAATTGAAAAAAAAAATGAACAAGTTAAAAGACTATTAATATATTAAGCCAAAAAATAAAAATATAGCAAGAACTAGTCTAAAAATTCATTATGGGATATACACTTCATAATCGGATACAAAATTAACTCTCAAAATTTGTTCTATGATAACACTAAAAAATATGAGAAAAGTTCTATGCAAAGAAATAAATAAATTAAATACAAGGCTTAATCCACTTTCGCACCTTTAAAATTGGCATTTTTTTTACTTAGGCACATGAAATTTGGGGATTTTTACATAGTCCCTCAACTTGACTTTTCATATACGTTTGGCGTCTTTTGCACTTAATCTCAGTTTCACTAGAGAGAGTGTAGTGCACTTGCTCGAAAAAGTTAGATTTTAGATCCCCTATTTTTCTTTTTCTTTTTCTTTTTTCTCTTTTTTCTTCGTTCTTGTTCTTCTTCCTTTCTTCTTTCTTCTTCTACTTCTTCCTTCTTCTTATTTCTCTTTTTTTTCAAAAACAAAATCTGGAATTCTTGAATTTAATGATATGAATTCCTGAATTTCTAAAATCTGAACTAGGGAGAGTGTAGTGCACTTGCTCGAAAAAGTTACATTTTTTGTCCCCTATTTTTCTTTTTCTTTTTTCTCTTTTTTCTTCTTTCTTGTTCTTCTTCTTCCTTTCTTCTTTCTTCTTCTACTTCTTCCCTCTTCTTCTTTCTTTTTTTTTTTTTCAAATACAAAATCTGGAATTCCTGGATTTAATGATCTGAATTCCTAGAATCTGAATTGAAATTCCAAAATTTCTTCGGATTCGAGAATTTCTTCTTCTACTTCTTCCCTCCTTCTTCTTTTTCTGGAATCCAAACTGAAATCCCATAATTTTTATGATCTTGAATTCCACATTATAAAATCTAGAATTTCAAATTTCAAATCTGAGTTAGTAGAAGAAGAAGAAAAATGAGGAGGAATAAGATGAAATTAATTAAGTATATTTTTTTAATTTATCCAAAGTTTTTTCATCATTTTGGTCTCTTTCACTCCCCTCATTAAGTTGGTGTTACCCACATGGTACCACGTGGACAAAATGTGTCTAAGTGATGTGTTTTTATTTAGTTTATTGTGTTATGTGAAAAACTCCAAATTTCAAGTGTCTAAGTGAAAAAATTGCAAACTTTAAAGATCTGAAGAGGTGTTAAGCCTAAATACTATTTCAACTTTCGCATAAATAATTTTTTCATCATCATTTTTCCTCGTCTCATATACCTTTTTTTTATCTTCGTTTCTAACTTCTATCTTAAGAAATTCTTCTTCCTAAAAGATTATATCAAATCACAACTGTAATGATAGCTAGTGATTTTTTATTATAATCCATTAAAAAATCAAGACTTCTATAATTACAATTTTGTATATTGGAAAGAAAGAGATCGTCTCTAAATGTTAAGACTAATTTGCTACGATGCTTGTAACATTATTCTGAGTAGACCTCTTATTTTTTTTCTCAGATTGTTTTCGTTTGTACCATTCTGAATAACCATGCTTTTTTCCAACAAATGTCTTCGATGTGGTTGCACTTCCCGCAATAGGTGCAGAAACGGCCTTCAGCTTTTAAGGATTCTTGTTGAACTATATGACTCTAAGTTGTTGTTGATTGTGGTTTGAATGAGCAAGTATCAATTAGTTCTTTGACCTTGATTTTATGCTTACTTTTAGGAGATTGGTTTCTGATATGATATAGCAAATATTCTGCAATATTAGTTTTTCTTCAGCTTTATAGATACATAATTTTAAATTCCTTTTCTTTCACACAATTTCCTACAAATGGAAATGAAATTCTTCAAACACATAAAAACACTAAAAACCTACAAACTTACAAAATGGAATTTGAAACTCCTCATATAAGTATTTCGCCATCCGTATTTGATGGAATAAACTATCAAAATGGAAGTATATCTAGATGCTAACGAGTTATGGGTTCAAGATGACGGACTATAAAGTTATTTTGTTGCTAAACAATCCTACAGTTGCCCAAATCAAACAACACAAAGAGAGGAGGCTACAAAAGTCCAAAGCAAAGTCAGTTTTGTTCATGATTGTATCTCCGGTCATTTTTGTTGGTCCTTTATCAAGATAAATTTAATATCCTAGAGGGGGTGAATAGAATTAATGGAAAAACTCAATGGTTCTTCGACTCTAAATGAGCTTTTGTCAAAATCTAAACTCTATGGCTTTCAACAGTAATATTTCTGCTGATTAAAGTTTTGTTTTAGTCAATATGACTTTAGCATAAAGCGCGCAATTCCCTTTTAGAGGCTTTGTGTCACTTCTCCCATTATGCAGACTCTTATAGTCTAGCATACAGACTCAGCAGACATAAGTAAAATACAATCAACAAACAGAAGCAATATGGTAAAGTATGTAGTTTCAAGACATAATAAACACACATGCAATTTATCCAGGTTCACAATCCTTCTGATGGCCAATCTTGTCCCCAAGGTATCTCCCCTTGAGATTTCAAATTTCCTAGTGTGTTTCCTTTTTGGAGGTAGAAAAAAGCCTTTACAGAATCCAATCTAGACATCAAAAGATCCCCTTCCTACTCTAAAGTTGATTGTTTTCATCAATTGGTTTATTCCCAACTAGTTAGACCAGAATTAGTCACAAAAACTGGATTTTACCTACTGATTATCCCATATAAGCAGCACCAAACCGAATCAACAAGGACTTGGATTTTCCACCTAAGCTTCTACAAAACTAAGATTCTCCACTTGGTCTTATCTCTAAAAAAAATGATTTTTCCACTTGAACTAACCTTATAGAACAAGATTTTTATAAAACATTCAAGGGGGAGTGTTATGAATTAATGTTGGGCTTTAGCCCATATAAGAATTTTTGTTCAAGGGTTTTTTGTCTTCCTTTTATTTTCTATTTCAGTTTTTCCTTTTTTGAATATCTGATTTGGTCAACAATCATTCCCTGATTTATCTCCTATTGAATGCCATTTATTCCTGATTTTTTCTCCATAATCAGAGAGCATAACAGCTCTTTTTTCCGAGTATTTAAGCTACCCGCTTTATACAATTTAGAATATACGATTTTACATCACAAAGATACTGAGCAATATGAGTGTATTTTGAGCGTTTCTATACTGTGCAATATAGAATCGTATTTTCAGAGGGTTGTTTTATCCTGGAGGCGATTGGAAACAATACTGCTTGCACTTTCCCGGCAGTTTCGAGAACGTCTTAAAGAGAGCGACCTAGTCCGCGACTCAGTCCAATTTTATTTGTTTGACAGTTTTCTGTGTTCCATTTCTAACACTTCTGTGTTCCATTTCTAACATTATGTGTTCCATTTCTAACAATTTTAAGACGTTTCTTTCTGCCATGTCTGTCGAACAAAATACTAGTGGTTCTGAACTGAACAAACCGTTGAGGTTTGAGGGTGCTCACTTCCGCCGCTGGAAACAAAAGACGTTGTTCTACCTTACCACTAAAAAGGTAGCCTATGTTCTGACCTCTGAAAAACCTGTTGTTCCTGAGGATGCTCCTAAGCCAGATGTACGTGTTGCTGAGAAATGGACAAAAACAGATTTTCTGTGTAAGAACTACATCTTGAATGGCTTAATTGATGATCTGTATCATTATTATTGTGCTGAGAACAAATCTGCCAAGGACATATGGGAGGGCTTCAATGAAAGTATGATACCGAGGAGGCTGGCTTGAAGAAGTACGCTGTTAGCCGCTACCTCAAGTACCAAATGACTGATGAACGATTTGTTGAGGTACAATCACATGAACTTGGTAAGATTGCTCATGAGATCATCTCTGAAGGTATTCCTCTTGCTAAACAATTTCAAATTGTTGCTTTAGTTGATAAGTTGCCTCCATCTTGGAAAGATTTTAAAAATGGTTTGAGGCACAAAACTAAAGAATTTACTATGGAAACTTTGATTACTCGCCTTCGAATTGAGGAGGAAGCTCGAAAACAAGAGTTGAAAGATGACGTGCTTGTTATTTCCAACACTGCTAAGAAAACCAATGTTGTTTTGAAACTTAATCAAAAGAACTTTAAGAATCAAAACAGGAAACCAAACCAAAATCACAACAACTCAAATTGGAATCCTCAAAGGAACCAAAATAGAACACAACAAGTTCCACCTAGAAATGATGTTGTTTTCTCATGCTTTAACTGTGGGAAACCAGGTCATATGGCACGTAAGTGCAGGAACAGGCCAAACTCTATCTCTAATGATACTGTTAACCTGACTGAAGAGCAACCACCAAATTATGTTGCTATGATTACTGAGATCAACCTAGTAGGTGGATCAGATGGATGGTGGATTGACACGGGAGCTACCCGTCATGTTTGTTATGATAGAAGTATGTTTAAGACATACAATGCTGTGACCGATGATAAGAAAGTGCTATTAGGTGACTCTCATACCACTACTGTTGCTGGAATTGGTAATGTCGAACTGAACTTCACTTCTGGAAAGGTTCTCACTTTAAAGGATGTGATGCATACTCCTGATATGAGGAAGAACTTGGTTTCGGGCTACCTTCTCAACAAGGCTGGTTTTACTCAAGTTATAGGAGCTGATTTGTTTACATTAACTAAGAATAATGTGTTCATAGGAAAGGGTTATGCTTCTGATGGAATGTTTAAGTTGAATGTTCAAGTTAATAAAGTGAATGCATTTGTTTACTCTTTGTGTTCTTTTAATGTTTGGCATGCTCGTTTTTGTCATGTTAATAAGCGTATCATTAAGAATATGAGTAACTTAGGCTTAATTCCAAAGTTAAGTTTGAATGATTTCTCAAAGTGTGATGCATGTAGCCAAGCAAAGATTACAAAGATACCTCACAAATCTGTTGATAGAGTTTCTGAGCCATTAGATTTGATACACTGTGAAATATGTGAGCTTGATGGAAATTTGACTAGGAATGATAAACGTTACTTTATTACTTTTATTGATGATTGCTCTGATTATACGTTTGTATACTTGATGAAAAATAAAAGTGATGCTTTTGACATGTTTAAGTTGTTTCTGATTAAAGTTGAAAACCAATTCAATAGGAAAGTTAAGAGACTTCGTAGTGATAGAGGCACTGAATATGGTTCAAGCATGTTTATTGATTTTTATAGAACACATGGTATTATACATGAGACAATTGCACCTTATTCACCTGAAATGAATGGTAAAGCTGAAAGAAATAATAGGACACTTACATAATCTGTTGTTTCTATTATGCTTAGTTCTTGTCAGTGGCGGAACCAGGATTTGAAACTGGGGGGGCTACGAAATTATTTTTTTATGTCTGTTCGAGAAATTAAAATTAATTATATTAAAGTTTTAATTCCATTGAAATTATTTATAATTTTCATAAATAAAATTAAGGTAAATAATTTATGGGTCTTCACATTTTTATATAAGAAAATAAATCATAGAGTTTTTGAAAAGTTTCTCAAATAACAAGCAACATTTGATAAAAAAAAAATGGAAGCAATTTAAAAAACAACAAGCAAAATTAATTTATTTTTTTGGAAACAAACAACAAACAAGCAATTGATGAAAAACCAAAAAATCTCATAAATTGGGTCTTTATTTAAAATAAGAAAACAAAATGGGAGCCTTTTATATTCACAATGTAGAAACCAAGAAAGCTAGGCACATTTGATATTTAAAAAATGGGCCCAATGAAAGCGAAGCCCAATTTGAAAAAATTAAGTTGTGAAGCCCTAATTGTCTTCCTTCTTCCTTGAAAGACATCTGCAAATAAAAAAAACAGGGGCGGCGGCAATATTTCTGGGGGGGCTTTCCGACATCTCCAAGGTATCCCTGCTGGGGATTTCGTCGGAGCCGGTGGGGCTTCAGCTCCCCCAAGCTCCGGGCTGGTTCCGCCCCTGGTTCTGGTGCTGCTTCCCATTGGTGGGGAGAAATTTTATTGATTGTATGCTATGTGTTAAATAGAATTCCTAAGTCAAAGAGCAAAGTCTCACCTTATGAGATTTTGAAAAATAGACTGCCAAACTTGACTTACTTTAGAACTTGGGGCTGTTTGGCATATGTTAGAATTCCTGACCCTAAGAGAGTCAAACTTGCTAGTATGGCTTATGAATGTGTATTTATTGGGTATTCTGTGAATAGTAAAGCATATAGGTTTTATGATTTGAATGCACGTGTTATTATGGAGTCTCATGATGCTGATTTCTTTGAGGATAGATTTCCTTTCAATTCGAGAAATATTGGGGGTGGTTCATCTAGTATCACGCCTGTTGTTAGACCCATGGTCCAGAGAGAAGGTGAGGAACCTGAACCTAGGAGAAGCAAAAGACCTAGAGTGTCTAAAGACTTTGGCCCTGACTTTTGTGCATTTGCATTAGAGGAGGATCCTAAGAATATTCAAGAAGCTTTGACCTCGTTAGATGCTGACCTTTGGGAAGAAGCCATCAATGATGAAATGGACTCACTTGAGTCAAACAAAACTTGGCATTTAGTTGACTTACCACCTGGTTGCAAAGCTATAGAGTGTAAATGGATTCTCAAAAAGAAACTGAAACCCGATGGTTCAGTTGACAAATATAAGGCCCGTCTTGTAGCCAAAGGTTTTAGACAAAGAGAGAATGTTGATTTCTTTGATACTTATTCGCCTGTCACTAGGATTACATCTATTCGTGTTTTGATTGCTATTGCTGCTTTACATAATCTTGTTGTGCACCAAATGGATGTTAAAACTGCGTTTTTGAATGGTGAACTAGAAAAAGAGGTGTACATGCGCCAGCCTGAGGGTTTTATTGTTCCTGATTAGGCTCACAAAGTATATAGATTAGACAAGTCTTTATATGGCTTGAAACAGGCACCTAAGCAATAGCATGAGAAACTTGATAATCTTGTTGTATCACATGATTTCAAAGTGAATGAAAGTGATAAGTGTATCTACTATAAATTTGAGAATGGTGTCTGTACTATTATATGATTATATGTTGATGATTTGCTTATCTTTGGTTCTAATATACATGTGGTGAATTCTGTTAAGTCTATGCTATGTGATAACTTTGATATGAAAAATCTTGGAGAAGCGAATGTCATTCTTGGCATACAGATAACAAGATCTGAGTCTGGAATTTCTTTAAATCAATCTCATTACATCGAGAAGATTTTAAAGAAATATAACTATTTTAACTGTGATATTGCATGTACTCCCTATGATCCTAGTATCAAACTTTTTAAGAACACTGGAGACAGTTTAAGACAATCAGAGTATGCTAGCATAATTGGCAGTCTTCAGTATGCCACTGATTGTACTAGACCCGATATCGCATATATCGTTGGATTATTATGTAGATTTACCAGTAACCCTGGTACGACGCATTGGAATGCTATAGAAAGGGTCATGGGATACATTAAAAGAACAATGAAACTTGGATTGCATTATCAGAGGTTTCCAGCAGTGCTTGAGGGACTCACAGATTCAGACTGGAATTCCTTATCTGATGATTCAAAGGCAACTAGTGGATATATTTTCAATATAGCTGGTGGTGCTGTTTCATGGAAGTCTAAGAAACAGACTATTCTAGCTCAATGTACTATGGATGCTGAGCTTATAGCTCTTGCAGTAGCTAGTGAAGAAGCAAATTGGTTGAGATGTCTGTTAGCTGAGATTCCCTTATGGGAAAAATCGATTCCTGCTGTATTGATCCACTGCGATAGTACCGCGGCTATTGCTAAGATTCAGAATCGTTACTACAACGAGAAGAAACGACAGATACGTCGTAAGCACAACACTATTAAAGACTTGCTCACGGAAGGAGCTGTTAGAGTGGATCATATACGCATTGAAGAGAATCTAGCCGATCCTTTGACAAAAGGCTTAGCTAGAGTTAAAGTCCAGAAAACTGCAAAGAATATGAGGCTAATGCCCTTAAAGTGATGACTTACATATAATGGTAACCCAACCTATAGACTGGTGTTGAGGTCATATTTGACTATTATTTTGGGGTATTTCTTAGGTCATTTTCACTTATATTTCAGGCTTTAATAATTAAATATGCATAAATTTGAAGCTAATATGTGCAAAGTGCAGTCATCCCAAGTTTAGTGGCAAACAATGTGTTTTTGGCACAAACAGTTTGTTCAATTGAAGAAAATAGTCAATTATTGCATGAGAAAGATGTATGGATCTACCAATCACCTGAAACAGCAGCTGAAGAGAGAGAGTGGAGTTATTCAATAGTTGTGGTGCAGATTTATCAAGTTGTTTTATTCAATCAAGCCTTGAAAAGAGCCAAAGAGAGTCAAAAGTGCATGGGAAACATCAAGCCATCACGTGTTGCAGACATTGGATGAAGAGAGAAAGCTTAGTGGGCGCGCTTAGCTGTATTTTGTCTTCTTGTGGTCAGATCTTGGAATTAGCATTTCTGGTAGCCTGTTTGCTAATTAATTTTGTCCTTTCTAGTATTTTAGTTTATTTAAGTGGTGATTCATGTTTCAACGGAGAATCGGATTATCCAGACCTACACATAGTATCATTTTCTTTGTAAACGTTTTCTAGTTGGTAACGGAAGTTAGGACTTTTGAGCCTGTTTGCTCACCATTATGAGTGACTAGTCGTTCTTCAAGCTTAGCCAGCCTTGGCTGGTGGTTGTAAGTTCCTTTTACCTTTTATGAATGAATGTTTGTTGTTTTAATGGGTGTGTAATGGAATGCTTCGTGTTTTAGAGCTTGATCAACTCGTATTTAGTGTTATTGATAGTTGGGGAACCAATATTCAGTGCATGTAACTACCATTATACATGTATCATCTTCTATGGAATCATGTTGATAATATACCAAGGGTTGTCAGTAAAACGAGATGCTACTTTGTGCTTTTGCAAGAAAGAAATCATTTAAGGAGATTTTAAGTGAAACTAATCTTAAGAACATACGAGAGTTGACTTAAGTGACCTTTAAGTAGAGACCTTGGCCCAAAGGTTTGTCAACATTCTTGTTTAAATAAGTAACTGAACCCACTTGTTTGAGGTTGGTTTTGGCTTGTTTCTTTACAATATTGTGATACATATCTTTGTCCTCATTTACCGTTACATTTGTATGCAACTATCCACAACTTCTATAAAAGAATCATTTTTACTCACGAACAAGCTGTTTGGTAAGATTTAGGGCAAAAACTCTAAAGCGTTCATTAAACCGGGATAGACGTGCATGGCCATAAACGCACGGGCTACAAGAACTACACTCTGAAAGGTTATGACGTGGTAAATTGTCAGAGATAGAGTTCAAGACTACGAGTCACTCTAGTGAAATCTGAAATTTATCACTACACAATGGTTCAAGTTGAAAGACACTTTTGTTTATGTCTGACCTTATATATTTGCTCAGTAATAACGTTTACAAAAAATTCTAGTGGGGGATTGTTGGGCTTTAGTCCATATAAGAATTTTTGTTCAAGGGTTTTTTGTCCTCCTTTTATTTTCTATTTCAGTTTTTCCTTTTTTGAATATCTGATTTGGTCAACAACCATTCCCTGATTTATCTCCTATTGAATGTCATTTATTCCAGATTTTTTCTCCATAATCAGAGAGCATAACAGCTCTTTTATCCGAGTATTTAAGCTACCCGCTTTATACAGTTTAGAATATACGATTTTACATCACAAAGATACTGAGCAATATGAGTGTATTTTGAGCGTTTTTATACTATGCAATATTGAATCGTATTTTCATATGGCTGTTCTATCCTGGAGGCGATCGGAAACAATACTGCTTGCACTTTCTCGGCAGTTCCGAGAACGTTTTAAAGAGAGCGACTTAGTCCGCGACTCAATCCAGTTTTATTTGTTTGACAGTTTTCTGTGTTCCATTTCTAACACTTCTGTGTTCCATTTCTAACATTATGTGTTCCATTTCCAACAATTAATTAAGTGGATGACCATTATACCGTCGTAATATTCTAGATGTCTTGTTCCCCAAGCAAATCATAATATTTGTATCCTATATTATGGAATAAGACATACATCAATATTCTCGACATACTCGCTCTACATCTCTCTAGTTTATTCACAACAATGGGCTAATTTTATAAACTCCCTACTATTTTTCCTTAAAAGAAACAAAAATAACAAATCACACAGCTCTGTTATATTCTGATTCCCTAATCTAATCTAATAGAATCAGTGTAACATAGTGAAATTAAAAATCGCCTTTGAAACCTTAATTAGCTTAAAAAAGAAGTTCAATATGAAAAACAAGTTTTCTTGTCAAAAAAAAAACAACAACACAAGCTTTTAAACTAATATATAAATAAAGATGATCGTAAATTAATATGCTCGAATGGCCCAAAAAGCCCAAGTAGTAAGTAAGCCCAAAGAGATCCTGCAATAAGAAGTCCAATAGATGATGATATTTAATCAAAAGAAGAATGGTATGATTTCGTTAGTAGTGTAATAAAAAAAAAACTCTTACAAATTCTTAAAAAAAAAAAAATCAAAGGTGGCAAAAATATTTATCCCAGAAAATTACAAAAATAAACCTCGTGCTTTAAGTGATTTTCAAACAAAATTTATGTGATTTGAAAATTTGCAAACAGGTACTATGAGCTTTGAGTTAGTCTAATTTCGTAGACGTGGCAAAAAGAATAATATTTTTCAGATGAGTATTTTTGTCCTTTTTATGTAATTTTTTACATTATGAAGAAAATTCCATATGAAATTATTCAAAAACTTGTTGACGCACCGAATTTTGTATTTTTGATTCACAAAAAATGTCTAACGTTGAACGATCTTTGAGAGAATAGAGGGATGCGAAGAGAGAATATGTAACGTTTTATGAGTTATTTTTTCAACGGACAAAAATTACTCTCTATGAAATACACTCTTTTTGCCACGATGACAAATTTTAACATTATTTTGAAAATTAGACTGACTTTGCTAACGGTTCAAACCTCATGGTACCTGTTTGCAAAAAATTTAAACCACATAAATTATGTTTGCAAATCGCCGAAACCACAAAGTTTACTTTTGTACTTTTTCCTATTTATTTTATATGATTCATTTTATATTTTTGTGGTCATTAGGTCCCATTCTACATTGTTTAAGCAGCTATTTTTTTTGTTTTTTTTGTTTTTTTTGTTTTTCTATCCGGTATCTGAATCTATATTGAACCGGTTAATCTGAATTCAAGGCGAGTCCAAAGCTCATGTTATTTAAACCAATCCCGGTTAATATTTATGGGGGATCAATTCGCAAACTTTCCTACCAAATGCATCCTTATACTATCAATGCGTCAACTAACGATTGGTTCTTTCCGCAATTATTAGATGCTTCTTTTCCTCATTAAAATTTACTATATCCTAGAATTGCAGCTTGACATCTTTAGTTTAAGCAATATGAAATCCTTATCACTCGGATCAATTGTAGATGGCATAAACTCTTTAAAGAGAAACCGTTGTTTCATAATAACTTCCAAAATTCATTGTATTGCCAGAAATATTAGTATAATTAGAAAAATTTGTCAAAAACATTTTCCACCACTAACAGTTTACACATATACATCCAATTAAATTACTTATTAAGGTTTTTTCAAGTTAAATTACATCGTTATATTTTATTTTAAAAAAAAAGTAGATATGTTTCTCTATACAAATTTATAAGGTGTGAGATACGAATCTCATACTCTATTCACTGACATTTCCCACACATTTGTGGAACCAACTCAACTAAATCCAATGAAGGGTTTATACAAAATCTCTCATTGATAAAACAAAGTATTAGTAGTTCTAATCAATAAATTCAATAGTAATTAATTTATTTAAAAATGGTAGTTTTTTTTTTTTTTTGAATAAACGTTGGAAATAAACAAGATGTAATTTTATTTTATTTTTGGAGGAAGAAATATATCATTTTCAATGATATCGATTTCATAATTAAAGAACAAAATATATACCAATTGGTGTAGCCAATAGGTATACTCACAAATAAGTGAATTGGAGTTAGGCCATGTTCTTTTGAATTGAAAAAAGTTGAACTATTCTGAATTTAACTGAATGATGTTGAACTGAACTGAACTTAATCTTGTTGAACTGAATCGAATTAAAAATGAATACTGAAACTAAATTTAATAAATAATACTAATAATGTTGCATTATAAATAATAATTAGTCGAATATCCGCACGTTACGCGGATTAAATAATATTATTTATTCAATTTCTTTAGATCTAAAAGTAAATTTGTATTTCTTTACATTCTAATTTAAGTGAAACACTTTGGATTAAAAAAACATAAAATACTCAACTGTTTTCTTCACAATTTTTCTTAGTCGCAATTGTAAAAAGCTGAAAATTGGACTACTATACTTTTAGTCTATCTATCCGCATGTCTTTATTTTTCTTGTTGGCATCGTCTTCCCAATTCTTCAATATATACCATTGGAAAAATATATTCAATTTTTTTTATAAAACATTACATGTTGTATATGTTATGAGATAAATAAAGAATTTGTCAAAAAAAAAAATTCATTTCAATCTTATATCTAATATTATATAACTCCATCCAAGATTTCAAATGATAAAAACCAATGTTTATAAGCTACAATTGAAATTACAGCTCATATAATTTTGAAAGTGAGTTATGTTGGTTTACATATTCGAGTATACAGGTTGATAAACCGAGTTATATACTCAACAAAAGGGATTGAAAAATAATAATAATATCTTTTAATTACACTTGAAATCACTCGGTAGCTTCCTTTACTCTCCCTTCTCTTTCTTCACCCTCCATCTTTTTCATTTCCTGCATTTATGCATATATATTTATATAAAAATTATGAAACTACAATGATCCATATACAAATTGAAGAAAAATATAAGTCATACCTGCAAATCTTTATGGGGGTTTATTTACAAGCAAATAAAAACAGAAAAACACAAATGAAACTCTTTAAACTTTCAAATTGTCTAACATTTTCAAGATTAGAACTCCATATATTAATTAAGCTTACAAAACAAAAAAAGAAGGCCGAAGAATTTAAGTCAGAAAAGCTTGCCATTATTACATGATCAAGGATTGCCAAGTCCAACATTTGCTTAATCAACATCGATTCTAATTTATTTTTTTGCCAAAAATTAGAAATGTGAGTGAAAGATAACATTACTCAAAAGCTAGCTTGAATTAGAAATCAAAATATTTGAAACTTTCATGATAACAAAAAGAGTTAGAAAGGTGAAAAACTAAAGAAGACGATGCAAGATAGTTATACTTTTATATCAATTTTCCAAGTATGTAACTGCAAGTGTCATTAACACCAAGGTTTTAATTTTCCAATTAATGATATGAGAAATTGTAACAACAACAAAGAAGATCAAAAGACAAAGATGACATTAAAACCAATAGACATTTTAATAATTTAATTTTGTTGTTACAAATGAATTTTCACAATTTAATTGAAAGATTGTGAGAATGTTTTTTAAAGAGATATGAGAAAATGTGATGATTCTAAGACTTCCACATCATCAATTTTGCTTAGTTGTCAAGTTTTTAAACAATTCATTTTCTCAGCTTTTAGATTGTTAAAGACTATGATATAAAAAAAATTAAAATCAAGATAATAATAATAATAGTATTAAGAAAAAGTTCATGGCGTGCAATAGCCGCTCCAAATAGTATTGGATATTTGTCACCAATTAGAGAACATGGAATTAGATGTTATATGCCAAAGTTTAGGCGTGGAAAACTTAGGAGAATGGAAGAACATTACAAAGATTTACATTCATCATTGAAAATGAAAGTAGAAGTGACGTTTGGATAGTTAAAAAAAGGTGGAAAGTGTCCTACGATATCCCTCAAATGTCACAAAAGTATCAAATGTCGATTATTGTTTCTACTTTCACGTTTTATACACACTTGGAATATCAATCATAAAATATGGTCTGAATGTTAATAGAATGGTAGATTCAAATATGTTTAATACAGATCGTTAAATTGTCATGTTTACAGTACGGAATACTATAATACAATAAATTTGGAAATTACAGGAAGCAAATGATGATGATGAAAATTGATGAGATCATGTATCATACAGAAGAAAATTATTAGAAAAATAAAATGTAGTAGAATTGTTGAGTTGGTGGAACATTATAAACGTAATTTGACAAAAATATTTATTTATATCTAGCAAATTTTGTAAACAAATTCGACTAAATATATAATTAATAAAAAATATTAATAAATTATATATAATAAATATTTATTAATAATTTATTGATAAGAATAATAGCAAAATAATAAATTAAAAATAAACTGAAATGAATACTGTTGAATTGAACTGAATGTTGCTGAACTGAACTAAACTGAATGTTGCTGAAAATAATTACTGATAAGTTTAAAAAAATATGATCTTAGATGTTGAATCTTGTTCGTTGCAAATTTATTAAAAATAGAAAACACATTCGAAAAAACATGTATGGTAAATGACATCCAAATATATACGTATAATATATACGTGCATCCCTCCCACTAATTAGGAGCACGAAGAGTTGACCACATATAAAGTAGGCCAAAGATGTTTAATTTCCAATTCAATACCCTCAGAATCCTCCCAATTCATCCAACTTCATAATAGTTATGATTTTTTTACATTGTTAGTTTATTCAAATTTTCTCACGTAGTGCAAGAGCTTCAAACTACATTAAGCAAAAAATGCAGTTAGTATGGACTAATGGTTATTAGGTTAACTGTCACTAACATTGACATATAAGTATAGCTACATCATAATCCTTGTACATAACATAGACCTAAGCCACAACAAATGCCTTCTTTCTCTTAAGCTTTGTTTGACATTACTTTCTCATAAGCTAAAAGCACATTTCTCAGCTTTTTCAGATAAACGTAACAATTGGTAAACTGCTGTTAAGAAAAACTGGAAAAGCAGCTATCATCAAAAGCTATCACAATAATTGTAGCTTTTGAGAAAACAGTTGTTAGAACTTATGCAGAAAGCTAATATTGATATTTTTTACTAAATGAATATTTTTCGTTTTATTCTTTGACTTGGAGAACTTACTTTTGTATTGTATTTATCAAACACTTCTTAGCTTTTACCTACTTTTCCCCACAATACTTCTCCCAGAGCAATATCAAATGTGGCTGTAACTCTATGAGTCGTTAATCCTCTTTTTTTCTAAGCCTAAACTATATGCATGTCCCTAAAGTTGTCAAAATATGTCATTTTAGTTCCTCAACTATCAAAATGTGGACATATAGTGTCTTTATTCGATGACATGACATTGAGTTGACAAATGTGAAGAATATTAATTTTAATGTCAACTCAGTGTCACGTCATCAAATAAGGACTCTATAGGTCCACATTTTGATAGTTGAAAAATCTAATAGGTCGTCCCCAAAATTATGGGACTAAAATGATATTTTTTACACAACTTTAAGAACCAACCTATAATTTAAGCCTTTTTTTATCTATATTTGCATTTCATGTTGATCGTGCATGCTTTTTCCTATTTAATCTCAATGTATTTTGTGATTGTAAAATCTATAGGATAAATATTTTCTCATATATTATTGACGAATTAAAGGTATCTATATATACATATATATTTAAGAGTACTTTTAATTTAAATAGTGTATTTTAATCTTTTGAAACTATGAACCTTCCTCTATAACAATTACAAGGAAATTAAGAACTATTGACCCTAAATACAAGCAGAACCGAATACTCCTCTACACGGTTATCGGTGATGTTATGGGAACGTGGTGAGAGATAGAAAATATTCAAACAATTGAATAACTCAGCTCTTAAATGTAGACCTCTTTTTATTATACATAATCCATTTTTTACTTTTTGAATTAAATTTTTCATTTCTTTTAAATTTTTTTACCAAACTACCCCTCTTTCTCTTAAATTTTTCACTTTTCGGTTAGGTTCTTTTTCTACTTTTTCGTTTTTTTCGGCGACGGTGGCGGGGATAGCTGCCTCCGGCGACACTGACAGTCCGGAAAGTCGCCGGCGACAGCCATCCCCACCATCGCCGCCAAATCTAATTTTCCCGAATTATTTTAACCTCCTCCTTATCTTCAAAATAAAATTTTGAGTTTTCCGGCGACGGCGGCGGGGATAGGTGCCTCCGGCGACACTCTCAGTACGGACAGTCGCCGGCCGGACTGACGGAGTCGCCGGCGGCAGCCATCCCACCATCGCCACCGGAAAAACTAATTTACCCGGTTAGTCCGAAAATTTCAATAAAAGAATCGCGAAAACTAACCTTTTTATCTTTTCCCCGTGACGATCCCGAATTATCCATGTCTTAAAACCTAAAACTAATAGATTTTTTGTGAAAAAAATTAAAGAAAAATTAAAGCAGGAGATGGATTTTGAAAAAAATGAGAAAAGGAAATGTTGGTTGAAGGAGGAAGAAGTAGGAGGGGTATTTTTGGAAAGAAAATTGTAGTAGGAGCTATGTACAATAGAAATGGGGGCTATATTTAATAAGACCCTTAAATAATGATATACTAGTAGATATTGATAGCTAGACCGAGAAACTTGTGTTAAAATAAAGGGATAAGTTTAAAAATAATACTTGTGGTTTCATAAATTTGCAATTAGAGGTCTGTGATTTAACAGTCTGCATATAAAGGTATGTGGTATGAAGTTTCTTGCAAAATAAGGTATCCTAAATTACAACTTGACGTTTCAGTTCCATTGAAGTATATTTCGTATTTTTTAAGAAAATGTATATTTACATATCGATAAAACATATCATTTGATGACATTTTCCACTCTCAAATCGAAATCATAAATCATATTATGAACGTTTTACGTTCTTTTATAATTTGACGATTTACAGACTAATTTGATGTTTAAGTCCATTTACAGCTTACAATTCGATTTAAAGGATTAATACTTTGTCAATATAGAGATATAAGTTATTTAAAAGATAAAAATATCATCAAAACTTAATAATGTGATTTCGGATACTCTGTTTTGTAAAAATATTCATACCACATACCTCTATTTGCAAAACAAATCATACCACGTACCTCTGTTTGCAAACTGTTAAACCACAGACACCTATTTGTAAATTGAGCAAATCACGAGCATTATTTTTAAATTTATCCCTAAAATAAAATATAAATGAAACTTGCCGAGTAATAAAATATGAATTGCAATAATGATGAGTATTTATAAGTATATATTTTCTTGAAATTAGGCAAATAAGACCAAGATAAAGTGGCAAACACATAGGGCCCTCTCGGCCCTCATAAAAGAACTTACATGCTCTTTTTCCAATTTCAAATCAAACAATTTAATCAATTAATTATTTGAAAATATTTTTTTGAAAGATTATTTGAAAATATTGGTAATTGGTTTTTTTCTTTTTAAAGTATTGGTAAATGGTTTAAATTCATGAGAAATGGTCCACATTAATTAGTCAGATTTTATTTTATCTTTTCGCTCTTTTCTTGCTCAGCTATAAAATTATACTATGAGTTAGTGAAGCATTTATCCAGAAAATGAGTAAACATGGGAATTTCATTGGTTATTGCTTAAAGCTGAAAAAGAAATTTCAACCTTTGCTTTATCTTTGATTATTATTATTATTATTATTATTGTCACTAGAAAGAATTGCTCAATATGAAAGAAGTATTCTAAGTACTATAAAACCTGAGTTGTTATTAGGTTATTTTTCTTTGAATCTTTGCATCTTTTGGTTCTTATTAATAATAGCAGGATACATTTGCAGGCAGGGGTTGCCATTCTTTTTTCAATAATTATGTTGCACTTTGAAACTTTATCTTTAATTAAACAATAATTTTATTGATCTCCTAACTAATTTTCAAACTTCAATTTATCAAACTTCTTTTAATAAATTAGTATTGACTTAATTGTTTTTGCTAGCTGATTTTTTTGTCAAAACTCACAGTTTGTTCTCTATATTTTGAAAAACTCACTACAAGGTTTCCATTTTTCGTCATAATTAATGTTTTAGTCTTTTTTGTTCATTTTTTAGATTTAAAATAATATATTTTAACTTTCAAGACATACATACTGCAATACAAAATGACTTTATGATTCTGTTATGTCATGCATGTCTGTCCAAATCAAAATATAAAAGTTACAGATCAAAAAAAGATTGACAGAAGGACCAAAAAGTTAATTATAACGAAATATAAGGACCTTGTAATGAGTTTTTCAAAATATGAAAACCAAACAACGAGTTTTGACAAAAGTCAGGAACTAATAAATTATTTGCCTTTTTTTTTTAGAAATTTAATTTTTTTTTCAATTGTTTGGTGGGTGTTTAACTAGCTAATTAGGTTAAGTATTTATGTAAATGTGTTTGATAAAGTATAGTTGATTATTGTGAGAGTGGGGTGAACGAGTAGAGTGTCGCCCAAGGGACCTTTTCTCTCTTTTGGATGAGGTTGACGGTTTCGAGCAGGGATGCCTTCTCGAGTGACATGCATTTCACCTTGATAGCAAGGGTGCTTTTTGAGTCGTCCCCTGTGGGGGAGGCCTCTCTTGATCTTTCGGTTGGTCTGCAGGCTTTCTATACAAGTCGTTCAATTTAAGTTGTACTCTTTAGCTACCGGAAATAGCATAATCACAATCAATCAACTCTCTAATCAAGAAATTGAAATATGAGATGTACATCTTTGCAAATGAGTTTCCGACATGGATTTATTTTAGGAAAAATTTAACGGGATTAAATTTGCCCAATTATGCAAGATGACAAAGAACATACATCTCAAGATTGCATACATACCAGAAGCAGAGTTAAAAGCTTCGTCCCTATTATAAAGAAGAAGAAGAATTGAAGAACAAAACACAAGACTTACACGTATATGCAAGCAAACACTATAAAGAGAACTCAAACCTCTCTCTCTCCTTCTTCTTCTTCTTCTTCTTCTTCAAATTCTAGTTCTTGTAATATATAGCACTTCATTTTTTAACCTTGGTGATTAATCTAGTTCATAGTAGAACATTGTAAATAGTTATCAATTGTTGATTAACTGTTGTTTAGTCCTTATTTTACCCTATTTCTATCCTAATTTTCTTCAACATTTCAGGCTAAATCAATCAACTATGCATATTGTTGAGCTAATAAAGTACAAAATTCGTAAAATACCAATTTTAGTGGCAACTCATATGAATTTAGACACAAACAACCTTTTTTGCTAAAAACAAAGCGTTTTGGCTTGAACTGTCGCATGAAGCAGGCATAAGAGAGAGAGAACTTATTTGGTGAACCAACTATAGTTTCTTATTTATTGTAGTCTTAAAACTATTTTTTATCATTTCCAGCACTTCGTTAGTTTGCTAAATTAACTTTTCCAGAACTTTTAGTCTATTTAATGGTTTTAGCTCCTCTTATATTTTGTACTTAACAATTTTGTAACAAGAGTTAGAGTTTTAATCTTCATTGCTTTGTTTTTTACCACATTACCTTGTTCATATCGCTTGTTCTTCAACACCCAGTTGGTTCCAAAATTGTAAAATCGAACCTTAAAATCAAAGGTGGTGTGATTTATATAGTTAGTTTTTTTTCTCTATATCTCTCTATTTGTATTTCTTATTCTTTTTCTTTGTATCTTCTTCTTTCTCTCTGTATCTTCTTCCTATACTTGAATTTGCTTCAAGATGGTATGCATTCATTTTTTGTGTGTGTTTTTTCTTTTAAGTAAATTTAAATTATACTCTTATAAATATAAGTTGATTAGTAACTAATTGTGTTAAAATATATGCCCCCATTCTAGACTTGGCTCATATTTGCGTGCTAACTATACGCTGAACATATGCTGAAATATGTTGTTCTATTTGTAAAATATTCAATTGAAACTATAATTATTTAATTTTCTTATGCTTATTTCAAATTTTATTATTGCTTCTAGTTTTAGTTTTTGCAGATTAGGTGTATTTGAATATAAAAAAATATTAGAAACATTTGCAAATTCAGTTTGGCGTAATTACAGAGTGGGGGGTATTTACAGATTTAAAGAAGAATAGAAATGAAAGAAAGCTTGGAGGGGAGAGAGCAATAGAACTCATAGAGAGAGATAGAATAGGTATACCTTAGAGGTTGTTTGGTATACATGAGAATTTAATTCCCGTGAGAAGTTCAAATTCATAGGAAATTATTTCCTTAGTGTAATTTCCATGAAATAGTCAAAATGTGTTTAGTTGACATTAAGGAATTTCAAATTTCCATAATATTATGATGGGCCCACGTTTTTTAAAGGGAGAGAGAGAAAATAGGTGATGTGTCTATTTGATCGGCGTTGACCGGTAATCTTGACCTGTTGTACACCACGGTGGGAGGTTATCCAAAAGTTGGGTATATTAGTGGAAAAAAAATTTGATTGTACTCCAAATTGGGAAAGAGAGTAAATATGATATACCATGGGTGTATTTTACCCTTTAGAGTTTGGTAGAAGAAACTCTCCAATTATTATCACTCAAAATAGTATTTGTGTAAAAAGGTTAGTTTTTATGTGTGCTACTGTATATAAAAGTACTTAATTGCATGAATATCTTATTACATTGAATTCAAAATGTAGTTTAATCATGATCGTTGTATTTTCGATTGAGTTTTAATGATTTTGCTTGTTCATCAAAAAACTAAAATATTAAAAGCTTCCTAACATAGAACTTAGACTATCATCACCCATATAATTATATTTTTGCTTATTTTGTTTGATTTTATTATATAGATGTACGATAACTGAAAAATGTATAACAACATGTATTTTGTAGTCCCAAGTTATGATTGATATTTTTGGAGGTTATTCCTTGTTAATGTTGGATATTTGGGAAAAAAACTATATATATATGAAAAAACAAGTTAATTAAACAGGTGGGCACCGAATAGAGTATAGTAAGATTAGGAGATTTTCATAACTTGATTGCAGAATTGAAGTGTCGCCATCAACTCATTCTATCAATTATAATACTATCCATCCAGAGAGAGCACACGTCATAGATATGGACTCATCCTCCACTTTCTTCAATAATCCTCAACAACTACTTACCTAATTAATTAATTAATCATCTATTCTAATTATTACATTTCGATAGCTTGCCCCCAAACTACCTCCATTTTTCTTACTCTTTCATGAAAGAAAATGGAGATTGAAATTTTATTATTATTATTGTTATTATCGCTTTATCTTCACGTAATCAAGTAAGCATTTTTCCTTTTCAATAAATTCTTTGACATATTACAGAATGTTTCATGATTTATTTTATTTAGTGGGGAGTGTTTTAGGGTAGGGGTAATAGTAGTTTTTGAGAGTTTCACACCAGTTTTAATCACGTTGTTAATTGGATGATGAATTTTGTAGACTGAGTCATCATGAGTTTGATGTGTCTTCTGTAGGCCTCCAAATTCTTCTTGCTGCAGATGCTAATGGCGAGGATGTTGCCAAAATTAACTCAGACGCAACCTTTTTTTATTGTTTTTAATTTTTTTCTTTCCGAGATTGTTATCTTTCTACATTACCAAAAAAATAAAAAATTAGACATAACATTTCCTTTAAGATCTTAAAGTACTAACTATTTGCTGGCTTTTTCTATTTTAACATATAGTGTTTTTTTGGAAGGACAATTATATAGTTTTTTATATTGGACAATTTGATTTTATAAAAATTTATTTATATCATATAATCTTCTTCTAGCAATTATTTTTCGAAATTCGAATCACTTTCTATTAGTTATCATGTCATCTTCATTTATGTGCAATTTTATTCTATTAGTTTTTTAGTTTGTACTTTTGTCTTGATTTCTTTATCGAATTTTTTATTTTAGTTGTATAATTTTTAAATATAATTATATTTCTTATTTACGTTTATGAAAAAAAAGAAGTCAATTTTTGACCCCTGCTGAATTGGGAGTCGCCACTAAGTTACAATAAGGTTTTTCTCTACTAAATAAGTTACTATTGTTTATTGCTATTCTAATGTAACTGTTTCTATTGTTGTTTACTTTTTATTGCGGCTGTTGTTTGATTAATGGTGTCTGGTAATAAAATGACTAATTTGAACATAATAAATTTTCATTATTATTGTAATCAATAGTAAGGGAGGGGTTCAAGTGTGACACTTTTGAGGTGGTGTGACAAGGTTTTAATGGTGTGCAACATGTGGCAATTGTGTAATTAAATGAAAAAAGATGGCATAATTTAAGGGGCATACACGTGTATGATGAGGGAATGGGCTGATGATGTCAGCGCTGATGTCATCGCAGGAGAGAGAAAAGTTTTTTATTTCTTTTCTTTAAAATACATTTTCCCGATGATCCCGAACTCGAATTTCGAAAAATTTTATACCGTTGGACTCGTATTAATTAGCCGGTCATTTTGAGATCCCCTGTGGTCAAATAAAAACGATTTTTTTCATTTTGGAATATTTGGTAATAACTTTTGAAATATTTGGTAATGACTTTACACTGAAAAACTTATCAACGATATTCCAAAACTGTTCAACGATATTCCAAAACTGTTAAACGATATTCCAAAACTTATCAACGATATTCCGAAACTGTTAAACGATATTCCAAAACTTGTCAACGATATTCCAAAACTGTTCAACGATATTCCAAAACTTATCAAACAATATTCCAAAACTTATCAACGATATTCCAAAAATTAGAACCAAGATAAAATTAGAAAAAAATAGATAAAATTAGAAAAAAAACATATTTTCACTTGAGAAATGGCTGCAAGTTGTGGCTGATGAGTTTAACATTTCTGAAACATGCTGGTTTGCATGAGATGTAAGTGTAAACCACAATCAACTTTAATTAGAATTGATTGAGAACATGATGTAAACAATCTGATAATACAGCTTCTCACAAACCTGAGATCAATAATGTTACAAATAGATAAAATGTTACATTAAGGTACAATTTTTACATCCTAATTACGGAGTTGGAACTTCGGAGAGTCTTTATTTTTTTACAGACATGAACTTTGCCCAGCTAAATCACCAGACACCTTCACCCATTTGGAATTCATCGAATCGACGACATTCTCCGGCAATCTATCTATCTTTTTCCGCCGTTTAAGGAGAAGAGAAGAGGAGTAGAGACCGGTGAAAAGAAGTGTCGGAGAAAATGAGAAGAAGAGGGGAGGACGACCGGTGGAGGAGTATCAGGAGGTAGTGTCACTGGTGGCGGAGGCGTGGCTGGTGGCAGAGTCGCCGGAGGAGGAGCGGCCGGTGGAGGCGCGGAAACAGGTGGTGGAGGTGGAGGCTAGGTTTGAAGCGGTGTTTTTAGTTGAACAGGGCTTTTGTGAGGTTTGTTAGCTGGGCTTTTTGTGAGGCTTGTTAGTTGGGCCTTTTGTCACACCATAAAAATATGTCACTCCAAATGACCTTGTCACATTGGATCCCTCCCCTCAATAGTAATTTATTTTTATGAAAAAACAATGTTTTGCTGCTTCTTGAAAGCAACTATTTCTCACATAAACAGAAACATCTTGTTCTAGTTTCTACTTGAACACCAAATTATATGCTTTTTAGGGGAGTTAAATGCACCAATGGTCACTCAACTTTATTTTGTCTCAATAAAGTCACTCAACTTTCAGTTTTGTCTCAATTAGGTCATTTCATCAACTTAAAAATAAATTAAATACCAAAGTAGTGATCTGGCTGCCATGTTGGCATAAGTCAACTTTTGACCGTTGACTTTGACCGCCACGTGGCGGCCACCTAGGAGCCACATGTCGTAAATTTTTATAATATATCTAGGTGGTTGCTACGTGGCAGTCAAAGTCAACGGTAAAAAGTTGACTTGTGCTGACGTGGCATCCACATCACTATTTTAGAATTTAATTTATTATTTAAGTTGATGGAGTGCCTAATTGAGACAAAACTCAAAGTTGAGTGACTTTATTGAGACAAATTAAAGTTGAGTGACTATTTTAATACAAGAAGCAAAGTTGAGTGACCATTGATGCATTTAACCCCTTTTTAGGGTGTTGGTTTCTCCATTTTGCAAATGCTTAGATGCTTAGCAAAAAACAGCTGCAAAATGGAGAAACAAACACCTCTAGTTTTTATTAGTTATTAATATAATTTTTAATTCCATAATTTTAGGGTAAATTTCAAAAAGAAGACTGTTTGGTTACAATGTTTTTCAAAATGGTTTGTATTTTTATTTTATTTTTTTTCAAATTTGCCGTTTGATTACAAAAGCTCTCAAATTGAGTACTATTTTATTGATATTATCAAAATGATCGTTAATAATCTTAAAAAAATATTTTTAAAAATTTGATAAAATTTTGAACAACTTTAATCCTTTCATTTCTTACATTTGAGATTATTTAAGTATAATTTAGTGAGAAAAGAGAAAATAAACGTTTAAAGGGTTAAAATTTTGAATGACAATTTAAAAAAAATCAAAAGTGTTATTCTTTAATAACTGTGATATTAAATAATTTTAATTTGTAGAAAAATCTATTTTGGAAATTGTTTAGGTAAAATTTTAAGGCTTATCAATTTGAAAATTTGTATACCAATTTGGGAATAAAATAGACCACCAACATCATTTGGAAAACATCACTGCCAAAAAATTTTAATTTATTCTTTTTACTTTTTCTTTCATTTTTCTATTTTGTTGTTGAATATTCATATTTATAATAAACCTTGGTTCTCGAGTTTGTCTTTTTAATTTACCCTATAAATTTATTTAGGTTTACATGTAATAATATATTTTTAAGGATACAAACCAGTATAATTTATCAAAATTTAATTAAATACTCAACATCAACATGTAATGTTTATCCTTATCAGTTATCATTACAAACTTCAAGTATATATATATATATATATATATAGAGATCTTGATATACATGAGAATTTAATTCCCGTGGGAAGTTTCAATTCATAGGAAATTATTTTCTTAGTGTAATTCTCATGAATAGCCAAAATGTGTTTGGTTGACACCAAGGAATTTGAAATTTCCATGAATTTTAAATGATCAAGGGGGGGCTAGGTGATTAATTTTCCACATTATGTGGGAATTTTGAATGCCTCTATTTTCTCAATTTCATGTCAACCAAATAACTGGTCAAATAAGAAAATCATAGAAATTTCTATTGCCTACATAAATACATATATATCAAACAACCATATAAATTGATGATTAGCATTATTAAGGTAAGGATGGGATATCATTATTAATTGGGAAAATGTTTTTATATATGGATACAGGTAGTTCAATAAACTTGTTGGGCACTAATTTGATGATTAACAGCACCATCTAGCTGGAAATTCTCATAATAACTAGTAATTGACTTTAATTTCCATATTAAAATGAAAATATGCTCCATCACAACACAACCTCATACTTTAATATTGGTTTTAACAGACTTATCTTGCTCGTTTTGAAAAGGCTAGAATCTGTATACACGACTTAAAAATAAATAATTAATAATTTATACTTAACAGACTAATCTTGATCGTTTTCTTTATCTTGCTCGTTTTCTAATACCATAAATATTTAGGGTTTTTCTATGGTTACTCTGTTTCTTACAAAGTAACCATTACTTTGTCCACTACCACCATTATATGAGAGTAGTGAATTTTGATCAAACAATGAAGACAAAGTAATTATTACTTTAAAGTAACAATAGCTTACACCAAATATTTATTATTGCGCACAAAAACTTGGACTCTTTTCTATGAGTACAAAAACTTAGGCTGTAAAAATTATCAATTTTCTTTTATTATTTATATAATACATAGTCATATAAGATACTGTCTCCATTATTTTTTATATGTTTTTTAAGATTGTTCATTAAAACCAATAAACCATTAATTAGAGTAATAAAATGACTAATTTACCCTTTCCAAATCACTATTTTCTATGCAAACTTTTTCTCTTTTTAATGTTTAAGGCTAATTTGCATTAATTATTTGACATCTCTCTTATCATAAATGATGACACTTATTGATAAAAGTGCATTGATAATGCGAAACGTCATATAAAAAAATAACAAATTGAAAACTTCAAAACGTCATATAAAAAAGAATAAATGGAGTATAAAAAAAGGTTCAAATAGAGCTCATGATTTTTTTTTAATTTTTTTAACAAACACCAACTTATGGTTTCAATTTTTATAAAAGAGATTCAAAGTTTGATTCGTTTAGCAACTAAAAGTATTTATACTAACTTAACATCGTTATCAATTGTTTATAATGCAGTTTGACTAAATATTTGATTAAGGGTTGTGGTTTGCATTTTCTGCAAATAACAATCGTATTGTTCGCAATTTTATAAAAAAGGAGTACTAGGGTTGCTTTTATTATCATATAATAGTTTTGTACTAACATCATTTAAACTTATAAATTACTATATAGAGGAAGGATTAAGTGAGAACACCTTCCATATGCGAGAACACCTTATATGTGAGAACACCTCCAAAACTACGTAGTTTTAGTAATGAGAGAGGGTTAAAAGGGAAATTTGTCATTTTTTCTTAATAGACACGTATGGGATTTAAGAGCAGGAGAGAGAAACTTGTACTTTTTTTAATTATTGTTTATTTCATTTTGTTTAAATAATTTTTTCCGAATTTCCCGAACTCCGATTTGAAATTTTTTTATACCGTTGGATTTGTTTTGACGAACGCTTATTTTGAGTACCATTGTTGTTAGGTAAAGTCGATGTTTTAATAATTTGAACATATGTGCTGTAATTTTGAGCATGAGTATTAATTGTAGTTAATTTGCACTTTTTCATTGTTAAAATATTAAAAAAACTAATATCATCACTAAAATTGGATGATTTTTTCATGTTTCGATCCTTAATTTTAACATATTATCACGAAAACTAGATAATTTCATGAAACATTATACTAATATTATTATTTTTCCATCAATACTATCAATTGACACATGTTTAAAAACTTAAAAATTATGTTCAAAAAAATATTTCATATTTTCAAAAACTTAAAAGTATGCTCAAAAAAATAAGCTGCATGTTCAAGAACTTAAAATTCATGTTTACAGCAGCAATAAAACTTAAAATTGTTATGTTCAAAAAAATATTTTGCGTGTTCAAAATTTTAAAAAATCGTTTTTACATAAGCATCATGGATCTTAAAATGAACATCTAGACGACACGAGTCCAAACGGTATGATAATCGTCAAAATCGGAGTTTGGAAAAGTCGGGAAAATGTTTTTAAATAAAAATAAAATTAAATGAAAAGTCAACAGCACCACATTTCTCTCTCCTCTCTCATGCGCAACAATGAATAAGAAGGGACAAATTTCCTTTTTGGTCCTCTATTATTAATAAAACTACGTAGTTTTGATGTGTTCTCACATATAAAATTATTCTCACATATGGAGGTGTTCTCACTTGATCCCTCCCCTTACTATATATATATAATAAAAAAAAGGAAGTCCATAGAGCAATTTTTTTCCCTTATCATATATAATTTGTATAAAAGATGATCATTATATGATTTTAACAAGGCTTAATAGGGCCCTCAAACTTGTCTCCAATTAACAAGTGACACCTCGAACTTTGAAACGTTACAAAAATCCCCTCTAACTTGCTTAATTGTATGAACTAACCCCGCAAAAACTCTCAATTGTAACAAGTAACCCCCATATCCGGCAAGGTCCAATTGCACTTAGAGAGTGGACTACACTCGCGACACGTGGCAGCATATTATTGGTTGTCAAATGCCACATGTATAAAAAAAAAAGAATTAAACAAAAATTAATATGTCTTCTTCTTCTTCTTCATATGTTCTTGTTCTTCATTTTCATATTTTTTTTCTTAATTTTGATTCTTTCTTTTTCTTTTTTTTTCTTTTTCTATATCCATTAAAATTGCTTTGCTTTACTTTTTTTTTTCTTCTTCTTCTTCTTCTTTTTCTTTTATTCGGAAATCTGGAAACATTCCAGATTCGGAAATCTGAAAATTTTCCAGAAATCTGGAAAGTTTCCAGATTTCCGTCGGAAATCTTCCGAATCTGGAAACAAAGAAAAAGGAAAAGAAAAGAGAAAGAAGAAGAAGAAGAAGAAGAAGAAGAAGAAGAAGAAGAAGAAGAAGAAGAAGAAGAAGAAGAAGAAGGAGGAGGAGGAGGAAAAGAAAAAGAAAAAGAAGAAAAATAAAAGAAAAAGAAAAAGAAAGAATGAAGAACATGAAGAACAAGAGAGAGAAATGAAGAATTAGTTTTTTTTTTTTATTTTTTATACTTTTTCTAATTATTTTAATTAATTTTTTTTCATTTTTCAACCCTTTCACGCGCCCCAACGCGTTTGAATCTCACTCTCTCTGCCATGTCAGCAATTTAGGGTTAGTTCATACAATTAAGCAAGTTTAGGGGGATTTTTGTAACGTTTCAAAGTTGGGGGTGTCACTTGTTAATTGGAGACAAGTTCAGGGGGTAATACTCTATTAAGCCTTTTAACAACGAAGGCTTGCAAAATGAACAAATACAAATACATTTATTGTCTTTTGAAGTTGTTCATTTTTTTTCCACCTAGCTCCTTCGATTTAAGGGACAATTTATTAGTCACTCGAATTTGTCATTTTTTTCACTAGGCTCCATCAAATTGTAATTTCTATTTACTTGACCCTCTCAACTTGTCAAATGTGAGTCATTTTACCCTTTTTATGCTGATGTGGAATAAATTTTTTATTACCTCTTATATTATGTCATGTAAGCACAAAAAAACAAAATGAGTCATTAAGCAAAAGATTAAGCAGCAACATATATATATTAAAGATCTTACGAAGAGTCACAATTTGTTTATTATTCTTAAATTATTCATCTTGATTTTTTATTCTTTTCAGTAAATATTTACTTAGAAATATATACGTGTTTGTCAAAGATATAGGGTCTGTTTGGCAAAGAGCTTTTTGGAGTAAAATTAGAGGATTTGACCGAAATTAGAGGTTTTGACCATCCAAACCTCTAATTGTGGTGTTTGGTAGAAAGAGGTTTCAAAGAGCGGTTTGGCCTCAATAAGCTAATTTTGAAAAGGCTCATCTTAGGAGCTTTTTCAATTAGCGGATTGACACATTTACCTTAATTGACTTTTTTTCTCTACTTCATTCTCTTTCAATTCCGTGGATAGAAGTAAAAAAAAAATAATATACATATTTTTATATTATTTTCCATTGATTTCTTGCTTCAAATTTAAAAATAATTATAATAATTCAGTCTTTAATTAAATAGTCTTTTTGGAGGTGGTTCTCGAGGTGTCAACTTAGTTAGGATGTCGAGTCCTCTTCCTTGCCTTTTACCCAGTTTTTATTCCAAAAAAGAAAAACTACATATAATAATTTATTTAATATCGAGCATCTCCACATAGTTGATAATTTGATCTCTATATGACACATTAAGCTTTAATTATCATTTCCATCATTTTCTAATTTTAAAGATAAATTTTTTTTATTTAAGTTTAGTGATATTTTAAAATTTACGTCTATATCCGTAAAAAAACCCGAAATCTTTACCAATTTCAATATTTATATTGAACAATATTAGACTATACTTTATATTGTTTTAAAATATATTTCCTATATATCAAAAATCAAATGTTCTTATTTGTCATTTTATACAAATAGCTTTTAACAATTAGTTAAATTTTACCAAACAAGTTTACACAGACCGCTAATCGAATCAGCCGGTCAAATCGGCTAGGTAAAAGTCAATAAGCTAACATCTAATGTAATCAGCTATCAGCTAACAACTAATACCTAAACAGATTTGCATCCGATAGCTATATTTTCTTCATTTATAGCTCGTTCAGTTTAGCACGGGCGGAAATGTTGACTTAAGCCATAGATCTGTAGATCTACGGGAGTGCAATTTCAGGAAGGACATAGATCCGATTTTCTAGAAAAGCATGATGTTGAATAATGGTTTTCGATTGTTTTTTTGCAGATCCCGAATCTCAAGAAATATATGATGTATTATGTCTTTTTTTAGTACCTTTATGGTGTCTTAGGCTCTATGTAACGTTTTTTTGCCCTATATGCGGTTTATAATGGCTTTTGCATGTATATTTGTGAGGTTTAATTCCTCAATTTTTCTTTGATTATCATCGTGCTGTGATTTTTCTATATTATTCAATAATATGATAACTCTTCTAAAAATAAAATAAAATACCTAAACAGAGTATAAAATAAAATATCTAAACAGAGTCGTACAATTAAAATTTTATTTTAATACATATTTTATATTAGTATAAATGTTGTAAATAATAAGTATTAGTGCATTCCTCAAAAAAAGTATTAGTGCAAAACTCTTATTTGGTAATAAAATTAATTTCCATACCTTTTCTTTGAATTTTAAAATACCGAATGATATTTGCAGAAAATGCAAACTAAGAACAATTCTTCAGTTTTTTTTTTTTTTTGTTAAAGTTGAGGTTATCTTTCATCAAATTGTGACATCAATAATTATTAATACTGTTAGCGTAAAGATCTTTAATTACTAATAAAATCAAATCTTGAATCTCTAATTGCAAAAGCTGAAACCAAAAGATGGTCGTTGCAACACGAAATATTCGTTGCAAAAGTTGAAACACATAAATTAAAACTATTTGTATTATGAAGAATAAATTAGTAAATTTTGTTTAAATAAACGCAATAAAAACAAAAAAACTCAACTGGTCTTTCATAATATCTTCTTTGTTAACAATAAATGTGAGGGCACTCACTTAATAACATCTAGTACCAGTTTAGGATAGTTTGGTAGCCCTTTGAACTTCCTTTCCTTCAATTTATTCCATTTACATCCAAAAATATCTATAATTTCCATAATGCCCCTTATACTCAAATATTAACTCTTCTTTCTCCTCGCCTTTTCACTTATTTTCCCGCGATAACACTGGCTAACTCGTAATCGTAACGCCCAATTGTAAAAGCATTTTTTTATAGTAAATTTTGTGCAAATTAATCAAATGCTTTTCTATATTTCTGTGTTGGATTTGAACTACAGATTTCATTGGTGAAGTAAATCATTGCATCTACTATCCAAGTAATTAGAGCAATTTTTTTTCAGGAGCGATTCATTTTTTCCAAAACTCAAAATGCAATATCTTGTTGTACATTGAAATTTATTTTGCATATAAATTAAATTTTTTCTTATACTTTACGTATAGTACTCAAAGATACCCAAAAGTATAAACTAGGCATAAAAAGAAATTAGCTCGATATAACTACTAAACACTAAATTGAGAAAAAATTAAGAAAATTAAATATGGTATCTTTTTGGGTATTGCAAATAAAGATAGTATTGGATATGGAATAGAATCTCGTTTTTGGAAGATGCATAAATAATTAATATAAATAAGTAATCAGCTAATCTTAAACAAAAGCTTAACTATCCTAAGATTATGCAAAAAGTTAAAATCTGTTCAAATCTAATAATGTAGGACAAAGCTAGTTGCTTAGTTTTGAAATTTGCATTCTACATCTACTAAAGCAAATAAAGAAAAAAATAAAAGGGTGTTCCAAAGTCCAAAACAGCACAATAATTCAAGCCCTTTTTCGTCATTTAATAATCGGACTTTTTGTTCTTTTTGGCCTTTAACAATTAATGGTTTCAAATAAATGTTTTATTGTTTCCTGTTTTTTAATAGAGCACTATATTTTCTAACTTTTGAGCTTAAGATCCTGTTCTTTTGAACTGTAAAATTTTGAACTGAATAATGTTGAACTGAACTGAATAATGCTTAACTGAAAATAAGTGCTAATAAGTTCAAAAGAATACGCCTAATTTGTACTTACAGGAGTTTAAAAAACTATTTTGATAATAAATATAATCGTTTACGTCAATAAAATTAATCATTTTTTTTATTATGTAAACAAATTATATATAAAATTAGGTGACATTTATTTGAAATTAAGGTTAATTAATTAAGTAATATTTTTCCTTTTTGGTTCTGCGTGTATTTTTATTTTCAGAGTGTACAGAGAAAGCAGAAGCTACTCTGCAGAGAAGAGAAGAGAAGAGAAGACGAAGAGAGAGAAAATAGAAAAGCACAGAAAACAGAGCAAACACAAGAATGCTGAACACGACGCGCTAAACCCTAAACTCCTTTTCTTTCCATGGAAAATCCGACACTTTCTCGGCAACCAAACATGATCTCTTCTTCTAAGAAGACCTGCAATGGCGCCTCCAACTCCATCTACGACGACGTTTTCGGCGGCCCTCCTAAGTTCGGAGCTCCGACTCTCTCGCCGCGCGTCGAAGATTACACCGAGATTTTCGGGAGCTTTCACTCCTCACGCGCTTCTTCTATTCCCGTGCTTGATCTTCCATCCGTCGATGATGATCCTGCTGACGTCTTCTTTGATGTTCGTAGCTCCGGTTTTGACTATTCTGATGTGTTTGGTGGAGTTTCCGCCCTTGATTTTGCAGCTTCCTATGAAGACTTGATCAACGGTCATGATCATTCCTCTGATGATGCTTGGTAATATGATCATATTTTCTTTTACTTAAATTGATTTTTTGTTATCATTTTTATGTTGCCCGGATACGAATACAGACACCAGAAACGTTATTTCTAAAACATAACCTTCATACAATAGCCTAGTAAGGAGAAGCGTTTCCGGGTTTATTCTGCGTTTTTTCAACTAGAATAAATGCGGTTTTTTTTATGTGCTTCCAATAGGACTCCAGCTGAAGCTGATAATCTATCAGAAGAATCCGGTCGTTCTGGAAAGAACCAGTGCTCATCAAATGGATACTCAAGTGACTCGATTGATGGTTGTATGGAATTCAACCTTTCGTATAATAAAGCTAGTCGACAGTACAATGAAGATTCGTTGAATGGGATTGGACACACGATGCAGCTGCATGATGTTTCTGGATATACTTTTGTGGTTGATAAAACCTCTTCCTTGCCGAACACGGGCTATTTGCAGGCAAGAGATGATGATAAGCATCATCTCGATGTTAACTACAGTGGAGAAATGTTGAGTGGGAGGCACCTCATGTCACAAACGTTAACTACTGATGGGTTGTTCTTTGGAGATGATGTTGCAGCTCATAGGGCATTTGTCAGAAATGGTTCGGGGTTTTTAACCATTTCAGATGTTAGCTTAAGAACTCACCCGTCTCATTTGCCGCCACCATCTAGACCGCCACCAGCATTGGATGTCGAAAAGAGAGACTCTGGTAAAACGACAAGCAGTTGTAGGAGTGTTGCCTCTGAAGAGAGTGCTGGTGATAGTTCTCCCCCTTATTTTGATGTAGAGGTGGATGGAAGTTCATCTGCTGCAGCTTCAGCTGCTGCTATGAAAGACGCCATGAAGAATGCTCAAGCAAAGCTAAAATGTGCAAAAGAATCAATGGAGCGGAAGCGGGAGGCTTTTCATACCCGTACAAAATTAGATTCAAAGAATAGTAGAAGCAACAAGGAAGAAAAGATGTCTGAGATGGATAATGGCTTTGGTAGCGTAAAAGGTAAAGGAGGGGAGAGTAGTATGCAAAGAGGAGAAGATATTGGAGTTGAATTTTCTATCATGGAGGAGAAACCGAGGGTCAGAAAAACATGGCAGCTAAATACAGATTCAGTAGATGGAAAATATCATATAAATATGGCCAAAAAATCCGAAGAAGAGAATCAAGGTCGGGGGTCATTTTCGTCTCAAGGGTCAGACTTTATTGATGTAGCTGGTGAATGGAAAGAAGCTACTCAGTTTTTTGAATTGGTAACAAATAAATCCAAAAAGATCTTTGACCAGGAGAACGGCAAACCTGTTTTGGAGAATCAATCAATATGTTATGAGCGTCCGAAGAAGGAAAAACGGACAACTGTAGATAGATTACAGGGGCACCGAGAAAATGACAGCAAATTTGGAGCAGATCACGAGCTAGAGTATTCTGAAAACAATTCTGGACTACCAATCAGCGCTTTTCAACATAACAGAAGTGTACAGATAACCCAAGAGGCTTGTAAAGAGGAACGGAATGAGAAGAAATTTAGCATTGACTTGCACTCTGGAGATACCGAAAAGAGAAGAATAAGAGCTCACGACTTACAGAAACATTCAGATTCTCGAGAGGTTATGGATAAAGCTAGTAGGAAGACTATGAAGCACAAAGATAAAGGATCACAGTGGAAGGAGGACAATAGAAGTATGGGCAATGTGAAAAGATTCCCTCATGGAAAGGAAGAAAGTGAAAGAAGATCAAGAAATGCTTTCCAGCTTGAAGAAAACGAGAAAAAGTTCCTCGCGACCTATGAGCCAGCAGAAAATGAGATTAGGCTGAAAATAGTAACTCAGACAGAGGAAACAGAGAAAACAAAAAAGGCTGTTTGTGAGCTGGAAGAAAATGAGCAGACATTAAGAGAGGCTTTTGGGCGAAAAGAAAGTGAAAGGGGACGAAAAAAGGGTTTGAAGAAGGAAGATAATGAGAGGGGACTGATAGAGAATAGTGAGAATGAAGAGAGACTGAGGAGACAAAGAGAGGCAACTGAACAGGAAGAGAATGAGAAGAGACAAAAAGAGACTCATGAAAGAGAAGCAAATGAGAAGAGACAAAGAGAATTACTTGAAAAAGAAGCAAATGAGAAGAGATTAAAAGAGGCTAAGAATAAGGAAGCGAATGGGATTAGACTCAAAGAGAATCTTGAGAAGGAAGAAACTCAGAGGAGGCAAAGAATAGCTCTTGAACAGAAAGAGAATTCCAAGCGAGAAAGAGAAGAAAATGAGAAGAGACTAAAGCAGGCTCTTGAGATGGAAGAGATGGAGAGGATGCAAAGAGAGGCAGTTGAAAAGGAAGATAATGCAAATAGAGAAAGACAAGAGAATGAGAGAAGACTAAAACAGGCTCTTGAGAAGGAAGAGATACAGAGGAGGCAAAGAGAGGCTGCTGAACGGGAGACTGCGAAGAGAGAAAAAGTAGAAAATGAGATGAGACTGAAAGAGGCTCTTGAGAAGGAAGAAAACAGGAGGAGGCAAAAGGCAGCAGTTCGTCAGGAAAAGAATGAAAAGAAACAAGAACAGGCTTTTGCAACAAAAGAATATGTGGAACAGCAGTTGGAGGTCAGCAAGGTTAGATGCAAGGAGGTTTTCCAAAGAGAAGAAATTGAAAGAATAAAGGAGGCTTGCAAGAGTGAAGGTGGAAAGAGACTGGAGGAAGTCAAAGAAATTGAAACTGGACTAAAAGCAGATGAAGAACCAGAAACGGGTTTGAATACGTCTGAAGCTAAATTCAAGTGGAAAGAGATGGAGACAAAACATGTGGATGCTAGTGAGGATGAAAAGCAAAGAGGATTAAAGAAGATGGGGAACGATTTCATTGAACTAAATCAAGCATGGATGCTTAATAACAACGAGATTAGCGGAACAGCTAAAATAGCGGGCATGCACGAGAACAGCAGGGAACTGGAAGGAACTAAGGAGATTACTCGTGAAGAAACTAGCAAGTTGTTGTCTGGTCTGAGAAACGGAGAGGCGGAAGTAGCATCTGGCATAGTCGAAGACACTGTGGAAGATGTTACTGTCACTGAACACAAGACCGATAGGAAAATTAATAGAATCTTTCAGGCTAGTTTAGATACTGGAAATCAAGGAGTGAAATTTCCTTATGAAGGAATTGAGAGAGGGAAGAATAATGAGCACTTACATCAGGAACATAACAAGTTTAGTTTCATGTCAGCTGGTGCAGTGATAGAGCCCCTTGAAACTGGAAGGAAAATAAAAGGAGCTCATACCATCACTGAAGTGAAAGGAAGCAATCAAACAGCAGCTCAGCAAGTTCATGCAAGCCAGAGCACTGAAAGAAGAGTGAAGAACGATACCCTTCTCCAAGATGACAAAGAATCTGAAAGAATGAAAAGAGAAAGGGACTTGGAATTGGAACGCCTTAGAAAATTGGAAGAAGAGAGGGAGAGGGAAAGGGAGAGAGAGAAGGATAGGATGGCTGTTGACAGAACAATACTTGAAACTCGTGAAAAGGCATATGCTGAAGTTCGTGAAAGGGCAGAACGGGCAGCTGTGGAGAGAGCAACTGCTGAAGTTCGACAGAGAGCACTTAATGATGCTCGTGAAAGATTAGAGAAGGCTTGTGCTGAAGCTAGGGAGAAGTCCTTCCCAGATAACAAGGCATCTATGGAGTCCAAGCTAAGGGCTGAGCGAGCTGCAGTGGAGAGAGCCACTGCAGAGGTAAGAGAGCGTGCTTTCGGAAAGGCAATGGCTGAAAGGACCACTTTTGAGGCTAGGGATCGAGTTGAAAGATCTGTTTCGGATAAATTTTCTGCTTCTAGGAATACCGGAATTAGACCCAACTCTTCATCCTCTGTGAGTATTCTCTTAGTTGCTTTTATTCTTTTTCCCCTTGAACCAAAGTCTCCCCGAAAGTCCGTTTTGATGGATGTACACTGAATGGCAGGAGCTTCAGGATCAACAATCACAGGGTGCAGGGGTACTTAATGGTTCAAAATATCAATATTCCTCAGTCAATAGTGGTATGTTGTTTATTAAGAATCCGGATTATTTGTTTATTTATTTTTGTGCGTGTTGGATGATTCTATCAATCTTCCATGCACCTACATATATTGGCCTTCTTTTCTTGTTTGCTGCTAAACTATGTAATCCCTTACATGAGAAAATTTCTATTTTACAGAGAGATTTGGAGTTGAAAGTGAATCGCCTCAGAGGTGTAAAGCCAGATTAGAAAGACATCGAAGAACAGCTGAACGCGCGGTATGATTTCTCAGTCTTTATAGACTGATTTTTTTGGGTCCTTACACAGACAGATTAATGCTAAATTTTTGGCTGTTCTGCAGGCTAAAGCATTGCAAGAGAAAAACATGCGAGATCTTCATGTTCAAAGAGAACAAGCAGAAAGAAATGTAATTACTTTGCTAATACAAATTTCTAGAGTTGCTTCACATTAAATAACATATTTCACTTATAATGAGTTTTCCTTGCAGAGATTAGCAGAAACACTTGATGCTGATGTCAAGAGATGGTCAAGTGGGAAAGAAGGGAACTTGCGGGCATTGCTCTCAACTTTGCAATATGTATGTTGGTTTCTCCTTGCATCACTTTTGGCAAGATTGTGTATAAAGCTGTTATAATGATGCATCATATTATCATGCCTTAATGCCTTGGATAAAATGGTTCCTTAGACATTGAATAACTGCAAAGATGCATGTTGTAGCTGCAACACGAGTCACGGTTTAATTGATGCATTCTGCTATTTGTCCAGAAACTTTGGACTTGATTGTGGCAAAATTTTGTTGACTTGATCTTCACTTACCTAAAGACTAATTGTTTTGTTGGCAGATACTTGGGTCAGATAGTGGTTGGCAACCAATTCCTCTGACAGAAGTAATAACAGCAGCGGCTGTGAAGAAGGCTTACAGGAAAGCCACACTGTGTGTTCATCCAGACAAACTACAACAACGCGGTGCAACTATTCAGCAGAAGTACATCTGCGAGAAGGTGTTTGATCTTCTAAAGGTGTGTGATTGAGATAGAGAACTTAAATGGTATTTGATTCCTCATTCCATATATATATAAAGTTGCTTATCGTTTTAATTTAACGGTGGTTGATTTTCAGGAAGCATGGAATAGATTCAACTCAGAGGAGCGATAGCAAGCATTTTAATGTTCATTGATAATTACAGTTAGTTACAGCCAGGTAGATGAACTATCCTCCTGTATATCCATCCATCCATATTTCTGGTAAATATCTCTGAGTAGTGTCTCCCTAAATTTAATTTTGAGGAACAAAAAAGGAAGCAAACAAGTAATATTAATTTGCCATATTATCATATCAGTTTTTGGGCATTGCTTCTTTTGGGTTGAATTGCATGTAGGGTAAATGTAAATTATATCGTTTATTTTATTAATCAATCCAGTTACAGTGTTAGCTGTTGGAACAATCATATCTTTTCAATTTTAAATGTCTGTTTATTTTTTATTTTTACTTGTCTATTAGTGGGATTTAGTATTAAAACATAAAAGGAGGATAATGATTATGCTTTTTAGACAAAATGATGGTAATTATAATAATTAGGCTTTCACTACAAGTAATTCAGTGATGATTGTAGAAGGGTAATGTATGATGATTATCAGCAAACAACTATTTAACCAAATTATTACTTCTTTATGGATTTTCCTCATGCAAGTTTCTAGGCTGTATTTAATTTACAGCAATGATGTATTGTATATTTTTCTCTTTTACTATATACTACTACTTCCAGTTGATTTGTTCTGTTAGTCACATATTAAGTAGCTCGAAATCGTAGAACAAGTCGAACAACGTACTATATCTGATGATCTAAATCAACATGGTTTTACAAATAAATTTCATCTTATTTTAATATGCAAGTTTTGATAGACCCATAAAATCTCATCTTATCTTGTTTTCATTTTATGCATGTAAACGTAAATGATTTCACATCACTCAGTTCTCAAAACAATCAACAATCGACTCTCGTAACTATTACTTGGAGAACATGCCTTCAGTTTATCAAAAAAGTTGAGCAAAAAGAAAAGGAAAATTGGCCTTCAAAGCTTCGAACTCTTCAACGTTTCTGCTTCTAAATAGGTGTTTCAGTGCATAAGAATACACTATTGCTAAAATACCAAAAAAGTAAAAAATATCATAAAAACCAATAAAAATTATCAGTTTTCGCAGAATACCAAACACTATATGAATATTGATGGCGTAAATATCTTGTATTTTTGCAATCAAAATGGGCTCTATAAACGCAAGATACACATTATTGTGAAAATTACGATTTTACCATTAAATCATATTTCAACAACTCTTGCAAACTATCTCGTGCACTTTATCAATTTTATTTTTTTTCTAAATACACAAATAACCTCCAGCACTTGGCTTAATGTTGCTATTGACCGCTCAACTTTTGATTGTAACAAATACTCTCTCCAACTTTATAAATGCTAACTAATAACCCTCTGAATTTGGCTCAATGTTGCTACTGACTCCATCAACTTTCGATTGTAACAAATATCCCCTTCAACATTATAAATGCTAACAAATAACCCTCTGAACTTGGCTCAATGTTGCTATTGATCCCCAACTTTTGATTGTAACGAATACCCCTTGCAACTTTCTAAATGCTAACAAATAATCCCGAATTGCTGAAAAAACAGCAAATGTGTGACTCAAACTCTCATAGTTGTATGAATAGCTTTAAAGAGTAGAAAAATCAATTAAAATGAAAACGTCAAGGTAGATTCAAAATCCAAACTAACGGTTTGGATTGATTTTGCGACGTCTTAATTTTTGTTCTTTTTATTTGTTGAAATTGGGATTTCGAATTGATTTTGGGTTTTTAATTATTGGTTAAAGAAATTAAAAGTTGAGGAAGATGATATTTTTGAAAGAAAAAAAAGTATAGAAATTTTTTACATAATTTTTTAAGAATCGAATTGAAACTTTTTTAATCCACTTTTTTTTATTTCTTTTAATTGATTTTTCTTTTTTTTAAAGACACTTGCGCAACTATGAGACTTTGAGTCACACATTTGTTGTCATTTCAGCAATTCAGAGCTATTTGTTAGCATTTAGAAAGTTTGAGGGGATATTTGTTACAATTGAATGTTGGAAATAACAACATTGAACAAGTTCAGAGGGTTATTTGTTAGCATTTATAAAGTTGAAGGGGGTATATGTTACAATCAAAAATTGAGGAGATCAATATCGATATTGAGCTAAGTTTAGGGGGTTATTTGTATATTCAGTTATTTTTTTTTTCAGGGTGAATAAAATTCATCCTTGAATTATCTTCATTAGAGAATTCAGCTGTAAAAGGAATAAGACCCCGTTCTTTTGGACTGAAAAAATCTGAACTGAACTGAATGTTGCTGAACTGAACTGAACTGATTTGATCTGATCTGAACTGAACTGAATTATGCTAAAACCGAAAAATAAATATTGAAACTGAATTGAATAAATAATAATATTAGTTTTTAATAATGAGATCGGAGGGAAGAATGGCGATAATAATGATGAAGCTTAACAAAATGATGAGATAATGGATCATATGGGAGAAGATGATTACAATAATAGAATGAGATGATGCTATTAGCGAATTTTTGAATTTGCTCCTAATTTGCTAATTTTAATTTCTTTTACAAAAGTTTTGAATTTTTTTTAATTGATGCTAATTTGCTCCTAATATTATATAACTGACTATTATAAGATTTTTGAATTTCTTAATTGATGTTAATTTGCTCCTAATACTCCACATCAATGTTACAAAAGATTTTTGAATTTCTTATTACAATACATAAGCAAAATCGGAAATTTTTGTATATTAAATTTAAATTTATATAGTACAAATTATTAACTCAGTAAAACATTGTAATGTATATTGGTAATAATATTTACTACATCCAGCAACTTTTGAAAAACAAATTGGATCAACTAGTTAAAATTATAATAAATATTAACATATTATATAAATAATAAATATTTATTTGTAATTTATTAATTTGAATCGAATAGAATGTTGTTGAATTGAACTGAACTGAATATTACTGAAATGAACTAAATTAAATGTTACTGAAACTTGAACTGAATGTTGCTGAACTGAACTGAACTGAATGTTGCTGAACTGAACTGAACTGAACTTAAAATAAGTTCTAATAAGTCCAAAAGAACAGGGCCTAAGATGTTTCACATTGAACACATCCGTAGTACGAACATGACTTGGTAACTTCAAACGGTAAGCTCTGGGATTGATCTTCCCAACTATTTGCATATGACATATCTTCTTGGCATGCCATTTGTTATACCTCTCCTTAGGAAGAACATCCTATACAAAATCGCCCACCTCGAACTCCCAAGTGGCCACGTTTTTTGTCTGTCGAATATTTATACTTGGTGGATGCCTTCAGCATATTATCATGGATTGTTCGATGAACTTGTTAAGTATTTCACATTGGCTAGTTGTATGGAGATAGAAACATTTATAAGTGGTGGCAATCCTCTCCCTTTAAAGTGTCTTTTGAGAATGAGTTAGACTCAATCTAAAACAAAACTTCTTGCAATCTCTTTACAAAAATATCAGGCTTTCCACGAACTCTCATCTATCCGACAATGACAACAAATCAAGTGCGCACCCCCTCTCCCCACAAACACACACCCAGAATGACATGATTCACGACCGCAAAAGCATTGAAACATACACCAAGTATTAACTCTCTAATCCATCCACATATTCAAACATACACAACCATCGCTAGAATATTCAAAATTCATCAAAAACTTTAGAAATCAAGTCTGCTTTTTTCACCGGATAGTAATTTGTGTTATAATTTGAAAAAAATGCCTATTTATAGGCCAACAAAACCATAACCTAAATAGAAAAAGAAAAGACAAACAAAACCCTAAATCTATGTTTTTAAGGCCCCAAACTTTGGAGTTTGGCCGAAAAGCAACGTAAGCCATGGTGCAACGAGGCGTTTTTGCTTGGTTTGTTGTTTTTAAATTATTGCTAAAATTATGCATTTGTCATTAAGTTATATTGCTCCAAATACTTGCAAACTATCATCCACTTTATCAAGTTGTGTTTTGCAAAGTTGGGGAAAAAGAAGATTTAACTAATTGTGTTAACATTTGATAATGTATCATGTCAACTTGAATTATGTTGTATATTAACTTAGTGAGTGGTGCTCACATGGTCAATCATCATTAGATCAAAATTTAAGGATGAAAATTAGATACTAATGAAACCACCAAACTAATCTCGACCCTTAAATTTTGATCTAACGGCGATTGACCAAATTGTATTTAGTCAATCATTGACCATGTGAACACAATTGTTAACTTAGTAACGTTTTTCAACGACATTAGTTAAGTTTATTGTTTATTAACTTTAAAAACCACATGCTTTTTTTAAAAAAAGAACTAAGATTTTATTTGTATTTTCTTAAAAGAGTCAAGTTCAGGTGAGACACCCCCTTTATGGTGTGACAGCGACCAATTGTGTAATTAATTAGGTATGTAAATTGTAACTTTTCCAATTTTGTTTTCAGAAAAAGATGCGCGCAGAGTCAAGAGGGAGAGGGAGTTGAGCTGGGTTACGGCGAAGGCGACGCAACGGCCGCACTCCGAGGAGGAGAGGTCGTCGCAGCATCGGTACATGCCGCCGTAAACCGACCGTCGCCGCCTCTTTTTGACTACCTTTTCGGACAGCTGAGCTTGAATTTTGAACCGAAGCAAAGTGAAGCTTGAGAGTACGCAAGAAGAGAGAATCAGAGATCGAGTAAAGGAGAAGGCAAAAGGAAGAAGACGAAGTTTCAAAAGAAAATAAATAAATTGAGAATCAGAGATCAAGTAAAGGAGAATGCAAAAGGAAGAAGAAGAAGTGTTTTTCTCTTCTTTTTTTTTTTTATGCAGCAAAGGAAATGAAGTGCTGTGTTTCCAAGTTAAATAATTAAATCAATTTAATGTCACTCTTTGTTCTCCATGAATTATAACCGTTGAAATAAGTTAAACAAACCATGTTATGTTTCCTGATATCATTTTATTTATTTTCTACCTTGAATTTTTTATGGAACAACAACAGAGTATTAATTTTCTTAGTACTTGGATACAAAATTATGTTGTGACAGCCTCAAAATTATGTTATTTAACAGCCTATTCACATGGAGAAGACTACAAAAATGAGCAAAGACTCAAAATTATGTTATTTATTAATTTGAAACAACTGAGTTCCTGGAACAACCGAGTATTATTTCGAAATAATCGAGTATTATTCCGAAACAATCGAGTATTATTTCGGAACAACTTGTTCCAGCAGAATACTACACTTGTTCCACCAGACTACTACATTTGTTTCAGCAGAATACTACACCTGTTCCACCAGCAGAGCTCCATTCAATCCAAAGTGTTAATTATATTTCATTCGAAACAACAGAATATTATTTTGAAACAACACAATATTAATTTGAAACAACCGAATATTAATTTGAAACAACCATAGAAAAATTAAAAAAATTAAAAATTGTTTATAAATAACAAAAATGGATCTCAAAATGATGGCCTAATTAATACGAGTTCAGTGGTATAATTTTTTTTGAAAAACGAGTTCGGGAAGAGCGGGAAAATGCATTTTAAAGAAAATAATTAAAACATTTTCTCTCTCCAGGGGTGACATCAGCGCTGACATCACCCCCTCTTCCTTCCCTCCATTTTACACGTATAAGACTTTTTCTCTTAATTACAAGTTTGCCACCTTTCCATGTTCAGTTACAAAATTACCCCACCTTTTTCCCTTGTCACACCATAAACACATTGTCACACTTGACTCTTTCTCTTTCTTAAAAAGGATATTGTGACCGAAAATTCAAAATTGAAAGGAAAAATGAGTGGCTTTGGACGGATAAAGATGACTAAGTAGTTTGATTATTGTCTAGTTTGAAATTAGTAGGAGAAGTGAATAATAGTCAACAAATTATATATTGGCATTATTTGAATAATACTACTTGTTAGGTGAGTGGAAGTGATTCATCTTCTTTTCTATCCTTCCTTTTCTATTAGAAGAGTGATTCATCTTCTTTTCTCTCGTTCCTTTTCTATTTGTTTACTTTCTTATAGAAGAGTGATGCATCTTCTAATAGCCCACTCTACATATAATTTAAGCATTAAATGTATGGAAAAGAAAAATAATTGAAATTTAATTTACTTTTTACGCATAAATTGATCGATCAAGTAACTTTTCATATTCATCATATTTTACCACGACTTTAATATTGATTTGACATTTCAATTGTGAAAATTTTAAAAAGGATTCTCTGTAAAAACTTAGTAATTTATAGAGCCCAAAACTATATTTCTAAAAAGGAATGTTCTTCTCTGAATTTTTTTATTTGAATTTGGATTACATTATGAATTTTATTTTTTTTAAGCGTAATTATAATTGAAAAAATTTGGACACACTTGACTTATTTGTAAAAGTATCTAATTACCTAACCTAATTTAGATTTTGGGCACAATTTTTAGTATATATAAAATTGTAATGGAACATATGACTTCTAAATTATGTATGAATAATTTTAGACTGATTAATTAACAAAATATAATTGAATTTCGTGACGTTATTTTTCACTTGTACCTTAATAAAGGCCTCAAATTTTCACTTGGTTCATCAACCTCCAAAAATCTTAAGACTGGGCCTTGACAAATTCGTAAGCTGGAATGACTTTGTTTATGATTTTTCTATATTATTTATTTGTGGACACGTGTTATTTAGATGGGGAACTATAATAATAAAATGAATTTCGACATTTGGCTGGTTGGAATCATTTATCATGTGGGCTATTGAACAAAAAAACAAAACAAGATTAAAGGTCAAATAAATAAACAGAAGTCCTATTTTATGTCAAACTTTCAAAGCATCCTCACCAAACCATACATCTAGGAAAGCCCCATAATAATATCAACAAAAAATACCTATCTATGACTATGATATGATATGATATGATAATAAAATATAGAAAGTAGCAAACCAAATATGACCAAACTCATCTCATTCACTTTCCTCCTCTCTTTCTCACTCACCTACTACTCTCTCTATTTATATACAATATATCATTACTTCATTCTTCAAACTCATTTATCTAGCTACTTAATACAGTAAGCCTCTTTTTTTCACTCTGCATAATATTACATTAACCAATATATTACAATTATGTTTAGAGCATTGAGCACCCGAAGAAGCAGAGTTGGGTATGAAAGATTATTATCAGATAAGGATGATTCTTGTCCTCCCATTCTTGATCATCATCATCATCATCATGTTTCTGATCAAATAACCTTAAAGAGAGCTAAAACCGTGCCCGCTGGAAGACCAAATCCGTTATTTTGTACAAACAAAGTTGTACAAGCAGAAAAACCATTGAGTTTGAAGAAGAAGACCACGGAAAAGAAGGTTTGTGTGCATCCGCTATTTAGTCTGTTTGATGGTCGCCGGAGAAAGAAGAAAACTACGGCCAAGCCCGAATTTACGAGGTATTTAGAGTACGTTAGGGAAGGAGGGATGTGGGATGTTAAGTCTAATATGCCTGTCATTTATTTTAAATAGATTTGATTACCTCCATTACAAGTAATTAGTCTATACATTTGTTTGTTTAGTACTATCATTCTTTTTTAGTTGTCAGTGTTCATCAGCTATAAAAATTGTAATTTGTATGAACTCGATCTTGCCAATAATATATAGAGTGGTGTATGTTATATTCCATATTTTCTTGTGTTTTGTTATATTCCATATGTTATATTCCATACACTTGTTATTTTGTGGTGTATGCACCTTCTCTTCTCAGTAAGCTTTACTTTTTCAATAAAGAAAACTTCAGCTGTTCAAACAGCTTGTCCATCATCATATGCGGCTGTGGTTGCCGAAACAAAAGATAACACTACAGTTTCTCAGGCTGTTTATCAATCAATTATTTCTGACTCTGGTAGTGGCTACAAAGCGGTTAAAATTGCGCAAACACTCTACGAGGAACAAGTTGAAGCGTGCAAGTTCTCTGTTATTGGGCAAATTTCCCTTGCCAAGGGTGAAACACCATGGAAATGTACTAATCTTAAAGATAACTGAACGTAATATGGAGGTGTCGAATGGACTGGAAGATGATCTCGTTGGGTAAAGGGTTTTACAAGATGTTTATGCCCTCTGTATAGAAGCTATAGATCAAATTTGGAGCCGTGGACTTATCTTTTTACGATAAGGAATTATTCGCTTTTCAGGTTTTGATCCTTCTTCACATAAATTTACAACAAGTCAAGTTTGAGTGAGGTTACACAATTTACCTTGAGAGTTAAGGGACAAAAGCATCTTGACAGAGATTGTTAGGGGGATTGGAATTCCATTTCGCTTTGAGAGAAACACGGTGAAAGGAGAATTTGAGCACTTTGCGCGGGTGCTGTGGAAGTGGACCTCAATTGGCCTTTGAAAGATCATGTTAGAGTGGATACTGATTCTTTGATGTTATGGGTACCTGTTGAATATGGGGAGATGACACAACTTTACGAAACATGTAAAAGCATCGGACACTTAGCATCAAAATGCCAAAAAAACATTACTATACCTATCAGCTCTGCCAAGGATAATGAGCAGACTAAGAGGCAGGAATAAGGTTTCCGCGGTTACTTCCGCCTAAGAGTCCTGAGAAACAAACTTGGAGCGAATTCCGAGCAAGGATAACCGAATCTTCAATATGCAATTATATTTCATGAATGAGCTAATCAAACTGAATTCCATGCTCTGAATATGAGTTTTGAATCCCCAATTCTTACACAGGTTGCCGAGAACATGGGCAAGACTAAGATTTACTTGGGCGGATCAATTTGATGTCAGTGATTCAAACTGTGAAGAGATTAAAATCTAGTAGCGGTAGTTAGCAACCCAATATGAGTTATCATTCAGGATCGTGTTGCCGAAAACTCTAACGAGAATAATCCGTTAGGCACATGTGAATATATTCTAAGAAACTTTGATTTAGATGGATGACACACCATAAAACGGATAAAATCATCTTTAAATGAGATTAAAAACACTCGTATTACTTTCGTGTTGGTACTCGTTCTAAAAAACTAAGCTGATCGAGCATACTTTCTAAATGCTTCCAATGATTCTATAGTTTTTCTTTTTTGTTGTTTTTCTATTTCTTTTTTTCGTTGTTTTTTTTTCTCGGGATCCTCCACACTTCTCCTCCCCCATCCCACAGCTTTTATAAAAAAAATTAATTCATGATTTTTTATTTTTTATTTGAGACAGTAAATAGTCATTTTAATTGTTTGTTTTGGGCTATAATACTTGCAACCGAAAAATGTTATGCCCTGATATGTTATGCAGTTTCATTCAACCTATCTAACCACCAATTGGGTTTAGTACACTCATAAACACATGAGAGGAGAAAGTTCAACATTTGAACTCTGCTACTCACAATTTATATATATATATAAAAAAAGAATTCAACCTATGTATAAGGGATTTTAAAATTTGGTGAACTATAATAACTCATCAAAAGCAAATATTCAAAAGCGCATACCTGGAAAAAAAATAAAAAATAAAAAATTTCCTACCATGGTGCCATAAATCTGTACAAGAAAACATCTCCAACTAAATCATCATTAGATAATGTAATGACCGTAAATCCACAAGAAAACTCCTAATACACTTAATCTTTACAATCATTCCAAGCAAATTGATCTGAAAATATCATCATTAGATGATGTAATGACCATCATCAGGTATGTTGTTATTCTAAAAAAATGTGAAATCCAGCAAAAGCAAATGAATTTTCAAAAGGTTTTATACATCAAAGTACAGAAAATGAGAAGGAATTTCATAGAAAGTTACTATTCATTCAAACCACTGAAATTGGCAGAAGAAAAGCATATGAAGTTGTTTACTTATACATGGCAACTCATTAAAACCACATTTTTCTCATTTATTAGATAGGCTATTGTATGCAACAAGTTTCGTCTTGCCTTGATATAATGAGTCAGATACAACAACATATTAGCCAACTATATCTCACTAACTCCGCTCCCAATCTAATCACTGCCTCAGGCTTTCAACTATGTAAGACGCGTACAAATCCCTGTAATACGTCAGTAAAATGTGTATAAGCAAAGCTTTTCAATATACAGATGATACTAGATTTTTTCACAGTAATAGACTAAATCAACCAAGTGTACCGAAAAAAATAAACTCACATGGAGTACTTGATTGCATTGACGGCGCTTTCAGAGGGTAAAAAATCTTCCACATCAACTATCTTGTTCTCATTCTTCTTATCTGTTATTAATGGTCAAGGATATGCAGGTCCACTATGGAACTTACTTATCATCACAAAACCAATCTATCAAGATGGACCTGGACGCATTGCATCTAACTTCGTATAATAAAATGAGAAGAAAAAAAAAGCAATTAAAAAGAGGATACAGTCCTCAAAAAAGCGGCGGATTTCAGCAAGACGGTGAGGAGGAAGTTCATTGATATCAGTGTAATGGCGAAATTCAGGATCATCCGCACATACTGCTATGATTTTGTCATCCTTTTCACCCTGCACCCAAATTTTTCGATAATTACTCTGAATACATGGAATTTCTAGATTTGGGACCTCTTGAGAATACCATGGACAAAAAGTACAAGTTGACCGATTTTATTTCCTTACAGCTCTAAATTTTAGCGGTTCTGTTTCAGGCTGTGCTTTGTATAGATGTTATTACTATTCATAGTTTATAGTTTACATTTTGTTATGTTTATTTTTTAACACCCAATACAGAGAAGCACAGAAACGAAATGCTCCATGCCCAAACAATTTATCCATCTATCAATGGAATAACAGAAAAGCATGTTAAGCACACAGATTTTGGTAAAATTATTTACCTGATCAATCATAGGCATTAAACCAATTGCACGAGCACGAAGGTATGTACCAGGTAGCACAGGTTCCTATTTAAGAGAAGGAACCAAAGACTTATTAAAGTACTAAAATGATTAAAACCAAAGATGCTTGTTTTTCGGTTTATAAGATCAAAGGTGTTACCTGCATCAGTACGAGTACATCCATCGGATCACTGTCCTCACAGAGAGTTCGAGGGATGAAACCATAGTTGTGTGGATAAACAACAGATGAGTAAAGAACTCGATCAACCTATTCATAAGGATATCAACTATCATCTTCATAATGAATTCACATGTACACGGGTGTGCCAACATTATAATCTCAACAATGATGATGCAAAATAAAGGAAATTTATTATCAATAACTGAGATCAAGTAAAGGTTTTAAAGAAACTAGTCAATCTTCTAGCAGTTAAGAATTCATTTTATCTTACAGAGGTGCATCATGGTCCAATGTCAAGGCAGGGCGGTTCATGCAGTGCAGTTGCTAAGAAAATGAACATGATTGCCTTAAAAATTGCATTACAAATTAATTTCTTTGAAATATCAGCTGTGTTTTCTTCTTAGAATTGAAAAAAAAGGATAATATAGCTTCACAGTTGTATATCTCCCTGTTATTGTAACCATTTTATGTCTCTCTTTTGTCTAACAATCATGAAGTAAAAGACCAAACAAACTTGAGAGGGAATGCAATTAAGAGGAAACGTTAGAACCCCACAAAATGCTAGGCTCTTAAACAACATACAACCATGGAAAAAGTATAAAGAAGAGTGTAGTTACTTTGATAAGACCACTTGTCTTGTCAAGTTCGTACTTCACCTTGCTACCTTTGCCAATTTCAACCACCTGCAATTCATATTCTCACAATATAAATAACGGAAAAGATGAGGATGAAAACCCTCTTTTGGAGAAGTTTGATCTTAATCATGAATATTTAACTCGAGAATAAAAAATGATGAAATCTTTCAAGGTAAGCATCATGGAGTTACTCTGATGAGAGCACGGCATTAATTGAACAACAACTCGAGAAAAATACTTACACAGTTGAAAACAGCGGGAGCACCTGGTCCTGCAGGGTGTAGTGAGAAAAGGATGTATAAGATGAGATAAAGAGGGGAAATATAAGGTAGAGAGATAGGAAGATGAAATACCAATTTCCAAGTCATGCCAAGGATGAGCAGCAATAGATCTTCGTGACATTGAAGAAAGAATGCGTTCATTCAGCACGGGATGAGGAAAGGCGGAGGAGTGTCCAGCCATTTTGATCACAAAATATCTCTACTGAAAAGCATAATCAGCATTTGATGTCAGAAATTAATATAAAAGACGTTGTTAGGATGAGCTCTCGAGGTTTTAGTTAAATCGGTTAACTAATAATAAGACTCCATCCATCAACCAGAGCAGCAATAATAGATTAAATGATAGAAAATAAAGGCATTAGAAGAAAGTAGATTGAATGAAAGATAAAGATCAACTTAAACTTACTCTTACTTACAGAGACTAGTGAATCAAATGCTCAACAATCAATCGATTATATATATATATATATGGAAAGGAAAGGGAAGGAGAGGAGAGAAATGAAGAAGAAGAAGAAGAAAGAAGAAGGTTTTTATTTATGGTTGGAATGCGTTACTTTACTACTGAATCAAATCTAATTGGGCCATCATGCCATTTGCTTCAACGGTCAGTCTCAATTTTGACTCTACGATTCAAAGGGTAACCACTTTAATCCAACGGTTCTCCATTTATGCTCAATGCTCTATTTTCTACTCCATCACTAATTTGCTTCTCACATGTTTTTTCATTTTTTTTAATTCAAAAAACTTTCCTCCTCTTTCTAATTTCTTATTATTGTACCCATTCATCTTATCTTTTCATTTTGAGATATTCTATGGTCACTTTATTTTTCACAAAGTAACCATTACTTTGTTTTGTCAACCATTGGATCATGGGTTAAAAATTAATCCAATGGTGAAAAAGACAAAGTATAGACAAAGTAAGGAAAAAACAAAGTGACCATAGTCTACACCTTTCATTTTAGGCCTCATTTGTTTGTTGGAAAATATTTTTTGGATTTTTGAGTGTTTGTTCAATATGAATAAAGTCAAAGGAAAAGATTTTGGAAGTCAACTGAAAAAAATTTACCCTTAAATAATATCAAGCATTGTTGCATAACCTTCTAACTTACTCCACGCCTCAGCATATTTGAGGAATCAAAGATGATCTTTCTGTTTTTATTATAGAGTTAAACAACACTCAACATGTTATACTTCAATCCTCATTGTGGGATTAGTTCCAAACACTTTCATAAGTAATGCCAGCTTTACACCCTTTCGCATTATGACCTTGTTGATGACATTTACCACATCTTATAAAACCTCCTACTCTAGGAACTCTATAAGGATTTTTGGGCTCATCAGGTTACTTAATTCTTCTTTTTTTTTTGGGCCTTCCAGGAGGTTTTTGTATAACCCAAGGATGAATGTCAGGGTATTCAGTCTTTTCACATTCCTCATGTGATGACACTGGATTGAAAACATGTTGATGAATAATAAGATATGTACTCTTCATGAAGTACTTGTTCACATATGCTTCTAGCTTTTCTCCATTTTTGAAAATTGCCGACACAACGTGTATACATGGAATACCTAAATATCACACATACCAACCAAGAAATTAAAAACAACAAATCTAAAAACAATTATATTCTTCAAACATAAATTATGAGATCAGAACACAAATTATATGCTATATATTGTTACCTGATTTATCCCACATCTTACATGTACAAGTACATCGATTTAGGTCAACAACAATTGTTTTATTATAACTTGACACTTCAAACAGTTTTCGCCCACATGGAGTAGTGAATGAATTCTTGCTTGCCACTTTGATTTTATCTTGCAAATCTTGGTATTTTGGGCAAACATCACATGTATATCTAAGCATGTCAGTGTACTTAATGTATTGTCGCTTCATCATAGCCTTTATAATCCATTCAACACATGACAAAATAGGCATATGTCTTGAAAGAAGAATATATTTATTGAACGACTCGCACATATTATTCTGTAGGGCATCAGATTTAGTTGTTGGGCTGAAATAACACCTTGCCCATGTCTTATGGTCGTGTTCCATCACCCAATCATATGCAGAATGGTCAAATGCTTTTAGTTTAACCATATGATGCTCCCATAACTTCACAGTACTAGCACCAGCTGCATTCCAAAGATGTTGTTTATACTCTAACCCTTTGAATCTCAATTTCATGTTCTCGTACATGTGCTTCATGCAAAATCGATGTTCTACATTAGGCATCAACTCCTTAAAAGCTTCAATAAGTCCCTAAAGACATAAATCAGAATTTTTAGATACAACAAAACTAAATTATATCCTAAAAACATAAATTATTAAATCCAAAAATAAATTACTAACCTTCTGTTTATCAGACATGAAAACCTAATTGGTCTCATCCACAGTTCCAAAATCATCTTGGAGCGTTTGTAGAAACCAAGACCAAGAGGCTTTGCATTCTGAGTCAACAATTGCAAAAGCAAGTGGAAACATATTTTCGTTTCCATCCCTTCTGACCTCCCATCATACCCTTCAAATGACAACCGTCAAGGCATACAATCGGTCTAAGTCCTGAAAAGAACCCTTGTCTTTGGGCAGTAAACCTCACGTACATATGTTGGAATACTACTAATTCCCTAGACACTCTTCCCATGTTGGTATCCAATGTTAATTCTGTCTTGAACTTGACCGTGCTACCGGGATTTGTAACTCGAATTGTTTATGCATAGTCATACAATCGCTTGTATTGTTTCCTGATTTCACCTGATATAATATCAACACCCCCATTCCTAGTTCTATAACACTTTGCAATTGGCAATTCATATCCTAACTCTCTTTTTATCTTCTTTTGCATTGACATTACTTTCCATTATAAATCATCTCGAATGTCTTCCAAATACTTTTGAGCTAAGTATTGGACGGTTCACAAGCTTATTGTCATATTCTCTCGGGCAAGTATGTTGAGGCTTAAAGATTTTTATTTGAAGGGTTTCAGTGTCTCTCACAGCTGAACATCTAATTTTGAACCCACATCTCTTGTCTTTGCATGCCACGTGTACAAGTGTTCTGCAAATTATTTTTATACTATTCGAATACCCCCTTTCTATTGACCATGGTCTTACAGCCTTGCGAAAGTCGATAGCTGTTGTGTACAATTGAGTGGATGACACTAGCAAGTGCACTAGACAAGTAATAAAGTGATAAGTTACCGTCTCCACATGGATAGAACAGTTTCAAGCTGGTCTCTTTATTGAAACAGAACAGTCGGGTGATTGGTCTAGGTTGATTGATTGAATTTAATCTAACTAAGTCTACTATTAATCTACGGTTGTCACTGAGCATGCAATAATAAATTAAGAGATATCAATAATAAGAAAGCAGGTGTAAAGCACAACCAGATTTGATGACAAACAAGCACACATTCCCTTTATACAAATCCACCATGTTTATTGTAAGTCTAAGGTATCTTCACTGTAATCACTCAAGTCAGATGGTCACATGTTCCCAAGATTCTTTATACTTATGCAAAATTAGTTTCCATTAGATCACACAAGCACAAGCGTTAAGCACATGAAGCATCTTATAAATAAGAACCCTTAGCACACATTTTATCCTTATTGGTCCCGGTATAAAAATATGTGTTCAATCAGTTTATCTATTGCTTGATCCGAGTTGGTCCCTACAACATCAAACAACTGAAAGTACAAGTTAGCTACACTTATATATGAATGAAGATTCTATTGAACAAGCTGAATAAACATAATTTCATTAATAAAAGGAAAGTGACGCTTACAAACCACCAGCTGGCTTTCCACCTTGAGTGACTACTCACTCATTGTCATGTTTACAGCGTTTGAAGGAATAGAAAACTAAGAACAGGTTCTGCTTGGCCTCGGGTGAGACTTCCACAGAAAACTGCTATAACTACTAAACTGAAAGTAAAACTAATGTCTAATGTGAATGATAATATGATGGATGATAAACAATACTCTCGCAGGAGTATTTATACAAGAAAGAAATGAAATAAACAAAGTGAAAATGCTTCTCGGAATCTGGCTGTTCTTGGGCAGGTTGTTCTCCAGCAGAAGAAGACAACTGCATAATAGGACAAGTCAACCTGCAAAAAGAGACAAATGCACAAGAAGACAACTTCACATCCCAATGCCTTCACAAACCTCCAAAACATTGCTTTTTCTCTTCCTCACATCACAAAACCGAGAACATGTGAGGAGAGGGTATCTTTGACCTGATTTTCTGCAGATTCAACCCTAAATTCAAGCTGTTCAGACTCAACTAAGCACATGTAGACTAACTGGGAGCACATACTAAACTTGTGCCTTAAAGAACAATCTCAGGCTGTTCGAAACACAGTTTTGGCACGAAAATACTATGGAAAACTCTTGATTTTATAGACACAAATCACACCCAACAATAGCTCCCATATACTTCATTCCTAAAGCCAATTCAGTATGAAGGAAGTTATATTCTAAATTTGGTTCACCCATTTCATCATCAGAACCTTGAAGGCTCTTCAACTCATCATCTAAATCAGCAGCTTCCTCATCAAACTCAGTGATAACTTCGTCGACAATGTTTTCACATACACTCACATTAAGTGGTTCAATAACATTCATAACCTCATTTTGCATATCAAATTGATGATCAAATATATCATCATAGTCTTCATCTTTACTATTCTCCCCCATATCATCATCCTCTAAACTGTCCTTCCCCACATCATCATCCTCATCTCCCAAGCCAGCCTCCTCTAAATTTTCCTCTCTTACATCAGCATCCCTTATACCAGCATCACCCAAACACTCCTCTTGACACCACCCTCCCTCAAATTAAACATCTCACAATCTGAGAAAAGCGGTCAAGAAATTATCTTTGGCAAAAGTAAACAAGATCAAGAAAAATCTAAATCCTAAACTGTCCTGATGAAGAACTAATTAGGGAAAGAAGAAAAGAGGTACGAGAATTGAAAAAATAAAACATGTAATATAACACTTAACCCCAAAATAGAAGAACTCATATCTGATCCAAAACCCTAAATGCCTAAAAAACGACATTCACATGGAATGACTGTAATTTTTTTTTTGTACCTTGTATTACACGCTCTGTTCTTCCAATATTCTTACAAAATGTAAGTTCTTCCACAATCGTAAGTGAACAAGCAATTTTGTGACTTTTGGGTTCGCCAAAATTCAAAATTCTAAACCCTACAACAAAATCATGATTTTTCAAGCCTTTGATTTAAAGAAATGAGGTTTAATTTGAATCTAAGAAAGAGAGAAAAATGAGATTTTGAGTGGAATCCATGGTTGGAAGAGAAATCAATCGTTTAGAATGGGACAAAGTTATTTTATATGGCTTCCAATAAATTTTAGACATTTTTGCACTTTGCCACGTCATCACTTTTAAAAGAGTTAGTTTAAAATCCTTAATTTCGTAACGGTGCAAATCACACGGAGCGTTTCTGAAAGAAAAAGACCATATTCCTCATTTTTGAAAAAGTTGTAAGCACATGGTTTTTTTTTTTTGGAATTAACCCTACAAATAATCTTTCATTCTTATCTAAAAGTTACAAATGACTCATTATTCTAGTCTAGATGTTTTCAGTAACCCCCTAATTCAAAAATTGACCGTATCTAAATGTGAAACGATAAATGATATCATTTACAAAATTCTAACTCTTCGTATCATAAGCTTGCATCTATAGTATGCATCATCAATAATTTGCACGTTTAGATACATCAATTTTGAAAAAAGAGAATTATTGTTGCCTTTGGATAAGTGTAAAAGAGTATGCATAAGTTTTGAAGATAGTTGAAGTTTTAGTATTGTGGACGTATTAAACCTTATTATGTAATTTTTTTTAATGATAAGTTGTTAGAAAATAAGTTGAACAGGGCGGGAGAGATTCTAGAATACACTTGGTGTAAGGTGACGTGTACACCATGGGAATAAATGATTGACACATATGACTTCAACTAATCAAATTTTTACACCGAGTAAATAATTAATAATATATTTTATAGTTAATTATTTATATAAAATTCTAGATGACAAAATAAAAACTCTAGACTCTATAAAATGAACCCGATACCTAAATTAAAAATCCTAAACCTTAATAGTGACATATCACTAAATTATTGATCCTGTGATACATCGAGTGTATTCTAGAAATTCGAATGGAGCTCTTTTATAGTTTTATCCACTATGATAATTCAGTAATATTCGAATTAAAAAATCTTAGAGCATCTCTAGTGGTTCAAAAGAGGGACTATTCAGCAATTTAATAAAGTATAAAATTGCTGAATAGTCCCTCCATAAAGTTGGAGAATGCTCAAATATGAGTAGTGCTCAAAAATGCCACATGTCTCTTTTTAATTGAAGTGTGACATACAAACATGAAAAAAGGAGAGTGACTTCAAATAAATTATTACTTTTACTTAATTTAATGAGACCCATTTACTATAATTGAATATAAAAATATAATAACTTAATTAATATGATTTTTTTAATAATAAAAAAGGTGAGAGTACCCAACCATTAAAGTACTTAAATTGTGAAAGTGTTTTGTAATAGTGATGTGTATGGGTTGAAAGTGCTCGACTATAAGAGATGCTCTTAGAAAACTGAAGGTAGGTGATTTGAATACATTTTATGCATTATTGTTTGTAAAAAAAGAGTCAAATGTGTCGAAGCGGTGTCGTTTGATCCCATTGAGATTCTCCTTTGTTTTTAACCCTCAGGTTGTCATCTCTTCGAAGACGACTTGTAGTGCAGGCGTGCGAATTTGAATTCCTCCATTCCTAACCCAAGCTTCTGCAGTTTCTAAACTTTCTGTAAGTTGCTTCTTTCACTTAACCCTGACCCTATTTCTGAATAAGCTCAGTTAGTTTGTTTGCAAGAAATAATCTGCTCTATCAAGTTTAGGGTTTATGTTCTTTTTCTAAATTAGTTCAACTTTGTTCTTTAGTTTAATACTACTTTTAATGTTTTTTCTGTTAGGAGGAGGAATCCAAGGATCTATCTAGCTTTACTTACTTGTTGTAATGGATGGAGTAGCAAATGATACAGGAGCATCCATTGCTAAATGGAGAAGTGATTTTTCTAGGGCATTTCAGTACTATCTCGATCGATCTACTCCTCACACTGACCGCAGATGGCTCGGGACTTTACTTGCCGCTTTCATTTATGTTCTTAGGGTTTATTCCCTTCAAGGCTTTTATGTTGTTTCTTATGGTCTCGGGATCTATATCTTGAATCTTTTGATCGGTTTTCTCTCCCCAAAGGATGAGCCTGAGCTTGAAGCCTTGGATGGTGCTTCCTTGCCCACCAAAGGTTCTGATGAATACAAGCCTTTCATTCGCCGACTCCCCGAGTTTAAGTTCTGGTAATTCCTCAACTCATTCTTTTCTCTCCGGTTTTCACTTTTGTGTTGCTTTTTTATATGTTGAAAAGTTTATTCTTTTCAGCTTCACGATGTTATTCTTTCTAACATTCACCGGTTACTTCAATATTTTTTCAAATTTCTATTACCATTAGCTGTGTATAAGGCACACTGTTTATGAATGTGTAGAGCATTTCGACTATGTTGAAGTGCTTGATCTCAGATTCTTGTTTATTTTTTACTTGGATTTTGGGTGCTCAGCATGGTTGGAGAAATTAAAAAGGCCTTTCAAGATTCTGTTGTGCATGAGTTGGTAGTTTTGTTGAATGGTAGAAAATTTTGTTCGGTCTGAGCTCACATAGTGTAGAAAGGGTAAAACTTGCATAATTCCTAAGATGGAGGTAGATTGCTTCTGGCTTCTCCAAAATGATATGCTCTGCTTAATTTGGCAACTTATATGTCTTGTATGCATATATGGTTTCCATATCCAGTTACAATGTTTGTGTTGTGACAGCCGTGAGTTTCTGATTCACTTTGTCTCTAATTAGCAAGTAGTCTGTAAGAAATTCCTTTTGTATCTTGAGATAAACCAGCTGGTTACCAAGTAAGGATGTCAATCCTTTATATTGTCATTTTGGCTTCGATGAAAGTTTTTTACTTTTGGTAAATGTGGTTTTTAAACTTTTGGAAATAGGTGCAACTTTGTGAGATTGATGTGTGTTTAACCGTGATTTCAGGTATGCCATAACAAAGGCTTTTGTAGTGGCTTTTGTTCTAACCTTCTTCTCTGTGTTGGATGTACCTGTTTTCTGGCCCATATTATTGTGCTACTGGATTGTTCTTTTTGCCCTAACAATGAAACGCCAAATCCTACATATGATCAAGTACAAGTATATCCCCTTTGATATTGGCAAGCAGGTGACTTGGTTACTGTATTTATTTACTTGAACTGTTAGTAATATAGTTTCTTTACCCTTTCAAGAGTTGATTGTTCCCGTGATATTGACAGAGGTACAATGGGAAAAAGTCTTCTGCAAGTAGCAGCAGGTCAACTGACTAGAATTTGAATACCACTAAACAAGGCGAAAAGGAGGTTGCAGATCTGGGGGTAACATTTCAACCAGAAAATGAACCACATATCAGTGACTACTTGTTTTGAATTTTTATTTTAGCAGATACATTCTGGACGTGGTTATTAAATGTCTGAACCTTTGGGGACAACTAATGGATCTGTGTATAGCTAACATATCAATATGATGGCCCCTCGTGGATTCTAATGGTCGCATTGTGCATATAAGATATTGGGTGAGAAATCTGGTTAATGTTACACTGCAATGATGGGTGTTTTGGATGTGAATGTCTACTTATTTCTTACCTCTTTAATGTTGTTATATTAATCACTAAACAATCTCTGCAAGATAAGAGAAATCAAATTTGAGCTATTGTAACCTATGTTGCACTCTTCAGTAGCTTTCTCCGTCTGTTTGTTTCGTTCCGTGACAGATTTTGTTAAGCTTGTAACTGCATATTTGTTCTAGTAACCTATTTAGCTGAATGGGTAAGGCAATTATTTCTTTTGGTATCTGTGGTAGCGGAATAAAGCTTATGTGAAAAAATGGGGGTGAAAGTAAATTTAGTCATTCAACTTGCTTGGGGATTAATTTGCTTTAAAATGAATCTTTGGCCATCAAATCGACATGTATTAGCATCATGACACTTATTAGAAAACCACGAATTATATGTTGATATGTTGACTGTTATTTGACGAAGAGAAGTGTTTTTTGTTGCAAGGCAAATTGATTCTGCAACATGATTATATTGACCATTTGTTGAAGTTAAATAGTCTTTAAATCCTTATGTCAAGATCAAACCGTTGCATATTAATTCCTGGAATAATGCGATTCGAATGTGTTTTGCTTATTCAATTGCATAAGCTATGTGAATATTAACGAACATTGGAAATTAGGGCTTGTGTTTGTTTTATGAAAAAGTAAGTGGCAGAAACAGTACACTAAGTAAAAAAGTTCACAAAAAATTTAATTAATAAGGTTTGGTATTTCATATGAACCCTGCCTTCGCCTGAAAACTTGGTGACGGTTCCACATGTTCGTAAAATTGGTGGTTCCACATCCAAGAAAGGAAAGTGTATAAATTTAGATTTCAAAACCAAACCAGCTCCACAAGATCAACTAGATGTACTGACGGCCGGTGAGACTCTTTCTGTGCATGCTCATGAATTTAGCTACGAATTCTGCCAATACAAGAGAAGAGGGGGGTGAGTCCGATTATGTTTTGTCTGAATAAATGATTTCATTGCAGCCATCTTAGATGTTACCTTCTAATTTGAGCAAAGCAGTCGATCCTGTTGGGATTCTCTTGTCCTGTTAAACAATAAGCTTGAGTTATTATGGGATAAATTGTCTACCTCAACCGTTCCTTCATCGATTCACTTACATAATAAGCATGCCAGTAATATAGCTCCCTTCTCGAACTAGCATCCACTCCCTCAAGAAATTGTTCCACCAGTTTCTGATTCATTTATCAGGCATACGCATATGTCATTGTAGCAAATAAAACTATCAAAACTTTCATTTTAGCTACCAATAAATTACCAGGAGTATCAATTTTGGATGCACAAAATCCACAAGCAGCTTTTGAAACTTTCCCCTCACAAGAAACAATCTGTAACAAACATTATTAATCCGTCAAACTAGGCACAAAAGCTAAAATTTGATCCTATACTTATCATAATTTCTTTTTCAGATCCAGGAAATGAAATGAAACAGAAGTGAAGAAATAGGTACCTTTTTTGTGAAGGATCGGTCAGTATATCTGCTGCAAGTTCTATCAACACCTCTTCCCATCCTGATGGAATCGGCTGATCATCGACAAAAGGATAGCTGCCACAAAAACTCAGATAGATATGTTAATTTGTAATGAAAATGTGATTTTGCTTTAGTTTGTCAAGTTGTTACTTGTGTGCTTTGCACGCTTCGAGAGTCATGATTGCCCTTCTCAGGTTCTGCTTTGATTTGGCTGCAATTCTTGCAGCAAAGTTCATTGATAGCTCAAACTCTTCTTTTCTAGCTATTTGAATTAAAACCTCCATGATCTACCAAATCAAGTTTCAATTCAGAAATCGATTATCAAATCAAGATAGCCACTATAATATAATAGTTTTTTATTATCTCTAACATGGGCTGCTTACTTCATGAGTTACTGGGGCATCAACTTTGATAACTTTGCAGCGGTTTGTCACAGATTCAAGGATGTCTACGTCATCTTCACAGCAGATAATGAGTTTACAAGCGTCTGTATAACAATCCATTATCCATTTTATCAAGTGCTGAACATTCTCAGCCGCCTTGTCGACCTGGTATAGAACTAGTACTGAAATAAACCAGAAAAGTGCATTTACATTAAGAAAGACCATGAATCTGACCGTCTTTTAAGAAACGAAACACTTTAAAGAATTGACCTTTATAATCTGGTTTGAAGTTCACGGTGCTAACTTCAGGGACAGTAGCGTAAGTGCTGCTGATTTCCTTTACCAAACCCATTAGTGCATACTTGGCGTTTGGTTCTGAGTCTACATTGAGTTCCACATGGTGAGCACTTGACGTTATTCGGGCAGCTACCTGCATTGCCCTTTGTTCCTGTCAATCAAACCAAATCACAATAACTCATCCTTCAATATAATTCTCAGGTTCAAATCATAGTTAGATGAGGGTTTTCTGACAAATTTAGTTGGATTAAGGATCAACAATGCCCCAACATAACATTTTCTAGACTGCAATATTTCGCTTAGTGTTTCTCCCAACATAATGTTTTTCTTTTTCAAGTGAATACCCGACCAAATTACCGAGAAACTTAAATTTATGTGCAATCAATGATCAGTGAATTTTCTGATAAAGGTTTACCTGAACCTGGAAATATCTTAAATCATGTGATATCTACAAGATGAAAAGTTATATGCTGTCAGTAGATATGATATGGAAATTATTTAGCAGGTGTAAAAGAAAAGAACATACATTTCGGCATGTGTTACCGAATATTTCACAGAGAAGAGCCCTGGCTAGTGATCTTTTCCCAGAACCAGATGGTCCCTTCAACAAAATGTGGGGAATATTGTTATGAGATGCCTGCAATTACATTAGCATATATATTAGTAAGGACTTCAGCAGAGACAAATAAATGCATAAATAAGTTCAAACTTACAAGTTGTTTGAGAAGCTGAGCTTCTTGTTTGTGACAAATGAATCCATTCAAAGCAGTAGGCTGATATTTATCCGCCCAAAACTGTCTCAAGGTTTCAACTACAAATGCTTTTTCAATGAATGATGCTTCAGTAAAAGATTGTTTTTCTGGTGATCTGCTAGTCCTGCAATTTCCTTTTTTCATACACGAAAACCAACTTTCTGCTTGGCTTTTCTTCCTATTCTCTGTGAACCTTTTCGAGCTCAAACTCGTCCTGCTCGTATCGTTTGTCTTCCCACTTTCCGTACTGAATTTTCCATTACTTACAGCAGAGCTTGAACTCATAGTGCTTCGCGAACTCGACTTGGTCATAATTCTGGACGGATTTCGTTCGGTTCTGCCATTCATTGTGGCTTCTGAGTCCATTTGGGAATACCTCGGCGGCCTTGGGACCAAATTGGGCTTATCATTACCAGTCTTCTTTGCCACAAAGGCTGTATGATCGCGTGAAAAGAAGATGTCGCCAGGCGAAATAGAGTCTGTACTTTCGAGAAACGGCGCATTGGTACTCGTTGGGGTAGTGGAAAACTTCATATTAGCAACCATCTCATTAATTTCACCTACAGAAGGTGATTTCGCATGCGTCCTTTGTTTAATATTTAAGCTTTTAGTTGGAGTTCTCTCCCCATTATTTTCTCTAAAATCTTGATGGTTTTCTTGCTCTTTCTCCCTGATTCTCTGTCGCGGAGCAGTGGCCGATCTCCGAGTATGGCTTGATCTCTCACTTGCTCTACTAACTTGTCCGAATGGTGAGAAAGAACCCCGTTCATCTCTACTCGGAGTTGTTTGACTTTTCCTTGTGTTGGAGGCTACAATAGCATCATCTTCCGCTCTAGCAGGCTTAAAAGGGGAATGCTTTCTTCTATGCTCAGATTTGGAGAAAGGACTAACATTTCTGCGAACAGATATCGGTGAAACAGTCCGAACATCATCTTTTCGGGGCTTGTAGGGAGACTTGCTGCTGTGCCTTGATCGCGGAGTATGATCATCAGTTTTGGAAGAAACTTTCCTGGATTGTCTCAAAGGACTTATATTTCTTGGCAAATATTTCTGAGGAACAAAAATAGCACTATTAGGATCATTATGGTCATCCTGCCACTCAGTTTCGGTATCAGAAGGCTCGTAACCGCTACGTTTTTGCTTAGAAGGGTGGGGAGTTCTGTTGTAGCGCAAAGAGGTAATCTCGGGGGAAGCCATTGAGAATGAGAATGTTGGTATGAGAGGTAGAAATGGAAGAAGGTAGATAATAGATTAAAGAAGGAATAAACGATGAATACAAAGTGGAAGTATCGGAGAAGACAATGAAAGGCTGTATAAGGTTCGATGACAGCATAGAAAGAAACTAGTTAGACTTAGAATACTTTGATGTTTCCTGTAATATCCAAGCTTAGATGCTGTCTTTTTTATCTTCTTTTATTATGTTTTATACTCCTGCGCCGTTATTATAGAGATTTCGGATTCGAATCTTACCACTACCATTTAATATTCTCTTACACCAAAATCTCTATAACATTAATCTTAGCATTAAGAACTAAACTATTTTGTCTCAAGAAAAAAAAAAAAAACTAAACTATTTGATTGAAAGTTTAATAATTTTAACTAAAGTCTAAATATATAATTTCTCTCATAATCCTTTCAAGATCCCAACCCACATTAGCTAATTATGTTTAGATCACGCCTACCATAAACTAGGCGGCCGTATTAAAAATTGGGCAACAAATAGCAATTTACTAATTACGACTCTTTTTCCTCAATTAAATATTGGGTTAATTTCAAATAAGAGCTCTGTAGTTTAACATTTTTGCAAATAAAGAAATAGCCACATTGTTTGTTAGCAAAATTAAGGAAATACTGCATTTTGTTGACGCGAGTGAGGACATTTTTTGTCCAATTATTTTGTTTTGAGGTTTGAAAAAATATTTAGATAAAAAATATCTTATTCACGTTAACAAATTCAACCATTTCCTTAATTTTGCAAAAAATGCAATTCTCAGTACTTTATTTACTCAAAACAAACCACAATTTTCTGAAAAACCTAAAATCACAATTCATAATATGAAATTAATTCTTAAATATTTTTTGTTTAAAAAATAAATCCGAAATCTAAACCAACTTTAGTCCAAAACTAACATTTTAGGGTGGATAATTTAAAAGTCCCAACGCTTTACCTAACACACTTTAGTCATATTATTTTGAAAAACACATTTTAAAGTCTGTCTTTTATCATAATTAACTCTTCGGTCATTCTGTCTATTATTTTTAGAGTCGTAACACTTGTATTACAGTATGAATATACATATATAGCATTAAAAAATAACAGAATCATTCATTAGCTGCATATTGATGTTCGGTTTGCGTGGTTGCATTGTGCAGTTGTGTACCAAAGTATATAAATCAAAATCAAGTAGCTGCTTTGTCCACACCCCCTACGTGTTTGATGAAATTACTCACAACAACCTTTTCTCCCTTAACTCTCAACTCAACTCTTTTGCTCGCTCCGGAAAGTTTGAGGCGACTTTGGGTCTCTTTTCCCACATCCATTCTTCCTTTCTTCAGCTTGATGCTTTCACTTTCACTCCTGTACTCAAAGCATGCTCTTCTCTCCCTGCCCCGCAACGTGGCCAACAACTGCATTGTTTAATGATCAAGATTGGAACTGATATCGCAACTGTTACCAAAACTGCTCTTATTCATATGTATTCCAAGTACGGATACTTGGCTGACTCGGTTAAGGCTTTTCAGGAAGTCGAATATCAAGACGTTGTGTGTTGGAATTCTTTGCTTTCGAGTTTTTTAAGACATGGTCTTCCTCATCAAGCTCTTGCTGTTTTTGGATCAATGAGGAGGTTAGGAATGGAAGTTAGTGAATTTACGCTATGTTCTATGATCAAGGCTTGTGCCTCCATCAAGGGTTTTCAACAGGGTAAACAACTTCATGGCTTGGTGGTTGTCATGGGCCGTGATTTGGTCATTTTGGGTACGGCTCTTATTGATTTTTACTCAAGTTTTGGGTACATTGGTGAAGCCATGAAAGTATTTTCTAGTTTGAGTTGGAGGAAGGATGATGCTATGTGCAATTCTTTGATTACCGGGTGTATTCAGAATAGGCAGTATAAAGAGGCGTGTTATATAATGAGTATTATAAGACCAAATGCAGTTGTATTTACTAGTGCTCTTGCGGCTTGCTCTGAGAATGCAGATCTTCGCCTGGGGATGCAGATTCACTGTATCGCCACCCGTTTTGGGTTTGCTTCAGACACTCAATTCTGCAATAAATTAATAGATATGTATGCAAAATGCGGGAGAATTTTGATTGCTAGGGCATTGTTTGATAGGGTTTTGAACAAAAATGTGGTTTCTTGGACTAGCATGATAGATGCATATGGAAGGAATGGATATGGGTCTAAAGCTCTAGAGCTATTCAACAAAATGGTAGAGGAGGAAACTACGGTTTCGCCTAATTCCGTAACGTTTCTTGCTGTTCTATCAGCTTGTGGGCATTCAGGATTAGTGGAAGAAGGCCGAGGTCTTTTTAGTCAGGTGAGGGAAAAACATAGTTTTGAACCAGGTGTGGAACATTATTCATGCTTCATCGATGTTTTAGGCCGAGCAGGAAAAATCGAGGATGCTTGGCAATTGTTTGATTATATGGTTAAGAATGGGACTAGGCCAACAGCTGCTGTGTGGGCAGCACTTTTGAATGCTTGCAGCCTAAATTTAGATGTTTTGAGGGGTGAGTTTGCTGCAAAGAAGCTTCTGGAATTAGAACCAAATAATCCGGGGAATTATGTTATGCTTTCAAATTTTTATGCATCGGTCGGAAAATGGGAATCTGTAGATAACTTGAGAAGCCAGATGAGGAATAACAGGCTGATTAAGACTGCAGGGAGTAGTCGTGTTACTGTTTAAGCTCTTCAACTTTGTGCAAGTAATCCGTACAATTTTAAACTCGTTCTATTACATACCTGTGCTATGGTGCCTTCAACTCTAGGCTGTGTTTTATGGGGAGATTGGAGGAAGAACCGAAATTATGCATTTTGTGTACATGCTTTGCCATGCACAATTCCATCCTTCCCCCTCTACAATTCTCCCTATCAAATTATAGTATATTTTGCAACTTTCGTAGAAAGTTCAAGAAAATTAAAGTGTTGTTATGCATCAACTGTTGTTAATAGCTCAGTCAAGTAACTTTGATTTCATATTAAGAAAAGCACAAATCCCTCTTTCTTACTGCTGAGGTGAAGAAGGATACAAATGTTTTTGTGACTCTTTATCCTATAATCACATCACACGCTTAGGGAGTTAAAGAATCCTTTCATCTAACGTTGTTGTGAAAGTTGGCCAAAACTGAAGAAGAGCAAGCAAACACAATTACCATGGACGGATTAACATTAACTACCCTTCAGTTTTAGTCCTGTGCTGGTTGATTAAAGTCCCTTCAGATTTAGTCCCAAGAGTAAAAGATTTGGAGATGTGTGAGTATGGAGGGTGCTTATGACATCAAAGGTTTGAAGGAGAATGATTCAAAAGACGTTGTCCATGTCATGAGGAGACCATTGGTGTCACAGACAAGAGACTGGCCGATTCCGTGTTTTTCAACCATGGCTAGGAGAGAACGACTGAGTAAAGACCACCTTTGGGATGAATGTGTTCAAGGAAACACTTTTACGCATAACAGAGTCAATCATGATGGATCCAAATAATGAGCAACCAACTATTAAGCTAATCTGTAAGTTATCTTACAAACTGTGTTGATCTGTTCTGTTTTGTCTTACAATATCATATCTGATGAATAATTATCTTTGAGCTTTATTCCTGTGCTTAGGCTAAGCCAATGATTTATTGCCTTAATCTCATTTATGTTGCACAATATGGAAACTAAACCCACTATACCTTACTATATTTGTTCAAAACATAGGAAATAAAATGTGGGAACAGTGTGTTAATAACAAAAATATACGGATCTATTTATGAAATTTAAACTTGCAGTATATGCATTTGCATCATAGTAGGAAGCTATACTAGAAGATATTTGTAATTTCCTGAATCCTTGTGTTTGGAGTTTTTTTCTTTACAATGTATTACTAAAGAACACATGGAAATTGTCAAAAATTGCTACTTCATCTCTTTTAATTATAGTACAGAAACTTTCAAGATTCCAGTCACAGGACTTGCTAACCTTCAGCTCCAGGAGCACCACAATGACGAATTTTTTACTGACTTGCAACACAGAAGTATCATCATCATTAAAGGGTGCATTAATCTACAGTTAACACCTCAAAGCAGATCTTGTCACAGTTTTAATTCTTTCTACTGTGCCTGGGTTGAGACTTCCGGAGTTAAAGAGGGCAACCAATCCATCAAAGCTTTATTAACAAGATCCGGAACTTCATCATGCGGACAGTGACCAGCCTGTAAGTTGACCAGAGTGGTGTGAGGATAGAACTCTTTGATTCTATTAGCCTTGGTTGAACCCACCCATGGATCCAAGTCGCCCCAAAGCAACAATAATGGACATCTCAGCTTGCTTAAGCAACTGTCTAAAGTGTATGTGCTCTGATTCAACATGAACCGAGACATTAACCTGCACAAAACAATGAACCACTTTAAGCTCATCCCAAAGCAATTTAAGGATTTTGATCTCGTTCTTAACTGTAACCAAATTGAAGTTGAGGGATCAAGTTTTGCATATTAATGACTGGGATCACATATGCACCTATAATAAACTTCTCCAGCATTCGGATCAGCTGCTGGTCTCGTTATTGATTCTACAAGATAGTCATCCACATTTGAGCTATTTATATACACCTGCACATCAAAGACATTTCTAATTAGGTAATCTGGGGGGAAATTAAAGAAAGACAAGATTCACCTACGATCAGAAGAAAACTATTGGATTAGAGCTTGGACGACTCACACTCTTCAATACAGATTCAACTCGTGCTGGTTGCTTTGATTGCCAAAACACAAAACCAAGAACTACACGCTGGAAAATTTCCTTGAGTGGCTTCAGGATATATTTTTGTAGGCTTGACTCTTCCAATTGCTTGGGTTCTCCATTAGCACTTCCAAACTGCCCGGCAGAATTTAGCAACACAAGTCCAGTTACTTGTTCAGGCAACCCTACTGCGGACATCAATGCCGTAAACCCTCCAAGGCTGAAAATTTACCAAAAGTTAGTCTTTATAATTTCCAGAGGAACAAAAGTGGATGATATACTAATGAAGCGCCAAAACCAAAAATGACATCGTTTCATTTTTCTTTTTCGGTGAGTTTTTCATCTAGAGCTACTTTTTTTCTTTAATGTTTAAAGTGAAACTTTTAGATATTAGATCAACTTTGCCTGCTGCATATACAATGACAAATCTCTGATTATTTTATTTTTTTGTTTAGAACACCAGCTTAGGATTAGACATGCTGAGCACTTTAAGAAATGCATTTAACTAAAAGTGTATATGATGTGATATCTGTGCTGACAGGAAAGAATCATAACAAGGTTAGCTTAGCTCATAAGAATAACTTAAATGGACTACCTCAAGAAGTAAAGGGTTCACTGTAATCCTTAAACTTTCAAACTCAAACAAGGCACGATATTATTTTAACAAGCCTTGATAATACGTCGGGAAAGGTTATGATCTCAAAAAAAATAAAATGTCAATGACTGTAGAAGCACACTCTTTAATCCAAATCAATAGGTATGCAATCACTGACTATCTGTTAGAACATGTTAAGCCAGTGTATTTGAAGATTTACATAAATATCTGTTGCTCTTCAATTGGATTTAAAGAACTTACAGTTCTGATTTGATTCTCAATTGACAAATGATGATTTTGGTTCAATCAGATAATTTGATACTCAGATCTGATTCAATTAGCTCAGAAGCCATAAGCCGGACAAGGAGTACCTTTTTTACTCTAGAAACTTTAGACTCATGGGTAGTAGAACTGATAGCGCACTGATATTAATCGGTAGTTATCATGGAAATGAATTTGGGATAGTGTTGCAGTGGTAAAGGAAAATGCAGCTGAATCTTTAATATCACCTGTTTCCGACAACAACTGCTGGCTCTTTTACTATCTCCTTCAGGAAATCCACAACTTGATCTCTCCATACCATAGCGTCATACTCAATTATAGCTTTCTCGCTCCATCCAAAACCTAGTAAGTCTAACGCATAAACCTTGTACTTTTTGGCCAGCTCAGGTATGTTATATCTGTGAGCACAGAAAGAGGCAGATGTTAATGTTTGAAATAATAGCACATGTTCTTTCTTTATTGTTATATATTTTTCCGGAACCTCATGCGTTTACTCTTCACATTTTAGATGATGAGATTCATTGCTTGAATGCACTTCCCATCAAGCATATACTTAACTATGCTAAGAATCGTGCTTGCCTATGCGTGTAACAATCAAGTTCGATAGACAAACACATAGAAGAGTGGAAGTCTAAAATACCTCCAATGAAAAGCAGAAGCACCAAAACCGTGAATAAGAACAATAGGAGTCCCTTCTCCTTGGACGACATAATGTATCTTGTGACCTCTCCATGTCCAATAGTTATAACCTTCTGGCTTGAATGGCAACCTTTCAAGTCCTATAGAAAAAGGAGACCTGAATCATTGCTCCAAAGTAAGTAAGCACATAATATGCAGAAACGTAAAACCTTCAACGACTAAGATTGAGCTTCTCGAAATGAGATAGAGGACATCCAAAATACAGACCTGCAACAGGTTCAGTGGCTAAGGAGGAACCCAAAACCGAAGCCCCGGAAGCCACAATTCCTTTGAAAGCAAAGGCTCTCCTATTAATTGCACATTTGCTCCCTATTAAGATAAAAGGAACAAAAATGTATAACTATCAAGAAGTAATGATTGAAGAAAGAAAGAAAGAAAGAAAGAAAAGAAGAAAGAAGCTTACTGTAGTGAGAAAATCTGACAGTGGTGGAACTGAAGAGCTCAGACCTCAAAGAAGGGGACACGGCACATGAAGAAGAAGAAGCAGATGACATTGAACTCTTGAAGCTGGAGAGAGTAATTCTAAATGTAATAATACATGCTATGCTATGCTATGATGATCAACAATATGGATATTTTGTAGACAACGTGAGGATAAGTGGTTGGCGTAAGTTTGGAGTTGTGGCTGCCTCATTTCCATGCTTTAACCAATATTATTACATAGTCTACTTACTACTTAGGGGGCGATTGTTTATTCATTTCGTAACTGTTTTTTTTTTGTTTGTTTAGTCTAACAAACAGTTAGTTTGATGTTTGGTTAGAAATTACAAAAAAAATCTACTTTTTGTTTTCAAGGTAAGAAGTAACGGGTTCCATGAAGCAGTAAAAAGAAAAAACATCTATTGATCTTATTTTCTATTATTATTTTTTATGTTTTACATTAACTAGTTAGGCCCTGTTCTTTTTGATTGAATTGAATTGAACTGAATTGAATTGAATTGAATTGAACTGAATGATATTGAATTGAATTGAATTGAACTGAATGCTATTGAATTGAATTGAATTGAATTGAATTGAACTGAAATAAATTGAATTGAACTGAATTTATTGAACTGAATTTACTGAACTGAATTTACTGGATTGAGTTAAAAATTTATAATTTAATATTGTATTATATATGAGATTGAATAATTTTTGTGTTGGCAAAGTCAAAAAATTTATAATTTAATATTTGTAACACCTAATAAAGTTTTAACTGATATAAGAATTAATTAAATAATATTAACACCTAATAAAGTTTTAACTAATCCTAAGCTAAGAGTTAATTAACTAATATTAACAACCCATATTAACTCCCAACTCCCTTGAATGCATTATTTTCAATCACATTGAATGCAACTATAGATTGTTGAATGAAACTCCTATGGGGTGTAAAGAGCAACTACGACTTGATAAAGATATGTTTATGCGATTAGTAAATTTAATAGTTGAAAGATTTAAATTTGTTAGGGGATAGTAAATATATAACTGTGGCAGAGCAAGTTGGCATATGTTTATACATATTAGCCAAAGGAGATTCTTATCGCGGTGCAGGCGATAAATTTAAGCATTCTATATCTACAATAAGCAAGTATTTTAAAAAGGCATTGGATGCTTTGGTTATATTGTCGTTCGATATTATCAGGCCACATCGTGGTTTGTCAGAGATCCATCCGGAAGTAGCGAACAACTCACGCTATTGGCCTTATTTTAAGGTAATGTTCGACATTATAAGATTATGCACACTTGGAATACCAATTACACAATATGGCCCAAATGTCAATGGAAGAGTAGATTCAGATATATTTAGTACAAACCGAAAATTTAGCTCTCATATTTTATTTTTTTAAAAGTGCAAATAAAATTATTGTGGTTTCATGAATTTGCAAATAGAGGAATGTGGTTTCATTTTTTGCAAAAAGAGGTATGTGGTTTACATAATTGACAATTAAAGGAATTTCATTTAAAGTATTAGTATTTGATGATGTGTCATGTTGACTTGTTGACTTTGACGACGTGGCACAATAAAATATTGATTTTTTGATGACATGTCATGTTGACTTGATGACATGGAGGGTTGACTTAATGATGTAGCAAATGTTGTTAGTCAATTTCCTTTATTTGTCAAATATGTAAACCACATGATTTTTTTTGCAAAAAATGAAACCACATTCCTCTATTTGCAAAACATTGAAAGCACAAGGGTTTTATTTGTAATTTCCACTATTTTTTTTCTCAAGACCACTAATTAGTCTACCTTTTTTCTCTCTTATCAGCATGCTATTTGTCTTATTATTGTCTATTAAACTTTTATGAGCCAAATTAAAATTAAAATAAGTACAATACAAATCAATAAAAACAGAACTCCTTAAAAGAGCATTCAACATAATGTATGAACATGAAATAATAATAAAAAAACGTATTGGAGAAAACATTAATAATATATTAAGATTACGTTTTACCATCTACAAACAGTTGTCTATCAGTTATAAATTATTTGGATTGAAGAGAGCACCACAAAAAATAAAAATGTTAAGAAAAAAAACAAAGCAAACCATATACCCGCTTTATCTTTACAGTTTTAAACCTGAAAAACTTAGATCATATTACATTAGTTCTTTTCAATCACTATATTTTGATTGTCCATGAAATATAATCAACCTTGTATAATTAATTGAATCTGTCAAAAAGAGTATTGAATTATACTGTCAAAAAGAGCAGAGCCTTGATAGGTGCAAACAGGAAAAATTTTGGACAAATACAAAACTTCCAAGTGATTAATGTTAATCCATTTTACGAATTTCTCGTACCTAAGGATGATATTTTCCACTTTGGGTATTTATTAAAGGATTTGTAGCACAAAATATATGAAATAAATTACAAAGTATGATAAATATGATTCATACTAAATATTAATAATATAGTTTCAAAGTTAAGAGATTTTGCAGTCATAGAAAACTTGCAGCTGGAAATTGTTAAACAAACATTGAAATGAATAGACATATGTTTGCATAGAACACAATCCAGATTGAACAGATTCATTAAAACCATAAAGGACATATGACCTTCACCATGGACACACTATATTCAACCAACCAAAAAATACCAGGACCAATTGCCGAAACCGATCTGAATGGATCCAGATTTAGAAAACAAAGACAAAGTTTTTAAGAAAGATAAGGATTTACATAATTACAAAGGCTCTTCTGTATCTGGACTTTAATTGGTTGCCCAAATAATTAATGTAGCCAATAATAGAGATTAGGTCTTTTGTGGCTACAATTTCCAGAGTTTGTCGATCGTTTTTCTTTAGGGACAGAGATTTGATAGCTTGGGACAGAAAAAAGGAAAAAGAAAATTACAACATAAGACATGGAAAACGACGCTGTTTGCTTGCTTGGGGGATGTATTCCAATGTAAATGGATGGACCTTGGTAGATTAACATAGGCTTGCATACATTGGATTGATACTTTCCTCATTACTGTTTGCAATCGGATTTCCAATTCATACTGTTGATTTTTTTCCTCTTTTAAAGCATTACTAGAGAGATACCCTCGCTTTGCTTCAGGGTCAAACATGTCTCGTAAATTTTACATATCAATTACATTTTACATACATACATATGGTGAGTCAAGTTCAAATGAGACAATGGTTTAGGATGAGACTAATTTTTATGATGAGACAAGGGGTATTTTTGTAATTCAATAGGGGAAGGTGGCAAACTTGTAATTAAATGAACACCCCTCATGCGTGAATTGAAGGGAAGAAGGGAAGGAAGAGGAGGTGATGTCAGCGTTGATGTCACCTCTGGAGAGAGAAAGGGTTTTAATTATTTTCTTTAAAATGCATTTTCCCGCTCTTTCCAAACTCATTTTTCAAAAAAAATTATACCAGTGAACTCGTATTAATTATGCGGTCATTTTGATATCCATTTTTGTTATTTATAGATGATTTTTTTTTGTTCCAACAGAATACTATAGTTGTTCCACCGGACTACTCCAATTGTTCCACCAGAATACTACATTTTTTTACACTCTCAGAGTGCATTTAAAAAAAAATAATGAAAATATTCTGCTGGAACAAATGTAGTAGTCTGGTGGAACAATTGGAGTATTCTGCTGGAACAACCGAGTATCCAACTTGGAACAAAAATAAAAAAAATAAATATCGTCTATAAATAACAACAATGGATCTCAAAATGACCGTTTAATTAATACGAGTTCAGTGGTATAATTTTTTTTTGAAAAATGAGTTCGGAAAGAGCAGGAAAATGCATTTTAAATAAAATAATAAAAACTTTTTCTCTCTCCAGATGTGACATCAGCGCTGACATCACCTACTCTTCCCTTCAATAATGTCCCTCCATGCTTTTAAAATTTAAAAAATTCCACCACTTTTTAATTGTCTCACACTACAAAAAGTCTCTCCATAATGACCTTGTCTCACTTGGAAAATTAATATATTTTTGTGGAAGTGCTTGAAAATTAAAATACTAACAGATAGAACATGACTTTCCATTATAGAATTAACTATTAAAGTAGTTTCTACCATGGAAGTCTTCATATACACTAAATCTATTCAGTTATTACATTTATAAATGGCAAGATTTCAATTATTTCTTACACTTTATTAAAGTAACAGTTATGTTATTATAAAACTTATACATGACAATGTTTTTAATTTTTTTTTTTTCTAAACGAATTTTTAAAGGGGAGTACCCCAAATCTATTTCTTAGTTTTCTCCATGAGCCAAAGCACCGCTATACATACTATGTTTTTTTCGAAAAGAGAAAGGAACATGAGAGAATGAGAAAAGAAATCAATGAGAGATCAATTGGTCTACAAACTTATTAGTTACAATATCCCACCAACACAGATTTTCCAAATCTTTAAATAATAAAAAAAAAGTTAAATGTATCAATGAAATGAGAAATTTTAAAATCCTAAAAGCGACATCCGAACCAATAATTTAATGACACGTCATATTAATTAATATTTAGGGTTCATCATTTAGGATTTAGGGTCTATGGTTTTTATTTTTAAACCTAGAATTTTATATAAATAATTAACTAAAAAATACATTTTAATTAATTACACATTGTCAAAATATTATTGGTTAATATGACACATGTCAATCATTTATTGGTTTGAAGTAACACATCGTTGTGTTCCGGAAGTATACTAAAATCTCTCCAATGAAGTAGTCATGAAAAGTATGTCTTCCTACTTTTATAAAAGAAGGAAGAAAGAAAAAAACGAAGATAAGAAGATATGAAAATATACAGAATAAGCAAAGGGAATGAAAATAAAGTGTCAGATTACTAAATTTTGATTGAACTGGATATACGTGATAATTATTTTAGGAATTACTGTATAGAGGAAAGAAAAACTAATCGCAAAGTTAAAGAATAGAGGAGACAGTAAAATATGATGGCACCAGTGATATACTTATGTAAGCATTTTAATAATAATAATAATAATAAGAGAGTAACTGGTTTTTTTTTTGTTTTATTAAAAGGATAAAGGAGACCATAACATTCGATGTAACCAAAACTAAATAAACAAATTGTACGAAGTGCTATTGAGTGGATATCTATAAGACGGATGAATTTGGTGTTATTAGCCAACCTTGACAATATGAAATTGATATATCAGAAGAACCTATTGAAAAAATGAAAACTAAATATTCCATTCAAATGGATGGAAAAATTTGGTATAATATAAACATATTCATGAATGAAATAAAAAAATAAATGTTAGAAGAAAATTGAATAATCAACTATAACCTGCACACAACGAAGAGCATGAGTGGCATAAGACTAATTACGTAGATGTAGCAGTGGGAAAATGTATCTGAAAAACATAAAAGAGAAAATAAAGTAAATCTAAAATGCATATACTAAACACAGAGGAGGAATTCAAAGCCGGAAAATACTAAGAAGTAGAAGAGAGGAAAAAATATCACAGATCAAATTGATGAGAAATAAAAGAAAATAAAACAATTTGATTATAAAAAAACAGAAGAGAAAAATAGAAACCAATTCTAGAGGGTTATGTATATATTAGAAAAAGAAAAAACAGGAGATTAATAATTGGAGGAGATGCAGATAGATAAGGGTATCACTATTTACAATCCACTTTTTTCAAATTACAGCCTATTTTGACAAATTTGCCCTTTCATTATGGACAAGAGAAGATCAATATCTATATAATATACTAAACCTATACCTCTCAATCCTATGTATCATTTCTAGAATTTTTCTTCTTAAAATAATAATGTTTTCATTTAATATATTTATTTTAATTTTAGTTTACCATTTTCATTTATAGAAATATCTTTTATACTTACCATAATATTTTAAATCTCCCATCATTTTGGAGAGGTGTAATTAAGCTAATTGATTTATATCCTAATCTATTTATGTAATATTGTTAATTTATAAATTTAAGTATGTAAAATTAATTGTTTCTCTAAATTGTTTCTCTAAATGATTATTTTTTTCCGTACTCACTTTTGTTTTTGTACAGTATGTAATGATTTGTTGCAGAACTACAATTTAATGTTTCAACTATTCAATTTTTTATGATATAGTTTGTGGTAATTTATATTTTTATTATTTTGCAGATTGTTTTTGTAAATTTTCCTCTTTATCTTTCTTTTTGTCGCTATTCTTGAATTCCTAATTTGGTGTAGACCCTTATATTTTTTAGTAAGTCTAATTTGAACATTGTTGGTGTTCATATAATTAATTTTTTTACTATATCCAACACGAATTACTATTTTAAGTCTTCTTCACTTTGAATATGCAAGTTCTTCTATTTCTCACTCTGTTTTCTTTGCTGAACTTTCGAGGAGCATTTTTCTTTCCGAAAAATAATTTGTAGGAGCATTTTCTTAAATAAAAATTATAACTTTTAGAGATTTCTCCAATTGGACAAAACTGACGAAGTTCTGAAATTTATATTTTAGTACAAATTATGAACAAGTTTATATACTATATTAAAATCTTACCCTCACATTCTATCTAACATTTTTAGAACAGTTCTCATATATATAACAATATGTATTTTTTCTAAAAAGTAATTTATAATAATAATAATAATGTTGAATTACTTTATAATTTTGGAAATGGTGGATCTTTAATTATGGATCCAATGTATTTACATATGTTAATTTTGTATATTTCCTTGCTTAAACTTTTTTATAAGTTTACTTAAATTAACAAATTAAATTTAATAACTTTTGGTAAATTTAATAGTTTTTCATAGTAAAAAAAAAAAAAAGTTTTTCATATAGTTTTTAAAAATATAGCTTTTCATATCATCTTCCTAATAGAATTTTTTATTTCTTTCTTTATTTCTTTTTTGTACTTTTTTCAAATGATCGTTTGTGTCGAATATTTTATGGTAAGTGTTTTACTATATAAGTTTGTGTCTTTCTCATGTTTTACTTCTTTCTTTTTTTCCTTTATTTTATGCCAATATATTTTGATGTCTATTTCTTGAATTCTTTCTTCACTGATTTCGTGCATGATTCACTAATAGAAAATAAAATAAAATTAGAGCTCTCTCATAATACGATGCTCATTGATACTATAAAGTTATGTTGATTCAAAAGTTATTTAGAGTATAATAAAAATAATGAAGCTTTTTCTATAAGGTTATATTTGGATGAGGTGTATGATGAGTTAATAAAGGGAGGTTAGAGAAAGGTTTTCAAGGTTTTGTATTCAACCCTTCATAACACTCCAATTTGGAGTGTTGAAATTTAGAACAAAAAACCTCTCATACAAGTTTATTAACCCATACACTCTAAAAAACGTTTCTTCCTAAACATGGATTAGTTTTTAAACCTTCTTTATTAACCCTCCTCGAACCTCCTTTCAAACAAAGCCTAAAAAATTGACTATATTCTCTGGAAGTGCTTTATTAGATATATTTATTGGAAAGAAACAAAAAGATGAAAAAAACTTTGTTATTTTTTTTTCTCAAGAAACTCTATCATTTCTTACTTAAATTTAGTAAATTAGTTCATTCTAACCTGCATATTAACTGTCGGGTACTAATCTGAATCGTTTCATATCTATATATGCAGGAGCTAATTGATTATCAAGTAAGAAAATTTGATCCCTTTTCATTTTTTAGCCTAAAAATATGTTGGGTTTTTTTTTTTTTTGTAATCAATTGTTATCTTATATGCTATTTACTTTTTGATTTGTTAAAATGTACGAAATCCAGTTAATATATTGTATAATATTAAGTCTTTGTTTGAGATAAATATTTCTTTAATTTTTTTCTTGAATTTTTTCTACAAATTTATGGATATAGCAAGATATGTTCATACTTCTTATTGATGGTGACGTTATAAAAATGATTTTAGTCCATGATGAAAGACTTGATCATATAATTGAAAGTTAACAATAACACTTTCAAAATAATATATATGTGATTTTATTTTCTAAATATAAAATAAAACCTAAATTATTATTGGTTGATGTAACATATGCTAACAATTTATTGATTTGGAGTACCACGTCACCGTGCTCAGGAGTATACTAAAATCTCTCTTCTTAAATATGTATTCTAAAGAATATAACTGAACTAATTAAGTTTGTCTCGAATTAATGTATTTGTCCTATGAAAGCAACAAATCTTCTTACTTATATTTCAAGAGAAATTTTACTGTATGCCATGCATATGGATGACGTAGTATGCCAAGCCTATAATTTTTTAATATGTGTCATCTCAATCAATAACAACTTAACATTGCGTAATTAATTGGTAATTAAAATTTTAGTTAATAATTTATATAAAATTCTAAACCATAAAATAAAAACCCTAGACCCTAGCAACTAAATCTTAGACTCTAAATCATGAACCCTAGATACTAACATATATACGTATCATCGAATTATAAGGATGACATACAAGATGACGTGGTGTGTCTGACATATACTAAAATCTTTCATATTTCGAATACATATTTGAAAAAATTATAAACTCACTTTCTAATTTCTCTAACCTTAAATGATATCTTCTAACTAAACTCTATTTTTTTCATTCTGTTTAGGGTTGCAATTTCAATGGAAAATCCCCACATCTGTAGGGATCCGCCCTAATGAAGACAAGAATCCTCATTAATTTTCACCATGGAGTCGGGGTGGGGAGAAAAGAAAAACCTCCAAACACGGGGATTAGCCGGAGACGGAGATCTCTCTCCCCACCTCATGAGATCCCCCATGGGATCCCCATCCCCACTCCCAATAGTGATCCACTGGGATCCAAATATCCTTGAGAAAGATAGGGATGATTTTTTTTTCTCATATTTTCAAAAGGGATGAGAGTAAAGATTCCCCATCTAAACGGGGATGAGGACGAGAGGGATAGTCTGTCCACCCCGCCTCATTTACAATCCTAAGTATGTTCATAATAATAAGGTGTTTAAACACCAATCAATATGAATGAGATAAATTCTATAATCAATAAAACTCGTACATTAAAAACTAGTAATTACACTAATTTTGAAATTACAGCCCATTTTTAAAACTCGTACATTAAAAATTTAGAATTTGAGATGTCGAATGATCCAACGAATTTGAAATGAAAAATTAATGATTAATCATTAGAAAACGAGGTACTCGGACATTTAAAAACACATAACAAAAATAATTAGAATTAAATTTTTCGAAAAAAAGCCTTCATAAAAGAAACGACTTAGGAGGCCGTTCCTGTATAAGTAGAAACGGCGAAGCTCTCGTACTGCTGGGATTTTATGCCATCTGCCATGCGTTTTTTCCACAGTGGTGGATCTAAGCGGTGCCTCTGCCTTTTTTTTACTTACTTTCTTTTTTCTTGTTTTGGACTTTGTAATTATGCTCTACCATTTTCAACTCTAATTACTTCTATTTTCATTTTCCTCCATTTTCATTTGTGGGTTTATGACAACTTTTTTTGTTTGGGAATTCCATGTGCAAACAAATTATGATCATTTTTATGTTTACTTAATTTACCACTCAACTTTGTCGGAAAGATTTCTTATGTAGAAATTTTCATGATTTTTTAATTTAGCTAGTTGTTTGGTTGACATGAAATTGAAAAAATGGAGACACTTAAAATTCATAGGAATTTCAAATTCCTTAATGTCAACCAAACACATTTTGGCTATTTCATAGGAATTACATTAAGAAAATAATTTCTTATGAATTTAAACTTCCCACGAAAATTAAATTCTCATGTATACTAAACGACCTCTAAATTTAGGGTTATCACATATCATTATCATCGAGTATTTTGTATAGATATATGGAACGTATCCTTATCTGTATGTTTATCTGTTGGGTTTACCATTTAATTATTGTATTATCATTTCTGTCTTGCTTGAATTAACACCAAAGCTTTCTCCAGATGGTGATGCAGCTGGTTCATATATTTTACTCCATAACGGAAGACGTTTGAGGGAGGAGGGTAAGGGTATTTTGAGAAAAAGTGTAAAATAATTTAGAAAATAGGAAGCTGTAACCCAATAATTGGTGGATCTGCAACTTGGAAAACATACTTATTGTTTTCTACATTTTTTATTCACAGAGACAAAATAATTTATTTTTTGTCAAGACCATTTGATGTCCATAACCCAATCATGTGCTTGGTCTTGTCCTATGCCACCCATTTTATATATTGTTTTCTCTTTTTTTCTATCCTTTCACATACAAATTAACAAACACAAATACAGCCTATATTCTGTGTGAGACCGTGTTTTGTGCTACTGTTTTCAATTAATTTTCAAGCTTTTACTGTTGAAGTGTATATATATATATATATAGAAAAGGGATCAGGTGAGAACACCTATCATATGTAAGAACACTTTTGTATGTGAGAACACTTATAAAACTACGTAGTTTTATTAATAAGAGATGGTTAAAAGGAGAATTTGTCAAAAAATTTAATGGACACGTATGGGATGACAAGAGCAAAAGAGAGAAACTAGTACTTTTTTAATTTTTGTTTATTTCATTTTGTTTAAATAATTTTTCCCGACTTTACCGAACTCCGATTTGAACTTTTTTTATACCGTTGGATTTGTTTTGCCGAGACGCTTCTTTTGAGTACCATTGTTGTTAGGTAAAGTCAACGTTTTAACAATTTGAACATATGCGCTGTAATTTTGAACATGGGTGTTAATTGAAGTTAATTTGCATCTTTTTCATTGTTAAAAATGTATAAAAAACTAATGTTATCACTAAAATTTGATAATTTTTCATGTTTTGATCCTTAATTTGAACATATTATCACTAAAACTAAGTAATTTCATAAAACATTATACTAATTTTATTTTTTCCCATCAACACTATCAATTGACACATGTTTAAAAACTTACAAAATTATATTCAAAAAAATATCTCATATTTTCAAAAACTTAAAACTTATGCTCAAAAAAATAAGTTGCATGTTCAAAAACTTAAAATTCATGGATACAGGAGCAGTGAACATGTTTAGAAACTTAAAAAATGTTATGTTCAAAAAAATATTTCGCATGCTCAAAATTTTAAATAATGGTTTTTACATAAGCATCATGGATCTTAAAATGAACCTCTAGACGACACGAGTCCAATGGTATAATAATCATCAAAATCGGAGTTTGAAAAAGTCGGGAAAATGATTTTAAATAAAAATAAAATTAAATGAAGAGTCATAGCACCATATTTCTCTCTCCTCTCTCATGCGCAACAATGAATAAGAAGGGACAAATTTCCCTTTTGATTCCTTATCATTAATAAAACTACGTAGTTATATATATATATATATATATATATAGATATAGATAAAAATAATCATTATGTTTAAATTAGGTGGCGTTTGCTTCTTCATTTCGATGTTAATTTTTATTTTTTTTACTTTAAAAAGCAATTAATTTAATGTTTGGTTAGAAATTAAGAAACTTTGCTTTATGCGGGTAAAAGGTAACTGTTTTTTCAAGAAACATCGAAATACTTTTCTACAAATAAAAATACTGCAAATGCAACTAAGAGCAGCAAACAAACGGTGACATGAACAATTATACCAAACGGATCATTAATCATTTTATATAGTAACAACAATAATTAATTATAATTTACAAAAAAAAATAACTTTATAAACTAGAATAATTATAATAATAATACATACTAGCTACCTGCAAGTGATTCCTCGAAATTGAGAAGCGATCTCCGCCATGGAAGGTGTAGTGAGGATCTTGAATCTTCAACTTCTTGCTAAGTCAGCACAATCACAATCACGATCACATTTCCGTGGCTTTACATACCGCTCGATCAGCCATCATCGCCACCCCCACATCATTTCCACATCAAGCCGTTGTTCTCTTGCTCGTTTTCAGTCTTCAATTTCTTCTTCCCCCTTGAGCTTTTTCACATCCCTTTCCTTTTCTAACACTAACCCTAACCCTAACCCCACCTATTTCACCTCCAAATCCCCTCAACGAAACCCCAATTTCGCCTGGAACCTATCTTCCATCAACCGAGACGCCCCGGGTTTTTTGGGTGCCAAAGACCCTGTTGTCACTGTAGTGCTGCTCGGATGGCTCGGGGCGAAGCAGAAGCATTTGAGGAAGTATGTTGAGTGGTACAATTCCAAAGGGATTCATGCTGTTACATTTGTCGTTGACGCGGGGGACGTGCTTTGGTTCGATTTGGGGGAACGGGTTGAGAGGTTGATCACCGGGTTGGCTAAGGAGCTCGTTTCATGGGTTTCGGAGCGTGAGGATGATGGTAGAGAAAGATGTTTGCTTTTTCATACTTTTAGCAACACGGGTTGGTTTGTGTAGGTTAATAATAGCTGTTGCTTTCATTTCATTCATCTATTACTTTTCTCTTATGCTCTTTATACATCACTCTAAACCATCTCTTCTTCATTGCGTTGCAGATATGGATACATTCTCGATATTCTTCAAGATACAGACAACCTAAAGGAGAAGATTAGAGGATGCGTTATTGATTCTGGATCAGGCGAACCCTTTAATCCTAAGGTTTGCACCTTAAATTCTTCTGATTATTCGGTTTGCATAATTGTGCAGTGTTTCTAGAATTCTACATGGATCTACTTTGGTTAGTGCTATTTTGTTGAAAATCGTTTCTTAGTTGATTGATTGGTTGTGGAGCATTCAATTTATTTCCAATCCAGACACCATTGCACTTAAATTAGTTTTTGGAATGTGATATTAGTTTATTCTTTAAACTGCTTGTTGTTTAAGCTAGATTTTAAAGTTCGATTTCTAGTGTATGAATCAGATCTTAATTTGGGGAGAGGTTACCTTTGAAAGATTATTCTTCATGAATATGCAATGCAACCTTGTTAGCTGTCACTTTTGTTTGCATTTTAATTCTCTTGTTTATTTTATTTCTTTAATACTGCTGATTTCATTGCTTAATTCATTTTGTGGTTGTTCAAGCACCTGTTTGTTGCATGTCTAAACTAGTCAACATTTGTATATCTGCTTTCTCGGTTCACACTCGAACTGATTTTCTGCGAAGAATACCCTTTTCATGAATATATGAACTTATCCATTTTAACTACGATGTCACAGTGAGAAAGAATTTATATTATCAGTTAACCAGGTTAATTATTGCAAGGCCATGACTGGAAGTACATTGTTATTTGAAGAGCTCACGAGCTTAGAATCTTGTCGAAATACTGAATTTGTACGAGTGACACACCCTATTATCTAGGTTCACTAAAGTTGCACCTATCTGCTTTTTTAAGTAATCAGAGCTCTTTGTTTCTAAGACAGCCAACTGACATTTAGGAAACCAAATTTTCTGCTAGAAAATGAGAGTCATCGGCTTCTTTGGGTTGCCATGGGAAATAAATAAGGATTCTTGTTGGCATTGAAATGTTAATGGAGTTTTTGAATATTAAATTCACAAATGCCACTGCTAATTAACCATATATCAACATAGTAGTCATTCCCTGTTTAAGCATAACTAATGAAACGATTTCATGCACTGTAGGATGTGTTAGTTCCAGTCTATGTTGTCCGGATACAGTGTCGGACACGGACACGAGAAACTTATTTCTAAAATGTAACTCTTACAAAATAGCCTTAAAATGGAAACAAACCCGGACACTTGTCGGACTTAGATACGGATACGGGTACACTAATAAGAATAAGTGTTCATGTAATGTAACATAGGTTCCTTTCTGAAGAAGAGTTTGTTTTTTATGCCTGTGGATTAGCATTAGACTGCTATGTTAATCAATCATAAAAATGGACTACCATGTGATTTCCTTCCATGTTTGCAGGTATGGGCTGCTGGATTTTCAGCTGCTATATTGAAGAAACCCAACTCAGTGACAAACACTTTGGTCACTAACGAAACAACAGACTCAAAAAGTCAAGCCAATGCACCTAAGTCTCAGGAAAACACGAGATTGTCAGGTGAATGTGTGGTTCAATCCATGATGGAGAAGCTGTTCTCCACATTGCTGAAGTTACCTGATGTGGACCAGTAAGTACTCTCTCTGTTCATGCCCTGATCCATGTAATTTGAAAATGGCAATTCATGTTTCTTTCAAATCGTTGCAGGCGGCTAAGGAAGGTTGTATGCGTCCTAGAGAAAAACCAGCCCTCTTGTCCCCAGCTATACCTGTATAGCACAGCTGACAAGATTGTTCCATATCAATCAATAGAGTCAGTACTTGAGGAGCAGAAGAAGATAGGAAAGCAAGTAATGTCTCATAATTTTGTGTTCTCGCCTCATGTGGACCACTACCGAGCATTTCCAGACGTATATCTATCACTACTTGATAATTTCTTAAAAGAGTGTTTTGCAGTATTTAAGCAGAAGTAGAACGCCATAGGAAAGAAAACGAACAAGGGCTTGTAATTTCTGTTTAGTGATCAGCTGGAGAGCAATCAACCTCGGCGTCCCTTTAATTTTCAAGGTATCTTAATAATAATTTGTCCTGGTGACTAAAAAAGACTTCAAGTCCGCTTGTATTTTCAATTTTATGAGGTCTTGTTTGAACTGCATCATTGATAGCAATTTAAGGATGTAAGCTCTAAGATTAGATTGCAGCAGTTAGCTATTAGATTTTAACTGATTCATATGGTGTCTAGTAAATCTACTGTTCAGTTAATATTACGTTTTTTTAAAAGAAAAATAAAATATGTTTACAGTATGCCTTATTTGAGAAAATTGAATTAAGAATTCTAGGTTCAATCAGGAAGCTCCTAATATTTTTTTTAAAAAGTCTTTTTTCTTTTTAACTATTAGCTCGAGTTTTTGTTATAATCGGTTAAGTAATACTTATTTTGAAGATAACTTTTATAATGTCACCCTTACTCGGTAAGGTTAAATGACACTGGAGTCATTCATGTCGGTCGGTGGAGATAATGTAAAAATACTCTCCAACAGATAAAGAGACTGCTCCCCTCTTCTTGTCATGCCGATATTCAGTCAGAGAAAGCTAATAATCTCCAAGGGCTATTCCACATCAATATGTATCATATAAATGCAACTGACAATGATAATCGTGTCAAGCGGGTTATTTGCGTAAATCGTGTTATGTTCAAAGTTGACAACACTATTTCATATGATAATCTTTTCTAGACTTGGGTATTATAATTAAAGCTAGGGGTGGTCCAATGTGAAGGAGGAAATGTATTGTGTAGTTGATTCACTTGAGAAGAAGATACAAAACCTAGTCAATGTAAAATCGAAGCTACTGGTTTAAAATAATACTGATAAAAGACTCTTGCTTATAATGGAATCAAATTCAAAATTTAACAAGATTATATTTAATGTTGAAAACACAAGAAAATACAGAGTGTATTTGAAGTTTAAATTATTTTTCTAACAGCTGATTTTGTTTGTAATCCTTTATCATCAACTTAACATAAAATCTAAAAAGATAAAAACAAGGTTTAGTAGGATGAAATCAAAACATAACTGCATAATTTCAATGTCACAATTATTTAGTATTCTAATTTATGCATTTCAATATGTTATAATCTGATCCACCACGGTCTCATAGTTCCAAGTGTTCATTCTATTTGAAACTAACCGACAAAAGTGTTCTGTTTATGAGTCTGGTAATAAGGTGATTTTGTAATTAACAATTGAGAACATATCACTAACTTGACCAAATTTAAATTTGGGAGGATGTTAATCGAGTAATAAGATAAGTAGGCCGATACACACAATGTGAATAGGTATTTGAACTTTTTATATACAGTAAAAATACCATAAAACTAGAACATAAATTATCATCTCCTCTTGAAAAAACTTGATCAAAATGGCACATTGTAGTAGAAAGAAAGATAGAAAATATTTTCTGAATGAAAATAGTATGATGGTACCAACTGTGGACCATGAAGGAGCTGCTAGTCACCTTACAAAATTTGGTATCAGTCCCAACAACTCCACTCTCCAATATTTTCTTCTTCTGAGACAGTGCTAGTGTTATTTGATACCTTCTATATATGTCTCCTTTTTTCATGATCCCAACCCTCTTTGCACTTATAAATACCCTTCAATCTTCTATCTTTACATCATATCTTCATTACCAATCTTTTCAATATAATACAATACAATGGCTCAGTGTATTAGCTTTGTGTTACTTGTTTCTCTCCTTGCCTTTCCTCCTCTTTGCCTCGGTTTTAAAAAGCAAAATGGCGGTTACCTCTATCCCCAATTCTATCACCATTCCTGCCCCCAAGCTCCCCACGTTGTTCGCTCTATTGTAGCCAAGGCTGTAGCCGAAGAAGCTCGTATGGCTGCTTCCTTACTTAGGCTTCATTTTCATGACTGCTTTGTCAAGGTTTCTTTCTTTCTTTGTCTCTTACCATTTTGGAATATGTTTTGTATTTATCAATCACTTCACTATATCTATAGCTAACTGTCGTGGCTTAATTTCCAGGGTTGTGATGGATCCGTGTTGCTAGACAGTTCTAAACACATAATCACCGAAAAATTGTCGAATCCAAACCGACACTCAGCTCGAGGATTCGAAGTAATTGATGAGATAAAAGCTACATTAGAAAAGGAGTGCCCTCAGACAGTTTCTTGTGCTGATATATTAGCCTTGGCAGCTAGAGATTCCACTGTTCTGGTAACTTTTACTTCTTAAACCTTAAGAGAAATTCAAATCATATATAGAAACCGGACTTGACTTGTCTATTTGAATGCACAAAGGCTGGAGGACCAAGCTGGGAAGTTCCACTAGGAAGACGAGACTCGAAAACTGCAAGCTTAAGGGGTTCTAACACCGATATTCCTGCTCCAAACAGTACATTCCAAACCTTACTTACAAAGTTCAAGCTCCAAGGTCTCAACCTTGTTGATCTTGTAGCATTATCCGGTGAGTTTAATTTTTACCTTTTTTCTGACTAACCCTGAACCGAGGCAAAACATTTAATTTGGTATAAATTACATTTCAGGAAGCCACACAATCGGGATGTCTCGATGCACGAGCTTCAAACAAAGGCTGTACAACCAATCAGGCAATGGAAAACCTGACTTCACACTTGATCAATCATATGCCGGACATTTGAGAACTCGCTGCCCCAGATCCGGTGGCGATCAGAACCTCTTCTTCTTGGACTTTGCAACTCCAATAAAGTTTGATAACCACTATTTTAAGAACCTTTTGGCTTCGAAAGGCCTCTTGAACTCTGACCAAGTTTTGCTTACGAAAAATGAAGCATCAATGGAACTAGTGAAGAAATACGCGGAGAATAATCAAGTGTTCTTCAAGCAATTCGCTAAGTCGATGATTAGCATGGGAAATATCTCTCCTCTGACAGGTTCAAGAGGAGAAATTAGAAAGAATTGCAGGAAAGTTAATGCTTAACTCGATTGCTCCGTCACTTATGATTTGCCATTTCCTATTCGAGTGCCTTTGTCTTTATTTACAGATATAAGAAGCATACTTTGCTCATGAAATAGCCGAATTCGGTATTTTTTTTTTCCTTTTTGATTTTAATGAATAGTTGAAAGAGTCTGCTGGCAGTTTCATCTGCCTCTTTCCAGGCCTGTATTTTTCTACATTCAGTAATAAATAGTGTTTGAGAAACTTGAAAAGTTGACTATCGTCATTTCAGTTTAGATATACACAACTAACTAATATGGCAAAGCATAAACTTGTCGTACAAAAAAGTAAAAGATTAAAACCGGACGAACCAAAAAGTAAAATACGAGGGAACTCGGATGCTTTTCTCCAAACAATAATCGAGAGAAAAACAAGAGTAGAGTGTGCAGTTACAACTGATTTACAAATTGTTTAAAAAAAAGAGTCGTTACTTTCAAAATAAAAGAGTTAGTTTCTTAAACCAATCTTATCCAACTCTTAAATATTTACTTTTCTTCTTTGCTATATTTATTTCAAAATACATTCCATTTGTCTTTCTCAGAATCAGTTTCTTGCATAATATTGCATCTCTTTCTTTGCTATTTAATTACTCAAGAAACTTGTTTTTGGCACGTCTTGATTCAAAGATGAACGATCTTATGACAAAATCCTTCTTAAGTTATGTGGAATTGAAAAAGCATGTCGAAATGGAGGATCAACTTGAATCCAAAATCGACATTGATGAACAAGATTCCACAAACTTGCTCCAACAAGTTTCCGCCATCAAACTTGATATAGAAGAGATAACCAGTCTCTTATTCGATCTCAAAACCCTTTCCGAAGAGGCAAAATCCACTCACACCACTCAACTTCTCCGCGGTCTAAGAGACAGAATCGAAGCAGATACAGTTGCACTCCTCAGAAAGGCAAAGATAGTCAAATCAAAACTCGAATCACTCGAATCTAATGGTGACAGGACAACAAAATCCGTCATAAACGGGTTGAGGGTGAAACTGAAAGAGACAATGAATGAATTCCGATTGTTGAGGGACAAAATTCTATTTGATTACAAGAGTGATCTGAAGAGAAGATACTATGCAGCAGGCGGAGAGGAACCCAGCGAGGAAGCGGTAGAAAAGATGATGTCTGGAGAAATGGAAGTTGAGAGCAACGACAAATATGAAGGTGTGGTGGATTTACAGAGAAGTTTAACGAAACTGCAGAAAGTTTTTCTTGATATGGCTATAATTGTAGAAACACAAGGGGAGAATATGGACAATATAGAAGAAAATGTGGTGAATGCTGCTTATTCTGTCAATGGTGGAACTAACAGTCTTTACTATGCAAAGCAGATGAAGAAGAAGAAAACTAAGGCATGGCTTTACTCTGTTTGGGCTGTTATGATCATCATTTTGTTGGTTTGTACTGTTTCTATGTTGGTTACTTAGTTGTGCTCGTAATTATCAGTTTTCAGGATTCTAATTTGTAAATTCAGTTTTCGCATATTCATTATGGTATTGGAGTTTTCACTGTGTAGAATATTAATTCATTTTACTTGGTTAAGTAGAACTACATCTTCCTACAAATTCATGCTTGCATATTGTCCAGGCATCAATTGTCTTGGAATGATAGATGAACAAGTGAGTTATGATGAAACTGCCTCAACGTAAATGCCATTTCATCTACGACAACAATCTCTCGCTGTGCATCAAAGAGGAGGCATGGTCTATACTTGACCAAATGCAAAATTCCAGGCTTTAAAGCCTGACAAATCAAGAACTGACTGATAGAATGCCAGTAAGACTAGATCCTAAATGCCTGTCCTATTCATGGAGTCGTAGAGTTAGGAAAACAGATAACTGAAAAATCTAACTGAAGTGGACATCAACCACGGTGGACGGGTATGCCTATACAGCAAAAATGCTTCGGCTAATGACAGGACGCCACAGATGAAGCAAGATAAAATACAAAAGGAAGTGGAATATCCAAGCTTCCAAGATGCAGTAGCACAATCACTTCTCATGCGGGAGAGATCCATTGCATCTGTCTGAGATTGCAGAGCAACTAAAACAAAGGACAACCTGCAGCAGAAAAATTATTACTCGATCTCAAGAATGACAAGGTATCTGCGATAAACTAACACAGTGAGAAGCCTGCTATTGCATTTGCATAATTGCATATAGTGATACAAACTTGGAAGGGTATTCAAGTTCACCTTTTTGTAGTTCTGGTGATTATTGTGAGATGAGAATAACATATAGCAAACACATCCTGTCCACTAAAATTAATTCACTGAATCAACAAGACAAAGCTAAAGAAACCTCATTATGAGGAAAGATGCCACCGCCTTTACTTATTCTCTATATAATTCACAAGTTTTTACAGGAGTGAAACTGGATTGAAAAAAAACATAGAAAAAAAAAACAATGGCTTTTTTCAATGAACAAGGTAAGTAGCGCACAGCTATCCTTCAGCTAATGCTGATATGTTGCTTGGCAATCCATGACTGATCGGGTTCTAGCTTTACATTTCCAATCTATTGCAGCAAAAAAAATAAAATGATATTATTAAATAGAATTGAAACAAAAACTGGAAAACACAATGCACCAGAAAGGACAACTAAAACTTGTTTAGTCAGCATAGCATATTATGGTTGGACAAAACACAAGCAAATAGCAGTTTTAAATAATCAACAGATTCGTATCCTAGATAGTTCAGAGATATGAAAATGAACCCATGGGCATAAGAAGATAAGCACAGTATCCACTATCCATGAAGTTTATAAAAGTTTCTGAAGAAGTAAACAAGAAATACCTGGGCATTTTCAACACAAACAAAGTCTTTGTAGCATGCTTCCATCTGCAAATGAGGATTCCATAGTACCGTGTCTGACCAACTGCCACAGGCACAAAAGATGGATGAGCAAAAAACTAGAAAAAAAGAGAGTATTAAATGAGGTCTTCTATCACATACTTCGAGTTCTTGATCGTTATGACATCCCCCAAGCCGTTATCAAGCTGCAACGCGTCTGGACTGTCAAGGTAGATGCAGTCTACAAACCCCGGGAAAGTGACCTCATCCCTTTTAATTGATTGAAAGGGTTAGTTACAAAAATATCTCAAAGAAGCGTCATTGGAAAAAATCTCATGTCATTGCTATTTGCATTGTTTATCTTCTAAGAAACTAGTAATATTATCATGAACCTGAGATTAGACGTTTGACACTAGCAGTACATATGACAATGGATTGAGATTACGATTGTTTGTGTTATTTAGAGTAGATTATGATTCGAAGTTTTGTACGCTCATATTAGTCTAGTGATAAATCAAGACAGAAAAAACCACATTATACTTGCCCCATACATATATGTTAGAAGAGTGAATTGAGAACATTTCCAAGTCAAGTCAAAACTCTGGAGGAGAATTGCCAGTCATGAACTTAAAACTTAACTGTCAATGCATAAATGCTTCTTAATAATCTTATTTTATCCACCTAGCACTTTCTCGATGTCGCTATGGATTCCACAATAAGAACATTTTACTGAAATGTGGCTGACCTTTCCTCTTTTCCCTCTATGGGATTGGTAGGGTCTGGATCCTTATTGAGTGTCTTGCATCCTTTCAGACCTCTCACCGATGCCCCAGTAACAGAAGCCTGCATCATGTCATAGTTTAAAAAACATCATTTATTTCTGAAGCCAATGAAATTTCAAGGAAAAGATCTCCATTAGCATGTGTGGCACGAATGAACTTGTTCATCTAGGATTATTTACAGAAAGGAACCATAAAAAGAGCTCAGACCAGAATAAGAATTGGTTTTAAGCACGCGGGGATGGTACTTACAGCAAAATACGAATGTAGAGCAGTAGTGAAGGAAAAAGGCGAGGATGGTACTTACAGCAAAATACGAATGTAGAGCAGTAGTGAAGGAAAAAGGCTTGTTGTCTGTATTTGTAATCTTTAGTTCAGTGGAAATGCTCTTTGCATCGAGAATAACCTGGAAAAAGAAAAAGATTCAAACGCTATAATCATGATGAATGAACTACTGGAATGCATAAAAATTGCGTATACCAAAATATCAATTCCGTGGTGTACAACCAAGTTGTTTCAAGCAAAAGTAAATGGTGCATCCTTGAAGATAAGGGAAAAAAATATTTTTGGACTTTATACTAGGCCAAATTTTGAACTTTATTTGGTGAGATAAGGGTCCCGAATCTTTGATTTGAGATGAAATGTTTCCTAAATGAACGGTACCAACATGGGGCCATAAAGTTAAAGTGTAGAGAAGAAGGGTTCGAGATCATGACACCAAATCAAGGTTTAAGCTTAAGGTGTGTGGTGTGCAGATGTTACTGTGCTGTACATTAAGGGTATATTTCAACAAAAACCAACGTCCAGGAGTCAAATCACAAACATTTTTCCTGAGAAAAAGTGATTGATTACCTTGAATAAAGCCTGGAAACCAAAGTCCCACATGGCACGACTGTAAGGACCATCCTTCAGCAGCAGAGTTACAACAGGATTTCCTTCCACATTATCGGAATCTATAACGGACCAGTCCATGTTTCTTGCAAATCCATGCTGTTAAGTACCCACCGATCCAAAGTTCAACAAAATGAATGATAAAGAGATAAAATAATAAGACACTTGAACACAAACATTCCTAATGATAGAGGAAAGCATGACGGGACACCAAAATAATTCAATTCATTAACTTGGTAGGAAAAAACATATGGATGGGAAATGATGTTACCTGCTGAATAGCACCGGGTCCAAACTGCGGGAAACAATGAGGAAGCCCTCCACTAGCAGAATAGAGCAAAAATACAATCATAACCAACTCGAGAACAAAAACGAACAAATCCTTAAAAAGCTAAAAACGGAAGAAGCAATTGAAACCTGATAGGTTTTTTCTTGTTGAACACAGCATCAGGCCTAACGAAAAGAAGGTCTTTGCCACTCGGAAGTTTCCAAGACGTAATGCAACCTCCATATAAATATATTTCTGCCTCGCTGTTGATTCGAATGAAATAAAAATGAAAACTTTAACAAGGCAATGACATGGAATGAGTCTGAGGAACGTACTTGCCTACCGTGAGGAGAATTAAGAACAACCTTCTGTAAGGTACCTTCACCTTGTGTGATTTTAACACCTACAGTTGAAGTTTCTTTACTAACACTTGCAAATGCCATTCCAGGGTGTCTGGATTGCCCCAACAAACAAAATTAGCAGAAAAAGAGTAAACTTTTAATTATGAGATTTGCAGAATAAACAATTATTAGAGAAAGAAATGAGAGAGGAAGTTACCGGTTGACATGGCGGAAATGAAGGAAGGGGGAATGAGAAAAGGGTGTTTGAAAGTGAAGAATGGCCATGACTGAAGAAAAGGTCAGCTGGAGAAGACAAGAGGGTGTCCTTTGAATTGAAGAGTAGATCGGGTTTTGTTTTTATTTCATTTCTTGGATGGATCATCACTTCATGTCCTTATGCTCTATGCTTTTCATTTTTGCTCTTTTATGATTTTATCCTTGGCATATTCCCTTTTTCATTTTTAATATAATCATTGATTATGTCAGCACCTTTCCAAATCAAATACTATTTCGATATTCTTTTAGAGAATAAAGTTTTTCTATAAAAATTGTGGTTTTACTTTATTCTTTTAAAAAGAGTTTTGGTTTACTTTTCGTGAAATTGAATAGGAAAAACCAAATTGATAATATTTGTGGTTTTTTCAATTTATAAATTGGAATTTATCATGATGCTAAAGTAAACCAAAACTCTTTTTAAAAGTTTTTCAGTCATGACCAAATTGTATCGTTGACTTTTATCAATTCAATCCTGAAATTTTTTGTCAAATAAATTTTACGTCAAATAAATTTTTTCCTACTCAATTTGACGAAAAGTAAACCAATTTGGCATCATGATAAATTCCAATTTAAAGCTAAATTGGTTTACTTTTCGTTAAAGTAAACCAATTCTTAATGTCAATTTCAGGATTGAATTGAATTGATTGAGTATTGACATTAATAATATTTGTGGTTTTTTCAATTTATAAATTGGAATTTATCATGATGCTAAATTTTGAAAATTCTTAATTATTAAATAAATGTGAAGTTGAGGTGTCATCGATACAATTTACCCAATGTATAGACTTAGTGTCTAATGTGTTTCGTAAAAGTATCATTTCAATTAGGGCTGAGTCTGGATCTCAGAGATTCTTAAACCGAACTGAATATCCGAAGAAAAAAATCAGAATTGTATTGAACCGTTGACTTTTACTTTAGAACAGACCAGATTGTACCGTTGACTCTTTTCAATACGGTTTTGGAAATTTGCAAATGTCTAATATTACTAAGTAAATGTAATGGAAATTATAGAACCAGACCGAATAACCGAATAAAAATATCCAGAACTGAATTGAACCGTTAACTTTTCTCTTAAAATCGGACCAAATTGTCCCGTTGACTTTTATCAATTCAATCCTGAAATTTTTTAAATATCCAAATTGAAAGTCCATACTCACTCCTAATTTCAATATTACTTACAAAATGTCAATTTCAAAAGTATATACCTGCAATTTTAAAATCGGATAATTAACTTCTGGAGGGGTGTCGGTTGTTATGGTTGGCCAGAAGAGAAGAAAAAATATTTAACTTGGGAGTTACTCAGGCATTTGTCAGAACTCCATAGTTTTCCTCTTCTGATGTTTGGTGATTTTAACGAGATTCTTCTCCCGTCTGAGAAAGAGGGTGGTAGAGTTCGAGACTGGGGGAAAATGCTTCAGTTCAGCGACTGTATTAAAGACTGTGATCTCAGGGACTTAGGTTTTGTGGGGCCCTAATTTACTTGGACAAATGGTAGGGAGGATGATGAGGAGGTTAGAGAGCGTTTAGACCGTTTCCTTGGGAATACAGAATTCGAAATTTTGTTCCCTGGTTTAGCTGTCAGAAATTTGGCGATGCATACTTCAGATCATTGTCCAATCTTAATAAACCTTAACGAAAAGGATGGTCAACATGTCTATCAGGGAAGGGCTTTCCGGTTCGAAAAAATGTGGCTTCGAGATGATGGGTGTCGGGATGTGGTGAAGCGGGCTTGGGAGGTGGGAGACGGGATCCTTGATAAGGTGGCAGGCTGCTCAAATGCTTTGAAGTTGTGGAATAATAATTCTTTTGGTAATGTGAATAAGAGGCTAAAGCAGCTTTACGAAGAGTTGGCGTCTTTCCAGGGTGGCAATAGAACCCTTGTGAACCGCGAAAAAGAAGAGGCAATTGCTAATGAGATTTCTGAAATGCTGTTGAGAGAAGAAACCTTATGGAAGCAGCGGTCGAGGACGGAATGGCTTAAAGAAGGGGATCGAAATACGTCTTTCTTCCATGCTAAAGCGACGACGAGACGGAACAATAATAAGTTAGAGAAGTTGAGGAATGGAAATGGTGGCTGGGCTGAGGGTGACGAGGCCATTAGTGCTGTGGTTATTAATTTTTTCTCGGAGTTATTTACCGGAGGTCAAACTAGTGGGGTGGAGGAGTTCGTTGATAACGTGGACAGCCGGGTAGAGCAGTGGAGATTGGACGGATTGGTGGCGGTTCCGTCAGTTGAGGAAGTCAAAATTGCACTCTTTCAAATGCACCCCGATAAGTCCCCGGGTCCGGATGGTATGCCGCTCTTTTCTACCAAAAATTTTGGGATTTTGTGGGGCCGGATGTTGTAGGTTTGCTTCGGAAGTTTTTTGAGTCTGGTTCCATGCCGGAGAATCTTAATCATACCCTCGTTACTTTAATTCCAAAAGTCCAAAAAGTGGAGAAAGTCCAAGAGTTGAGACCAATTAGTCTTTGCAATGTCTTGTATAAAGTTATTTCGAAGGTGCTTGCTAATAGGTTGAAGGGCTGCCTTGACGGTGTTATCAATGAGGCCCAGAGCGCTTTTATCCAAGGGAGAGGAATCACGGATAATACAATGATAAGCTTTGAGATTTTCCATTCGATGAAGCATAGAATTAAATGCAAGAAGGGTGTCTTTGCTTTTAAATTGGATATAAGCAAGGCCTATGATCGGATTGAATGGGTGTTCTTAGAGTCAGTTATGGTGAAGATGGGTTTTCCTAATCGATTCGTTTAGCTAATCATGGAATGCGTGTCTACGAGTTCGTTTAGCTTTATGATTAATCGAAAGCCATGGGGGTTAATGAAATCGAGTAGAGGTCTACGGCAAGGTGACCCCTTATCACCTTATCTGTTCCTGATTTGTGCAGAAGGGTTATCGGCTCGTATTCGGAGAGAGGAAAGAATTGGCAGATTACATGGTGTTTCGGTGGGGGTAAATAGCCCTGTAATCAGTCATCTTCTATTCGCGGATGATTCCATTATCTTTGGGTGTGCGACGGAGAATGAGGTGAATGTGGTTAGGGAAGTCTTACGGGACTATGAGTTAGCGTCAGGGCAAATGGTGAACATGGACAAATCAGAGATTTCCTTTAGCTGTGGCGTGCCGGACGGAAAAAGAGAGGAGTTGATCAATCTTCTGGGGGTCCAGGAAGTCGGGAATCTCCCCAAATATCTTGGTATGCCAACGCTGATAGGAAGATCGAAGAAAGCAATTTTTCAGTTTCTGCTTGAGAGACTTGCAAAGCGAATTGATGGATGGGGTGAGAAAATGTTGTCCTCGGGGGGAAGGGAGATTTTAATCAAAGCGGTTTGTCAATCAATTCCGTAATACATTATGAGTTGCTTTATCGTTCCCCCTAATGTTTGTAAAGATCTTCAGGCGTTGATTAGTAGGTTTTGGTGGAGTGGGAAACGGGGGAAACGACCAATTTATTGGTTAGCTTATGACGCTTTTTGTCAATCGAAGAAAGAGGGTGGATTGGGGTTTAGATGGTTTGAATCGTTCAATGTTGCTATGGTTGCTAAACAATCGTGGAAGTTTTTGATGAATCCCAACTCGCTTTTTGCGCGGCTGTTTAAAGCTAAGTACTTCCTGCATACAGATTTCGAGCAGGCGAGAGTTGTCAGTAAGTCGAGTTACATGTGGAAGGGTATTCTAAAGGGAAGGGATCTCATTAATCAAAAGTTGTGCTGGAGTGTGGGCTCGGGAGAGTGTATTGATATCTGGAACAACAAGTGGGTTCCAAATTTGCCGGTGGGAAGGCCTATCACAAAGCTTGAAAATGTCAGTTTCTCTAAAGTGAAGGACTTGATTGATGTAGATACTGGTAGGTGGAAGAAGGGTTTAGTGGATCGACTTTTTAGCGCTGATGAGGGAGTAGAAATTCTGAAAATCCCTATCAGTAGACGGCTCCCAAATGATTATCGGGTTTGGTCTGCTTCTCGGAACGGGATCTACTCAGTGAAATCTGGGTATTATACGATGGAGAGCTCTCGGCGGCGGAAACTTGACATCCCGGAGGCGTCTAGCAAAAACAACAACAGGTGGAGTCCGGAAGATGTTTTACACTCGCTTGTTGGTTGTCCTAAAGCGAAAGAGGTTTGAAATTTTTTATTCCCTACAAGTCTATGTTGGAGAACTGAGGAATTGGATTTCAAAGAGTGGCTGGGTCGGTGTGAGGAGGACGTAGACATTGCTGATATGGAGCTTTTGCTTGTGGGTTGCTGGCATGTGTGGTTCAACAGAAATAAGTTGGTCCATGACGGTTCTATTAATCCGGCTGACAGAATTGCTCAGGCAACGGTGGATTGGTTGTCGGGGTGGAGGACGGTCTGCGGAATCTCGACCGAGATTGGAAGGCGAAGCGATGCTGGTCCAGGTTCTTGGAATTGTCCGGATGTGGGGATTATTAAGATTAACGTCGATGCAACTTGGAGCCGGGATATTACAGGTGGGATTGGAGCAGTAGCTCGGAACTCGACGGGGGAAGTTTTCTTCACTGCTGCAGCGCCGGTAGAAGCCTCAATTTCGATTGAAGTTGCTGAAATGTCAGCCATGATTTTCGGGTTGGATTTGGCTTGGCAACGAGGGTTGAGAACGGTGATTTTGGAGTTCGATAATCTGAATTTAGTGCGTGCTCTAAATATCAATGGTCTTGTGGACTTTAGTGGAGGTGTGGTTTTTGCTGATCTAATTTTGTGGATTGAGAAATTTGACTCGTGTCAGGTGTGTCATGTGCGTAGAATAGCTAATGGTGTGGCGCACAAGTTGGCTCATTGGGGGAAAAGTTTATCTCATCCGTTTTCAAGCTTGGATAGTTGTCCTCCCTTTCTCGTTGAGGCTATCAATCAAGATCTTTGTAATAGGGTTTTGTAGTTGATAGCTTTGCTTTCTATCAAAAAAAAAAATCCCAAGGGTACCCTAGTAAACAAAGGTGAGGATTAGGTATATAATCTAGAGATTTCTTCTATCCATTTATTATTTCTTAATTAAATATATTCTTATCATTTTATAGCTTAATGCATATGTAGCGCCTATACTTGGTCAAAAAAGTCACTTTGCCCTTCCAACTCCTGAAACGTTCTATTAGCCTCCTCAACTTGTGCAAAGTGATACATTTAACCCCCTTTTTATCCATATTCACTCTCATTTAGGAGAGTGAACTACACTCTCTTAAAAATTACAAAATCAATCATTAAAAAATTACAAAATTGGTCCTTTAAGTTTCTCTTATTTCTTTTTTTTCATCTTCTTTCTTTTTCTACTTCTTCCATCGGAAATTCTGAAATCCATATGCCAAATTCCAGAATTTGGCGGCCATATTTAGGGGGCCAAAATTTGGAATTTCTGAATTTGGCAGCTGGATTCTAGAAATTTCGTCGACTGGAATCTAGAATTTCAGAATCCGGTAGCTGAAATGCTCTTTGAATTTTTTTTTTACAGAAAAGAAAGAAAGAGAAAAAAAGTTGGAGATGGAAAATTAAAGAAAATAAAATTTAAGGGTCTTTTTGATATTTTTCTTATTCTTTTTCACCTCTCCACTCTCTTTTTATTTTAACATAGGACATAGGGGGGCTAAAGCATCACTTTATACAAGTTGAAGGGGCTAAGTGTATCACTTTGCACAAGTTGAGGGGGGCTAATAGGAGTTCCAGAAGTTGGAGGGGGAGGGGCAAAGTGATTTTTTTGACCAAGTTTAGGGGGCTGAATATGGTTTAAGCCTTTTATTATTATATTACTAATCCTTGCTCTATTCAACGCATTTCAATGGAAAAATGACAAAGAATATTTTCATACGCTTGGGTAAATTTGAACTTAATTGCAAACATCTGAGATAAACACGGTATATAAATGCACAAAATTTCATACGCTAAATTAATACTTTCTTGGAAACAAATTTTACTCCTAAATCACTTAAAAGGTGGTACAAAATCGATTTAACTGAAATCGACGCTCCATCCAATCTAAAATATGTCTCCTTTTAGTAAATAAAATTTAAATTAAGAATGATTTTAAAATAAATCTTACCCATATTGGTATCGTATTTAATGTTTGATTTTTCATTAAGTAGAAAACAATTTTCGTAAAGCATCTCCAAGAATTTCTTAGTACACTCTCTAAAAATAATATAAAATATTTACTCTTAATAATTTTGAGAGCCTCTAAATTGTTTCTTCTCCAACAACACTTTTATATGTCTTACTTCTTAATTATTTTTTATGATTAAATTTTATTTCCTAATATTATGTAAACTAATAGGAGGAAGAGATATGTTAGACTATCATAAAATAATAAAAAGTAAGTTAGGAGGAGCAGATATGCTTTTAAATTTGAGGAAAGAGAATATGTTTCTTAGTGATTTTAGGAGTAATTAGTAGGGGTGTACATCGGTGCGGTTTAAACCGAATACCGAACCAAACCGCATTGAAATTCGGTTTTCGGTTCGGTTTTATTGCAATTCGGTTCAGTTTCGATTTAGAATTTTTGAGTATATCGGTATTCGGTTTGGTTTTGAAAAAATGATTAAAAACCCAAACCGAACCAATTATTAGACATTAGTTATTATTTTCTATTGATATTTAGATATTATAACAAAATGTAGCGGTAATACTCACTTTTTTGTTTAAAATTACAAAACTATTTATCTCTCTACAAACTTAATTCAAATAATTCAAGATTTTTCATCTTTCTACTCTATTTATCAAATGAATTGCAAATTTATGGATAGATTTTATATGTATGTACATATTGATATAACTTCTAAACGTATTATATATTCCACCATTTGTTTGAAAAGTGTGGGTATAACTCATTTGTAAATATGCAAGTGATATTATGAGTTGAAATGGTTGAAAAAGTATCTATTTTCTTAACTTTTTAATTAATTCGGTTTAAAACCGAATCGCACCGAAAAAAATCAGTTCGGTTCGGTTTATGTTGTTGAATGGTTTAGGTTTTTTATACTAATTCGGTATTTTCGGTTCGGTTTGGTTTTGTACCGATGCACACCCCTAGTGACTAGTGGTTTTTGGAGTTGGTTTTCTATCAAAACTCCGTAAAATTTAACTTAGTAGCTTAAATAGAGAGCCTCTTGGAGATGCTCTTACATATTATTCTATTTATTTCCTTACAAATCACTGTCCTTTTTTTTTTTTTGGAAATACACATAATTTAAAGAGAATTTAAAGCAGAGACAAAGCTGAAAAAAATGAATCAAATTATCAAAAACGAAATATATTTTAGAATATTACTTCCTCTTTTAATCGCATAAATTTCAGAATGGAGAGAATATTTGATATAAAGTAGCTAAAATTAAATCAATTAATTAACTATGAATTTAATTTAGAAACTTTTCGTGGGTTAACTTATGAATTATTGTAAACTATCGAGGTTGAGGTTTACATTTCAACGTGGGCTAAAATGTGATGATTTTTCATAGATAGATGAGTGAATTTAAATTTAGAGTAATTAAGGATCATTTGACCACATGCTTGCTTGTGTTTAGTAAATCAAGGTAAAAAAAAGTTAAGTATTTACACTTGAGTGGTTAAGAGTTTCAAGTAATTTTGAGTCGGATCTCGGGTCAATTTGGAGATATTTAAAAAAAATGTAATAAAATAAGAATGAATAGAAAATAATAAAAGAAAATTGTTGTTCTATAACAGAAAAAAAACAGAAGTTGTTAACGTACTCCCTCTACAGGCAGGCATGCGTGTATATTATAGCAGTTAGAACTGGGCACGGATCCCTGCGATTCAATCTTGGATCAAATATTAAAAGAGAAATATTCACATTTGTAACTGTTTTTTGACCGAATTGGATCGAATTTAGTCAAACCAAGTCGAGAGTATAGTTAAATTCAAGATCATTTTACTTAAATAATTGATCAAAATGAATAAATTTAGTATATGTGTCCAGCTCTAATAGCAACAACAGTAGTGATTTCATTTTTATGAATCAAATATTTTCAAATTGATTCAATGGCCTTAACTAATCCTCCATAGAATAGATTTCAAGCTTGCTTTAGTTTGTCTGTCATTCAAAACTCTTCATTTTCTCATTTCACGCTCCGAACTTTCTTCTTCTTCATTTTCTCATTTCAAGCTTCGAACTTTCTTCTTCTTCATTGAGTAAGCTACTTTGTAAAATAGATCTATTTGCTCAATAAACCATTGTTTAGTTGATTTGCACAAGATGTTAAATTGAAGATCATGTGCATCACTTATTAGAGTCACGTGTGACTGCTATATGCAACGTTTAGTGTAGGATTGGGAAAGTAGTTTTGGCAGGAAAATTAGTTAACTGGCTAACGGAATTGCTGATGTGGCATTCTGGTTTGACTGGTATATAACCTGTAATCTTAATCAATCAATTCCATTATTCAACCTCCAAAATTATCATGTGTCAGAGCGTGAAAGGATGACGATCCAAGAGAAGATCTTATGCAACAATTGTGAGATTGGAGGTTGAAGAAGATCAAAACACAGTTGAAGAAGTTACAGATGGAGGTTTTTGTGAGGAATCAGAGAAATCATCAAACTCTGACCTAATTTCAGAATCTCAAAGCTCGGAGGAAGTAAGTATGGCTTCTAATTCACAGATTAGTGATAATCCTAGCTTAGTTTTAGTAACTACTATGTTAGATGGTTCGAATTACCTGTCATGGAGTAGATCGATGCTTTTAGCCATTAATGCTAAGCATAAGACTGATTTTATCTTAAGAAATATAAAACCAGTAGATCTGGAAACGGATGAGTATAGAAGGTGGAAAGAAACAAATGACTTAGTATTTTCATGGATTTTGAATGCTTTGTCAAAGGAGTTAGGATCAACTTTCATGCATGCATCAACATCGAAAGATCGGTGGGACAGTTTGAGAAAAAGATGTAGCCAAAGTAATGGTCCTCTCATTTTTCAACTTAGAAGGGAGACAATAGGATTAACTCAGGGAAATATGAGTCTTGTGGAGCTTTCAAATAGGAACAAAAGGAAGTGGGATGAATATGCATTAGTTAGACCTGTTGTGACTTGTAATTGTGTTGATTCCATCAAGAAAGCACAGACTCAAGTTGACGAAGAACAACAATTATGCAGTTTCTCACTGGTTTACACTATAAAGCTTTCCTCTCTTTTTTTGACAGATTTTGTGTTTAATGCTTAAACATCTACATTAAATCTCCTTATTTACTTTGTGTTGCATTCAAATTACAATCCCTTAAGAGCTCTTCTGTGTATGTTTGTAGGGTGTCCTGCAAATACCAAAGATGTTTTTGCATATGCTAAGTTCATAGATAATCACAGGGCTAATATTAGTTTTAGTGTGGTTGATTATGTGCCTTGTTCTGATGAGAATGATATGTATGTTGGTCCCACTTTGAGTCCTTCATATCAATATTATTATGAGGTTCTATTGGTCTAGTAATAGTGTTACAATATCAACTTCTAATGTTATTCTTCTGTTCTTGAGTGTTTACTTGGTTTTACAATAATATTAGAAATGTTACATGCTATATGGGTTTTCTGTTGAGCTTTGTGTTAAATGGACAAAGCCACCCAGAACTTGAGTATATAACTTCTGTGACCTTATTTTACATTTAAGAGAGTGAGAGAAATCATAAGAATCCTCCTATTTTACTTACATTTTGTATACTTAGATCCAACAACTTGCTCTTCGTACCCATAATCTTTATGGTCTCAATTTATTTCCCGTTTTAAACAATCATCGATCACTGATTGTTATGTTCTTTTGTTTGTTTTCAATACACTATTGTTTCTTATTTATTTTCTAGGGGAGGGATCCAATGTGACAACCCATTTCAATGTGACAGCTTTTTATGGTGTGATAATGACAACTTTATAATTAAAAGCCCAACTAAAAAGCCTCACATAAAGCCCTCTTCATCAACATTAATGCATGTGGGGGGCTATTTCCTTATATGGATTCAGTTGAATTGGATACCATGTTCTTCCAGCGATCTTGAGCGTTGACATCAACACCGAACTCAATCAAGCACTTAGCAACATCGATCCATCCATGGAGGGAAGCGACATGGAGAGGAGTTCGATTATCATAATCCCTAGCGTGAACGAGCGATCTATCTTCCTCAAGAAGCTTTCGTACATTGGAGGCGTCGTTTTGATGGGCGTGCCAGAGTATTATAGAGGTTATGCTTACTCCAGCCTTCTCCTTTTGCTTATCGGAAGAGGAAGGAGGTACGCGGGCGGCGGGGTCGCCGATCGAGGAGGAGGAATTACCGGAGATCATGGCGGAGATCGGGTGTGTGGATTAGTTTGATTAGTTTGTAAGTTTTGTTGATGAGTTGCTTATGGATTCATTATAGGCTCCTGTATTATTATTGATTGTAAAGATATGAAAATTGTACTCTAGTTTGTGTAATTTTTCAAGGCTGGGACTCGTCATCTACCTGAGATGAATCGATTTTTTGACATCTTACATGCTTGTGCTTACGTTTTTAAATTATTCAAATTCAAAAAATACAGTATATAACACATAATAAAACTTGTACGGTTCGACAAAAAGAACAAGCGGGTGATTGTGGAAGCGGTTGATTCTTCTTCTTTGAAATTGGAATCAAGTTTTGTTCATCTATTATTTTTCCAATTATGGTTTATGCCCTATATCTTTTCGTTGATACTCAGATCTTACGAAAGGAGTACTAATTTGTTTTAACTCTTTGATTTCGAGATTTGGTGTTTATTTTTTTGAAATACTCTAATGTTCCAAAAAGAATACTCTGATATTCCAAAAGATAATGTGATCTTCCAAACAGAATACTCTGATATTCCAAAATGATTCTCTGATATTCCAACAAGAATACTCTGATATCCAAAATAATACTCTAATCTTCCAAAAGTATAAACTGATATTCCAAAATGATACTCTAATATTCCAAAATAATACGTTGATATTCTAACAAGAATACTCTGATATCCTAAAATAATACTCTGATATTCCAACAAGAATACTCTAATATTCCAACAAAAACACTATGATATTCTGTTGCGCTTTTTCTGCAAGTGCACAGATTCGCATATAGTAATAAAAAGATCGTACCCACAGAGATGGAACAATATACTTAAACTTTCTCTTATTCGCGTTCGTTTTCTTTTCACAAATAGATAAAACGATAATCCTTATTGATTTGGTTGATAAAACACAACTTACTGTACCATTCACGTATAACATATACTTCAAGTCACCAAACGCACATGTTTGGATTTCTATTCGTTCTAAGGCAAAGACAACAATTCATTTAAGCACGTAAACACAATATTGAATAAACTTGATATACTTAATCAATCTCGATATAACTTATTCCGATCTCTCGATACATGCAAACAAGTTAACCACATATGAACATCAACTATATACTAACCGAACCTATTCGTATCAATATTATAACCGACTACAATCACACATGTAAAACTAGATTATAACCTAAGCAACCGAACCTATTCGTATCACAAGATTATAAGTTAATGATAAACACAAGTTATTATACTAGGCAACTATTCTTGATCCAAATTAATTACTTAGCATGCAAACTATCAATTCAAGAACATAAGCATATGAAGAACATAAATCTCTTTATAAACTCAATATCGTATTCATACAAGATGTAAACAGAAAATCTAAGTTGGACAGAACATAAACAAGTATAAGGAAACAGGAGCGTCAATCCTTTTTACTCTACTCGTAAGGCGTGTCAAAGCCTCGGGGCGTTCTTGCTCGGATTTCCTTCGATGAACGGATGAACAAAGTTGATCTCTCGATCTAACTACTATGCCTTATGAAAGGAACGAAATCTTACCGTGTTTCTGATCTGAATACACGGCTGGAACAATTAGTTAACGAAGGGTGAATTTACGGGTAAAGGTTTACGGGAAATGTAAGTATGTATTTAGTGTTTCGTTCTTTGTAAGATTGTACAACCATCCGAATTTCAGAGAAGGATGGTGTATTTATAGGCATCAAGAGGTGTGTTTCGAAGGGTTACAACCTTTAAGGAGCGGTCGTGTCCATTGGGAAGGCGTACGACCTTTCGGAAGGGTTGTGTGGATAAGAACGACGAAGAAAATCCAATTCTGAACATTCTGTCACCCGGCGCGCCAGAGGCAAGAATTGCCTCTGTCGAGACAAGGCCAAAAATGAACCTAGCGCGCCAGAGGCAATCCTTGCCTCTAGCGCGCGACCTGTAGGTTGCACGCCTCGAATTATTTCTTCGATTTTCCATCTTAGCTTGCACGTAACTTCTTCGCATGGCCTTGCATGAACTTGTATGAACTCAAATGTCTTCTATTGCTCGTTTTTGGCTCGAACTAACATCAAATTGCTATGTTTTCATAAGATTAAGCTCTGGAGATCAAAACAAACACAAAGTAGTGAAATTGCCCCTATCCTAGATATTTCTAAGCTAAATGAGCTAAAACTATATGAAATGTTACAAAAATATATATGAAATACATAGCTAAATTAAGTACATTTTGGACTTAACAAATCCCCACACTTAAACTTTTGCTTGTCCTCAAGCAAATAAAGGATCTAACATAAGCTACCTCTATCAACTTCCCAAAGTAGTCATTATATTAACCTAACCTTATATGAAAATCAATTAACTTTGATCAAGCAAAACTTCATCGAGAAAGTTAATATGCGTTCATAATGAAGCCATACGATTATAAGAACCTTTAAGACTATCATCCATTCTTGACGTATTTTATATAAGGCTTTCGGGACAAAGCGAGCACGCATGTTTTGATTTTTATTGTCTCAAGGCATATCTAGGTATCTTTATTTTCCTTCTTGCTTTAATTTGTCAAGTAAATCTTCCCTAGTCACGTCCTTGATAAGGGTGGTCGAGATTGTGACTTATGAGTTAAAATACCGACTTTAGATTCATGTTTTCCGCTTAAGAGGTCACGCCCTTGACATGGGTGGACTAGACCGTGACATTAAACTTCAATCATGCTAAATAATAAACCTCTAGACTCTAGCTTGACGTTCCTTTCATACCTCGCTCGAGCCATGGGTGGACTTGAACGTGGCCAAAAGTACGCAACTTGACACTTCCTAATGAACAAAGTATTTGAGCAAGAAAATTTTTAGATACCCTCAACCTATATTAACTTTAAATCAACATGTATTATGGCTATAGTTTCCCTAATGACCTCATTTTTATTTAATCTCGAGATGGACTTCAAGTCAAGATATTTGCATATCTTTTAGATAATATGACGTTCCATATGAGATTGCATAAAAACCTTGGATAAAATTTTTAAAAAAATCAAAAATTGCCCAGAAAATATCTTAAAAAATTCCAGAAAATGTATATTATAATTCTAAGAAACTTTAATTCTCGGACTAAAGCTTAATTCTGCACAGTTTAGTCCCAAAAACTTATGAAAGTGGTTAAATGGATAAAAATCAAAGAAATTTGAAAAAAATAAATTTTATTTGACCATAATGGATCTCAAAATGATCGCCTAATTAATACAAGTCCAACGGTATAAAAATTTTCGAAAAATGAGTTTGGAAATATCGTGAAAATGTATTTAAACAAAAAATAAAATAAAAGACTTTTCTCTTTCATCGTTGACATCATCCTCCTCCATTTCCTCACAATTCACGTGTATGCCCTCAATTTCTGTACAATTATCCATCGTTCCCTATTTAATTGCAAAATTGCCACCATTGTTACACCATAAAATTTGTCTCATTAAAATTGATTAGTTACACTTGATCCATGCTCTTGTTTTCTATATAACAATGTAGGTAGGTATATTAACTAAACGATCATATTTTTTACTCTTTTAGGATATGCAACTTACTTTTTCAATAGGATCTCATTTCACCTTAAGATTCAATTATTGGATTTATCCTTGTCATTGGTATGATGTAATGCCGAAGAAGAGAACACTGTGGATTTAGGGTCTTGCTTTTAATTTCATCATATTTCTGAGATACATTTTCAATGGCGTTAACATAATCTAGTACTCACTAATTATATTGGTTTTTTCCTGTTTTCAGTTAACATGAAACATGAGAAATTTTATCCGTTTGCTAAGCCTTATTGGGACAAGGATGACCATGCAAGTACAGTGGATGTCTGATGCAAGTTTTGTAAAAGGCGATACTGCATCAAATCATTTGATAAGCTCGGCTTTCATGTTGCCCCGGAGCCGAATAGAGGTACTAAAATTTGTGAGAGGACGCCTATTGAAGAAACACTTGAAGCACGTAAATTACATAGACTTCCCGAGTTAACCCATGAGGAGATCAACCAACATTTCCACACTGGACGTCTTGTGTCGTACTCAGACTTAGACTCACCAACACTATCCTCACCAACACCAACAACTTCACTATCCACGCCACCACCAATTCCATCACCACCATCAGACTCACCACTGGATGGTAACAATATTGGGAGAAAATGGAAAAGGAAGCGGAAAAGGGGTGGAGAGGCAGATGCTTCGGTTTCAAGCACGAAGGATACTCCAACTCTAAAAGCTCTTGATACAATGGAATCTGATTTTACCATTTCAATTAATGTAATTGAAACTCAGGTAAATATTGAAACTGACAAAATTGAAAACAATTTGAATGGTCTAGAAAGTGAATTGAGTGGTGTGAAAAAGAAAATAAGAGGTGTGCGAAGGGAATTGAGAGGTCTTCGGGCTGAATTTACTGGGTCACTTGGCAAGATCACCACAAACTTGAAGAAGAATAGATTATGGCTAAAAATGAGGTTATAATTGGTCTTAAATCCACTAATGGAATTAGGTTAAAGATAATTCCAATATGTGGGTCTCTGCTATCAGATGGGTTACTTTTACTTTTTTTTTTTAAATTTTTTTTATGTCCACCGGATTTTTAACTTCCGATTTATGAGTTAATTTATTTTTATTTTTTAAAAAAACGCTTCAACATTCTGTCAGGAAATCTTGACGTGCGACTACCAACCGGAATTTTAAATTCCGGTTGGGAGTGATATGTCACTGCTCATATCAAGCAGCAGTCCCTCCCCTTTTTTATTTTGACAGTCACTTACCCTTTTTATTCATTCCAAAATTGACTTTATTATTTGAAAACTAATAATTAAATTTATAACTAAATAAAATATATTTCTGTACCATCTCTTCTCATTCGCTCCATTTCATTTCACTTTTTTTTTTTTAACTCTCAGCCTTCTTAGCCTTTCTCACTCTACCTCTCTCTTAACTTCTTAGTAATTTTTTATGAGTTGAAGATGTTGGCTTAAAAGGTATGTAAATTAATTTTAGTGTTAATTTCTTTATAATGTTTAAATGTAATTTTTCTTTTATGTAAAATTAAGTAGTGGATATGTGGTAGAAAAGAAAAATAAATATTACGATGTTCATAATTGATAAACTTTTTTTACTTAATTTTTTTATGATTTTGTTTAAACTAGATTTTAAATCAGATATGAAATTTGAAATGTTTTCGTAATATGCTTTCATTTTTTGAGTTGTATATGAAATTTGGAAAGTTTCTTAATTAAGTTTTGTAACGGTATTATTATTTTTTAATTAGGCATTTAAATATAATATTTACAATGTTATATAAATTATGTATTTAATTAGTGATTAATGAGAGAATTGAAAGAATAAATTGGTACATATTTGATGACTTATGATATGACAATTTTTAATCAATTAATCAATTATGTGCTTAGTTGGAAAAATGTTGTCCAAATTTAATTAGAAATGATCTTAAAAAAATTTATTTTTGAAAAACATTCATTTTTTCTCCTTTACATGTGAAAAATAAAACTTGATAATATCTTTTCCTCATTTAAAAGTTTTGAAACTATTAATTGGAAACATTACACGACAAATGCTCAATGTAAAAAGGTAACAAATTACAAAATTAGTTATGAATGTTTTAGCATTTAAAGATAAGTAGGTGAAAGATTATTTCAAAGCATTGATAATTGTATGTTTTGATGGTCGGTTTTCTTAGGTGTTAGTTTGGGAGGAGCATATTCATTAAAGTAGAAGCAATTTTGTGGAATTTTATATCTCGGTAGCACACGTTTGAGGTTACTGACATTTTTTATACATTGCAATGATAGTAAAGATGCATGTAATAATTAATTAGATGCATGTAATACTTAATTAAATGTATGTTTTAGTCCATGTTGTTTATGATTAAATTGAACTGAAGAAAAATTACTGAACTGAACTGAAAAAATTACTGATGCATGTAACAATTAATTAGATGCATGTTTTAGTCCATTTGGTTTATGACTGAACTGAACAGAACAAAAATAAACCAAACTGAACTAAACTGAACTGAATAATATTGAACTGAAAAACAAATTACGGATAAGGCATAAAGAACAAGTACTTGGGATATAAGTAATATGATATATGGTTAAATATATTATTATATATGTATGCGTTTAGTTGTTAAAAGTATATTGTTTTATTGATTGTTTAGTATTGTTGTACATGTGTGTTTTTATAAATGTCCTATTAAAATTAATACAAGACGGCTAAAAATATTATTATATGTAGGCATATGATAAAATGTCCAAATACACTAGTTATATCATAAGTTGGGGAGGAACTATGAATTTCAGTGGCTCAAATTTTGAATACGATTCATCTAGTGTTGATGCAAGGACGAAAAGATTGAAGTTGAAAAGTAGACCATCGCTTAACGGTCTAGTAGGTAAGATTGTACGAGCATTGGAATTAGAGAGTTGTGAAAGAATAACGTATATCATGTACAAGTATCCAATGTGTGAGGAATCATCGATTTCGTTCTCCTACATGTTTATAACTAATGACGAAAATGTCTGGTTATATATGACAACTTGAACAACATACTCGCTTACCGTATAGTTGAGTTATTCCTTCAAATTGAGAGAGAGGTGGAGTATGTCACAAATATTCAAGAATTGTCAAACTACAGAACTTCATCAGTTCAACCAAGCCATAAACTGGTGTCGACATTTTTATCGCTTGGATGCCAATCCACCGATGCATTTGAAGGCTTTCCACAAACTTCTAATTACAATCACTTTGTCGAAGCTGACAACTTTGTCGGATTGCATCAACAAGACATTGAAGCGAGGAGTAGTCAAAGGTACCACCCTTATAGTTTGGCAGATGAAGGAGGATCAAGCCAGTATATGACGAGGATAGCAAGCCAAATTGAAGATGTCGAAGAACATGATCCGATAATTGAATATGGTGGTCCTCATACAATTCCAAGCAGTAGTGAAGATGAATTAGATGAAGAAGAGGATTTTGATTGTAACAATTTTTCGATAATGATGAACCCGAAGTGGAAGCTGTTGATGTCGCTACCAATGTTAGAGATGGAACTTTGGGTGATGCAGTGAACACGGTGCCTTATATGAGTGATATCCGAGAAGGGATGATGGATTTAAATATATCCACTACGTGTGATATTGAATATCACGATCCACCACCTATTGCTCCCTTGTCAACATTTGTATTCCCTACTCCTGCATACTAAATGATAGAACAAGATCATGCACATGGGTATTCCACGGAATCCGGAGCAGAGGACATGTAGGATGGAGTTTCAAAGTTGAGGAAGGGTCTAGTAATGATGGCTAAAAAATGATAATATCATAAAGAAATTACATGTCATTTGCAGCAACTTAATTTTGGTTGTCATTTCTAGATGTCCTATAATTTTTTATTACATGGCTTCCAATATTACATAACCTATCTCCAGCTATACATGTAGACCGTTGCGGTGATTGGTGTACTTGATCGATGGATGCTTCTTTTAAGGCATTATCTTCTGATTGTTTTGAAACTTGTTCCCAATTTTCTATGGGCATGTTCAAGTCTATTGGATGTGAATGTTCCAAAGACGATTGATCAAGAAAAAACGGTTGATGTGGTATAATGCCATATTCTTCAAACATTGATAGTTGCCTAAACAAATTTGTTCCTCCCATTCTTACAGTGTCATTTTGAGGCCTACCATATGATGATGATGATCCAGCTCCATCATAAAATGCATTACCTCTCCTCATATGTGGACTACTATATGGGTTAATTGTTGCACCACAAGGGTCAAAATTGTGGATTCCAAAAGGCGGAACTATGGAATTATTAGGGGTGTAGACATTTTGACTTGATGATGGTTCTGATATTTCTATGCCAAATCGTGATGGATATTGATACATATGTGGTACGAAAGGCGACGGTGGTGTATTCCATGGATTATTTGATATCGACCATCCCACATCATTAACAATCTCATCATGAGAAGTTTGTCCATGAAATGTGTGTGCATTCACAATAAATGTGACTCTCTCTAGGATATAGATCGAGTGACATAGGGCGGGGGGGGGGGGGGGGGGGAACTTGGCTTATACCATCTGGGACATTAGGGTATTGCATCTCATCTATCCTAGTCGAATAAGTCAATCTGCTTCGTCTGGCATCCAATTTTGGCCTCGGTACATGATATGGCGGTGGTGCAGTTGGAGCAGGTTGCGGGTCATATGCATCATGCACTTGTAGTCCTACCATTAAACTACTGGTGACATCCCTAACAGTCTCCCATCCATCTAGATTTTGTTGCACATGGGCAATTCTCTCCACACCATCAGCCTGCAAACATATATTAACATTAAATCATATTCCAAACGTATATTAACCTTAAATCAATAAGAATTACAAATATTTGACTTACTATTGCCCCAAGTAGGGCCCCTTCTACACTTAGCCACCTTCGAGTATGCAATCTATACCACTGCATGTATTCAGACTGGTTCGACAATATTTGGGCTTGGCCCGAATATCCGGGGACATTCAAATTATATCTTTTGTCCCACTCTTCTAAAAAGATTTTATGGATTATTCTCCAATCCTTATCCATATTCCCAGCCAATTGCCAAATGTGATGCATGCTCTTCACATACTAACGGGCCCTGTGGAATATGTTAGGCCATACCAAACTGGCGCATGAATCTATCTGGTTGATGATATTCCACCAAATGAAAGTATATGAGTGGAACTACTGAACGCCACTGATAAGTCCGTTATTTACGTGTTTCTAGCATGCATTTCATGTTTGTTTATTGTTTATTGTTGATTGTTTATGTTTTACTTGTTTTATTATTACTTTAGGATGTTTTTACTTGTTGTTGCTTATTCGTATGATAGGATTCGATCCTTGGCAATTCGGGTTGATTTGGAGCAAAAACGAGCTTGGAAACAAGCAAATCAAGAGAAGACAAATTCTGTCCTCACTAGCGGGCGCGTCCAAGCACTAGCGGGCGCAAGTGTAGGATATAAATCCCTGCCACCACTAGCGGGCGCGAGTCACCACCTCGCGGGCGCGACCCTGGGTAGTTTTTATGCGCGAATCATTGCATCCCTTCGTGCTTTTTATCGCAACTCTTCGCCACTATGTCATCCGAATTTCTCCCAAGCTTTGTGTCCCTTCACTTATGGATTGAAGCAACTTTTCATTATGGATAAAGACAACTCTTCTTGAAGATAGAAGCATCCCTTCACCAAAGATTGCAACTCTCCATAACACACCTCTTGGAGAATTATAAATAGAATGCGTGTATCATCATTTAGGGAGTAGTTGAATGTATGAGAATACTTTGACATACAAATCTATTCTATTTCAAGTAGTTTATCTTTAGTTTTATTAAATGTATCAAAGTTGATCCGAAAGGATAACTTATCGTAAAGAAACGACGAGAAGGTGCAAGAGAAAGCGACTCGAGGATTTGACAAACCCTCCAAGGGAGAGTAAAAGGATTCACAACCCCTAACCCTTCTTTGTTTATGCATTTCAATTGTATCGTTCTTGTTGAACTCGGATATCTTTGTATTGATGTTTGAATCGTTTGATCAAATGAATGATTTCTGTTTTGCTTAACATGGTTTCTACTTTAAGTTTGTTTCTAGCGAAAACTCTTTTAGTATTTAATTGTGGCGTTTATCTAAGTTCGATTGACGCAAAGAGATTTGGGAATCGAATTAGATAAACATTGGTAATCGACTCAAGTAAACTTGGTTTTTACTTTAACTCGTGCTTTAACTTGACTAGTTGATTTAAGAGTTAAGTCTGCTTTAGTTTCTAACTCTGAATGTAACAATTAGATTTAGATTGATTACTAACTTAGAAGAAACACTTTGGTTTAACTATTTGAATATTGACTTAGATATATGTGTTCAAGTCGTGACTTTATTGGTACATGAGATAATAACTTAGATAGTCTATTTGATGTAGTTTAGTTTAGATATAGAATTCAAACCCAACCTCATAATTTGATTAACTATAGACTTAAGAGAAAACGAATCTGTAATTTGACTAAGTAAGATAGATATTGCATGTTAACAACGTTTTGTTCTCTGTGGGATCGATAATCTTTTATAACTACAAAGCGGACACCGTACACTTGCGGAATTCGCCTAACAAGTTTTTGGCGCCGTTGCCGGGGAACAAACGGTTTAATATTGTAGTATTTATTGTTAGTCTTGTTATTTTGATTCCAAATTTTTCGTCTATAGTCTTACTTGGTTTTCTGATTCTTAGATTTTTCAGGTGATAATTGTTTATGCGTGGACGCGAAGTTCTGGCCCACCACTTGAACCGCTAGATCCTGAGATTGAGAAAACTCTAAAGAAAAAGAAGAAACAAAGGAGGCAGAGAAATAAAGAGCAACAAGAGCAAAGAAGACAAGTCAACGATATGGCTGGCCCACATCAAAGGCTTATGGACTATGCTACCCCGGGACTTAATGTTGCCGCTGAGGGTATAGTTCGACCCCGAATTGCTGCAAATCAATGGGAGATAAAACCTGCACTTTTGAACATGTTGACCAATAATGTCACATTTTATGGATTACCAAGCGAAAACCCAAATGCCCATCTAACCAACTTTCTTGAAGTTTGTGATACTTTCAAAATAAATGATGTTCCTGCCGAAGCCATCAAACTTCGCTTGTTTCCTTTCACATTGAAGGATCGGGCAAAAGTTTGGTTAACTTCATTACCACAAGGAAGCATCACTTCTTGGAACCAATTAGCCCAAGCATTTCTTTCAAAGTACTTTCCATTAGCCAAAACCGCCCGTATCATCAAAGAAATTACTTCTTTCACCCAACAAGACCATGAAACCTTATATGAAGCATGGGAACGCTTCAAAGAACTTCAACGCTTATGTCCTCACCATAACCTACCCGATGAACTTTTAATGCAAACATTCTACAATCGGATTAACCCTACTACTAGGAGTTCGCTAGATGCAATGTCAGGAGGTTTGTTCATGAAGAAGATATCGGTTGAAGCCAAGGAACTTCTAGAGGAAATGGCTATAAACAGCAGCATGGGGCCCGTTGATCGAGCACAATCTCAACCACAATCAAACTGAGGCCCATCATCCTCAAGTTCGTCGTCGGTGAAAGGTATTCATAGTCTCGATACTGTAAGTATGATGCAAGCGAAACTTTCGGCTTTATCTCAAAAAGTTGACAAGTTGTTTACTTCTTGTGATGCTAATGGCAACCCCATCCAAAATGGAATGGATGATAGTAGTCCGGATAGGGTTGAACGAGTAAATTTTGTCCAAGGACAAAACCGAAATAACAACCCGTATTCGAACACATATAATTCTGAATGGAGAAACCATCCAAACCTTAGTTGGAGAGAAAATGGTAATATCAATGCAAGCCAAGATAGGTCTAGTAATTATCAAAATCAACCTAGAGATTCTATTGGGACACTTTCCACCAAAATCGATAAATTTATTGATGCTATCGGTGGTAAGGTGAATAACCAAGATGAAAATTTTAAACGTGTTGAGGACAAGTTTGATCAATTGTTTAAAAATCATTCATCTTCCATTCACAACTTGGAAGTTCAAATAGGACAAATTGCCAAGTCACTTCCATCTCGAAAAGAGGGTAGCCTTCCTAGCAATACGGAAGACAATCCTAAATCGTGTCTAACACATGTTTCCTAGTTTTAGTATTTTACTATATTTAGTTTAATGTCTAGTATACTTAATTTACTTAGTTATTTTATTTTGATAGTCCATATTTTATTTACTATTGGTTAATTATTTAGTTAATTTCAGACTTCAACATATTTGTGAGAATAAAAAGTGTTTTATGATTTAGTTAGTTAGTTTCGTTAATCCTTATGTTTCGGGGGATGTCTCGTTGAGATTCTACCCTTTTTGTTTACTAATGTATTTACTTTTAAGTGTTACACAGGTTTAGAATCGATCCAATCATCCCCGTACGTTTGTTTTATTTGTTAACACAATTAAACGGTCACAAGAGAAAAATTTGGATTTTTGGGCAGGTTGCGGGCGCGACAGTTAGACTTGCGGGCGTGAGGGATGGCAGAAATCCCTGGACTTCCTTGCGGGCGCGAGTGATGGACTTGCGGGCGCGACTAGGGTATTTCGGACATCTTTACCTTTCTCCAAGGGTTTTTCTTTTCAAACTCTAGTCAAACCTTTCCCTTTCAAACCCCTCTTCCCAAAACCTTACACCTCTTCCCCAAACTCTTACACACCTCTTCCCTAAAACACTTTACTCTTCCATTCAAACCTCCATTCAATGTTATGTTTCCCACTCCACCTACACAACATTGATTCCCCTTACACCATTTCACTTTCTTTTCCTTTAAATTAACCTTTCCTCTCCCATATTTTCTTACAACTCACTTTCAACCCATCTTCTCTCTTCAAATTCCACACCTTCCATCTTCCATCTCTCAAATTTCTTCAACTTCCATCTTCCATCTTCCATCTCTCAAATTTTTACGTTTCAAAGCAAACACTTGCTTAACTTGAAGTCATATGTATATTAGCATCTAGATTGGAGAGCTAGGGAAACTAAAGCCATAATCCGTGTTAGTCTTTGGTCAATAAAGGATGAGGGTATGAGTACGTAAATGTGGAAATTTGAAAAGCATACCCAATGAAGGTATCAAAAAGTGCAATGAAAATGAAAAAATCAAAAGATAGAGAGTATACCCAATGGTATGAAAAAGGTGAGGAGTGGTATGGAGCGAAACACAACCACTCATGAGCGATAATGAAAATCAAAGGCCAATGCCAAATAAGAACTTATGTTCGGAAATGCAAGTTATGATGTGGAAGTTCTAAGATACCAAAAAGGCCTTGAGACATTGACCAAACACGTGTGCTATAAACTTGTCCCGAATGCTTCATGAAGTTGTTATAAAGTTTGACGAATAGTCGAAACATCGTGTATAAATTTGTTTGAGCATTTAAGCTTTCTTGTGGAAACCCATTTGAGTTAGTTGGTCTTTTGTTAAGTATGGGTAATATAATCGTCACGTGAAAATAGCTTTGAAGAAAGATTATCTTCGCTTGGGGACAAGCAAAAGACTAAGTGTAGGAGACTCACTCCAATTCCCTCTACCCGTTGCCATGATAAACAGTCTTTATATGGCTCCCAAATCATCTGCAATAATATACAATAAGATAGTTGTTGTCCCCGCATTATAATATGTGTTATATTAACCCCTATGTATGGGTTACCTCATTGTTATTTTTACGGTCTAAATTTTGCCTTATCACCACAAGATCGTTAAGTGTTGTCCCATGATCATCTCTCACAAAATTCCACCTTCAAAATTAGCCAAATTATAAAATTCACTTTTATACCTTATTAACTCAAAAACCTTAATGCAGCATATATATTATAGATATTTTTAATGTATTATTACCTCATCGCATATGGTTCTCCTCTACCTATAAAGAAATTGCCTCGAATTATAGGAGAAACTATTTTAATTCTCTCATAAGCCCAGCACTGTAGTAAAGATATAAAAACCAGCAATTTGTGCTAATGATCCACTTGATGTTTTGCACAACTCCCTGTACAAATATGCTAATACAGCTGCCCCCCAAGCATAATTATGTACATTCGACAAATGTTCGAGCAAAGGTGGCACACATAACTGCACTATGTTACAGCTCTTACGGGGCGTTTGGCAAATATTGGGGATGAGATGAGATAAGCTTGGACCCAATTTTGATATGAAAAAATTTGAGATGAGATTAGTTTTTAAAGTTGAGCTTGGTAAGACCATGTTTGTTTGGAGGGCTTAGTGAAATTTCATGATCCCTAAGTGTTTTGATTATGTCCAAACGTTTCAGAAGATGAATTTTAAAATTTACTTACATACGTTTCAATGTTGACTAACAATTTTTTGTTAAGTATGTGTGTAAGTTTCTCAGCAGGTGCTGAATGAAGAATCTCTGGATTGCCTTAAAGACTCAAAGAAACAGGAAAGCTGAAGACAGTAGATAAAATTCAGAAGCTGGATGCTCCGCTTTGAAGTTTTAATGAAGACTGTTAAAGCTCGCCTCAGAGGTCCAAGAAGCAATCAGAAGATAAATCCTTACCAATTCGATCAGAAGCTTAGACAAAAGGAATTAGCTTTCAGAAGCTAAGTCACGGGTTCTGTTAAGCATTTATTGCTCTGACAAATGCATTTAATAAAAGGCGCCAAAAGTTCAAAAAGCTGTCTTGAAGGAGCGCGCATGTCTACTCAAAACAAAACCAGAATTTCCTTGTCTACCCTTTGTTGATCCAATTGAAGAATGTTTTCACTCAACCTTATCTTCAACTTCAAATCACTTACCGGATTGAGTTAAAGAACAAGGTTAACGGAATCAAAGTGTTTGAAGACCGTTTGAAGACATGACAGATTAACGGCTACAACAACTGATGTCATCTCTATTGTGTTGGAAATTGAAAATTTACGACGTTCGTAGCGGAATTAAAATTTTTCAATTTCTTAAACCAAGATCCGTTAGCTTATTGAATAACAATTAAGAAGATTAGTTAGATAAAATACCTCTAGGAGATTACTATCTAACGTTGTTGTCGCGCCCACAAGTCTTCTTTATTTTAATCTCGCGAGTGCCCAAAGTAGAACACCTCTAGCGTTAAGTCCACACGAGCAAGAACGAATAAAACGGTAAATCAAAACCCCAATTTTGGTCTAGGAATTTCGGCTTCTCTAGAGAGAATTAGATGTGTGTTACAAATACCCCATAGGGGGTTGTATTTATAGTGTTTAGAATTGTCTCTCCTAAATAAGAATCCTATTCCCAAAAGGACTATGCCAACTCTTATTTAATTAATAAAAACAATTCTATTCATACTAGTATTCCTATTTAATTAAACTAGTAATTTATATAAATCCATATTTATTAAATTACTCAATTTAACTAAATAATAATCTCAATTATTATACTAGTAGGATTTAATTAATTAACATTATAACACATTATAATTTAATTCAATTAAACTATATATATCAACACTATATATACATATTTCGACCAACATTACCAAATACACATATTTGGTATATTTACCAATTTACCATTTTATCCTTCAATACTCTTAGTGTGTGACCCACTAGGTCCTTACCACAACCGGTCGTATATTAATCTAATCTCTATTAATTAATATAACATAGAAGAGCGTCGACTCAAATATGGAGATACTCTTCTAACCCGGAGTCATAAGGAGTCAAGATTAACAGTTGACTTCTTTTACCTGTCAGTGATAGTTGCAATATAATTCGGTCCCTCATCAATATTATCTTTAATGAATCATGATCACGGAAAAGTCAATCATATAATTCATTATTAATTTACTTGTGCTCAAATAAATATTCTCCATAAATTGAAAACCATTTCCAATTTATCATATTACCTCGCGCAAGGATTTAGAACTATTTATTCACAAGAGGCCCAAGATAAATCTTCTAATACAGAAGTGATGATTCCTCAATCTAACATTAACTGCTTTGCAATTACTTTATGTGTTACCCAATGTCTATCCGAAGGACACCCGAATACTGGATCGTACAGATAGTAGAATCAAAGTAACACACTCCATAATTCAAAGTCACATGAATGAGTATTTGAGTTCTAGGACTACTTTATATCTATTACCACATATGAGTTAAAGCTAGTTGACATTTATGTATTTATTCCATACTAGTAACTCAAAGCGGGGTCTCCAATATATATAACATCATTATACATATCCATATAATTATCCAGATATCTCGTATAATCTAAGTTCGTGAGATCAACTTCTTATTCATGAATAAGGGATATATTATATGCAAGTCTCAACAGTATATATATTAATCCAATAATACAATACTCGACTTGGGATATTTTAAGTTTATTTAATCATTAAAGTATGTCTCGCTTCATCTTGTATGAACACTTTAAGATTATCAATATAAACTATGGATTTCTTTTAACTAATAATTACAACGTAATATATATAAGATAAAAGATAAAAGCCTTTCATAAAATCAATAGTTTATACATTCTTTATTCTAAATAAAATATCCTAAACGACAATTGTCTTTAGGACACAAACTACAACACTCCCACTTGGACTTAAGACCAATTGTTCTTAAACATTATTCCATAATTATTCATGTGCCGATCATGGACCGCTTGTACCAACGCCTTGGTCAACGGATCTGAAATGTTGTCCTCAGTAGGTACTCTCTCCATTTTTATATCTCCCTTAGCCACGGATTCCCTTAACATATGAAAACGCTTTTCATAATGTTTGGATGATTGATGAGGCTGTGGATCCTTAGCTTGTGCGATTGCACCATTACTGTCACAGTAAAGAGTAATCGGGTTCACAATGTCAGGAACCACACCAAGTTCTCCAACGAACTTCTTAATCCATACAGCTTCTCTAGCCGCTTCCCAAGCTGCTATATACTCTGATTCAGTTGTGGATGTGGCTGTTACAGTTTGCTTGGAACTCTTCCAACTAACTGCTCCACCATTCACAATAAACACGAATCCAGATTGAGACTTGAAGTCATCGACATCAGTCTCATAGCTGGCATCTGTGTATCCCTCCACTCTCAATTCTCCACCTCCATATACTAGAAACATCTCTTTAGTTCTTCTTAAGTACTTCAAGATGTTCTTGACAGCAGTCCAGTGACGTTCACCTGGATTAGCTTGAAATCGACTAGTCATGCTCAAAGCAAAAGCTACGTCGGGTCTAGTACAAAGCATAGCATACATGATAGAACCAATCGCATTGGCATATGGCTTACCGGCCATCTTCATTCTATCTTCTTCGGTTACAGGGCACATCTTCTTGCTCAATTGATGTTCCCTTTTACAGACAACCATTGGCAAGTTACCCCTTTTCGAATTTTCCATGCTAAAACGCCTAAGTACTTTATCTAGATATGTAGACTGAGATAATCCTATCATTCTATTAGGTCTATCCCTATAGATCCTAATCCCCAAAATATAGGACGCTTCTCCCAAATCTTTCATTGAGAATACACTTGATAACCAAACCTTCACTTATTGTAGGGCAGGTACGTCATTCCCCATGAGTAATATGTCATCGACATACAATATGAGAAATACTACCGTGCTCCCACTATTCTTCTTGTAAACACAAGGTTCATCATAGTTTTGTTCAAAACCATATCCCTTAACAGCTTCATCAAAGCGTTTATTCCAACTTCTAGATGCTTGCTTGAGTCCATATATGGATCTCTGAAGTTTACAAACTTGCTTTGTATCCTTCGATGTAAAACCTTCAGGTTGCATCATATACACATCCTCTTCTAAATGTCCATTTAGAAAAGCAGTTTTAACATCCATCTGCCAAATCTCATAATCATAATGAGCGGCAATTGCAAGCATTATCCTTATAGACTTTATCATGGCTACAGGTGAAAAGGTTTCCTCATAATCAATTCCTTGTTTCTGAGTATATCCTTTTGCTACCAAACGTGCCTTGTAGGTAACTACTTTACCATCCATGTCTCTCTTCTTCTTGAAGATCCATCTACATCCGACATATCTCATATCTTCGGATGAGTCAACCAAAGTCCAAACTTTGTTTTCATACATGGAATCCATTTCGGATTGCATGGCTTGTTTCCATTTAGCGGAATCGGGACTATTGATTGCTTCCTTGTAGTTCCTAGGTTCATCATTATCTACAACGAGTGTTTCCTCGCCTTCGTCCACGAGATATCCATATCTCTCGGGACCTTGGCGCACCCTTATAGACCTACGGGGTTCTAATGTCACTTGTTCCTGAGATTGATATTCAGGTTGAGCTCCCACTGTTTCTGCCACTTGTTCAGTTTCTTCTTCACTACTGGTTCGAACTTCCTCAAGTTCAATCACAGAATTGGTGTCTTTCTTCTCAAGAAATTCCTTTTCTAGAAAACCAGCATGCCTAGATACAATTACCTTTTGATCATCTGGATGATAAAAGTAATATCCCTTAGTTTCCTTAGGGTATCCAATAAAGAAACACTTATCAGATTTGGGATCTAGCTTATCTGATACGATACGTTTCACGTATGCTGAACAACCCCAAACTTTCATAAATGATAATTTAGGTTTACCTCCTATGAACAATTCATAAGGAGTAGAAGTAGCAGATTTGGTTGGGACTCTATTTAGGATAAAGAGGGCGGTTTCTAGGGCATAACCCCAAAATGATTTAGGTAGTGTTGCGAAACCCATCATGGACCGCACCATATCTAATAGGGTGCGATTCCTCCTTTCAGATACACCATTGTGTTGTGGCGTATATGGAGGTGTCCATTGTGAGACTATTCCATTCTCCTTTAAATAATTCAAAAACTCACCAGACAAATATTCTCCTCCACGATCAGATCGTAGGATCTTTATTTGTTTACCAGTTTGTTTCTCAACTTCCATCCGATATTCTTTGAACCTTTCAAACGATTCGGATTTATGCTTCATTAAATAAATATATCCATATCTAGATAGATCATCTATAAAACTAATGAAGTAGTTGAATCCTCCTCTTGCGGGTGTAGACATGGGACCACATACATCTGTATGTACAAGTCCTAAGATTTCTGTAGATCTTTCTCCTTTACTGTTAAAGGGTGTCTTTGCCATTTTACCTTTTAAACAAGACTCACACGCTTCTAATGATTCAAAATCAAAAGTATCTAAGAGTCCATCTGAATGTAACTTAGATAAACGTTGCTCATTTATATGACCCAAACGACAATGCCACAAGTAGGTCTTATCAATTTCATTATCTAACCTTGGTTTCTTTGTTGTTACGTTTAAAGAAGTAATTTCATTATTCAAGATATAAATTCCATTCATAACAGAACCAGAAAAATAATGAATTCCATTTAAACTAACGTTGCAACTTTTATTCTTAATTGAAATATCAAAACCAACATTATCCAAACAACCAATCGAAATTATGTTTGAGGACATAGCAGGAACAAACAAACAATTTGTTAATTCTAAAACTAATCCAGAAGATAATGTAAGGAAGTAGTCTCCAACTGCTACTGCGGCAACTCTAGATCCGTTACCCACACGCAGTCCAACTTCTCCCTTCTTCAAGTTCCTAATCCCCTTTAGTCCCTGCACATTGTTACAAATGTGAGAACCACAACCAGTATCTAATACCCAGTTGTTGGAATTTTGAACTGAATGTATTTCAATATGAAAAATACCTGAAGTTGAAGCTTCACCAAGCTTCTTCTTCTTGAGTGACTCAAGGTAAACCTTGCACTTCCTCCTCCAATGCCCCTCCTTTCCACAGTGGTGACATTCTCCCTTAGGTTTATGAACCTTCACTTGTTTACCTTTGTCAAGGTGGGATTCATCACTTCCCTTGGCTTTCTTATAAGAACCTTTCTTAGGTCCCTTCCACTTCCTCTTATTTGCTCGGTCGACTACCATAGCCGAGACCTCTTGTTTGATGCCAACATTTGGCTCAAAGGTCTTGAGCATATTCAGAAGTTCAGCCAAGTTGACTTCCAGATTATTCATCTTGAAATTAATCACAAATGGTGAATAACTCTTAGGAAGTGATTGTAGAACTAAGTCTACACTTAATTCTACATCCATGTTGAATCCTAGATCAGCAAGTTTCTTGATGCATCCCATCATCTTGACAACGTGTTCTGTCACAGAGGTCCCTTCTGTCATCTTAGAGCGAAAGAGTTTCTCAGATATCTCATATCTTTCACTCCTTTTCTGTTTCTCAAACAGCTCCTTCAGACGAACAATTATGGATCTAGCATCCATATTGTCATGTTGCTTTTGCAACTCAGGGGACATAGAGGCCAGCATAACACATGATGCCATATCACTATCTCTTTTGTGAGCAAGATAGTCCTCCACTAATTCTATGGCAGCACCTTCATCTGGTTCATTGGGTATATCACTATCAAGGACATACTCAATCTTCTCAGCTCTCAAAACAATTTTGAGACTTCGAAACCAGTCAGTGAAGTTTGAACCAACGAGTTTGTTATCAGTGAGAATCGAGCGGAGATCAAATTTCGACATAATTAATCAGATGTATTATATTCTATAACCTGAGATATAAAGAGTACTAGTGTTAACTATTGATTTAATTTATTATATAAGACTTAAAATATAATAAATACTCCCACTAAAATTAACAACCCTTATAAGTTAATTATATTTCAATAGTGGGCTAGGATCCCTATCTAATAAGATTCACCCTGACTTTGGCCAATCATGACTCTTATTTCGAATCGGGTAGATTCTTACAATCAATTATATCAAATATAATTCCTAGGAGATTAGGTTATTAACCACATTAATAACTAATACAATTAATTGTATTAATCCTAACCTTTTGCCTATCAGATATTACATGACAAGTTTTTCGCATCCGGTCATACTAATTCCAATTTAAGTTTATAACCTATTATTCATGAAATCTTATTTCAAGTAATCCACGTGTTTTAAGAAAAATTTCAGGTTTGACTTTGGCCAATGCCCTGAAAAATTTATAGAAACCTGCTTGAATTACTAATAATAGGAGGCAACTGATATAACTTAATTTTTTAATCATCAAGGGTTCTTTAAGTCTCATCAATCGATTTATTAAGTTTGATTCTAATCTACATAATCCTAATATGCTAGACTCGAAGCAAACATTGATAATTATGGAAGCAACCTAATTGACTATCAAGTGTCCATCTATTCCACAATTACCAAACATACCAAGACAACACAATTATTCACCAATTAACTTTAATCTTGGTCAATTATCAATTGCAAATTATATCAAATATAATCAATTGAAAATTCATATTTTGACATTAAGACTAATTAGATATATCAAATATATATAATCATTAAACCATTTAACTCTTAATCAAAATCTTGAATTTAAATATTCGGTATTAATTTAAAGCGTTAAACGATTTAATTTTCAAAGGATATCTAATATCGTTAAATACCAAACGATTCAGTATTTTAATTAAATCTAAAACCTTTGATTTTCTGGAATTTTAAAAACAAAAACGGAGTCGAAAAAATCCCGAACCATTCGGGTCGGGTCGTCGGGGGACGGCGCGTTTACGGTGGCTGTCTGCCACCCGAAGGCAGCAGCAGCAGCCCATCTCTCCCGTTTAATCCAAATTAAATTTTTTTTTTTTTTTTTTTTTATTTTGTTTTATATAAAATTACAAAATCAAATCCTATTTGATTTCCAGAAATTAAACTTAATACCAAAACTTTATTTTAATATCAAAATCGAATAAATCCTATTTATCTAGTTTAATCAAATTAAACCCGATTTCGACATTCAAATAACCAAAACAACCGCGTCAAGACGTTCTATATCATGATATAGTTGTTATTCAATAATCAAGTAACGATAGCTCTGATACCATATTGAAGATTCAAATTCACCAACGGTCATCCTCATGCACTATAAATAGTAGCCAAGCTCCATTGCATCTGATACGCGTGATAATCGAGCAAAATCTCAACGCACTGTTCTAATCAAGAAAACAGAGCACCATTTTCCATTCTCAATCTTTCTTAGCATAGCTTTAGTTAAAGTGAGAGAGTGAAGAAAAACAAGTTCATAATAGGAATCTTGTAAACTGATATCGTTTGTGATATTCAGTTAGATTTAGAGGGAAATCTAGCTGAGATTAGAGTTCGGTGAGAAATCCAGAAAACAGAGTTGTTGTTGTTCTGGTGGAAATCCTTTAACTTTTTTTAGGCTAGTCAGAACTAAGTGAGAAATTAGCTTATGTTCTGTTGATGTAAAGGAGCTTCTGAACTTGCCATAAAAGTTCTGAATAGTAGATTTAAAATCTCTGGCGGCTGCGACCATAGGGGACAAGACGTAGTCATAGGACTTCTGTGGTGAACTTGGATAAATCGAATTGTTCATCAGGATCTCCTGAACCTCTTTCTCCCTTCCTTTATACTTGTTATTTTGCTTCTGTGTACTTGCTTATATTTAGTGCTGAAATAGATTTACTCCTTATATCATTGTCTTTGTTCAGAAGACTGTCCAGAAGTTCTCTAACTCAGAACTTCTGTTGCTGAAAGCAGTTAAACTGTGTTAAGGCAGAATTTCCATCAGAAGCTGTTTGTTTAAACTAGCCTCTGATTCTGAGGAAATTTGACTCTGAAAATTAAGTTTCTTAAAAAGTTTAAAACTTTCAGTTTTCATCTTAGACACCTATTCACCCCCCCCCCCCCCTCTAGGTGATTCTGTTCTTGTTAGGGCCAACAAGATTATGTGAGATTAGAAAAAGATGGAAATGTCAAATTAACCCTTCAATTTAGATTAAATGCGAATATAATATTAACCACTCATTCTCCTTCCATTTTCTTCCTCATCGCGATTCTTCCACAACCGAATGAGTTTCCGGCATCATTCTATCATTTTCGACGTCCTCTATTATCGCCGGCGTCCTTAATCATCTCAAGCGAACTCCGATTTCTCCAGCATCCTCTATTATCTCTAGTGGTCTTCCATTTTTTTCCGGCATCCTCCATTTTCAAAATACAATTGAAGGCGATTGCATGCATTTATGAAGAAAGAATTGCATTCATCGCACTAATTGCATTTTGATCGCAAGGATTGCATTTCAGAGGATAAAGTACGATTTGAAATTTGATCGCACTGACATGAAGTAATGATGTATGATTTGACATTTGATCGCACTGACATGAATTGTATAAATGCGCTAAACATTTAAAGGATAAAGTTTTCCAGATTTCATCGCACGGAAGAAATTCAATGTCGTGCGATGAATTCATGGAAACATACTGTGTTGGACAGAAATAACACGGCATCGTATTTCAGAAAAACGATTGGGTTCCTTAACTGAAACAAAATTGCATTTTGATCGCTCTGATCGAATTTCAAAAAAACGATTGGTTCCTTAACTGAAACAGAATTGCATTTTGATCGCACGGATCGTATTTCAAAAAAACGATTGGTTTCCTTAACTGAAACAGAATTGCATTTTGATCGCACTGATCGCATTTTAGAAAAATGATTGAGTTCCTTAATTGGAACAGAATTGCATTTTGATCGCACGGATCGCATTTCAAAAAATAAAACGATTGGTTTCCTTAACTGAAACAGAATTGCATTTTGATCGCTATGATCGCATTTCAGAAAAGCGATTGGGTTCCCTAAGTATAATTTCTGTGGTGCATTTTATCAAACACAACATATGCAATTTAAAACTAATGAACGTAACTCATATCCAAGTCATGGATTCTAAAACTACAATAAGAACGTAACTCATCGATTCTAAAACTACAATAAGACTAATGAACCTGAGCATACAAGATGATTTCAATTAAACACAAATTCCCTAATCACAAGTACAAAACAGGAATCTCATCAGACAAAACAAGAATAGACATTAATGAAGAAGAAGAAGAAGAAGAAGAAGAAGAATAAATCAAAGAAAAGAAAAAATAAAAAGAAAGCTTAGATGCAGAGAGAGGGACAATTTAGAGGAAAAGAAAAGAGGATGCCGAAGAATGGAGTAGAAATTAGTTCAGAAATTCATTATCTTCGGCGCTCCTCCATTTTCTCCGGCGCTCCTCTATCATCTAGCAAATCATTCATACTAAACTGCAAATCCCATAGAAAACAAAGAAATAAGTTCAGAAAATAAAATGGAAGCAGAGAACGGAGGAGAGATCGAAAAACAGATGTCAGAGGGGAGATCAGAGATGTGGCACAACTAACCGGCGACGGACTGAAACGATGGAGGACTATAGATGATGAACGGAGATGGGGAGGGCAGAGGAGGAGTACTGTGAACGAAGATGGAGGAGAAGTTGAGAGAGGGGATATGACTGTAATATTTAAGAATTGACAAGGGCTACTTAGTCTTTTCTCCACTTAAATATTATAATTTATATTTTCTCCTAATTAACTAAAACACTAATTTGCACATACTAACAATAAATTAAGTAATTTAAGTAAATGTTACCAAAAAAAGTAATTTAAGTAAATTTTTGTTAATTGTAACCATAACATATTATATATTTTTTTCACCAAATATCAAATACTTATTTTTACATAAAAAAAAACTACATTCAAACATAATAAAAAAAATTAAGATTATAATTAAAATTACATCCATTTAAGTCAATATCTTCAACCTATTTAAATTATTAACAAGTTAAAATATCAATAGTTTCTATACACATAGTATTTTTTATAAAAGCATAAAAATAACATACCTTTTAACTTGTAGATTTATCTTTTCAGCAACAATTTTCAAACTATACATAAATACAAATTAGTTAACATGTTAAAATATAGCAATTAGAAATAAATTAAAAAAGATATAAATTAATACCTTTTATATCAACAAAGTGGAGTGAAAGATTCAAATAAATTTTGAAGAAGATAGAAGAATTAAAGTATTTTAATAAAAATAAGAGAAAAAAAATGAATATGTATAAGGGATAGAGTGAGGAAAATTTGGGGGATTGAAAATTAAAGAGAGAAATGAGAGTAGAGGGATGAGTGTTATATAAAAATTTTGTTTTAAATTTAATTTCTTTTCGCCACATTCAAGTTTAGGAAGACATGTCTATTTTGAAATGAATAAAAAGGGGAAGGAATGTCACTAATGCTTGACATGAGGATGTGACATATCACTACCAATTAGAAATTAAAATTTCGGTTGGCAGTCGTGCGTCAAGATTCCTTTCCTGACGCGTTTTTTTTTTAAAAAAAATTAACTCGTAAACTGGAAGTTAAAAATCCGAGGGACATAAATTTTTTTAAAAAAGGAAGTAAAAGTAACCCATCTACCCAGAGACCCACAAATTGAAATTATCTTTAATCCAAACTGCTCCAAGAAGATTAGAAGGCAGGAAAACCAAAGCACCAAAGGGATGAAAGACAAGTTTCACATATTTTGTTTTGTTCTTTGGTTGGGATTGATGTTTGGTATTTTACTATATTTGACTAAATACAATTGTTCTTGTTATGTTACAGGCTCCACGACATTTTTTATGTTGATCTTTGACATAGGATTTGAATTCTGGATTTTTCAGTTGCAGAGGATACGATACCATGTTACTTAACAAATTCAACTAGAAGCTCTAGTTGGTTCTACAATGTCTTTTATATTAATCTCCAAGCTAAACCCTTCACATAAAATCTCGATGAGCCGTTTGCAACCGAAGAAATTGAATGAGCTAGTGTTAGTCCAAAAAAGCTATATGTTAATTCAACGAACTTCGAGAGAGATATCAAATTGTGCTAAGAGAGAAATTGGTGCATATCATTCTGTTCAGCTTATTAGTTATGATCCGATTAATGCTATACTTATAGAGGAGGATATAAGCATTCATTAATCTGCAAGTCCATAAACATTCATTATAAATCTGTTATTACTAATCTATAAGTCTATAAACATTCTTTATTAATCTATTATTACCATTATATTTCTATTCTCAACTAGATTAAAGATAATAAGGAGGTTCTGTTTAGTGTGAAGCAGTAGCTATATAAAATGTCCACCAAGTGAACTGCCAAGACCGGTGATGGTTCTGTCGAGATGAGCTTCGAAACTTGGGTTAAAAGGGACCTCAGCAGACCCGGGGCAACCTTAATTAATATTGTCCTTAGCAGTGACACTGGGGTTAAACAGGTCTCAGGCCCCGGAGGAACCTCATCATTTTCCTTAGCACCATAGACTTGAAGATAATAATGCTCCATGCTCGAGGGGTTGCACAAGTCGAGCTCCTTCCTTGCTGAGGGAAACTGTTCTTCCGGATAAGCTCCCTGGCAGCTACCGCTCTTTGAAACTGGTCTCTTTAACGGAAAAATCATTAAAGCTGAATGATTCTCCTGTAACAATAATAACATCATTTCTATCAGCAACTAATATAGTAGGCTAATCTTAACGATAGCAGATTGGGAATGAGAAGCAAGCAGAAGACACGCGATAGAAACATTAGATGATCATAAAAAAAAACATAGAAATAAAAGTCAAAACGTTTTTATCGTAACAAACAGAGTTGTCACAGTTTTGGTTCCTTTTTTATTTTTTAAAGATCGACAACAATGGATGTAATTAACTCATTCCATCAAGACAACCCGAGAAGGAAAAGCAATAAGAACCTAAACCTACCATCTTCGTCCATACCCTCCATTTCGTTTCAATATATCTGAAGGATTCAGTACAACGAAGACCGTGAGCCTGCAGGATCGAAACAATAAAAAACACGAAAATAAAAAGGTGAGGAATAGAAGTTAGTATAGAATCAACATTGCATTGTAGCAGAGAAGTGAACGATATCGAGAATTGCATCATGGACAAGTATACTGTGAAAATTTGCTTCTGGCGCCTGCAACAGGAAATTTTGAGAAACGAGCCATGAACAAAGGGTTCTTGAGGATATAAAAACTGTATCAGTAGAAAGTGACTTACACCTGTCAGATAATACAGGAAGGAGGATCGAGCGGGGAAGCACACGAAGGTTTATCAGAGGTACGGACTGTATCATTCATATTCTGCAACTGGAAACAATTTGTTGTTCAGATTCTTAAAAAAATCTGTAGCCTATTCGTCATATTACCTAAACATTTACAACCATATATGATAATGCTAATAATATGATTTTACAACCGTAATAACACTAAATACCAAGTTCTTTTCAAAACCGTCCACGCGTATGTTATTGAACGTATAACAATCTCGGAAAGGAATCATAAGAAGCAGCCAAGAACAAATTTCAGAAGCAGCATAAAAATTTGAATTACCATACAGCAAATGTAACCTCCAAAGCTGAAAGTTCGGAAAACTGTCCTGCCGTGTACTTTCTGTTCCGAGACAGCAAAAGGACTCCTCATTTGAGCATCAGTAGAATCTATTTCCATTGCTGAAGCCCGTGGAGGAGAGGCCGTTTGCACCACAACATCCAGTTATGCAGCCTTAAATCTCACCCAAAGACCTTCATCCACCTGTGCAAAGAACATCGGCAAAAAGCTGCTACTGATATTCATTCTTCTTCTCATCAAATTTAACTTGACTAAACTTTGGCAACTTACCCCGCACGAATATTGTGCATACGAGCAAAAAGTTCGAGTTTTCTTGTCCATGGACTAATCCTCTCCAGTAACGGAGACATCTACGCCAAACTATTCCAAATTTACAAAGTTTGAACCAATAGTTGAGAGTTAAATCATTCGAAGTAACCATAATAGCTATCAACATCATGCTGCGGAAAAACATTAACTGAAGATGTCCGAAGGAAACAAGATGGTAAAACTAACAGGAAATATGTAAGAGTGTGCTAAAACTCGGGACAAAATACGAACTTCGTCTGGTTTATGGCTTGTCTCTCGAACCTGAGCAACAATGACATAGTTATCGATGTTCCTATTAACTAATGGATTACGATTGAGCCAATGTCCTGTTCGGCCCGTTCTAATGATTTGCTGAAGTTGATTAGTCTATCCCCAAATTATCTCCTCAACACGCTGGTATCCCGAAAGTTCCAAACTGAAGTTGATAAGCTACCGCTCTTTGGAACAGTTTCTTCTCTTTAACGGATAAATCATTTAAGCTGAATGAGTCTCCTGTAACAATAATAACAGCATTTCTATCAGCAAACTAATATAGTAGGTTAATCTTAACGCTAAAAGGACGGACCTAACAGATTGGGAATGAGAAACAAGCAGAAGACGCACAATAGAAAGTTTAGATTATCATGAAAAAACATAGAAATCCATCAGTTGAAGTACCTGAAAAAATCTCAAGGCAACAAACAATTTGAAAAATCCCATCTTTGTCCGACATAGCATTTCGTAGACACATACATAGAGTTATCACAAAAGAAGAAATAAAAGTCAAACGGTCTTTATCGTTACAAAACAGAATTATCTCAATTTGGTTAAAGATAGACAACAACGGATGTAATTAACTCATTCCATCTTCATCCATACCCTCCATTTCCTCCTCGAAATGAAATCGTTTCTATATATCCAGCATTTTCTGCCTGGTTTCATCATTAGGCTGCATCTGGCCCAGCTCGTCCACTACATTTGGTCGCTTTAAGGATTCAGTACACTGAAGACTGTGAGCCTGCAGGATTGAAACAATATAAACAAAGTTTTCCAGAACACGTAACAACTATATCAGTAGAAAGTGATTTATACCTGACAGATAATAGGGGAAAGAGGATCGAGACAGGAAGCACATGGCAACGATTGTCGTTCATATTCTGCAACTCAAAACATTCTCTTGTTCAGATTCTTAAAGAAAATCTGTAGCCCAATATAACCAATGATGAATTTTATTCATTAATTTTAAACTTGACTGAAGTTTAGTAACTTTCCCCGCATGAGTATTGTGCTAAAACTCGTGAGAAAATACAAACCTCATCTGGTTTATGGCTTGTCTCTCGAACCTGAGCAACACGATGTTCCTATTAACTAATGGATCTCCTTTAACCCAACAAGGCAATGCTCTTTACTATGGTTGAGCCAATGTCCTGTTCGGCCCGTTCTAATGATTCACTGAAGTTCATTAGTCTTCACCCAAATTATCTCCTCAGCACGCTTGTATCCCCAAAGTTCCAAAATGCACTAGAAATATTATATACATTAACGGTGTCAAAAAAAAAACGAGTCATCATGTCATAATTAATACTATATATACAAAGTGAAGTAGGATTTCACTGTTCATCCTATCACCAAATTATCCTTAGAACATGAAGTATTTATTTTTCAATAATAAATAATCTACTTTAAAGTGTGACGAGTTGAAAAAGAAAAACGAGAATTATATCACTGTGGTGGCAGTAAGACGTTTAAAAGGAAAAATTAAAATGTCCAAATCTTCAGACCATAGTACAGCACTAAGACTTGCATTATCTTAAAGGCACTGAAATGGAAGGCGGGAGTATAAAAACTTACTTTCTTGTGACAGCATGTATCTAAAAAAGAACACGATCGAGGAGCAATAATTCGACGAAAATGAACCTAGAAAGAGTTAAAAGGCTTAAAGCTACCACAACTAAAAAAAATGCACTAACGAATTAAGTGCTCAGACAGATACGTTATATGGAAATGGATGCGGAAACTGAAACAAACATCGAAAAACAATATTTGTTAAAGTTAAAGGCAGGCAATTTTGCGAGGCGGACTGTTTGTTGGGGTTCCAAGTTAACAAGCGGTTCATCTCTACCCCTTCTCTATCCATGTCATCTACAGCTAATCAAATTAGGATATGGAGAAAGCAACAAGAAGGAAAGAAGCTTTCAAATAGCATAAATATCGCAAAGTTTAACGAGTGATCAATACTGAGATAAGAATCAAGTATCATAACAAAATGTTCCAACGCGAAGATTTTCGAGTACCTTAGCTAACCTATGAACTTAAAGATTCTAACTTTTGCACTCTCAGGAAACTCTCTAACTAACCTATTACAATCTATGTTCAACAGTACACCATAAACCTAGAACCGAGTTGATGTTTAAAATGGATTGTGACCTCTAGTCTATATATTGCACATTAATTCTATAGAATGTAAATATTAATAAAGAAGCTTAATCTCAAATATGTTGAGGATAAATATTATTGCATAATCTGAACTGCAGAAAAATTCAAAAAAATCATGAACATAAATAAAGAAGCTTAATCCAGAGCAAAAAACGAAAGAAAAAAGAACACGGAATAAACATAGATCAAGTTGCAATACCGAGTCTTGATCAAGTTTGATTTTTGTCGTAGTTGAAAGCAATTGACCTTTGAACAAAGGAACTCGTCTCTTCCAGCAAACATTGCATGTCGATCAATAATAGTCCGATAATCCCCCTAAATACAAATTCATCACATCAACTTTCCTCGCTTATTCAAAAAAGATAATTCAAAACAAAACTATAAAAGGTTATATAAAAATAGAAGGACAAGTAGAAATCTTACCATTTAAAGACCATTTGGGACGGGAAATATAACTTGGACAGTTGTTAATTCCGATAGCGCAGCTTTTGCTAATACTCCAAGTTACCCCCTCACCACAAACTCCCTTCAATGCCGGTAGATCTATTAACCGTATGATACTTAACTTGGGGAGATAACAAATTATTTTCTTTTCAGGCTCAGCCATAGTGCTTTTTTCTTCCTGTTCCTCTGCTGCAAATATCTCCTCCAATGAAATACAATCAATGACATACAACCGTTCAAGGTTTTTCAGGTTTTGTAGAAAACGCATAGGAAACAACTGCTTGATACTCGGACAACCTTGTATGCAAAACCTTGTAAGATTTGAGAAACAAGAGCCATAAACTGCATTACTGTTTCCTTCTGTATTGAAAAGCACACTGAGTTTATCTAACTTAAATAACTCCATGTACTCCAGCTTTTCAAGTATCCTTTGGTCTGTCAAAGACAACGAACACAAAAACTCTAATCCATCACATTCCCTAATCGAAATGTACTTGAGTTCACTCGCGCCTTTCATCGGAGAAAAGCTGCACACACTTTTTGGTTTGTGGCAGTTCACAATTGCTATTTGTTCAAAGTAGATCAGCATATATGCTTCGATTATATTGCAGTTATTCAAAGCAATCACACTCAAATATTCGCTTTCTTCATGATTAAAAAACATATCACTTTCGAATCCCCTGAGACATTCTGTTCCTACGGTAGCATCAATTTCTATTGGTGGTTTCCGTTTTTTAAACCCGCGTTTCAGAAGTACAAGATACTTGTTAAGCTCAACTACATTGGAAAAGCAGCAAGTCAAATCTTCGAGTCTGCTCAAGCGCGCAAGTTCCTCTCCCTTATTGGCTAATGTCCAAGGGAGGTTAAGGAATTGTAGTTTTGCGAGCTTTGCTAATACCCCAGGCTCTAACGTAACTCGAGTTGAATATAGATCCAGATATGTGAGGTTTGACAGCTTGTCAATGTCTTTAGCCACTCCTTCTACTCCGGAAAAACTGAGATCCAACTTCTTCAATGACCTCAGTTTTGCCACCAAGGGAATTTTTCGTAACTCTCGACACCACGAGAGTAGTAAGGTAGTAAGATTGAGAAGGCCGTAGATAGAAGATGGAAAAGTCACAATACATGTATGAGAAAGATCTAGAACTTTAAGTCCAGCCATTCCCTTAAAAAAACTGTCTCCGATGTCTCGCAGTTTATCATTTTCACTCAGCAATAGCGTTGAAAGCTTAGAACAGCTCGGTGAAAAATTCAAAGGAATATTCTTGATTTGATTGTCTTCTAGTGACACTCTCACTAGATCTCGAGTCCAACTCTCCTCGTCCGGCACTTCTTTCAAAGACATGCCATTCTTAATCATCGGAATTCCCAGTTGATTTTCTTTCATTATTTGAAGGGCCATGTTCCGAATCAACGCATCCATTGATACTTGCCAAGAGGTCATTTGAAGCAAGCCGACATCACGAAGAAACGACAGCATAGTGTGAGCCTCGTCTAAATCTTCCCTCCTACTATTCCTTCTCTTTATGATCCCTTCATCGATTAACTTCTCTACCAATCTCGATTTTATGACCCAATACATTGAATATCTATTTCCACATTTTTGGAATAATGATGGACAGTATAGAAAACAATGTTGCAATCTTCTATCTTTCAAGTAATCATAACTCGTCTTCAATTTCTGGAATATCTCCATATCAGCTATCGTTCGTGTACGCCCTCTCAATGCATTTCTCCACTCACGTATATCAGTTACGCCTTTCATATTTCTGGACATGATTGTGATAGCAAGAGGCAGACCCACACACTTGTCTGCAACTAATCTCGAGATCTCTTCAACCTCTTTAGAAAGTGTTGTTTCCATCCCGAGATTTTTCTTGAACAATTCATAGCTTTCATTTGACGGGAGACGTCTGATTTCAATATTCTTTCCGCAACCTAATTGTCTACACACTTTCAAAGATCGTGATGTAATAACGACTCTACATCGATCCACGCCAACCTCTACAAGAGGAATATAATCCCAAACATCGTCTAAAATTAAAACAAAGTTCTTCTTTTCAGCCAATGCTTTTGACAACTCTGCTGCTCTTTTCGTCTCATCATCTGCATCCGATAGATCTACACCCACTGCCTTCGAAATAGAACTTTGTTGATCACGAACTCGTGAAGACACGGAAATGCTCCAGTCAGGAGACAAGCTAACCCAGAAAACATGATGAAACTTGTTCGGAGTTTGAAGAAGCGCGTTATTAATATACTTAGCTACTTCAGTTTTTCCAACACCCCCAATTCCATGAATCCCAATTTTACGCACATTATCATCATCCATCAAACAAGACCATATATCTTTGATGTATTCGTCAAACTTTTTACTCACGATTTCAGTTGCCAATAAATGAACACCTATAGTCCTAACAAGTGTAACGGTAGCATCATTATCGGTTCCATTCAATATAGATCTACGTTTACTGCTTGGAGATTTGTCAATCGACATGGATGATTCTCGTTTTCTCCTAGGACATTGTTCAAGAAATGAATGGAAATGCACTTGTCGGACTCCGTTGTGAATATCATCAAATCGTCGTGGACAAATATCATCCGTTTTGGCCAAATGCCATTTAATCCTGATAATACTTCCATCATATTCTTGAAAACAGAACTCACACATGAGATTTGATCCTACAAAAGCAATTAATAATTTCAGCTAATAAGAACATCCACCATATAATATACATACAACAATAAAAATAAAGCGTTACTCCCCAAATGATTATGGATCAGCTAACATTAACCATCATAAAGAACTGAAACCGTGTCACCCTATAACATACATATCAAATTTTATAAAAAAAAATGCAGCGGAGAGATAATTACAAATTCAAGGCGATGAATTACCGGCGAGATCAACGGTGGTAGTGGCCGGACGGAAGTGATCGGCGGAATGAGAGATTTTAGAAGCCTTTCTCACTTCTAAACTATATAAGTTGTATTTGTTTCAAGTTTAAGTAATTATTGGGCCGGCTTAGACGAGAAATTTCTATTATTGTCCGGTCCAATAGGCCCGACGTATAGAGATGTGTTATTTGTATATATTTTCTTTCACATCAATCATCTTTTAACGAGATGGTATGTTCCTTTAATAATTTCATTAGTTAGGTTTAAATAACTCAGTTCATAGTAGAAATTGACTATTATGGTTCCAGTCCAATGAATAATAAACACGTGTTATTTGTACAAATTTTTCTTTACACTATTTATCTATGAATGAGGTGATATGTTTCTCTAATTTCATTAGTAGGGTGTAATAAACCTAGTCAATGGTAGAAATTCTCAAAGATTTAATACAGAAAAATAAAAATTTATATAAATTAATATTAGTAAGATGATCTGGGCCAAATTGACCCATGTTTTTTTATGTAACCATTGGAAGTTGATTTTTTACACGAGTATAACCTTCTATTTATCCCTCAAGGATCCATACTACACATTAAAATCCTAATAAACAAATACATTTTCATGTCACATAACTGAAATGCAACTCAATAATTTACATTTGGAAGGGCATTAATTCCTCTCTTTTCTTTAAGGAAAATAATGGGTGCAAGCAAGATTCAACGAAATAGTTCAGGAAATGACCACATGATGAATCTTGCATAAATATCTGTCTCTAAGAACTCAATATGAGCTGTCCTCCCAATGAAGGTGTTCAAATTCTTGCCATAAGATGAGGTATCAAAGCTGACATCGCAACGCATGAATACTCTATTGTCTGAAGTTGGGGCGCGTATCTGATCCAAACAATTATTCAGCATCTCCAGGAATATTCTTCCCTTCTTTGAATGATCCAACGAAGCTGGTCGACTTAATTCTATTCTTGCTGAATGATATGGCACATAACCATCCTGTCAAAAACACATTTACACTGTCAGTGTCATCACATATGAAACTCTCCAAATTCTTTCTACTTGAACTATGCTCGCGAGTCGCGACCATTATTACTTTTAGCTGTAGAACATAATTAGAATAGTCATTTCCAATTGTAGCATAATGTGAAAATTACCTGAGGGGAAGAAATCAATATTATATGCTTGAAGTGGTCCAAAGTCTTCCGCTGAAAGAACAAAATAGAATTTCATTGGTTTTAATTTTCTTAAGTAAAAATGCAAACAAGTTTTTGGTTTTCACCAGCAGATTTAAGCTAGGGAGGGCTAAAAGGGGGTAAAGCTTTCCCAACAACTATTATCGTCGTCACAAGGCTCGAACCTTATACTTTGCTTTAGGCGAAAGGAGCTCCTAAATTATTAGCATCTATCTTCGCCATGCAACTCTCTAGGAGAAGGAATAACCAAGAAGAGAAATCTAGACGATTGACCGAGCAATACTAAACTAAATGGACGGAGAAAGAAAACAAAGTACCTCACATAATTTGTAGAAGAAAGTATTCTTTAGATTTGGCTCATCTGTGAAGGTGAGCTGATGAATGCACTGTGTTCCCTTGAACTTCTTCATAAACCACATCCCAGAATTGAATAAAGAGTTTGAACTATAAAGATACCCCAACTGCGGACCGGATACTGAAATGTATGTGTACAGATACCTACTGAATGGTTCCATAATGCTCTCTGAAGAAACATGAGCAAACTAATTGGTCTCAAGTTCCTACCAAGTGGACATGTGTGGTGCTCTAATGTAACAGTTATTTACCTGCTAATGCTGATCTGATAATGACGTTTCCAATAGAATGCCCAACGAAGCTGAGCTTTATATCTCTTAAACTATTAGATCTTGAAAGTTTGGCCGCTTTCCTTTTCACAAAAGAGATCACCTCTTGTGCAAGCCTTAACCCCATTTCTCTGAAGTTTCCTGATGTTTTGTCTTCATTTGCCTCTGACATAAGAACTTCTGCCGTGGGGTCTATTAGAAGCCATTGATTTCGAACAAGTCTCAAATCCAGATGATGCCCCTAATTAATTCAGTTTCCAATAATTGTGATGAACTGATAAGTTTTAGATCATAAGATAATAGTTCAAACAACAAAGATGCAGAAATTATAGAAGATTGTCCCAAACAACATGTAAATAATATAAGTATAGCACCATAATATAAGACTCTGATTCTGCTATTAACAACATGCTCTCTAACAGAAAGATGAGATCAAGGACGAGAGAGATGAGAATAAAATATTTGGAAATTTGATATAACTTGTAAAAATAAAGACTTGCCTGAAATCCATGCACAAAGACAACGATCTTTAACACTCGAACTCTTTTTCGTGTATTAACACGAGGAATCTTCTTTGTTGCGTCAGTAGGAAATCCAGTGAGCAAGCCAGATGCATCTAACAAATCCAAATTTCTGAAGTAAGAATTTTCACTAAGTGTACGTCGTGGTGAATTTATGACACGCTCTATAAAAATAATTGGCATTCGTAAGGGATCTCCAAATATGTTCATGTCTTGAACTGATTGCGTATTAATCTGCAAGGAAACATGCCCTATTCTGAACAAACTCCAAGATAGAATGAAAGAAACAGAAATCAGTTAGTGTGAGATTTAAAATTCACCCTCATATGCGCAATACTTCGCCGGTGAAGTTCAGCACGTGTAGCTGCTTGGTCGATAGGCTGTATCCAATACAATAAAAAATTAAAGACCAAGAAGACCATAACTTATTCAATCATTATCAGGAAGGGCATTTACTTCATCAGCTAACTTCCAAAAACTTGTAACTCTTTTATCAACAACATAGTGGGAGGAATCAGGATTTCCACTACTTATATAGTGATGAGGCATCTCAACCTTAGAGTATACCATCCATATTGACCACTCAGCTCTAAGATCCTTCGCCCAGGAATCCCGCAAAAATTCCAGTATCTTTGTTTTGTTTTTCCTAGGACGAATAAAAAATGTCAGATGTTGAACAAAGTGGTAGATAAATAAGTACAGAACATCACTCAAACTACTTGCTTCTAATATCGGTCAAGGATAGAAATCTTAATCCAGTCCGCACTATGAAGGGAAAACATGCTCAGCTTATCGGCTGAACAAGAGCAAAAAGCAAACCTATGGAACTGCAGAAATGTGCTCCACAAGTACAATAGTTGAGTACCCAACAAATTTAAAGAATTCACCATATCATCCTTCTGCAAAAAATAGGGTTACCTATCACTTCAGAAATACTTATGAGAACAAAATACTAAAAAAAATAATCAAGCATCATTTTGCTATTGACATAGAGAAACAACCTCAAAATCATTCTGTAGCTTGACCTGCTCGTCTACCCCAACTTCAAAATATCTAGACGGATCTGCGTTCATGATTGAATCGGGAATCCCTAGATCATTCATTTTGGATTTGAAATCAGTTAAATCAATGACTTGATCAATGGATTTGCTAATTCTTTGTAGCTCTTCAAGCAAAGTGTCGCGGGCAACTAGCAATGATTTAACAAGCATGATCTTGTTTTTGCCACCAAAACCTAACGAACGCAATGCCTGATCAATTTGAAAATCAAATTTCAAATTCATAGGTAACAAAAATGTACAAGGCTACAAGCTGATTAAAAAGGTAAATAACCATGAAGCATTGATCCTCTTCAATAAATTTAGACTAGTAAGTTTTAGATTCAGAAATGTAGACATATATCAAGGTAACCTTCTACCATTGGATAAACTCTCAAACACAAAAATGCCAGTGTTCTCATCTCAAAGAAACTTCAGACTTAGTTAATCAATGATTAAAACAAAACTTCAAATATGAACTTAATATAATAGTCTCATGTTAGCTGATTATCCTCCAATGACATCTATAGCTACTATTCGGTGGATGGATTAGACTTGTACTACTAAAAGAACTTGTATGATCGTGAACTTGAATCAAATCAAATTTAATACAAATACATTGATTTAAGTCGATATTATTTAATTCGGGTCAAATTATAATATTATCTATAACCTAGATAACATAAAGCTTGAACAACCATGCTTCCTTCTGAAAATATGAAGTTGTCTCTTTCTCGGCACCCGTAACATGGACTTCTGTTTAAAGGTAACTGATAGATACTTGCCAATCATATTTATCAATTGAAAAGAAGAATCGTGAAGGCTACGAGATGGAATCTACTCTCTTCATGAGCATTCCCTGAATAAGTTTCCTAATCATTTTTCTAGAAACTGAAGTTCGCAATGGATGACAAGGCAATACGTGATCATGAACAATGATACAAGTTGAAAGCTATAAAATTGAGATTAGTGTGACCAAGCTATAAAAGCTAAAAACTTTCACGCATGCACACACACACAAAATTCTGAATGCAAGTACACTTTACACATATATGACTATACATGTGGAGAAGAAGTGTTAGTAGTTGCAGAAGCGGGTCGATAAGCAGGAGAATTCACTACAAATAAAATGCAGTAAATAAAAAATAAAAATAAACATGATATAGACAAATGTACCCTCATGAGAGAAAGAGAGACAAAAGTTATAAGGAAAAAGTAATAATCTAAGCATACTTGTTTGAACCTATCAGTATTTTCATCAGCAGTGCCTTCTAGGGGGGAAGAAACTCTGCAATTACACAATATAATAAGTTATTTTAACAAAACAAATTAATATATCAGGAGTAAAAGCCAGATTACTCAGTAAGATAGTGAAGGAGATACAAACCTGGGAATACGCGAGGAAGAACCAGCATTTGATAGAGTGACATGGACACTTGCTTCCACAAGCACAGCATGAAATATATCAAAATGGATAGGGCAGTATGCATGCAGTCCTAGAAGAGCTCTAGGAGGAATACGATATTCATGGACTGCAACAGAGGTAGCATCCAGATATGCTAGTAACTCAGCCCTGTAATAATGAAGTAGTGGGAATGTCCAAGTATTTCCAGTCGCAAACAACATAAAATAGTTTCGACAAGTTCGTTTCAACTCACCTATTCTCTTTTGCGGGGGATTGCATGAGCTCAAATTTCAAAATAACCGCAGATGTGGGTGGAACCTGAAAAACACGAGGCAATCAACAAAATATCTTTCTCATGTAAACAAAGACTTCAATAGAGATAACAACAAATAATAAAAAGAAAAGGCGCAAACATCCTCTTAATAATAGGGAAAATATGAAAAAAAAGCTATCTAATAACAATGAGTGTTCTACATCTTCCATGCCAAAAAGTTCATAAGAATAGAAAAGGTGAGAAAACAATTTTGTCCAAGACCTGTAAATCCCTACAACTTTTAAAATCGCTCTCAAACTATGAACAACTTTCCAGAACAACACAAAGCACTTCCTTGGTTGGTACCTTTCCTCCTCAAATATATTTTATGATATGTATTGCCAAACGTGGCCAAGGTGACCCAAATATTTTGTTGTTTTTTTTAAAAAAATAATTGTACAATTGCACTTATATTAAATAATAAAAGAAAAACTCCACCCCTTGTGTGATTCGAACCCCTGACCTCCCTGATCATAGGTAGAGTGTTCAATTAGGGGTAAAATGACATGTATTATTTATAGCAACTGTTCAAAAGTTGCAGGTTTTTTCATAAAGTATTTCTTAAGAGAAGATTAACACATAACATAACTCCAATAAACAAGATTTGGTTGTGAAATTTATGATGTTTTACAAGATTAAAACATCTTCAGTCCCTTGGATTTATTCATGTTTTATAGACTAAGCCCTTCATTTTTGCGGGATGTGTTAAAACAATAAATTCAAAGGCATCATACATACACATATGCATGCATTCAGAAGTACATAACTGGAGAGGAAGACTTACCTCACGTAGATTAAGAGATAGATCAAATGAGATCATGATGGTTAAGAAAACATCTTGCCTAGCATATTTAACCCAAAACGGCTGTGTTAAGAAACTGTTCTCGGTATCATCAATCTTCCAAGCCCCACATATATTATCATAATTCAAATCATGAGCTGGAGTACACAGAAGAGGCATGGAATCACTATTTTGTTTAATTATCTATAATTTCATATATGTCAAGCACAAAATAGTAATCATTAAAAGATATCATCTACACCAAAATGTCTCCGAACTTGCAAAGCAGTAAATGAAGTAATAGGGATCTACCACATAGAAGGTATTAGCCAAGTCAAAAATTAAAACAACAATGTGTATTCTTATGCAAAATCTAATAGCAGAATAAATATCGGACCGTGGTACAAATTATGCTACACACTTGTCAAATTGTACAGAACATAAGAGTGCAGCATACCTATATTTCAGAAATAGATAAGAACTTCAAATTTTATGGACTAAAGACTTTTCTTCAAGTGTCCAAAAAGGATATACTAACACATCCACAAATCTGCGCTCGAGTTAGGTAACTTATGACGATCCATGAGAAGCCAAACATGGGAGTTCATATTAACTATTATTTTCTTTTGGTATTTATATTTCCATTAGCAAAGTCAATAAATGAGCTAGAAAGTCTTAAAAATTTATAAAGACGAGGAATATTAACACAAAATAATAGCATATACCTTCATATTGTACAACCCTAGCAGGAGTTCCTAAAGAGGTATATAGACTGTCTTCCCATTTCATGCTAACCTTAATTTGATAGAATCTGAAAATTTAAAATGGTACAAAATTGAACATCAGAACAATGTCAGAATAAAAGACAAAAATAAACTGATCTGCAGTTAGAATTGTAAATATACATACCCTTGTTGAAAAAGGTCAAGGTTATGAAATCTATGGAAGTAAATGGCAATTTCATGCACCGTGTCCATGGCATTTAGCTTCATTCTTTGAAGTAACTTCCCACTCGGCTATTCATCTCTAAACTAAACTCAGGATTTGCAGCAATTAACTTCCCAAACACTTTCAATTCTGAGTAATCGGAAGTCCCCAAAATTCACTTCCGTTCTTCATTGAGCTAAGAACTTAAATCCAACATGCTCTTTCAATGTCTAAATATCCTTCTTAAAGCCCATAGCTACAAGCTATATGAAGCTCATTTCAATTAGAGGCACCTAATAGCCAAGTAAGGAATCTACGGCAGATTATTTCCCATCTCACTTCCCTGAAATTCAGCTCCAGATATTTTACCCCCTGGTACAAAAATCAATGTTTGTTAGGACCTTGTCTCAACAATCCGGCAAGAAATTAATTAAAGTTATCAAGATTTCTATTTTCAAGAAATCTAATTAGAGTTCAGAAATTGTTTTTAAAATAATTCAACAATGTTTTTTGTACAACCAAGGCAACCCTCACTTCCACAGATTGTATTTTTATGCCTACAAAAGAAACACGCTTTCTATATGTTGCAAAAAGAGGATTCTGTTATGACAATCATGAACAAAAGGAAATAACAGAAAACAAAACAAAAGAAGTCTTAAATTTATTAATTTGAGTAATTAATGAATTCTAAAAAGTAATTAGATAGAAAAGAAGGCAACTGATTTACATCCACTGAAGTCACATTCCCTATTTTACATGTTACCACTATTTTGAGAATAACAGGAAAATTTATTGCAGCAATTATATCCATATTTGATGATCAAATGGATGTTTTTCTTTTTTGAACATTTTGCATGCTCCCTCTTGAGAAAAAATTTTGTCATAAGATTCATTCTCATTTGGATTGAAGGAAGCCCGCTACTCTACTCAATGTAGTTACGACAAGCAAACACAATTTCCTGAATATAAGACAGGTCAAATACCAATTTTCTAGACTCAAATCATCCTAAATAGATCAAAATCTTATATGCACTAGGGACCAACCTATATGCACTAAAAGAGCAACAATCTTAAAAACTAACTAAAGTTGCTGCTGCAAATGTCAAAAATCATCTGAACCTCGCATACAAACTACAGAAATTATATATGCATTAAAAAGCACTCCTACATCTCCTATGAATAAATGGTCAATTTTGCCCTTTGAGTTAACTTGTAAGGTAAACTCCCCAACAGACCACGAATCATATATTGGCACGTCAGCTATGAAATAATATGACCCCAAAATGCAAACTTATAGAATAAAATGACACCTAAAGTTCATGCTGAGGCAAACTTATCCTGCAAGCTAAGTTGAAGGGCCGAATTCACCCTTTATCCTCAACTAATGTACCAACAATAACAACCAAGCCTTAGTGTTAATCATGCATTTCAAGTACTAGCGGTATTGCAGCAACTAACAATATATAAAATGAAATACAAAATACAAACATCAAAGCAAGGACCTGAAAAAAACGGATAAAAAGAAGTACCTTCTGGTTCAATGAACACCACTTCCTTTTCCGTAACTGCTCAACCCTTCTATGATTTACGAAGAGAACTCAAATTGGCTGCAACGGTTCAAAATACAACAACATTATTCTCTTCACCATTACAGTATACCAAAGAGGTCAGCAACAACACCCCAACCCGCTTCATATAACAGAAACCACATCATGTTCATCATCCAAAATTGCATAACATGCAGATATGAAAAAGTCACATAACCAACCAGAAAGAAATATGCAACATCAGGTTATTTCATTATATCACAAGGGGTTCTAATAAGCACCAAAACTCTTAACCATTTATGAAAGCCAAGATGTGAACACTAAATAAGAACAAAAAGGTTGAAACTTACAAATGATACAAAGATAGGAATGTATTTTGATACGTACATTACATATATTAAGCCAAAACCGAAATCAAAACCGAAAAACCATAAAAAAGACTCCAGCTTTTTTTGGAAAAAAAAAAAGGAAAAATATTAAAAACTTGATACTTTAGTTGATGATTTCCATGTATTCAACTAAAGTACGATGAATACAGTTAGTATACATTCATTTTAACAAGTTCCACCACCTTCAGTTCAGCATCACAATCAGAAATGATAATAAACACAACCACATCTTCACATATCAATTTGCTACTTAAATAAGAAAGTTTCTTATTGATGACAATTTGGCTACTATGGCCGACCATGCACGTAGTCCTACATTAATCAAGATAAGTCATTTTTCAAAGTAAGGAAAAGGGAAAAGAAGACAAGTTACAAACTCAGAAATCAAATCAAAGTTGAATTAGGATTACTACAAGCTCAGTGCTCCTTAGATAATAAATCCTAATACCCCATTATAGAATAGATGCAACAAAATGGGAAAAACAATAATTCAGGATTAGATTCCTGAAAGTTGTATCTACATTCAATATGAGCCAAAAAAAAAAATTAAAAATGAGCCCCATGGAGACACAACAATATCAACAATACAAACCATTATTTCATACGAAAAAAAAAAGGCGAAAATATGGAAAATCATATCAAATTTTCAAAAAAAAAATTGAAACTTGAAATCAATGAGACAAACCATACCGCAGGAATTTGGAGCAGTAAGAAGAAGAAGAATGGTGAAGGATGGAATTTGGGAATAGAGAGAGGAAATGATTAATGCATTCACTCTAATCTAATCAAATTAAAATTGAAGATTAAACAAATCACCTATTTTGAGGAGGGATAAACTTGCCCTAATACATTCTTCAAATCATACCGAGAAGATAAAAGTCAACAACATGAACCACAACAAAAAATGCATATTTCTTTAATCATTTCTTTTAATGGACATATTTCTTGATAATTATTATCTAAGGCTTTAGTTTATTCTTATAAATAAATAACAATACTTTACTTTTGAAATGAGCAAATAAAAATGTGGTTTATATTGTTTGCAGAATTAAGGAAATGATTGATTTTGTTGATATAAACAAAGACATTTTTGTCAAAAGTCCTTCGACCCTTGAAACTTGAAGGTCGAAAAATTGTTTTTGGCAAAAAAGGTTCTTATTTACGTCAGTGAAATCGACAATTTCTTCAATTCTACAAACAATGCAACCTATAATTTAATCTTTTATTTGCTCAAATTCAAATTACAGTGTTTTATTTGCAAAAACATGAAACCACATACTACTTATTTGAAATTAACTATTCTTATTTTAACATTAAAATTTAATCAAAACCATTATTTTGTTTTCTCCAATAAAAGATTATGGAGTAAAAATAACTCTAATAGTGGCTGAAACAAAATACCAATGTTCTCAAGACCGGACTGGACAGCGAATCAAATTTTTAAAGAGTTTGGGATTCATGTGGTTCAACCACATAAACCGGAGTGGTCGGACTGAATGACGTAATAAATAATTTTATATATATAATTTAAATATATTTTAACAAAATAAATATAGATACTTAACTTCATAAAAGACAATAATCTATAACTAAAATGAAAATGACATTAATATCATAGTAATTCATGGATAATTAAATTTATAAAACTAAATATTTCATGATAGAGATTTGGATTAAAGTGAGTCCTTAGATATATTTAGAGAGAGAATGGGGGTGAAAGTAGAGTGAGAGAGAGATTTTCCATTAGTCCTGTTAAGGTTTGTATGTCCTTTATTTATAGATTTAGGTAGTGGGTTGGATTCCCTAGGTGGGTCCTGTTCGAATACCTCCAGTGAACGGTTCACGGTCGTCGATGTAGTCGGGTGGGTCGCTCGATGCATAGTGTTTGAATTACCCACGTGGCTGCAAGCGAACGATGTTCGAAGGGCAACCATTCGAACATCGTCGAGCAACTTAATTCATTATGTCTGTTGGTTTGATGGGCAAATGGGCCGTAATTTCATTATCCTCATCAGGTAGTCCCCCCCCTTTGTGTCGGTGGTAAATCTATTCATAGGTTTAGATATTTGAATGTCAAGCGACCATGTCTTGCGAAACGACTGCCTTGCTCGTAAATGTAAATAATTGATTACTTTAATTAATGATATCGGCGCTGGGCGACAAGTGTCATGTAAGTCCTTTGAATTTTGAATTTTGAGTCTCTTCATATTCCCTCCATCTTAGGTATTTATATTCTTGAAACTGAAATTTGAACAACTTTCTTTTGGATTTCTTTTCTGAGATAGAGAATTTTTGTTTTCGGTGAAGTTTGCTGTTAGAAGGAGTCTGTGGGTTTTGTTCTGCGATTCTTGAATCACTGATCTCATGGATCTGCGTTTTTGAACAGGTTAGTGTTTAGTTGTTTCCTCACTTGCTTGAATCTTGATAGTTTGGATTTGATTTCCCAGAAAAGTTGAGTTTCTGGATTAAATTTTAACTGTTGTTCTTTGTAATTTTGAATATTATAGTCCCTCCTGTTTGAAGTTGTTTGATTTTCTTAATTTTGCTAAGTAAATCTTTCCTTTCAAAGCGGGTATCGATAATTTTGGTCAGAAAAGACTGTTAGCGAGGGATAGCGTCTTTAACTTCGGATACGCCGAGTCGGTTAATGAATTATATGCGTGAAATTTTTTACCTTCATTTGAGTTGATTTAAACTTTGACTTGATGTGCGTATTATATCTTCCCCCCGATATGCAGTAATTCTCGGACCCTGAACTTGTTTCATGTGCCTATGTAGGTTTGATACTTTAAGGAATGGCCGATACAGATTTTGGGTCCGGGAATTCTGAAGGGAAAAATGCGATGGTTGATCCCGATTCCGATGTGATAATCCCTATTGGAATTCCAATTTCATCGACTTCTGTCGTGCGGAAGGTTAGGCATGTGGGTCCCTCTAAATCTCCGGTTTTAAAAAAGAATGTTCGAAAGAGAACCATCGCCCCAGAAAATAGTGAACCTTCGAGGGGAGTAGTTAAGAAGAAAAAACCACCAACTAAAGTTGTACGCAGCGTCCCTCCTTATGCAAAAGGTGTCCCGATTCGTTTGCGGCCTGGGAGTGGTCTTCGAGATAATCAAGTAAAAATAGAGGTTCAGTATCCCCGGTACTATCTTTCTTCAACAGATACTCTTCTTTCTCATTTTTTGAACCTTCAACAAATTTTGTGGTCGTTCAAGGGTCCTCTTCCGCGCAGCTTGACTCGACCCAAAGCCCCAAAATCCCATGCGATCGCGGATGCAAACACGGTTCTGATTCGTGAAGATTTAGCATGCATTGGAGTAGTGTTTAGGATTGGGAGTGAGTTTGTTTTGTCATCATGTAGTTCCCTTGTTCGTGCTAACAGTGCGTGTCGATCCAATCAGGTGATTGTGTTCGAGAGTCAGTTTGTCGCTGGGATGCGTCTGCCTTTGCTTCCCTTTTTCGTCGAAGTCCTGATGGAATTTAATTTGGCTCCAGGTCAAATTGGTACTAATGGGTGGCGTACCATGGTGGCTTTGTATAGCGAATGTCGTGGTAAAGGGCTGCGCCCGACGGGGTTGGTATTTCGCCAACTTTTCAAACCCGTGTTGGCACCGACCTCTGAATTTGTATCATGGAAGCATGGTCGGTTCAACTATCTAGGTGGTCAACCTGAAAAGGTTCCCGAACGTCGTCATCGTTTTTTCATGGTGATAGTGAAGTCGGAGAATGAACATTTCCCTTTTCCTACGAATTGGAATCCTCGCCCTGACGACCCTAGGACTTGGTTAGCGCAACGAAAAATGTCTACGTCAGAGAAAGTTTTGACTGAGATGTTACTAGCATACGACCCTAAAGCTCGTGAAAGTGTGCATACGTTAGTGGATAACTTTTTAGAGGCAGGTTGGTTCGTGTTTACTCCATGGTCTCGACCATCGATTAGAGGTTTTACTTTTCAAGCTTACGCTGCGTATCTTGAAAAGCATGGTTAGATACATTTTATTTTGTTGTTGAGTGAAGATAATACAAATAGAATGAATATAATATGTTTTATTTGGTTGCTTTTTAATTTCTAAATTAGTTTTTTAGTTTAAAAAATTATTAAAAAATTGGGTTCAACCCAGTTTCTGGTCTAACCGCCGATTCATGGGTTTGAACCCGATTCTACTCGATTTGTTATGAATTTGATAACCACATGCAAATCAGACTAGTTTTCATTCCGGTTCGCAGTTCGACCGGCCAGTCCAGTCCAGTCTTGACAACACTACAAAATACAAACAAAGTAAATAAAAAATAAAGTAAGTATGATTTAAAAAGAAAATAATAAATAAAGTAAGTATATCCTTCACCTATAATATTAATATATATTAGATATTTTTTAAAATGAACCATTTCTTCTTTTAGAAAAAAAAATGAACCATTTTAAGTAAAAATAAATTAAGAGGCTTTTCAATTTTTTTATCTTTTTTTTTCCTAATTTTTTGTATCCATTCACCCCATATCACTAAATAATAATGAAAATGTTAGATTATTATTTTTTAGAGTAGCTGTAACATTTAAATTTTTCTTTTCCAATATATAAGTTACTAGTCTTGTACCCGTGCGGTGCACGGCATGTAATTGTTTTAGAATATATTGAATATGATTAAATAAATATAAAATATATATTAATATATGTATAAATTAATATGTGAAAGGGATGTCTTATTTGAATTTCATGGTGTCAATCTGAAACAGGAAGGAGTCAAAGTAAGTTGAGTATTGAAAACTGAAAATTACTTTGGTTTAGATAACATGTTTTTTCAATTGAGTAGTGATCATCAAGCGAGCACAATACACAACTTAAAAATTTGATTTTTGTCATGAAATTATGAATTGATAAATAAAGCTACTTTTATATCTTCAAGAAATAATTTTTCTTTTGTATTTTTAAGAGAGTGAAAAGAAGGAGAGCTTGATACCTAAACGTCATTGTTAATGATTGAGGAGATAAGTATAAAAAATAGAATATTGAAGTTGAGAAAATATAAGCAATTAAGTATATACACATAAACAAAATACAAATAATATATATTAATAGAAAACAAAAAAATTATTCTTTAAATTGATTTTTTAATAAGAAGAAATTTGTTTTAAAAAAAAATTACGAGATTAAATTTTTAAAAAAATTACGATATTAAATTTTTTAAAAAATACCATATTTAGAAAATATATAAAAAAATGGGAGATTCTATGGTCACTTTGTTTTTTACAAAGTAACCATTACTTTGTTTTGTCCACCATTAGATCATGGGTTAAAACCTAATCTAATGGTAAATAAGACAAAGTACAAACAAAGTAAAGGAAAAACAAAGTCACCATAGCCTACACCTAAAAAAATATAAGGTTATTTTATCAATTAAATTAGTTATAAAAATAAGAAAAATTCTATTTTAGGAAAAAACATATAAATTAATATGGTAATATGATATGTAGGAATATAATTCAAATTATCATAATTACTACATTATGATTAAAAGGTAACAAATATATTAAAAATTAAAAATGAGAAATAAAATGAAATAAATGTAATTAAGAAGAGTGTTTGAAGGAGAAGAAGACACATAAGCTATTAGAGGAGTGAAATGAGGAGAGCTTGACACGTAGGACCATCGTTAGAGCTTTATATATATATATTAAACATTTATTATGTAAATAGGTAAGTTTAACATTAGTGTAAGTTATAATTAGTTTGTTTTTTATTTTTTTTGTTTTTATTTTATTTTATTTATAATTAAATTAACTTTTACTTCATGATATAATGATATAATGGTGAACAAAACAAATTAATAATTAATGTTTAAAAGATAAAGTAACTATAGAATTTCCCTTAACATTTTATTTATAATTATTTTCATTATATGAAAATCACTAGTTAATGACTGAAAAAATCGATCATAAATTTAATCTTTAACTATGTTCACTGACTGATTTCACGAGTTACTAGCTGAAATGAATTCAGTCAATAACTAGTTGGTTGGTAACAGTTTGCTGACCGATTTCCAATTTAGTTTATGACGAACATTTTTAGTTTTAAATCTTGATAGATAATTTAACAACCAACGTTTATAAGTGATGTTTTATCCTTAATCATAATTTTCTTTTATTTTTGGCCAATAATAATATTATACAAAAAGCGAAAATTTTGGATTGAAGAGTCTAAAAGTTGCATTACATTTACTTCAGTATCACTAGAAAACATGCAAGTGTATTTGACACTTGGATGACAATGAAGTAGTAAGCAAAGAAGAACAGGAATCAGAATACAAAATCTATTATATTCTCAAAGCTATTCTATGTAATCAAAGTTTGAGATAACATCAACTTACAATTGGACCAACTTGGCAAAACATATGCACTTGTGAGAATATAAGGAATAAAAAGCTCAAATTTATGCATTGCAATAGTTTCAGAATAGCACTAATACATGAAATGCTTTGAAATATAAAGAATTAATATTTATTGGGCTCTTTAAAGTTGTCCATTTTCTTCATTTAGTCACCCCAACTTAGGAAACAACTTCTTATCCCCTTCAACTCCATATTTTACCTACATTTAGTCACCCAACGCATAAACTCAATCTCACTTGAGAGAGTATACAACACTTGCTAGAAAATTACAATTTGATCCTCTTAGAAACTACAAATTTAATTCTCAAAAATTTAATTTTTATTTCTCTTTCTTGTTTTTTCTCTTCTCTATTTTCCTATTTTCTTCATCTTCTTTCTTTCTATTCTTCTTTTTCTTCTTCAACATTATTCCATATTCCAGACTGATGCAATTTGGACTTCGAGCCTAAATCTAGAATTTGTAGATTTTGGCTGCAATTCTAGAATTTCAAGATTATGGCCAAAAATCTAAAATTTCCAGATTTCCGACTGGAATTCTGAAATTTCCAAAATTTCGACCGCCAGAATCTGAAAATTTATGAATTCCAACTTAAATTCGGGAACTCTAGATTCCGGTTTCAGAATTCGATCTGGAACGAAATCTAGAATTTCCAGATTTCAGTTTCAGAATCTGACCTCTAGAATCTGGATATTCTAAAATTCCATCCAAAATCTTGAATTTCCAAATTCTGATGATCGGATTCAAGGAATTCCATAGTCTGATCGAAATTTGCAATTTCTAGAATTCGACCACCGGAATCTGGAAGTTCCAGATCTCGACAAGAATTATGAAATTTTCGAATTCCGACGGCCGAATTCTGAAAAATCCAAATCCCGGTCCAAATCTAGAATTTCTAGAACCCGGCCGTCATAATCTAGAAATTCCAGAATTTCGGCGGAAATCTGGAATTTTCAAATTCAATCCAAAAATTTGGAAAACTCCAGATTTTGGCTGGAGTTCTGGAATTTCCAAATTTCGACTTGAATTCTAGAATTTTCCAAAATCTGGAAATATCAAAATTCTAGCCGAAATTCGGGATTTCAGGATGCCAGATGGAATTTGGGAATTTCTAGATTTTGGCGGTTAAATTATGGAAAATTCCAGAATACGGTCGGAATTATCTTTCAATATTAAGAAGAAGAATGAGAAGGAAAGAAAATTAAAGAAGAAAAATAAATAAATGTAAGGGTCTTTTTGTAAAAAAATAATTATTCTTTTAATCCACTTTTCACTTTCACTCTCTCTATTTTCACTTTTTGCCACATAGGTGCCACATCAGCACCATGTAAGATTCATGAGGCTATATGTATTACATTTGCACAGTTGATGGGGTTGAAAGGTTGTCTCCTAAGTTGAGGTGGCTAAGTGAAAAAAGTGGAAAATTGTAGAGGACCCTATAGATATTAAGCCACATATAAAGTATTAGCTCAACTACTTATTTAAGAAGGATTTATTCAATTATTTCAACTAACAAATTCATAATTTCAACCAATAAAGGCACATCACTATGGGATGTTCGACGAAATAATAAAGACATGTGTCGTGATCCTAGAGCTCAAGCTCTGCCTTGAGGTCGTTCACCCTCGTTGACCGCGTCAGGTATCCTTATGGTTAAGAATCTCATTTCTCAAAGGAAAAAGAAATCTACTCGTATATGGATTCCCTAATTAAGTTATAACCGCACGTTATTACGTGGCTTATGACTCTTGATTAGTCTCTTATTGTTCCCTTAAGCTGAGGAAGATAAGTGAAAAAGATTGACAAATTCAAGGAAGCTAAGTTGAGGAAGCTATTAAGCCAATTTCTTTCATTTTCTTCTTCAAAGAAAAGTAAAAAATAAACGAGATTCCGCCCAATTTGGATCCGGCCAGAAACTGGAACATTCCAAAATTCGGCTGGAATCCTGGAATGTTCCAAAATCTGGCTGAAAACTGTAAAATATCCCAATTTGGCGGAATCCCAAGAAGCTGGAAAATTTCCGATTTTAGCTGGAATCGGGCTGGATACTAGAATTTTCTGAATTCTGGTTGGAAATTGGAAAATTCCACAATCCGACCATAAACTGGGCGGATTCTGAAAAATTCGAGGACTTCGGTCGGAATATGGAATTTTCCAGTTTCTGGTCGGATTTTGGAAAATTCATGATTTCAGTCGAATTTTGGCGTTTTCTCGAAAATTAAGTCCAGAATCCAGTCGGAAACTGGAATTTGCCAGAATCCGCCGTAAAATGGAAAAATCTAGATTATATGGTCGGAAGATGGAATTTTTCAATTTCCGGTCAGATTCATATTCGGCGGTATCTCATTTAAATTCTTTTAAGAAGAAGAAGAAGAAGAACAAGAAGAAAAAGAAAGAAAATGAAAAAAATAAAATAAAATTAGAAAAAGTACGTGGACCAATTTTGTAACTTTTAAAGGATTAGTTTTGTAATTTTGATGGCGAGTATAGTACACTCTCCTGAGTGAGAGTGAGTGTGGGCTTTTGGGTGACCAAGTGTAGGTAAAAGTTGGACTTAAGGTGACTGATAGGTTGTCCCCTAAGTTGGGTGACAAAGTGATGAAAATGGACAAGTTTAGGGAGTCTGATAGGTATTAACCCTATTAACAACAAACTCTAATATGTTCATAAACAGATAGTTAATCATATTAACATCAAACCTAATTTGTTCATAAATATGTTAATCATATTAAGAGAACACATACATATCATATACATAACATTACAAATAGATTATGCTCCGATTTAAAACACTATTACAGAATACATATCACATACATAATCATATAGAGAAAAATTAATCGATCTCTCATAGGCATATAAAGTTGTATTCGATCTAAACAAATATACAAGCGGCTCTACGATAGAGCCTTAATTCATTGTTGAAACTTGTAATCGTTATGAATCACTCAAAACACTACAAAAAAAAGGGCAAATAAGGACACTTAAATTCAGGGTCTAACGACGCTTTTCGGTGTCGTCAAGCACTTACCTACACTTTCTAAAGCGTCGCCACAAATTTCGCCGAATCGCGTGTCATCCTTTCTAACGACACATAACTGTTTGTGTAGAGAAATTCCAGCCGGCGACATTTTGTGCATAAGCGTTGGCATATTGCCGACGCTTACTTTTTTAGTGTCATGTATTTTTTTCTATTACCGTATTATAATTTCTTTAGTTTTTTTGACGCTTTTTTAAAGCGTCTAAAATTGAGGACACTTAATTTTTGGAATGTCATTATTTCACTACAAATAATAGCTATTGTGTCTTACATATACGACGCTTAAATTTGAAAGCATCTCCAACATTACGACATATGGTTATTTAATTGTCTACATATGGAGACACTACGAAACTATTATGTCCCGAATGTAAGACGTTTTTCATAAAAAAAATGTCTCTATATTACGACACATAAATGTTATTATGTCCATATATAACGACATTTTCAACTAAAAAATTGTCTCTAAACTGTGATCCATAGATGGTATTACGTCCTCAATATTATGTCACATTTTCATCATTAAAGGTATCCAAATGAAGACGCATAAATATTATAGCGTGCTCAATACAACATTTCCATAAATAAAGGTCTTGAATTCGATACAAAAAATCTCCAAACTTACTATACACAGTTACATAAGTGTCTACTACGAGTATCAAATTATAAAATTAGTTACAGAAAATGAAATAAATACAAGAAACTATAACTACAAGGCGGTGAGTGAAACCAATATAAATTGTCAATGGTTGCTTTCCTAATAGTGAAAAACATTACAAGTTGAAAACCACTGAGCAGCTCAAATTCTCATCAAACAGAAGCTTTAACTTGCAGTAGAAATGACGTCCATGATGATTAGGTCAACAGTCATGAAAGCTCTGAGTGGTCGGTCATCTTCCGATATCTTCAATTTCTGTAAACAATAAGAGTTTATAGCAAGACATAATTTACAACATGTAAACATAATCATTGACATAATTTCTCTAGATCAATTTGGCTTTGAACATCACTGATATATTTACATGGAGGTTATTCAGATTGGCATCTAATGTACAATATAGTTATAACCGTTAAGAAAAAACAAACTGCGCCTATTTTGAAGCTAGGATTGACATTCAGCAATCATTCCTCTAGTTCTATTTTCATACAGGAAGAGGAAAGAGAGGAAGAAAAATTGAGATGTAGTTATGACAGTTCGTATCTCTTATTTACTTAAGTAATGACTTAATTTTAAGCACACTTCAGCCACAGGATAAGGAGTATACACTTTTACAGATATGGAAGTTAACAACTTACTTGAACTACTCCGCTTAGAGACAATGCTGCAAAGGTAAGCCCAGCTACAAGATTCACTCCAGCTAATCCAGCTCCACAATCCCTGTAAGCAAACTACTCTGAAAATGTTATTAAGTCCATTAATTAGAACACAGAAAAACAACAGAGTTCCGCAGAGATTGATAGCCAATCTTTATTATATGGATCAACTAGTAGCTCCTCAACCTTTTGTCCAATTGATACCACCCTAACTGGATCAGGATAGACCTGCAGCGGTACAGAAATCCATGAAGATATTCATACAAAAAACCTTTAAGAAAAAAGAGATCAAAAGTATTAGATCGTACTTCTCCAAAAACTGCTCGTAAACCATTGATTTGCTTGGCTTCAGAGACCGTTGCTTCCTTTGCATATACTTCCAATTCAGCTTTGATTTGATTATTCACAATACATTCTATCTTCCTTAAATGGTCTGGATCCACAGGTTTTCCTACACACACACAAAAAAACATTCAACTCCATATTTAAATCCACACAATAACAGAAAATCAGAGTCTATAAAGAATCACTACAAGAGCAGTTACCATGAGAAATAATCATATCTCAGCTTTTCACGAAGAACAATTGATCCTTTCTGATCAACATGACTTCCAAGTACTTCCTGAATGTATTCCATAAAAAGGAAAAAAGATGAATGAATGTTACTAAGGATGTGCATATGTTAATGGTAATCGGAGCATACCCTGATTGCAAAATTCAACATGTGTGTACAAGTGTGGTTAGGAGCAATCAGTTAGTTAAGGCTCATATACACCAAGATACATCTTATTGCACGTGAATTATCCAATTTGTGGCAAAGCATGATGAATTTCTTAAATCTCAACCAAGGCGTCCACAACACCCTCGTAACATGGTTTCAAACTAAAAAACATTCAAGGTAAGGTATATAACGTACCATCTCCAAAATTAAATGTCATGTTGTTCTTCCACATCTTCTCTCACCCAATTGATAGGCTCATTGACACCAATGCTTGCATCCACACTATGAGGCACACATTCAGTGTACATATCGTCTTCATCAATTTGCGTATGAGTGCCCATATCATATAAATCTCTTGGTTTTGTATGGATCACTTGAAACCATTCTTTATGCTTTTGATCTTGTACATAAAAAACTTGTTTTGCTTGAGATGAAAAAACAAAAGGATCATCTTGCAATTGATCACCTTTATGGATTAACCTAGAAAGATTAACCATAGTGTAACCATTTTCATCCTTTTTAACACCCCTAGAACTAATATCCACCCAATCACATCTAAACATCACAATACTAAACTTCCTATAATAATCTAACTCAATTATGTCATTAAGAACTCCATAATAAGATATCTCGTCCACCTCCACAACCACACCACTATTCTGTGTTTTGCGATATTTTTCACGACCTTTTGTGTGAAATCTAAAACCATTTATTATGAACCCACTAAATCGTTTTATCACATTGTTTGGTCCCCTAACAATAGGCACTAATTCTTCTGAAATATCTCTGTTGGACATTTTTTGCACCTAATATATAAGACAAGTACATGCATAAACTACATCAGATTTATATTTCATATAAAGTTGTATGAAATTAAAAGTTTTTCTAAGAAAATTACCTGGTTCACAAGCCACTCTGGAAACTTTTCTAAAATCCACTTATGCTCGATACGTGGTGTAGATCGATTTGGACGATATGCTCTTCTTTGAGAATCCAAAAATTCACTGCTTGAATTTTAAAGATCATTAACTAGCTAGTAATTTGAACAAATAAGAATTCAAACGTTATGAGAACTAACCTCTTGTATGTGCATATTTCATCATAATGAAGCAATACGTATCGATGGATTTGTGAAAATGACATGTCATCAAGATATGCACTTTCTATTTTACCTAACGTTCGTCCACCGCTTGAAAACATATATTTTTCAACTCTATCAACACGATCAAAATTCCTTTGTGGCCGGTTGAAAGTTGTTTCCACCCCATGAAGATAACGCGAACAAAAAGTCAAGCATTCATCTGCAACATAACCTTCAGCAATTGAACCCTCTGGATGTGTTCTATTTCGAACATTGGATTTAAAACGAACTAAATCCCTTTATATTTCAAAAATCAAAGTAAAAGTTAGCAATAATGAAAAAAAAATTAAATGATAATATATGGAAAAGAGTTAAATGTTTAACCTTTCAATTGGAAACATCCATCGATAATGCACTGGACCTCCAAGTTTGGCTTCTGCAACTAAATGAATCGTCAAATGAACCATAATGGTAAAGAAGCTTGGAAGGAATATCTTCTCCAATTGACAAAGTGTTTCAGCCACTTTTGATTCCAAGAGGACAAGTTCGTTCAGATCAAGAGTTTTGCTACATAATGCCTTAAAAATTGAGCACAAATCAGTCACAACAGCAACTACTCGACGAGGCAAAGAACCTCTTAAAGCAATAGGGAGAATGTCTTGCATAAGAACATGACAATCGTGGCTTTTCAAATTAATAATCTTGCGCTCTTTCAAGTTCACACATCTTGAAATATTCGAAGAATAACCATCAGGAACCTTCATATTTTTCAAAACAGTCAAGAATAGTTCTTTTTCTACTGAAGACATAGTGTAACAAGCTGGTGGCAAATGAGACCCGTTCGGATGAATTTCATGTCTAATTCCCATCTCAACCAAGTCGAGCCTTGCTTTTCGGTTGTCTTTGCTCTTACCCTCAAGATTTAGAAAAGTACCAAGCAAATTATCACAGATATTTTTCTCAATATGCATTACATCATAATTATGGCGAAGAAGATTGAACTTCCAATAAGAAAGATTGAAGAATATACTTCTTTTCTTCCATAAGCAAGGTCTTGATTCCTCATAATGTTCATTATTCTCATTTGGAAGAGTATCTGCATCTTCAAAATCCGTTGCTTCATCGTTTGCACAAGATTGGAGAGTATTTGGTTGAATGCTAGAACTCTCACTTTTGTCTCTATTTCTTTTCTTATTTAACTTTTCTGCTTTTCCATAAACGAAATCCACACCATCCAACTGCCTCAATACTTCAGTACCGGAAGGTGGCAATGGAGCTGACCCTAGTTCCACTGTGCCATCAAATTGATCTTTTTCATATCGAGAATGATGATCAGACTTTAACCATTTTCGATGACCCATGTAAGAAAACTTTCCCCCATGCTTTAACCACAGAGAGTGAGTTGATTCAGCACAAGATGGACAAGCCACCCACCCTTTAGTGCTCCAACCTGATAAATTGGCGTAGGCTGGAAAATCATTAATTGTCCACATAAGTGCAGCACGTAACTTAAAACTTTCCCCAGCACAAGCATCAAACGTATCAACACCATCCCATAATTGCTTCAATTCTTCAATCAAAGGCTGTAAATAAACATCGATATCATTTCCAGGTCCCTTTTCTCCGGGAATGACCATGGATAATATCAATGATGATTGCTTCATGCAAGCCCATGGTTCTAAGTTGTAAGGAATCAGAACAACTGGCCAAGTACTGTATGTAGTACTCATGGTTCGAAAAGGGTTGAAGCCATCGCTAGCTAAGCCAAGCCGCACACTACGAGGATCCGCTGCGAATTCAGGATAGCGTTTATCAAAGTCTTTCCAAGCTAATCCATCTGCTGGGTGCCTAAGTTTTCCATCTTTGTTCCTACCTTCGGCATGCCACCTTATGGAAGAAGCGGTTTTTGAAGACATATAAAGCCTCTTTAGCCTAGGTATTAAAGGAAAATATCGTAAGACTTTAGCTGCTTTTTTCTTTCTTGGTTTGTCGATCTTGTCTTCCGATAATTCACCTTCCTTTTCATGGTTAACGACCCATCTTGATTTCAAACACACTTTGCAACTTTCATCATTCTTGTTCTCTCCCCAGTATAGCGTACAATCATTCGGACATGCATGAATTTTTTCGTAACCCAAGCCTAAATCCTTGATTATCTTTTTCGATTCATAATAAGATGATGGTACATGATTGCCACTCGGAAATGCATCAGCCAATAGTTCTAACAACATGCTAAAAGACTTTCCGGACCAACCACTTAAACACTTGATATGATATAATCTCAACATAAACGATATTCTAGAGAATTTCATACATCCCGGATATAGCTCTTGGTCACAGTCTTCAATTACTTGTTGGAACTTCAATCTGTCGTCATTCACCGATGAAGGGTCGTTGTTATGTATTGAAGTTTCATTGTTTTGCATTTCTGCGGGAGAGCTTGAAGTCGAAAAGTCATTAAAATTATCATGATTGTCAACATCTGATATAATTCTCAATGCATCTCCAATAAGCCCATGGATTTCATAGTCCCCTCCCAAATTCGGCTTCCCGATACTACTTGTATCGCTTATAGGTTGATCATTTGAGGATGATGATAAATCAACAACTTCACCATGAAATATCCATTTTGTGTACCCTTCTAAAATACCATTCCATACTAAGTGTGCATGAACTGTTTGTTCATCGAATGAATATCTATTGTAACATTTCTTACACGGGCAATAAATCATTCCATTGACCACTGTTTTATCAACTGCAAACTTGATAAAACTACACACACCATTCAAGTATGCAGCACTTGTTCTACCTTCATTCATCCAACTTTTGTCCATTTCTAATATATGTCCAAAAAAATTGTAGCACGTTAGATATATATTTAAGCCTACTATACTATAAAAACAAAGAAAATACTCAAGCAACTAGTTTTGCTTAATAAGAAAATGAAATTATACACATTGGTCTATTAATCCATATAGAATATGGTTCAGAACAACTAAGTGAAGTGAATGAAAGCTAAAATTTTAGAATTAATTCAAACACCCTACTTCAGCACCATAGCTCATCCACACATTTACTTTCACTCAACTTTGTTGCTCATTACCATAACTATCTTATATTTGCTTAATCAATAACCTAGAACCTGTCCATGAATAAAACCAAATTACACTGCCAAATCCTCATTATACAGAGGAGCTGTTAAACAGCTGGTATTGCCTTGGCTGTCTCCCATAATTCACACCACAAGTTGCCTACCATCATCAATGGCAATCTTCTATCAGCAATGATCATTTCAGAGACTTAAAGATACTATAAATTGGTAATTGACTATATGTTCCCACTTAGATTAATACTTTTGGTCTTACAAAATTATTTAAGATTCCCAATGTGCACAAAATAGAATATTTGAATCGTTATGCATGAGAATTTGAAGATAAGAACAGAAAACACCAATTAATCACCAGAAAATAATTTCTGAAGCAACAAAAAGAAGATAAGAACAGAAAACACCAATTATACTAACAATTTCATCAAAAGACATTTAATGATTAATTGCAACACAGCAGTTACTAGACAATAACCCTTTCAAAGATCAAGTATCATCATATACATTCACTAATTAATAATTCATAAATAGCAAAAATAATTTGTTACCCATAATACCTAATCAGAGTATTGTTGTCGGTCACCGGAGTTCACTAAAGTCGATCGAAGACAGTGAAAAGTTCCTACTGCCTCCAAGATGCAGATGTCGGTAGTTTCCAATCTCAAGAATTAACGATTTGGCCGAATCACACTCGATTTGGTAAGACGAATAGATATTGAAATCTAATCTAATTGAAGTGAATATATGGTGGAATACATTCGAATTCAGGTGTAATTGAAGAAAATGGAGGTGGAATTTGGTAGAATTGAAGAAAGGGATACGGAGATAGGGTTTTAGGTAAAAAGAGATGAAGAAGATTGAGTGTTCAGAGAGAAGGGCGTGTGAAAGAAAAAAGAAATTTGCAATAACAGAAATTAAAAAACAAAATAATATAATAACACAATCTAATACATATTTTTCTCAATAATTTATGTAATTTAATATTATATATATCTCATAAAAAGTAAAATAAATTTATATATAAAATATATGTAAACAAACTAGACAAATAAAATTTAAAAACATATTTGTTAAATAAAAAAACATAATTTAGAGCATAAATTTAATTATTTTAACTAATTTAAAATTTATATATTACGTCTATGAATTTTGAAGTCTAAAAGTTACTTATCTACTAAGAACTATTGTAATAAAAAGGTTGTTTATGTCCAACATAACCGCTTAAAATGTCGTATCGGTATCGGTTTGGACAAGCTTGACCGCTTAGGTCAGTTTAGACACTTAAAATTCAACTTATCTCTGAGTAGTTTCCTGATTAGCACTTAATTTTAATTTACTCTAATAAGTTTTCAGTAATTTCACTTTAATAAATGCACTTCAATCATTTTCAATTCAATTCAGTCTAGTTCAATTTCAGTCATGAGTCAAAACAGTCGCATAGCCAGCCACAAAAGTGGGGGGGCTCCGGCGATTCCCTTGGCTAAAGTAAGTTACGCCGTTTCACAGGCCCCCTTAATATTTGGTCGTGCGTCATTTAATATAGGACTTAGCCCCTCAAAGTGTAAATTATAGCTACGTCAAAGTCAAAATGACTCGTGTAAAATATTAGCAATTATGTATGGCTGATCTAACTCGATCATACTTAATTAAATTTATTAAATTTATTGAATGTCTCACATTCTCTAATAAGGTTTCGTTCTTTATGGCTGAATTGAACTGGATGAAACTGAACTGAATTTTCTGAACTGAATTGACATAATTTACTAAATTTTGCTGAAACTAAACTAAGAAGTACATGGCCTAATATATTATCAATTGAATGAATATTGAACTAAATTGAATCGAAGGTCACAACTACCTGACTAGTGTCTTGCAACTTGTAATTACTAATTATGTGTTAACATTATTATTTTAGATTTAGTTGATCCTAGGTCCAAAACTCAATTTCATACTCAATATCGATAGTAGACTGAATTCACCCTACTAGCCAATTTGAAGAACCCATTAATTTAACTTTTGAATTTATTAGTTTTATGTTTTTAAATATTACAGTCTCTCAATTGTTGTATTCATTTTATGTTTAAGACATTAATCAAACTACAATAAATATAATTTCAAATACTAATATAATACTTTGTTATAAAATTAAAGATGAAATAGTCCACGTAGTTGGCTAGTATCAATTTAATTCAAAATCAAAAACTGGATATCAATATACATTTACATCTTCAAATGAAAAAGTAATTATATGCTTTGTACGTATAATATTTGAATTTTCTTTTTTTGTGTGTTTGTGCAACACAATTAGTTTCTGAATTTCAATTCTACTTATAAAACCTTTCAAAGAAAGAAAAGAAAAAAAAAATCCACTTATAAATAATTTCAATTAATTTTGTGTAGTTGTAATCACCATATTTCTCTGGACAACTCAAAACATATTTTTTAATGATTGAAATAAAAACCATTGATCAAATAACAACGAATCAAATAAATCTCAACTCAAATTAAAAGGAACAATTATTAAATAAAGACATTCGAAAGAAAAAAGCATAATGCAAACTTTGGTCTAATACCGACAAAAATAACTCCTATCTATTAACTAAACAAAACACGAAAAATAAAAAATCTTCAAAGTTCGTTAATAAAAGCAAGTGACCGAATGCTTTGCTTCCAACTTCATTTCATTTTTTCATCACCACGTGATAACCTTGTGAATCGGTGTGTCGAATCTGAGAATAAAAAAAATCATATTAGAATCGAGTATTTTAATAAGTATAATGAAAATTACATATGCTTGTTAAACTATTAACCTCGGGAACTTTTTTTTCAAAACGCGAAATTTTTGAATTGATCAAGTCCATATTCTTCTGTAGCTTGGCCATTTTACTTTCATGATCATTCTTCAGTTCTCTCATCTTATCTTCATGTTCATTGTTCATTTCAATCATTTGTGACTCATAATATTCTTTCATGTCAGCAATTTTCTCCTCACAATTTCCTTGAACTTCATCAATTTTCCTTTGAATTAGAATATCATGATGAGCCTTTTTCATTGGTTGGAATTCAGGCCCAAACAATTGTTTACTGCCAACTCCAAGTCCATATCCCCTTACTCGACCATATTTATCTTTTCCCATCACTTCATTGAAAACATCCTCTTCAATTGTATTCATATCGGTACCTTCGGATGTTGCAGAACGTTCAACAATAATGTTGGTAGCTTTCTCCTATTTTATCAAACAAAGTAACAAAATCTTTAATTAATATAGTTATAGATTAAGCACATATAAAATTCAGTTAAAGGATTATATGAAAGTGATTTACCATAAGCTCTTGTGCTTTATTGTTGATAAAACTTCCGTCCCGTTTCTTATGAGTAATTGCAAAAAATTCAACTTGTCCTGGTTTTTTCCCATGAGCAGCCTCCTATAATGATATTTAATTAATAAGTAATTATACAAGCTAATTGTAACTTAGCACAAACTAATTAAAAATCAAAATTTACATATTCAGCTTTCTTTCTTGCAAAACTTTTTGCACCAGTGGTATGCAATGTAGTGTTTTTTGCTCGTGATTTCTTGCCTTTTTCTGAGAGCTTCTGCACATGTAATTGACAAATAAATTATTTTTTAAAAGTATTAAATTAAATGTAATATTTTCAATGTTCTTTGAAAAAATTGACCTGTGACTTTTCTGAAACCCAATATTGCACAAGTATTTTCCATTGGTTCGGAAACACTCCAGCAGGAACATTACTCTCGTTTCTGCTTGTGTTTTTCCAGGCGAAAAGTGAGTTTTTTTCAACTCATACTTGAAAAGTCTCCACTTATGAGCAATAGATGCAAATACCCATTTTTCCACACTACTTGTATCAGGAAGCTCAAAATAATGCTATAATTTTAAATATCAAAACATATCAGTACAAATTTCAAAAACAATGTTGAGGTATTATAAGTAAACTATATGAAAATAATATTATATCAAATACATGAACTAGTTTAATACCTTAGTCAATTTTAGAATCTCCTTCTTATGGTGGGGAGGCATCAATCTCCAATCATCATACTCTATGGAGCAGAATTCTTTCTTTCTAGCCACAGAACCTAACCACCCTCCCAAAAGACCGGCTTCCTCTCTAATAGGCTGCCCTAGCTCGTTGCAATCAACAACAACTTTATGTCCTTCGGGCAATTGCCAAACATCCTTAACATGTATAGCCTTGCGCTTTTTAAGGACAATGTTCCCTTGTGTGTCTATAACAATAACATGTTAATTAGACTAATATAAAATGTTCCACAAATATTAATCAAGAATATAAGAACTAACCACGGATTCGAACGTCACTATCAACTTCATTGATTGTCGAATTATCATTTGAGGGAGAATCATTGGGAGTTTGTTTCTCTCCCTCCGACTCTAAAATTTCATCGTTATTGAGTTCATCATCAGAAGGTGGTTGAGTATCATCATTATCAAAAATTGGATTATCTAATCCATCTTGTTCACTTTCTTCTTCGGTACTAATGTGAATACCTCTCAACTTCCTACTTCTTGCCATCTACTTTTCTTTCAAGTTGGCGTTGTACTTTTACAAATCAAAATAGAAAAGTAAATGATGATTAATTTAATAAATCTTCGAAAGTAGAAAAGGTAGGAAACGTGTTTAGAAAATTACCTCAACAATAACATCTAATGACCATAAAATAAGGAATTCACGTTTTTTATGCTACCTTATACACTTGAGAAAAAATTAGAGGGAAAAAAGAGAGGGAAATTAGAGATAGGTTTGATAATGGAGGGAAAATTGAAGATAAGTTAAAAGAAAATAGAAATAGATGGTTATTAGAATTATAACTCTAAGCATTACGGTTAATGAATAAAAAAGAGAGGGAAAAACAAGAGGGAAAAGAGAAACAATAGATAAGTTTGAGAATGGGAGGGAAATTGATCAAGATAATGCTTAGAGAGTTGTTTGTGAAAATAAAACACAAGAACTGAGATATGAATATTAGCTAACACTAAGGGAGCATCAATATTTCTTTTTTATTGCACCAAGTACGTATACCCAATCCTCCTGGAATTACCTCATCTCCTGGATACTCTCATGCTTCTTTTCCTTCTTTTTTTTTTTAAGTTAGCGAAAAGAATTTAATAGATCTTAATTTTATTTAAATTGTTGATTCGAAAATATTGATGCTTAATGTTTTATAAACAACATTATAATACAAGAACATATATTTGTGAGAAATTTTATAGTTCTCCTAATGTATCCGACTAATGAAATAATGCATATTACCTAAATAGTAAAAGCGTCCTTAAACGACACATAGAATGTGACACAAATAAAAGTGTGGTTAAATTTATAGATATAGAGACAAAAATAAATAAAAGTCCTTAGTCCGGACATTTTTTGTAGACGCTAAATCAAAAGCGTCTTTAAGTTTAAAATATTATCGATGCTATTTTCAGAAGTGTAGTTAATTTTTTAAATATGTCTACATATAATTTAAAGCATCATTAGATAGCGACACAATTATAATGATAACACTTTTTCGAATGTGTGGTTAATTTTGTTAATTGGAGGACAAATATAAAAAAAATGTCTTATGTGAGGACATATTAAAAAAATGTGGTTTATTTTTTTCTAATATGGGGACATATAAAAAAAATGTCTTTAGTAGAGACACTTGTTTGAGACACAAAATGAATATTGTCTTTAAGTTTCCAAAAATGTCAACGCTTTTTACAAAAGTGTTGTTAAGTTTTTTAAAAACGAGGACATATATAAAAATGTCTTTAATGGTGACACTTTTTGTAGACGCAAAATTGAAATTGTCTTTAGCTTACAAAAAATACCAACACTTTTTTCAAAAGCGTAGTTGTTTTATTAAAAATGACGACATATAATTAGAAGTGTCATTAAATGACTATAACAAATGACAGAATTTCAAAAGTGTGGTTAGATTTAAGAATATAAAGACACATCTCGTTAGTGTTGCTAAAAAAGTGTCGTTAGCTACCTTTTTTTTGTAGTGAAAATCTTTTGAAAATTGCACTCAAATAGTTGAGAAAGTGGAACGATTTTACGGTTTATATTTCAGAAAAGAAATGAGAAAGTGAAGTTATGGTTATGTAGAGGACGAGAGCGCATTTGTCCAAATGGTATAAAGCACTAGTTTTGTAAGAGAGATAAAAATACACACCATAAATGTAGATGAACTTTAAGATTGAGCCAGTTTTGTAATTAACGGAAAAATGAATGCTTATTTTGTGAACTTTAAAGTTTAGGAAGACATTTAAAGTATTGGAATAAATTGAGGGACAATATATGTATTAAGCCAAAAAGGAATGGAGGCAAAAGGAAACATGTAATAATATGTGGTAGCATTCCAAATCCTCATTAAATGATAGTTTCATCCTCTCTAGATCTTCCGAATCTCTTCTCTCTCTCTCATTTTAATGGATATATATAGATAGGGTCTGAGACTAGCAAACTAGGGCTTCATATTTCATATTAGATAGTAGAATATTAATGGAAGGCGTTGCAGGTTTATGGGTTGTGATGCTGAGTATTATTATTGGATGGTTTTGGTATTTTAACAAGAACAAGAAGAACAAAAAGATGGAGATAAACAACAACTTGCACCTCCCTAAAGGAAACTTGGGATGGCCTTTTGTTGGTGAAACCTTGGATTTCATTGCCTCTGCTTACACCTCTCAACCTGTTTCTTTCATGGACAAACGAATTTCCCTGTAAGTTTTCTTTTTTCGTTTTCTTCTACTAAATCATGTTTAAATAATTATCACTATGTTTCTTTGACTTCTAAAAGATAATATCAAATAAACATCAATATTTACGTCTTTCCTGGGTTTTAAATGTTGAAAATGGTTCTTGTTGAATTGACCGCATGAATGTCTAAAAGATTAAGTTGATAATTAAGACTTAACGACATTTTTTATATTAATATTTGACATTTCTGCACCCCAGTAACTAATTATTGCCGGTTCTCCATGGACCATATACAAGAATTATTCTTAATCTGTGTTAATTTGGCAAGTTCATTATATTTGTTGTTATGTTAATTTCTGTGAATTAGTTGTCTGTAACTAATTTTACTTTTTTTTCTGTTTTCTATTTCTCCTCTTGATAAGATTTGCATTTCATAGAAGAACACTTGATTAAATTGATTGCATGTTCCTAAAATTGAATTGCGTTCATCATTGTAATAAGAAAATAAACGATAATATCCTATATTATGTACCTAATCACATTCGATTTTTTATTGTTTTCTTTTAAATATCATTCTTTAAAGGTCTTTTGGTTGTTTGGTTTAAAAATTATTCTGAGCTGTCAAAACCTAGTACACAAATTATTAGACCCATAAACATGCATGAGGAGACTGAATTAATTACTTTTCCCCTTCTAGTTTTATTCAATAATTTATTGCGAATCCACGAGGTTGGAGGTCAACATAATATAATTGCCATAACAATTCATGGTAAGAACACCTCAGACTACCTAATTACCTTTTCGAAAAGAAAGAAAGAAAAAAAAAAGGATACAGTTAGGAAGGAAAATAATTACGTAAATAGACTAGCTCAATTCCTCGTTAAAAACAATAGAATGATGCCATGTGAACATATTTAACACCATAAATAATCTTGGGCAAATGGGAAATACTAGCAGTATTAAAAAAAGCTGTTAAAAAAAGTTAATTAGAAAGTGACATAAAGGTAATATATGCAGTAATTACTTAATATTCCAAAGAAGTTGTTAACAACCAGCAAACCTAACCCTATTATTATTCAAGCGTCATTAACTTTCTTTGGTAGTTAATGTGTAAGTAGTAATACTAATATAAACTCTAATCAAAATTTGTGATTTGCCCCTAACTTACAAATGGTGAGAGTTAAACTAAACTTTTTGTCAATTTTTTTTATAAGATAATCTAAAAAATAAAAATAAAAATAAAAATCAAAAGGTGAGATTGAGGGTGCGAATAGTGAATAGGATACATACATACAAGTAAATGGAAAAATATTAAGAGTCGAAAAAGAAAAGAAGCAGAAATGGATGTGACAATGCAGGAAGTGAAGTAAAAGGCTGTGTGAGCTTTCATTTTGGTTGTGCAGTCAGTTCCCATAACTTGTGTCTGTCTCCATTCTTATCTTCCATCAGCTTTTTCTTCCTTCCTTCCTTTTCAAATATAAATATTTTTGTACTATTTTTATTTCCTTTTTCTGCCCCTTTCTACTCTTCCTCTTCTTCTTTGAGAACTATCAAATCAAGTAATACAGACAAAATCTTTTTTTTTCCTTCATTCTATTGGAAGATCATACACAATACTTTATTATATATTTTCTTTTCAATTTATGCACCACCACTGCAGTTTTTTATGGCTTATTTTATCTATCATCAATTTTATAACATATACATACTATTCTTCAATGTCTATCCCGTGACAATTTTACAAACCATTGATACCATTTCCTGTGTATATAATATATACTTTTGTTAACTTAGTTACAAATTTATAGCTCTATAGTTTTTGTTAAATTAGTTACATAACGGTGCAACTTTAAACTAAAGTTTACTTAAGCTTCATAAAATGAGAGGCATTTGCAATAATTTGGTTTGATGCAGGTACGGGAAGGTGTTTAAATCGCATATTTTGGGAACACCAATAATAGTATCAACAGATGCAGAGGTGAACAAAGTGATATTACAAAACCATGGAAGTGTTTTCATTCCTGCTTATCCTAAATCGGTCCGCGAATTATTTGGTGAATTTTCCATTCTTCAAATGAATGGTCTTTTACAGAAGAAACTTCATTCTCTTATTAATGGTTTCTTGAGATCTCCACTTCTCAAAGCTACTATCACCACAGAAATTCAGAATTCTGTCAAGCTCAATTTAGCTTCTTGGATTAATATGCAACCTGTTCTCGTTCAACAACAATCCAAAAAGGTCCATTCTTTTCATTATCTAATTAACTAATAAACAATATCCATGATCACATTAATTAACATTCTACATTTTTCAGATTACTTTTCGAGTTTTGGTTAAAGCCTTAATGGGGATTGGTCCCGGAGATGATTTAGACTTCTTTGAAACCCAATTTGAAGAATTCATCAAAGGCTTAATATGCTTACCAATCAAACTCCCTGGAACTACACTCTATAAATCTTTGAAGGTAATTTTCTAAATTTCGTCTGTAATTTCGTCGTTAATTAGAATTGTCGTGTATTTTACTGTACCGACGGAATTACGATGGTAATTTACGTCGCAAAAGTAACTTTCTGTCGCTAACTAGAATTATGGTATGCAGGCGAAGGAGAAGATGATGAAAAGGGTGAGAAAGATAGTGGAGGATAGAAAAATGGAGATGGAGAAAAAGAATACAAATGATATTGTGGTTAATGATGCAATTGACCTACTTTTACGTGACCACATGGAAGAAAATCAGAAGCAACCTCTATCGTTGGATCTGATTACTGGAAATATTATAGAGATGATGATTCCAGGAGAAGAGACTGTTCCTACCGCCATGACTCTTGCTGTCAAATTCTTAAGTGACTGCCCTCTTGCTTTAAAACAAATCACGGTAAACTTTTAACTTTCTTTTATTACAGAAAATTTAGTTGAAGGTGTTTTACCCACTCGTAAAATCAGAACAAATCACAAAACTGAAGAGATTTTAGTATATTTCTGGAACACAATGACGTGGTACTTCAAACCAATAAATGGTTGACATATGTTACACCGACCAATGAGATTTTGACAACGTGTAATTAATTAAAATTTTACTTTTAGCTAATAATTTATATAAAATTTTAGACTCTAAAATAAAAAATTTAGAACTTAACAACTAAATCCTAAACCTTAAATACTAATATATGTAACTTGTTATTGAATTGTTAATTCAGAGAACCACATTATTGCTATTTCAGTAACATTTTAAAATTTGTCCACAAAACCGATCGATAAGATTTACAACTTTTAACTAAGATTAGCTTTTGACAAGTGTTTGACCTTACTTTAAAAAGCCAAAGGTCGTTTTGATGGGACGCACGTGAGTACGTGTGGATGAAAAATGAGCCCCATGGGGTGACGTGGACGTTTTAGAGATGTTGAATTGAAGGACCGCTTATTAAATCTGTCTGTGCGGCTTGAGACCACTCTGCTATTATCTACTTGCTTCCCTATCCTAACTCTACACTTTAACTACCAATTATTAACTTAGGCATTGACCAAAATAATTAAGTTATTAGGCATAATTTATATATATGTCCTCAAATTTGTTCATAAAACTCACTTGAATCTCAAAACTTTCAGAGCGACTAATTCATCAACTATTAAAAAATAAACTTACTGAGTTCCTTAACTATTAAAAAGTCGCTTTAAAGCTCTTTAAATGTCGAAAACCTAATCTTAAATTGATTTTTGGTGAGATCTACTGATTTTTTAAACTTGTTAAAATTGATGTACTAGTTTCTTAAATTTGCATAAAGTGTCAAATTTCATGTGTATCAAAATTCACTCATGTTCTATTACGTGGACGGAAGGAGTTAATTATGACATTTTAATTATGCTAATAAGACACTCGGTAAATTGAAGTTAATCTACTTTTTGTGTCAAGTTCAAGAAGTCTAGATGTATCAAGGCAACTTATGAAAATGATTAAAACCCATCATTTTAAGGATTGTGTTTCAAATAATTTATTTTTGACTTAATAAATGAAGAGTTTCCTGAAATTTATGAAGTGTCTTGTCAACTCTTTGAATTTACTTAAAGTGATATAATTAGCTCTTTAAGTCCACGTCGCAAAATAAGAGTAGATTTTAAAAAATTGTTAAGTATACCACTCTATATAATAGTACAAACTTTTTATTTCAGTAACCGTCTCTTAAAAGTATTAACATCATAATGGAAGCCTCTAAAACTTTATAACAACATTTGGAGGTATATGAAGGTATAGGAGAAAATATTTGCCACCCATGTTTGATTTATTAATCTAGAAATATGATAGTATAGGAGGAGAATATGGAACTGAAGAGGAAGAAGGGTGAATTACATGATGATTATTCGTGGACCGACTATATGTCCTTGACCTTTACTCACTACGTAAGTCTCTACTACATTTCATTACTCAAAACAAAATCAAGAATCTTAATTCACATTTCATGCTAAATTTGTCATTCTTTGTACATTTCTTTGTTAAGGTGATCAATGAAACTCTGAGATTGGCAAATATCATTAATGCGGTTTGGAGGAAAGCTCAAAAAGATGTAGAAATTAAAGGTATTTCTCCTCCAATTTCCCATTCTTTCGTGTATTTAACGTTCGAAATGTGAATTTTAAAAATTTGTTTATATGTCTTTCGAAAAAAAAATAAAAATTTGTTTATATGTTTTTCAATTGCAGGCCATTTGATTCCACAAGGATGGTGCGTCATGGCATCATTTACTTCCATTCACATGGACAATCAAGTTTATGAGAATCCCTATCAATTTGATCCATGGAGATGGGAGGTTTGTGTTTTTAAAATATTTTTCACATATCGAGTTTATAACCATAAGTCTGTTGTTAAATATTTATCTATAATATGAGGATATAATATTGTGTTTATTGGCAAATTAATGTTGCACGAAACACCGAAATGATTGTACCGTGTCTTTCATTTTGAGGTTAAGGAATCCGGTAGCTCATACTATTGTTAGAAACCAAGTTTATTTCGTTTTCCGTTCCTAGTCGGCTAGAGGATACTTTACGTAAGGATCTTGATTCTATGTGTTAGTTAATAAAGTGCAAAAATATTGCAGAAAACAAGAGGTGGAGCTAATAATAACAACTTCACACCATTTGGTGGGGGACAAAGGTTATGCCCTGGACTTGAGCTTTCCAAACTTGAAATCTCCATCTTCCTTCATCATCTCCTCACTACATACAGGTAATTAATTAGTCATTCTTGAGAAAATACTTTTACATTTTTAATGTTAATTACTAATTTGTAATTATTATATTATGTATATGCAGATGGGAAGCTGAAAAAGATGAAATCGTATACTTTCCAACCGTGAAGATGAGAAAGAAGCTACCAATCACTGTAACCAACCTTCAATAGTCTAAACTAATTATCATCTCTATCATTAAGTCACAGCAAAAGGTATAGTCATTGCCGTTAACGGTGGATACATACCTCTATAGACGAAAAAAATATTAAGCCACAGCTAACACATTCAATGTCATTAGTTAATTATATTACATGCTTAATAATATTTTGTTACAATTGTTTTTTTCTTTTCTATTTGGCATAATTAAATTAATGATTTCAAACTTACCTGTTATCCAAAGAAGAGAAAACATAAGAAAGAGATGAATGATATATTGATTGTTTAATTACTTCTGTTTTACTTAGGCACATTGGACTTATAAAATATACATAAATGACTAGGCTACAGTTAACTAGTTACACATTACAACTGTAACATACTAATCCTTATATACTTATGGATGTTAATATTTATAATCTTAATGGTTGTCAGAATCGGACTGGTCAAAGATCTGGTAAATCTAAAGAGTTAAGGGTTAACGGTTTAATCTGAGTTCAACCTGTGTTCAACAAATTTATTAAAAACATATATTTTATTTATTTGATACTAATGGGGAGTCTAGGATGGATTCAATTCATATAAGGATTGAAAAATTGGACCGTTAGATCTGATCCAAGGGCTAGGATCAACACCAGCTGACCTACTAAGGTGGCGGTAAAATGAGGAAATGTAAATTGTCAAAAAGTCGGTAACCTTTTACTTTTTTGTGTGTGGAAAACAACCTCAACATGTAATATATTTCGGGTAAATTACACTAATAGTGTATCAACTTTGGCTCTAATCACACATTAGTATATGAACTTCAGTTTTGCACATAAAAGTGTACCAACTTTAAGACGACGTCTCATCAAAGTACACGGCGAGAAAAACATGCCGGTCAACATGCCACATCATCAACTTTTAATTCACCTCTTTAAAAAATGAGACCTATTACATTTACAATTCTCCTATCACCCTTAGGGAGAGTGATGGGAGATGAGAGATGAATACGTGGTGGTGGTGGTGGTGGGAGAGTAGAAAGATTATTTATATGGAAAGTGGTATTTAGCATGGGTAAAATTAATAAGGGTAGTAAAGTAATTGTAAATGTAGTAGTTTTCATTTTTTAAAGAGATGGATTAAAAGTTGATGACGTGGCATGTTGACCGGCTGTGTACTTTAATGAGGCATAAGTTTAAAGTTGGTACACTTTTGTGTGCAAAACTAAAGTTCATATACTAATGTGTGATTATGGTGAAAGTTGGTACACCATTGATGTAATTTACCCAATATATTTCGGTACCCTTTTTACTTTTTGCATTGATACTGTGAAAAGTCCATTAAAAGTTTCTCCACCTCTTTATCTTTATTAACAAATAATTACTCCATTAATTGATCTTTATCATCTTCTTCCTTAGAAAATTCATTCCAATTTAACCAAAAACCTTCAAATTTGTTGGATGCGATGATAAAAGAAAAAATGACGACTGGAAAATTCCAAAATAATTATAAACTGGAAGTAGTAAAAATTGCATGGACATCTAAAGGGGAGCAAGGGGGGCAAGCAGTGGCAGAACTAGGGGGGCCAGTCGGTCGAGCCGGAGCCCCCCTTGAACGTCGGGAAATAATTTTTTTTGTATGACCCTGTTTTCCCGTTGTATACATCAGCAGCGGCAGAAACCTACTGATCCCCCTCTCCTTGCATTGAAGCTTGAAGATGTAATCTTTAGGATTTTTTATATTTTAATGCACAAAACGACGTAGTTTCAATAAAAGTAAAACTACGTCGTTTTGCTTAATGTAACAGAAAAATGATACAATATTAATAAAGCACATTTCTCTCAACTAGTACCATTTCAACTTTTTCTAGAACTCTATACCCAATACTCCTTTCCACGAGAGAAGTTCGAGCCGTGCGACAAACTGATCGGACTAAAGAACGTCTGGATTCTTCTCCATATGTCTGGAGGGAGAGATTTGTTGGGTCCAGCCCATTTGGAGAAGTCTAGAAATTAGAAGAAGAAGCTAGCAAGAATTATATGGAGAAAATTCTAGAGAAAGCCAAAAATATAAACATCTAGACTTTTCATGAACTTTCTATAAAGGCTATAAATAGCCATGGGTATGAGGCATTTGGATCATCACAAAAAAATTGAGAGCTAATTAGAGAGTTCAAGTGGTCTTCCTTTTGTAGAGTCATTTCCTACAAAAGAGTGTGAAAGAGAGTTGAGGTTTCTCGGGTTCGAGAGTATTGACTGTTCCAATTCTCTGTTAAATTGTCTTGTACCTCAAGTCCGGTGTACATGAGAGGGTCCCTCTTGTATTCCCATTAATTTCATTAGTGGAGTTATTTTGAAGCCCGTGGTTTTTCCTTTGCTAAAGGGTTTTCCACGTAAATCTTGGTGTCTCTTTTATTGCTCGATTTTAATTCTCGATACTCTATTTTAATTATATTAATCACCTGATCATAACAAGTGGTATCAGAGCCAGGTTCGGACATATGATTGTATAATTAAAATGGAAGGTTCGTCATCTTTGATGATTAAATTGACCGGTCCAAATTGGTTAATTTGGAAGCCGATGATGGAGGATATTTTGTATTGCAAAGACATGCACGAAACAATAGAAGGAGAGTCAGCCAAGCCCGAAGACATGAAGGATGCAGACTGGATAAAGTTGAACAGAAAGGCCATTGGGACAATTCGCCGGTGGCTGGATGTGAACGTGTTCCATCACGTGTCTGAGGAGATGTCTGCCCATGACCTATGGAAGAAGCTGGAGGAGCTGTATGATCGAAAAACAGCTTGAAACAAATTGTTCACGATAAGGAAGCTTGTAAACCTCAAGTATAAGGAAGGTACTCCTATCGCTGAATTCTTAAATGAAATTCCGTAGTGCTATTAACCAATTATCTTCTATGAAGATAGTCTTAGAGGATGAACTCCAAGCCTTATTGTTACTTAGCACTTTACCGGAGAGTTGGAATATCTTAGTAGTATCAGTGAGCAACTCAGCTCCTGATGGCAAGTTGTCTCTTAATCATGTCGTGAGTACCCTGCTCAACGAGGAGACAAATAGGAAAACTACAGTCACATACAACCGTCAAGCCCTTGTCATTGAGCATAGAGGCAGGAGTAGAACCAGAGGTCCCAACAATCCCGATAAATCCAAAGGAGGCGACAAGTTCAGAGGAAGGTCAAGGTCCAGAGGTAGAGTCAAATGCTACCATTGCGGCCTTGAAAATCATTTACGGAGGAACTGCCGCAAGATGAAGCGAGAGCAGAATGAGGGCAATAACCAAGATGACAACAGGAACACCACCGCCACAATGGAGGAGATTGAGATGCTTACCTTCAATCATGAAGAAGAATGTTTAAATGTCTCGAATCAGAATGAGACATAATGGGTAGTTGACACTTGAGCATCCTATCACGCCACTCCTAACAGGGAGTTCTTCACCATGTACAAAGCAGGAGACTTTGGAACAGTGAAGATGGGAAATAGTGATCGCTCGAAGATTGTTGGAATAGGCGACATTCGTATTAAGACGAATAATGGTTGTACACTCATTCTCAAAGATGTCCAACACGTTCCTGATTTGAGGCTCAACTTAATCTCTGGCGGTATTCTAGATAGAGAAGGGTTCGAGAATTTCTTCGGGAGTAAGAAATGGAAGCTCACCTGAAATTCCTTGGTGATTGCAGGAGGTAACATGTGTTGTTGTCTGTATAAGACAAATGCAGTCATTTGGAAAGATGGGTTGCATGCTTTTGAGGAGGAAGTTTCACCGAACTTGTGGCATAAAAGATTGGCTCACATTAGTGAGAAACTGTTGCATATACTAGCAATGAAGGGGCTCATCCCTGCTAATGGTACTACATTGAACCCCTGCGGCTACTGTCTATTTGGCAAGCAACACAGAGTCTCATTCAACAAGTCATCAAGCAAAAAGTCAAATGTTCTTGACTTGGTCCACTCCAACGTCTGTGGTCCGATTGAAACTGACACCTTGGGAGGTAACAGATACTTTCTTACTTTTATAGATGATACATCACGAAAACTGTGGGTGTACTTTCTGAGAACGAAAGACCAAGTCTTTCAGCCGTTCCAGAATTTTCATGTCATGGTTGAAAGGGAGACTAGCAGAAAGTTGAAATGTCTCCGGACGGATAATGGAGGTGAATATACCTCACTCGAGTTTGAGAACTATTGTTCCAAACATGGAATTCGACATGAGAAGAATGTACCAGGTACCCCACAACACAATGTGGTGTAGCAGAGAGGAGGAATCACACCATTGTAGAGAAGGTCAGATGCATACTTAAGATGCTAAGTTACCTAAGTCATTTTGGGGAGAAGCAGCACGCACAACTTGCTATGTTATCAATAGGTCTCCATCAGTTGCTCTGGATTTTGATATTCTAGAAAGAGTCTGGTTTGGAAAACATGTCTAGTACTCTCATCTGAAGGTGTTTGGATGCAAGGCATTTACTCATGTACCTAAAGAGCAGCATTCAAAGCTTGATGATAAATCAACTCCTTGTATCTTCTTGGGATATGGGGATGAACAGTTCCGATACAGACTATGGGACCCGGAGAGGAAGAAAGTCATCCGAAGTAGAGATGTAGTCTTCCGAGAAGATGAGACTATAGAAGACTTTAAAAAGGAAGAGAAGCTGGTATACACAACCGATGTCATTCCTGAGCATGTTCCTTCAACACCAAATGATGGTACGAGTGGAGAAGAAGTACCAGATGAATTACCAGAAGTAACGGATCAACACGAGCTTGAAGATACTGATGAGCAGGGGGAGCAACCGAACCAACAGGCAGAAGCTAAACAAGAAGTCAGAAGATCTACGAGAGATCGTCGACCGACATCAAGTTATCCTACTTCTGAATATATTCTCATCACTGATAAGAGGGAGCCAAAGAATTTTCAGGAAGTTCTAACTCACCCAGACAAAGAATCCTGGATGCAAGCAATGCAAGAGGAGATGAATTCTTTACACAAGAATCATACGTATGAGTTAGTCGAACTTCCTAGAGGAAGAAAAGCATTGAAGAACAAATGGTTTTTCAAGCTCAAGCGAGATGGAAATGGAAAGCTGGTGAAGTACAAAGCTCGCCTAGTGGTCAAAGGTTTTCAACAGAAGAAAGGTATTGATTTCGATGAGATCTTTTTTCTCGTGGTTAAGATGACCTCTATTAGAGCAGTTCTAAGTTTAGCAGCTAGCCGATCTGGAGCTTGAACAAATGGATGTGAAGGCTGCATTCCTTCACGGTGATTTGAATGAAGAGATCTACATTACGCAACCAGAAGGCTTTGAAGTTAAAGGAAAAGAACACATCGTCTGCAAGCTGCAAAAGAGTCTCTACAGGTTGAAACAAGCGCCCAGGCAATGGTATAAAAAGTTCAACTTTTTCATGAGTAGTCATGGCTACAATAAGACATATACAGATCCATGCGTCTACTTCAAAAGATTCTCTAGTAACAACTTCATCATCTTATTGTTATATGTTGATGATATGCTGATTGTAGGACAAGATGCTCTATTAATTCGAAAATTAAAAGAGCAATTATCAGAGTCGTTTGATATGAAGGACTTAGGACCAGCGCAACAAATTCTTGGTATGAGAATTATTCATGATAGAAACACCAAGAAGTTGTGGCTATCACAAGAAAAGTATGTTGAACGGGTGCTAGATTGTTTCAACATGGTGAATGCTAAACCAGTCAGCATTCCACTTGCTGGTCATATGAAGTTGAGTAAGGAGTCATGTCCTACAACCAAAGAAGAAAATGAAGCCATGAGAAGTATTCCATACTCCTCTACAGTCGGGAGTTTGATGTATGTCGTGGTCTGCACAAGGCCAGACATTGCACATGTCGTTGGAGTGGTCAGCATGTTCCTGGATAATCCATGAAGACAACACTGGGAAGCTGTTAAATGGATTCTCAGATACTTGAAGGAAATTCATAAGGTGTGCTTATGCTATGGAGGATCTAAAGCAATCATAGAAGGCTTCGTTGATGTTGATATGGCTGGAGATCTCGATCATAGAAGGTCAACATCCGGTTACGTATTTAGGTTCATTGGGGGAGCAATTTATTGGCAATCTAAACTACAGAAATGCGTTGCACTTTCTACGACAGAGGCAGAGTACATTTCAGCTGCAGAAGCAGGTAAAGAAATCATATGGTTGAAAAGATTCTTTGAAGAGCTTGGTCAAAAGCAAGCAGAGTGCATAGTATACTGTGACAGTCAAAGTGCTATTGACTTGAGCAAGAATACTATGTATCATTCAAGAACAAAGCACATTGATATCCGTTATCACTGGATACGAGATTAACTCGAAAATGAAGTTTTTCATGTAGAGAAAATCGCTACAGAGAGGAACCCTTCGGATATGCTAACCAAAGTGATTCCACGAGAGAAGTTCAAGCCATGCAACAAGCTGATTGGACTAAAGAACGTCTGGATTCTTCTCCATATGTCTGGAGGGAGAGATTTGTTGGGTCCAGCCCATTTGGAGAAGTCTAGAAATTAGAAGAAGAAGCTAGCAAGAATTATATGGAGAAAATTCTAGAGAAAGCCAAAAATATAAACATTTAGACTTTTCATGAACTTTGTATGAAGGCTATAAATAGCCATGGGTATGAGGCATTTGGATCATCACAAAAAAATTGAGAGCTAATTAGAGAGTTCAAGTGGTAACAACTCACCCTACCAAAAAAAAAAAGTCCAGTGAATGAATTAGGAAACATGAAAACATAGAAATCAAGTAGAATTAAGACTATGATAGATAAATTACAATATTAATTAAGGAGAGAAAATTAATTTATTTAATGAAGAGATATGTTTCTTTTTTAATAATAATAATAATAATAATAATAATACAAATATAATATAAGAAGACGGCTATGTTTCGTTTTATTGAAAAATACTCTTTCCATCTCTTTTTATAAGACTTAGTCAAGGAAAAAAGTCTCAAAATATATGTCTTTCTTACATTTCAATGATACTTTGTCTAACTTTTTCCCATATTGCCCTTGTAATAAATGTTAAAATATGCCTAACATTTATGGCAAGTTTAGGTTTCCAACATATTTATCCATAAAGGCAAAGGTTAAATTAGTAATTTGACTATATAATAAATGTGTTTCTTAATATATGTGAAAAACTCTAAAGTGTCTTATATTTTGAGATGGAGGGAGTAAGATATTGAGGTCCCTAATGTTTGATCTAAATGGAAAAATCAACATTAAAGTCGGTCTAGACTTCTCTTATAGGTCAAAGTAAGCATTAAAAGTGAAACTTTAGTGAATAATGCACTTAAGTAGCAAGGTCAATATGAAAGTTTAATTGAAGAATTCACGTACAAGTGAAAGTCAACATTAAAAGTCAAACTCTAGCGATTAATGCACTTAAGTAGCTAAGTCAACACGAAAGTCAAAATCAATCAAAGAATTCACGTACAAGTGAAAGTCAACATTAAAAGCCAAACTCTAGTAAGTAATCCATTTAAGTAGCAAAGTCAATATGAAGTCAAACATTAAGAAGACGTCCATTGTTTGTCTTGAAAATTCAAAATGATGTATCAATTAATGAATGACATCTATATATTGTTTGAAAACTTCGATAACCTTTTCATATTTCTCATCAATCAATTTAAATATGGAGACTATGATAGATAAATTACAAATATTAATTAAGGAGAGAAGATTAAATTATTTAATGAGGAAAGATGTTGCTATTTTTATAGAAATAATACAAATATAGCATAAGAAGACTACTCTCTTCCGTTTTATTGAAAAATAAGATGTTGAGATCCCTAATGTTTCATCTAAATGGCAAAGTCAACACTAAAGTCAAACTCAATCAAAACTCAACATTAAAGTCAAACTCAATCAAAACTTCTTCTATAAGTCAAAGTAAGAATTAAAAGCGAAACTCTAGTGAGTAATGCACTTAAGTAGCAAAGTCAACATGAAAGTCACGAAGCTTGTTTTAGACTCACGGCGTGGCGTTGTATAAACACGATTTTATAACCTTATAGATATTTTTTTTTTATTTTCATAATTTATTTCGTAATTTTTTTGAATTAAAATATTTCATCACAGGCTCGAAAATGGACTCGATATCATTTTTTTCATTCCATTATTGGAAACCTTTGAATAAGTTTCGATCCCAACAAGAATATTCTTTTGATAGGAAAGGTCAAAAGAATAAATGAACTAATTAATAAGCTATGATTGTTGTTAACTTCGTTTTCTGCACAAATGGGGCTGACTGTTTTTATAATATTTAATTGATTAATATAAGTCACGGCTGAGCCGTCTTCTTATGACTATTATTACAAGAAGTTAAATGCTTACCTCTTTATTGTGGATTGAAATCTTTTCATAATTCTCGGTCATTACAGTTTCTTCATTCGCCTCTGTCAACTCGGAAGAAATTTCTTCTATTGGGAAGCTTCAGTCATTTTGGAGGCATGGGGGTTTCAATTGATGGCAGGAATTAAGAATTAGGGTTGATCTGTAGAGAAGAAATCTGAGAGAGAGCAAACATGAATTCAATTGCCCTTTAGGTTTTTCATTAACTTAAACGGTCAAGAAGGTAAAGTTAGGTAAAAAAGAAATTCAATTTTAAAATAATTACAAAATTTTTGACGTGTACACTTGATTTTTCAATCTTCGTTCACATGATATTCACGCCATTTCTAAATCAACAACGGTAAAAAAATTGAGGTTGTGTTATATAATTTTGTAAGTTCAGATAAATTTTTGTTACGATCAAAAGTTGGGAGTATCAAATTGTGACAAATTCAAGGAAGTATTTATGTATTATGCCATAAATGGATGTTATCAACGTAAATAAAAGGTATTTGATAAAAAATCTATAAAAGTCCAGTCAAATTTATAAATTTCATTAAAAATCATTCGAATTCATTAAGTTTAAAAATTCTATGAAATGTTTTAAAATCCGAATCGAATACATCCACTATTCTTGTCCAGCTCGCCTAAATTGACACGTGGGTTGGTAATCTGCCCTCGTAATAAAAAGCCCAAGGTATGTGGGCTGGACGCGGCCCATCCTGGCCATGGACAGGTTTAACGTCGTCGTTCAATTCATAGGTCTCTTTTACTGATTTGATGAAATAGGATTGGGGATTCGCAATTTCTGATTCGAATTTAGGGTTTTCAGAAAAAATTCCGGTGACCAGTGACGACTTCATCACTTCAGAGTTGGGTTTTCCGACTTCTAATTTCTCGATTAGCACCGTCGCCGATCAATTAAGGTAACCTTAACCCTTAACCTAAACGCGACCCTAGCCTCCTTTTGTGTCCCACTGAAACTGAAGTAGGGTTTTAATCGGGTGTGGTGAATTTCAATCTGATTGGTACTTTTTGCTAACTTTGGTCCTTGTTGCTGCAGAAATGGAGGAAGACGATTATGAGGAGTATGTTCCGGTGGCAAAGCGTCGAGCACTCGAAGCACAAAAGATTCTTCAGAGAAAGGGAAAAACTTCTGGCTTGGATGATGAACTCGAGAAATCGAAGCTTGTTGAAGCCAAACCCAGCCTTCTTGTCAAAGCTTCCCAGCTTAAGCGAGATCAACCTGAAATTAGTCAGACCGAGCAAATTGTGCAGCAAGAAAAGGAGATGATCGAGCATTTATCTGACAAGAAAACTTTGATGTCTGTTCGTGAATTGGCCAAAGGCATCACCTATTCTGACCCTCTTTTGACTGGATGGAAACCGCCTCTTCAGATTAGAAGAATGTCTAAAAAGCAGTGTGATGCAATTCGAAAACAATGGCACATTATTGTTGACGGGGAAGAGATTCCACCGCCAATCAAAAATTTCAGAGATATGAGGTTTCCAGAACCTATTTTGAAGATGTTAAAAGTAAAAGGGATCGTGCAGCCTACCCCTATTCAGGTGCAGGGGCTTCCTGTTATCTTAACTGGGAGGGATATGATCGGAATTGCGTTTACTGGATCTGGGAAGACTCTTGTTTTTGTACTTCCAATGATTATGATTGCGTTACAGGAGGAGATTATGATGCCTCTCATGCCAGGAGAAGGGCCTTTTGCTTTGATCATTTGCCCATCGAGAGAGCTTGCGAGACAAACCTATGAAGTGGTGGAAGAGTTTTTGAATCCTATGAGAGAGGCTGGCTATCCTGAGTTGAGACCATTGCTCTGTATCGGTGGAGTAGACATGAGGTCACAGTTGGAGATTGTAAAGAAGGGTGTGCATATTGTTGTTGCAACTCCAGGTAGGCTCAAGGATATGCTAGCAAAGAAGAAAATGAATTTGGATAGCTGCAGGTATTTGACACTAGATGAGGCGGATAGATTAGTGGATTTGGGATTTGAGGATGATATAAGGGAAGTATTTGACCACTTTAAAGCTCAAAGGCAAACTCTTCTATTCTCTGCTACCATGCCAACCAAGATTCAGAATTTTGCTAGAAGTGCCCTCGTAAAACCTGTTACGGTGAATGTTGGAAGAGCAGGAGCAGCAAACTTAGATGTGATCCAGGAGGTGGAGTATGTGAAGCAAGAAGCTAAGATTGTGTACCTTCTTGAGTGTCTACAGAAGACACCACCTCCTGTCCTAATATTTTGTGAAAACAAGGCTGATGTGGATGACATTCACGAGTATCTCCTTCTAAAGGGTGTTGAGGCTGTGGCTATTCATGGAGGGAAAGACCAGGAAGAGAGAGAATATGCTATTTCTTCCTTCAAAGCAAGCACAAAAGATGTCTTGGTTGCTACTGATGTTGCATCAAAAGGGTTGGATTTCCCCGATATTCAGCACGTGATAAACTACGATATGCCTGCAGAAATTGAAAACTATGTCCATAGAATTGGACGAACAGGAAGATGTGGTAAGACGGGTATTGCAACGACTTTCATCAACAAAAACCAGAGTGAAACAACACTTCTCGATTTGAAGCATCTGTTGCAAGAAGCAAAACAGAGAATTCCACCTGTTCTTGCTGAGCTGAATGATCCGATGGAAGATGGAGACACAATCACAGATGCCAGTGGAGTGAAAGGATGTGCTTTTTGTGGTGGGCTTGGTCACCGGATTCGGGATTGCCCGAAGCTGGAGCACCAGAGATCCCAGCAACTTGCTAATTCGAGAAGGGATTACTTTAGTTCTGGGGGATATAAAGGAGAAATATGATATATTTTTACACTACCCTCAACTGATCTGGTATGTAAAACTGTACGGCTTTTTTTGTTAGTCTTGTTAACGGCATGTATGAGTATGTTGTTGAGATTGTTTCATCGATATCTATTATTAGCTGTGTAGTAGGAGACAGTAATTCACGGAGTTGGCACTGCAAGAAACAAGAAATATATGTCATTAGAAAAATTTAGTGATATTTGAACTAACATAACGTGCAGAATAGAATGTAAGGAAGCTGCCTCGACATGGTCGAGGACATAAAGCTAACAGTTCTTGATCTGCTACTAAACTTTTCAATTTTTGTATTGCTAAAACTCCGGTAGACTACATCGTCGTGGTGTTATCATGGTTATATTCTGGTTGTTTGTACAATTTTTCATTGCTCCCTCAAGTGAGGATAGGATTAAAACTCGACTCGTATTTTATGTACAACCTTGCCCTCTGCCTGAGGAACCATCATGAGATATTTGGTTTTAGACTGCGCTTTAAAAAGTTATCTGTAAATTTGCATTTGGCATCAAATCCTGTGTATTACAAACCTTGTCATCCTTTCACTTGATAATGAATCAATATTCACATTATCACTGCATATTTTTTGTTTTCACCATCTCCCTCACGAGGCTGAACACAATTGCGGTGGATCTTATGAGTATTCAAAGTTACAAGGTGTAGATGCTTGATCCCATACTCAAGTTAGAAGCTGCTAGGAGGTCAATTGAAGCAGGTAATAATTACTTCCCCTGAAGTTATTAGTTATGAATAGATGCGGATAATTCGCTAAATTAACTCTTTTTGTATGACAAAAAAAGAGTGCCCATAAAAAAGTGCAGATATACTAAACCTCTGATTTTGGTTGGTACTGCAATAAAAATGGATACATCGATATCCTTCTATTCTTTCTACGAATCTATATATAACCTCTAATATAACAAACTCCCAACTAACCCAGAGTATATGTCCGTTCTATTCCATTATTGCCCTTAATTCTCATAATGGCATAGATAATTAGATAAGATCGTTGGTGTTTTAGTGCTAAATTATTTATAAACAGTCAGTTAATAGTACTTTACTGCAATTAGATAATCGAGATGGGTATAGCTGCAGCATTGATGCTAGGGAGTATGAACTTTTTTAATGTTTTCTTGGCATGAGTTTTTTATGCTTATTTGCAAAACTTATTTATTATCAATAACCATAACAATATTGGAGCTAAATCTAATCTTTTATTGTTTTAAATGACATGCACAAGAGTAAATAAGAAATCTACTATGTATTAGCTGGAATCATACAAGTAACAGAATTTGCAGTCTCTAAATTGTTTTTCTCATTTTAGTTTAATTGGATGGAAAGTGTTGAGAAGATTGATGATCTGTTTATAGGTGATGCAGAGGTATGAATATCACAGGAACTATCACGTTGCAGTTTGCAGGATAAGTTTTGGTTAACAATTGGCAATATGAAATAACGTTTTAGAAGAAAATACTAATCACTTGCCTAACCCCAATTCCCGTGATACTAAATACCATATGTCATGTGGTTCTAAGACATTCATATTTGGTTTCTCTGTTTGTTTTGATGTTTGTGAATGTAATTAGGTAGTACAATTCTTTTATATACATGGATTCATTGTGAATCTGTTTTTTTTTTTAAGCTTCTAATGTATAGAAAGGTTCTAAAAGAGGTTCTATGTTCCTACTGTATGCAGTTCATATATTTGCATACTGTTAATTCCATTGGAAATCTCTTTCAACTCTTACAATTTGATAGATGATGTTTTCAGGGAAAGGGTGTAGAGTGCTTATAGTGATTGGACCTCAAGCAATTACTTTTTCGAAGTAGAGCATTTCTCCTCCGGATGTGTGCCATGTAAGAAGGAAATTGTTGATTAGAATGTAGGACGAGGAAGGCAAAGTAGAGCTTCCAAAGCTAGATTTTTGCACAACTATATGATAAGAGGAAAACTAGATTCCGAGAAACAAAGCTAATGCAAAGAAGCTGTATAAATTACTTTGAATTGAAATTGTGCAGAATGTCTTTTGTATGTGTTAAATTTTCATTGGGTTGAACCTAATTACTATAGGGTGATTTTATTAGTTTTGTTCCTATGATGGATCTTCATTAAGGATACTGTCTAAAAATGTTTCTGCCCTCACTTCTTTTTCAGGATATTTAAATTAAATTATAATAAATGTGAGAGCGACAAATAACAAATTATATGAAACCATCTCCAACCATCTATTTCATTTTGTTTATTCTAACTTCAAATTTCTCTGCTATCTTCAGATGTATAGTATCTACATAAGATACTCCAACCATCTAGTAAAGTAAAGTATTAATTTTATTATTATTTAATTGAAAGATTAAGCAAGCAAGCCTATTCCATCCTTCCAAAATACTTCAAATTTGAAGTAAATTCAGGCACCTCTATTTTTTTGGGTTGAGATTTAAAGGAGCATTGGACTTGTGAATAGTATGGACTGAGTAATAAAAAAGGATGATATTTTTAACATATCATGATTAAAGTTTATTTTATTTATTTGAATTACAAAGAATTGGGTTTTGGGCAATGTGGTTTCACTTTTTTTCTTATAAAGCACAATAGTTTACTTTTTGTAAAACAATAAGGGAAAATAATTTATTAGTAGTCTTTGACGTTTGTTGAAACTCATTGTTTAGTTCTCCTATTTTGAAAACTCATTAGAAGGTTTTCGTTTTCCATTATAATTAACTTTTCGATCCTTTTGTCAAAAAGATTTAGATTTGAAACTTTTAAATTTCAGCATAAACAGACATAAAAGATATAACAAAATTACAAGGTCATTTAAATTATGGCAAAACATGAGAATCTTATAATGAATTTTTCAAAATAGAGAGATAAAATAGTGAGTTTTGACAAACGTCATAGATTGATAAATTATTTTCCCAAACAAGAAATGTTGTTCACAGTTTAAAAATGTTGTTCACATTTTCTTTTTAAATGACATTTTAAATTAACGTTATAAAACTTAATGTTAACGACCTTAAAATGACGAATTTCAAAAATTAAAGTTGTTTAATACCATATTTACTATGAAAACACATTTTTGTATTTCAAAAATTCTCTTTTTTTACCTCTTTCAAAACACCGATTTTCGTTCTCTTCACCAAATATAATCTAAATAATCTTAAATTAAAAAGTCGAAGAATTAAAATTTCTTAGAATATTAGTATTTCTTGAAATATACTACTTTTAAGTCATTAAATATTATTTCAGTAGTGTTAATTAAAATATTCTCATTTTGCTAAAGTGTGCAACTTCAAAACCTCATTTTGACAAAAAAAAAGAAAAAACGCAATTGTTTTTATGAAATTTTTTGAAACTACGGGAGCATTATTTTCTTTTTTCGGAATAACTCTTAATTTTTCTGTTAAAACATCTTTTTATAACTATAAATAAATATAATGTTAAATTGTTATTTTTTTTAAGCGAAGCGAGGGTATCTTCTAGTTTAATGTAAAGGTCGAGTCTAATTTGGAAACACCAATTCGTAATAGTTTCAAACTTTATCTCAGCCTGCACGAATCACGAAGCTGATTAGAAAAAGCAAATAAAGTATTTGTAACGTCATATATTAGAAGTGTTACATCAATCTTACAAATAACGGAAGCGTCTATAAGATGTTACGAATAAAACATTTTGCAACGCGTACATAAATTGTAACTGCGTAGTTATTTACAAGTTGCAAATAGATTATTGGAACATCGTAGATTAGAAGTGTTATATAAATGGTACATATAACGAGCGTCTCTTTAAGACGTTACGAACAACACAGTATGCAACGCGTGCAGAAATTGTAACGGGCTTAGATATTTACAAGTTGCAAATATATTATTTGTAACATGATAGACATAAAGCGTACATATAACGGGAAAGTCTTATCACGTTACAAAACACATTTTGCAACGCGTACTAGACTAGTAACTAGCGTAAATACTTTCAGATTGCAAATAGAGTATTTGTAACATCATAGATAGAAAGGGGTACATATATCGTACATGTAATGGGCGTGTCTGTAACACGTTACGATTAAACTATTTTGCAAAGCGTTGTGAACTATCAACGGCCGTAGAAATTTTCAGATTGCAAATAGAGTATTTGTAACATCATAGATAGAAAGGTTTACATATATATTGAAGTATAAAGAGCGAGTTTGTACGATGATGTGATAATTATTTTTCTTAAAACAAGCCTTTGTTTGTGACGTTACGAATCCTAATGTTGCAACGCGTACTACACTCAATTCTTCACAACATCTTAATTCCAAAAATAACAGATCTAATCACTTAGTATGTGGAAACATAAATCAAATATAATGAAATTGCTTAAAGGCCCAATCTTAAATTGCACATGAATCCGAGAACAACATGCTGATTATGTTGAATTTGAGATGGTAAAGGATGCTGTCAGGGACTCAGTACTAGATGGTACTGATGAGACAAAATTGAGGCATGAGAGTGCTGAGATGGCAAAGATCCCAGAAATCATCAATACTGCCAACCGGTTTATTGATTAGGTTCTGATGGGTCAGGGCCGTGATTTTGAAGATGTGGAACATGACACTACAACATCTGACCATTCTGGTAATGTTGAAGTAATAGATCCTATCTTTGTTCCCCCTCTCCAAACTTTAAGAGTTCATATCACTACTTCTCATTCTCTTTCAATTCCACCTTCTCCGAAACATTCTTTTCCACTACCTTCTATCACAGAAGTTAGTGTTCCTCCTGAAACATCTGTTCCTGAAACTTCTATTCCTCCTTCTGGATCCTATTTAGAAGTGAACATGACATCAACTCCTATTTTTTCGGACTCCATTTCTATTTCTACTTCTTCTTTTTCACAAACTTTCACTTCCTCTTTTCCTACCTTAGATTTTTCCACTCCTCCACTTTCAATTCCCTTTACAATTCCTTCCTTTACTCAATCAACAATTTCTTCTACTACTTCTACTTTCATTCCTTCTACTTCCTCTGCTTCTACACCATCCACAACTTCCACTTCTATTCATATTTTAGTTCCAACTTCTGAACAGACATCTCCCATGTTTGTACCCTTAACTTTTCCTTCCTCTACTCCAGTCAACTCCTTTGATGGATTCCAAACAAACTATGAATTCATGCAAGACAGAATGCCTCAGTATGAGAGATCTGATTGGTTTGGGGAAGATGGGTTTATTGAGAAGATGATTGTTCCACCTAGTGCTCGAAGTGTGCCAAGTATTGATGAGCTTAGGAGAATGGCTCAAGGAGGCCCTCAAGACATTTTTGCTAAAGCTACTGCTTTTGGGGCTAGGCAAGCTTCTATGGATATGTTAGCATACAACAGTATCCTTCAGGAGCTAGTTTATTTAAAATCTCATAATCTTCAGCTTTTGACAATGATGAAGCTTCAAGATCATTCTGTATATGTCAAGACTTCTCTCAACTTCATTTAGCAATAATGGATAAGCTGTACAGAGTTAGAAAAATGGGGCTAACCATGCCTTCATTACCTAACATTGCTTTTGCTGCTACTGAGAGAATCACTCCCTCCATTGAGTCTCTCACTGCTGAAGTCAATGAGGCTAATGAACAAGTTAGACAACATACATGTGCTTTTCCTTAGAGGTTTGATACACTGGAATCTATGACTAATCAGGTCCTGAGAGAAGTTAAATACTCTGCTCCATTTACTTCTACTGCCAACCTCATTTATGAGATGCCTCATGTTCTTGATGCAAGATTTTCTGCACTTGAGAACACCCAGGATGTGCATGGTACGGTGCTAATGAGATGACTGCAACTTTGAACAAGCTCTATGCCTCTACACATAATTTAGAAAATATCTTCTTAGTTGTGTAATATTTCTCAGAGGATAATGTTATATTCAGAACGAAGCTATGGCTGGCGCTTAATACTTTACTAGTCAGTCAATTAAGATTCTGTTTGAGGAATATGACTGGGCAAATCTTCTAAGTTCCAATGCTATTGAACAGTTTTCAAAGATTGATTATGGTTTTCGAAGTAGGCTGTCTACTTTGAATGAGTATTGTCCTACTGAAGCTAAGGTTATAGCTGCCAGAGAGCAACAAGAAGCCTTCATCAATCATGAACGCATTCGTGCTGGCCAAATAGGGAAGAAGTCTGCTAGAAATGTTTAGCAAAATGGTCATAAGAGGCCAATGGAAACAAACCAAAGTGAGATGCAGTTGAATACTGGTCCTAACGGTGCAAAGTTGAAACAAAACTTAACTCGTGAACATGGACATAAATTGAGAGAAGCTGAAGCAAGCAAGAAACAGTAGAAATTGTAATTCAACAGTACAAAAATAATGTATATATCGGTTTGGTTTCTTAAACGCGACCATGCTTGCTTTCAGTGCCGATCCTGAGATTTCAAGGGCTTAGGGGCAAAGAGCTAAATATGGGTCCTTATTAACAAACACAAGTTAAAAAATATGGATTCAAAAATAAATTTATCATACTTAAACAAACGTTTCATTTGACTACCGAGTTTTTTTTATACAATATGATCTATTCTAGCATTTTTAAAATGCAAAATAACTAATTATAGTGTATATATCGATATGTTCTAACATATTTCTCTCGGTATATAAAGTGGCAAAACGTTTCTTATGACATCGATGATATCAAATAAATTTTTCAACAATTTTCGAAATTTTTTTTAACATATGTAATAGTCACTACCATAATAAAGTACACTCGAAGAGTAATGAAAATATATGGATCTCAAATAAACTGAAATGAAAAAGAACACAAACCATTGTGTTAGAAGCAAACGGAAGAATTTCCTGGTCTCCTATTATTTCCAGAGCAGGCCACATTAGCGCACCAACCTTTTTTAAATGTTCCTCTTAACTTCTTTTCTTCTTCCCCGCGCTTGAGTAAAATGAACGGTTGCTTAGTATTAACATCTTCAATAGTTAACCGGTTCCATTTGTCAAGTCTCTTGCGAGGCGGAAGACTAAAAAAGTAGCCTAACTTGGTCTCTTTGTATGAGTTCGAATCTGAGAATAGCATGGAGAAACAAAGTTATAAGCCTATAAATGGTAACTTCATGATGGGACTACTAAACACGTAAAAGAAACAGTGTGAATGTTAGAACAATAGAGTCAACTTAATTCCCACCCGGAATGAAAACAATCACAAAAATAAAAAAACAACAGAGAAAACACTTCTTGTGAAAAACAAAAACAAAAACAATTGATGAAAATGAAAAATTCTTATAGGTTAGCCACACCCAAAGTAATTTTTTAGCAAATGGGCAGATTAGAAGTGAAACCACCCCTGCGCAGAAGAGACTACAAAGATTGACCAAGTTAAATTCGGGTAAGACTGTGTGTACCACAAGTGGAGAGGGAGACTGAAGCAGTGCCGATCCTGAGATTTCGAGAGCTTAGGGACAAAAAGCTAAATATGGGTCCTCATTAACAAATACAAGTAAAAAAATATGGATTCAAAAATAAATTTATCATATTTAAAAAATTGAATGAAAATATTTCACATGAGAAAACAAATGTTTTATTTGACTATCGAGTTTTTTTTATACAATATGATTTATTTGAACATTTTTAAAATGCAAAATAACTAATTATAATGTGTATATCGATATGTTATAACATATTTCTCTCGGTATATAAAGTGGCAAAACGGTTCTTATGACATCGATGATATCAAATAAATTTTTCAACAGTTTTAGAAATTTTTTTTAACATATGTAATAGTCACTATCATAATAAAGTATACTCGAAGAGTAATAAGTTATTGCATATGTAATATCTCCCATAAGTTATTGCATAAAGTTCATTCTGCATGGGCGATGACTTCATATTGGGAGCTCCAACTTATCGGGGGAGTACCCCATTCAAGCCATAAAACTGATGGGAGATATTTGCAAGGAGGCCAAAAATACGTTAAATCATGTCAATCATTTTGAAAGGGCTGTGAAATTGGCTAAGATTGTAATGAGTAACCTTGAATCCATGGCTTCCATTGTGCTAAGAATTACGCTGCAAGTGAATGCAGTTTGCATCATTTCATCGACATATACTTGAGATGAAATTCATTTGCTTGCCAAATACAAGCCATTTGTTCCTATATTGGCTGTAATTATGACTCAAGTATGTCCTTTTATTTGTTTGCTTTACTTGGTTGATTCAAAATATATAAAATTGTACTTTTTATGGCTACGTCAAAGTAACCGTTATACTTTACTTTCATTACCACTATATCAAATATCATCCCACTTAGGTGTTAAAATGGAATTAGCAACTGAACCTGATTGTATATTACAATAAATACATAGTAATTTTTTTATCAAAAGATTGGAAAATGACAGGGTTACATGGCTATTGGTTGTTGCTTCTAGACTTCTTTGTTTCAGATTCCTTCAATTTCCGTTGTGGTTAAATTCCCATGTCATTCCAATTACAATTTTAGACTAAAAGCTCTATTTATGGACTTTGTGATGTAACTTACTTTTAACCTATTTATGCAGCCCAATCTTTGGTGAGACAGTTGGTCCCACTACGGGCTATCTTTTCCATCAGGGGCACATTTCAACAAAGTGCATTTGATAAAGCAGTCAAATACCGGAAGGAATCTGCCTTATTGAAAGTGAATGACAATGTTGTTTTCTTTGTAGCACCCTGACTCTGAAAGTGCTCCATGCACATTTCCATTACTCTTCGAGTTTATTTTATTATGATAGTTACTATTACATATGTTAAAAAAAATTTCTAAAATTGTTGAAAAATTTATTTGATATCATTGATGTCATAAGAAACATTTTGCCACTTTATATACTAAGAGAAATATGTTAGAACATATCGATATATCCACTATAATTAGTTATTTTGCATTTTAAAAATGCTCGAATAGATCATATTGTATAAAAAAAACTCGGTAGTCAAATAAAACGTTTGTTTTCTCATGTGAAATATTTTCATTCGTTCATTTTTTAAGTATGATAAAATTATTTTTGAATCCATATTTTTTTTACTTGTATTTGTTAATGAGAGCCCATATTTAGCTTTTTGCCCATAGGCCCTCGAAACCTCAGAATCGGCACTGTATCTGGCCTACTAGCAGTTAGATATAAAAGAGAACCAATCATACCTCTGTAGGTTATAATATCTACAGGTTTACCAGATTTATTTCCATCGTCAAAGTCCTTGCTGACATCTATTGGAATGTCTATTGCATTGGATCATGCTAAATTTCTCCAGCACTTCCCGGGTATACTTGGCTTGGTTGATAAAAATTCCATCATTGTTTTGCTTAATTTGAAGGCATAAGAAGAATGTTAATTCTCCCATCATAGACATTTCAAACTCAGATTTAATGTGGTTGCTGAATTTCCTACACAAAGATTCATTAGTAGCACCAAATTTAATATCATGAACATATTTCTGAGTTAGGAGGATATCTTTGCCTTTCTTCAGAGTAAACAAAGTAGTATCAACACAGCCTCTGGCAAATCCTTTAGATAGAAGGAATTTTGTCAGTCTCTCATACCAAGCTCCGTGAGCTTGCTTCAGTCCATACAAAGCCTTCTTTCGCGTATATATATGATCAAGAAGCTTATGATCTTCAAAGCCTGGAGGCTGAGTCAGATAGACTTCTTCATCAATGTATCCATATAGAAATGCACTTTTCACATCCATCTGGAATAGCTTGAAGTCTCTGTATGATGCAAAAGCACACATAATCCTTATGGCTTCCACCCTTGCAACATGAGCAAAGGTTTCACCATAGTCTATGCCTTCTTGCTGACTGTATCCTTGAGCAACAAGCCTTGCCTTATTTCTCACAACATTTCCAAATCCATCAAGTTTGTTCTTCAGAACCCACATGGTACGTACAATTTTCTTTCCTTTAGGTCTTGGAACTAATGTCAAAACCTCTAACCTTTTAAACTGGTCAAGTTCTTCTTGCATTGCCATTAACCAGGATTCATCATCTTTAGCTTCATAGAAGGCCTTGGATTCCAGAAGTGACACAAACGCCACATTTCCCCATGTATCTTCTGAGCTGAGCTCTGGTCATGACATAATTCTGAACAGAGTCAATAATGTTCTCTGAGGGGTGATTCCTGGGAGCTCTAATCTCTTTTGGAATATCCAATGCATCTTCTGAAACTTGTTCATCATTGATTGAGTCAAAATAGGAGCATCTTATGGAATGAAGTTATCTTCTGGAACTGAAGTATCAGTAACATGAGGAACTACTTCAGCAATTCTTGGAGCAACATTTACAGCAGAAGCAAGAGAAATTACTTCAGCAGTGGGAACTTCATCATCTTCAGGAGCCCTACTATCTGCAGGGTTAGTCTCATCAAACTGAACATGAATATATTCATCTAAAGTTTGAGTTCTCTTATTAAAAACCCTATATGCTTTACTATGTGTTGAGTAACCAAGAAAAATGGTCTCATTTGCCTTTGAGTCAAATTTTGAAAGATATTCTTTAGTGTTCAAAATAAAACATTTGCAACCAAAGGTTCTGAAATAACTTATCTTAGGCTTTCTACCTTTCCAAAGTTCATAAGGAGTTTTGTTCAGAATGCTTCTAATGAGCACTCTATTCAGAACATAGCAAGATGTGTTCACAGCTTCTCCCTAGAAGTACTTTGGAACCCTTCTGTCATTGATCATGGTTCTGACAATTTCAACCAGAGTTCTGATCTTCTTTTCAACAACCCTAGTTTGTTGAGGAGTTCTGGGAGCAGAAAAGTTATGATCAATGCCTTTGGTTTCACAAAATTCTTCAAACTGAAAGTTTTTGAATTCTCCACCATTATTACTTCTGATATGAATAACCTTTTCATTCCTTTCATTCTCTAGTCTTTTAACAATAACCGAGAAACATTCAAATGATTCATCTTTGCTAGCAAGCATAATGACCCAAGTGAATCTTGAATAGTCATCTACAATGACAAAAACATATTTCTTTCCACCCATGCTCATGGCCAAGAAGATCCATATGAAGTAATTCTAAAGGTCTTTTTGTTGAAATGGTTTTCTTAGTTTCAAAAGAGCTTTTGGATTGTTTTCCAGACTGACAAGCAGTAAACAAATGATCTTTTTTAAAACTAATTTCAGGCAGACCCTCAACCAATTGTTGTCTAGCTATTTTAGCCAGAAGATCCATGCTAACATGTGCAAGTCTCCTATTCCATAGCCATGAGGAATCTTCTTTAGACATTAAGCATACATTTTTGCAGAGATTCTCAAGATTCAGCATGAAAACATTTTTTATCCTTTGAGCAGTTAGAATAACTTCCCTTGACTTACTGTCCAGGATTTTACATCCAGAGGAGCTGAACACAACATCTCTTCCTTTGTCACATAACTGTGCAACACTCAGAAGGTTGAATTTCAGACATCTGACTAGGGAGACATCTTCAATAGGAGGGTTGGTTCCAATTGATCCAAAACCTACAATCCCTCATTTCTGAGCATCTCCAAAGCTGACTTTACCACCTCTTTTTGGATCAAATGTGATGAATGCTTTTTCATCACATGTCATATGCCTTGAGCACCCACTGTCAATGTATCACATCTTTGACATTGAAGTTGCACTCAAAGCCACCTGCAAAACTATCAATTAGTGACAGGTACCCAATCCTTATCGGGTCCTTCAGTGTTAGACTTAGTCTCAGCAGGTTTCTCCGATAGTTCAGATTGCAAGAGGTTTTTGATATGGTACTTGCAATCCTTTAACCAATGACCATCACTCTTACACAGTTTGCAAAAGGGAGGGTTCTTGGATCTTTCCCTACTCTTCTTAGGATCTTTCTTCTTTTGTTGAGGAGGTTTATCTTCTTCATAAGCATTGATGCTTTCAGAAGTACCTACTTCAGGAAGAGAGGAAATCTCTTTTAGAGGAGAGGGAGTGACAATTTTTTTCTTCTTCTGAGGCTTAGCAGTCCTCAAAGGCAATTTCTCCTTACCTTTGGCTTGTGAGCCTTCAGAAGGAGTACAGAACTGCTTACACAATTTTTCTTCCAACATTTTCATGTCTGAGTAAACTTGTGTAAACTTAAGAAATTTGTCAGCCTCACTTTTATCAAGTTTCCTTTTCAGGTACTTGAACATGCTATATAATTCTTCAGAGAGTCAAGAATATCTTGTTCAGGAGATATGTTTACCTTATTGTCATAGATAGCTTCAGGAGATGCGAAAGTTTCTCATGTGTCCACCTTTTCAGAAGTTGGCTCATCAATAGCCATAAAACATATTTGTGCTTATTCTTCTTTTTCTTCAGCATCAGTACTGCCTTCAGAATCAGACCAAGCAGCTAACATAGCTTTCTTGAACTTTTTCTTATCTTTCTTCAGCTCAGGACAGTTAGGCTTAATGTGTTCTTGTTGCTGACATCCATAAGAAACAATGGACTTGTTAGGATCTCTCTTGGGTTTATCACTTGAATCAGGAGTTCTCTTGTCAAAGCTCCTGAATGGTTTCTTGTAATTACCACCTCTTCCTTTCCGGAATTCTTTCTTGAACTTCCTTGTCAGCATGACAAGTTCCTCATCTTCTGAAGATTCAGACTCAGAGGATTCAGCTTTCAGAACTACTCCTCTTTTTCCTTCTGACTTTTCTCTTAAGTCATGATTCTTTACAGACATTTCATGAGTAATTATTGAACCTATTAGCTCATCATAAGCATAATAGCTCAAGTCCTGAGCTTCTTCAATTGCTATTTTCTTAGCTTGCCAAGATATATGTAAGCTTCTGAGAATCTTTGTTACTCGTTCTTCTTCTGGAATCTCCTTTCCAAGACTCTTTAGATCATTGACAATGTTTGTAAATCTAGCATTCATCTCAGAAATACTCTCTTTGTCATTTATTTCAAACAACTCATAACTTCTCATAAGCTGATTGACCTTTGAGTGCTTCACTTTACCCAGTACCTTCATAAGTGACTTCTAGCTTGTCCCAAATTTCTTTAGTTGTTTCACAAGCAGAAACTTTGTTATACTCAGTAGCAGTGAAAGCACAATGCAACATATTCATTGCTGAAGCATTTGTTTAAAATTTCTTGAGGATCTCATCAGACAAAAGTTCAGGAGGAATCATAACTCTCCCTAAACCTTCTTCTTCCCTAGTTGGGATGAAATCACCTCTAGTAACAACTAACCAAGCACTCATGTTCTGAGCCTTGAATACATCATTCTTGTTTTCCAGTATGAGTAGTTGTCACCATTAAATTGAGGGGGTCTGATTGTAGAAGAACCTTATGGAACCATTTGGTGTAAATTATTCTCAGCAAGGTGTCTATTAGCCATCTCTAGAATTCTGATAGGATCTTATACTTAGATTGTTAGACCTTTAGTAAATATGCGAAGTGACATTCGCTCTGATACCACTTGTTGGTGATGAATCCTACATGTTTTGATTATGTCCAAACGTTTCAGAAGATGAATTTATACTCTTGCTTATATACTTTTCAATGTTGACTAACAATTTTTGTTAAGTACTGTATAAGTTTCTCAGCAAGCACTGAATGAAGTATTTCTGGATTGCCTTGAAGACTCAGAAGAGAAGTTCTATTGAAATCATAAGTGTAAAGCTCAGAAGCTGGATACTCCGCTCTGAAGATTTTCTGAAGACCTTCATAGCTCTCCTCAGAAGATTAGAAGCAATCAGAAGATATTCCATTGCGATCAGAAGCCTAGACAAATGAAATGAGGAACTCATAAGCGCTAGTCACGAGACTTATCTAGCATTTAATGCTCTGACTTTGCATTTAATGCAAGGCGCCAAAAGTTCAAAAAGCTGTTTTAATGGAGCGCGCATGTCTGCCTCAAGCAAAACAACCAATTCCTTGTCTACCCTTTGCCGATCTAAATGAAGTAAAATTCTAGTCAACCTTATCCTTGATTTCAAATCTCTTACCGGATTTAGTTAAAGAACAAGGTTAACGGAATAAAAGTGTTTGAAGACCGTTTGAATAAGTGACAGAATAACGGCTACAACAACTGATGTCACTTATTGAAGATTCAAATTCAAACAACAGTCATCTCCAATGCACTATAAATAGTAGCCAAGCTCCAATACATCACACACGCAATTAACGAGCAAAATCTTAACGCACTATTTTAACGAGCAAAACAGAGCAAACTTTTCCATTCTCAAGCTTTCATAGTTTAGACTTTGTAACATTGAGAGAGTGAAGAAACACAAGTTCATAATAGGAATCTTGTAAACTGTTATCGTTTGTGATACTCAGTTAGATTTGAGAGAAATCTAGTTAAGGTTTGAGTTGGGTGAGAATTCCAGAAAACAGGATTGTTGTTGTTCTGGTGGAAATCCTTTAACTCATTCTAGGCTAGTCAGAACCAAGTGAGAAATTAGCTTAGAGTTCTGTTGATGTAAAGGAGCTTCTGAACTTGCCATAAAAGTTCTGAATAGTAGATTTAAAATCTCTGGTGACTGCGATCACAGAGGACAAGACGTAGTCACAAGACTTCTGTGGCGAACTTGGATAAATCAAATTGTTCATCAGGATCTCCTGAATCTCTTTCTCCCTTCCTTATACTTGTTATTATTGCTTCTGTGTACTTGCTTTTGTTTAAGTGCTGAAACAGATTTACTCTTTATATCTTTGTCTTTGTTCAGAAGACTGTCCAGAAGTTCTCTAACTCAGAGCTTCTGTTGATGAAAGCAGTTAAACTGTGTTAATGCAGAATTTCCCTCAGAAGCTGTTTCACTAAACTAGCCTTTAACTCCGAGAAATTAAGTTTCCCAAAAAACTTAAAATTATCAGTTTTCCGCTTAGACACCTATTCACCCCCCTCTAGGTGATTCTGATCTTGTTAGGGCCAACAATTGGCCCTAACAAGATCAGAATCACCTAGAGGGGGGGGGGGGGGGGGGGTGAATAGGTGTTTGTGTCTAAATTCAAGTTTATGAAAAACTTAGGACAAAATCTAGTTTCTTTTGAATTTGAAGTTAGCCTCTGAAGCGCTTCTGTGAGAAACTTTGCTTTAAGACAAATTTTGTCTTTCAGCAATAGAAGTTCTGTAGGACAGAGCTTCTGGATGATTGTCTACTGAACAAAGACAGAAATAATAAGACAGTATGTTTCAACACTTTGGATATGTTGCAATGTACAGAAGCAAATATAACAAGTACATAGAAGGGAGAAAAGAGTTCAAAAGATTATGTAGACAGTCGATTTATCCAGGTTTGCCACAGAAGTTCTGTGACTACTGTTAGAGTCTGATCAACGATCAGAGACGTGCAGCGGAAGCGAGAAAAACAATTTTAGTTCGTTGATCAGAAAAACTTGATCTTAATCAAAGCCTCAATGTATTTTAATATTAACGTGATAAACTACTCTAGTCACTCACATGGAATCTCTCTGAGAGAGATGGACGAACCACACGATCGGAGGTTCCGCCAAAATCACGTGCACAACACTTCAGACGACGAGTCCTTGATTCATGCACGAAGAACGACGAACGAAAATCTCCGGGATCACCACAGGGGTCCGGCCGGCCACTAGTAGAGGAATTAGGGTTTCTTTTGATTTCTGTGTCAGAAAAACTAGGGTTTCAATTGATTGAGATTAATTTATAGTGTGTCGACTAATTACAGTTTTAGTACCTGTATTAATTTAATTAATCTGATTGTACCCCAATAGAATACAATAAATTCAATTAACATCAATTAGATCATAATTAATTACACACTAATCCATAAAGAAAATATAATTAATCAATCGTTTAATTTAATAACCCGATTGAATAATTAATCTCTATAAACAATTAATTAACTTGTTTCAATCAAAACAAATAATCAATTAACTTCATTAGTCAACAACTAATAATATATTCATCAATAATACAGTACATGTATCAATTCTTCGATTACTAGTCTCAATGTCTAGTGTGCACGATCCTATGGACCATAATCAATTAGCTCTATGATTGATAGAGAGTTTCCTAGACCATATCAGTCACCAATTGATTACAGTGTTAGTCCATCTCATACAGATAGATTCCCCTGTAGAATTCTCATATATCTCTTACCATGCATATTTGTATATCAAGCATGAGGCACGGTGGAAGTCATCCTCTACAGCTTGAAATATTTCTCGATCTTGAGTCAAACTGAAGAACAGACAAGTAACCAGCTTATCTGAGCGTGGCCACACATTTCTCAGTTCAACTCATAAAGTGGCCTAGCGATATCATCTCACTAATGGAGTGAGTGGTAATCCCTTCACTTCAACTATCAGTATGAACGAGTTCATTGATCAAACCAATCATACCCGTATTTGGCATCCTTTTACAGACCTGCTAGGCGTATGTCAAATCTAATCAGATTCCTCATTCAATACTATAATGAAATCAAGTCGACAGATAAAAGAGATCTACATAAATAGAAGGGTAATGACACTCCCACCATGTGCATTCTAAAGCGGATCGACCAAGTCCCGTATTGGTCATACCTACCTACAAACATATCATGTACGCGTGTACACATCCTGTTTGTAAAAGCCTTACGTTCTATTCATTCCCATGAGTAGAACTAGCCTCTGGTGGTTTATGATATACAATCAACGGATACTTCATACAGTACATACAAGATATATCAACTGAATGAATTAATGCCTTCATTCCATAAATCAAAGTATACAATACAATAAACAAAAGTACAGTATTACAACAAACAACTATGCCTAAGAACTAGGGCACACCAACAACTACGTCCTGTCCCCTATGAGCGCAGTCAACAGAGATTTAAATCCACTATTCAGTACTTTTATGGCAAGTACAGAAGCTCCTTTACATTAACAATATTTTAGCTAATTTCTCACTAAGTTCTAACCAATCTAGAATGAGTTAAAGGATTTTCACCTAAATAAACAACAATCTTGTTTTTCTGGATTTCTCACCCAACTCAAACCTTAAATGGTTTTTCTCTCAATCTATCTGAATATCACAAACGATATCAGTTTACAATTCTACTATGAACTTGTATTTTCTTCACTCTCTCACTTTTACAAAATCAAATAAGAAAAGTGAAAGAATGGAATGCTCTGTTTTTGCAATAACCACAATGCGTTAAGAATGCTCAAAAATTTCGTGTGTATGAGACACAGTTGAGCTTCGCTACTTATATATGGATTGGAGATGACCGTTGCTTCAATTTGTAGTTTGAATTTTAGAGAAGAGATAGAGTTGTAGCCGTTACTCTGTCTTGTTCTTCAAACGGTCTTCAAGGAGCTTTAGTTCCGTTATCCTTGTCCTTTAATCCAAAACTAGTAATTGATTTGAATTGCAAATGAAGGTTGACTGGAACTTTTCTTCATTAAGATCAACCAAGGGTAGACAGGGAAGAAAGCAAGTTTGTTTGTAGTGAATAGTGCAGGCGCGCTTTTAACAGCTTTTTGAACTTTGGTGCTTAGCATTAAATGTTGTTGACAGGTGCATTAAATGCTTAAAAAAACATGTGATATGTCTTCTGAACTGTTAGCAACTAAATTCCCTTTGTCTCTGCAGAATAGTTTTATCTTCTGATCTTAATGGAATACATTACTTCTGGATGCTTGAACTTCTGAGAAAGACTTGATCAAACTTCTGAAAGACTTCAGAGCGGAGCTTCCAACTTCTGAATTATATCTTCTGGATCATCTTGGGCATTCTCTTCTGAGTCCAAGAGAAAGCAAACTTTTGATTCTTTCAGCACCTGCTGAGAATGACTTATACAATACTTAAGAAAAATTATTAGTCAATATTCATAAGTAAGTAAGTCATTTGTATTTTAATATCTTCTGAAACGGTTTGGACTAACCAAAACACATAGGGTTTATCAATGCGATGAAAATTTCATCTTCACCTCCATTCCTCAAAACAAATGGGGTTAGCCCAACTCACCACTTCCATTCCATCTCATCTCCCTCATGTTCCCATAAATAAACGCCCTGTAAAGATCCAATCTAATTTGGAAACACAGATTCGTAAAAGCTTGAAATTGAAACTTTCTCTCTGTCTGCAAGAATCACAAAGTTGATTAGAAAAAACAAATAGTGTTTCCTCTAAATTTTTCAAGAAAATATAATTAAATAAGGTGGTTTAAGTAGGCATTCATTTTTTTGCTTGAAAGATGTTATTAGGTTTAACTATCAGCTTGAACTTTTGGTTCAATCGGTTAAGTAACATGATATTAGAGCCTCTGTGATAAAAAAGTCTTGAGTTTGATTCCTGACAACCTCAATATTACTTAACCGAGGCTATGATACCATATTATTTAATCGATTGAACTAAAAGTTTGAGGTGATAGTTAAGTCTAATTTCTTTTTCAGATAAATTACATAATGACACCCAAACTATACTCTCTTTTCTAAACTGGTACTTAAGCAAAATTTTGTTTCATCCAAGTCCTAAGCTATTAGTGACATCACATTAAGGTCCAATAAGCAAATCACCAACATGTCATAGCCTATTTGACCAAGTCAAAGTAACTTTCAAAGATATCATAGAATTAAAAAGTCCATTTTGCCCCTAATCACTTTCCCTTTTCTATTTCTCTCTTATTTCTCTCTCTTCAACCTCCATAACTAAACTTTGATTCTTCTTCTTCTTCTTTTTCTTAACTTTTTCTCTCCTTCTTCATCTTTATCTTTCTCTTAATTTTCTTCACAAACAAACTATTTGGTCTTTTCTCATAAGAGAGTCAAAAGGGTCAAAAAAGTTTTTTGAGTCAAACTTCATCAAATCAGAGTTGACTCACCAACATGTCATTTGGAGCTTAATAGGAAGTCACCAATAGTTTGTGAATTTGAATGGGAAAAAAATTGTTTAGGTACTAGTTTAGGAAAGAGGACATAGTTTGGGTACAAGTGGTGTAATTTACCCAACACTATTAATCTCGGACATGCTAATATAGTTAACGCTAACAATTTCTTTTATATTAATTTTTGACTCTTTCTCAAAATTTAGCTCTTATTAATAGATAATTATAAATGGAAAGGCATGTGTAGAACATCGAGAAACGGGTGAGAGGAGGGAATATACCACGAACTGGATACTGGAGGTTCCTTCTTCCAATGTTATGATTTGAGTGGTTGTGATATGAGTTGGAGAATCACTCTTTCGATAGAGAAAAACTTTAGTAATACTATTGGCTTGATATCAGTATCAACCTATTAGGTGTAATCATTTGATACTTCTCATGTTTTTTAATATATTTGCTTTTAAATTTTGTTCATAAGAATGATTGTGTTCCTAGTTTAATATCACTTGACAAATTACCTACAATTGGTGTTCATACGGAACTGCAGATTGTTACGATAAGCAATATACTTTACCACTGCGAAGTCAATCAGGTATGGTCATTCATTGCCTTCTGTAGATTATTCTAAACATCAGTTGATACTTTTTGATAGTTTGTTCTATTTTTGTTTTTAATTTCAGCAAGTCTGCAGACATTCCTCATTGACAAATAATGCTATGTCAAATATCTAACAATTTTACCTTTTTATTCCAATTACAGATAGAATGTATTATTTTTTTTTTGATGAAAACAGATAGAATGTATTATTGTTTAATGTGATGTATGAATTATGCACTTCCAACTTTTATATTTTCTGTCACGTTTTTTTAAGAGAACTTTTACCATTTAAATTACTCTTGCAAGATGACTCAAGTTTATTTGTTTGTAAATATTTTTATCATTTTATACTATAAAATGAAAATAAATTTGCATTATGCTATTATTATTATTATTATTATTTCTTTTCATAAATGTTGAAGAAATTGAGAATGGAACCTGTTACCTCCTACCTCTATTTGTGGGGATGTAATTGAGCTAATACAATCTCAATTGCTTCATGCTATTATGAATATATTATTTTCCATTAAAGTATTTCTAAATTTGTTTGTATGAATAAAAGAGTTCATAATTTTAATTCTTTAAAATGCAAATTTAGTTTTTCCAATTTATTAAATTCCGAAGTGGAGTAAGAGTATTTATCTAGTTAAATAAGAAAGGGAAATTTTTACTCCATTCTTCATGTGATTAAAAATTTCAAATACACAAGTCTCATTGAAATAAAATGGATTGTGAATCATAATGAAAGAGTGATTACTACCAATTTAATTGTAATTAGTTAAATGCTCATACAATACAACACCAAAATAAGTTTAATATTGGCCACCATTTTAAATCTAGTAGCAAGTAGAATTGTTAATTTCATTTTCAATGTTATGCTTGTGTCATGTCAATTTCGGGTTTGTGTCAAGATGCCTCAATCCTGATCTGATCTAAAAACTTTCATGTTATTTTTATGAGTTGAGGTGCGTAAGATAATTTTTGTGAGTTTATATTGTTTAAATGACTGGAAGAGGGTTAAGCCATTTGAAAATTAAAATTGATGTTGTTAGTGGAATGTGGATTGAGTTATGAAATAAAAATTGAAATTTGCATTACTATTTGATGTGGCACTTGGGTTTTCAGGCCCGTGTCATAGTCTCAAAGACGGTAATAGTCCATTAACTAAAGTCATATTTGACTAACAAATTATTCACCAAAAGAAGTCTAGGGACCAAATCGGATAAAGAACCTGCGTAACTCACCCGACTAACCGAGCATAGTACAAGAACTACACATTTGCTAGTAAATACAAGTTCCATAAAGAGATCTACACCGCTTAATAGACGCACTCTAAACCAGCTTATAAAAACGCAATGAGCTACGTGACTTGGACAATGTTTAGATGGACAATTCTTATTACACTATAAATTATTTAACGCCTTTTGAAATACAACATTTTATAATTTATGAATTCCTATAAATGCCTCATTGTAGATTATTTATTTTAGTTTCATCCGAAATTGATGAGACGTGAATTAGTGTGGAATCACAAAGCTGATGATTAGAATCAACAAATAGTGAATTTTTCAGAAAAGCATAAAAAGAATATGAAAATGGAAAGGCACGTGTAGAACATCGAGTAACAAAACACTAGTCTCTCTCTCTCTGATGCATCATCCACCCATTTAAATTTAAATAAAAATATAATTATAGATAATTTGCTATTTGTTGAATTAACTATTAATAAAGAAAGAAATGAATAAAATGTAAGAGAGAAAAAGTTGGGGTTGGATCCGTTTAAAGGGAGCAAATTCCGGGGGGCTGAAATTCAAACTCTGTAATTCTGCTGCTGCCTCCGCTGCTGTTGACGGTGGTGTTGCCGGTAATGGTGGTGGTGGCAGCCTCCTCTTCCCCATGATATCTTTTCTCTGCTTCCTTCCTTTCATCTCTGCTTTTTCCTAAGCTTGCTTTGCTTTTTCATCCTAAAGGTACCTTCTTCTTTTCTTTCCTTTCTCATTTTGGGTTTGCTGAAAATTTTAACAAAGTTGCGAGTTTTTTGGGATCTAATTGGAATGTATTTTCATTTTTTGGGTGATTTTAGGATACCCATTTGCTGCATTTCAAATTTGTGTAAATGGGTATTCATAAAACTGTTAAAAGCTGAGATTTTGGGCGTTCAATTGAATGTTTTTTCATTTTCTGGGTGATTTTAGGATCCCCCATGTATTGCATTTCAAATTTGTGTTAATGGGTATTGATAAAATTGTTGAAAGCTCCGATTTTGGGCATTCAATTATGGTTTAATTTGGAATGTATTTTCATTTTTTCGGGTGATTTTAGGATCTCCATGTGTTGCATTTCAAATTTGTGTGAATGGGTATTGATGAAACTGTTAAAAGTTGCGATTTTGGGCATTCGGTTATGGTTTGATTTTAGATTTTTGTCCGAATTGAATATGGGTTTTCATGGGTTAGTATGCATATTCGGGGGTAGTTCCTGCTTGGCATTATATTCTATAAAATTGTGGTACAAAAACTCTAGATTTGATCTTCCATTAATGATGAAAAGGAGATGTTTTTGGCCATGGAGTTTTGGGGCATTGGTTTTAAATATTGTGTGTTGTGTGACTGTGATTCAGGATGTCTCTGAAGAGCATTGTCCGCGAGCTGAAGGAGATGAAAGATGGAATTGGAAACATATCGAGACGAGGGGTTGAAGGAAAGCATTGGCGTGGGAGGACAAGGTCACATATTGCACCAGACGAACCAGTTACAGAGTCCGACCCAATTCCAGAACAGGGTCGGTGGGCTAATCTGCCCCCGGAGTTGCTCTTGGATATCATTAGGAGGGTAGAAGAGACTGAGACATTGTGGCCTGCCCGGACTACTGTTGTTTCGTGTGCTTTGGTTTGTAGGTCTTGGAGAGAGGTCACTAAAGAAATTGTCAAAACTCCTGAGCAATGTGGAATGCTCACATTTCCCATCTCATTGAAACAGGTAACCCTCTTCCTTCCTACCTCTCTTTCTCTATATTCTCTTATGTATTTACTGTGCTGATCAGTTTTTATGTTAATGTTGGGTTTAGCCGGGGCCTCGTGAGTCTCCCATACAATGCTTTATCAGAAGAGATGCTGCAACATCTACCTTTCTGCTTTACCATGGTTTGGCACCTTGTAAGTCTGGCTACTCCCCTTTGTTATTTGTTTGTAAAACGGTAGCAAATTTCTACCTTCCAAGAACAAAGATGACATGTTAATCTCTGAATTGACGGGCGAAAAATTGAATTTTAGGTGTCAATTTAGTCCACAACTTGGATTCTTTGGGGGGTCAAAGTGGCCCAAAGGTGACGTGTAACTTTGGACCGATTTGACAAAAAATGCCATGATGGAAGAAATAAATGATATTCATTTTTAACGTTAATTGGAGCAAAAATATATGCTATCCAAGTTCAGGGGCTGAATTGACTCTTTATTTGTTGATCTCCTAGATACTTGGCAATATCTTTTTGTATCTGGATTTTTATCGTCTTTGATCCACTGGAAGGTGGAGTGTACTTGTAATTGTTGTTGTTGTTCAATTTTGGTAACTCAATCTCAATTTTGCATTTGTTTTAATGTCTAGAAATTTAAGCTTCTTATATAGTTCTGTTAACCAAATATTCGCTGGAAAAGTTCATAATTTTTGTTACTGGTTCTTAAACCTCTGTTTTATGGGTTGACAGCTGAGAGTGAAAAGGACAAATTGCTATTAGCTGCCAGAAAGATCAGAAAAGCAACATGCACAGACTTCTCTATATCTTTGGTTGCAGATGATTTTTCTCGAGCAAGCAACACGTATGTTGGTAAACTGAGGTAAGTTGTAGACATTATGAATTATTTACTTGCAAAAATAATCTGTATCACGATAATGACTTAATTCAATATGTTTTCCCAGATCTAACTTCTTAGGAACCAAGTTCACCATGTTTGATACCCAACCTACACATGAAGTGTCAACTCACCAACCTAGCCGAACACATAGAAGATTCCATTCTCGGCAGGTGTCTCCAAAAATGCCTGCATGTAATTACAGTATAGGTACTGTTACCTACGAGCTTAATGTTCTCCGAACAAGAGGTCCAAGGAGAATGAATTGTGTCGTAAACTCTATTCCTATCTCTTCTATTGAGGTTGGAGGCACTGCCCCAACACCAACATCATTCCCAGAGAAATTTGATGAGCGATTATTGGCGACATCAGGTCCAAAAGCGAAGGAACCAGTCTTAGAAAGCAATGCTTCTAGCCCATCAGATTCACCTCTAATAGTACATGGGTCAGGAGAGCCCCTAATCCTAAAAAACAAGGCACCTAGATGGCACGAGCAGCTGCAATGTTGGTGCCTAAATTTTAGAGGGCGTGTTACAGTTGCGTCTGTTAAGAATTTTCAACTCGTTGCAGCTGTTGAGCCATCACACAATGTGCCAGTGGAAGAGCAAGAGAAGGTGATTTTACAGTTTGGAAAAATCGGAAAAGACATATTTACAATGGATTATTGCTATCCGTTATCTGCGTACCAAGCCTTTGCTATCTGCCTGAGCAGCTTTGATACCAAACCCGCATGTGAATGAGTAATGTTATGTGGCCCTGAAACTTTTACTTGTAGTTTGCTTAATTATTTCCTCCAATTTTGCAATCTCATATCATCAGGCATCGGATCGCATGGCCACTCATTCGAACAGACTCCTTCTTTTCTTGATCATGGAATTTGACCTGTATTTTATCTCTCATCTCAACACTAATGTTAAATTAAAACAAGTGTTCTTTCTCTGTCTCTATCTATAATACTTCTCCTGGGAGAGTTGTTAAATAAAACTCCTCCATTCACTAGTTCTCTGATTCATTTGATTTATTGAACGAAATTTGTTTTTGTTATAGTATTCTGAAGATGATGAAAATTGATTGTTTACCATCATCGCATCACGCAGTGGTTCGGGAATCAAATTCCATGCAAAGAAGATACATGCAGGGCAGTCGTTCTAGGAATATTACGTTTTTGGGTGGTTAGTTTCTCGTTAGTTTTCAGAGAACAATAGAACGTCTAAAAGCAAAGAGAAATGAACTAAGTTCAACTTCAAAATTTTAGTTACATAGATAGGTTAAAACATCCAAAGCAAAGAAAAACGAAGACATTTAACCTCAATTGAAATATAAACAACTAATTGAAAACTTTAGAATCGAAAACCATAGACTAATGTATCAGTTTCCAATAAATTTAAATATGGATATCACTCGCCCAAAAAACTATAGCTATTTGTTTTTTTGGTAAACGAATTATTACTCACTATATTTGTACATATTATTTACTCTATATTGCATTAATCAACTCTTTATTACTCAATTTCTTTTTCATATAAAAATATAAGACCACCATGTAGGCTATAGTTACTTGATTTTTTTTATCTACTTTGTTTATACTTTGTTTTATTCACTTTTAGATTACTTTTTTCTGCATGATTTTAACAGTGAACGAAAGAAAGTAATAGTTTCTCTAATCAAATAAATATAAAATTATATTAGTTTTCATTTTAATGGTAATATTCTTAATAGATTTGTTTTCTGTAGAGCCCACATACATCTATATTTTATACTTGTACATGTCTTAATTGTAAGAGAAAAATCTATGATATTTTGATTCTCTTTTTCTAAATAATCTAATTTAACATTTTTTATCTAACCTTATATTTTATAGCGATTTTGATTAAAAAACATCATAAGTTTTTTTTGTTTATTCATACAGTTTATTAGGGATAGAAAGTCACTGGACGAAATAATTAGCAAGAATGAAATAATATTCCAATAGCTGCAAAATTTTTTGGGCTGTTGGCTTTACATTTTCCATTCCATATCCATTAACTTTGCTTCTACAAATTCCACAGCCATTTTATCAGGGGTGGTCTGAGTAGTTCTGATTACAGGTGGCAATAGGGCGGGAATGTATTCTCCATTATGCTTCCAGCACTTAACAGGGATAAATTCAGGGACTTCCAATTGGGAGTTCAGAAGATGTTTGCCGTCTTCATCCTTATTCTGGACTGGTCTCCATGGGCGACAAGAAATGTCCAGCACCTCATTACTTGAGCTAATTAGGTCCCCGTGGTGTCAGGCAATCCCTGTTTCAGTGAGACCCTTAGTTCCGGTTGTAGTTACAAATGCATTTTAATAGCACATACTCATTCTGCAACTTCTGCCCTTTCATCTTTAGGGAAGAAAGAAGAACACAAAAACAAAAGTTGTGCCCTTTCCATTTTAGTATTACTGTGCAGCAAGGGCACTAGATCGGACATATTCTTAACAGAGCTTATAAATTACCAGAAAACACACAAGCTAGTTCAAGCCACTGTAATTGTAAAATACAAATCTATCACTTTGTTTCATAAAGTTGTGCCCTTTCATCTTTTGTATTACTGTCCAGGACATGTTGTGGAGATTGCAAAAAATATGCCTGGAGAGATGCTGATAATGCTTGTTGGATGATCTGCCCAGTCTCAGCTTTCTCTGTTTCCTGTTAAAGTCACATTTCTCATCTCACATTCGCATATGTAATAAACTCTCGTGAAGTAAATTGAAAAGGCTGCTGGGGAAATGGGTTCCTGCAATATAACATCTAAAAAACTTGAATAACAGCTTCAGCAATTTAACAGAAAATAATAAGTCTAACTCACGGTCGAGGCCCATAAACTTTGATCTGCCGCACATGAGTATCCCTTCCATTAAGATGATTTGATAGCACAGCTATTTGTAGCATAAAAGTATTCACAAAAGTTTCCCTGCGAAAAGCATCATGGAAAAGGTCAAATCTTTGGTTATTTTTTCTTCAGTCTTCTCTGGTGTAATTTTTGTCATTATCACAATAAACCAGAGAACATTCTCTGGGTTCAGTGGCATGGAAATAATAGTCTTTTTAATCAAATCTCGCTAATTTTGGAAGAAAAAGAGTATACAGATACACTGAAGGTTCAGATTGTCCGACAAAACAACTTCCATCCTAGACTGCATATCCAACTTTTCCAGCATATTTCCAATTTGGTCAAGTACTTCCATTTCATGATCTCAAAGTATTTCCAAAGTAATGTAAAAGAACCATTAAGAACTTCCCTCAATAAGGCCCTATTTGTTAACAGGAAAATTTTATACTGTCAAATAATATATTTTCCGGTATTTGGCTATAATACTGAAAAAAAATTGGTAATTGAAGTCGAAGAAAAGAAGAATGGTGCTTGTGTTTGTGAAAATACGGTTCCAAAATTAGGAAAATGTTTCTCTTGCAAAAGAGTAAAACATTTTCCTCACTTTCTTCATATATTTTGTTGTTGACTAACCTAAGTTTTCTATTGACTTATTTCCTAAGCAAATAAACATTTGAAAATCACACAATACTTTCTGGAAATCAAACGGGGTAGGCCTAAAATGTCATTTTGAACCTTGATACAATGTTTCTGACTTCTGAGTCTAGAACACAATAAGCAAAGGAAGCTTAGCTGATGCTCTCAGGATTGGGCCTCTAGATGCTATACTGTGAAAATAAATGACACTATATGCAATAAGAGGAATTAGTAGCATTTCCAAATTTACATATTCAAGAACATTTTTTGTGCGAGGTCTACTAAAATCAGGGCATGACGGAAGTTAATAACTACGAAGTGGATTAGTTCGAAAATTGCCTGTATTGGGAAAGATTCATGCTTTCTCTTTACCTAGCCTCTATTCTTTCATTACAGCTAGCCTAGTAAACTTCTATTCTGTAGCTTAAACTTCTATTCTTTAGTTTTATACAGCAGATCTAGGTTCAGTTAGAGTTTTTATTCCTTGGTCTAGCCTACGTCCTGCTTTTCTTTTAGTAAGTCAGTTTCCATGGAAGAATCCGGAGGGTAGCATCCAGAGTTTATCTAAGCATGTGCTATTCACTTTAGTAGTTAGGCGCTAAGCCTGGCGTTGGCCTATTTTCAAGCCCTTATAAAAGGAATTTCTTCCATTGACCGAGTGACAGACGTAATTCAATGGGTTGAGTCGATCAAGGCTGCTCCAGTCCACCGCGAGAAAGGAGATGGAACAACTCCAGATTAGAACTTGAAAGATGTTTTGTTTTCCTACTATGCTGAAAGAAAGAGTACCTAAGGACTAAAGACCATCATTGTATGTCAGTGTATCAGTATATTACTTAGATTTGAACAATAAGTTTTTGCATGACCAATAATAATGTGGAAGTAATATTATCAACAAAAAATTGTCAATGTATGTCAGGGAGACTTCAATCTCAGGACTAAAGACCATCATTGAGGATGTATTGCCTCTCAAACTCAAACCCTTGATCCAATTTTGACAGAAAAGAAAATATTTCAAACCCAATTTTACCAAATACTCTTCAAACATAGCACCAACTAGCTGCCATGACTTCAGAGAAAACAAACATGTCATACATATTCCAGCATATTCGATTCTCCAGGCATTACACAAGAGGTATCAGCAATAGCAGCCATATATGCTTCATAACCATATTACTCTAAGATGGGACATATTCAGATATCAGCTCTAGCAAGTATCACGGCATAAAGTTCTTGTCTATGAGTAATATATTCGAGTGATACAAGTGAAAAAAATATCTTCAATCAACTTGAACTTGAACTTGAACTTTAACAGCAAGGAAAATATAAAGCACAAGAAAGAAAAAATCGAGCAAACATGGAGGAGATGATAGACCATTGTAAATAGAAATTACCTGGGATCATTTCCAGATAAGGATAGATAAACCCAGCCAGTTGGCTTGACAAGCTCCACAGTCTTGATCTCCTAAAGTAAATTTGTATTAGGCAATGCTAAACTTAAATTTGCAAAAGAGTTGACCTACGAAAAGAGGGGTGGCTGAAAAAACGAAAAAGAGCCATACCTTCAAGTTGTGAAATCCATCACCAGCACGAATGGATATCTTACTGGGGGTATAACTCTCATCAAGCTTAAAATCCACATAGACTACAACCAACTTGTAAAAAAAGGAAAATTTTCTTCTCACAATTTAGTGGCATGTTTCTAGAAAAACAAAAGTTGACGTTTGAAAAGTAAAAGGATCGAATATTCAAACCTGCAGTTTTTCTTTCTTCTGGAATTGAATGTTGACGAGATGAGGCTGAGCACCATCCGATCTAATACAAAGAAATAAAAGAATAAAAAGAAATGGGTTAGTTGATTTGAGGGAATTGGTACAAGAAACATTGTTTAACAGGATTAGGGTTTGGTAAAATTACTGCCAGAAGGTATCAAGATTATCGTCGCGGAGAGAAGAGACAGCATTGCCAGGTTTGCAAGAACTAACACTCCAAGCAGCCTTCTTGCCCATTTCTCGGAGAAAAGCATCAACAATGAGATGTTGATTACCGCCTACGATCTTTCCTTCTTCTTCTCCCTCTGATAACTCTGTTGCCATTTGGCCTGCAATAACGTACCTCATCCATAATGAATATCAAAAGCTACATAACACATTTCCCAGGCATCAACTGAATCGAGCTTCAAATTGGTACACACAAGTCCATTATGCAGGAGGTAAAGCTAACAAATCATCTCGACAACGAATTGTGAAATACTGTGAACTAAGACCTATGGATATTAGTAAGAAATTCTAAAATGTTAATAAAATCCAACCTGTTAATCAGGATCCAAAACAACAGAAGCTGCGTGTTAGTGGTGAATGCATGAATTACGGGAAGGGGGGGATTTCCATGTATTTGAAATTATGTTTTTGAAAATGAAGAAAAAACAATCCAAAGGTGACTAGATTGAAAAATACGAGGTGACAATTGATGTCTACGATCTGCCTTAGTTTGAAAAGCAATCATCTCTATTTCAATTCAATTCAATCAATTCCTAAATTCAGTATAAGTTAACTGATTGTATACAATCATAACGAGAAGTAGAGAAATTTAAATATAAGCAAGTACAATAACCAAAAAGTAGATTTTGCACATGCAGAACACGCGTAATACAAGTATTTAGTTAGGAGTAACTGAATGTTCGAGTCAAAAGGAATTTATCAGGCTAACACAAGACTGAAGAAGTAACAGAGAAAGAACAAGCTTCAAGAAATTGAACAACATAAGCTATATCTGCATTCATACATACATACTCAGGAAGACATTCATGTTATGTTGCCCGGACACGGTGTCAGACACAGATATGGACACGGGAAATGCTAATTCTAAGACATAACCTTCATAAAATAGCCTAAAAATGGTGTTACGGGTACGCTAGTAAGGAGAAGTGTCTGTGTATCGTAGTCATCAAGCAATCACATCAAACATACCATAAACACCCTATTAAACTAACAAATATCTATTAATTACACTAACCTCAAATCAGTAAACCCTAAAATTGATATTAAGCGTGAGTAGTGGAGGATAGGCGACGGCGGGCAGGGGAGGTTGGACTGAACTCCGGAGAAGAGAAGAGAAGAGAAGAGAAGAGAAGCGTGTAAATGCCTAAAATACCCTTGTTGTTCTTCTTGCTTGTAATATGCAATTGATCTCAAATGATTAGGAGCTAATGGGAACTAATTTAAATTCATTAACCTCCAATTTAGTTCCACCAACTCCCAAACAAGTTTAACATTTAACTTTCATTTTCGTCACTTTCTTTTCCGTTCCATTTCTCCCATTAACCTTCTCTAACTCTCACCTCTATTAACCTTTCAATTTCCAAACAAAGGCTTAAGGATTTTCGTATAGTGTCATAACAATTGCTAGTGTACATATACGGTTTCTTAATTTTTCTTCAATTATACATTTAAATAATGTTTTTCATTAACTTAAAAAGTAAATATAATAGTCATTTTACGTACAAACATCAACAATTAGTTATAATTCTACCAACACTAATAATCAAACAGCTAATTAGAAACAGTAAACTAGAACAACAAATAATAAGCCGCAACAACAAACAAGAAATAAGAAACAAGAACAACTATACCAAACGAGCCATTTTTTTTTTCAAGATGAATGAGCACTCCGTTGTCAAACGGTGAAACAATAGTGTAAAACCATCATCAAAATGACGTCCCTTTTACGACGACCCAAAAAAGACACCGTTTTTATAGAATTTTTTCATTTTCAATGATTTTGAAACACTAAATTGAAATCTTTAAAAATCATTCGTCGATTATTTTGGAATGGAGCTGAATTCAACAAAATTGGGAGCAAACCTTAAAAAATGTGAATCACCTTTAGTTGAAATTTTAGTGATGCAGTAAAAACTGCGGTAGGCGAATTGCACAAGTAAAGGGGAACTCTGAAGACATATAAAATATAGAGAAAACAATTATTTAGTCCCACAATTTTACCTAATTAATTATTTAGCTCTTATTTGGGAAGAGGTTAATGGAGGTTAACGAGAGTAATGACATGTAAACTTTCTAATTAACCTTGTTCGGGAGCTTTTTAAAAGTTTAAATGAAAGTTAATGAGAGTTAACATCTTACTTCAATTAACCTCGAAACCTTAACCTCCTAATCGGGGGTTAATGTGAGTAATGTAAACATTTTAACTAATTTACATCGATTAACCTCTTATTTAATTCCACCGACTCCCAAACAAAGTTAACATTTAATTTTCATTTCTGTCACTTCTCTTTCCGTTCTGTTTCTCCCATAAAGTTAACTACTTCAACTCCTACTTATTTATTACATGTAACATAAACCTTTAATCCTATGAGTACCCTATGTTTCTTAAATCCTATAAATATATGTTTATTCCATGTAATATACACAATCAAGAAATACATAAGAAAGATACATCTTAGTTCTCTACATTGCTCTTATTTACTTTATAATATTGTTCTTTCTTTTATAACAATATTTTATTTATTTATTTAGGTAGCGTTTGTGATTTATTTTTATCATTTACTTTCATATTTGATTTATATTTAGATTTATTAACTAATACATTAATTAAAAGATGAAAAATAATATTAGTATTGAAGTTATGGTGAAGCTATGGTTACTTTATCTTTTGTTACTTTGTCTTCTCCATCATCGGATCAACTTCCATTTCACTCATCCGATGGTGGAAATGGACAAAATAGTGGGTACTTTGAAAAAAACAAAATAACCATTAGAAAACTCTGAAGTTATATCTTTAACTACTCCATCTAATTAACAATAGATGATCAATTTTATAACCTAATTTCAAAAATTTCATATTTTTTTTTCGAGGAGGGAAAAAAAAATATTTCATATCTAATTTATTTATTTATACATGTGGTATTTGTGATTTATATGCTATGGTTTTTAAAATTTTATTATTTATCAAATAAGGAAAAAATAAATGAAAGAGATATTAATTGTTGTTTAGTGAAGAGAGAGAACGTGAATGTGTAGAGATGAAATTTTAAACTTGTTGATTCTTACAAACAAAAAATAAAATTATATAGCAAATGAGGTACTAAACAACTTAATTTTGATTATTTTTTTAATTTTAAGGTCGATTGCGGTCATTTTTACAGTATTCAAATATAAATCACTTTTTTCATAAAACAAAAATTCATTTTTTTTTTGTCGAAAAGCAAACACAATTACGTATTTGACATTTTATGACCTTTTTAGATTTCACCCTATTTTGTTATAAATAAAATTTTGAAATTTACAATTTATTAATCTGGGTGCAAAGTCTCAATTTTATGGTAGGATTAGGATAAATAAATTTCGAGATTCACAATTTTTTAAAATATATGTTTTTATAGTTCAAAGGTATAAATAAAATGAGAATATAATTCACTACAGGGCCCTCAAATATGTTTATATGAAAATAATTTATTAGTTTCCGATTGTTTGTCAAAATTTACTGTTTTGTCTTCGTATTTTAAAAAATTCATTACAAGGTCTCCATTTTTTGTCATAATGAACTGTCTAGTCATTTTTATCCATATTTTAGATTTTAAACATAATATAATTTAACTTTCAAGGCATCCATATTACAATACAAAATGATCTTGTGATTTTATTATGTGATGTTTGTCTGTTTATGCTGAAATATAAAAGTTGCATATCTAAAAAAATGGATCAGAAGATAAAAGAGTTAATTATAACAGAAATATAAAGACTTTGTAGTGAGTTTTTTAAAAGTACAAATATTAAACAATAAGTTTTTCAAAATACAATCACTATATATTTTAATAAGTTGTGAATCTCGAATTTATTTTTAATACCATAAAATTGAGACTTTCCACTCAGAATAATAAATTGTGAACCTCAAAATTTTATTTATAAAAAAAATATAAAAGTTTAATATTTTCTCTTATACATTTATTTTTAATTTTGTTTATTTTTTAGAGATATGAAAACATTGAAATACATATCAGTACACCACGTCAAACAAATTTAGAGGGGCAATAAATAATTCTAAGCAAGTTGAAAAGTCAATGGTTCATTTGAATAAAATTCCGATGACTAAGGTCTAGAGGCGGCAATTCGACACGTAACACGACACGAACACGACACGGATTTTTTCGTGTTTGTGTTGAGCATATTAAGTAACGTGTCATTTTCGGGTCGGTACAAAATGACACGCTAATTTCCGTGTCGTGTTTGTGTCAACACGAAAAACACGAAACTGACATGAAAAATCTAATTACTTTTTTACCTTTAAAGAGTTAGGGTTACAATTGGATGAGATATTTAAGTCATCATTATATAAAAATCTAATGTCTTTGTATTCTAATGAACTTAGAACTTTGTGAAGATTGAGTGGTTAATTTTGTATATAAATTGCCATCTTTACATAGGTTGGGTTGGGTCGAGTCGGGTTGGTCAAGTCGAGTCGTTTGTAAATTATCGCTGTAATTTCCGTGTTTCCGTGTTTGGAGCAGGTCGTGTTTGGGTTTGGAATCTCGACACGAAACATTCTTTGTGTCGTGTTTGTGTTTAGAGTTTTGACATGAACACGAAAGTTGACACGACACGAAACACGAAATTGCCACCTCTACTAAGGCCTTAATCTCTTGGCTTAAATGGTAAGTCCTTAAAATTGGTAAATTTGTACAACTAGCTCCCTCAACTTTCAAATGTAATAAATTATCCTCTAAAATATGCTAATTGCAACACATAATCCCAAATCTAAAAATATTTTAATCTGAAAAAGTAGGTGAAATGTACTCGCGGACACGTGACATTTTGTTAAAAAAAATTAATTACTCTTCTGTCCCCCTTCCTCTAAATCTAAATAATTGGTTATTTCATTCATAAAATTGAAGAACGAAGTGATGAATCGAAATCGAAATAGAAAGAAAATGGATATTCAAAGGAGTGGATCGACAATTTTCAATGATATTAATGTCGATATTGCAGCTCAAACTCAACATATATTGTAATTAGCCTACTTTAGGGGGTTATGTGTTGCAATAAGCCTACTTTATGGAGTAATTTATTACATTTCAAAGTTGAAGAGGCTAGCTGCACAAGTTTGTCAAGTTTAGGGGGTTTGACACCAATTAAGCCTAATCTCTTTTACTGTATTGAATAGTACCAAGTTGAATATAATTCAATTTACTTAAAGTTAATTATGAACTCAAATAAAGTGAATTAAATTTTACTGAATTTAAGTAAAAAAAACAAAGGATAATAAATTAATATAAACAATGAGAAGATGAAACACTTCGTAAGTTTAGGAGGGCAAATCAAGTTTATGAAACTAAGTCTAGTAAACTATTGATATGGCCTATTTAGATTATTTGATCTAGAGGTGTATAAAATTATATCAAATAAGCATTTGTATCTAGTATAGAATTTGATGCTCATACTTTTAAAATATAGTATACCGTCCTTCAGTTTTCGATAAATTCAAACATTATAAAAGAATTAGCGGTAAATTTTGTAAAAATATATTCCATCCAACTCATATATTTATGTTCTAATGATTTTTATTCCTAGGTCGGATGAATTAGATTGGACTGAAAGCATCTTTCCGAGCTTTATCCAAAGGCTTCTTATCGTCTCCTTCATTCTGGCATGTCGCTGAGGACTAGAACCACTAGACTATGAGGGAGAGCGATACTTCGACCGAGCACTTTTGGTACGCTCCCTATCCCTATAAGGGGCCTCGTTAGTGCATCTCTGTAGTGATTTGCATTTACATTTAATAACAAAGGCACATTTTCATATCCCGAGTATAGTTTGACCCTATGATCTTATGAGATTGGACTTACTTTGGAGTATTGGACTTGCCCCTTCTTTTTTTTAATTTAATTCGACAAAATTTAGTTTTTTTTTTTTTTCTCTTTTTGATAAACAGAATTTAGTTATTTTAATTAAGTCAAATTCAACAAATTTAGTAAGATTCATTAGACATTCAATCAACCAATAATTCAATTTAGTTCAGTTTATCTAAGTTTTTTCAATCAAGAAGGCGTTGCTTTAAAGTATTAATATATGGGTTAGTTACTAAATACATTTTATATTTTGCATTATTTCTTGGTTAAAACTATTGTAATTTTTAATAAATTGTGAACCTCCAGTTCATTATTAAATTTCATCAACATGTTAAAAAATAAACTATTAGGTATGATAGAATAACATTGTGAGTTTGAGTTCTTCCTATAAATTGCATCATAGGTAATCCAAATTTATCATTCTCAGAGGTGCAAGTAAACATACAAAAACAAAGAAAAACAATGGCTCCAACAATACCAAAGCAAGATATTTATCGTGATTCTCTGAAAAATTGCCCACATACTGTTTGGGGTCAAACCTTTGTTTCACTTGAACCACACAATTCGGTATGTATAATACTACTCCAAAAATCATGTCACCGACGAATTTTTGGTGGCTGTTTCCGTAGTTAATGATGGAATTCCGTCAAATTGTATTCTACTAATATTTTATATATGAATTTATTTTATATTGTACTCTAACATATAATTTAATCGAACAGGAATTAGAATCACATGCGAAAGAGGTGGAAGCAGTGAAAGTAAAAGTGAAAAATATGTTGCTTCACTCTAGAGATCAAGAGTTAACGAATAATATTCAGCTCATTAATTTGCTATGTCGTCTGGGTGTTTCTTATCATTTTGAGGATGAAATTAATGAACAACTTAATCGTATTTTCACCATGCTTCCTAAACTGTTGGAAGACAATGACTATGATCTTTGTACTCTAGCAAATTTATTTCGTGTTCTGAGACAAAATGGCTATAAAATGACATGCGGTAAGTACTTACTTATCCCTTATACATATCTCGATGTTTGCATATTGACATTTATAAAAAGACATATTTTGACTTAATTAAAAAACATGAAAATTAGATGTATTTGAAAAGTTCAAAGATGAAGATGGGGAATTCAAGGAAGACATTGCTGATGATGTGAAAGGAATCCTTTGCTTATACGAAGCATGTCATGTAGCGATTCCTGGGGAGGATATTTTAGATGAAGCCCTTGCTTTTACAAGGATACATTTGAAAATGTTAGCTGAAACTTCAAGCCCTTGTCTTCAAAAACATATAAAAAATGCTTTGACGTATGCATCCCACCGCACCCCTGAAAGAGTTGATGTTTTGCATTACATATCTTTTTACGCGGAAGATGAATCTGCAGATGAAACTCTTCTCAAGTTTGCTAAACTAGATTACAATGCATTGCAATTACTTTACAGAAAAGAGCTAGCTTTACTCACTAGGTAAGTAATTATCATATTAGCAATTTTTCTTTTATTTTTTGCAAGTACAACAGTAGTAAATATAAATAAACTACCAAATATGTAACATACCAAAATAGTTTTATTATTATTATTATTATTATTATTATAAAGACTAAAAATAATTACATATTATATTGCTTTAGGTGGTGGATAAATTCAAACGCTGTCGAAAGCCTTCCGTATGTAAGAGACAGAATTGTAGAAGCATATACATGGACACTGGGAACCGTTTTTGAGCCACAACATAGTACTTCCCGAATCCTTGTATGCAAGTATCTAATTGCGTCGTCACTGCTCGACGACACATATGATTCATATGGTACCATTAATGAGCTACGACTTCTCACTAATGCATTTCAAAGGTAAAAGTTAGATCATGTTTCGATTAACTTTTTTCGTTCTAGATTAGGGTTAAATGTACTGGTTTTCACTGAATTTTGATGGTTGTCCTAATAATAATCGACTTCAATTTATCCTCAACGAAGTCTTTAAACTTTGACTTCTATGGACATATGTATATGTAATTTACATGTTTTTATTTTATCAAAATCAGGTTTACTAGAGATGCTGGAGAGGGACTGCCAGAATACATGAAATACCTTTACAAGTTTGTCTATGAATTAACCATGGAGAATGATGACACTCGAGGATGCTCTTGTAAAATCACTTATGCTATTGAGATTGTACGTATATATATTATATTTTCATACGTTAAATTAAGTATTGAAATATATGTATATATGAATATAAGTTAATTACATAATTTTTCGATGAGTAGATAAAAGAGCTAGTGAGAGTGTATTTGGAGGATGCAATTTGGCAGAAGGAAAGGATAGCACCCTCGTTCGAGAAGTACACGAAGAATGGGAAAGTGACATGCACTTATGAATTTATATCACTGGGATTTATTCTTGCTCAGGAAAATATGGGTATGAAAGAAATCGTGTGGTTACGCAATGATCCTGATATTGTTGTTTGTGTCAAATTGCATATTCGTTTCCTCAATGACATCAATGGAGTACGAACGGTATGTATGTTGCTTTAGTTATTTAATTAATTATTTGGATTAATTAGTCAAATTCTTTTGTTTGCAAAAGGTAATATATAGTTTTTTTCATGCTTAAATTATGCTTTGATAGTTCCAACTTGTCGGACATCCTACTTAAAACTAACGACGATGAAGACACTTTGTTTTTCTATCCCTTAGAGGATGTTTGGTAGAGGCGGCAATTCGACACGTAACACGACAACACGACACGAACACGACACGAATTTTTCCGTGTTTGTGTTGAGCATATTAAGTAACGTGTCATTTTCGGGTCAACACGAAATGACACGCTAATTTCCGTGTCGTGATTGTGTTAACACGGAAAACACGAAACTGCCACGAAAAATATAATTACTTTTTTACCCTTAAAGAGTTAGGGTTGCAATTGGAAGAGGTATTTAAGGCATCATTATATAAAAATCTAATATCTTTGTATTGTAATGAACTTAGAACTTTGTGAAGATTTAGTGGTTAATTTTGTATATAAATTGTCATCTTTACATAGGTCGGGTTGGGTCGAATCGGGTTGGTCAGGTCGGGTCGTTTGTAAATTATCGTTGTAATTTCTGTGTTTTCGTGTTTCCGTGTTTGGAGCAGGTTGTGTTTGGGTTTGGAATCTCGACACGGAACATTTTCCGTGTCGTGTTTGTGTTTAGAGTTTTGACACGAACACGACACGAAACACGAAATTGCCACCTCTAATGTTTGGTATCTAATTGGATGATGATATAGATAAAAGAGTTCGGATACTCCCCATTTGGTGAAAAACAGGAGAGGTCCTGTTTAGAGAATCTTAGCCATTAATTGAAATTAAATTGTTCAGATTAAGGTTACAGCAATAATGAAATTAGTGGGTGTAAATTAAAATAAAAAACTTTATCTATCTCATCACTATTCTATTCTTGCATGATCCGAATATTATTTGAATAAAAGGCTATCATGTCATCACTCTTCAAATATCTGAGCCCTTTATTTTTTATTAAAGGCTAAAATTCTCTAAACATGACCTCTCATGTTTTCGGCCAACATGAGAGGATCCATACTCTACATAAAAATGGGATGGGGAAATGATAAAAGGTAGGGGTAGGGATAAAAATAAGTTAGTTGGGAATTATTATTTTATGTTTGGTAGTTGTGATAAGTATATGGATAACATAAAACATTTTACTAAATGAGTCCCTAATAAAATTAAAAATGAGGAATACAATTTCATCCATAGGAAATATGAACTTTTCTATCTCATTAAACTTATCCCACCTCCTATATCTAACCCGCTTAGTATTAATTTTGAGGGATAAAGGAAGGATTAAATCTTTATCCCTCCCTTATCTCCCCATCCAATCTCATTAACAAACAATAAATTTCTTAATCCTTTAATTTTTGTCCCTATCCCAACCCATAAATTCCTCTATACAAATACCTCGTTAATGTCACTTTAACCCTAATGGCATCCTCTCATGACCATGTCATCATTACAATGCATGTTTAATATAAACAAAAATTGTGCTTTCTTAAAATTTGCTTAATTTGTTTGTTTTAACTAAGATAAAAGTTGTACTCTTTGAAGGATGAGACGGTGAGGGACGACTTTCCTAAAGCTGTTGATTGCTATACCAAAGAATATGGTGTCTCCAAAGATGAGGCCGTTGAAGCCCTCCTCAAAATACTTGAAAATAAATGGAAAGCCATGAATGAAGATTTGGTGACGACAACTGTTGTGCCTAAGATATTGCTCAAGTACACACTGAATTTTACTCGTGACGCGATTCTTTTCTACCAAGACATTGATTTGTATACTTATAGACACAACTTGAAACCGCTTATCACATCGTTATTTATTAACCCACTTCCAATGTAATTTCAAAATTCCTTTTGTGTTTGTGCGTGCAAGTTGTTATATTTCGGTTTGTGTGAAGTTATGAAAAATAATAGGCGTTCACAGAGTGACACCTTATTGTGAGATATCATTCCACTGGGCATGTATCATAGTAGAATTTCAATTTTTCGGTTGAATATTGTATGCTCTACTTTAATGTAATTGGTGAAATTATTGAATTTTCCTATTTAAACTTGTTGCTACACCAAATATTTTGGGGTGTGTTAGTTATTACCATAAAATATACTATCAGCTACGGAATATTTTAATAGGTAACTGAAGATCATCAGCAAAAAGGTTCCGGCGGGGAAATATTTACCTACAAATACATGGATGATCATTTGTGAACTTTAATCGATTGTGCCCTCAGTAATCAAATATATTTAAAATAGAATTTAGCGATGTGATATTTGGAATGAACTGATTTAGGCTATATTTTTTTATAACTAGATAAATCTGAATTGAAATTTGTCAAACTAAACTGGATTGATATATAGTTAGTGAAAAGAAAATTGCTAAACTGAAATTTAGTAAACTGAAAGTTTCGTTCTTTATAGTTAAACTGAACTGAATTGATCTGAATTGATCTGAATTTGCTGAACTAAATTGGATTAATGTGTTACAAATTTTGCTGAATTAGATTTGTTGATAAATTTATTGAATTCAAACCTTAAAAAGGCTTAAACTTCATTTTTATATGGAGAAATATACATGAGCGTAAAATGATTTGAAGGTGTAATAATTATGACTTGCTACAACAAGTTACATAGACAACTTAAACTTTACTTTCAATCTTTAATCACCAAAATGGATGTCACGTTTAATTAACTCAAAAATATTGTCAAACCATGCAACACAATAATTTCTTTTATTTATTTATTTAAGGATCGGAAAACAATGAACAAATCTAGAGGGAGCTTGAACACCCACATGTGCCTGAAAGCGCATAAACTCCATGAAGCTGTAAAGGGGAATCCGAATTTTTGTATGCAAAACGCTGAACATATATAAATTTATTCATCACAAGTGTAACAGCCCAGTTTAAAGTCGTGACGTCGGGATCAAAAGACTCATACAAAGAACGATCTTAAAGAGTGGTGATGAGGGTAGGAGTGAACTGAATCGCACTTCAAAAATAGAGGGTGGATTCCATCTCAGGCATATAAAAGATATATGGGTATGATACATGACTCGTTTGAAATCAGTGTAACTAAATGGTGACAGATTTGGACCAAAGCGGACCGATATCTGCATAGTTTTGGATATGAGTGTTTGTGAATGAAGAAATATTCTAGAGTGGAGACAATGGACCCAATCAATGATATCTTAACATAATATCATTGAGTATATAAAAGAATAGTTTAATTAATGGGCAAATGATTTATTACTCTCTGACTTTTGTCAAAACTCCTTGTTTGGTCTTCATATTTTGAAAAACTCACTACAAGGTCCTAATAGTTCGTTATAATTAAATTTTTGGCCTTTCTGTCCATTTTTTTAGATATGCAACTCTTATATGTCGGCATAAACGACAGACAAGAGGTAACAGAATCACAAAGTCATTTTCTATCGCAGTATGGACGTTTTGAAAGTTAAAATATATTATGTTTAAAATCTAAAAAATGAACAAAAAGGACTAAAGAGTTAATTATGGCAAAAGATGGAGACGGGTGAGCATGGACCGGTTCGGATCAAAAACCGAACCGAACCGAATTAATCCTAACCTAACAAGGAGAAATTTTATTATCCTAACCAATCCAAATTTATTTCGGTTCGGATCGGATTGGAACCGAAATAATTCGGATTGGTTCGGTTAGGTTCGGATAAAAACCAAATTGAAAATTTATTAGTTTATTTTTTCTATTTTTTTACAACTAATAAAAGGTTTAATACTAAATATGTTAATTCTAAATCAATAGTATTTAACATTTGTATTAAATTATGGTTAATAGATATTGTTGGGTTATTACACAAAACAAAATAAATAAAAGATATTAAAAAAATTTTAATATATCATATAAAATACTAAAACTCAATAATATTATAATGTAGTTCGGATTGTTCGGTTTGTTCGGTTTTCATCCTAACCAAACCGATCCGAACCGAAAACCGAATTACTCCAAAAATGAAATCTTAACCTAACCAAACAAAATATGGTTCAGATTGGTTCGGCTTGGTTCGGATCGGTTTTTTCGGATTTCGGTTTACGGTTCGGATTTGCTCACCCCTACCTTGTAGTGAGTTCTTCAAAATATGAGGACTACATAGTGAACTGTGCCAAAATTTAAGGACTAATAAATCATTTGCCCTTAATTAATATGTCAAGTGTGCTAAAATATCATTGGTTAGGTCCATTGACAAATCCACTCTAGAATTTCTCTTTGTTCATAAAAACTCATGCAGATTTTTTCCGCGTTGGCCCAAATCATACACTATTTGGTTGCACGGCTTAAAAAATGTTATGTATTGTATCCACATATTACTTATAAGCTCCAGACTTACATGCTCTATTTCTGATGTCGGATTCAGTTCATTTTTTCCCGTCATCACCACTCCTTAAAATCACTCCTTATACAGGTCTTCCTATCTCGGCCACTCACTCTAAATCGGGTCGTTACACTTATGATGCATAAATGTATATTTTTTCAGCGTCTTGCATTAAAAAAAAAATTGAATTCCTTTTCACAATTTCATGGAGTTTTCAATGTATTTGGGCACGTGTGGGCGTTCAAACTCATGGTGGACCGAGTGCACTATAGAGTTTCACGTGAACAAAAGCATAACTAATACCAAAAAGTTCAAGAACATAGCTCCTCTTCAAGTGCACTTATTGAATTGGACATAAGTTCGGCCGAAAATTTGTCATAAAACCAAATGAACTCTAAAAGTAGAAACTGATAACTAGGCTCCATGACTTTTCTTTTTCTTAAATCTTTGACACACTCTAGAGTTAAGATCATATTCTTTATGGTTTAAATTCATCAAAATTCAGTTATGTTTAGTTCACTTCAGCGAAATTCATTTGGCATTCAATAAAATTCAACCAATTTAGCGAATTCAATTCAGTTTATATCAATTCAGTTCAGTCATAAAGAACATGGTCTAATTCCCTTTGAAGTGAGTGTACCATATGCTCATTCTCCGATTTTTTTTTTAGTTTCGCCAAATGATAAACCCATCAAGATATGAACTCTCAATCTCTTGATCTAAGATGCTCGATACCATTTCAAGGAATAAATTGCATTCAAATTTAAATTATAATTAAGGTTAAATGACATCTTTTATATTTTCGTACAAGAGAAGAAGATATCTTTTATTAATTTATAATGAAATTGAGCTTCTTAAGGAGCCCATAAAACTAAAACCGAACAATATTATTTCTTCACTATTAATATAAGATCATTTCTCCGGTTTTTATGGTTAAACCGAACTTGCCTAATTTGAATTGAACTGAATTGGTTAAATTAGTTGAATTTGTTTGAAAGTTTTAAAATTTTTTGTTAGATTCAATCAAACTGAATTTAGCTAAATTGAACAAAACGAAACTAATTTTATTGAAAATGAGTGAAGTTTTAGAATAAGTTAAGGTGGGAATATTTTTATTAAGCCTAAAATTTGTATTCATTAACTTATTTATCATCAATAGAAGTTATAATATATTTTGAGTAACGTAAAGGTTTATGTTATTATGTACATAGTCTCGATCTCGAGATGTGATTTTGGCATTTTTCTTTTAATCAATTTGGAACCTCGAGTTCATTATTAAGATTTTCATTAAGAAATAATTGACATTTTAACAAATATATATTCGGTATAACAGAATTCTTTATATAAATTGCGTCTAAGATCATCTAATTGAACTATTCTTTAATTTTTATATCTACAATTTGCGAAATAACCAATTAATTAAGAATTGGTTGTCAATTCCGATTGCTATGTAAAGTATTAGGTGTCATAAATCTAAAAAACACTTAATTTGATGTTTGATTAAGAATTATAAAACACAGCTTTTTGCTTTTAAGGTAAGAAGCATATGTTTTTTCAACAGGTACCAAAGTACTGTTTTTTTTTTTTTTCTTTTTTTTCTAAAAAAGTTAATTACTAATCTTATTTTCTCATTATTATCCTTTGTGTGTTTTACATTAATAAAAAAAACTTTTATGTCCAAAATAGTCATTTTATATTCTAACAATAATAATCAATTATTATTTTTACTAATAATGAAACAGCAAACATCAAAAACAACAAAATGCAACCAGGGACTGTAAACATCAACTAGAAGCAGTAAACAACAAACTGGAACAGCTGCACCAAACAGACCCATGCAAATATAAAAACTTCTCTCAGCTTAAATTTTTAGATTTAAATAACTTCTTAATGTAAAATTGATCGTATTAAAAAGATTAAATTTATGTTCTTTTCGATTGAAAAAAAAAATTGAACTGAACTGAACTAAGTTAAGCTAAAAATGAGCTGAAATGAATTCAATTATGATTCGAATACCTAATGATTTTTGCTGAATTTACTTAATTTAACTGAATTGAACTGGACTTAATTTTTCTGAATTTAAGTCAAAATGAAGAGGGCCTAAATGATAAATAATATCATTTTCAAACATATTGTCTACCAAAATCATATATTTGCACTTAAAGTATGCACAACTTATAATTTGCACGTTTTGATACCATTAATTTTGTAAATAATGAGCTAATAAATGAAATTTGACAATATTAGAAATCATTTGTAACTTAAGAAACATGAGAGCACAATCGATATTTCAGTACAAGTTCATGAGAAACTGGTGATTTAAATGGTCTTTTATAAGCAATCCATTTCCAATGTTCAATTTAAATTCTTTTTTATAATTGAAAATTACTCAGTTGAAAATACTAAATCAAATTGAAATAAATTTTATTTATTAAAGTGAAATTATGAAAATTAATTTCTTTTTTATAATAAAAATTGTTAAAAGTTATTGAAATAAACTAATAATAAATCCTTTCAAAAAAAACTAATAATAAATAATAAAAATAAGGCCTATATATTTTATATGGTAAAATATATGCTCAGAACCAGAAAAGTGAATAATAAAGTTACGACAAATGATTTACTAGTCGATGACTTTTATCCAAATTTAATGTTTGGTTTTCATATTTTAAAAATTTCACTATTGGGTTTTCATATTTCGTTACAATTAACTTTTTGGTCCTTATGTTCATTTTTTAAAATCTGTAACTTTTATATTTCGGCATAGACAGACAGACAGACAGACAGACAAGACATAACAAAATCACATGGTCATTTTGAATTGCAATATGGATGTATTAAAAGTTTAAGTATATTATGTTTAAAAAATAAAAAAAATGGACAAAAAAATAACTAAAGAGTTAAATATGACAAAAGATGGAGACTTTGTAGTGAGTTTTTCAAAACATGAAAAGTAAACGGTGAATTTTGACAAAAGTCATGGACTAATAAATCATTTGCTCTAAAGTTATCCTTTTAAACATAGATTTATATAATATTATATCTTTTCTAACTGATTTAATTTGTTTTTTGCAAACGTGGCAATTCCTTACTTGTCTAAGCCCTTGTTTGGGAGGAGGTTAATGAAGGTTAATGAAATGTAAACTTTTCAATTAACCTCATTTGCGAGTTTTTTAAAAGATTAAATGGAAGTTAATGAGAGTTCACATTTTACTTCCATTAACCTCGAAACCTTAACCTCCAAATCAGGGGTTAATGGGAGTAACGCAATTTTTTTAACTAATTTACATCCATTAACCTCCTATTTAGTTCCACCAACTCCCAAACAAGGTTAACATTTAACTTTCATTTCCGTCACTTTCCTTTCCGTTCTGTTACTCTCATTAACCTCATCTAACTCTCACCTCCATTAACCTCTCAACTCCCGAACAAAGGCTAAGGTTTTATTCTTTTTTTACTAATATTCAACAAATTTTAGTTCAGTTTAGCTTTTTTTAGTTCAGGATCCGAAAAATTTATTAGACATTTTAGCCAATAATACAGTTCAGTTTAGCTTATTTCAGCCAAAAAGAACAGATCCCAAGTGGTATGTCAAGTTGTCAAAATTGCGAAGAAAACCCTCCACTTTACGTATTATACACAAGGCATGTTTAACGATATGTTCACTAATCTGAGGGTCTTTCTATAGTTATTTTGTTAAAAACAAAATAATCCATTATTTTGTTCATTATCACCGTTGAATTAATAAGATGGAAGTACCAAAAATTCAAGTAAACATAGCATTTATTGTATCCGAAAGTTTATACTTTCTTCACCTATGGTGACAATGGCCCCGTTTGGTAAACAGCTTTTTGAGGGATAATTAGAGGTTTTGACTTTTTTTAAAGGTTTTGACCAATGAAAACTCTAATTAAGTGTTTGGTAAATAGAGGTTTAAGATAGTTTTTTGAGATGAAAAAGCTAATTTAAAAAAACTACTTTTAAGAGCTTTTTGATATAGCTTTTTGTAGTATTTATTTGATCGACATTTTTAACCCTAATGATTAAAAATGAAAATAATATTTATAAATAATGAATGTACTTATTTGTCATTTTGCACAAACAATCATTTACAATCAACTAAGTTTTACCAAACAGGTTTTTACAAACAACTAATCAAATCAGCTAATCGAATCAGCTAATCAAATCAGCTAACAGCTAATGCAATCAGCTAATCGCTAACATCTAACAGCTAATTGCCAAACGAGACTAGTATATACACACATAATTTATATGGTGATTTTCATGTCGAGTCATAAATATATTCTTTATGATATTACAAGATGTAATAAATATAAAATTTGTACTTATTAATTTATTTTATCACCGATAAAAGTCCATGATACATTATATTTTATTTTTAGCTTAAGTCCATGATACATTTTGAGTGAATATTTTATATTATGTAATTAATCTCGATCTCGAGGATGTGTTACATGGATATACTTAATTTTGCGTTATCTTTCAATAAATTGTCAATCTCGATTTCATTATTAAAATTTCATTAAAAAATAACACCTAACAAAGAACTATCAGGTAAAGTATAATGACACGATAACATGTAAATATTCTCGATCTCAAGAATGTGACACATGGGTTTACTTGATTTTGCCTTATTTCTTAATAAATTGTCAACCTCGATTTCATTATTACAATTTCATTAAGTAATAATCTAACAAAAGAATTATTAAGTAATATAATGACACGGAAACATATCTCATCTGTATATTAGGTAAAGAATAGAATAATTATTATTCTATTTTTATTTTTATTCCTTACTTTGGTTGGTTTTTCCGTTGTGGAATAATCATTCATTCCACAAAATGGTTATTCATATACTAATCAATGCTAATTTATATAACTAGCTATTAGATCTTATTTAATTATATTTAACACATATTTTATTTCAGTTCATCAAATTCAACAAAATTCATTAGAATTCAGCTAATGATATTAGGTCAGTTAAGTTTAGCTTTTTTTTCAGTTAAAAACAACGTAACCTTATTCATCGTCATCCATCAATAAAATATATGAACAAATATTTGGAAGAATATTTATTTGAGTTTTATTTCATGGAATAATTCTATTTTGGCTTAACTCCTTTACTGACTTCTAAAGTAGGCACTTTTTTTCAGTTTAACCCCTCATGTTCAGCGCTTTCCACTTTAAGAAGTCGTTTGGTATACATGGGAATTTAATTCCCGTGGGAAGTTCCAATTCATAGGAAATTATTTCCCTAATGTAATTCCTATGGAGTAGCTCTAATGTGTTTGGTTGACATGTGGGAATTTGAAATTCCTATGAATTTTGAATGACCCAGGGGAGGGTGGGTGATTAATTTCCCACATTATGTGGGAATTTGAAATTCACATGAATTGTGAGTTCCCCCATTTTCTCAATTTCATGTCAACCAAACAACTAGCCAAAATCATGGGAATTTCCATTGCCTATATAAATTCATGTATACCAAACAATCACTAACTCTTTTCAAGTGATGACCAGTCTCACCTAAGGTGAGTCTAATACACTCTCTAATAAATATTAATTTTGATTCTTATTTTATTTTTGCCATTTTTTCTTTTCTTTCCTTCCTTCTCTTCTCCTTCTTTTCTTTCTTTCTTTCTTTCATTTGTTTCCTTGACTTTCCGTCGGATTTTTGAAATTTCCTAAAATTTGAGATTTCCAGATTTCTGGAAAATTTCAGAAATTTTGAAATTTGTATGAAAACTCTTCAAATTTCCAGATTTATGGAATTTTTGGATTTTTGGAAAATTTCAGTAATCTAAAAATTTCAGGAAAAATCTGGAATTTCCTGATTTATGGAAATCTTGGAAAAATTGCAGAAATCATCAAAAGCATATTTCTGTAATTTTCCAGGAAAAATCAAGAAATTTAAGATTTATGGAATTTTCGTTCCAGAAATTTAAAATCTTGAATTTTCCAAAAATCATGAATTTTTGGAATTTTCCGAAAATGTGAAAATTCCCAAATTTTTTTCTGAAATTTTTTCAAATTTTCTAGAGAAAATGAAGAAGAAGAAGAAGACGAAAAAGTAAAAATAATAATTTAAGGATTATTTTGCAAATTGCCAAAATGAAAAAATTTCAAATTTTTCTCTCCACTCTCTTTATTTTGCCACGTAGGCGCCACATAGGACTCAGAGGGTCAAAATGACATTTTTTTAAAGTTCATGAGTTAAAGTGTGAAATGTTGAACATGAGGAATTAAACTGAAAAAAGTGGTTTAGAGATGTATAGAGGGATTAAGCCTTCTATTTTATTATCATTCAAATGATATTTTTATTCCAATTTTTGCCAATACAAATTTGATTAAATCCTACCAATTATGTGGATTCACATTCGAACAATATATATTTGCATATTAGTGATGTATCGTAAATTAATATAAAAGATGTTGTTAGGTCTTAATCTATCAGTTGGAGTTTTTAATTCAATCAGTTTATTGACATTGTATCATATCCTCTACCACCAAGTGGTCTTGAGTTCGAAAAGTGTAACAGACATCAATATAAAAGATGTTATTGAACCTAACTAAATTATAAGTTTAATCATTTAGTTCAATTAATTCTCAAGAATATGGAACTCAAATGATATTGAAGTGAAAATAAGAGAATATCTAAGGCATACATAAATAACCAGTTTTATTAAGACATATAACACAATAATATGGCGACCGTCTCTCTGAGTATAATTTATATGTCAACGAATTTGAACTGTGCATAAAATCAAGAATGATAGAGCAAAACAGGAAGAACATTCGGGTCAAGTTTTTTTTGTTTGGAATTTGCTGAAATGAAATTAATTTTGTTAAATCAAATAAAATTTGTTGAACTAAACTAAATTGAATTAAACTTTAAACTTTGTTGACCTTAAAGTTAAGATGAACGTACCTTAAGTCTATAGCAGAACTCTTTTTATAGACGAACATATACTAATTGCCTATATAAAAGTTGTTTGATAACTATTTTGTTAACTTTACCAAAAAATATATTCCAATTAACTCGAAACTAATATTCACCAATGTACCAATTGGCTTTGGCCCAATTGATACACTCACCAATGTGTGAGTGGGGAGTCCAGGGTTCGAATCCTACTCCTTACAAATTTCTCAAAAAAAAAAATATTCACCAATGTAACATTTTTAGTTTTCAAACCGAATTTAAAATACTTGATTGGTTCGAATGTTAAAAGTTTTGGACAGTTTAAATGAAAAAAGTTAACGGACCGAAACAATAATAGGCTAGTTCAAAGCTTGTTCCCCAAAAATTGGCCAAATCGTTTGTTAGTTTTGACTTATTTTTAGCAAAATTCGGTTCGATTTAGTTTAACTAAATTCAATAAAAAAATTTATACATTCAGAATTCAATTAATTTAGATCAGATACAGTTCTGTCATAAAGAACATGGCCTAAAAGCCCTATCTTTTTTACTAAACTTCAATCAATTCAATATAATAACATTCATTTCAGCGAGAAATTTTAGAATACTCCTGGAGTACGGGTGACGTGGTACTCTGGACATATAATTCGATGACACGTCATATTGGTTAGTATTTAGGGTTCATCATTCAGGGTCTAGGGTTTAGTTTTTAGGATCTAGGATTTTTATTTTTGGATCTAAAATTTTATATAAATAATTAACTAAGAATTACATTTTAATTAATTACATATTGTCAAAATCATATTGATTAATATGACACATGTCAATTATTTATTGGTTTAGAGTACCACGTCATCGTGCTCCAAGAGTATACTAAAATCTCTCCATTTCAGCCTAACAAATTCAATTCAGTATGAGTTAATTAAATTTGCTTTAATTTATCTTAAACATCATTCCAAAGTGGCTCACTTTGAGTTTTAATTTATTATTAGTATGTTGTTTGTTTTTTTCTTTTTCCATCACGGATGCCGAACCTATAAAGCCGACTAATTTGAATTTAGGGTTAGCCTAAAAATTATAGTATTTAAACTTTTCTTAATCGTTGTAGTGGGATCAATTCACAGACTTTCTTATCAAACGCGGTGCCATGCTACCACTTTAAATTTTAATTTATTATTAGTCTCTTGTTTGTTTAGGGAGTATAATAGAATATATTTTACACCTTGTTGACTCTGTTGCAGGAATGACTACTTGGAGTTCCTTATTATGATTAAGATTCTTGGCCCCCCTAATCCGTTCCCCTGGAATTGAGTAGGAGAACTAAACTGAAATGAACTAAATAAATTAAAGGGTAATTTTTTCAAAAACCTATACATTTACCGATTTTGTCAAAATGGTGTTTGTGTTTATTTTTGTGACAAAATAGGATTGTGTTTAGCTCCGTTACCCAAAATGCGGAAAAATTACTAATGATGTTAAATGTGATGACGTGACAAGATGGTTTTAGTGTTAACTTATTGGTAAATTTCTAAAAAATTCGCGTCTTTACAATTTTAAAGTGTGAAAAATAAACTTTTTATATCATAACTAATAAATTAAGACCATAATACTCCTTGCCACATCATCAAATTTAACACCGTTAATGATCTTTTCGCTTTTTGGATAATGACGCTACACAATCCTTGTTTTGTCAAAAATAAACACAGATACCATTTTGACAAAACTGATAAACGCAAGGCTTTTTTTAAGAAATTACCCTAAACTAAATCAAACTTAGTTGAATATTTTGAACTTAACTAAATTTCTGTGAATTTTTTTTTTTTGACAACAAATTTCTGTGAATTTAAGATAAGGAATAGGACTTTAATTAGCATGATTATTCAAAATATCATTCTATTCATTGATATTAAAATCTCAAGTTGACAAAAACTAATATGTGAAAAAATGTTATTTTACACTATATTTCTAATTTGGTCATGTTGAACTGAGCTAGATTGGCTAAATTGGCCGAATGAGTTATGAAGTTTGCTAAATTGAACTTTTTTTTTTTTCAAAGAACATGCTCTGAAACTGTAAAACGAAACAATATTGATATAAAATTATGGTTGAACTAATCTTAAGTGAATTTGCTGAATTGACTATATGACTGCATGCTTAATGAATTTTTCTGAAATTTCTTGAATTGAATTGAATTTTATTGAATTTAAGTCATAATATCATTACAAAATTGAAAAACTACATTAAAAGTATAATATTATTACAATTGAACTCTTTAAAGCTTTAACATACAAATATGCTTGTGTATATATTTTTTTGAGTTGAATATTACTTATAACTTTTAAGTATAAGATCATGGAGAATTCTCAACCTTAACTTCTGTTAATGTCTTAATAATTATGTGTTACTGTGGTGTTCCCTTTCATTTTTTTTTATAGGAACATATGCAATGATGTTAATTAAGATGACATTAAAAACATAGAAAAAAGAAACCTTGTAGCATTACTAATAAGAGTTAGTACAAGTGGTAAGACACTCTATCTTCTACTTGAAAGGTTTGAAGTTCGAGTCTCTGCTTCGTCAAAATTTAGCTCTTATTGGTAGGCAAATTTGTAAACTCCACTGTAAATTATCATCGAGGTCTGTCGAGGTCTGTGGTTTGCCTTGGCCTTGTGAGTAGGTAAGCAATACCCTTAACTAAACTTTTTGTTATCATAAAAAGAAAAAAAACCTTGTAGCATTTGCCCAAAATCTTAGCATGTTGTTTGGCTTCGTATGAGCTTATCTCTTCTCATTACGTTTTTTACTGATGCTCCAGTTCATATGTCAATTTTCGATGCCTCCATGCAAGTTTTGGTTTCTATCACATTGTTACCTCGGAATTGTAACCTGAAATCCACGTAAGCTATAATCACTGCAAAATAGCAAACGTTAGCCTAAAGGAGGCCGCTGACTGGTGACCCCTCTCCGATGCTAAAGTCAGTAAGATTCGTGATCAGAAAAGTAATTAACTCAGAGCTTGAGTCAAGAATAATGTACCTTAGATTGTAGAAATCTTGCATATTTATAGTAGTTTGATCATGAATCCGTATCCTAGTAGTATTAGGACATATCAAGAATCACGCCCGTTTAGGCCGGTAATCATAGTCCTAATTAGCTTGAACATTCCTAACTGATTTGGGAGACTAAACAAGAAACATAGTCCTCGTAGGAGAGATCTTTCTCCTAGCTTTGACTATTCAACGCACGTCTAGGTGGACACTAAGACTATTCAACATAGCTTCTTTGTCCTACGTGGCTCTAACGCAAGTGACCATTGGTCCACGTGTCATGTAAAATATTGGGTGATAACAAAAGCCCCCCCAAAGTATAAATAAGCTCTTGTAGGGCTTAAGCTCGAACCCATCTGGTTTAAAACTCTTAAACGGCTTGAATAAACTGAAGCCCATTTGACAGGCCCGAAATGCTTAATAAATTGTTTCTGGCCCATCCATAAACTGTCTTTAAGTCCAACCATAAATTTTGCACGCTGCATTTAAACTACTCACACTTGGCAACAAGCGTGATCTTTTGTTTACTTCCCTCCAAGCAAACGAAAGGTCTCTTTTTCAAAAATGTCTTAACCGCCTATAAAACCCATTCATCCTTCATTTCCAGATTTTCACGCTCTCAAGGTTTCTCAAGCAACCTAATCTCCAGATTCCGAGAAAGTTCTACTCCGTTCATCCGTAAGTATCCGTTTCCAGGTTTCATCTTTCTCTTAGCCATCGCCTCGTCATCTGTCCCTTCGAATTCTTCAAACCCCAGCCCAAACCTTGACCCCACTGCTTTCCTACGGAGACGACGCCAGATAATGGGCGATTGGGCTAATGAAGATGTTGAAATTTCCAGGGAAACCATGGAACTAATTAGACCTCAACCCAGACCTATTCCAAACGCTATTCCCCCAAGAAACCGTATCCCAGAGCAAGGGGCATGGAGAACCACTCTGCCACAAGAGAACTCCAAAATCTGTACATAAAGCCACCTAAAATCCCTCAAAGATAAATTCCCAGATCTGAATGACCTAGACTGCTCAATTCCCTCCAAAGACGATAAGATGTATACTGGAGATGGTCGAAGATTCGCTGCCCTCGAGCGCCTAATGGAGTTTGGAATGAGGTTTCCTCTTCCTGAGGTAGTGATTGACATTCTCAACGAATTCAATCTTCGCCCCGCCCATTGTCCCCAACTCCTGGCTTGAATGATGGGGCTAGCTCGAATCTGCGAAGATCTGGGAATTCTCTTAACCGGGAACCTTTTCAAGTATATGCGTACTCCTATCAAAGCCTCTGGCCATACATGTGTCACCTTCAACGCCATTCGAGGACCTAAATCCATCATCCGAGACAAGTCCTCGTCTCACTGTGGATACAAGCAGAGATGGATTTGGGTTGGCCCTGCCTCGAGCGACCTTGCATGGCCATTCAGAGTGGACTTCAACGAATTTCCTACAAACCCTCGTTCCTGGAGGAACCCTGCAAAGGATGTTGTGCTCTCGAAAGAGGAGGTTATGTCTTTTAACATGCTGATGAGATACCGTCCACCGACCCAACCCACGATCGAGAAATTTGTCTCAGTATATCGTAGTGGCAGACCTATTGCAGGGGTCGATGAGGAGGGGAAAATCCACTATTTTCCTTCACCAGAAATTAATAAAATCTTCTGTGGCGAAAAGATTGACCTTTCAATAGACCCTAGTAGGACTTCTTCTTCTTTAACTCAAACTTATAAAATATTTCTATGTGCAGGCTTGAAATGGCACCTAAACTGTCTTTAAAACAACAACTTGCAGCACAACGTCTTGAGGCGCTCTCTAGACAAGCTGGTGTTCCTCGAGCAGTTCCTGTCCCGAAGTCTCAAAAAGTGAGACAAGCAAAGGTCAAACAAGCCTTTGCAACCGAAGCGTCTGCTGCTAGGACCACTGAAGTCGACACATCAACCTTGCAATAAGGTCGTGCATCGGACACTGCTGCCTCCCAGCCTATAACAACTGAGGCTGTCAATCCTGCGATAGTCCCAGGTATGCGTTTGTTGCTCGATTCTATTTCTGAGACAGTCAATTTCTGCTTTTGTCTTGAATTTCTTTTTCTTGTCCTCAGTTGAGGAAAACAGCTCCTCGAGCTCGAGGGATGACCTTCCTTTGAGGGAAAGGATGCATCGGGAGAATCTACCTCCTCTTGCTTCAGGGAAAAAGGCTCGAACCAAACAATCCAAACCCTCCCGACCGTTGCCACAGGGTAATCAACCCTTAAATCCTCCGCCTTCAAATCAACCTTCAAATCCTCCGCCTTCAAATCAACCTCCAAATCCTCAACCCGCAGCTTCCTCACAAAAATCCAAAACTTCGACCTCTGAGGAGCCCTCGAGACCTACTGTGACGTCTAACGTCACCTTGGATCCTTTAAAACGTCCTCGAGAGGGTGAGAGTGGCTCGGGAAGTTCCCCTCCTTCCAAAAGACAAAGATGCCACGAGGAACCGCTGGCTAAATGCCCTGAGATCATCAACACTCCTATGCGAGAGATGAGTGAGGATGAGATTGGAATGTTTGAGCAGTTCCAACTACAAAATGTAAGTAACTTTGCTTCGTCTAGTGTGAAATTCTTTGATTTCATTTGACTTACATATTCTTCTTCTTTCTAGTTCTGGAAGGCTCGATTTCCGATGGTCTCATTGAGCAATCCCCTGATTGTAGAAGACATTGCCTATACCACCCTTGTTCCTGAGGAAGGGGAAAAAGCGAGGCTCTGACTGATGAGGAGTTGATTCGACTTGCTCGGGTTCGCGAGGCGAAGGTAACCCTTACTAGCTTCTTTTATTGATTTTATATCTTTAAACCTCGATCCTTACATTGATTCCTTTGTCTCTAGTCGATGGCTGCCACCAATCTTTTAATCCACAGATTCGAGTCTCAAACTCGTTCTATGAACGAGTATTTCGAAAAGTGGGATAGAGTGGAGGATGAGCTAGAAGAAGCAAAGAACGAGGTTGCACACCTCAAGGCTGAGTTGGCACTAGCGAAGGAAAGAGAAAGAGAGATTGTTCTCGAGAAAGAGAATGCAAGGGTCGAGACAATGAGGTGGCAAGGCCGCTATACGGTGCAAGGCCGCGCGTATCAAGACGAATGCAACGACATCTGCGCCACTCTTGCTCTCGTTCAAGCTGATGCAATCTCTGCCTTGAAACAGGAGAAAGCCGAAAGAGCTAAACTCTTAAGCAAGTGCAATATGCTTCGCAAGGGGAATCTCCAGCTGAACCGTTCTTTGAACGAGGTCGGGGGAAAGAAGAAAAGATTGAGGAAGAAGATCGAGAGGGACTTAACTGAGTTCGAACGTCTCAACATCTGGAGGCTTTTGAGGTTCCATACTCGTGTTTGCCAGACTCTTAGGGAGAAATTCCCAGATATGTCTGAAGAAGACATGAGATTTTGGGTGAACCTAAGCGCACCCGAAGATGATGAGGACGCAGATGTCTTCCTCGATGATTCTTTTCCTCAGCCTGACACGAGTAATCCTATCCCAACAACGCCAATTCAAGCTATGCCAGGTCAAAGCAGCGATCAAGTTCCCTAGTTTAAATTCTTTGTAATCTTGTACTTTGTATACACGCTAGGAAGTTTAATATAAAGACTTTTCTCTATCTTACTTGTCTTATAATATTACGTCTAATACTCACTGTACAAGTAGTTTATAGAAGCTTGGTGTCGATTAAACTCTCTCTCTCCGTCTTTAAATTCTGATAACATCATACTTCGCATATGTAAATATTTCAACTATATTTGTTCGCAGCCCTCGTAGTTTCCCCCCCTTTGTTTCTGGTCGGGCTAACTCTTGTAGGGTGGATTCTTACCACGACGTACATAGGTTTGGTTATAATCGAAGCTTTCTAGCATGCAATAAGCTTGATTTTAAAGTGAACCAAAATGTCCAGTGTCGAATACTTAGAACAAGTTTCAAAATAAATCTGTGTGATGTCTATGTGTTTACTGTGCCTCGAGCATTTTTCATAAACAAATAATTCCAAAGCGATATCTAAATTAAACAGTCATAAATGAAAACGATGCCTCGAAGGCCTTTATTCAATAATAAATCCCAAGTTAAATTCTGAATTTAATAAAGATAACTTGAAACATGAAAAATCTCTAAAAATAAAATTTTCTAAGGGAGATTGCATTCCATGTCCTTAGAACCTCTGTTCCATCAAGATGTTGCAAACGGTAAGTGTGTGTTCCGACGCATTCTACGATTTGGAATGGCCCTTCCCACTTGATTCCGAGTTTGCCCTTGCCTTGCCTTGTGCTCGAAGCTGTTGTACTACGTAAAACGTAATCTCCTTTGAAATATTGTTGAGGTCTTACGCTTTTATCATAGATTCTCTTTGTTCTAGTTATGTAAGCCTCGATCCGAGCATGCGCCATCTCTCTCTTCTCCTCGAGGTCATCCAAGTTGTCTCGTTAAGTTCATTCCATTCCTCAGTGTAATGAAGAATTCTTGTGCTTGGAACCTTGATCTCGACGGGAAAAAAAGCTTATGTCCCATAAGTCAACGAGAAAGGGGTTTCTCCAGTTGCTGTCTTGGGAGTCATTTTATACGACCACAACACATGATACAACTCCTCGACCCAATTGGTTAACTTCTCGAGATGAGTCAATCGCTTCTTGATTTCCTCCATGATTGTTCGATTAGTTCTCTCGGTCATTCCGTCTGTTTGGGGGTGGAAGACAGAACTAAACCTTAGCTTGATTCCCGTTCTTTCATAGTAACCTCTAAACAAAACACTGTCAAATTGCTTCCCATTGTCTGTGATTATCGTGTTTGGCAACCCAAAACGATATACAATATTATTCTTGACGAACTTCACAATTTGCTAAGCTGTTATCGATGAGACCGCCTCGGCTTCGACCCATTTTGTGAAATGATCGACTGCGACGATAACATACTGCTTCTTATTGGTTGAGATTGTGAATTGCCCAACAATATCAATGCCCCACGTGGCGAATGGCCAAGCCACCTTGATGCCTTCCAAGCCCGAGACTGGACTTTGTAAAACTGGGGCATGGGCTTGGCAAGTGCCACACTTCTTTACAAACTCCATTGCATCGTTGTTCATTTGAGGCCAATAATAGCCCAACAACCTTGCCTTCTGAGCTAAAACGTTCCATCCCTCGTGAGCACCACATGATCCTTCATGGATTTCCTCCAAGATCTTAGCTCCTTCCTCGATCCCGACGACCTTGAGCCATGGTTGAGAGTAAGATCTTCTAAACAGGTTTCCGTCAACTACTTTGTACCTGCTCGATTTTCTCACAATCTTTGGATGTTGAGATTTATCTTCTGGAAGTTTCCCCTCATACAAGTACTCGAAGATTGGCCAATACCATTCATTGCCTCGATCTGTAATCAATACCTCATTGGAATCGATGCTTGCACAAGGAACAACTTGTACATCACAAGGACACAAGTGGGGGTTAGAAGGATCTGAAGCTAACTTAGCCAAGTAATCAGCTTCCATATTTTCTTCTCTCGGAATCTGTACTATCTCAATCTTGCAACCCATGAGTTCACATTCTTCGATCATGCGCTTCACAAGTTCATGGTATTTCTTCATTCGAGCGTGCTTAGCTTCCCATGAGTTCCTAATCTGATTGGTTGCCAAGCCTGAATCGCTCTTGATAACTGCTTTGTCTGCTCTTATAATTTTCACCAAACGCAGCCCGAGCAATATTGCCTCGTATTCTGCTGCATTGTTCAAATAATCAAACCCCAAAGTAGCAGCGTGTCTAAACACTAAACCATCTGGACTCCGGCAAAAAACGCCAATTCTAGATTGACTCTTATTTGCACTCCCGTCTACGAAGATTTCCCAAGTATTTAATACTGGCTCTGTTTCGTCCTCGGGTGGGATTTCAACGAGAAAATCAGCAAGGACTTGCGCCTTCTTCGATGGCCGAGGCTCGAAACGTACATCAAACTCAGTTAATTTTATAGACCATTCCGTCAGTCTCCCCGAGGTCTCAGGTCGAGATAATATCTTCCTGAGTGGGGTATCTGTTCGGACAATTATGGTATAACTGAGAAAGTAATGTCTTAGCTTTTGAGCAACAATATACACTCCATAAGCTAATTTTTCCATCTTAGGGTACCTTGACTCTGCTCCTCGAAGCACACTGCTTACGTAATAGACTGGGTATTGTACTTTTCCTTCATCTTCTTCTCGCACTAAAACCATTCCAATGCTCTCCTCGCCCACGCTTATGTATAAGTATAAATTTTCTCCTTTCACAGGTTGACTTAATAAAGGTGGGGAAGCTAAAAACTTCTTGAGATCCTCGAACGAGGCTTGACATTCATCTGTCCATTCGAAGTCTTTTACTCCCTTAAGACTTTTGTAAAAAGGCATGCATCGCTTAGCTGAGTAAGAAATAAATCGACCCAGAGCATTGATCTTTCCGTTTAACACTTGTACTTCACAAACACTTCGAGGCGGTTGAAGGTCAATGATAGCTTTGATTTTGTCCGGATTTGCCTCGATGCCTCGTTTAGAGATCATGAAACCCATGACCTTGACAGAGTTAATCCCAAAGGTGCATTTTTCGGGATTGAGCTTCAAACTGTACTCCTTCAAAATCTTAAAGACGATCTCGAGATCATTAGCATGATCTTCAGCTTTTTTACTCTTAACTATCATGTCGTCAACGTAGATCTCGACGTTCTTTTCAATAAGCTCCTTGAACATCTTGTTGACCAATCTTTGATATGTCGCTCCTGCATTCTTTAAACCAAAAGGCATTACTTGATAACAATAAGTACCTTCGGGTGTAATGAAGCTCGTTTTTTCCATATCTTTCTCGGCCAACGGAATCTGATGAAAGCCCTCCTTTGCATCGAGGAAAGAATACACCTCGTAACCAGCCGTCGAGTCTACTAACATATCAATACATGGCAACGGGTAGAAATCCTTGGGACATGCTTTATTCAAATTGGAGAAATCGACACACATTCTCCATTTCCCATTCGCTTTTTTGACCAGAACTACATTTGAGATCCACTGTGGATAATGGACCTCCTTGATTCTTCCGAATTCGAGCAATTTTTCAACTTCACCTTTAATGAACTGTTGTCTCTCCGCCCCCTGGTTTCGTTTCTTCTGTTTCACAGGATTGTAATCTGGGTCAATGTCTATCGTATGCTCCATGACGTTCCGAGATACTCCCACAGCCGATGTCTAAGCAAAGACATCCTTATTTCCCTCGAGCGCTGTGACAACAGTCTTCTTTGAAATTTCCTGCAGTTCTACCGAAACCTGTACAATCTTTCCTTCTTCTAAAGTTACAGTTTCAATTGTATCAACTAGCTCGCCACGCTATTTGACTTCCTCAACCAAGATACGCTCCTGAGGAACGATGCCTAACGAAGTCATATAAGTATGCCTCGCTACAGTCTGGCTTCCGAGTGCTACTGTCATACCCTTTTCTGTGGGGATCATCCATGCTAGGTAAAAAAGGGATGATATTGCACCTCGACTACTTGAAATTAAAGGCCTGCCAATAATTAAGTTATAAGCAATGGGTGTCTCAATCACCAAAAATTCTGTCACTATTTTCCACCTATTCGTGGTATTCCCTATTTCGACATCTAGCTGAGTTTCCCCAAGCAGCTGTACGGGATGTCCACTAATACCCACCAAAGGTGAAGAAGAAGGTGTCAAACGACCCGAAACTAGCCCGAGCGCCTCGTAGGCTTTTCTTGTGATGATATTTGCTGAACTTCCCGTGTCCAACAAAGCCCTTCTCATTGTAAAACCTTCCACTTGCATCTCGATTACTAAAGCATCATCATGAGGATCGGTTGGTCTACCTTTCAAAGATCCGAAGTCGAAGATCTTTGAAATCTCATCAGTTCGCCTTCGTTCTTCAATTGCTCGCTTCCTTTTAGTTGTACGATCTGTGGACGATCCTCCCATAATCACATTTATAACCCCTCGAGGGCGCTTTTCTCCCTCTGGTTCCGGGGTCTGCTCTTTATACTTCTGGAAAAAGTTCTTTAATTTACCTTTGGCCGCCATCTTATCCAACTCCTTTGCGAGATGTTCACAATCCTCTGTATCGTGACCTTGCATTTTATGAAAAGCACAATACTTTCCATTGTACTTGGGTTTTCCCTTGGGAGGGTATCGAATTTGTTCTTTCTGTTCTTCGACCCACATTAGAACTTGAGCCCTCGGAGCTGGGAGTGGGATTCTGTCCCTTTTATCAAAAGGCTTCCTCTGCCCTTCCCGAGGTCTGTCCCACCTGTCTGAGCTCCGGCCATTGCTGCATTCAATACCTCGATCCCTATCTTGCACCTCGGACTTGACCGCTTTTGGCCGTCTCGAGGGCTCTTCCTGATGCTCATCCCATACTACATATGATTTTGCCATTGTCATCAAAGCATGAAAATCATCTGGTCGTTCTGTCATAATTTTCATCTGAAGATCCCAATTTCGGCAGTTTTCCGCCAAAGTCTTTCGAGCGGAAGATATGATGAGAGGCTCCACTTTTAATGCAACATTGTTAAAGTTATGCAGGTACGAATCTAGGGTCTCATTCTCATCTCGTTGTACCCTAAGTAGGTCATCGACCGTCTTCTTTTCTGGTATCGCAATGACAAACTGAGCTTTGAAACTAGCTGAAAGCTAGTTCCAATTCTTGATCGATCCTGGGGGAAGGCAGTCGTACCACTGCGCCGCTGTTTCCTTCAAAGTGGTCGGAAAAAGCTTACACATGAGTGCATCATTAACAGGGGTAGCGAGGAGTGCCCTTCCAAAACTTTTAACATGCATTACTGGGTCGGAATCTCCACTGTATCTATCAAAGCTCGGGTATTTAAAGCACGTAGGATAGGACGCCGCCAGGATCTTAGCACAAAGTGGGCTGTCTTTATCCTGGATTGGCCATTCCTCGTCTCGAGGACTTTCATCAAAATCTTCTCGAGCCCGGTTCCTCTTCCTACGCATTTTCCCCTCTCGGGAGTCTCTCCTTTTAACCTCAGCAGCCTCATCTCGCTCCTTGAGAGCCTTCGTGACCCCCTCAGCTAAATCTTTATCGAACTGATCGACTAGTCTTTTTTGCTTTCGTTTAAGCTCTTCCACCTCGGAACTTGCTCCTCGCGTTTGACGATGCTTGGGATCTCGGCTCCTTGAGGAACTTCTTGATGACCTAGAGTCCTCATCATAATTGAGCCTTTTCACCACTCCAGGTGAAACTTTTCTCGCATATGGCTTCCGACGAGATTTTAGCCTGGGAGGAGTTGTGACCGTTCTGCTGATCTCTCTCGTCTTGGCGTCCTCTCTCTGTCTTCCGAACGATTTCTTCGATTCGAAGACGCTGTGACACTACGAGAACGCTCTGTATTCCTAGAGCGTTTTACACCTTGAGAGTGATCTCGAGGTCGCTCTGTGAGAATACGCTTGTTCAACTCTTCCATTTGATGCTGAAGAAAGTCGATGGTTGATCTGTCATTGACTCTCCTGAGGGCTACTTCTGCTGCGGCCCTGTCCATCCACTTTCGCTTCTCAGGATCATCAGTTCCTGACCATTCGTACATCCTGTTCAAAGCCTCATCCTCGTCTACCTGGATAATTACATTATTAGTAGCTATGTTCTCTGTGTTATTAGCTTGGTTTTGTCCGGGCTGATCATTCTGTTGATCACCCGGTTGCTGTTCTTCAAAGGTCACCATGTTCGTCGCCAGAATCCTTATTTAAAAGATTCCACGCTCACCGCACCAATTTGTTACCTCGGAATTGTAACCTGAAATCCACGTAGGCTATAATCACTGCAAAATAGCAAACGTTAGCCTAAAGGAGGCCGCTGACCGGCGACCCCTCTCCGATGCTAAAGTCAGTAAGATCCGTGATCGGAAAAGTAATTAACTCAGAGCTTGAGTCAATAATAATGTACCTTAGATTGTAGAAATCTTGCATATTTATAGTAGTTTGATCATGAATCCGTATCCTAGTAGTATTAGGACATATCAAGAATCACGCCCGTTTAGGCCGGTAATCATAGTCCTAATTAGCTTGAACATTCCTAACTGATTTGGGAGACTAAACAAGAAACATAGTGCTCGTAGGAGAGATCTTTCTCCTAGCTTTGACTATTCAACGCACGTCTAGGTGGACACTAAGACTATTCAACATAGCTTCTTTGTCTTACGTGGCTCTAACGCAAGTGACCATTGGTCCACTTGTCATGTAAAATATTGGGTGATAACACACATATTTAAAATGCCTAATTTATGTATTCCTTGCTTAATTGTGAAACTGATAGAGGCGAGTGGCTTACCAAACTTTTGTTTGGTCCATCGAGAAACTATAAATTCGAAAATGTATAAATTACAATAATAATAATTCTAATGATTTTGATGGGAGATCATGCTTTACATTAATCCATATCTAATTTTGGATGCTCAAAAATCTACATAAAACACATAAAAAAGCATCATATAGAGAGGTAAAAAAACCATTCAAACTTCAATACCACATTAAAGTTAAAACTGCATTCTACCTTTCATCGAATTTCAGAGCCGTTTAATAAAAATCCATATATATTGTACAATGGCCTGAACATTGTTAGCTTTGAAACAAAAATCACAAGCCCAACTTCAAGACATATGAAATTGAAATATATGTTTAAATAAGATAAAAAAGAAAGAAATATATGTTTAAATTTCTGTTACATATTAAAAAAAGAAAGAACAAAAAGAAAGGTGCATCATTTGTTGATGAATCCAGACATAAAAATCCATTTACATTTGTTGTGTTGTAATTTTGATATAAAACCTCAAAAATTCTAATATGAATTGGACTCATTAAGGAGATTGGTTATGTGGTGCTGCTACTATTTTTGCATGTAACTAAAATTGTCTTATTCCATCATTTCGTGCTCAGCATCTCCATATACTTATACTTCATTTGAGCATGTTCATCACATGGATATGATAATAGAATATTGAAAATGAAAATTACGCTCAAGCACACCCCATGTTATTTCAGCTTTAAAAGATCTTAATTTGATCACCACCATCCTCCACATCAACTTTCAGTGACAAATTCTCAGTAGAATGTGAATAGAAGTATACCAAAATAATGAGTTTCAATCGCCAATGTTACGAAATGAACATTCTAATATGCATTTATAGTCTTAAGAAAAATCTCTTACCCCATCCTTTTAACTTCATTTGAGAAACTGAAAAATGTGATTCAATAATCATTATCAATCCAATACCAAATTCGAATATGATTTATTTATATAAAACGTCGTTTGAGAAATCGAAAAGTATGATTCAAATTCAATAAAACAATTATTCTAACTTCATTTATTAAATATAAATAAACTGTTACTAAAATAAATGTCAACCAAAATCTGAGGAATTTGTAATCCTTTGCTGGAGCACCTGTACATTGTACTAGGACTTACTTAGCTTTAAAAGGTAGGTATCATCTAGCTTACACTGTTACTTTATTCATTCCGACGTTATCCAGCTGGATCGATCGGTAAACAGAAAAACTAAAAACGTTTTATTGGCTACAATGCCTTTTGTATGATTATGAATATTGAAACTCATTAGGGTGGGTTTATTGTTTAGAATTCATTTCGAGAGAAAAAAATCTTGAAAAAATGATTTACTCTCCAATTTTATGAAAATTACACATAATCAAATTTGTTGATTTGGCTACATTTTAGCTCACCATTTTATCAGCTTTTAGATAGTTTAGGATTTGTGGGAGATTTTTCAGTTTATTTTAATTCTAGTTGCATTCAATTTGATGTGAAATTATAAACTCCAACTGTATTATATACTCAATAAACAACGAATTGCTACTTATAATTTTTAAAGTATAATAAAAAATAAAAAATTACAATTTGTCTTTTTACAATTAAAGCAGCACATAACAATGTATAGTAAAATCTCTGAATTTGGTCTTGCTGTGGTGTTGCAGATGAAATGGAGATACATACTTTTCTGTAATGTCGAGGAGCTGCTGCAATTTGGGAGCAAGCAAAGCTTCCCATTCGGCTAGATAAAGTGCTGGTTAGAAATATGTTAGACTGGTTCGATTTTTGTGTGAAGAATTTGTCAATAGCTGATCTTGAGCGTGCTCTTACAATTGCTTGGTGGATTTGGTGTAGGCGAAACAAAATGGTTCACGATAATATCTGGTTGGAAGCTCTCTTTGTTCTTGAGAAAGTTGAGTGTTTTATTACAGATTTTGAACAGGCTACAGGTTCGTTATCCTCAATAAATGAACCTTTGCCTCCCTCGAATAATGCTGATCTCGATCCTGAAAAAGTCTGGCATCCCCCCCCCAAATTAAAATGAAATACTGAACTGTTAATCTAGTCACCTAATGAAACAAAATTAGAAGCTTTAGACATATTTTTCTACAAATTACAAACATTTTTTCCACAAAAGTAAAATAAAACTGACATAATATTATTCAAGTACAGATTTTAATTCCACAAACATTAGCTATATGGAGGAGTAACAGGAATCAAGTAGAGCGGATTTTTTCTTTTGATCACAATTGCAAAAGTCTCGGACATGTCAAAATTCTCTAACTTCATTTGATTAGGAAGTTTCCAATCAAAATCACACAATAATTTTGCTAAAGGAAGCTCGAGGTTTGCAATGCCCAACTGAATGCCAGGACATATCCTCCTTCCAGCACCGAATGGAATAAATTCGAAATTACAACCCTTATAATCAACTTCACTGTCAATAAATCTCTCCGGATAAAACTTTTCAGGTTCTATCCAATGTTGAGCATCCCTTCCTATTGCCCATACATTAACAAGGACTTCGGTTTTCGCGTTTATAGTATACTCATTAATTTTGCATTCCTCTCCAAACAACCTTGGAATAAGTGGTGCGGGTGGATGTAACCTCATTGTCTCTTTAATTATTGTTTTCAAGAATTTTAACTCGTGAATAACGGATTCGTCGAGCTTTCCATTTTCAATACATACCTTTCGTACTTCTGCTTGGGCCTTTTTCATTACATTCGGGTTTTTAATCAACTCTGACATCGCCCACTCTAACGCTAATGCAGATGTGTCCGTAGCGGCAGCGAACATGTCCTTAAATCATTATTTTTTATAGTTAGCTATAGTGGAATATATAAGCAATAAATAACGGTAAATAATTTATTAGTCCATATATTATGACTTTACTGTTGAATGTATTGAATGAAGGACTAAATATATATTTTTTAAAATACAACGACTAAATAATATGTTAGTTAACATGTATGGATTAATAAACTAACCAGAGTGATTGCTTTGATTCCGTCGGATGTTAAAAGGGAATCGGGATTTGCTTGGAGTTCCAAAAGAACATTTAGGAGATTATTGGCTTCAATTTGGCCTCCTAATTTTGACTCTTCTTTGTGTTCTTTAATGATGTCTTCCAACAATTGATCAACTTCTTTATGCAATTTCAAGAGACTAGAATTCGTCCCCGCTATTACATGAATGAATCCAAGTGAAGGAAACATATCGAGCACCGTGAAACCTGCGACCGCCTTCATTACTCGAGCGATCACTCGTACCATAGCTTCTTCATTTTTGTTCTTCCGCCCGATGATTGTTCTTGATGCAATCGAATTCGTCAAAGAAAAGACCATCTCGCTGAAGTTGATTGTCGACCCCACGTTGGAATGAACATATTGAATGAAATTTGATACCTCTTGTTCCCGGATTGATCTAAAAGATTGCACTCTTTTCGAACTAAGCAACTCTAAGATGCAAAGTTTTCGCATTTCTCTCCAGTATTCACCATATGGAGCAAAAATAATGTCTCGACGATTGTAGAAAAGGATGTCGGATACGGAAACCCGACACCTATAGCTTACCTTGATGTCATTCTCTTTAAAGAGTTGTTTGGCAACTTCGGCAGAAGAAACAACCACGGTCGGAACTTGCCCGAGTTGAAGTTGCATTAAAGGTCCATGAACTTTGGCAAGTTCGGCTAGGCGGCGATGAGGTAGTAAACAGACAAGTTGGTGGAGGTTTCCGATGAGAGGTAATTTGGGTGGCTGTGGAGGTTGATTTGAAGTTTGGGATTTCTTTTTCTTGTTCCATATAAGCAGCACTATTATAATTAGGAGGAAGTTCAAAAGTATTGGGGACAAAAATGAGAAAAATTCTTTCATTTTGGATGAATATGGAAATGAAAGATTTCTTGACTTGTTTTGTGTAATTCTAGAGTGGAAGCATACTGGGCTTTATAGGAAAATGTAAAACCAGAGATTGATATCTATGCAAAATGAATCTCAGCCATTGAGAATATTTCAAACTTATTTTTTCTTTGATTAAATTAAGTTCAATTTGTTCTAACAAATTTAATTTCAGTTTAAAAGGCCTAAATTTTAAAGAAGTAGACGGAAAAGAGGCGATTGCCATCGCAATTGTAAACATAGACATTTCGATTAAGTCGACACTTTCAAGACGATCCACTCAAATTCTTAGAACCCAAAATAATAGTAAAAATGAAAAGTCATACGGCTAAAAAATTCCGATTAGCTTACCGGCGAAAACATAATATTTTTCCTATTACACCTTCATTTGTTGAGATTTAAAATATTTATTTTATTCTGATGTTGGTAAAAAGATGTTATTGCTCCTTTTGTTTATAACGAAACTATGTCATCGCATTTAATCTTCGAGAAGAAAGCCAAAATAGACAAATCAAATTTTTTAAACCAAAAGATCCAAATTTTTAAGAAGCAGCCTATCCTCTCTTGTTCTCTGACTACTTTCTTTTACTTTTTTTTTTTTTTTATCACAGTCAATAGCCAAGCTTTCATCATTGAAGAAGCAACCATGGCCAACACCCAACAAAATCCAATCAGTATAACTCCAACAAAAAATTCAGAACAAAATTCCCAATAACAAATCATACTATTTATATACAATCAGAATAACAGAGGAGCAGATTGATTATACATGATCCAAAAAATTATCAGGGCTAATGAATTCTACATGTGAATTAGTGTCACTCAGGATAATATAAATCAAGAAAAAAAAAAAAAAAAAAAGCCTTCATCAAGCCAACTATACATAATACTATATAACGACCTAAAAAAAGAAACAAGCATCATCATCTCTTCTTTTTTTGTGTAAGAGAAGTCGGTTTCGAGAACACTGACAAGTTCTTCTTGAGAAACCCTTTTGTTCTTGATGATTTCTTCTCTTTTAATACTTCTCCTGCATCTTTACTGCCATCATTATCATATGGTTCTTTGTCATCGTTGAACTTAATGTCTCTTAATTGCCTAAGCAATTCGTGGGCACTCGCCTTCGCTTTATCATTTCCATTCATCGATATAACGAACAAGGATGGAATTATTCCTTCACCCATTACCAACTGACAATACTGGACACGTTGAGCGATGGAAGCAATGCATCCATTTGTTTCCACAACAGCAACTTTAGCCTCTTCTACGACACACAAGTTTTTCAGTAGAGCTATATAATGTCTTGCAATACTTCCATCGTTTATGAAAGGAACTAATTTCGGTATGCACTCCAAATATACAATATGGGTACATATCTCACTGCTTGACGACAAATTATGCAGAATCTTTACAGTAAGTTCCTGGTGTTCTTTGCTCTTGGAGTTGAGGATATGTAGAATAGGAATGAGAGCACCAGATGCAGCAATTCTGGATCTGCAACGTGGTTCACTAGATAATAGTTCGAGTAAGGTGAGACTTTCTTCAGTTACTTCTGAACTAAGAAAAGACACCAACAAACAAAATGCATCTTCTTGCAAGTATGACATCCCACTCCTGCATGGAAAAATTCAAATTTACATCTCAAATATATACAATGCAAACTGTAACATCAAAAACAATTGCAATAAAACAAGAAAAATAAATAAAGACAGACATACCTATTCCTGGTCACAAATGCAAGTAACAATTGACATCCAGCTCGCTGTGCTGTAACATCATGTCGATCATGTGAATCTCTTAGAAATATAATTAAAGGATCAACACAATTTTAAGATGAGATAGAATAAGAAACTTCATCACTGTACTGCAATAGGCTTTTAACCTCGTCAACCCTTTTGCATTGGGGATCCCAATGGAGCACAGAAAGTCCAGTCAAAAACTCAGAATTGGTGTCATGTTTACGTGCAGAAGGCTGGAATCTACGGCAATCATCAGTTTTGCCTGTTAACATCAAACTAGACCTATCTGCAAACTTAATGACTGAAGAATCCAAACTGTAACTAGAACCTAATGACCCAATAGACATACTCCTCACGTCGTCTGGAAGGTGCAGATCATTCATAGAGATGCCTAAACTAGCCATGGATGTAGAAGATATCTCAAATGTGCCAAGTTTGACAACTCGGGTCAGAAATCGTGACTTCGTACTTTTTACACCACTTTGATATTAGGTTCTTAACAGAGCATACACATTGAGAACATACACATTGCAACTTCTGCCCTTTCATCTTTAGGGAAGAAAGAAGAAAGCAAAAACAAAAGTTGTGCCCTTTCATTTTTAGTATTACTGTGCAGCAAGGGCACTATATCGGACATATTCTTAACAGAGCTTATAAATTACCAGAAAACACACACGCACTGTAATTGTAAAATACAAATCTATCACTTTGTTTCATAAAGTTGTGCCCTTTCACTTTTTGTATTACTGTCCAGGACATGTTTCTGTGGAAATTGCAAAAAACATGCCCGGAGATGCTGATTATGCTTGTTGGATGATCTGCCCAGTCTCAGCTTTCTTTGTTTCCTGCTAAAGTCACATTTCTCATCTCACATTCGCATATGTAATAAACTCTCGTGAAGTAAATTGAAAAGGCTGATGGGGAAATGGGTTCCTGCAATATAACATTTAAAAACCTTGAATAACAGCTTCAGCAATTTAAGAAAAGGAATTAAGTCTAACTCACGGTCGAGGCCCATAAACTTTGATTTGCCGCACATGAGTATCCCTTCCATTAAGATGATTTGATAGCACAGCAATTTGTAGCATAAAAGTATTCACAAAAGTTCCCCTGCCAAAAGAATCATGGAAAAGGTCAACTCTTTGGTTATTTTTCTTCAGTCTTCTCTGGTGTAATTTTTGTCATTATCACAATAAACCAGAGAACATCCTCTGGGTTCAGTGGCATGGAAATAATACTCTTTTTAATCAAATCTCACTAATTTCGGAAGAAAAAGAGTGTATAGATACACTGAAGGTTCAGATTATCCAACAAAACAACTTCCATCCTAGACTGCATATCCAACCTTTCCAGCATATTTCCAATTTGGTTAAGTACTTCCATTATCATGCTTTCAAAGTATTTCCAAAGTAATATAAAAGGACCAGTAAGAACTTCCCTCAATAAGGCCCTATTTGTTAACAGGAAAATTTTATACTGGAAAATAATATATTTTCCGGTGTTTGGCTATAATACTGAAAAAAAATGGTAATTGAAGTCGAAGAAAAGAAGAATGGTGCTTGTGTTTGTGAAAATACAGTTCCAAAATTAGGAAAATGTTTCTCTTGCAAAAGAGTAAAACATTTTCCTCACTTTCTTCATATATTTTGTTGTTGACTAACCTAAGTTTTCTATTGACTTATTTCCTAAGCAAATAAACATTTGAAAATCACACAATACTTTCTGGAAATCAAACAGGGTAGGCCTAAAATGTCATTTTGAACCTTGATACAATGTTTCTGACTTCCAAGTCAAGAACACAATAAGCAAAGCAAGCTGATGCTCTCAGGATTGGGCCTCTAGATGCTATACTGTGAAAATAAATGACACTTTATGCAATAAGAGGAATTAGTAGCATTTCCAAATTTACATATTCAAGACCAGTTTTTGTGCGAGGTCTACTAAAATCAGGGCATGACGGAAGTTAATAACTACAAAGTGGATTAGTTGGAAAATTGTCTGTATTGGGAAAGATTCCTGCTTTCTCTTTACCAAGCCTCTAATCTTTCATTACAGCTAGCCTAGTAAACTTCTATCCTTACAGCAGATCTAGGTTCAGTTAGAGTTTTTATTCCTTGGTCTAGCCTACGTCCTGCTTTTCTTTTAGTAAGTCAGTTTCCATAGAAGAATCCGGAGGGTAGCATCCAGAGTTTATCTAAGCATGTGCTATTCACTTTAGTAGTTAGGCGCTAAGCCTGGCGTTGGCCTATTTTCAAACCCTTAAAAAAGGAATTGCTTCCACTGACCGAGTGACAGACGTAATTCAATGGGTTGAGTCAATCCAAGGCTGCTATCCACTGCGAGAAAGGAGATGGAACAACTCCAGATTAGAACTTGAAAGATGTTTTGTTTTCCTACTATGCTAAAAGAAAGAGTACCTAAGAAAGCGTACTCCCAGAACAGGCTCATGAAAGCAGGATGTAATGAACCTCATCCGATAAGCATGCCTCCCTCATTTAGAAGCCTTTACAAGCAAGAGGAGATTCCCCTCACGAGCAGATTCGATTCTACCCTCACATCGGGGACGGATATGAATTCAATTCTAAGTCGAAGAATGCCCATGAAGAGGGTCTTATTACATTACAGAATGTTGATGGGTGAACCCTAATGGGCTGTTATCGGTATTGAATGAGACTTAGGCATCCTTACATTAGCATCATCTAGACCAATTATGATTTTCAGGATGAGACATCAGTATATCAGTATATTCTTAGATTTGAACCATAACTTTGTGCATGACCAATAATAATGTGGAAGTAATAGTATCAACAAATTGTCAATGTATGTCAGGGAGACTTCAATCTCAGGACTAAAGACCATCATTGAGGATGTATTGCCTCTCAAAGTCAAACCCTTGATGCAATTTTAACAGAAAAGAAAATATTTCAAACCCAATTTTACCAAATACTCTTCAAACATAGTACCAACTAGAAAACAAACATGTCATACATATTCCAGCATATTCGATTCTCCAGGCATTGTAAATAATAGTTACCTAGGATCATTTCCAGACAAGGATAGATAAACCCAGCCAGTTGGCTTGACAAGCTCGACAGTCTTGATCTCCTTCAAGTTGTGAAATCCATCACCGGCACGAATAGATATCTTACTGGGGGTATAACTCTCATCAAGCTTAAAATCGACATAGACAACAACCAAGTGGAGTTTTTCTTTCTTCTGGAATTGAATGTTGACGAGATGAGGCTGAGCACCATCTGATCTAATAGAAAGAAAGAAAAAGAAATTGGTGAAAGAAAGATGAAAAAGATGATTAGGGTTTGGTGAAAAAGAGTTACTGCCAGAAGGTATCAAGATTATCGTCGCGGAGAGAAGAGACAGCATTGCCAGGTTTGGAAGAACTAACACTCCAAGCAGCTTTCTTGCCCATTTCTCTGAGAAAAGAATCAACAATGAGATGTTGATTACCGCCTACGATCTTTCCTTCTTCTTCTCCCTCTGCCATAACTAAAATACAATACCATCAAAACAAAACCCTTTCCTTTTAAACATGCAACAAATTATCAATTCATTTTAACTAACCTCAACTCACCAAAACCCTAAACTTCGAATTAAAGCAAGGGGAGCTCAGAAGAGCGCGCGCTAATTTCAATTTCCGAATTCGAAATATGAATAAATCATAAACCAACTCACCAATAATGTATCAATTATCTAACTGTAACAAAATCCTAATTTCATTAAATCTAAAAAGCCTTCATACATTCAGGGCTCCTTAATTTGTCCATTTTTTCATTTAGTCCCCAATTTAAGAGACAACCTATTTGCCAATGCTGTAAATGAGCCAAGCCGGGGCGAGCCTTGACATGTTCAAGCTTGATTTGCTAAAGATATATCGAGCTCGAGCCGAGCCCGAGCGTTACTTCGAGCCTTAAAAAGCTGTTCAGGCTTGGTTCGTTTAGTGCTCGTTTGTTCACTGTATTTTTGTGTTACCAACTTTTAATTTTTTTTTGGTAATACTAAATTTTAAATATTAAAAAACTTTAACCAAGTTATTTTTGGGCTTAATGCATATGCAGCTTCCTAAACTTGGTCAAAAAAGTCACTTTGCCCTCCCAACTTCTAAAACGTCTTATTAGCCCCCTCAACTTGTGCAAAATGATACACTTAGCCCTACCAACTTGTATAAAATGATGCTTTTAGCCCCCATATGTCCTATGTGGCGCTGATGTGTCAAAAATATTAAAATAAAGAGAGAGTGGAGAGGTGAAAAAAAAACAAATATCAAAAAGACAAGAAAAAGAAAATATCAAAAAAACCCTTAAATTTTATTTTATTTAATTTTACATCTCCATCTTCTTTTCTCTTTCTTTCTTTTCTGTAAAAATAATAATTCAAAGAGCATTTCGGCTACTGGATTTCTGAAATTCTAGATTCCAGTCGACTAAATTTTCAGAATCCAGCTGCCAAATTCAAAAATTCCAAATTTTGGCCCCCTAAATATGGCCGCCAAATTCTGGAATTCTGGAATCTGGCATCTGGATTTTAGATTACCGGCGGAAGGATTCCAGAATTTCAGATGGAAGAAGTAGAAAAAGAAATAAGATGAAAAGAAAAAGAAATAAGAGAAACTTAAGGACCAATTTTGTAATTTTATAATGATTGATTTTGTAATTATTAGGAGAGTGTAGTTCACTCTCCTAAATGAGAGTGAATATGGATGAAAAGGGGGTTAAGTGTATCACTTTAGACAAGTTGAGGGCGCTAATAGGACGTCCTAGGAGTTGGAGGGGCAAAATGTTTTTTTGGCCAAGTATAGGGGCTACATATGCATTAAGCCTTATTTTTGTTGTACCAACTTTTAATTTCTTTTAATAGGCTATTAGCCATCTAAATTTGTAATTTTTCTCCACTTAGCCCCCTCAACTTGTAATTTCTTTTCACTTAGCCTTCTCAACTTGTCAATTGTGACATATTTGCCAATTTTATGCTGATCTGGCATGAATTTTTTATAACCACTTATATCATGCCACGTCAGCAAAAAGGGTCATATTTGACAAGTTGAGGATGCCAACTGGAACAAAATTACAAGTTCAGGTGGGTAATAGGTTGTCATTTAAGTTAAGGTGACAAAGTGAAAAAAATGGACAAGTTTAGGATCCAATAGGTATTAAGCCATCTAAAAAAGATAAATATGTTGTATAGGAACATACAATGTATTTTAAAGCAAAACTATGAAAAATTATTACAACATTCGTAGTCGTTTAATCATTTTAAACTGAAAAATTAAAAAAATTAACATAATCTTTATAAATAAATAAAAAATCGAAGAATTAAAGTTTCTTAGACCATCAAAGGATATCATTTTTGAAGTAGTGGTGATTTTAAAAGCGCTAATAAAAAAGTTTTCATTTTGCTAAAATTTTGAAATCTTAGGCTAAAGTTGCAAAAATAAGAGCTTGAATGCTGCTTGTAAATAATCCAAGGAACATAACGGCTTTCGAAGACAACTATAATTCTTACTCGAACATCTTTCCCCTTGGCCATAATATTTTGACAAAAATTAAATCATATTTTTTTCAAGGTTTTTTTTTCTTGAATTTTCTCCTATTATTAATAGAGAAATATTACATTAATCGACAACAAAGATCTCAAGGAAGCAAGCTTCAAATGTCAAAATATAGATGCAGCTAAGGACACTAGCTAGAGACTGAGTAACAAGATTGATTGACCATCAATTAAAAATAACAGAAACATTTGTATACTCAACACAGAAGTATCTTACGACGCATAAGAATAGTGTCGAACTCTAAGAAATCACTTGTTATGGATTTGCATTGGCAACACCATTTGTTTGCATCCGTTTTGATTAGCAAGTTTGGCCATCCACGATCAAGGACTCGACGCAATGCAGGCTGAAGACTAAAAACCTTGGCACTCCTAGGCATGGAAACACCCACCTGGGCTTGTGCATATGCAAACATGAAAGTTTCAGTATGATCGCACACCACACCAAACTAACCAATTCGATATTGATATGTCCTACGAGTTACATCGGTATTAAACTTAATTGGCCTATGGAGAAACACTTTTATAGATAAATGAATAATTAATCTCTAAACATCAAAATACACTTCCCTAAACAAAGAATCCTGATGTTCTGATGTTAATAAACAATGGATTCAAGGGTAATTCAGACCAAAATTCCTAATAACAAATCATACTATATATATACAACCAGAAAACCAGAGGAGCAGATTGATTATACATGATTCAAAAAATTATCAGGGCTAATAAATTCTACATGTGAATTAGTGTCACTCAGGATAATATAAATCAAGAAAAACCTTCATCAAGCTAACTATACATAATACTATATAATGACCTAACAAATGAGAAACAAGAATCATCATCATCTCTTCTTTTTTTGTGCAAGAGAAGTCGGTTTCGAGAACACTGACAAGTTCTTGAGAAACCCTTTTGTTCTTGATGATTTCTTCTCTTTTAATACTTCTCCTGCATCTTTACTGCCATCATTATCGTATGGTTCATTGTCATCGTTGAACTTAATGTCTCTTAATTGCCTAAGCAATTCGTGGGCACTCGCCTTCCCTTTATCATTTCCATTCACCGATATATCAACCAAGGATGGAATTATTCCTTCACCCATTACCAACTCACAATACTGGACACGTTGAGTGCATAACAAGAGAAGAATTGACACTCCGTGCTCCTGTTCCTCTCGACCTCCATTCTCCAGAAGTTGAGCGATGGAAGCAATGCATCCATTTGTTTCCACAACAGCAACTTTAGCCTCTTCTACGACACACAAGTTTTTCAGTAGAGCTATACAATGTCTTGCGATACTTCCATCGTTTATGAAAGGAACTAATTTCGGTATGCACTCCAAATATACAATATGGGTACATATCTCACTGCTTGACGACAAATTATGCAGAATCTTTACAGCAAGTTCCTGGTGTTCTTTGCTCTCAGAGTTGAGGATATGTAGAATAGGAATGAGAGCACCAGATGCAATTCTGGATCTGCAACGTGGTTCACTAGATAATAGTTCGAGTAAGGTGAGACTTTCTTCAGTTACTTCTGAACTAAGAAAAGACACCAACAAACAAAATGCATCTTCATGCAAGTATGACATCCCACTCCTGCATGGAAAAATTCAAATTTACATCTCAAATATATACAATGCCAACTGTAACATAAAAAATAATTGCAATAAAACAAGAAAAATAAATAAAGACAGACAGACATACCTATTCCTGGTCACAAATGCAAGTAACAATTGACATCCAGCTCGCTGTGCTGTAACATCATGTCGATCATGTGCATCTCTTAGAAATATAATTAAAGGATCAACAAAATTTTCAGATGAGATAGAATAAGAAGCTTCATCACTGTACTGCAATAGGCTTTTAACCTCGTCAACCCTTTTGCATTGGGAATCCCAATGGAGCTCAGAAAGTCCAGTCAAAAACTCAGAATTGGTGTCATTTTTACGTCCAGAAGGCTGGAATCTACGGTGATCATCAGTTTTGCCTGTTAACATCAAACTAGACCTGTCTGCAACCTTAATGACTGAAGAATCCAAACTGTAACTAGAACCTAATGACCCAATAGACATACTGCTCACGTCGTCTGGAAGGTGCAGATCATTCATAGAGATGCCTAAGCTAGCCATGGATGTAGAAGATATTTCAAATGAGCCAAAGTTTTGACAATTCGGGTCAGAAATCGTGACTTCGTACTTTTTACACCACTTTGATATTAGGTTCTTCATGCCTGTGTTTGGAGTCAATGCACGATGCACCAGTTTCACCTTTGTTTTTGGACATATATCGTTACCCTCATCAAACCACTTCTGTATCCAAAACCTCTCAAATGTTTGCCCTGAAGCAATGATAACTGGATCATACATCAATCTCATAGATATGGGGCACTTGAATTCCTCAGGCGGTACACCTCTACTCAGAACGTCGGTTTGAGCCTCATCTTGCCGAAGTCCAATACCAGACCCTACTTTAACAGACAGGCTGTTCACAGAGGAATTGATATAGTCCACTGGTGCATCTAATTCTTCATGCAGAGTAGTGGAATTAGCTGTTTGCTCTACCAAAATAAATTTCTCGTACTTCTTTAGAAGATAGAAAATGCATTGTAAGGTCTTCTTTTTGGAAGGATCATTGTCACCCACCTGGTCTAACAGCTTTCTAACATATCGTCTTTCTATTAATAGCGCCGTTTTGGATGTTATATGAAGCCTTGAAGTTGCAACTTGAAGGGCTTTCATTTGGGAGTCCTCAACTGACTCAGAAGCAGAAGTGCCAAGAAGCAGTTCCCGCATAGCCTTACCAGCCTCCTCATCAGAAGAGTCCAGTGTGAATTTTGCTGCATTTGCATCATCAATAATACGACAGATCTGCAAAGAATTGTTAAACAACCCCAGATTATATGCTGATACTTATCGCTTCGGGCTATTTTAATTATTAAAAATACAAACTTGAAGGACTAAATTGCTACTCAAAGTTCATTTTGGGGAAAGTTACAGTGAAAGCCAAATTGTCCTTGTATCCATACAAGTAGAGGGAATTACATCAAACAAACATACCAAGACAATTTTCATAATTATCAAAAAAAAAAAAAAAACTAGGCAATAGAATAGGAGAATGAATAGAGCACATGTCGTTTGACAAACCTCAGCAGCCAACATTGTTGGAACAATAGTTTGAATCTGGCCTAAGCTTTCTGCGAAATTGTTCCTTGTTCTTTTACATCTTGAGACTATAACGTCTCCAGTAAATACCTGAAAGCAACAGAAAGTGCGTTATCATCAACAAACTAGTGGCTATAAGCACTGCCATACCTATGTCACCAATCTTTTTTAACAAAAATTTCTTTGAAAAAAGCTTACCAAATAAAGTTTACTAGATTCACAACAGTATTGAAGAATGCGCTTCGCTTTGTCAATTGTGCAACTCAGGATGCATAGTGCATGAATTGCTGCTGAACATCGTGGACGAGCAGCTTCTATTTCTGGGAATAGTCGTGAAATTGTATCAACTAATTTCAGTAATTCCAGGCACAATGAACGATGCACCTGTGTATACAAACTCGATTAAGTTATCTGAACATAATAGAGATTAATGCGTAACATTTTATGAATAGTACACAAAAGTAGAACCCAAAAACATCAATTTGAGGCAGTATACCTTAAAGCAATACTGATATGGAGGTTCATCAGCTATCTCAGCCACATCAGTTCCCATCCAATGGAAGTAATACTAGGTCTGCGCATTTAATTAACCAATTAAAAAGGTCAAAAGATCAATATACAAATACAAACTATATAGCCAAAGTACCAAGCAAGAAACTTATGAAGAATAAGAACAAAATGGTAGAAAGATCAATAAACAGCAGAAGCAGTAATTAATTTCATACTTAGAAATTTGATTGGTCATAATCCAAAGTATGTTATACTAATATGAGATGAGTAAATAGAAAAATCATAAATAGATTGAACACATGAAAGAATCTCATTTGAAAAGAGTTTCTCATTTTTCTCTAATACCAGGAAATGAAGTTAGCTAATACTGACAATATCTTTTTACATTAATCTCTGACAAACCCCTGACGCGAATGACTCTTGGACTTGAAGCGTGCACAACACAGGCTAACTCTACCATGTGGGTTATTTAATTCAATAAATATTGAGGTTGGCAAGAATCTAACTCAGAACTTTTCAATCACAAAGGTTTTGATATCATGTTACTTAACCGATTGAACTTAAAGGTCGAACTGGCTAACAACATCTTTTATACTAATCTCTCACAAATAACACAAAAGAGCAGAAGAAGAAATAGCAGCTGACCTTGTGTGCTTATAATTTGATGAAGAAGGAGTCAGAGAATTGTGTGGAAGTAGTCAATGGGAAGATGAAGAAAGCCCAAAAGTCTCAAAAGCGCAAAAAAAGAATGGAAGATGGTTATTAACTAAGAGAAGAGAGGAGAAGAGAAGAGCATCCATGAAAGTGAAAAGTCAAATGAAACCCCCCAAGTTGGATTGGATGAAGAAACCAGAAGAAAGGAGAGAATTGAGATAAGATGACAAAAAGTAAGGAAAGGTCCTTGAATTATTCAGGAGGGCTTGCTTTGGTCAATCCAACAAAAGGGAAAGTGAAATGAGAACCTTTCTATAGTATAGTAGTAATAGTATGTATGTATTGAGTATATAGACATTAGACAGTGAAAGGAAAACGTAAAGAAGATGCTGCATGTCACTCTCCCTGCTTATGTCATTTCTATTTTCTTTTCTTCATGTAATAATACCTCTCTCTAATTCACCTTTTATATGTTCGCTTTTTATATTTTTGTGGGTTAATAATTTATTAGCTATTAAGTTACACTAAAACACATTATTTAGGTTTTGTATTTTTTAAAATACATTATTATATTTTTAAGTTTTGCTACGATCTACATTTAGTTTTTCCCGTTACATTTTTTTGGAGAACTTGTTAGTCAAACTTCAAATTGAAGTTTGACTAATAAATTCTCAAAAAAAGAGAGAACAAATTGTAAATTGTGCCAAAACTCAGAAATGTAATAATGTATTTTGAAAAACACATGAACTAAACAGTATATTTTGTCATAACTTGAGAACTAATAAATTACTTACCTTTTAGGTTTTTCCAACCATTATTCTCATTTAAGTTACGATTTGTTTTTTTGAACTGAACAAAACTGAACTGAATGGTGTTGAACTGAACTGAACTGACCTTAATAACTGAAATTAACTAAATCGAGTTATGCTGAACTGAACTAAACTTAATTTTGCTGAACTAAACTGAATTGAAAAATAAATACTGAAATTAAATTTAACAAATAATAATAATAATAATACTGTTGCATTATAAATAATAACTATAATAAAAAATTAAAATAATAATAATAAGTAAAAAATCACGACATCCAAGAGCTGCTCCAAATACTCTTGAATATTTGTCCGTAATTAGAGAACATTGAATTAGATGTCATATGACAGAGTTTTAGGCGTGAAAAACTTAGAGGAATGAAAAAACATTATAACGATTTACATTCAAAATTGAGAATGAAAGTAGAAATGATGCTTAAATAATTAAAAAAAATGTGAAAAGTGCTCTACAATATGCCTCAAGTGTTGAGTGTCACGAAAGTATCAAATGTCGAATATTGTTTCTACTTTCACGTTTTATACACACTTAGAATACTAATTATACAATATGGTTTGAATGTTAATGGAAAGTAGATTCAGATAAGTTTAATACATGTGCGGAATGCTTGCAGTGCGGAATGTTATATAGCACAATAATTGAAAATTACAGGGTGCAAATGACGATGATTCTGAGATCATGCATCATATGGAAGGATGATTAAAAAAAATAAATGCAGTAGAATTATCAAGTTGGTAGAACATAAATTGATAATAATATTTATTTATATTTAGTAAATTTTGTAACTAAATTAGACCAAATAATTATAATTATAATAAATATTAATAAATTATATATAAATGATATAAATAATAATATTTATTAATAATTTATTGATAAGCAATAATAATAATAATAAATTAAAACTGAACTGACTGAACTAAACTGATCTGAATGTTGTTGAACTGAACTGAATGTTTCTGAACTGAACTTAACTGAATCTTGCTGAAAATAAGTGCTGATAAGTTCAAAAAAATGGAGCTTTATAGTCAATTCATGAAAGCGAAAAAAAAATAAAAAATATATATATATATATATATATAGCCAACTGATGTGGCGTGTAGTTTTCAATATATATCAAACATACGAAAATGATCAAATTAATAAATAAAGAAAGCTGTTGAACTAATAGAAAGATTCTCTTTCAAAAAGAACACTTGACAATTAATAGATAATAGATAGTAGATTTAGGTTTAGGTTTACACCAAAACGATGTGTTTCGGTGTAAACCTAAATCTATTCATTATCATGGGGTCGTGAACTCTATTTTGAGACGTTGAGTGTGTGTTTGATATCACTTGAAATTTACTAAAAAAAAAGAGGAAAAAGAACAAAACCAGAGAAAGGACAGATTCTATTACTCAAATTGCATACGTATTATATGATTGCCCAGGATGATATAGACGTTTGTAGATCCTCCCTTCCCAACAGAAATCAAAAAGCCATAACTAAGAAAGACATGTGGGGTAAATTGCACCGCATGTACCTAAACTATGCCCATTTTTCCAAACGGGTACCTAAAAACTATTTTTCCTCATCTAAGTACCCAAACTATCGATGACCGCCCAAATTGGTACCTAGTGACCTCCTATAGCAGGTTTACTCCAAGTTAATGTCGAGTCAACGAAAATTTGTCGACTTTTTGTTGACTTTTTTCACTACAATGGGCAAAATGGTAAATGAACATTTATCTTCATCTGCATCCTCCCTTCTATCTTTTACTTTTATTCTTTATTCATTTTTTTTTCTTCACTCTTTTCCTCTCTTTTCTTTTTCAAATTACACCACCTTCATCTTTTTTTCTTCTTTTTTTTTCTTTAATTTCTTTTTAATAAACAAAAAAAAATCACAAAAAAAAAGTTTCAGTTCTGGAATCTGGAAACTCCAGATTCCAGATTTCGGTCGACCTGGAATCTGGAAATCCCAGGTCGGGCTCCAGATTCCAGCGCGACCTGGGATTTCCAGGTCCCAGGTCTGCCGAAATCTGGGGTTTCCAGATTTCGACGGCGACCGGGAATCTGGAATTCAGATTCCCGGTCCCCGCCAGAATCTGAAAACCCCATATTCCGAAGTTATAATGAAAAAAAAATAAAAAAGAAAGGGAAGAAATAGAGGAAGGAAAAAAGATGGAGGAAGAAGAAGAAAACTCGAATGATTGTGGAAAGGAGAGAAGGAAGAAGAAGATGGGGGTAGTTTAGTCATTTTATCTCATGGAGTAAAAAAAGTCAACAATTTTGCATTGACCAACGTTGACCGGGCATTGACTTGGGGAAAACTGGCTATATCAGGTCACTAGGTACCAATTTGGGCGGTCATCGATAGTTTGGGTACCTGCGGTGCAATTTACCCAAGACATGTGTCACGCCAATGTTGACACTATTTAATTGAATAAAACGCAGGAAAAACAACTATAAACGATAGCTACTAGTTTTCCCTCATATCAATTTACTCCCCTTAAAAACCTTGACCTCAAGGTTCAATTATCTAAAAATCTAGAAACTTGGTTTTAATTTCTTGAGCAAACTCTTAAGTAGCTTAATTCATTGGTTGGTTTAACCATTGGATAAGGAGTTTGGTGGCTGCTTGGTTTCCTCGTTTCACTACCCTTCTGTCAAGAATTGCAACAGGGATTGGTCTATCCTCCTTAGTAGTTGGTAATTCAATTGACACTAGTGCTTGAGAGGAAACTCCCCATTTGAGCTGAGAAACATGAAATATTGAGTGTATTTGAGACATCGGGTGAAGGTTAAGCCTGTAAGCTACCTTGCCAATTTTTTCCACTACCTCATAAGGACCATAATAGATAGGAGAAAGCTTGTGGTTGCTTCACCAAACTATGGTTGCTTCGCCGAACTATGCTCTGCTGTCTAATTGTCTCCGCATCACTTGCAAGCCTGCTTCTCTGTCCCTCATAAACTGATCAGCTGATTCAATTTTCTAATCCTTAGGGAAATAAGGAATGTGTATCGGTGGAGGCACACCATAAATTACTTCGAACGGAGTTATTTGAGTAGAGGTATGGTAGTTGGTATTATACCACCATTCTGCTAGGAATAACCATGTTTCCCATAACTTAGGATTCTCACCGGTCATACATCGTAAATAGGTCTCAAGACACCGATTTACCACCTCCGTCTGACCATCGATTTGAGAATAGTAAGCGGACGATCTAAGCAGGGCCACTCTTAGTAGCTTAAAAATTTCTTCCCAAAAGTGAGTCACGAAAATAGGGTCCCTGTCACTCACAATCGATGTCGGTATCCCATGTAATTTGCACACGTTATCCGTCAAAGTTTGGGCCATTGTCAATGGCGTATAGGGATGTTGAAGGGCCATAAAGTGGGCATACTTACTGAAACGATGAACGACCACTAGAATAACATCTTTACCCCCTAACTTGGGTAACCCTTTATTGAAATCCATTATCACATCACTCCAAATGGTGTTGGGAATGGGTAGTGGTTGCAAGAGCCCCGATTTAGCGACATTTTCTGGTTTACAGGTTTGACAAATTGAACAATTTCGTATAAGCACGTCACTTTCCATTCCTTTCCAATAAAACAACAATTGCAACCGCTTCAAGGTAGTCTGGACTCTCCTAAAAGGTGACACTAGTAAGTGCACTAGGTACAAGTAATATAATAGTAAGTAAATTATCGTCTCCACAAGGATTGATGTAAAGTTAACTGAAAATCTTACCAAACAGCTTGTTCGTGAATAAAAATGATTATTGTGTAGAAGTTGTGGATAGTTGCATACAAATGTAAAGATAAATGAGGAAAAAGATATGCATCACAATATTGTAAATAACAAGCCAAACCAACCTCAAACAAGTGGTTTCAGTTACCTTTTACCTAAACAAGAATGTTGATAGATCTTTGGGCCAAGGTCTCTACTTAAAGGTCACTTAAGTCAACTCACGCATGTTCTTAAGATTCTAAGATTAGTTTCATTTAAGATCTCCTTAAATGATTTCTTTCTTGCAAAAGCACAAAGTAGCATCTCGTTTTACTGAGAACCCTCGGTATATTATCAGACATGATTCCATAGAAGATAATACGTGTATAATGGTAGTTATATGCACTGAATATTGGTCCCCCAACAATCAATAACACTAAATACGAGTTGATCAAGATCTAAAACATGAAGCATTCCATTACACACCCATTAAAACAACAAACATTCATTAATAAACGGTAAAAGGAACTTACAACCACCAGCCAAGGCTGGTTAAGCTTGAAGAACGACTACTCACTCATAATGGTGAGCAAACATTCTCAAAAGTCCTAACTTCCGTTACCGACTAGAAAACGTTTACAATGAAAATGATACTAAGTGTGGATCTGGATGATCAGTTGAAACATGAATCACCACTTAAATACACTAAAATACTAGAAAGGACAAAATTAACTAGTTTGATGTTTCCCATGCACTTTTGACTCTCTTTGGCTCTTTTCAAAGCTTGATTGAATAAAACAACTTGATAAATCTGCACCACAACTATTGAATAACTTCACTCTCTCTCTCTTCAATTGCTGCTTCAGGTGATTGGTAGATCCATACATCTTTCTCATGCAATAATTGGCTCTTTTCTTCAACTAAACAGACTGTTTGTGCCAAAAATACATTGTTTGCCACTAAACTTGGGATGACTGCACTTTGCATATATTAGCTTCATATTTATGCATATTTAATTATTAAAGCCTGATATATAAGTGAAAATGACCTAAGAAATACTCCAAAATTATAGTCAAATGTGACCTCAACAACCCTTGAGTGACCCCCTTGGGCAGTATCATGCATCAAAGATAACAATTTGAGTTTTAAAGAAGCATCTTGGCATATAACTAAGTGACCTTTCCTCCTCAAAATTGAAACATACCAAGAATAGGGCCCCTTATAATTAGAATTACTTGGAAGTTCCTCTATAAGGGATTGTAATTGAGTGTCTTGAGTCCAACTACTCTCTATTTTCGGCAACAAACTTCCCTCAGCAGTAGAAACAGTTAACATAGTCAACTCTGCACTATGCAGCCTAGATAAAGCATCAGCAGCAGTATTATCACTTCCTTTTTTATGAGTGATGTCAAAGTCGTACCAAATAGCTTGGCCAAGTACTTTTGTTGATGAGCTGTTGTAATTCATTGTTCTAGAAGAAAATTTAAACTTCTATGGTCTGTTTTAATGGAGAAACATCGATATGCCAGGTAATTATCCCACTTCTTTACATCATAAACAAATCCTTTTCGTACACCGAAAGAGATCGGTATCTTGGTGCTAGTGCTTTACTGATGTGGGCTACATAATGAGCTTTTTGCATGATTACAACCTAATACCAATGTCACAAGCGTCGGTTTCCACCGTGAATGTCTTGTTTGATAAAGGTAAGGTTAAAACAAGGGTTGAGATGAGTGCATATTTCAGTGTTTCAAATGTCAGCTGAGTTTGATCAGTCCACTTGAACCCATCTTTTTTCAACAGTTCACTGAGAGGCTTGTTGATGTCCCCGTACTGCTTAATAAACCGACGATAGTAACTTGACAGCCCCAAAAAACCATGCAATTGTTTGACTGTCACAGGGGTTGGCCAATTAGCAACAGCTTTAATCCTTTTTGAATCAGTAAAAACCCCTCATCGATGAATGATGTGACCAAGGTATTCCACAGAATCTGTCGCATACATGCACTTACTCCTTTTAGCCAAAAGTTGATGTTCTTGAAGCTTCAAAAAAATTGATCTGAGATGGTGTTTATGCTCCTCTAAGTTCCTGCTATACACCAAAATATCATCAAAAACACTTATAAAAACTGCTTGAGATAAGGTTAGAATATCTCGTTCATCAAAGTTTGGAAAGTAGAAGGTGCACTCATCAAGCAAAGAGGCATAACGACAAATTCGTAGTGACCGTCATGTGTCCTAAAAGTAGTCTTTTGAATGCCTGCCAGATGCATTGGAATCTGATAATATCCCAAAGTTAAATCAATCTTGGAGAAAACTGAGGAATTATGTAGTTCATCAAACGACTCTTCAATAATAGAAATATGGAACTGATCCTTAACGATGTGTTTGTTCAATGCCCTATAGTCAATACACTTCCGCCACGTGGTGTCCTTCTTAACCAACACCACAAACGAGGAAAAAGGGCTCATATTGTTTCGAATAGTTCCGTTAGCTAACAATTCTTGGACCTTCTTTTCAATTACATCTTTTTGTATGGGTAAATGCTTATATGCTCTTATATTAATTGGGGAGGTGCCTTCGAAGAGGGGAATTCGGTGGTCATGGGTCCTTTGTTGTGGAAGGCTAGTAATTTTATCAAATAAGGATTCAAATTCATCAAGAAGATGATCAAGGGATTGGGAATGAATTGAATTTGGTAGGTCTGAAATGGGAGTTTCTGGTTGTGTGGCTTGAATTTGGGCTAGGAAGGCTGGATAACCATGATTAAGCATTCGTATCATATTGCTCTCAGATACTAGTTGAACCGTTGAAGAGTTTTGTAGGCCCTTGAGTTGGTACTTAGTTTCCCCTATCCTGAAATTCATGCATAATGTATTGAAATTTCATATGATATCACCCAAGGTCGAAACCCATTGGACACCAAGTACCATCTCACAACCCCCAAGGTTCATCATAAAAAATGGAGACCAAAACTCTTGTTCTTGTACCAGCCAGGTAAACCCTTCATACATGTATTCACGCTACATCTCTTGACCATTTGCTACAGTAACTTTAATGGATTCAATAGCTTCCAATTGACATCATATACTTCTAGCAAGTTTTAAGTCTATAAAGTTGTGGTACTACCTGAATCTACCAAGATTTGTAAGCTCTTCCGCGTATGAAAATCCACCAATCGCATTGTTTGATAAGCAGAACTTTGTAAACCTCTCATGGCACATAGTGAGATCAGTGGTGAGTCAGTGAAATCTCATGTGGACTCTGTACTGTCAATTTCTCTTCTATCTTCCTCGAGACATTCTTGCACTATGATCATGTGCAAGTATTTCTTCTTACATTGGTATCCGGGTGAGAATTTCTCATCACACCAGAAATAGAAATTTTTTGCTCGTTGATCAGCGAGTTCTGCATCAGTTAATCGCCTAGTTCGAGCTAGAGTGTTTGTTTTGGTGGTAAATGGTTGAGGGTTAGGTTTGTTTTATGGTGGAATGGGTGTAGTTGGAGAGCAATTCGAGGCATTAGGTGTAGGAAGCAGCGAAAGTTGTGTTTTTGGGGTAGCGGGTTAAAACCCAATATTTGAGATGGGAGAATAGGTAGTAAGTGACCGATTAAGCTGTGTTTTTCTACCCCTTGCAGCTAAGAGGAAAGCCTCATGCAATCAAGCAACAACGTAAAGCTCTTTGAAGTGTTTCAGGGCCCAACATCTGTAAACGATAGCTAAGCTCATCCTTCAACCCACTCAAAAAACAACTAAGTATATTAACCTCTGGTAGTGATACCTTGTGCGCACATACATCAAAAGCTTCAATATAATCCATCAAGGACCCTGTTTGGTTCAATCTCTTGAGGTCTGTTATAGGCTTTTCATAGATTCTCTCCCCAAATTTACCAGTCACCGCATGTAACATACTCCTCCCAAGGTGGGTCTGTCTCCAATCCTCTGCTTTTGAGGTAGGATTGATGCCATTCAAGAGCTTTCCCAGCCAAATGCAGAGAAGCCAGCTTCACCCTTGCACTAGTGGGTGTTAAATCGATCTAGAAAACCACTCGCAGCGAAACAACCATCCTTCCAAATCTGGACCGTCAAATCGTGGAAATTCCACCTTAGTGAATCTCGTAGATAGTTGGTATTGTTTCCCACTGTCGCTGGAGTTTAGATTGACTGAAGCACCGTCTCGGGAACCCGAACCAGCTGAGCCACTTCCATTGGTGTTCAGTATGGTGATGAAGCTCCTATGCTCATCAATAATGGAAATTTTGAGCTCTTCAACAATATCTGCTTTGAACTCAGTCAATATCTGCTCTTGCCTTTTGTTGTTCTCCATATTCATACTCTTAACCATGGATTTGAGGGTTTCTTTAACTTTCTTCATTTCTTGATTGCAAGTTAATTTTGGATCTGACGGGGGTGGCCAAATAAGGGAAGGACCGACTGTTCTGATACCAGATGATATCACCTGAAATTACTAAGAAAGAGGGAAAGAACAGAACCAGAGAAAGGAAAGATAAATGAAAGATTTTATTACTCAAATTGCATACGTATTACATGATTGCCTAGGCTGATATAGATGTTTGTACATCCTCCCTTCCCAACAGAAAGCAAAAAGCCAAAAATAAGAAAGACACGTGTCATACCAATGTTGACACCATTTAATTGAATAAAACGCAGCAAAAACAACTATAAACGACAGCTACTAATTTTCCCTCATATAAGTGTTGGAGATGAAGAGCGTTGAATTAAATGGAAACCTCTAACTAATGATTGGGTGAAGGTTAATACTGATGGTGCAAGCAAAGGTAATCTGGGTTATGCGTCGGTTGGAGGGGTTCTGCGCAATAGCTCTGGAGATTGGTTGGGAGGCTTCTTGGTGAACCTCGACATTTGTACTGCCCTTTGAGCATAAATATGGGGTCTTTTCTTCGGGCTCACGCTTGCTTAGGACAAGGGTTATCGGAAAGTTGTTGTGGAGATGGATTCGAGTTCAGTTCTTAAGCTTATAACAAGTCAAATTGGTGATCATCATCCTTTTAGGTGGATTTTCACTAAGGAGCTCAGAAATCGTGATTGTGAAATTGTGTTCTTTTATGTTTATCGAGAAGGGAACCATGATGCTGACTGGATGGCGAATTTTGCAGGCTTCTCTGCCTTGGGTCATCATTAGTGTGATGTGCCTCATGTAAGCCTCCAAGATATCCTCCTCGACAATCACTCTAGTCGCGCTGCGAAGAGATTAATTTCTTTGTAATTTTGTTTGTTTTCTTTCCCTGTTCTTATATTTTTGTTCTGGCTTTATGCCCTCCTCTCCACCAAAAAAAGATCTGATTATGATACATATTATACAATCAATGGGCGTAGCGAGAAAATCAAATTATTGAGATCAAAATTTAAAATTTATAATACATATATATATATATATATATATATATATAAATTGGGTTCTCTAACGATGAGATTAAAAATAAGCTTTCTAACTATGTACTAGGGATCGCCGGTCAACGGTCTCGCCTTAGTTTACGTGCGTTGTTTTGCAGGTTTAATAGTTTAAATGAATGTCTTTATTATTTAACCAGTACAGTCCCACTCACCTACATCCTAATGACCAAACTATATTTTGGTCATTACGCATTAAATAAAAATTTATATTTTTTATTATACCCTAAATAGTTTCCGTATGAATCCATCGTATTTTATATTTTCAGCAACTATCATAATCTGAGTGCATTATAGATTTCCTTTTCCTTAATTATAAGATCGTAGGATGAATTCTAATGCTTAATAGTCAAATTATAGTTTAGTCATTAAGGTGTAAGTGAGCGTGGTTATTAAGCGGTAACAGTTGGTTACTTGTTTTCTTGCATTATTAATATTATACTGGTTTATATTATATTAAAATAATTATTGAAGGTTCTAAAAAAAAAATTTATTGAAAAAGTATGATTTTTACGAAATAATCATATAATTATTAGGTAATGTTTTGCGTTTTGCAGCAGGTGAGGTGAGTGATTCTTAAAAAATGCATGTAATGAATAAAAACGAATATTAAAATTGTTGGAGGCTTGACTTTGACTATCAATAGAAGTAGTAGTTGAAGTCTAAAAGAAGACTTTTGCTTATTTGTTACCTCGTCAACCTGGCCTTGTTTTTATAATAACAAAAATCAACATCATCATCATATTTTGCAAGCCACTCCCTAAAATAAAATGTAAAAATATCTCCAATAGTATCATAGATCTCGGTATTATACATCTTAGTTAATTATTTAAACATCTATACTCTAAAACAAGAAATTAATCTGTGCTGTGCGTTTTTAATCTTACTACACACCCCAATTTACTGCAGAATTTCTTCTTTAATATCTTAACTAATGGCGATTATAGGTCTGTTAAATTTAAATATTTAAAATTCTTTAGAATTGTATTTATTAAATATTCAGCAATCTCCCTAGACTTTATCAACAAAAATAATTAATTTATTCTCAAATTATAGTCTTAAAGAAAAGGTTAACAGTTCAACACCGTTCTACATCTTTTTTTTAAGATATCCGCTGCAATTTTAGAATTTCCGATTACCTTTTACTCGTTAGAAATTTAAAATCTCTAGAATTACAATTTAAATTGGTCTTCAATAGAAGGTTATCTGGTCAATAAAGTTTTGTATCTTTTTATTAGAATATTTAGTGCAGTTCTAGATCTCTATAAAATGTGTATTTAGGTGCCGGAGCTTTTATCTATGGAATGAAGAAAGGATGTCCGGTAGAATTTGCAAACCTCCATTGATGATTACTTCGCAATGTATACTTGAATTGATTTATTTGTATGTATTCTAATTAATTAATTTGTAAAAATTGGTAAAACTTAAAAGTTTAATGTATTATGATTGTCATTTCAGTTTGAATATGTTTAGTTTTCATTCTTTTTTTTTTTTTATCCTACTACCTTTTTAGTGTCATCAGACTATTAGATGCATGATCCTACTGAAATTTATGCTTAGTAGAAAAAACCATGTAAAATCTATGCTTACTATAAATTTCATCCTTTTTTGCAATGGGTACATATTGTTTTGGCCTGAAACTTCTCCTTTTATCTATATTCTAGACGGATTTTTTACCCTCAATTTTAACCGTAATCATAAAATTAGAAACAAATTCTTTTTTTTAACTATGGAAGTTTATAAAATTAGAAACAAATTCTTTTTTTAACTATGAAAGTTTATAGATACATTATTCAAAAAGTGAATCATCCTGTTTCAACTATAAAAGTTTATAGACACATTAATCAATAAGTGAATCATCCAATGATTGAGAGCACATAATAGATTAAATCCAAATTCAGAATAAAGAGACTGATTTTAAAATTCATGCAAATACACAAACCAAAATATGGCTTTTGCCAATCTACTGCTCTTTGTTTGCCCAAAAACTTCTGAAATGAAATGATCATATATTGGTTAAACAAGAAGCAAATACATCTCTCTCTTTCCTATCTATCTTTGTACATAACAATTACTTCTCTGAAACTCCCTCCCGTAAGAACCACGAAAACTGCAATAAGGAAATCACAAACCATCCATGATCATGATTGTGAGAAACACAGGTTTTGGAGATTTCCCTGCATGATTTCAAGCCTTGTGCAAGTAATCTCTCTAAAAGATACAGAGCCATTTTGCTTGATTGAGCAAAATATCAGTCTGTTCCCCAGCTTCCCATGAGAACTTAGACTGGAAAAATGTAAAAAAAGTCCTAAGATTTAAAGGTTTCTGTGAAGGGAAGTGATATCTCTCACACCGTGAGGTGGAAACGGGTGCTCCCTTATACGAGATAATAGGATAGAAACTTGCTCGGTGGCAATGTCCATCCTCTCTCTTGACTTGGCAGATTCAGTAATCAGTGTTGATACCATATTCTGCAATAGCTGCATTCTTTCTCCGTTGTCACTTGGGGAACTGTGAAGCAGCTTTGCAGGAGATGCACTGATCCGACGCCAACGCATTGGGAGATACCTTTCTGGGATCTGAAAGCAATTTCCAGTAGAAAAAACTCGAAGGGCATGCCTACATAGGATTCCAGAGAACTCAAACTGATGGCAACTGCAACTAATAATGCCTTCTCTAGGGACCCAATATACTTTCCGGCCTCCGTCAAGTTTCGTGTGGTGTCTCACAAGAAAGCCATCTTCCATCTGGAATGATGCATAGTGCGCAGCCAAGACAAGTTGTTCTTGGAGCTTTGTGAAGGCATATGGTGTAAGGACTTGAGCAGCATGGGATTCCATAGGTGCCCCTGTTTTCAGGCATATGTTTTGGAGATTTTGCTGCATTGTTTGCTGCTCAGCAGCTTGATCTTTAAAATCCACAGCAACGGCAACCTGCTCAAACATAATCAAATTGGAATACATGAGGATTAGAGTCACAGTATACGTTTCACACCTAATTAGAGTAAACATACTCTTCTCACATCACAAGACAACATGGAGAACATATTTCTGCATGTTTATTGGATACCAGAATACAGGTTTAAAAGAAAGCGTCATAATAATTAGACTCTTCTAGATGTTCTACTTGCAATGAACTTTGATCAAAAGAATCAAAGGTTGAAAAGAAAGTGTCACATAATCAATCATTAATTAGTATTGCAGCTGTTGGTAAATATCTGTATGCCTGTTATATATGGTGAAAGCCATCTCATATACAAATAAATTAGTAAGGATTTGAGGATTCTCATTAAACTATGTCATAATGAATTACATTTTAAACTTAACCCAACTCATAATAATTGGACAGAATTCTGAAGATAACATACTTGTTCCACAAAGTGTGCCAGTCGAGTTTGTGCACTCAGAAACCTTTGAATGAATGCATTAATTGATTTAGAATGCCCAGCCGCACTCATTCCTGCAAAAAAGTGGCTTCTCAAATATGGTAATGCCCAAAGAGTGCGCAAGGCATACAAGTTGGCAACATGCCTATTGTTGTGCAGCCCAAAGGAATTAACCATGTCTCTCCAACCCAATTCAAAATCCTCAATTAACTCCAGGTTATAGAGTCGATGAAACTCTGCTTTCCACTCATTATAACGTTCTCCAAGAACAGCATTAAACCAGGATGGAAACTTCACCACAATCAGCCATATGCAAAGTGCATGTTTTGTTGCTGGTATCTCCATTGCTATTGCTTCTTTCAGACACATATTTTGATCTGTCAAAATTGTTTGTGGAGCTTTCCCATTCATGAAACCTAAGAAGGCCTTTCACATAACAATTAAAAAAAAAAAAAAAAAAAAGTAAATTTGTGAGCCAGAAATCCCCTTTCACAGAATAATTGCATGTTTAACAGTATATATCTAAGGATCTTCAACAATCACAAACTCTCAAATTAAAACAGCACATAAATGTGAAGAGAATTTTATATACTTAAGATGGATACAGGAAGACCAAGATAAACTTTGATGAAAGTTATTGAAAATGACCTCTAATTGTTAGATCTTTCAGGGCGTACAGAAGTTAGGAAATTTACATTGCCAATCCTAATTAGTTGGGAATAAGGCTTAGTGGTTTTTGTAATTTGTGAAGAAATGAGGTAAAGTGCATGCAGGTCAAATGAGGGTGAGGCAAGGGTGGCTTTTGCATACAACATATCAGAAGGCTTACAACTAATAGTTGCGCAGGATCAAAAAGATCAATTACAACAACAATCTCACAAAAATTTGTCAATTATTAGATGGTCCGTTCGTTCCCCATCTTTCCCGATATCTAGCATAGAGAATCCAAAAGTGTTAAACATTCATGGAACTTTGTGACTATCATAAATTAATTGACCAGCCAATCCATATATTATGATATCGGCATAATAACTAAATCATGTATACTTCCAGTTTCTATGGAACTACTCAGAATTCACAATCCCCTGCACCAATTTGTTGCTTCCAGCCATGGACAAAATGACAAGGTTAACATAAAACAAAATCACAAAGGTGGTTCATGTGCAAGGTAAGGTGTATGGTTGGTAAAAGGAAAATTAATTTCATTCCATTACCTTCAATGCCCATGAGAATGACCTCAAACTTTCTTCTCGTAGAAGCACACAACCAAAGAAACACGGCATGCCATAATTGTTGACTCCAACCCATATCCCAAGAGGCATGTCAAATGCAGTCAAGCGGTGTGTTGTATCAAACACCACTGCATCACCAAAGATCTCATATGCCTGGATCGATGAAGCATACGACCACGCTACATTCTCTAGTTTGTTATTTGCATCAAGTGTGTATTCAAATTTAAAATTGGAATCTTTCTCTTTTATATTTCTGCACATCCTTAATAAGTCTATAGTCTCATCCTCCGGATCTAATTTCCTAAGAGACTGAAGCAAATTTCTTACATCCTTCTCAGTAAATGGTAAATATCCCGGTTCCACACATTTTTCAAGCTCCATGAGCCTCATCATTTGCTGCACTGAAATTCCCGTCTTGGCAAACATGAGGATCCTACTCTTGTCTGGATCCGAAATGGTACGATATGCAGGGAGGAAACGGACCTGATTTGGTTCTAGTAGTTCGTGATTATGGTGGTTTGCAAAACCAGTAACACGCCATTCCGGTGTCCCCAACTCAGTAGTCTTGCTTATCCTCATATACGCTTGACACCCACACCGCGACGATTTCCTATTCCTTTGAGGTTTACTGTCATTGGATGTTTTCACAGGAGTATTTCCCGCACGATGGCAGACAAAATAACGCCTAGTGAGTCCTTTTCCGACCCCATCTTTTCCTTCAGTACGATGACGACGAATGGAGAACCCACAACGCCTGGCAAATTCGCTGTAGAATTCATAAGCTGAATCATGAGTAGAAAATCTCTGGCCAATAAAGGGAATCAAATCATTGGTGGTGTCAAGTGAAAGGCGGGTTTCATCAGGCGATTCCTCAGCGCTACTGGCATCATCTAGCGATAAAGATCGTTGATCAGAGGGATCATCGTAAACGACGAGCATTGATGCAGGCTCTTCAGACATCATGATTCTCATTAAGCTACATTAGGGCAGTTAAAAGTGGAATGTTGAATAAAATAAGCAAGAAAGGCATCATTTGATTCGAAAAGTAAGCATGAATATAGAAGAGTATCCCTAAGTTGAAAAAGAAGATAAGTATGAAATAAGAAAATGAAAATTAGGGTTAGAAAAGAATGGAAATGAAATGGGGTTTGAAAAATACCAGGTACGAGGTTGTGATGGATGATCTTGATTTCATGTGCACAGATTGTTTATGGGTTCCGTTCCGTTTGGTTTGGTTAGTGAGTTAAGGGAGTGATCTGGTGATTCTCGGCGCAGGGATGAATCATAATGGGTGGCCGTGATTGGCCTCAATCAGACTTCAGACTGCAATTTCTTGTTTCTCCCGACTCTAAAAATCTGGGCATTTTCGTCTACTCTAGGAACGAAGTTGAAGGCTTTCTAATGTTTTATTCTGCTGTATTTGTGTTGGGCTTCAGTTGAAGTGATGGGCCGTACTTGAGTTAGCCTAGATTTCATTAAAAACAAGAAACTCCACACTTCAACACACTCACCTTCCCTTTCCCTTGGTCGATGACTGATAGATTTAGAGCAACTCCAACACCACTAGCTAAACAACTATTGAGTTAAATTTAGATAGTTGAATAGCTAGGATGTCACTCCAACAAGGTGACATGGCTCTCCAAATTTTTTAGAGAGCTAACTTTACTAGCTAAAATCTTATTTTGAAATTTATATTATATTTTTTCTATAGCCTTTATGTTATTATTTTACTTTATTTTACTTTTTTGAACCATACCTAAGGATTGGCTTGTTTAATTTTTTAAATACTATATTAAAGTTGGACTGGCTTTTTTACTGATGTCAGATTATTTCATACAAATATAATATGTAAAATAGAGCAATATTATTCGGTTAAATCGGAAACCGAACCGAATAAACCGAATTATTTTCGGTGTATTCGGTTCGGTTTAAAAATAATACTCGGTTCGGTTCAATTCTTATTTTAAGCGTTATTCAGTTTTCGGTTATTTCGGTTCGGTTCGGTTATCGGACCGAACCGACCGATGCACACCCCTACTTTTATGGTTATATTTTGCTAACACTTCACGTTCAGATGAGTCGCTAACTATAAAATGTATTTAAGCCAATAAATAGTTATATTTGTTAACATAATTTAACACTACTTTTTGCTATATTAATATTTAATATGGCAAATTCTTAATCATCTCATAAAAATTATAAATTACTCATAAAAATCTTTTGTTTATATACATAAAATTATATATAAAATATTGACAAAAATTATCAAATTTTTATTAATAAATTAAAATAATAATTCATCTCATCCTTTTAAGTATTAGAAGATACTTAAATGTATAATTAATTTGGGATTAATACTTATCAATCCCCCTAAATTTGTCAATTTTTTTCTCTTTGCCACTCCAACTTAGATAACAATCTCATAGCCACCTGAACTTGTAATTTTGTTCCACTTGGCCTCCTCAACTTGTCAAATATGACATATTTTGCCTCTTTGTGCTGACGTGGCATAATATAAGTGGTTATAAAAAAATCATGCCACATCTGTTGGTGTGCCCTAGTTCTAGGCATAGTTATTTGTTATTGTATTGTACTTTTGTTGATTGTACTATACATTTTGGTTTATGGAATAAATGCATTAATTCATTCGGTTAATATATCTTGTATTATATGTACTATATGAAGTATCCATTGATTGTATATCATTAACTAACAGAAGCCAGTTCTACTCATGGGAATGAATAGAACGTAAAGCTCTTACGAACAGGATATGTACACGAGTACATGATATGTTTGTAGGTACGTATGACCAATACGGGACTTGGTCGATCCGCTTTAGAATGCACATGGTGGGAGTGTCATTGCCCTTCTATAAATGTAGATCTCTTGTATCTGTCGGTCTGATTTCAATATAGCATTAAATGAGGAATCTGATTAGATTTGACATACGCCTAACAGGTCTGTAAAAGGATGCCAAATACGGGTATGATTGGTCTAGTCAGTGAACTGATTCATACTGATAGTTGAAGTGAAGGGATTACCACTCACTCCATAAGTGAGATGATATCACGAGGCCACTCGATGAGTTGAACTGAGAAATGTGTGGCCACACTCAAATAAGCTGGTTACTTATTTGTGCTTCAGTTTAATTCAAGATCTAGAAATATCTCAAGCTGTAGAGGATGACCTCCACCATGCCTCATGCTTGATATATCGATATGCATGGTAAGAGATATTAGAGAATTCTACAGGGTATCTATCTGTGTGAGATAGACTAACACTGTAATCAATTGGTGACTGATATGGTCTAGGCAACTCTCTATCAGTCATAGAGCTAATTGATTATGGCCCACAGGATCGTGCACACTAGACACTGAGACTTGTACTCGGAGAACTAATACATGTAATGTATTTATGATGAACTAATTATTAGTTGTTAACTAATAATGTTAATTGATTAATCGTTCTGATTGGAACAAGTTAATTGATTGTTTAGAGGGATTAATTATTCAATCGGGTTAATTAATTAAGCGATTGATTAATTAGATTTTCTTTAAGGGTTAGTGTGTGATTAATTACAACCTAATTGATGTTAATTGAATCTATTGCATTCTATTGTGGTACAATCAGATTAATTAAATTAATACAGGGACTGAAACTGTAATTAGTCGACAGACTATAAATTAATCCTAATCGATTGAAACCCTAGACTTTCTCACACAGAAAATTGAAACCCTAATCCCCTCTACTGCAAGTGGTCGGCCGAACTCCCTAGAGTGATCCCGGAGCTTTCCGTTCATCGTTCTTGGTGCCTATTTCGAGGACTCGTCATTTGAAGTTTTGTGCACGTGATTTTGGCAGAACCTCCGATCGTGCAGTTCGTCCATCTCTCTCAGATGGATTCAATGTGAGTGACTAAACTAATTAATCACGTTAATATAAAATTTATATTGAGGCAATGATCAAGATAATATTTTTCTGATCAACGAACTTGTCACAATTGACAAGTTGAGGAGGCTAAGTGGAGAAAATGGACAAGTTCAGGTGGCTAAGTGGAAAAAAAGTTACAAGTTTAAGTCGCCAACAAGTTGTACGTTAAGTTGAGGAGGCTAAGTGAAAAAAATGGACAAGTTCAAGAGGCCATAAATGTATTATGCCATTATTTTTTGAAAGAACTTGAATACGTAATATTATTCATATACTCAATACGTATTGATCAAATTCAAGCATTATTAAAAATATAATTTTTGAAGTTTAATATGTCACTAAAAAAAATTACAATAGAATCATGCTAATTAAGTGGAAAAAAAATTTTCCATAAGAAAGATAATTGACGAAGAGAGATTAGTTAGCGGTATAAAATTCTATTAATAAGAAATTGTCAAATCTCTAATTGAAAAAGCTCATAAAATAAGTTTTTTCAAAAAGAGCTTTTTGAATCTCTCTTTACCAAACACCATTTATAGGTTTAAGTGGTCAAAACCTCTAAAAATGGTCAAATCCACTAATTTTAGCTCAATCCCCTCTTTGTCAAACAGGGTCAACATATAAAGGAGTAGTTAAAAAGATCTTTATGTATAAAACGTACAAATTTTTACCATGACAACAAAAGACGAAGAAATCTTTGGTGTGCAAGCCATTGAATGAACAATAATCTGAAAGTTTGGTTCAACTTGAACATCACATCAACCATTCGTTGTGATCCAACTAAGCGTTTCTGAAATAGAAAGAATTTTCGTTAAGGGAACCGAATATAAGAAAACTTGATAAAGATAGAGGTCAATACTACTCATAAAGGCGGACAAACCAAAAAAACTATAAATAACAAAAGAAATATCAAACTAAGCATATAATTACAAATGAAATAAATGTTTTATTCAATAAAGAAAATAACAAAATAAAATGAAGAAGGAGCTTATATCCTCCAAAATCTGAACGAAGAATAAAATTTGGTTTGCAGCTGGGGTTTTTTCTCCCTTGTAGCTCTTTTTTCTGTTTGCGTATACTGAGAGATCTATGTTTTTCATGAGAATTGTGTACTTATTTTATGATGTTAACAAAATATGATGTTAACAAAAGTGAATTGCTATTTACCATTCTTACATTATTGGTCCTCATCTTCAAAAGACGTTTCTACCATTTTCTTTTTAATATTCATATTCTCAAATCTTTTGAAGTCTTTCAAACATTCAACTTTGAATGTTTGAGTTATACAAGCATTCAACATAAAAAATCACGGACCAAATTGCGGATGAAGAAAATGTATAATAATACGTTTTTATTTTGAAAGGAAATGCATGAAACTCGATTGTTTGAAAGTGCAATCATGGCTTTTGGTGTGGTTCATGCGACCTCTTGGGACTTCAATTCGCTTCTCCCTTATAAACTTACTCATTTGTACGACCTTACTATTTATGTAACCAATTTGTTGCCCACCTTCTAGCGATTTTTCACTTATAACCTTACATGTATACAGACCATTAGACACACTATCTAATTTAAACATTTCGGTTGCTATTTTAAGAAAAATAAAAACACTAGTTGAGGTCAATAAACAAAAATAGTTATCGGATTGAAATTAGGAGTTGAGTGCTATGATCAAACCATTTATTGATATTATTTGAATGATAAGCAAAAGCAACTATAATAATATAGGAAAAATAGAAAGAAGATGGATGTCAAAATCAGCATTGAAAACAAAAGAAAAGGGTAACAAATTGAGAAAGAGAGGATAGCATTTTACCATTATTATTGATAATAAAGAAGCAACAAGTTGGGCAAGAGAATGAACTTTCTAATTCAGTTCTACCTTTATCCTTACTTCCACATACCCATCATCAGAATCTCCCCATTCCAACTACAAGACAAACCACTTTTGTTCTTGCAATCAAATTATGTTTCTTTCTAATATTATGTAGATTCTACAGCTCCTTAGACTTGTCCAAAAATTACATTAATTTCTTGAACTTATAGAATATCTCGTTAACTCTTTAAACTTGCTTGAAGTGATATTATTAATTCCTTAAATACGCATGGAGAACAAAAGTAATTAATTTTTGACAGATTATAAAGTATACCACGTAATACAAGTTCAATTAACGAAGGTAAATATAAACAAGTTTGGAAAGTGGATAAATTATTATAAGTACATTCTACTTGCTAATAAATTACTCTAAACAAATTAAGAAAATTTATATCGTCTTAGTTCAGACAATCAATTTATTTTTATCAACAAGTAAAAAGAGCTATTCTCATATATTAATCATTAGCATCCAATTAACTCACATGCATTTCACAAGGTTCGAAAATATTTGTAGTCAAACTCACCTCCGAAAAGAGAGCCTCAAAACAAACACAGAAATGATGTAATGAAAAGTCAGTGAACGTACCTCTTTTGAAGGATATAATAAACTAAAAATTATAAAGTTGAAGGGCATGTTGAGAGTGTATTTTTTCTTAATCCCACTCCCACCTTAATGAAGTAAAAATTGTATTAGAGAAATGTTTTGACATGATGAAGTTAAATTCAAAAAATTTCCCAAACAGTGGAGAGAATTATATATGTGGATGAGCAATTAGTTGGTAGAGAAGAGAAAGCAGCGGTAGAATCCAAGAACACGACATGTTGTAAGTTTGTTGTCACCAATTCATTATGTTAAATGCATTATTGGTCATCTAAATTTGATTGTTGTTTGGTCACTTGACTTGAATTTGTCTCAATAGAATCGTTAACTTTGAGTTTTATCTCTGTTAAATCACTCCATCAACTTTAAAAAAATTAAATTCCGAAAAAGTAACATAGCGGTACATCAGCAGAAAATCAACTTTGAACACCACGTAATAACCGCTAGACACCACGTGTAATTATATTTATTAAAATTTTCTAAGAAAAAAAATGATGATACATGGTGTCTATGTGGCTGCCACATGACAATAAAAGTTGACTATCTGCTGATGTGGCAGCCACTCCACTTTTTACGGTGTCCAAATCGATCGGAGTGACTTAATTGAGACAAAAATCAAAGTTAACTGATTTTATTAAGACAAACTAAAGTTGAGTGATAATTTTGCGACAACAACCTGGTGATGCATTTACTCCAAATTTAAGGGTAAATAGTTTATTCTTTTATCAAAACTCACTGATTAGTTTCCATATTTTGAAAAATTCATATCTTTTGACATAATTAACTCTTTAGCCTTTTTGTCTATTTTTAAGATTTTAAACGTAATATATTTACACTTTCAAGACATTTATATTGTCATGTTGTGATTCTGTTATCTTATGTTTGTTTGTTTATATCGAAATATAAAAGCTACGGATCTCAAGATAATAGACAGAAGGACCAAAAAGTTACTTATAACGAAAGATGAAGACCATGTGATGTGTTTTTCAAAATAAGAGACTAAACAAATAATTATGACAAAAGACAGCCCAACAATAAATTGTTTACCCAAATTTAAACATGATTTAGAGTAAGTTTGACCATAAAATGAAAGTAAATATTGAAAGTGAGTGGAGTTTTGATCTGGTGGCTAGTAAGGAGACGAGTCACTCATATTCTAGCAATCCTTTTCAAAGGACATATTCCTTAGCTAGCCCTACCCAACTGCATTGCATTGCATATATCTTTTTCTTCCAGCTTATAAGGAGCTTACTTATCCTTCTTTCTCTTCATCCACACCCATCTTTTTTTTCTTTTGTTTTAATTTCAGCCTCATCACATTTTGGGTTACATTACATACCCAAAATGTCTTCTAATAATTGTATTACATGGACAAGCAAGCAGAACAAGCAGTTCGAGAAGGCGCTGGCTACATTTGATAAGGACACACCTGATCGGTGGCATAATGTTGCGAAAGCTGTGCCTGGTAAATCTCCCGACGAAGTTAAGAGACATTACGATCTTCTTATTAAAGATTTGAGAGAAATTGAATCCGGCCGCGTCCCTTTTCCCAATTATAAGTAACTTTTTGCACTTTTTTCATTCCTCTGCCTCTGCCCAAAGGAAGAAGGAATAGTATATTAGTGGTCTTCACAATTATGTTATATGTATTCTTTGTACTACATAGCAGTATATTAACATGCAGAATATGCTTTAATAATCCCATTTCTAATCTATTTCTGCAGTTTAATCATTTTTCTTGGTTAATATCGACAATGTTTATAATAATGTCTTATTTATTTCTACTTATATGTCATCATCAATTTTTTTGAAACAGTAATGTCATCATCAATTTATTATTTACTAATCATTTTTATTTCTGATCAAGGACTTGTCGTTTTCTTCATCATTTGACCCTATTCATTAAATTTTCAATTTCATTTCCGAGTAAAAAACGTATTTGTGGTATTTGATCAAGCTAATTATAATATTAAGATAGATAGTAATGATTTTACATTGTTTTTTTTTTATAATAGTTCAATAGTTTGAGTCTTGGATGTCTGAAAACTTTCGACTGCCTAGCATTAGAAATTTCGGACTGATTGCTTTAAAAGAATAATTGTACTTTGAGCCAGTTTAAGTGTATAATATTTGTTTTGCAAGAATCTGTTAGCAAAAATTCTATGTTAAATCTACTCAAAACTAAACTACTAAAAAATTCTACTATAATCTCGGTCCATGGATATATTGTTAATTTGCAATAATTTAGGTGTTGGGAAACAAAATTATCTCACAAAAACAATTGGATTCTCTTTGTAAGTAAGCAATTATATCTTAAACTTTTCATTTTAAAATTTCTCAAAGCGTGCATGATTCTTTTTTTAATAAACTATACGAAAGAAAATTGACTGAATAGCAATATTTTCCAACATGTGATTAACTTTAACAATCTTACTAAAATTTCTCATTTTGCCAACATTGAAAAACATAAGTATTGTTTTATGACAAAATGTGTTTATAATGCCTAAAATGTTGAAGTGTGAAACAATAAGATTTATATACATAAAATATGGTTTCTCTCAACACGTATTAGTGGCAGCTATTATATTATCTTACTATGTTATCTTAAGTTGCCTTTGATAGGAAAAAAGAAAAGATAAGAAATGTTATTGTGTCAGCGATAATTATCATAAATTTTAAGGCTTTGATTGGATGGAAGGTTTAGAGGGAAGGATTTGTGTGATAGAAATTGTGTTTTGAGCTTGCTTTCCATTTTCTTTCTACCTTTCAAATATTGTTATCAATACTTAATTTGATTCAATTACTAATACATGATATCAGACGAAAGTTTATTTTAAGGTAGGAAACATATGAATACACTTTCTGATCCGTTGTACTTGTCTAAAAAAGTGAACTGCCCTCATACTTTCAAAACATCAAATTTACCTCCCTAAACTTGTTGGAAGTGAGCTATTGACTCCATAAATTCTACATGATACAAGAAGATGAGATTTTGAACATATTGATGTGGATACAACTCAAGAAAAGTCAATAATAAATAGATTGTTGCAAGCAATTTAGAAAAAAAATAGACCATTTAAGAAAGTTGAAAAATCAAGGGTGAATTAAGCATGTCCAACAAACAAATAGAAGATTTTTAAAATATAAAGAAAGAAAAGTGCATTGCTAAGGATGTATTTAAGCCTAATCTAATGAAAATGAAAGAAATGGGGACCCTGGAATAATATTATAATAATGGATGAAAGTAGAGAGATATGGGGAAGTAGTTTGTTTGAGTTATGTGGTCTACTGAATTTTTCCATAACATCATCATCATCACCCATATAATTTTAATCTTTCTATCTCTGCCACTTCTTATCCTATCTGTCTGTCTACCATCATATGAATGAAGACAGCCACAACAACTGTCGAAAACTAACCAGTTTAACCCATTTATGTTCTTTTATGGAAATGAAAATTACACTATACCATACAATTACAACTCAAGCCAGCCCTTTTGGAAGTGTTTTTATTGGACTGGAATCTCACAACACACCCATTTTGAATGATGAGATAATATAGCAAATGCCATACTTCATTTCAATGGTCAGTAGTGGAAATTTAAGGTTTCTAATTTGCAAAGTAATTGCATTACATATCTGTAGGTTCATTTCCACGAGTGCAAAAGTTTAAATAAATAATTCCGCAAAATATAGGCTTCTTTTACCACGCATATTACTCAAAAATACACATTTTCAGGTGTCTGACTTCTATTCTACATTGAGAAACGGAAACAACCCCAACTAGTGAATAGCTTCAGAGGCAGGAGGAGCATTACTGTAACTATCAAAACCTCCACTTGATGGCGGTGCTGGACTTGCTTGATAGGTGGCAGATGGAACCATGGTCGAGGAAGGACCACTCCCAGGAACACTAGTTGGGGGAAGGGCTAAGGGAGGCGGCCTTGAAACACCATTTATTTGACCAGGAGCACCTGGAGGTGCCATCATTGGAGGCGGCATTGGTAAATAACCTGCCATAAACAAAATGAATACACTTGCACAACAGAAAGGGATACAATAAATAATGACAAAAAGCAGTCAAAACAAAATGTAGACTTTACCTGGAGGAAGAGGCATAGGTCGTGGTAGTACTGGAGGCCTCATGATCCCTTGCATGTGCATCATAGGTGTTGGGAGAACAGGAAGGCGAGGCCTCTGCCCCAGTAAATGCTGATTGTATGCAGCTCCAACCTGGATATGTTCCTTTACTCTTTGGTCTATTAGACTTTGAGTTTGTTGCTCCTCAAACTGTTGGTAGTACGATCTTACATTTGCCTATCAACAAAAATTAACATTCGCTTTTCAGAATTGTCATTCATTGTAATCATGATAAATAACAAACTAAGATCAAATATATACACTACCTTGTGCTTGTAACCTGCATTGTGTTGCTTTCTAACAGATGGCTGAAATATTATAAAAAAAACCATCAGTAACATCCAAGGCTAACTTTACTATATATATATATATATATACGTATAGCTCTTTGAACATGGAAATATACATATATCCAAGTAACTACTATCTGTTCACATGGTAACAATTGGTTGAAAATTGAAATATATAAAAGGACACTAGCTATTCTAAGATTACAAATTCTTCAAAGATGGAACGACAAATACTTGATCATAGGACTAATCTGTTTACCCATTAGAGAGAGAGAGAGAGAGAGAGAGAGAGATCTGTTGAATAAACCAAATAGAAAAATGTTCCATTGTGTAGACATTCAAAAGTAAATAATGGGATAACACTGCCTATTTCTAGTGCTTTACCGACCAAAACTCACCACATCTACCACATTATCCTTTAACATGACAACTCCTGAGTTTCTTTCATATTATGATGTCATTGTCAAGGATTTTACACTTGATGGTCCTTAAACATCAATGTCCCTTTGGGTAACATATAAGTGAGCCATTAGAATCCACCAAACCCGGAATATTGTTGTCCTACCCTCGATATGTGCATTACCAATGGTGAAAGAAAATAGGCAAGTGATCCAGAATATATGCAGCAAATAATTAAAGGCGAATAAAGCATAACAGCAAAAATCTGCCTCGTTTAGGTTGCTGGGATTGAACAAAAAGGTTTCATAATACACCTATATGTTACTCGTACTAAACCCTATATGTAAGCCTTAAAACTCAATAATCTTTCTTATATTCCCCCAAATCCTCTCTCCAAAGCTTAAGCTCTGAACAGCTAAGTTGTTCTTAAATTTTCGCAGCCTTATCTGGTCACTCATCCTAAAAAATTTCTTTTTAAAACTACATTGACTGAGAGATAGCCATTCGATCTATCTGGAACATGAGCTACAGCGGGTCATAATTTCTCCAACAACCAAATTCTAAGTAGGAACTATCAACAAAAGAAAAGGACTCATAGAATTTTCCAAAAGCGTTGTTGAATAATTAGTAATCAAATAACGCTATTCGTCACGCTTTTCGGACCTAAAGACCAGTGCAAGAAGTTACAACTACAAAAACTTGGACATCCTACTGACGGGATTTTTCTTTTCTCTGGCCAATGGATAATGATTGCTTAAGAAAGTGGAATATACTCGTGAGTAGTAAAAAACAAAGAATAATGATATTGGGAACTAGATTTTCATCAATATGGATATAGCCTTCATATGTTAAAGAAAATGTATCTATAAGACTATAACTTTAGAACAGTTAACTTCACAGCCCTTCTAAGAAAAAAAAAAACCATGTGATTGTCACTGATCATAATACTAACCCTCTACGCACCTACATTTTAACAGAAGTACTTTTATGCTGCCAAAAGAAGAAGTAAAGATTACAGTTTGAGAACGGAAAGTAACAACTCTTGGTTGGACCATGTTTACTAATGGGATATGAGAACGAAAAAATACAGACTGGTTAGTTGGTCAAAAATCATCAATGGAACAAAATTCCTTTCAAATAGAAGGTTCACAAAGGAGATTGCTACACGAAAAAACACTTTCTATATCTTTAAATTATCAAGCAATAGAATAAAATAACTCACCTGTAAATATGCAAGTATCAGATTGAATAGGGAAAAGAAGTTATTCTTTCTTTCTTTTTTTGAAGCAAGAAGTTGTTCTTTTTAAAAACTATAATTTAACTCGTGAAATCTTAAGCAACATAATCATAAATAATCCCATATAAAAAGACCAAGAATTGAACAACAAAGAAACAGAAATACTTACAGAATCATGGGTCAAATAAGTGTCACAATAATCACAGTAGTACCTGCAATATTGGAACAAAAAAATAAGTAATCCACCGATATGAAGGCAAAAAGGAGGCTGAACATCAAAAAGTAAAGTCATACCGGGGCATGGCTGGCTGTTAACCAAGTCAGAAGAGCAACCAGAGCACAGGTTAAAACCCGAAGAAATGTGAATTGGAGGCGAAATAAACCTAACAATGAAAGAAAGGACTTAATATTGAGTGAAAGAATATAACATGTAAAATGACAAAGGAGATAAGATGGGGAGAAATGAGACTAAAGTTTAAGCAGTATATCTCCATAGTTAAGCTCAAAAGGCTCTTAGAGGTAGGTAAAAACAGTTAAGACGGTATTGAAAATAAGAGGATCCAAAGAGAGTCACAAATTCACCTAGAAAGTAGAACCCATAAAGCTACAGAATTAAGGAACTGTAAAATCAAATCTTATTCAGCGATTGTAAGTCAATTTTTCTTCTCTTTCGAAGCTAAAAAAATTGTAAATCATTAACATAAAATTTGTGTATTGAGAACTAACAAGGATTGCACTAGTGTCTATGAGCTATTTTATTTTTCTTTCAGAAGGAATTATATATATTGAACATGCAAATAGTGATTTTATATTTTGATTGTCCTATTTATATGACCTGAATTGATAATAAACTTAAAAGAGCATGCTTTTTGTTGTGAGCTCCATACTACAGTCAAATGAAACTAAAACCACTCATTAAAATATTGTGTACATTACAGCTATTGCTACCCTATGCATAAAGAAAGTATTTTGAGAACTCAAACATATAACATTCTGAAGCCAAACCAATTCATTCTTAACTTAATAGGGCAATGATCTAGCCTTCGTTCCGGAAGGATGTCATTCAGGAAGCGCTTGTAAGGTAAGTTAAGCGGATAAAATAAAATGGGTAAGACACAATTGTCGTGACTGATGCAAAAAGAAAAAAAAAAGTACTCCTAATCTGAAAAGTAGGATGATGATTAAAAAAGGGCAATTGCATAATGCATTTGAAGACTGAAACCCCTATGGAGAAACTCCACAGAAGATGGGTTTTGAGAATCAACAGTACCTGTTGAAAGAAAAAGACAAGAGATTGCAGCTCCGTCGTCTCCTTCTCCACTGATGACCTTGCGATTTCAAACAACACCACAACAATGGTGGGTGTCTTTGATTCAACAAGTTAGGTCTTATTATATTTTCTTTTTCTTAACTATAAACGCCGTCGTTTAAACTGGTATTTAAAACACCTGTTTATCTATATTAAATTTCGACAATTCTTGCTCTCTTTTTTCTTCTTATATTCATAAGGTGTACGTATATATAGATTACTGAGAACCTATCCTATTATAATTAGGATTCACGTTTAAATTGCTCTAAAAAGAAAAAATAAACATTTAAATAGGTTAAATATAAATTAATACACATATTGCCAAAAGAAATTATTGTTTATCTTTTTATATGTTCATGTGTTATCAAAATCTCTCAATTACGTTTTAAATTAACAAAACAAAACATGAGTCCTACAATGGTCATACAAATAAAGAGGAAGAAGTTATCTGTAACTCTAACCTGCTTGTTGGGAAGAAACACAAATATAGAAGAAGAAGAAGAAGAAGAAGAAGAAGAAGAAGAAGAAGAAGAAGTAAGGATCAATTTTAAAGAGGAAAAAGAAGTCATGTGGAATGTGAGACATAAGTGAAAGAATTTGACAAATTCAAAGATACAATTGAGAGATTTTGACAAACACGAATTTAATTAGTCGTTTATTAAATGTATAGATAAAGTTGCATAGCGTGGTAATAGAGGGCATATTTGTATATTATTACCCCGTGTATTAAAAAATTATTAGTCGTTAATAAGACGGTTGAAGATATTAAGAGCGAAGTCGGGGTGTTATTGGAATTGAATTGAGATTAGCTCGACGCCTTTTATATGTAGTATAAATAGATTGGCCAACTGTATCCCCTCAACTGGGTTTGCTCATTTTAAAAATCAATGTCAAAGCTCAATTGCATCGTTTCTCCTCTAAAACCGTCCCAAGAAGTAGCAACATTAGGGTCGGTGTTATTGAAGACCGACACTATAAACCTTTCACATCGGTTTTTGTATATATTTAACCAAAATCGCTGCTAACGATTTATTATTGGGTTGATCTTGTCGTTTTGGTAATAAACCGACCCCAATAATTGGATTAGTAGGATCGGTTTTTGAAAAACTGGCCGCATAGACATTGTTTAATTAGATCGATATCTTCTGCAAACGGCTATTTTTAGCTTTTATCCATCTGTCCGTCTTCTTCCTTCTTGTTCTTCTATGTTTCTCGCTTCTATAAAATCATGTAATTACTGCAACGACCCATTGACTAACACAATATGATCAACCGTCCACATGGCCTCAATGACGATGAGTGCATGTGAAAGCGATTGCACCAAGTCCAAGTCAACCTTGAATCTTTAGATATATCTAGTGTTGTTTGATCTTGAACTTGAATGATGAAACTTGTGACTTGTCAATTTCAGGGAAGAAAACCAGAGGTCAAGAATTAGTGGTCTAGAATGCACTTTCCATAAAAATTACTTTGGTAGTCAGGTGCACCTTCTGCAATTTTGTTGAGAAAACACACGGGTGCTAAGTATCCAAGGAAGGTGGACCAAAAACTTTTAATAGAGTTTTAATTCGAGCACATGCGAAGTTGGGCCTAGAGTATATGTGTTGGCTCAGTATATCCTATCCCATCTACCAATATTTTATATTCCGAATGAACTGCAACAAATTAAAACATAAACCCGTGATCTTCTTGTGCTTAATATGAAAAAAAATTTGTATATCACATGCTTGTATGACATAAAATAAAAGCTCATGATCTTCATGTTCTTATTTCTACTTAAAGATGAAGTAAAAAGATTTTATAACCTTCCTCACGAGCATAAGCAATTTCAAGTAGCTTTTTAAATTGCACCAAAACTGCATCATTTTTCGATCAATCTTCTATTCGAGATTTCTTATCATTTTCCAATTCTTTAATCCGCTGCAATTTGTTTTCTTGTCAACTTTGTTTATTCTCGATGCAAGCTCTAACACTTTTAGCTTCTCATTCAGCTGATCGGTTATTGCTTGTCTGTGAAATATGTTGTTGAACATTAACTCATCTTTACGGCTTTTCTCATTCTCTGTCACAACCTTCCTTAGCCTATGAAGTAAAGTCGATTATTTCTCTTGCAATTCAATAATTTCATCACTCACATCTAGAATTTTCACGTAATTAAAAAAGGTTGAAGTCATTTGAGTTCTTTGCATATATTTTATTAAAAAAAAAATTATAATGAATAAAAAGTGAAAGTGTTGCAAAAGATTTTACCAAATAACTTGATGTCAACTCTTAAAGTTTTCAAGTTTGTCAAAAGATCATAATGAAATCCAAATATTTCCATTACTTCTCGAGTTTACTCTATTATGATAGTGTGACTATTACATATGTTAAAAAAAGTTTTTAAAATTGTTGAAATATTTGTTTGATATCATCGATGTCATAAAAAATGTAGAACATTTCGTTATACACTATAATTAATTGTTTTGCATTTAAAAAATGCTCGAATAGATCATTTTATATAAAAAAAAAACTCGGTAGTCAAATATAACGTTTGTTTTCTCATGTGGAATGTTGGATTCTACATTTGCAAATTTAAATTATGTTATTCTTTGGTAGAATTGACGAATCTAAGGTGTAAGTCGAGGACCGGTTTGTTTTTTATTATGGTTTGTAGTATGAAATTGTTGATATCATCGACATCTTATGTAAGTCGAGTCTAAGATGCCAGACATGACTAGTTTTCTGGGTTTTCGTAGAACACAAGTACCTACAATAAAAAGCAACATGAGTGTTAAATACACTGGAGGTTGAAGTGACAAATCATAATAAGATTGAGAAATTCAAGACAATCTGTTTATTTTCCAAACAAAATACATGTTTAAACGATTGTAAATCAGTTATCATGTTCATTGTGATGTGAACCCTACATCAATTGAAAACGATTTAATTAACAGTCTATCACCAAGTTACAATAAAAAGATTATTATTAAGGATGAAGTAAAAGATTTTATAACCTTCCGGACGAGCATAAGCAGTTTCAAGTAGCTTTTTAAATTCCACCAAAACTGCATCATTTTTCGATTGATCTTCTATTCAAGATTTCTTATCATTTTCCAATTCCTTAATCTGTTGCAATTTGTTTTTTGTTCATTATTGCTGCAAGTTTTAGCAGTTTTAGCTTCATATTCAGCTGATCGATTGTTGCTTGCCTTTCGCTGTGAAATATGTTGTTGAACATTAACTCATCTTTAAGGCTTTTCTCATTCTCTGCCTCAACCTTCCTTAGCCTATGAAGTAAAGTCGAACGTTTCTCTTGCAATACAATAATTTAATCACTCACATCCAGAGTTTTCACGTAATTAAAAAACGTTGAAGTCATTTGAGTTATTTGCATATATTTCATTAAAATAATTTATAATTAATAAAAAATGGAAGTGTTGCAAAAGATTTTACCAAAGAATTTGATGTCAACTCTTGAAGTTTTCAAATTTGTCAAAATATCATAATGAAATCCAAATATTTCCATTACTCTTCGAGTTTACTTTATTATGATAGTGACTATTACATATGTTAAAAGAAGTTTTTTAAATTTTTGAAAAATTTGTTTGATATCATCGATGTCATAAAAAAGGTAGAACATATCGATATACACTATAATTAATTATTTTGTATTTAAAAAAATGCTCGAAAAGATCATTTTGTATAAAAAAACTCGTAGTCAAATATAACGTTTGTTTTCTCATGTGAAATATTTTCATTCGTTCATTTTTTAAGTATAATAAATTTATTTTTGAATTCATATTATTTTACTTGTATTTATTAATGAGAGCTCATATTTAGCTCGTTGGTATATTGATTCTTTGGTTACTGTATATCAACATATTTTGCTTTTATGCACAATTCCTTATCCATGTTAATTTGACTATATTGAATGGACGTCTCAATAGATTTAATGTTTTCTTTAATTTTACTTCTCGATGCGGAGATGGCTTATGTCTAATTGTTTGCTCTATTTTCTATTTAATTCTTTGATCGTGTTGAAGAATTCATTTTGAATTTTTTAGTTGTTGAATCATCATGTTTGGTTAGAAACGGATAACTAATTTCTCAATTTGATTCTTGAAGTCTCTTCTTTTTATTTTAATATAACTGATTCTTCCTCTTATGGCTCTAAACTTTTGTTATATTATCAAACAGTTGGGGTACTTCTGGTACTACTCGAAGAGTTTGTGCATCTTTGTTAGTAAATTGTAGAATAATTATGGTAACATATGTTAAGGTAAGTTATTTTTTCCCTTCTTTACTTTTGAATCCAATTTTTTTTTGTCTATGAGGATTGTAAATTAAATAGAATTTTGAAGAGTATATGTTCATTAAAATATGGAAAAGCTGTGGGGTATCAACTCTGTATTCTATATATTTGGTGATGATCTACCTACTAATTGGTGATTAATTAGGTTTGATGAATATATGTGGTACTTGATGTTGAACATGGAGACCTAAAGTTTTTGTACATACTGTGAACACCCTAATTTGTTTTAGTTTGATTCATAATGTGTATAGTTAATAATATCTAATGAATAATGGAATGTTTTCGGTTATGACATTAGTAAGATTGAAAATCTTTAGATTGGATTTTGATACATCCTCAGTATCCTGGTGATGGTCGTTACTGGTCTAATTAGGAATCTTATTATTATTATTATTATTATAAGAGTAGTTTTATTGTTTTAGAAGTATAGGTGTCTAATATTCTATTTAATTAGTATTTACTTATAAGTAGAATTAGGTTTATATGGTTGCTATTTAAAGGCTTACGAGCTATGTAATCAGTCAATCAATCAATCAATTAAGAAGTTCAATAATATCTGAGTTTGCGCTAACTAGAAAAGCGAAGTGGTGTTTTAGGTTGTTTCCACCCCAAAACGATATCTTTTGATCGATTCCCAAGATAGGGTCGTATCAACTGTTGCTTTCATTGAGAGTTCTCTACCCGCATCTTTTAATGTTTTTTTTGTCCCCATCTTTCATTGTTTTTTTCTACCCATTTTTAATTGTTTTCTTTTTAACCATATTCGATTGTTCACCATGATTGACGCAATCCGTGTCGAGTTTGCTAACCACAGAGAGGCCCTTGAGTTATCTATTAAACAATCCCTTGATGCTTGTGTCCACCAGTTGCGCGCTCAAATACAACCTCAACAATCAACGAGTGACGACTCCAACACTAATAAGGATTACACGTTTTTGTTTCGCTCCTTACAACAACCACCTCGGTTTACAAGCGAAGATCCTCAGGCTTGGTGCTCTAAAATTGAAGAATATTTTGATTTACATAATACATCATCCGAAAATCGAAGGTGATGCGCTAACATGGTTTCGTTCGGTTAGAGATAAAGAAACGTTTCGCAGTTGGCATGATTTCTTGATGAAAATTAAAGAACGATTTGGTCCTTCTGAGTTTGGGGATTTTCATAAAGACTTTGAGTCTCAAGTTTCCTCGAAACCATCTCCTATTTTAAACGATGCTTCAATTGCGTCTCATGATTTAATGGCGGTCTCATGTTATAACGGTGAAGTTGGCATTATATTCATGAGCCAAGTATTATACAAAAATATGAGGAGCAAGACGTGGTAGAATGTGTTATTCTAACATTTTATTTTGATGACTTAATTAATTAATGGTTTTTATATTTATGCTCCATATGTGACAAAATGATTTTAATCATATACTATATACTTAAATGTGTTATATAACTCTAGATTATTTACTAAAAGATATTTCAAACAAACTTTAAAAGAAATATCTAGAGTTATTCCGAAAAAGTATATGATTTAACTTTTGATCTTACGTGCTCTAAATTATGCCATATTTACTTGAGATCGAATAGTTTTTATATGTATGTCATGAACTTAAATGTGTGAATATGAGATATATTATGGACTTATTAATCATGCCATGATCTTATTTGAATCATACATATATGCCATGATTATTTTACGAAGTTCATAATTATTACGACATCTCTACTTCACTAATATTTCGGTGTATGCATACTTGCCATGATGTGTGATCAAATGCATTTTCATCATCCATACTTGAACGAATTTGATACATTCTTTGATGATAAAATGTATGTTTGTATGGTATTATTTCATGGTGATTAACTTTGCTAAACTCATGAGAAATCTCAAGTTGATCTACACCATCCGATTACCATCCTTGATCTCCATCCTACGGCTAAGATTCAAACTTGATGAGCAAGTTTGACATCCCATCATCTTGTACCAGCAAAGACTTCTTAACCACACAAATTGGTGTGAAAAACGAGGCAACTAAGCTAAAGAAGAAGTCTTGGTCAAAAAGTCAAACAAGTACACTTACAAGTGAAAGAAATGAGACATAAAGTGACTTTTGATGGACTTAAAGTTGATGCTTGATGGGATATGACTACCAACGGCTATATGATGAATTTTGAACGAAATTGAAGTCTCCAACAGCTATAATTTCGTGTTTAAATAGCCCGGGAAGTCGACAGTTGAAGCTAAGGAAAAACAACGAGAATTAAAGTTATCATACGAGATATTTCATAGCTTTGATTAATATTTTCCTTCAACTGTATCGTGAGAGTTTGAGTGTTATTCTTATTCATTCAAAAACGATATTGTAAAGATTAAACGGTGGGGTTTAATCTTGGGTTTAACACTAGATCCCGTTAAAAGTGTAAAGGTTCTTAAGCACCCGTAAGCTTAGGAGAGGTTAACACTAAGCCTTGAAAGTGTCATAAGTTTCTTAGTTGAGCTTGAGAAAAACTAAGAGAAGTCACTCGACGCTTGGAGTTCGAGAGAGTAAATACTGGTAGAGGTATTTGCTGGCAGTGTCTCGGATTGTGAGAACTGTCTCAGGCTTGATTTCTGCCCGTAAAGAAATCATAGTGGAAAATCTCGAGAGGTTCTCTCGGGGACAGGATTAGGCTCACAAGGAGACCGAACCTGGATAAATAACTGTGTCAAATCCTTCTATCCCTTAATCTCTTTATTATTGCTATTTAATCACTTGCACTGCTTTTAATTATATATTATAACTGCTTGTGATTAATTGTGTTTAAACTGTTTAAACTCTTATCTTCTATAAACAATTGTTTCTTCCGCAAAATCTTTTGAGCTATTGTTTATTTAAATAGGCAAATATTTTAAGAGTTTAATAAATTGTTTTTACAAGCAATAAATCCTATTCACCCTCCCTCTAGTCTTTATATAGTCATATTTGGGCCTACATAATGTGGCAGTCCATTTGAGACAGTTGATTTTATTTTAGGATTGCATATTGTTCTCAGTGAAAAAAAAATTGATTCTCCTAAATTCTTGCAATTTGGTGGAGCTGGATTGAATAATTTTGGAGTCCCTCTTGTGTTTCAACATTGCCTTTTATTTTCTTTTATGGACCCTGATTTTTCTTCTCATCCATGCAATGACAGATTGCTTTTGTTTTTCGCAAATGACAGTGCGTTAGTTGATCCCGACCTTCCAGACCGACTCGACAAAATTCTCAAACATTCAACATCTCTGCACGTCCTGACTTTGTTATTGATTTATTTAAGTTGCTCAACAATGATTCATCCGTTGTTTTTGCGTTACACTTTCGATCAACTACCACCTTGAGGACAAGGTGATTTTGAAGGGGTGACGAATGATACATCCTCAGTATCCTGGTGACGGATGTTACTGGTCTAATTAGTATTTCCTTATAAGTAGAATTAGGTTTATAGGGTTGCTATTTAAAGGCTTACGAACTATGTAATCAGTCAATTAACCAATCAATTAAGAAGTTCAATAATATCTCAGTTTGCGCTAACTAGAAAAGCGAAGTGGTGTTTTAGGTCGTTTCCACCCCAAAACGATCCCTCTTGATCGATTCCCGAGATAGGATCGTATCAGATTTGTTGTATAAATTGCAATCATTTTTATCCCCTTTTTAGGTTAATCTCCATCGACTGTAAAAAGTCTCTTAAGGCAACTGGATTGTAGATTGTAGAAAGATGGAAGTGATCCGTTGTTTAATATTTTGTCAAAGATCTTAAAAAGTAATTGTAATAGTTTAGTTAAAGAATTTTAAAGTTAGAGTGCAACTTTTTTTTTAGAACTTAGTTAGAATGCAACTTATATGAAAGTGAATTGTTATATTTGCTATTTGATGCTAGAGTAGGCAATGATGCTTAGGTTAAAGCCAACTAGCACAAGAAAAAGTGTAGCTCTTTTGGTATGGTGCAGCTTATTGAGAATTTTCTATTGATTAACCTGACGCAATTAATGTTGTTTGTCTGCTACTAAATAGAAATTAACAACTTTCTGTAGTCGAAAGAGAGCTCAAAATTAAACTCAAATTCACTATTACACTGTCCAAATATATAGTTAATCAAATAAATTATGTTAAAGGAAAAAATAGTTGGTAACATGAACTTGAAACGAGTGGACTTTTGGAAAGAAATTTAGGACTTATAAAGAACATAAATTAGTGATGTGTTTTTTCTATTTCATTTCATGATGTCTTTATAATTTATATAATTTCAGAGTTGTGGTAATATCTCATACTATTGATATTATTTTATGGTTTCAAGATTTACCTATGGTTCAATTCATTTGATTATTGAATTAGTCGAATCCCATTAATTATGTTTAAAAGTTTTCACCTAATGAAAAGAAAGACTATTCTAAATTCAATCTCATTCTTCTTGTTTTATGGTGCTGAATTTTTAATAACTGAACATATATGTATATCATTTTGTAACTGATCTTAATGCGATTTGTGCTAATATATTCAGCCTAATGTTGTGTTTTAAATTTGATGGAGGATAATCCATTTCTTATCGCCATAAAGGAGGTTATAGAAGAAGAATTGGGTACATATGTATAGCTTGAGGCAATTATATGTCATTTACTAAATAGCTTAACAGTACAACGGAAATTAATAATTTATGTAGAATAGTTAATATTTTAGCTTTTATAATTGTATAATCATAATTGAATATTCTACTAATAAATACAATTTTTTTCATTTTATTATGAATAATTAGTATTAGGTAAATATAATTTACTCAATTACTTTGTATTATTGAATAATACAAACACATTAAATGGATGTCCATCAACAACACAACACATACATTTATGATGGCAACTAATACATGTGGTTATTAATTAAAGCTTAGTTGTAATCACATGTTGTGTTAATTTTCAACTAGTATAAATATGTGTATAAACTTCATTTGTAATTTGCACCAAAATAATAAGAAGATTATACCTTATTATTTCTCTTATCTATTCTTCATCATATTAATCTCCATATAAGTTCATAAATTAATCTCCTTATAATCTTTAAATTTACAACACGTTATCAGCACGAGTTTGCTCGTTTGGTTAGTTTGTCAAGGAGATTTTGTTGGCCGGATTTTCTATCACAAAGTTTTCTCCTTCAATTAAAATATGAATTCTTCACCGGTATTAATTGACTTCAAAATAAATGAAGCAAATATATGTATTGTGGATAGTGGTAGTACACATACTATTCTTAAAGACCCAAAATATTTTTCTTCTTTAAGAAAGGGTGAAGAAGTTGTTACTACAATATCCGGTAACACAAAAATAATTGAAGGCTCCGGAAGAGCTAATATAGTGCTACCAAGAGGAACAAAGTTTATTATAGATAATGCACTATTTTCTCCAAAGTCGAATAGAAATTTGTTGAGTTTTAAAGATATTCGCAGAAATGGATATCATATTGAGACTGTAACTGATGAGAATAAAGAAAGAATTCATGTTACAAAATTAATTTCGGGGAAGAAAAGTGTATTAGAAAAATTTAATACTTTATCCTCTGGTTTATATTTCACATTGATTAATGTAATTGAAATAAATCTTATCGTAAACCAGAAGTTTACAAATTTAGATACTTATAAGATTTGGCATGATAGACTGGGTCATCCTGGTTCTATAATGATGAGAAAAATTATAGAAAATGCACACGGGCATCCATTGAAAAACCAGAAGATTTTTCAAAGCAGTGAATTTTTCTGTAATGCTTGTTCGCAAGGAAAATTAATTATAAGACCTTCAAAAGGTAAAATTGAAATTGAATCACCAGCATTTTTGGAACAGATTCAAGGTGATATATGTGGACCGATTCATCCACCATGTGGACCATTTAGATATTTTATGGTTTTAATTGATGCTTCTACTAGATGGTCACATGTATGCTTATTATCATCACGCAATATGGCATTTGCGAGATTACTTGCTCAAATAATTAGACTACGAGCACAGTTTCCTGATTATCCAATTAAGACAATACGTCTTGATAATGCTGGTGAATTTACATCCCAAACTTTTAATGATTTTTGTATGTCACTTGGGATAAAAGTTGAACATCCTGTAGCATATGTTCATACACAAAATGGTTTGGCAGAATCATTGATTAAACGTCTGCAATTAATTGCTAGACCATTACTTATGCGAACTAATCTTCCTACTGTTGTATGGGGTTATGCTATTTTACATGCAGCATCATTTATTCGTCTTAGACCAACAAATTATCATGAGTATTCCCCATTACAATTAGCATTTGGTCATGGGCCCAATATTTCTCATCTAAGAGTATTTGGTTGTGCAGTATATGTTCCGATTGCTCCACCGCATCGAACAAAAATGGGTCCTCAAAGGAGATTAGGGATTTATGTTGGGTATGAATCTCCCTCAATAATTAAATATCTTGAGCCATTAACGGGAGATACGTTTACTGCACGGTTTGCAGATTGTCATTTTGATGAAACCACATTCCCTAAATTAGGGGGAGAAAATAAAAATGTGGAAAAAGGAATAACATGGAAAGTTGAATCCCTTACCCATATGGATCCTAAAACAAAGAGTTGTGAACAAGAAGTTCAGAAGATAATTCATCTTCAAAATTTAGCAAATCGGTTGCTAGATGCACTTGCTGATCCAAAACGAGTAACGAAATCGCATATACCAGCAGTTAATGCGCCAATTCGAATTGAAGTTCCTGAAGAACAAGTTAAGAATATTTCTCAAACACGTCTGAAGCGTGGAAGACCTGTTGGTTCTAAGGATAAAAATCCTAGAAAAAGAAAATTGGTCAATAATAATATTGATACTAACATAAACACACTTCTCGAAGAAGTTCAAGCATCTGAAATAATTTCAAATGAAGAGAACACACTTTCTGAAGAAGTGCAAACATCTCAAGTTATCCCAAATGAGGAGATTTTGATAAATTATGTTAGTTCTGCAAAAAGATATAATCGAGAAAGAACAATTGTGGATAATATTTTTGCATATAATGTGGCAATGAATATTATTGATGAAAATATGGATCATGAACCACAATCTGTTCAAGAATGTCAAAGTAGAGATGATTGGCCAAAATGGAGGGATGCAATTCAAACAGAATTGGATTCTCTTAAAAAACGAGAAGTTTTTGGATCAATAGTCCGAACACCAGAAGATGTAAAACCCGTTGGACATAAATGGGTATTTGTAAGAAAGAGAAATGAGAAAAATGAAATCACGAGATATAAGGCAAGACTTGTTGCACAAGGTTTTTCTCAAAGACCTGGAATTGATTACGAAGAGACGTATTCTCCAGTGGTAGATGCAATAACCTTTCAATATCTCATTAGTTTGGTGGTACAAGAAAGATTAAATATGCATCTAATGGATGTAGTCACAGCTTATCTATATGGCTCACTTGATAATGACGTTTATATGAAAATCCCTGAAGGATTTAAACTGCCAGAAAAATGTGATAAACGAGAACTTTATTCAATAAAGTTACAAAGGTCTTTGTATGGATTGAAACAATCAGGTCGCATGTGGTATAATCGCCTTACTGAATATTTGTTGAAAGAAGGTTACAAGAATGATCCAATTTGTCCATGTGTTTTTATAAGAAAATCAGGATCTGAATTTTCCATCATTTCTATTTATGTAGATGATTTAAATATCATTGGAACTCCCGAAGAGATTCCAAAAGCAATAAATTCTTTGAAAAAAGAATTTGAGATGAAAGATCTTGGAAAAACAAAATTTTGTATTGGTCTACAAATAGATCATTTGAAAAATGGAATATTTGTTCATCAATCAACTTATACAGAGAAGATCCTCAAAAAGTTTTACATGGAAAAAGCACATCCGTTGAGTAGTCCAATGGTTGTTCGTTCACTTGATGTAAAGAAAGATCCTTTCCGTCCTCGAGAAGAGAATGAAGAAATTCTTGGTCCTGAAGTGCCATATGTAAGTGCAATAGGTGCACTTATGTATCTTGCTAACAATACTAGACCCGATATTGCTTTTTCTGTTAACTTGTTATCCAGATACAGTTCTGAGCCTACACGGAGGCATTGGAATGGAATTAAGCATATATTGCGTTATCTTCAAGGAACCATTGATTTGGGTTTATTCTATGCATATGAATCTAAACCTAAATTAGTTGGTTATGCGGATGCGGGTTATTTATCTGATCCACATAAAGGTCGATCACAAACAGGCTATTTATTCACATATGGAAGTACGATAATTTCTTGGCGATCTACGAAGCAAACTATTGCTGCTACTTCTTCGAATCATGCATAATTAATAGCTATCCATGAAGCTAGCCGAGAATGCGTTTGGTTGAGATCATTAACCAAACATATACAAGAATCTTGTGGTAGATCATCAAATAAAGAAGCTTCAACTACAATTTTTGAAGATAATGCCGCATGTATTGCTCAATTGAGAGAAGGATTCATTAAAGGAGACAGAATAAAGCATATTTTGCCAAAATTCTTCTTTACTCACGATCTTCAGAAGAATGGAGAAATCAATATTCAACAAATTCGATCAAGTGATAATTTGGCAGATTTATTCACAAAGGCATTACCAACTACAACTTTCAAGAAGTTAGTTTATGGAATTGGAATGCGCCGTCTCAAAGATATTCAATGAAGTTGCAAACAGGGGGAGTAAACACTGTACTCTTTTTCCCTTTAACAATGGTTTTGTCCCACTGGGTTTTCCTTGGAAAGGTTTTTAATGAGGCAGTGTCCCGTTTGCAAAGATGGACATCCAATGGGGAGTATTATGAATAATTAGTATTAGGTAAATATAATTTACCCATTTACTTTGTATTATTGAATAATACAAACACATTAAACGAATGTCCATCAACAACACAACACATACATTTATGATGGCAACTAATACATGTGGTTATTAATTAAAGCTTAGTTGTAATCACATGTTGCGTTAATTTTCAACTAGTATAAATATGTGTATAAGCTTCATTTGTAATTTGCACCAAAATAATAAGAAGATTATACCTTATTATTTCTCTCATCTATTCTTCATCATATTAATCTCCATATAAGTTCATAAATTAATCTCCTTATAATCTTTAAATTTACAACACATTTTACTATTAATTTTAATTTTTCTTACTTAATACTAATAATACTAATAGATAACAATTTTCAATTATGGTATGAAGAACAAAGTATTGCTCCATCAAATACCATTTTATTCTACTATGAGCATTTTATACTGTACAGTGAGCAATTTTATTTTTATATTTATTTTAATTTATATAATTACTTGGTAATTTATAGCTAAACTTTTAAATTTATAAAAAAATAACAAAATTACTCTCTTATAGCATTACACATCTTAAACCACATATTCTAATAAAGAGCTCTGCACATCCCGCGAGTGGACTACTAGTATATTAGAATTAGCGAGGAACTAGTCAGAGTTTCTTCACCTAAACGACCATGAGTCTCTATTTTAGGTGATCGATCATTTAAAATAGCAAATATGAACCCAAACAAGAAAAAACAAAACCTCAAATAGTCACAACAAAGGTTGAAGCCGCGTTGCTAATGGAGTCGAAGCTGAATTTAGCAGCACGGTTAGTTATTTTTTTGATTTTCAGTGTGACAAGAGCCATTTCTCACATAGTTTAATTACTTATCTTTTACCATCTTACAACATGTTACAGGTAGCATCATCTCTAATGGAATTCTCAGTTTGTTCTTCTTCAGACACAACAACAACTACTATGTCTTCTTCTGGTGGGGTGCTTCAAACAAATAAGCATCATCATTATGCCTTTCTTCTACAACAAAGCATCAAATCCAACAACCAACCAATGGGTAAACTAATCCATGCCCACATCATTAAGTTAGGCCTTCACTTCAGTGTCTATTTATCAAACAACCTCATCAACTTGTATGCTAAATCCGGGTACATTATCCATGCCCGTAATGTATTCAATGAAATGCCTGCCAAAACGATTTTTTCATGGAATATTATTCTCTCTGCATATGCAAAACAGGGGAAAATAGACAAAGCCCTTCAAGTGTTTCGTGAAATTCCTTATCGGGATTCTGTTTCTTGGACTACTATGATTGCCAGCTATAATCAAATGGGTCGTTTTGAGAGCGCGATTAAGTTGTTTCTAGAGATGGTGAAGGATAAAGTTGTACCTACGCAGTTTACACTTACTAATGTCCTTTCGTCATGCGCTGCTTTAGGGGCTCTAAGTGTAGGTAAAAAGGTTCATTCTTTTGTTGTGAAATTAGGGCTTAGTGGGAATGTTCCCGTAGCAAATTCAGTGCTGAATATGTATGTGAAGTCGGGAGAGTTTGTAACGGCTAATATTGTTTTCAAAAGGATGAGATTGAAGAGCACTTCAAGTTGGAACATAATGATTTCGTTGCATATGAAATGTGGTAGAGTTGATCATGCCCTTAGTTTATTTCAGGAAATGGGTGAACGGGATATAGTAACTTGGAACTCAATGATAGTAGGATATAATAAACATGGTTTTCAGAATAAAGCACTAGAAATTTTTTCTAGCATGTTGGATTGTTCTCTAAGACCTGATAGGTTCACCTTAGCAAGTATTTTATCAGCCTCTGCCAATCTTGAGAACTTGAATCTTGGAAAACAAATTCACAATTACATTATTAGGACAGAGTTTGCTATAACTGGGGTAGTTCAAAATGCTTTAATCTCAATGTATTCAAAGTCTGGAGGCGTTGAAATTGCTCGAAGAATTGTAGAGAAAACTGGTATTTCACATCTTGATGTTGTAGCATTTACATCCCTATTAGATGGATATGTAAAGCTTGGGAATATAAGCCCAGCCAGACAGATTTTTGACACATTAAGAGACCGGGATGTGGTTTCTTGGACAGCCATGATAGTAGGTTATTTACAAAATAACTTAAATTTGGAGGCACTAGAGCTTTTCAGAACAATGACTAATGAAGGACCACGACCAAACAGCTTTACTCTAGCAGCCATGTTGAGTGTCTGTTCAAGCCTGGCCTCTTTGAATCATGGCAAGCAAATTCATGCAAGTGCCATAAGATCAGGAGAAGATTCATCTACTTCTGTGGGGAATGCACTGATTACGATGTATGCAAAAGCTGGAAATATAACTACTGCACGCCAGGTTTTTAATCTCATAAGTTCGAATACGGATACTGTCTCCTGGACATCTATGATTATTGCTTTAGCTCAACATGGTCTTGGAAAAGAAGCTATAGAACTGTTTGAGAAGATGTTAATACTGGGTATTCAGCCTGACCATATAACTTATGTTGGTGTCCTCTCTGCTTGTATACATGTGGGATTGGTGGAACAAGGCCGCAATTATTTTAATCTGATGACTAGTGCCCACAAAATTGAGCCAACTCTGAGCCATTATGCATGCATGATTGACCTATTTGGTCGTGCTGGGTTGTTCCAAGAAGCATTTAGTTTTATAGAAAGCATGCCTATTGAACCGGATGTTATTGGTTGGGGTTCACTATTATCTTCTTGTAGGATTTATAAAAATGCAGATATGGCAAAAGTTGCAGCAGAGAGATTACTTCTTATTGAACCAGGCAATGGTGGAGCATACTCTGCCCTTGCTAATGTATATTCAGCTTGTGGAAAATGGGAAGATGCAGCTAAAATTAGGAAGTTAATGAAGGATAGAGGAGTTAAGAAAGAGCAAGGACATAGTTGGGTTCAGATTCAGAACAAAGTTCATGTATTTGGAGCTGAAGATCATCTTCATCCACTGAAAATTGAAATCTATAAAACGATGGACAAGATCTGGATGGAGATAAAAAAGATGGGTTACGTTCCAGATTTTGAATCGGTTTTGCATGACCTTGAGATAGAGGTGAAGGATAAAATGCTTAGATATCACAGTGAGAAACTTGCCATTGCCTTTGGGCTAATAAGTACCCCAGAAAACACTACATTGAGAATTATGAAGAATCTCAGAGTCTGTAATGATTGTCATTCAGCTATTAAATATATCTCCAAACATGTTGGTAGAGAAATTATTGTGAGAGATGCTACTCGTTTCCATCATTTCAAAGATGGCTTCTGCTCTTGCAATGACTATTGGTAATCATACGGAGGCGCTCAAAAGTAGTCAACTGCCAAAGTTTAAAGAAAAGACATTGAGGTACTATAAACTATTCTTGTATTCCCATTATGATTGTTTAAATTGAGGAATTGTGGTAAATTTAGTATTTCCTTCTTTAGTCGGGAAACTTTACCTAAATTATAAATTCAAACAACTGATTTCATGTTTATTTCTGAAGCAGCTTGTACTGTCAAAGAATTATGCAAAGTCTATGGATGGATGCTGCATTTGTTAATCCGTGCTCTTTGCTAAAGCCCAAAATGATCATCAGAGTTCTGTAATGATGAGAATTTAGAAGACACCACTGGATGAGGTTGGAATTGATTTCTTCTGGCTATCTTTATCCACTTGTAAGGGTTTATCTATACTGTACATAAAGCAGGAACACTAATTACAGCCGTTTGAAACTATAAAGTGTTATTATTTGTTTTGTCGTGCAATTCATAACGAGTCAATTTCTTCCTCTATTTCTCTGCTTTCACCGTTATTCACCCAATTTCATTAATCAGATGATTAATACCTCCTCTCCTCTCTTAGCCAAAATCTGTTTAGTTCTTCTGCTTCTGATCCATGGCTTTCACTATTTCTTCCTATTTGGAATCCCTCCTAATGTTTCTTCAATGTTGGCGCCTATTTTTTAATTTTATTTCTCCATTTGAATGTATGCTATAGATTTTCATTTCTCTTGCATTTTGCAGATTTGCACCTACATGTAAGTGAACCAGCAATTGGCGCTGACGAAGTTTATTGGCGATTCACTTGGAACAAATTTACTTGAACTTTTGTTTGAAGCTCAATTGATTTTTGGTGTAGTACCAGGAAAGGCTTGTGCTTTTGGGGCACCAATTGATTTTGGGGATGAGTTGGATGAGACGCTAAATTTAAGAGGAAGTATTCAAGATTACAGTAAGAAGGTTGGTGAAATGTAAGTGGAACTATCTGGTAGTCGCAGAGGGTTGTTCATGGAAACAGAGGAAAGGTGAACGTAAGATGGGAAGCAATCTGTAAATTGCAGGACTTAATTGTAAATCTTAGATAGACCACGACTTGATCTAGTTGTGGTGTTCTGTTAAGGTGTCATTTTTATTTTATTTTGGGTTGGTAAGATGCATTATAAGCATTCTTTTCCTTCCATTGAAAATATGATTTTGCTTGGGAATTTAGGAGGGGAGAAATTTTGCAGGACTTTCTGAAACTTGCCCATGCTGTATATTTTATATATGTTTGTACACTTTCTGTTTAACTTATGAAGAAACATATTTATTTCTCTACTTTTGGTACAATAGAAACGGAAGGTGTCATGGTATCTACAGAGGACTCTAGTACAAATCATATGCTATAAACTTTGTGAGCATAGGAGGTTTGCTGACCAGTCAAGCCGTCACCATGTATTTCTAGAATTACTTAGATGGTTTTAATGACATGTCTAGTGTACATTTCCTAGAATTACTTGGATGGTTTAATGACATATCTAGCATAATCTTAGTTTAGTTTAGGTATGTAATACTTAGTTAAGGAAACTATCAACTAGGATATAAAAGTGACATTGACAATGACAAATCCTTACTAGCTGATATGACATAATGACATGTCATATAGATGACAATAACATATCTATATAAGTCAATATAAAATAGGCAAATTATGTCACGTTTGACGAGTTGAGAGGGCTAAATGGATTCAAGTGGCTAATAGATTTAAGTGAAAAAATGAACAAATTTGGGACTACTTCTGAAACAAATGATATTGATTAAAGGAACGATTCAAGAATTGAAAAATCTTTGATGAGCTTGCACCAGAAAAGCTTTAACTAGTTTAAGCAATCACATCAAAATGTAAATCTAACTCCAAGAATTGAAATCTTTTCATCTTTATGAGAAAATGATTTATTAATTCCTAACTTTTTTCAAGAATCATTATTTTGTCATTTTGAAAAATTCGTTGCAAGATTCTTCTATTTTGTTATGATTAACTCTTTGATTATTATGTCTAATTCTCTTTATGATTACCCATAAAATTAGTCATTCAACTCTCTTAATATTTTAAAATTTTAATATATAGTTGATATTTTGAAAGTGTGATATAAATATTGAACTCAATATCAAGTAGTAGAAAAAAAAGGTAAAAAAGTAAAAAAAAAAAAAAAAAAACTGTCAGGTAAAAATAATTTTGTCCATTGTTCGTAATAATATTGTCCAATGTTCGTAAGTAGTAAATTAGCATATGATTTTGAAATCTTCTTCCCCACGAAAAATTGTGTCAGTGCTAAACTTGCCGTTTAAACCCTAACCCTCAACCTCAGGGTTTAGGCTCTCTCGCGCCACACGCAACAAACCTTCCTTTCTCTACATTTTTCCGATGTCGACGTCTAAGTTATCAGCCTCCCTCGCCGTCGCTGCAGCCGCCGCCGTTGCTTCTTTCTCTCCTCATCAACATGTATCCTTCGCCGACAGTTCTTATCGCTTCAATCCCTTCTCTTCTTCCACATCATCATCTAATCCTCCTCAGAAGCAGTCGGATTCCTCATCCAACGACAACTCGGAAGCAGAGGAGCCCAAGGGCTCCGGATTCGATCACGAGGCGTTGGAGCGTGGCGCTAAAGCTCTCCGTGAAATCAACAATTCTCCCTATTCCAAACAGGTCTTATTATATATCTCTCTCATTTTCAGTATCCGATGATATTCAGTTTTATGATGTTGATTTAGATTGCTGATGTTGATTTATGCTTCTTTTTAGGTTTTTGACGTTATGAGGACGCAAGAAAAAACTCGGTTGGCTGAATTCGCTGCTGAGAAAATTCATCACGATACAATTCAAGCTCAACGTGATATCGTGAGTCATAAGATGCAGTTGTTTGTATGATGTATATTGTAATTCTTTTTATTTGATTTTATACTCTATATACATTGACGACAGGAAAGGCAGCAGAAAATGGGCGAAGAACAACGAAACCTAGTGCAACAACAAGCACAGGTGAAGGCTCAGATGCTGCGCCACGAGGATGAATTAGCTAGAAAAAGGATGCAGGTACATAAATTTTCGTGCTTTTTTGATAAATTATGAAAAATGCATTCCTAGTAGTTAGCAATAGTTACTCGATCATGTTGCTCGTAGATGCATCCCTCATTAGCATATTTCTAATTATGTTACTGCTCTGTACTTGAGTTCATGCTGCTTTGTTTTTCGTTGGGAAAAACCTTCACCCATGAATCTTATCATGACCATTATTTTCAGACAGATCATGAAGCTCAGAGGCGGAATAATATTGAGCTAGTTAAGATGCAAGAGGACTCCTCTACTCGTAAAGAGCAAGCTCGACGGGCTACAGAAGAACAGATCCAAGCTCAACAGCGCCAGACTAATAAAGAGAAAGCTGAAATAGATCAGGAAACTGGAAGAGTTAAAGCTATGGCTGAGGCTGAAGGCCGTGTCCAGGAGGCAAAACTGACTGAAGATTATACTAGGAGAATGCTAGTTGAGAAAATAAATGGCGAGAAGGATAAATGGGTAACAGCAATAAACACAGCATTTAGTCATATTGAAGGTAAAAATAAAGTTTTGTCAAATTATTTTGTTGTCCGGATGTCATGGCTGCTTGATTGCTCTAAGTCAATTGTACGAAATGGTTGGTTCCAAACATGGAATGCTGCAATTCATCGCAGTAATATATACCATGAAATCTGTTGCAGGAATAAGATGTACAGTCCATAAATGCTGTACTGCTTCTTGTGATTGGCTTGAATGCCATTTGTTTATCTTGGCACTGAATTATTGTAAATTTTAAATCAATTTTAGATGTTAATTTATTTAGTTTCAGTAAGAAATGAAATCTGGACTATTGAGGTGCCAAATGAAATTTGTTTTTCTTTCCGATAGTTGAAACAGAGTTTGATGATGCTCTTTGAAATTCTTTAGTTTCCAGCAATGTTAGAAGTATGCGGCATGATGATGTCTTTAACATAATTGCTTTGCAGGTGGCTTTAGGACTATATTAACTGATCGAAATAAGTTGATAATGGGTGTTGGAGGTGTGACTGCATTAGCTGCGGGAGTTTACACAACCAGGTATGTAAAGTGCCATATATTATACTTTGTTTAGTCATTTGATTATTATGCTTGTGAGTTTGTCTTGTTTTCTTAAATATGTATGTAATGCTTGCTTAAGTAGGTTCTTAATTACATTAATGCCGATAATGTTTCACTTTTGCAACTAAAAGAATGACTCTGGCAGTTGACAAGCTTCTTCATGAATGATTTGCTTGCTTTTCTCAAGTAGTATTTCTGATTTTATGTGAGGCAAGCTGTATCGATCCATGATCAAGGAGTGAGATTAAAGGTGATATGTTCAGGAAACTATCACTTTATTCGGGAGGATAGAATGTATTCCTCTTTTTTGGAAACTAAGCTTAGGTAGAGATTTTTTTTCTTAAGAGAACTTCTCTTGGATGAGAGTGAAACCAATGGAATTATCTGATACACAGTGATCTGAAATTCTGGTGATGAAGAAATTTTTTAGCATGTTTCCCCTATACCAATTGCTCTCCTGATACATTTTATTTCTTTTGCTGGATTTGTTTGTTGCTTGGATTATTTATTATCAGCGCTTTAAAGAGCTGAGCTGGTTGTCTGAGGTTGTTTATTGATTCACTATTTCTTTCAATTAAGTTCCAAATTTGCTACATTGTTGCTGGTCCTGAAGCATGGATCAGGATTGGGCTGAGATTCAATCATGTTTCACTTGATAATTGGAAGCTAGAAGTCTAATTCTTTAATGATGAGATTGTATTAATTAATTCTCTATTTTGAACTGAATTACAGTAACACAGAGCAATTTGGTTATCCCAAACTGAAATGTTCTTGTTCACAATTTGATTAATTCTTCAGCTACTGAAGCTTGGATACCATTCTGCAATTTGCAATATTCATCTGTAATATCTCTTTAATGCTTTAGTCCAGTTCCAAGCCACATGCTTTATTTAATCTGAATTTTTTTCCCAAGGAAAAAGAAAACATAGAAATAAAGCTAAACTACAACATAGTTGTATGGGGTGAATTGATCCCATGAACTTTCTTATTTAGCAATGTATTTGACTAGCAAGAGAGGGTTTTAAACTACTGAACTATGATTTTTGTCAGAGGAGATTCAAGGAGTCCAAAGATGAATCATAAATTTAATGTAAAGCGGTACAACTCGTTAGGGTGATTAATCAGTAAATATTTCCCTGTCTGCTAAGTCTTGCAGCCTTGGTTATAAATAATTTCCTATTTGGCAGTACAAAGAGGGAGTTTCACCACCCATTTCCGTTTTCTTTCCAAGGGAAATTTCTAATTGGATTTGGAAAGGAATTTATCCTCCTCTGCTGTGAACCTATGCATTCAAGATTTGAGCTTTGGGTGGACTCAGTTACTAAGTTTGAGCTGCAAAATGGAGAGACTGACATTGACTGCAAGATAATACAGTTTCAAAATCAAAACAGCAATGCCATTTCTTTGGACCTTCTAGACTACAATTATCATTATAACTGTAATTTCAATACCCTGCAACATGCCTGTATAAGAATTTGTAAAATTCCCCATATGTGGAAGCTGTTTCAGTCTGGCAGCAAAGACTTTTTAATAACATGAGCATGTAAATTTATTAGAGACTTCTGTACCAAGTTGCAGATTTTGCTTATTGAATTCTGACAGCTAGTTAAATGATGTGGCCTTTCCTAATTGAAATCTCTCTCCCTCATAGCTTTCTTGTGTTGTATTTGCAGAGAAGGTGCTAGAGTTACATGGGGTTATATCAACCGGATACTTGGGCAACCATCTTTGATCAGAGAATCATCTATTGCCAGATTTCCGTTATCTGGGGCATTGTCTAATATAAGGAACAACGTTTCAAAGTATAGTACAGCAACTGGGGAAGCAAAGCCTTTTGAAACTAAGAGTGGTTTCAAAAATATTATTCTTCATCCTTCGTTGCAAAAGAGAATAGAGCACCTTGCTAGAGCTACATCTAACACCAAAACTCATGAAGCACCGTTTCGTAACATGATGTTTTATGGGCCTCCTGGAACTGGTAAAACTATGGTTGCAAGGGAGATAGCTCGAAAATCGGTATGCCATTGAATCTATTTGTTTCCTTTGTACTTCAGTTACTTGCATTGCCGGTTTCAGAATATGATTATATACATAAACAATCTTGCTCGTCTAATAGACTGTAAGTATGCTCTCTATAGGGGTTGGATTATGCAATGATGACTGGAGGAGATGTTGCACCGCTAGGCACACAGGCTGTGACAAAAATACACCAGATTTTTGATTGGGCGAAGAAGTCTCGTAAAGGGCTATTGCTTTTTATTGACGAGGCTGATGCCTTTCTGAGCGAGTAAGTTTTATGGCTCCTGATATATGCGATGCTCCATATTGTTATGACTTATGAAGAGTTTAATTTGCATGACAGCTATTGATTTTTAATGTATAGGTGTTGTATGTATGTAACTCTGGTCTCAGTTTGCATGACAGCTATTGATTTTTAATGTATAGGTGTTGTATGTATGTAACTCTGGTCTCAGTTAAGCTTTTGGCTAAAAAGTCTTTGACTTAGGATCATAATCAGTTATACTTTAGGCTCAAGTTCTGCTGTAGGCTCATAATCAGAATCTAATGTTGGTAAACTTGCTGATAAATCCCATTATTATTGATGCAATATAGGCGTAATAGTACACATATGAGTGAAGCTCAACGGAGTGCTTTGAATGCTTTGCTATTCCGAACTGGGGATCAGTCAAGGGACATTGTTCTTGTCCTTGCCACAAATCGGCCAGGTGACCTTGACAGTGCTATCACTGACCGTATTGATGAAGTGATTGAGTTCCCAATTCCTGGAGAGGAGGAACGCTTCAAATTGCTAAACCTTTACTTGAACAAGTATCTCTCTGATGAAACCAAAGATGTGTCAAGTTGGAGGTCTTGGTTGAATAAGAAGACGCAGACAATAACCATAAAAGATATCTCTGAAGATATGATTCGAGAGGCTGCTAAGAAGACGGAAGGATTCTCCGGTCGTGAGATAGCCAAACTTATGGCCAGTGTGCAAGCAGCTGTTTATGGTCAGCCAGATTGTATATTGGATTCCCAGCTATTTATGGAGGTGGTTGATTACAAGGTCGCAGAGCATCACCAGCGAATGAAACTAGCCGCAGAAGGTAGTCAAGCATCTTAGCTTGGGAAAATAAATCATATATTCATCCTATATTAGATGTCCCCTTAGTGATTTTTTTGACAGCTCTAGAGATTTTCTTGGTTGAGAAGATGTATTTCTTTGATAAGTTAAAAGAATTAGTAAAGAGGTAAGGATGAAAAGAAAAGACTAATTTTTAGTCTCATTCATAAAATAGATGGTTCAGTACTGTATTTTTTGTAATGCAAATATCCTTAGATAAGGGTTCATTTTTTTTTAAAAAAATAAAGGGTTCTTGTACAAGTATATTTCGACTGAGGGATTAATTAATTTAAATTGTCGTTTTATGTATGCTGATCATATATTCATCAATATGCTCGGCCTTATTGCTGGGAAAAATGGATTAAACAAGGAGATGGAGCATTCTGCTTTGAATAAAAAAGGCTTTTTTATACTCAATGCCCTCTGTAGATGTGTTTAAAAACAAGTCCTCTCAACTTCCAATCCAATTTTATTTTACTTTTTTGTAATTTTCAAATACACTTAATTTGCTCATTTATTTGAAATCATTAATATGATTCGTATACATCAATTTCAATCTTGATCCATGAGGATTGAGAATGGAGCGTGCCAGAGAATGATATTTATGATATTTTTCTCAAACTTTGTGACAGTTAGAAACATAATAAATGCATGTGCAATTTAAATTTTGATCTAAGCAGTCGTGACACAATGATTGAATGTGTATTTTTGGATCTCTAGCGCTGCAATAAATGTTTTACTAGATATATTCAAGGCTACTAAACAAATAATGTACAAAAAGTTAAAGTGCAAAAACCGATACAAAATTTATAAGAATGTCAATTTTATTAAATGTGTGAAAAATGTACAATGTTCGTAAGTAAGTAAATAAATATATTCAAGTTAGCTATAACTAAAAGAGCTAAACCACAATTATTGATTATCTAATCACTAGTAAGCAATTGGAAAAGTAAAGTAATTCCATAAAAAAAAGATAAATCAACAAAAGATCAAAATAACGAATATTTACTTGGAATTCAAATAACAATAGTGGGAATCGAAACATATTCATAAGATTTAAATCGCAACTATTAAAATTAAAAAACCTTCTAGTTTAGCGGAAAGTGGACAAATGCTAATCAAATATCTACGTGATACGAATAGAGTTGGCGATTTTTAACCCACGAACAACTTGAAGCGATCTATTGAATGATTGAAAATGTACTTGGCGTCTGCAACAACTATGAATCAAAGTTGGACTACAATGAACTTGTAAAATCAGCTTGCAATTGAACTCAAACGACATATCTAAAGCTTGAAAATGTTAAATATCGAAAGTTAGACTATCATCTCGCCTGCCACTGCTTCGCGACCGTTCGAAGCAATGGTCAATCCAATAGAGTGATCATGCTATTATACTACGAGTGCTCAAATTCATTCTCCTCAATCTTTTTATGCGTTTGCATAAATACAATACATAATTCATATAAATATGTATTAACAATCACATGCTCTTTACTAACCAGTTCACATCAACATATTGTTTGGATTTTTTTTAATCTTCCTATATTTTATCACAAAAAAATTTAAAATTTTAAGTTACATACTTTAAAAATCATTAATACAAGGGAAAATTCTATGGTTACTTTACAATCATTAATGCAAGTAATTATCACATGCCGAGTCTGTACTGGAGTGCGTTTTTCCTGGCTATATCCAATTCGAATAAAAAAGATTTAACTTTTTTAACTTAGGTGAATTTTCGTGAATTTTTTTCAGGTAAATTTTGTATCTAATTTGTGTGTCGATTTATGCTATGTGTGTTTTTATCCATCCTTATGGCAAAAGTCATCATATCATTGAATAATATAAAAATTACAACACGATGATAATCAAAGAAAAAAAAAGAGAATTAAATTTTACAAAGATACAGACGAAAGCTAATATAAACCGCATAAATTACAAAGAAAGATTACGAAGAACCTAAGTCACCATAAAAGGTACTTAAAAAAATGAAACATAAAAAATCATATATTTCTTGAGTTTTCAAATCTGCAAAAACCAATTGAAAACCATCATTCAACACATATGCGCTCCAAAAAATCGGATATAAGTCATTCCTGAAATTGCACTCTCATACATTATAAATTTATGGATTAAGTCAATCTTTTCGCAACAAACTGTAAATGAAGAAAATGTAACAGAGATGGAAAGGAAGAGAAAAGTAAATCCGATATAGGGTCGGGTTTGCGTTTTTGTCCATCTTTAAAAGAGAAAAAGGTTTTAGTGGAGGAGAGATGTAGGAGGTTTTAAATTTTTTGAAGTTGTGATAAGGGCATTTTGGTCAAAAGTGGAAAAACTGGGCGGCGAATAGCAATGGGACGTTATGAAAGTGAAATGTTAGTAGCTTGAGTATGAGTAGTCAATGGCGGAAGAAGGCGGTGAAAGAAGCTGTGAAAAGTATGGGTTCCGCTACTTTGGCTTATCCTTTGTATCTCTTCTCCTTTTCAATTCTGCTGTTTGGTTCTTCATCTTTTTCTCAATCGAATGAGGTATTTTCTGCTACATTTTCAGTAACAATCTTCTATTTCTTTCACTTCATTTGGCGTTGACTTTCTCTTTCTGTTTGTATTTTGCAGTTCTGTGTAGATGAGACTGCATATTGTCAAGTTGGATATGGAATTCCATCATCATCATCATCATCATCATCATCATCATCATCATCAAAGCTATTGATTAAGGGTGGAATTGTTGTGAATGCTCACCATCAGGAGTTGTCTGATGTTTATGTGGAGGATGGGATCATTGTTGCACTCCACCCTAATATAAAGGTTATTTCTTCAATCACGCCGCCCCGCAATTCTACTATATGAACTTCTGATGTGCACTTTTTGTGTATTCTTCAATTCCCTCTTTGGACTACATTCAGTTCAGATAATAATAATAATATGCCCATAAACTGAATACTTGTTGCTGTCTATTTTGGCTCTTTAATAGAAATGGGTGATATTTTATGCTTTCATACTCAAAGTGAGAGACTTTGTCATGTTAGGTACGGGGATGAACTCGAGAACCATGACCAGTGAGCAGCTACGAAGTATGATATCGTATCAAACTTTGGTCAATTTAACAAAATTAAATTTTAATTCTTTTCATATTTAGTTTCATCTTGGATGAATTTTTCCAACCAAGCTTAAGAAGAAGCAAAAGGTCAAAGGATGGTCGAGAATGCTAATATAAATAGATGGTAGGAAAACGTTAAATGGGACGCTTGGTTTTAGGCTCTTAATCTGAGTTAGTGACAGGAGATAGATTATGGGATAGGAGATGTTGGGGTTGGGGTGAGAGGTGAGGCAGCTTTTGGAATTCTATTAATTTTGGGTGTTCTAGCTCTTGCCTTGGAGAGGTGGTATCCCTGTGGTGTGCCTCTACATAGCATTTCCTTTAGCTTTTGTTTGTGTTTCTTATATTACTAGTGTATTACTAGTTACTAGTTAGTTATTCACCTACTTGAACTAATCGTGGCTCAGTTGTTCTATGCCCATTTAGTTGTGTGTTTGGAGGTGAGTTCCTAAAAAGATCAATACAACAGCAAACAATCCTTTTTGTTCTACTTGCATTTCCAACTTGTTGTAGTGCTATTAATTTTGATGCTTGATTTCCCATTTTGACAAGTGCACTATTTTTTCAAAGAAAGTAAAGAACAAACAATTTTCTTTATGGCTCTTTAGTTACCAAGCAAATCTGCAATCTTGTTTTGATTGGTTATGAGAGAAAGTATACTAACAAGTACAATTCCTGCATTTACGTGACTAATTGTGATGGATACTTTCCTGTTAAGCTCCCACTTAGAGAACACGTGCAGGAACAATTTTTCTTTGAACATAACAGTGAGGACAACTTAATTCATTAACATTAGCAACATGAGTTATTTCTTGACTATAGGGGATTCCATATGACTTATCCTTTGGACTTCGCTTTTCCCCAAAAATAACTGAACATTAAATGATAAAAATAATAGTTCCCATAACTTTTTTGTACCAAATGAATTTGCAAGCAGCTATTTTTACTATTTTTTTTACCTATATTCGCTCATATATTTGTTTTGTTTTTTTTCCGTGTTAGCAAAAATAGTCTACATTTTCAGGAACAAAGAATATGGAAACTTGGATTTTACCATATACTCTTTATCTATCTCCATAGTTTTCTTGCGTGGCAACCTTGTACTCATCTCTAATAATTGTTGGTTATAAAATTCGTAGATGACTTTGCGTATATATCCTGATAGAGTTAGAGGTTTCTTCAATTGCAATTGCATGTGATGGTAATGGGGCTGCTATAGCTGTTATGTAAATGTCAACCTTTTCCTGTCAAAATCTTTTTGATAATACTTGCAAAAGGCAGAATATCAATTGATGATAGAGAAATTTCTTGATGGGATAAAATAAATACATCGAGTTATTAAGTTACTGTTATCATTATTACTAGACTAAAAATTTATGTTCTCTGCTTGATCTTTCCCTTCATTGTTCTAGGTGGTGGACATCTGACATTTGTTTAGGTTATTTTCTACTGTCTAGTTTTCGAGTTCCTTTCTTCCTTATTATCAGTTGTTATTTACTTGTCTTGTTTTCCCATTATTTTGCTCTCTCTGCATATTAATTATTTTTGTTGTTATTCGCAGGTTGGTGATGATGTTAACGTTATTGATGCCACTGGAAAGTTTGTCATGCCAGGTAAGCTCACATAATGATTGATTATTCTGCTGCTTTTGACTTTTATAGATGTGGAATCAAAATGATTATAAGGATTATTTTTAACCCTAAAAGTTGTTATGGAATGTTATAATCGTGTATAACTGTTATCCAATTATGTATATCAAATCCCTTAATCATGTATATGTAGGTGTGTGTATGCACCATATGAATGCAATAAAGCTGTTTTGCATTTTCTTTCTATTTATATAAATGATTCAAAAATTCAGCGCCACTTACTTAGTATTTCTTGGGTGATATAATGTGTGTATAATTAAAATAATCTGTTTTTGTTGACTGGAAATTTTGCTGTAATTAACAGGAGGAATTGATCCCCATACACATCTGGCCATGGAGTTTATGGGTACCGAGACGGTGGATGACTTCTTCAGTGGCCAGGCTGCAGCTTTGGCTGGTGGAACAACCATGCATATTGACTTTATTATTCCAGTCAATGGGAGTTTAATGGAAGGGTTTAAAGCCTATGAAAGAAAGGCCAAGAAGTCTTGCATGGACTATGGTTTCCATATGGCTATCACTAAATGGGATGAAGTTGTTTCAAGGGAAATGGAAACTATGGTGAAGGAGAAAGGTTGTTTTTGAACTTTTACCGTGTATGATCTGCATTTATGTAGATATGGTCTATTCCTCCTGTGTGTGTGCTCGCATGTAAATAATTTGTTTATACATTTGGAATTCTTAGGTATCAACTCTTTCAAGTTTTTTATGGCATACAAAGGTTCCCTTATGATCAGTGATGAGCTTCTTTTAGAAGGTTTGAAGAGGTGCAAGTCGCTTGGTGCCCTACCTATGGTTCATGCAGAAAATGGAGATGGTGTATTTGAAGGGCAGAATAGAATGATTGAACTTGGCATTACTGGTCCCGAGGGGCATGCTCTTTCGAGGCCTTCTGTGGTAGACCTCAACTATGTTTTCTAATTATAGTTTATGGCCTTTTGGAGTTACATTCTGCTTTATCATTAAATAATTTGGAACTCTTGATAGTTCTTTGGTGCTGATTGGTATATGTACCTACCTGTTCAGCCTGGCTTGCCTACCTATAAAAATGTTGGATTTGGACATGCATTTAGCCGAACCAGTTCCTTTTCACATCTATTAGCAAATGAGTGCGCTGATGAATAAAATTGAAAAGGAACACATGACATCAGGGCAAAATAGTTGTATATTTTTCCTGGTTTTTGGGTTAGCTTATCTTATGCACTTCAATTTATCTCCTTTAATTTGTGATATAGAGTTAGTTTATCATATATACTTTAATTTGTCTCTGTTCATTGTCCTTATTAATCATATTATCCTACTATGGTTCTGTTAATTTAAGAACCTGTGAAAGAATTTCTTCGAACTAATATATCACTACTTGAAACTCTGATTTATAACGTACTCATATGCACAATCTAATCGTATACTATGGTTTCAAGTTAAAATTAATAAATTATTGGAGAGATGCTTAAATTCCATGTGTAATTTAGATTGTCGTCTGATACTGCAGCTTGAAGGTGAGGCAACTTCTCGTGCAATACATTTAGCAGCTTTCGTAAACACGCCTCTGTATGTGGTTCATGTAATGAGCATTGATGCAATGGAAGAAATAGCTAAAGCTCGAAAGTCAGGTTTGCACTAATACCATATTATTATATGATGTGGTTTTAATTTGCAGTGGCACTTGATTTGACATGGGTTTAGAAATGATATTGAGTTTCAATCAGTAAGAACATATAGAATAACATGTCCAATAATGTTTACCTTCCAAGGCAGTAGTTGACCATGATCTAAATCAGTATTTAGAATTGATCATTTGTATTTTTTTTGTTGTAATTCTCCGAATTAATCATGAACTACGTTGTTACAGACTTTGTAGAATTTGAAATTCATCTAGTTAAAGTCGTCAAGAATTTTTTATGTAGAATATCTAATTCAACTTAGATGATCCAGTTGTCTCTATAATGCCCCTAATTGAACTCCTTGAACTTCAATTTCTCAAACTGATAAATTTCATGCGCTTTTTTAGTACCTGGGAATGAGGGTCAACATAAACCCCTGATAATTTCTTTTATAATTTCTACTTGTATATCCTATAAGTTGAGGGCATGAAAGAATTACTGGTTTCTTCGAACTGCAGGTCAAAGGGTTATTGGAGAGCCAGTGGTTTCTGGATTGGTTCTTGATGATTCTAAACTTTGGGATCCTGACTTCACCACTGCATCAAAGTAAGAACCTTGATTATATACATTTAATTAAATTTTGAATTTGTACAGTCAGTTTACTTAAGATATAAACTTATACATGTTATTTTTGTTCAGGTATGTCATGAGTCCGCCTATTAGGCCATCAGGACATAACAAGGCCCTACAAGCTGCCCTTTCTACTGGAATTCTGCAGGTTTCAAGCTTTCCATTTTTAACAGAGTGTCCTTATAGCTATAGTGATTTTTGCTCACCTTTTATTCAACCAAAATGAACAGAAGATAATCTTCAACTATACTCCCCTCTAAAATTATACATGCATAGAAAAGTATAGATAATGTTCATGCTTCTTATAAAAAAATATTCATGCTGTTGAGTTTTCAAATATTCAGATATTTCTTGCTATGCGTTGGGAGGATAAGGGTCAAATTCTCTATGACTATCAGGGAATATCAATTATTACCTTTATCGTATGAAATGGTCAAATGTTACCCCGTGGTATAAGTCTCAACTCAATTTTATCCTTTTCAAAGTACACACTGATGAAACAAAATCTGCAGGTAAAATCTGTGGTACTTACCTGCAGATTTCTGATCTAATTCTTTGAAAAAGAGTAAACGTGAGCTAGAGATTCTGCCATGTGGACAACATTGGAGCGTCTTGTAAGTAAAATTAATCTTCTCCAGTAACTTGAACGGGAAAAATTGGCCCTTATCTCCCTCTGCATCTCTGCTGGCCTAAGACATCCATTTTAAGTTTAGTTGATCTATTATGTGTTCATCACAGCCTTCATATTTTGCAGCTTGTGGGTACTGATCATTGTACATTTAATTCTACACAAAAAGCTTTTGGAATTGAAGATTTCCGTAAAATCCCTAATGGGGTGAATGGTAATGAAAGAGAAATGTTTTATAAGTGCAATTCCGATATATTTGCTTATTATGGTGGCTTTCTTTTAACTTCTTCCAATGTTTATTTTCTGGACATTTGGGAATATAGGAATTGAAGAGAGAATGCATTTGGTTTGGGATACAATGGTGGTAAGCTAATATAGACTCTTCAATCCTTCTCTTGGATTGTGAAGTTGTTTAACTATCAATAAATATATCCTTATCTATCAGGAATCCGGCCAAATTTCTGTGACTGATTTTGTGCGGGTGACAAGCACTGAATGGTATGTTATTTCCCTCAACAGACTTTCTTGTAAAACATTATTAAATTGTAAATCAACCATTGAAAAATATCAGACCTGAGTAATATATTTGAGCTTTCTGAACTAACTAAATATTGAATTGACCCCTGCAATTGTTAGTGCTAAGATCTTCAACATATATCCAAGAAAAGGAGCAATTCTTGTAGGATCAGATGCTGATATTATTATACTGAACCCGAACTCAAGTTTCCAAGTGAATGCAAGGTCTCACCACTCGCGAACAGATACAAATGTATACGAGGATAGGAAAGGGAAGGTATGTCTTTCTTCTACAGTGGTTTAGTTAAATAAAACTAAAGATACATTATAGTGACGGATCCACGAATCATCGACAGACATAAAAATATGGTTTTTGGGGTTGCAGGGAAAGGTTGAAGTAACAATAGCAGGAGGAAGAATAGTTTGGGAGAATAATGAAATGAAGGTGGCCCCTGGAATGGGCAAGTATATAGAAATGGCACCATTCAGTTATCTTTATAGTGGAATTGATAAGGCTGATGCTTCTTATCTTTCTTCCCTCAATGCTCCTGTCAAGCGTCTCTAGCTAACTTAGGTACTACATTTATTACATTACATAGATTAATACAATAATAGGGGCTGATTTCATTACCAGCCCTTTACTTTGTAATTTACTTAGGGTTAGCAGTGCTCCTTTCAAGACTTTGCTGGATAGCAAAACTGGTTGTGTTAGTTATGTTTTGGTACTTGAATTAGGGTTACTCAATGTAATTTTTTTTAGAATGACTGATTTAATGGTAAGTGATGGTGCAGGATATATCTTTAAATATCCTACTGTTCATCTTGCTCCAAATATCATGTACAGTAAGAGTAATTGAGTGTACCTTTAAATATTTTACGGTTATTCGAACCATGGACTTTCCATTTTCGCATTGATTGATGAGTGTACTAATTAAGCTCCAACTAATTGATAGATTCTAAACAATCTTATTAGTGAGTCCAGATTGTCAATGTATATATAGCTACAAGTTTAGAGTAATTGAAGATTGAGTTATTAGTACAGCCAAAAAATGTTCAATGAAATGCTGTAAAATTTGCGCCCATTTTTTTTGACAAAAATAAAATAAAATGATAGTTTGCATTAATTAGGATTGCTGATATTTCAACAGTTTGCTGGATATTTAAATTAGAAAGAATTATTAGTTAGAAAGAATTATCAAGTTGTTTCCAACTTGTCTTCTATTGTTACAAAATGTTGTACATTACAGTTAAACCTCGACGAAGTAATATTCGATAAAGTAATAACCTCGCTTAAGTAATAAATTTCGTCGGTCCCAACTTGGGCTAATGTCGTAAAGTGATATTCTCGCTAAAAGCATAAGATAATAAAAAATTTGAAAGTCCTGAAGGACCCAAGTAATATGTTAAGTAATAATTCCAGAAGTATACGTATATATAATATGTATGAGTTACAAAATTCAAATTTTTTTAAATATGAATATATAATATCTTGTTTCTTCTTCTCACCAAAACTAAAATTAACATCATCATTGACTTTACGTAAAGCATAAATAACTCTTGGTATGTTTTGCTCGTGTTGTAACAAATAATTGTTCAAAGTGTTGATTGCTTGAACTGCTTTCTTTGATGACAAGCTTGGGATGACATTGCTATCGTCTGGTTCAAGATCAGTCTTTCACCAATGTGCTTTACCGACTAAAAAATTTGTTCATTTGTAGGTGATTCTATTGCTATTGTCCGGTTTAGGACTAGTCTCTTCATCAGTGTTCATTATCGATAAAGTAATAAATTCGATAAAGTAATATTTTTTCCCAGTCCCAAGAGTATTACTTTAAAGAGGTTTAACTGTATATTATACGTATATGCATGAATTGCAAATAGAAAATGTTTTGTTATTCTTTCATACTAATATTTCTTTGAAAAGTATATGGTTTTGTGCTGCTACGTCAGTAGGACCACAAAAAGATTGAAGAAGGTCAACTAAAAAAGCAGAGGTAGGGTGGTGCCGGTGATCAACCACAAATTCAGACTTTCTACAAATTAATTAATTATTAGCAATTATTAAGATTTCGTGCAAGAAAACCTTAAAATCATCATACTAATTAATTAAGATTTGTTTTCTTGTAAAATTAATCAAGATTTGTTAGATGAGGGAATGGCACCCAGTTTCAAATATGTGAATATGACCTTGCTTTTGTCAATTATTGCACAATGAATTTAAATAATCATGATTTCATGGTTCCAGATTATATAACAATAGAAATAAAAATTCCCGAACTTTATTGAAAAAAAAAATATGTTGGATCTTAATTATCACCTTAATTTTTTTCAGTTAATTTCTTGATATGGTAACTCTCTATGATCAAAAGGTAATAAATTCGATTTCTTGCTACCAATTTATTGAAAAATTAAAACATATAGCGCGATGTGCTTGTATTATTCAAATATAAAAAACATCACTGAGCATTAATTATGTGAACGTATGAAATCTATCGGTCATCAATTTTTGTAAAAAAATGGTGCAAATGGTAGTTGAGCATTTCCATTAAAAGTAGCAGTAAGAATAATTGAGGAGGCACAAGACAAAAAGCTGCTACGTATGTAAACGCAAAAAATGTCAATCATATATATTTATATATAATTAAGATGCACCAAAAGATAACAACCGAACACCAAACACTAACAGTCCTTCCTCCTTGTCTTAAATTTCCCATTTTCAATCCATTACTTAAACATACATCATAACCCAAACAATATTATCAAAGGAAAATATAAAAAAAAGTACAATGGTGAACCTTGTAGCAGCACAAAAACCCTTAATGCTAGGGCTAATGAAAATGGCTGGAGTAAAACCCTACTTAGTAGATATAGAACCAGGCACTGTCATGAACTTCTGGGTTCCACTTGAATCCTTTCAAAAACCTCAAAAACACGAAAAAAAACCTAAATCCTTATTAAGTCCTACAAAGCCTGTTCTTGTCCTAATCCATGGATTTGCTGCTGAGGGAATTGTCACTTGGCAATTCCAAGTAGGTGCCTTAACCAAAAAATACTCGGTTTACATCCCGGACCTGCTCTTCTTCGGAGGTTCAACCACCGATAAGGCGGACAGGTCCCCGAGGTTTCAGGCGGAGACATTGGTGAAGGGTTTGAAGAAGATAGGAGTTGAAAAGTGTAAGGTGGTAGGGTTTAGTTATGGAGGAATGGTGGCATTTAAGATGGCGGAATTGTATCCGGAGTTTGTGGAAGCTTTGGTTGTTTCTGGTTCGATTCTCGCTATGACGGACTCTATAAGTGATGCTACACTTAGTGGTCTTGGGTTCAAATCTTCGTCGGAGCTTTTGCTGCCGGATTCAGTTAAGGGTCTCAAGGCTTTGCTTTCTGTTGCGGCTTATAAGAAGCTTTGGTTCCCTAATCGCCTTCACAAAGACTTTCTTGAGGTATATCATATACTTTGTTTTTATTTGTCGAATGTATTATTTCAGGAGTATATTATTATGCATTCATGCATTAATTCGAATTTATTATATTGAATTTGTGATAATTAGATCATATTCACTTGATTTTCACCCATTTTTCTTAACCAACAACCTTCATGGTAAAATATTAATGGAATAATTTTTTCCACGTCAACAAAATTGGTTTTATTTCTTGGAATATACACATTTGAGCCTTGTATATAAGATGTAAAAATATTATAGAGGACAAGAAACACCATGATCTATATTTTTTTTGACGAAAAGTATTTATTTATTTTTAAAATCAAGGTTTCATGGGTATTGAACTATGTATCAGAAACACATGAAGTTAGGTAGGGCTTGCATTAACAACACCTTATTATGGACCACCTTATTAACAAACTGTAAGAAATTTAAATTATTTACTCTAATTGTATAAAAGAAAAAAACTTAGTTTCTTTCTGTCTCTTCCACTTGTGTTCTTTGCAAGATGTGCCTTTTTTTTTTTTTAATGTTTTGTTGCTTTTTGGAGTATTCCGGAGAGCTCGTAGTGAAATTTCAAAGGGTAAAATCACATGTACGTCTTCTGAGTTGTAAACCAATAGATTTTAAAACACCCACTTCATCTTCAAAACGATAAAATTTAACAAATTAGTTTACTTGCAACAAGTTTTAATGCCTAAGATTTGTAAAATTCGGACTGATTTCCAATTAATCAAGCCTAGGCCACTTTAACCCAACAATTTTGAAAGCCCACGAAAAGCACTAATAATAAGATATAGTGCGTTTGAAATTGCTACGGGAGAAACGGCTTGTTGGGAAAAGTGTTGTAGAAAAAAGTCATGTCATGAAACATACAAAAACTGGAAGTCTTTAAAGTAAAAAAATAAATAAAAAAATATGTATTTATTCAAAATTTATTGAAACTTAAGCATTTTTTAGCAAGAAAATATCAATATAACTTTCTAAATAAGTTCTAACAACTACTTTCCAAAAGCATTTGGATCATAGTTGATGAAATAAATACTAGCAGTTTTTTTTAAAAATAAAATAAAATAAACCACCAACTTTATTAAGAAATGGTGGTAAACAAGTTCACTCGTCACAAATAAACAAGAATTTACAGTTCAAGCTAAGCAACTTGCAGAATTTGCTAAACAAAAGAAACATAAGCATCAGTAGTTAATTTATGAAGAATTATGTTCGCTTTGGTGAATAAAGTTGTGACTAATTGAGGTTTTAACAGGTTATGTTCAACAACAGAAAAGAGAGAGCTGAACTCTTGGAGGGTTTAGTGATTAGCAATAAAGACCCTTCCATCCCCAAATTTCCACAGGTACCAATTACTATTTTCTCTTTTCTTTTTTAATAAAAAATATTATGTGCCAAAAGTTAAACTTGTTTGACATTGTATATTGCAGAAGATACATCTATTATGGGGTGAGAACGACCAAATTTTCAACCTGGAACTCGCACACAGCATGAAAGAGTGAGTATGCCTCCCCTCCCATTTTCTCACTTTCACAATTGGAAACAACAAATTATGGGTCAACTCAAAATGGCCCCTAAAATTGACACCCACAATCCATTTGGACCAAATTTAATTTTAGCTATCAACCCAAACCTCCACTTGGCAACTCTTACAAATCAGCCCAACTTTTACACATCTCTATATATTGTATTTGGACCAATTTGTCAAAATTTGATCCTTTAAAGATCATTTTGAGCCTCAATTCAGTACACAACAGACTTTGATCCCTCAACCTGTTTATAACATGAGAATTCATGCTATAATAACTACAATTTATCCCTTCAACTTGTACCATAGCAAAGCAAGACAAGATAAATAAAAATAAAACATAGCTAAACAAAAAGAACATGCAGATTTCTTCTTTCATATAATAAATTGGCTACTTGACTATGATTACAGGCAGCTGGGTGAAAATGCAACATTTCAGGGCATTAAGAAGGCAGGTCACTTGGTCCACCTGGAACGACCATGCGTTTATAATCGTTGTCTCAAGCAGTTCCTAGCTTCCCTGCACCAACATCAATTACATAACTGATATTTTACGTTGTGTCCTATTTTCATCCCCCATTGTTTTGTCGTGTAACCGCTATTGCTGCAACTTATTCAAAATCATTATTTATATTACTTGTCATTTCTGTAGCTAAGAATATAATTACAAACTCAAAAGACGAATAAAACAACTCGCTTTTCTTTTTTCAATATCAGCGACTTTTCTGTGATTGTTTTCTTTCTTTTACCGCAACAAAACAAATGGCTACAAATAAACGAATAAAAGAAAAGAAACACATTGTACACTCATTTAGGAAGACTGATGGAGTCGATCTCACGATCGAAACGATTTAGTGGAAATCAGATCACACGAGATTGAGCAAACACTTTCATCTAAAGGATGATTGTATCTCCTCCAGAGTTCTTCCTTTGGTTTCAGGAACCCAAAGAGAGACAAATACGACAGTAAAAGCGGTAACCAGCGTGTATATAGTAAAGGTCCCTGTTACAGAAAAGCATTTTCATTAGTTTCACATAAAACTATTAATATCCTCGTGTAGATTCAAAATACTTTCATAACAAGTTAAACCAGTTCTTGTTCACATGTGTAACAGTGTGCATGTGCGAGTGAGAGAGACAGAGAGAGAGACCTCCAGTGCTCCAGCTCAGCAGAATGTTTGCAGTCATTGTCACCAACCACGAGCATAACCAATTTGCCAATGTTGCTATGCTTCCAGCAAGACTCTTAATATTCACCGGAAGTATCTACAATGTGTCATTCAGCGAAACACAGAACATTTTTAATTATGATAAATTGAAATGTCTGGATAAAGGGTCAATTTTGCTTCACAATAAGATGTTGAGTGTCAATTTCGTACTTTAACAGGAAATATTTTGTTACATTAGCCCAAAATATCATGTGTCAGCATAAAACACATTAACGAATCATAACTCATATGCTAATATGCGTTATTTGAGACTAATTTGACCAAAAATGCCAAGTTCTGGAAAAATTGATATCCAAACTTCATTTTCGGTCTAATTGATCCTATGAGCCAAGTTAGTGGGATAATCCATCATTAACCACGTCAATCAAAGACTGGACAATGGAGTTGTCATATACGTTTCAGTACACATTAAACAGCAACTATACAAGTTACATGCAAATTTTTACAATTCAATTTCTAATCTTAGTTTGGCAAAAGGTAAGCAATAATCCTCCAACAGGTAGTAGCAAAGAAACATTTATATGCAACCCCTTGCATTAACGACCTCAAAATCATCTTACCCATGCTAATAAAAACACACTTTCAATCAGAAACCATAATATTCTGTATACTTGTGAAATTATGATTGGCCTGAACCAAAAGTTTGCATACCTCTGACATTATAAGCCAAGGAATAGCTCCAAGTCCGAGAGAGAAGAAAATAACCAAAGCCTGAATAAAAGCATTAGTTTATCAAATAGAGCGGTGATAAATATTTTAAAAGCACAAACGCAGGCATATCATTACAAGTAATGCAATACTAGCATGCATAAAAAAATATTAGAAACATACCACAAGTCCCACAAGTGACAACGTTCCCACCATGCTATATAAATTGGAATCCTTCGAAACAGCTTTCTGGTATCAATGATGCAGAAAAGAGAGAGAGAGAGAGAGAGATAAGGAAACATCCAAAGTTGTTCCATAACAAAGTCAAAATGCTTGATGCACAAAACATTAAATCCTTAACATAAATTGTATTAATATATGGTTTTTGTGACATTACAAACCTCTATATAAAACGCAACTGCAACAAGAAGCAGGCTAACAGTCATACCAGATGTAGATACCTGTTAAAGTCATTTAGTAAGATCCCTTTTTGTTTCTTCATCCTTAAAGGTTTAGTATTTTCAGGTAAATAATTGGCAAGAAGATTCTCACAATCAGAAGAAGCCTACGCCCAGCTTTATCCATCAGCCATGTCGTGACTCCGGTAGCAAGAACCTGCAAAAATTGATAGGTTTGCTATGTGAAACCGACAAGATCCCAAATCTTATCTTTTCCTTATAATCAATCATTTCCAATCATTGTTTCAAGGTTGTGTCCTAAGAAACAGTGATATTAGACCATTTTTTCCTGTAGGGGTCAAATAGTAAGATAAAAAAAAAGTTTATAAAAAATAAAACAAAATAATATAATAAATTATTTTGCAAGAAGAGAAGGACTAATTCTAGGTTATGGAACTCAATACATTCTTGCTTGATGTCTGAAATAGGATTGAATAGCTAAGAATGCAAATAAAAGATTGATAATACGATATAAGTAATCACTAATTGCTTGATATGTGAAATGGGAGGGAAAAAAATATATGATGCATTATAACAATTTCCAAAAAAATAAATAAATAAATTTGGCATCGCAAAGAGAAAAGTTACAGGGGCCAAGGTCCCTTTCAACATCCATGTAGTATTTCCCCTGAACCTAAGATGTGTTAACTCTTAAGCTAATCAAGGAAAACGTATAATGTTAAATGCATCAGAACTTGCCTGAATGACCCCAATTCCAACTGTAGCGAGATTACTTGAGGAAACACCTGCAAAATGTATAGTCACAATTACTAATGCATCTCTATTAAAAGAAAAAAAAAACTTAAAATATTGAAAGCGAAAAAATGTTAGCTAGGTAACAGCTAGCGGTGAGAAAGTTCACACAAAGTCCAGCTGAAGCTCTTGAGTTTTAATTTCTTTTCGAGATACTTCTGCTCTTGAATTTTAATGGAGTATATAAATAGCAGAGGATACCCCGTCATTAATAAAGCTCAGAATCGATTTTCCACTCTAACATCACTAGCCTGTATTTTGTAATCAATGTTTGTGCAGTAAAATGCTTTTCATGTTAATTCGAACTAAATTATCATGGCTGTATATGCTAAACTTATAACATTTCCTAAGCAACCCCAACCAAGATATACATCTCAACTATTATACAAAAGTCTGGCCCAAGTACTGAGATATAGGAATAACCTCTCAATTGTTATACAAATAGTTTGGTCCCAAGTGTATTACAATATAGAGGTTTTACTCTACTGAGTATTCAACATGGTTCTAAGGCACTGTTCCTTATGATTGAATTGAACTGAACTGGAGTGCTTTACTGAACTTCACTAAATTGAATTGAATTGATTGAACTGAAATGAACTACTGATAAGGCATAAAGAACATGGCCTAAAAATAAAACAAAGACAAACTGAGTATAGAAGCTACTCTTCAAAATAGGCATGCGTCATGGTCAGGAGTAGGGCTGTTTCTATGCACTATAAAAAAAAACCACACTGTAGTCATCTATAATATAACCCACAACAATAAGCTACTGCTACGATGTCATATCAACAAGAACAATAATTTCTAATGTTGACATTTTAATATAATTTGTCACTTATCATGTGACATAGTAACCCAACTTCCAACGCCAAACTTTCAACTCTGAAGGAGACCAAGAGTAGTCAACAAAAGTTAAAGTTAATGCAACAACTATTGCATGATAAGAGTAGTTCGTTAAGCAATAAAATAAAATAAAATAGTAAATGTATGGTTAATAAGATGGAGTATAAAAAAGAGTTACTATTGTAAGAAATTTTATGAGGAGTTCTAACACAAATATAGAATTCAATGATAAAAGTTTAAAAACATTATTATTAATGTACTTCATATACTTGGTGTAGTTGCTGATAGAAAGGTTTAGCGGGTCGGAGATTCAAAATCCTGATGAAGAGTTGATCTGAAGTATTAGATCTTTAGGGAGTATATTGAAGAATTTGACTATTGGTCGTACAGCAAATTGTAATTTTAGGTAAAGGTTGTATACGACATGTGTAATTTACTCCTTTACATACCATATATGTTTACAAGTTAGCAGATATATCCTACATCTCTTGTTTTCATGTGTTGTATAAATTCAAAGATGGGCTCAGACATGTTTAAATCAAAGAAGTAGACAAACCAGTCCAGCAAGCTATCAAAAAGAATAATAAAATAGGAGATCAACGCTAAAGGAAGGCAGGTCTCACCAGCACTTTCAAATATGTTGCTGGAATAGAAAAGTATTCCATTGATGCCACTGAGTTGCTGGAGCATAAGCAATCCAATTCCCAACTAAAATAGGAATTACTTTCATCAACATCTTTGTTTTTAAGTTTCAATGACACCAAAACTTGAGGAAACAAATCAGAATTTAAAAACAAACCAGTCTACCATCAAAGGAAACCAGTATCTTCTTCGTCTAAGCTCTGAAAATCGGATTGTTGACCTTTTGGATGATGATGCCACAGATCTCTGAAGAAAAACATCAGGCAAGTAAGTGAGTGGATTTGCATAGATGTCTAATAATGGAACTTCTTTGTCACACAAGTATGTTTGTAAAGCTGATTTCAAGTAAAAGAAAACAAAATCCAGCAATTCAGTTCAGACCTTGATTTCATTCACTTCAGTAGAAATGTCTGTATCAAACCCTCGCAACACTTGCAAAGATGCTTCAAAGTCTTCTGTCATCCCCATTTTGGCCTGCCATCCCCATCCCCATAACAAAGAAATGACAACAGGTACAGTAATAAGAAATTCAATGAAGATATGAAATATATAATAAAAAAAAAACATTTAGGGCGTGAAACATACCAGCCATCGAGGTGACTCCGGAATGAAAAACAGTCCAGGTATTAATATTGTGCAAGGCAAAATTCCTGCGAATCACCTTTGATAAATCAATGAAGCTGTTCATTCACCAGACCACTTAATTGATAGCTAGCATTCATTCAAATCAATGAATACATAAAATAACTAAACATAAAACAATTCAAAGCACATTTCATATTTCACAACCTTTTATTGTTTGTTTTTTGCTCTGGTCTCCCAGTTTTTTGTGTTCCAAAAACTCACATGTTTATGTATGCAAATGAACATTGCTAGAAATACCATTGTGGATCCTAGGTAGCCATTTACTAACAAAACAGTGTCCTATTTATTACTCAAACTTTTCCCCTGCAATACAGGGTTCGAAGGATCTTAAGGGGCTTACCTAAGACTGCAAGCACCCTCCAGTTCACGAAGAGTCCCAACACATAAGCCAGCAATATGCCAAGAGTAACTGAGAGCTATTAAAAGGGAAAAAAAAAAAGGACCATTATCAGTTAGCATATAAAACATCAAGCCATAGTAATAGACACCAGCATAAGTCAACGAATTCAAATAACAAAAGCAACCTGGTTAACTGATCCAAGGCTTCCTCTCATGTTCTGAGGTGATATCTCAGCTATATATACTGGTACCTAAGCATAACAAATTGAAATCACTTTTCCTGAAATAAATGTCCCAGAATCCTATTACTCAATAATGATTTTAAACAAATAAATAGGTAAAATATCCAAAATTAATTTAGTGTAGTAGTTAACAAAAAAACAGATGTGTGGAAACTTTGACATTGTTCTGTTATTATTTCATACTGATTGCTAAAATCAGTATCAAAACACTAGAAAGGAATTATCTCCAACGAAACAAACTTCGAATAACCAGGCTTACCACATATGAGATAATACCAACACCAAATCCAGCTAACAACCTTCCCATGAACAAAAAGGATAAATCCTGAAATCAGAACAAAGAAATTATCTATGGAAGGCAATGTAAATAAAGAAATAAGTAGAACTTTTCATTTAACCGTCAACACTCACTCTAGCAAAAGAGATGCATAACCATCCAATTATATTTGGGATTGCCGCAATCATAAGTGACTGCAATTAAAAAAGACCACACATTTCAGTGCTACCGATATTTAAGGAAAGGAAAGGATGCAGTGAAGAAAAATACCCCTTTGCGTCCAATGTACTCAGCAATCTGTCCACTGGCAATAGCTCCAACCATGGCACCAACATTGGCTAAGGAACCAAATAGAGAGAACTGCACACCCAGGGAATTACAGATTAACAAAACATAAAAGTCTTCGTAAAGCCTAACTAACCCAAAAGGCACCGGATCGGATAGCATTGCTAGCTATATTTAAGGAGCTATTTAGCTTCCCAAGTTAACAATGTGGGACATTTACCACACCCAAATGTGCTATCTTAAAGAGATAAAATTGCTTGCTATAGAAGTTATCTACTTGTCAGATTAGCAATGCGAGACATTTAACAATAAGACGGAGAAAAAGTCAAACCTCGGCAACAGAGAGTTTAAGATCGGAGGTGATTGCGGTTTGTGTAGGAGAAGAATATCCACACTGAAACAACAATAAATGTGGTGATCATATCAACTAAAATAATTAATTAACAAAATTAGTAATAGGAAAAAGAAAGGATGATGATTACGGTGAAACCGAATTGGATAGGACCCAAAGCGACGATAAGAACACAAAGAAGAACGGAAACGGAACCGTCACGGATGATCTGAGCAGAAGAGCCCATCATGCTTGACTGTCTAGAGCTCATCCTATACCAACTACCTGTATGAAGGAAAGGCTTCCGAAGTCCATCTTCCCCATCGTCTCTTGACGCCATTGATGCAAGATTGATTGATTTAGCAAAGAAGATTATAATTAATTAATCTCTAATGGATAAACCTCCGATTCAGAAATGGGGAAGGCGTGGGTGGGTCCAGATTCCCTATTTTGGATTTGGATGTTAAACGTGCTACAAACTTTATTTAATGTGGGGATGGCGCGTTTTTTTTTTTTGGTTTGCTTCTTGTCCGTCATTATCTTAATCCGGATCGGAGTGGTGCTTACGTGGCTTGTAGACTAGAAGTTGTATACTCTTGCTCGGCACATGGGAAGAGATTGAGATGAAGAAAGTTTAGTATAATTTTACTTTCATTAACAATTCAGAATAATGCAACACAATGCGACACATAAAGGTGACTGTATGGTGGATGGAGAATGGTGACATGACGGAGGACGGATAACAACGACATAAATAACATGACAACAGGTTTAAAAAGTGTTCTGAAATGGAGAGATATAGAGGTAACTTGTTAAAATAGCAAGAGATACTTAGTTATTTTCATCCCTCTGCATATCCTATCTCATTCCTCAATCTTATAACAGCCCTTAAGATGAAATTTGAGGGATAAGATGGGATTCCATCCTCATTCCTCCTAGTCGCACAAACAAATAAGGGATGATACTAGACGTGGCAATTTCGTGTTTCGTGTCGTGCAAATTTTCATGTTCAAGTCAAAACTAAACAGGGCCGACTCCGGCAATTTGGAGGCCCTAGGCATTGCATAAAAAATTAAGATGTTTGCGACAATTTGTTGATATTGAACAATTTATGAATTATTATTGTTAGGATAAAATACAAAAGAAATATGGTTTGACCCTTTTGTAAATGCAATCTCATTCTGATGTCCTGACGACAATTAGCTAATTACCAAGGAAAAAATATATATTTTGAATACTTACTTTTTTTTAAGAAAAAAAATGCAATTTCATAACAGATGATTATAATTTGAAAATTTTTGAAGAAAATATTTATTAGATTTTGATATATGAAACTATTAAATTGAGATAATGTAGACTAATTAGTTTGTACAAAATTTCTAATAAAAGTATCTTAATATTTATTCTCAAAAAGTGATTATAAATAAATACCAGCCGAAAAAGTAACATTATTTATACAAATTTTACTACAATTATTAATTTTTATGTGGTATTCATTTAAAAATACATTATAGGTGACAATTTCAACATCTAAATGCATCTTGTTAGATAATGACTTTATTTATTAATATACTAATAAAAATACTTTTTAAAAGAGTAATAATAAGTTATAAATACTGTAAAAAAACAATAAGTAGAATAATTAAAAATAGAGTATAATGGTGTCATAAAAAAGATAGAGTATAATGGTAATAGGAGATGGGTTGCGAAATTAGCCTTAGATGGGTTATGTTATATATTTATTAAAGCCCTTTAATGAGTTGGTCAGAAGAAAAAAGAAAGAACCCATTAATGAGTTTATTTGGAACGGTGTCGTATACAATTCACTCCCTCCTTCAACCTTGAACTTCTTAACCTTAACAATGGTAGAAAAATGTTTTCCAGAAATTATTAAACCTTGTTGAAATCAAGAATGAAAGCAATGGTTTTTTTCCGTTCGGTATCCAACCCCTACTAACCCTCATCTAGTTTCGCCACAGTTTCGAAATTAGAGGTCCCTTTAAACGGGAGGCCCTAGGCGGCCGCCGATGCCGCCTAGCCTTAGGGCCGACCCTGACTCTAAACACAAACACAATACACAAAAAAAAATTTGTGTCGAAATTCCAAACCCAAACACGACATGCCAATACACGGAAACACGAAAGCTTACAGCGGTAATTATGAATGTATTAACACGACACGACTCGATCCAACCTATGTGAAGAATATTATATTTTAAACAAATCGTTCTTCACAATATTCATTAAACTACAAATATATAAAAAAAAAAAACATCACACAAAAACAACATAAGACATTAAGTCAAATTACAAAAAAATTTCGTCATGTTCGTGTTTGTCGGGTAAACATAAACACGATACAAAAATTAGTGTGTTATTTCATGTTGACCTGGAAATGACACGTTACATATTATGCTCAACACAAACACGAAAAAGTCTGTATCGTGTTCGTGTCGTGTTCTCTTGTTTTGTGTCATATTGCCGCCTCTAGATGATATCATCCCTTACCTTTAATTTCCATCCCTCCCATCGTATCCCTCTAAACAAATGTCTCGTAGATGTATAAGGATAACTGCAAGGAGACAACCTTTCTATAGCCACAACAAGTGTACCAGTGCCTCCTTCCGTTATATTGATTAGAAGCCTTCAGATCAACTATGTTGTAAATGTTAGGAAACTAAGATAATCTCAAAGTAATATATAACCGAAGGTAAAATCATATTAAAAGGTACACCTCTTTCAAGATATAAATATTTCTTTTGTTTAAATGTCTATCTTTTGAAATATATTTTGAATTAGACATTAAAGAATGTAGTCAGTCATCAATTCTTTTAGCTCTTTGTTCTTTATTCCAGATCATTTGAAAAATTTATTGTGAGCTCTAAGTTATTAGTGGAGTGTCCCTACTAATATATAGTGGAGACACTTCATTATTGTCAATATCACAACAGGAGTTCCCATCAAAAATTAATGTCCTAGTATAACATTTATTGAGTTCAACATTCAAGTGAAATTAAATTTATTTATTGAGTTCAACATTCTAGTGAAATTAAATTTAGTGAAATTAAATTTTGTTGCACACCACTCTTGAGTGTACATTCACCTAAAGTTCATTGACTAACTATTTTCTGGGAATTTGACTAACTTTTGAAATGCTAATAATAACATTAATATGTAAGAAAATATGCAAATAACTAATGACAAAATTTGTTTGCTCATGCATTCTTCCAACGGATTGATAGAATAAATTTCTATAATATGTTTAAGGAACATAAAATCTATTTCTATTAGTGATAATATTAGAAATATGTCAATTTCAATTTAAACATTTTTTAGAAACATATTGCCGGGCGTGCCATAGAAATTCTTAGAGATAAACAAATTTAATAAATACATTGTGTCTAAAGATGTGACTAGTAGCAAAACGATTGACAATAAATTCAAAGATTGAGAAACAGTAAATTTCTAGTTCCTTGCACTGTTACAGATACTTCAATTGTAAACAATATAATCGTGAAAAAAAAAAACTTAATGCCGAGTATATAGTAAAATTTCTCGAAAAAGGATGTCAACGGGTGGGTCTCCTTCGCATATGACTGTAGTCTTGGGCCATAATTAAGAGACTTGGGCTCCAAACACTATTTTCAGATTTTTTTATTAATTTGGGGCTATCATGGGCCTTATGAGTGATGGATCATAATGGACATATGTAATCCATTTCCCAATCAATTTGCGTTTAATACAAATATAATTTGAAAACAAAAATAAAAAGAAAGAAAAAAACTAAAGTTGATAGTAGGGCTGACACGGATCTATGCGGGATTCAATCTTGGATCAAATATTAAAAGAAAAATATTCATATTTGTAACTGTTTTCGACCGAATTGGACCGAATGCAGTCAAACCAAGGCAATACCATAATTAAATTCAGGATCATTTTACTTATATATTTGATCAAAATGAATAAATTTAGTATCCGTGTCCACCATAATTAATTTATTATAAATAAAATTGTTGATAGAAAATAACATCGAATAATGGAGCCATACAATGCATATAATAAAATTATTATATTTTCTAATGTGAGAAATAATTTACCAATAAATTGCATTATTTTAGTAAATTGAAAAAGAAAAATTCTAAGATCCGAAGTTTAATAAAAATAACAAACTTGTTTTTTTATTCTTCATTTTGATAGATAAAAAAATAGAGAAGCTGTAGAGAAGAAAGAAAAGGAGAAGAAGAAGAGAAGTGAAATGGCGAGCACCGATAGACAACAACGGAGAAGAAGAATAATGGACAAAGGGACCGATCGTCTAGCTTTAATCACCGGCCAAATCAAAAATCTTGAAGAATCGGTCACACCTAAGGCTTCCGATAATCCTACCCCTAATCCTATTTCTACCCATCATTCCCATACCGAATCGTTACCACCAATTATGGTTTCTCAAGACTTTATTAATTCAATCAATGGTACACATTTTCGTCTCCTTATTCCATTTTATTCTTTTCTTTTTTGTGTATTTTGTTTGAGACTTTCCTCTAATTTCACATAAAAAAATTTAAATTACCAACTAATTTATTAAACCATATTTCGTATTATATGTGATATTTTCTGATCATCATATTTGAATGAATGCTTTTGGAATAGTTTTAAGTTATGGTTACCTTGTTTTTAATTTACTTTGTTTGTACTTTGTTTTATTTATCATTAGATCATTTTTCACCCTAATTTAACGATGGACAAAACAAAGTAATTGTTACTTTGTAAAAAATACTTGACTTTTCGAAAATAGAAAAATAAAAAAAATCAGATATTAATTATTTAGAATATGCAAAATTGACAACATCTCGTAATTTGAAGCTTGTTTGTTGCTTCGTGGTTGTTTGGTATACAATAATTTACATAGGCAATAAAAATTTCCATAATTTTCTAATTTGGCTAGTTGTTTGGTTGATAGGAAGTTGAGAAAATGGAGAATTCAAAATTCCTTAGAGAATTGAAATTCTCACATAACGTGGGAAATTAATCACCCATCCCTCTTGGTCATTCGGAATTCCCATAATAACTTCACACAGAAAATGACCATATTATCCTTAATGGAAAAAAGAACAAACAAGATGTAGTAAATCAATTCATAGGGAGTGCAAATTTCATAATGTCAACCAAACAGATTAAGGTTATTTCATAGTAACAGATTAAGGTTATTTCATAGTAATTACATTAAGGAAATAATTTCCTATGAAATGAAACTTTCCACAGAAATTAAATTTCCATGTATACCAAACAACCTCTAAATGTTATATGAATGCAACTTTTGACCATCTTCACATTTTTGCATATACTGGCATGTATATAGAACAATCATAATTTACACTTAATATTAATATTAGAGCTTTAATTGCATAGCAGAACTTGTTTAAAATGATTTTTGCAATAGTTTTGAATACAGGATAAGGTACAAATTTGTCCAAGGAAGTGAAATCTCTGAATGAAACAACATCAATTTTCTTGCGTACCTAACTAAAGTTTCGAAAGTTCTGTGTGACAATTAAATAACTGGCCAAATAACACAAGACTAGTATGTCATGTATATATGAACAAAGTTGATCTTCCTTAAAAGCATTTAGTGAAACTTGTATCAATTCGTATTCTAAGATAATTCTACACGTACGTCCAAAAAACTAGAAAGGTAAATTCAACCTTATCCCTTTATGAATAGGTGATTTGTTCCTAAATTTGTCCTATTCAAGAATCAATTGAATTAAAAGTTCAAACTAGATATAAAAATAGTTCTTATTATTACTCTAACACATCACTTACGTGAATGTCTCTTAAGTTTGAAGCATCACGTAATGAAAAAATCATCTATAAATAAGGTTGTCAAAGATCTAGAATTTCCATCGTTTGTACTAAAAAATTATGATACAGTGTTCAGAAGGAAACGAAACTAAGAGTTTAAATTGATTATTAAAAACCAAAAATAGATTTTGATAATTTTGTTTTTATTTTCTATGGCAGCTGGTCTTCATGAGAAGTCTAAAAGTGCAAAGATGGTCAAAATGAGAACAATTACCCCAACTACAGATATTGTCGAACCAGTTTCTACAAATATTGTAGAAGAAGAAAAAGCTCCAAATACCATAACAAGTACTGAGGATAATATTATTAGTAATACTATTGATGATAACAATGATAATACTAATACTAATACTAATACTAATACTACTAATATTACTAATACTGATACTAATGCTAGTTCTAATACTCGTACTAATGCTCCTGTGACTACTAGTAGTAATAATCTTACAGCTTTCACATCGAAAAGGATAAACCAGAGCATAATATATTCAGAAAGAGCAAGAGCTATTTGTTCAATAATAATAGGTTTGCTAGTGATTGTAAAGAATGGTGAGAGCTTCATAACATCAAGGCCATTTTACTTGATCCTGCTTACTGATGTCACAATTGTGGTTGCTCGGATCTTCGCCTGCTTTGGCGACGAGGGTGAAGATAAAAGAACAGCAGCAGCTGGAGGAGGAGGAGAGAATGTGGATGATGCTTTCAAATTGTTAGAGAGAGGTTTGCTCTTGTATCAGGCTATCCGTGCCATCTTCATTGACTCTAGTATTTATCTTGTTGTTGTCATTTGTGGTCTTTCTGTTACCTATAATGTATGACTTCATTTGGAGATTATTTTCCATGATTTTTCAACAATACTACTCATTGTTTACTTGTACTACTAATAAGTTGATGTGGATCAAATATACTATTGTAATTAAAAGAATTTTTTGTGTTTTCCTTACGGTTTATTAGGGACATTTTCGAAAATACATGTCAATTTCAACCGTGACACATGCCAAGAGAAATGCAGGCGTGCCATAAAAGTAGATTTTCAAATGTTAAAACAAATTTTAAGGGAAATGAATTGTGTTTGGAGACTTACTTTGTATTTGGCATAAACCATTATTACAAATGGTAATTGGACAATTCTCTAATGGAAATGAGTAACTAGAATGGAAACTGTGAAATTGAAATTGTGCATAATGAAAAACAACGACTGAATATGTATGAACGGAAATTAAATGAACATACTTGTCTTACGTCTTGGGCTTGAGAGTGAGGCATAACTTCAAAGACCAAAATCATATCGAATTGGTGTGGAGATAGAGAGAGAGTAATAGTTCAGCTTGTGAGTAAGGATTTGAAAAAAAAATTTCACTTAAGGCTTGTAAACTGTCAAAAACATAGTCTTGGAGATTTTAAGTTCAATAATTTGCTCAAGTTTGACCGGTCTATGACGTGTTGAGTGAATCGTGAGGCAATAACTATCCTTGACCAGATCATCGTGGGAACAATAGATTATAACCAAATGTGCCTTGATTGATTGTTTCATTCTTTTGCTGACCGATGTGTCAAATCAAGGGCATCATACTATAAGATCTGGATCACCCACTACGAGGATTATAAATTGCTTAAATGGGAGAGGTTGTATCGAGTTTGCAGCTTCTTTATTTTTGGATGATGTTGTGTAATGAAAATCTTTGTTCCTTGATTATAAAGCTCAATATGCTTGGAGAAGTGCTAATCGGGTTGCTCATGAGGTGGTTCGATGGGGAAGTTCTTTTTAAGATCAAGTTGTCTCTGTTCATGATTGTCGTGCTTTTCTTTCTTATTTCATTTTAACTATAGATGTAAGGGTAAATTCCAAAAAAAAACTCTGTGGTCACAAAAATTGTTAAAAAAGTGACTGTGATTTTTTATTTTGCCAAAAGAGTAATCTTTTATTGCAATATTGTAAAAATTACTGATAACGACCCCAAAACTAAAATATTTCAAGAAGCCATGATATTATAAGCAATTTTAATTCTTCTACTTTCTAATTTTAAGGTCAATTGGGTATTGCTTGATGAAGAGAAAAACACTGAATGTTTAGCAAAAGAGAATTCTAGAAACGTTGATTCTCACAAATAAAAAATATAATTTTATATTAAATAATGTGCTAAGCAATTTTAATTCTTAAATTTTTTTTATTTTAAAGTCGTTAGATGTAACTTTTACGACATTCAAATAAAAGAATCACTATTTTAGCAAAACAAAATTACACATTCATATTTTTGTCAAAGACCGGTCAATTTTTGACAATTTTTTTAACCACAAGGATATTTTCTAGAATATATCTTAAATGTAGTTTGTCTGTTTTTTGGATGAAGCTTTTTTACCTATCTAACAAAACTTAAAAATTTAAAATTTGAAACTAGAGTTTATGTTTCCAATATATAGATAATACTATAAGAGTTTTGTGTGAGAAAATATCGAAAGAACTTTTTGCATAAATTTTTGTTTGAATCCATAAGATGATATTTGAAAATGTATAATAAATAATATTTTACACGTTTTTAAAGTAATTTTAAGGCGAAAATGTATTTTAAAAAATAAAATAAAATGATGATATTTTTTTGAGAGTTCACTTTCTACGATCATGGGATTTGAACCCATGACCTCACACTCCCTAGTGGAATGTAATAACCACCAAGGCATTGCTTGGTGGGTAATAAAATGATGATATTAGCATTGTATTATCTTTTTCTCTCTTTTACATGCATCCGTTAAATGAAATAGAAAAATTATTTTTTAGTCTCACAATATTTACAAAAATGTTATAAAAGAAATTACATATTTTTGAAGGTGTTTTCATATAAAAATTATTCTCATAAAAATTGGTGTTATCACCCTATTGCTCTCATGGAAACAATATAATTAGAGACAGTTATAACTAATTAGAGTTTGGTAAAAAAAATCAGATCCTAAATATTTTGAATTTGAAACTAGAGTTTGGGTTTCCAACTATAGATAATTGTAAGAGTTTAGGAAAAGATATTAGATATTTATTTTATAAATTTAGTTTGAATCCTTATAATATATGATATAATGGCATAATTTTTAAGATGTGACTTAAAAAAATTTAAATGACATTTTACACGTTATTTTTATTTATAATCGTCCTAAATTGAGTTTTGAATTGTCTTATAACAATATAAAGATCATTTCTTTATAAATTATTGTCATGTAAAAGTCTTATTATACATATAGCAAGTCACGTGTAATGAAAAAAACAATTAAGAGTTATAGAAATAAAGAATAGGAGCTAGGGTAGGCATATCGAGAAATGCATTAAAATATAGATAAGTAGAGGAACAGAAGGTTAAAATCCAAAATTGTGAATCTCTAAATTGGATTATGTAGTGGTGGGAATATAAAAAAGGAGACAATCTGGGGTGTTTTCTTTTTGAAGATTGAGAGATGAAATAAGATCTTGTCTTAATCATGGTCTTTTACCTCAGAATAATTATTATTAATTAAACAAAAACCTCGATTGAAGTTTTAATATGATCATAAACCACATGCATGACAACAATTCTTTCTTTCCTTGGTAAATGTTCAAACTCCAAGTACTATGTACCTTTAAACAATACATACTGTCTGCACCCTTTTCTTTACCATGCATTTCATTAATACTTCTCCATCACATGAATCTTCAATTTTCTACTTTTTTACTCTCTGCGATTATCTATATAATAATATCATTATTTATACATATTTAAAGACAATATGTAATGTATAATGGAAAGAGGTCAAAAAGCATCAAGACCCCTCTTATCATTCCAAACTTAGTGTATCGAGTTCACCGTATTCTATTTCAACATATTAAGTTTTCTATTTTATTGCTTTTTGTTCCATTAATTAGCTTTTATTTACCAAAATATGGAAATAACGCTTAGTAAATAAAGCAATGAGCACTACTCATTTTATGTGTTTGAACTTATATTCTTTCCAATTTGAAACAAGGTTTTTCAGTTTTTCTGGAAGTGTAAATTTTTTTCCATAACTATTAAAAATGCTTAATTCGAATATAGATAATGTACAACGCTATATAATAAGCAAAATTATGTTAAAGTTAACCTTATTTCCATGAGGTGCTTATAAATATGAAAAAAGAAACAACCAATTGCGGAGTTAATGCAACCAGAAACAAAAGATTAGAGATTGAATATGTAGTAAAGGAAAAACCAAGAGTTCAACGCACAAAAACAATATCGAGAAACGTCTCGTGAGGTTTTCATTGGTTGAGGGAAAATTAATGGTGCAGATAATTAGTACACTAATATACTAATTTGTATTATGTCTTGGAAATATATTTATTCATCAAATTTTAAAGCAAGATTAAGAAAATAGTGCATCAAAAACTATTCATGAAATTTTATGAATTAGATAACTGGATCATCCATAATGACAACAATTAGGAATTTGTGGGATCAATAGCATATTTCAGAACAGAAGTAGATATCTTAATACATTGGAAATCATAGTATCGTGCTACAAACCTCTCTTAAATGTGGATATAACTTATTTTAAATATAAAATTTGGATTTCTTAATTATATGTTCTAAACTTTTCTATGATAAAATCCCAATATTTAGAACTGTAACCATACAAAATCACCAATTCATCCTGAAATACTAAAAAATATATTATTGCTAGACATTAAAAAGAATTAGTTACTATTTACATATTAACTTAAGTCTTTGAATTAAATAAGCTTGGCATTTCAATCTTTATGATATCAAAATGTTATGAAATGGAATCTCAAAGTAGTGATGTTATATTAATTAAATATCAATATAAAATACTATAGAATGTATGCTGTCATGCATACAAACCTTCAAAATCAACTGTTTTTTTAATGGAAAACAAGGATGATTTAACACTATTTATTAATAGTATCATTATAAATGAATGTCGTTTGACCGTTTAAAATAAAAATTCGATTTCAATTGATTGGAGCCTCTAAACCTACTTAGACACTTAAAATCTCATAATTCTCAAAACTAATTTATCATTAGTTTTCAAAGCCTAACGATTTCCACTATCTTATATGTTATGTAAAAGATATTAGAATGAAATAAAAAAGAATGGTGTTGACATGAATAAAAACGAAAGAAATAAAAACAGGAAAAGGAATCGATCAGAAATGGCAGAAAGCGTGCAAAAGAGGCCAAATTGACGGTCAAAATGAAAGAGAATTGACATCCCCTCTGAACCATCTTCAGAACCCACATTGTTTCTCTGTACCCTCTTCTTTCTTATTGGACGATCTACTTGATTATCTCTCTGTTCTGAATTTCATGTCTTTTTTATTTACTAATTACATGCTTAAGCTTATCATCATTCTCTCATAATTATTATTAGTATCCCATTTGGTACACCCCCATAGAATATAGGATCATCAATGTTGCCACTTTGGCTAAAATAAAAACCACTTATGCAATTTTGGAAAGTTCAAAATTATAAGTAGCCTGAGACATGGAGATATAATTAAAGAGAGAAAGAAAGTGAAACAGTACAGAAGAAGAAAGGCTTTATATATATATATATATATATATATATATATAGCTTAATTAAGAAAACAAAAAATATACTATATAATTAGAATAACAGGAAAAATAAAGTTAAAAAAAGCTGAAAAAAGAAAAAAGAGCAAATGAGAACATAGAATGATCCCGTTTTCACTCCATCGGAAAAAAAGAGAAAGGGAACATTAACTAAGGCAAACAAAAGAAGAAAAAGAAAATCTGAGTTATAGTAGTAGACTAGACTAAGTACACGTAAGCATCAAAGATGTTGGAAGTAACCAAATCTTGACCAATATTCTTCTTGGATCTTTATTAGTCTATCTTGTAAAGTCATGAACAAGACTAGGCCTGTCAGTGACGTTGAGTCTCCAAGAAAGGAAAGGAATAGCTGATGTGGAATCAGAATCTCTGTGATGATGATGATGATGATCACTTTCTTCTATGAATCTAAACTCATTATTACCAGCTGGAGAATAATAGCATGGCAATTTCTGTGCTGCTGATGTTTGGGTATATCCATAGTAGTTTTGCTGATCCATCATTGTTCCTGATGATGATGATGATCCATTGCTACTTCCATTTCCATTCCCATTTGCTGCTGTTGCTCTCCTCTCTTCTTTCTTGAACCTTATTCCACATGCATTGCAAAGCGACTGCATTTCCAAATTCATCGCTCCGTTACAATTAATAACAAAGAAAAATCTTAGTGCGTTTGAACCCATAACCTCTCCAGTCTTATATAGTAACCGTCTCAACTACTACGCTAAGACATTCATCATATTGACTTAGATATTCAAAATATTGAATATTTGTAGCAGATTTTTTTTGATTTTTTTGTTTTGTAGTATAAATAGGGGATGCTTATGCTTTTTAAAACGCAATGTTTTCTCATTCATTTTCCCCTATGATTTCTTCTATGTCAACATATTCATACTGAAAACAACACGATTAGTAAGAGAATATACGTACCTTAGGTCCCCGAGGACCGTTTCTCCAAAGGGGAGTGGAAGTGGTGTCACAATTAGCACACCGGCGAGCCAGAAGAGGATCGGCATTGCTGTTATTATTATTATTAGGATGATTTGTAGGACGGGTAGTTTTGTGATGGGTTTGGGATGAAGGATAAGGGGAAGTATTTTTATGGGTCTGCAAGATATCCCAGCAGAAGGAAGAAGAAGAAGAAGAAGAAGGGCGGTGGTGAGTTTCATGGCGGAGTTCTTGATCTTCACATAAACGAGTGGATGGAGTTCCTAAAGAAAGAGTGCAATCAACAGATGAAGAAGAAGATGGAAAAGGGTACATATGATGATGATGATCTGCTTGAAAAAGCATGGTGAAAGAGTTAGTTTGATATAAGCCACATGAACATTGGTCCATCATATTTCCATGTGAGGAGCTACTGCACCTATGCATCATGGTATATAGAAGGAAGTTGAAGAGATATAATATAGTAAGAGAGGGGGTTTGTAGGGGTTAATAAGAAGGCGAAATACGAGTCAGCAGGTTCAGTATAAGGACATAAAGACAGGCAATATAGAAAGAGAGAGATGGAGATGGACCCAACTTAATTGTTGCATGTAATATTGATCAGAAATATAGCTAAGGGAAGAGACAAAAACGAGTCAGCGAATACACATACCAAGGGGAGTATTTTGTTGTTTGCTAATGACTCTAACTAGTAGTCCCTCACTGGGTGTTGTGTAATTGTGAATAATACAGACTGCAGAGAATACCAAAGTGTGAGTGAGCAAATATGGTGTTTTTGCAGTTCAATTTATACTCTTTTTATAGAGGAAAGAACATGAGAGTTGGTCTTTGGGTAGTCAAAAGTGGCCACGTGACTTAGGGGAGGGAGGGAACAGTCTTCTATGGATCTATCTATCTCTCTATCTATCTATCTGCCTTCTCCGATCACGAGGTCACCCCCACCCCTATTACTATTTTCAAATACCAAAAGCTACCCCCTCCTCTACTTTCCTTTATTTCTATTTAACACCCCCAAGCACCAATTTTCCGTCACTAACGGTTGAGAATGTAAGTGTGAGTTAGTAGGTATTAAAATCTCACGTTGATATGTTAGATTGGTGAATGATATAATGTATTTGAAACTTCTTAACCTAACATTTTTATCAGTATTCTCTTATTTGTTATGTATTCATTCAAAGACTCATTGTTTTTGGCTCTAATACAACTATCCCAACTACGTTTTAAAAGATCATGAAACGAGTACAAGATCAAAAATATTACTTAGTAATGAAGCAGCACCCGACATACATTTTATTTGAGAAATAATGGGTGGCACATACTCATTACCTATTACATGTCTGAATCCTTTTTCAAATATATTAATATTTTTGTGTACAATATAAGAAGATTTTAGGATGATATCTAATATTAGGAGAGTGGTCCAACAGCTTTAAATATTAAGTCAATTCATTTTTATTTGTTACACTTAAATAGGGATTGGTTTTTATGAGTATTAAATCCAATTCTAATTTTTTATATTGATCATTATTAAGTAAAATCAAATTTAGTGCATTCATCAATATGTAGAGAATTTTATTTTATTTTTGAGAAAAAACTTTTTACAATCATGGAATTTGAATCCATTACCTTACACATTTTAATGGAATGTAATAACTGTCAAGCCATTGCTTGGTGAATATGTGGAGAGTTATTCTAACTCTTTATAAATTATATATAGAAATATTAGATAAATAATATCTCTTATTGTAGACTTAGTATTTTAGTTAGTTAAGATAGAGATACTTCCATTTGTTAAAATTTGAGATACAAATAATATCAATGGTATTTGTTAGCTCCCTTGTTGATAGTGTAGATCTCAAATACAAGATAGAATACTTTAGAGGGGGTGGGTCAATAGAGTATTATGTTCAAATAAACTTTTTCTCAAAAATGTCTAACAAAAAATGGTCGATAGATAAACATTCAAAAATGTGCTTTTGATACTCAATATCAGTGAGTTAGCAAAATTGTTTTTACCGAAGATTTGGACAACTTAAATTTTATTGACTTGATTGCTTGACAGCCAGATTAAGTCACGTAAGAACTAACTCAACACTCATGATTAAATTTGACACAAACCACTCAATACTGACTAAACTACTTTAACAGACATATCACTATTCAATAGATACAGTTAAACCTCTTTAAAGTAATACTCTTGAGACCGGGAAAAAATATTACTTTATCGAATTTATTACTTTATCGATAATGAACACTGATGAAGAGACTAGTCCTAAACTGGACAATAGCAATAGAATCACCTACGGATGAACAAATTTTTGAGTCGATAATGAACATTGGTGAAAGACTGATCTTGAACCAGACGATAGCAATGTCATCCCAAGCTTGTTATCAAAGAAAGCAGTTCAAGCAATCAACACTTTGAACAATTACTTGTTACAACACGAGCAAAACATACCAAGTGTTATTTATGCTTTACATAAAGTCAATGATGATGTTAATTTTAGTTTTGGTGGAAAAAAGAAACAAGATATTATATAGGGCAAATTCCAAAAAAAAACCTTGTGGTTTCATGTTTTTGCAAATGCAATCCTGTGGTTTGTTTTTTGTCAATTCGAGGATTGTGGTTTCAACCCTTTTTCAATTCAAGGATTAACATTATATAGGCTCTAATTAGAGGGGTAAAATCGTCCAAAATTGATTTATCCGCCACCGGCTCCTCCTCCTCCCACTACAATTACGAATACATAACTCTCCGAGATCTAATGCTCGACTCCAATTTTTACAGCGGCGGAATCTTTGTCCAAGCCGGCCACGAAACCTACATATGCAGCTCCTTCCTCGACCAACACATCACCGCCGACGCCAACCCCGGCGAGCGCAACTTCTCCGCCACCGCAATCAACCTCGCCGGAAATGACAATGGCAACTTCTCTGCCACCGCAACCCCTTTTGGACGATTTTACCCCTCTAATTAGAGCCTATATAATGTTAATCCTTGAATTGAAAAAGGGTTGAAACCACAATCTTCGAATTGACAAAAAACAAACCACAGGGTTGTATTTGCAAAAGCATGAAACCACAGGAGTTTTTTTTGGAATTTGCCCTATTATATATTCATATTTTAAAAAAATTGAATTTTGTAACTCATACATATTATATATGTATAATTCTGAAATTATTACTTTACATATTACTTGGGTCCTTCAGGACTTTCAAAATTTTTATTATCTTATGCTTTTAGCGAGAATATTACTTTACGACATTAGCCCAATTGGGACCGACGAAATTTATTACTTAAACGAGGTTATTACTTTATCGAATATTACTTCATCGAGGTTTAACTGTAATAAAGTAATCAATACTCAACATAAACACATCAAGTAATTCAGTCATTGTCATTGTGCCTACTCCTTTACTCATGGTAGTTTCCCTTAAGATTTTCAATCCACTCAATATTTCTTTTTCAAAGCAGAGAATAAGCCTTTTACAATAATTTAGTACAAAAATTAAGTACATTCCTCGGTATAGTCTCGTTGTCCTTACGACAACTACTTCCTCCCAAGTAATTGCCTATGATCAGAATGATTAGATTGTTTATTAAAATTAAAATCAAGGACTCATAACTATATTTTAAAATTACTATCAACGTTATAGTCCTTGAATAACACAAAATATAAAGACGTTTCGGACAAACTATTTTTTAAATTGTTATCAGAGTTCTTTAACCATTCAATCCAACTGTAATTGATGTTTCAGACAAATATTACTTTGGAGTAACCACTAGTTTGCCTTTATTACAATCTCATCAAAATCAATGCCCTTCATTTCAATGGTGATAGTAGATAAAATAAGGGAAAAGTGCAAATAAAACTCATGTGATTTCAATGTTTTTGCAAATACAAGAATGTGGTTTTATTTTTTGCAAAAGGATGCATGTGGTTTAGATAATTGACAAATAAAGGAAACAGACTAACAATATTTGCCACATCATCTAGTCAACCTTTCACATCATCAAGTCAACATGACATGTCATCAAAAAATGAATATTTTATTATGCCATACTAGAAAAGTCAACATGACACATCATCAAAGTTAATATGACACGTCATCAAATACTAACACCTTAAGTCAAACTCTTTTAATTGTCAATTTTGTAAACCACATACCTCCTTTTGCAAAAAATGAAACCACATTCCTCTATTTGCAAATCTATGAAACCACAAGCGTTTTATTTATACTTTTCCATAAAATAATATTCCCTTCATTTTTATATGTTAGTCGTGATTGGATAGTAAATGTTTCTACAAATGTCAGTCATTTTTTTTTCATTTTTGGTAACAAGGGTTATGATTTTGTCAGCTATGCCCATATGCTTATATAATTTTAAGGAAAAAAATTAAGACAAGAGAAATTAAAGGGAGATCAAATCAGTATTTTGCATGATATCTCATATTTTTACAAAAACAACTAGCATTTAAAAATGAAGGGAGTAACTATTTTATAAAAATGAAAGTAAGCATACTACATAACAGAGAATTTCATATAAGCACTATGTGGTTTCGTATTTTTTTAATGGAATGACTGTGGTTTGCCTTTGAGCAAATAAATAATTGTGGTTTGCATTGTTTGAAAAATTAAGGATATTGTCGATTTTGTTGACGTGAAAGACGACATTTTTTGTCTAAAATATTTCTAACCATTGGCTTAACCATAACTTAATCGATCAAAAGTTTGAAAAAAATATTTGGAAAAAAATGTTATCGTTCACATCACAAAATTGACAATTTTCTTAATTTTGCAAACTACACCACATTCTTTTATTTGCTTAAAGACAAATCACAATATTTTATTTGCAAAAGGCTTAAACCATATGCATCCCTCTAAACTTGGTCAAAAAAGTCATTCCCCCCCTCCAAACCAACTCATGAGACGTCCTATTAGCTCACTCAACCTGTGAAATGTGATGCACTTAGCCATCTCAACATGTATAAAATGGTGGACTTAGCCCTAATGTCTGATGTGGGGCTGATATGGTAAAAATATTAAAATAAAGAGAGAGTGAATGGATAAAACAAGAATAAGAAAAATATCAAAAAGCCCCTTTAATTTTATTTTCTTTAATTTTCCATCTTCATCTTCTTTCTCTCATTCTTTCGTTCTTTTAAAAAATCAAGTATTCATTAGACAATAGACGCAACTTTTCACATTTTAAACCGTTTCATAAAACGTAGGTTAAGAATCAAATTTTCTGACACGCCCGCATTTATTTCCACACGGGTGAAGGTTGAATGGAAATATTTTTGTTTCTCAAAATTATCGCTAACAATATCATTTTTTTCATCTTTTTATGAGATTGCATCTTTTCTACTTCTAAAATATAAAACAATATTGTATCTCTATCCCAATCATTAATCATATATAAGTTCATCTTCTTTAACCAATCACTATATATCCCATATCTTTTTGTTATAACGTAAATTACATTGAACATATTTTATCTCGTTGGTAACAATATTCAAATTTCCACTCTAATACATGTGTGAATTAAATTGTGAAAAATGTTATAAAAAGAAAATATTGTGAAAAATAAATATGGATGCGGCAGAAAAGTTTCCCCCTAGCATTGTATGGCAGTTGGTTGTTAGCTAATCTTATTGACTTAGTTGTCAGTTGATTAATGTTTTGTTAATTTGATTATAGTTGTTTGTGTACAATTGTTTAGTAAGCTTTTAGCTTTTTATTTTTTCTTTGATAAAATTTTTTTAGCTATTTGATGTAAAATGACAAGGACAAATTTTTTTGATATACATGAGAATATATAAAACAGTGAAAACTTTCTTAAATATTTATTGGTACATAAATAAATTTTGAGAAAAGATAAATACTTCCTCTGTTTTTTATTAGTTGGGACATATTTCTTTTTGAGTTGTTTTTAATTAGCTGAGACATTTTTTTTTTTGGCAAATTTTTTTTGAGTAAATGACAAGTCTACCATTAATTAACTCAATCCATCTACCTACAATTATTTATTTCTCTTACTTTTTAACTAATCCATCTACCCTTACTTTTTTCTTCTTAAAAAATGTACCATTTAAAAATGTCTCAACTAATAAAAAAAACGGCGGAAGTAGAAAACATGCATTTATATTTATCCAAGTAAAACAAATGTTTAATAAACATGTATCATTTAACATTTTTTCATTTTATTAATTTTCTTATATTGAGTTATGTGAAACATATTTCAAAATATATATTTATAGAGATATAAAAGTAGAATTTTATCTATGAACCTACTTACTTAAGCTTATATAATTATGGAATAAAAATATATTACCGGATAAAAAAAATAAAATCAGCAACGTAATTAAAAAAAAAGACACATTTAATGATAGATTGATGGTGGGTTGAGCTAAGAAAAGGATTACGTTTTGAGTTCCACTATCATTATTGGGAGAGAGTTTGATACTAATAATTCACCAAACTGCTCTCTCGAAACTGGATTAATCAACATCCAATGTGATATTCGAAAAACAGTTGTATATAGACAAAAAGACATGGTCATGTATTGAGCAAAATGAGATTAGAAGGAATTTATAATTAGTCAAAACCTATATTCATGGTGTTTGGAAAAAATGGCTTGAAACATTTTATTGAGCTTAAAAAGTTGATATTGAAAAAGCTCATGAGCTTTGGGATTTAAAGTTTGATAAATTCATATTAAAAAATGTTTGTATAATATTATCCTTATAATTTCTTCTAATATAAATATAACTATAGATTTCTTTTTCCGAAAATAAGTTTATATTTTATGTTTTTTTAGTTCCGGTTACTTATAATTATAAACAAAATCTTTTTGATGTCCTGTAAATAGTATTAAAGTGAATTTTGTTTAACATTTTATTTCTTTGAAATAGTTTTGGGTGCGGAGTGTTGTTCAATGAGAAAACTATGTAATAACACATGATCATCTTTCGATATAAAATAGAAAAATAGATTATAGCTTTAACAATCAACTAAGAACAATAAGAAAAGAAACCCTAATAAAATGGCAAAAAATAGAAAAAATCAAGAGAATATTTTGTAGAGGTTTCTTGTGTTTGTCGCATTTATAATGTATTGTTGCATTTTTCGCCATTGATGTCACATTTTTTCGCATGTTTTGTAGTTGTTGTCGCATTTTGTCACTATTTTTGTTGTACTTAAATTTATCGCATTTTTCGCGTTTGTAACTATTATTGTTATCATTTTTGTACTTATTTTTCGTTGTTCTTAGAATGCCGACTTCATAGATGAGAAATATCTGAGAATAACAATTTCATCATATCAAACAAAAGTAGAAAAAACACATACCTCATTAGAGAAAGTCTAAGAACACCCTCTCTTGGTGAAGAGAGTTTTAGAAATCTTAAAAAATTATTTCGAAAGACTCTAATATTAAAAAGAACAATGATAAAAATACGGCTATTTTGGACAAAATGCCATGCAAGAGTTAGTTGGTAAAGTGAAAGTAAATGGTCTAAATATATTAATGATCTTTAAAGTTGGACTAAACTAGTAATTAACCATAATAAAAAGAGCTGGTGATATTCCATTTTAAGACATTATCACACAAATTAAACATGTAAGCTAAATGTAGTAATCACGGATGATGCAAGGCATATTCATTGAACTCAGTGATGGCATGAGGGTTTGTTTGTATTTTTGATGCTGTTGTTTGATCAAATCTCTGCAACAAAAACAGTGACATTATTATTGAAAACATAAAATAATAATACTGCATATTTAGTTTTTCAACAAAACAATGATCACTAATATTCCTCCTATGATCTCTCTCTCTCTATCTCTCTCTATCTCTCTCTCTAAGAATATATAGAGAGATAGATATGTTGGTGAAGGAAGTAGTTATAGGCAGTCTAATCCATCAAAATCTATTTACTTTTGACTTGAAATCTAATAAATAAAACTGCATGCATGTCATCGTAAGGGAGGAGAGTTCACGGTGACCCCCATCCTATCCTCTCCTCTCATGCAAATTCCTACGACTTCCCGTTACAAAATATTGTAAATCTAAATATATTCAAAACAACAATCACTACTTGTACCCATTTCTCTGAATAAGGAATCACGTGAACCCACAAAAGCCAAACAGATATAAATTATATAAATTTAATTTCTTAGTATTTACTCACAAATTAAAATTAGGGTCTCTTCTTTTAAATTTCACTTTATAAAAATTAGCATTAATCACTTCAAAACGAATTTTTCTAAAAATTAAAGTTGTTTAGTAGTTTCACATTTTTTATTGAAAAAAAGTTATAGTTTTTCAGAATCATCATTTTACACTTTTATCTCTATAAATATTAATATTTTCTCTCCTTACCGAAAAATACATAAATCACCTCAAAATTAAAAAAAAAAAGAAAAATATATAAAAGTCTCTTACAATATTGTTAATTTTTTTAATTTTCTATTTTTTATTTTTTAGATCATCTACGGTAATGTTAATGATATTAACAAAAAAAACATTAATTCGAGAAATTCTATAGCTATTGGAAAAAGTTATAAAAATATTTGAACGTGAATTTTTTCAAAATCTGTATAATCACATACATAATTTTTTAACCCTAAAATTTATAATTTATCGATAATTATATTTATATCAACAATTAATTAAGATTGTATTGAGCACTCAAGTCACTATATTAGATCTTGTGAGCTTTTACTATACACCCACTGTAGGGATGACATCGTATATTGAGCCAATAGATTAATGTCACTTAACATTTAATTCAATGAAACGTTAACATCATGTAATTTCTTAATTATATATTTATTAGTTAAATATTTATAAAATTTATTACCTCTAAAATACAAATTCTAAATACCAAAACATAAACCCTAAATATTAAAGTATAAGACATGTTGTCAATTTATTGATGTAGTACGCCGGTTGTATTAATATAATTTCTCTCGTTTTTACGAGATTGGTTCTGAACTTGCCCCTATTTCCTTTTACAAAATTGTATTTTTCGATACTAGATAAATTTTTCACTATTTGACAAAATATGCAAACAAAATTTGGCTCATTGTTATTTAATATATTATTTATCTGTCACGTGTTATGTTTTAGTTGTCAATTATATCTAAAATATTTATTTTTATTGTTAAAACAAAAACCTAATAACCTATTAATATGCGAATGCATAAGCCCACACAACTTAATCACCTAAAAATTTGATTAACGATTCATTAAAACTGTTATCAACTAAAGTGCGGGGAAATGTTTTAGTTATCGACAACTTATTTTAAACGTTTGATGTACCAGTCAAATAATTGTTAAAATAGCCAATACAAAATTCCTTTTGTATAGGAGTGAAAGTGACCTTACTTGATGTAAGATTGCACCATGTCACACTTTAGGGTAGATATATACATTTTGAAAACGGTAAAAATAAATTTGAAGCTAGCGTGTCATCGTTTGTTTAATTAGTTGAATTCAATATTTATTCATGTGAGATATTAATATAAGAAGATGTCGTTAGATCTTAACTACCCAACTTGAGAGGAAAGTTTAATCAACTTATTAACAAGGTATCAAAGCATATGATATCATGTTATATTAACTGATTGAACCAAAAAATCAAACTGATAGTTATAGCCCAATAACATGTTTTATATATTCATTTCTGACAGTCTTACATAGTATTAGGGTTTGGTCTTGCTTTGGATATAATCAATTTAAGGTTTGAGTTGAATCGTTTACTTGAGAATTGAGTAGCTACACTTTAAGTAAAGAACATACATGAAAAATGGTGTACATAGGGCCAACTAGAAATGGTAGAAGGGGAAGAAGAAGTTAAAGAAAGGAATAGGAATGAGAGAAAGGTAAAGAGAAAAAGAGTTATCCCAATCAGATAGATACTGTGCAATGATCAAAGCAACAAACACAACTTCACTACTAGTTTGTTGTTGGGTTTAAGAGAAGAAAGTTGAGTCAAAGATAGAAACTGATTGAAAAGAAAAGGTCAAATAAAATATTGGAAAGGGCAGAGTTTGAGTAGAGCCCACATTAATAATACTATAATCTAATCTAATCTAATCTAATGATAGCCAAATGGAACAAACTTACTTCTGAAACTAACATAGACCCCATCAGATCAAAAGATTCAATTTTAATTAGAATTAAGTTTGAGAATCAGATTGTCTTGAGATTGGTGATTTTATAGACAAACAAACAGGGACGAGACGACACCGCTTTTCAAAAGATGCTCTCACCAAATCTGATTATTTTCCTATTACTTGTACCATACTAAAACACATGAGCAGCTTACTCAGGCCGTCAAAGTATTCTAGAGGATTAACTAGTCGAAAGCTCGTGCACTATTCGAGTTATATAACGTTAGGAATGAGTCGAGACATTATGTTTAGTAATTAGGTAAATTTAAGAGGTTAATCTGATCTAATTTTGAAAGCTTAAACGGAATTTAGATTGTTAGACGACTTTTATTTACAATAGAAATTTATATATATATCTATTAATAAAATTACGCTCACCTACCCCTTAATAAGTAACTTCTATTTGATCATTAAGCGTTCCATTTCCTTCTACTAAGATTTTATAATTAAGAAAAAAAATATTAAAATACCCATGGTACTTTCTGAAAATATAAAGAACGACATGTTCATATGAAGAGTATTTAAGGTATAATAAAAGACACAAATTTTTATCTAATTCTAATTAATTTGATTATTAAGTTGTAGATAAACAACGTGTCTAATAATATCTTTCGATATCATTGCACACATTAATATTGCTTGCTTCATTCTGCACCTCTCCTATTTTAATTTTTATTTTATTTTGATAAATTTTATCCTCTCCTATTTTCATATCAATATTTATTTCTTCAATCCATTTTCCTTTTCTTTTTTCTCTTTATTCTATCAATCCCGATACTTACTGCTACTTTCTTCCTTCTTCATTTCATTTCTTCTCTCCTACACATCTGATTTATTTTCTCTTTTTCTTTTCTTTTGTGTTAATCAATCCATATTCAAAGTTATGTCAAGATACAACTCATTTTGTGTGCACCTATCTCATCTTGCTTTTCTCATATACTAAACTTACTAAACAAACAAATTTTCAAAATGTTATTAGTTTTCCTAATACATAATTATGTTTTAAGGATTCACCTTTTGATAATTTAATTTGTAAATTTAAATTCCCGAATTTTTATTTATACTCTCATTACTGAACCTCTCATCAAGAACTCACTAGCTTAAATCCTTAATGAATGAATAAAAGTTAAAAATAATGAATTATCACGAAAAACTTCGAAGGTTAGAGGAAAATGATGTGTTTTGGTATTTGTTTACTTAACATCTTATTATTGTTATAATATAATAAATAAATATATATATTTTTTTTGTCTCTGATAACCTTTATTTTTGTTTTTTTTATTTTGAATATAGAGTCAAGTTCAAATGAGACAAGGGTTTAGGATGAGACTAGTTTTTATGGTGAGACAAGGGGTATTTTTGTAATTCAATAAGGAAGGGTGGCAAACTTGTAATTAAAGAAACACCCCTCATGTGTGAATTGAAGGGAAGGAAGAGGAGGTGATATCACCGCTGATGTCACATCTGGAGAGAGAAAGAGTTTTAATTATTTTCTTTAAAATGCATTTTCCCGCTCTTTCTGAACTCATTTTTCAAAAAAAATTATACCAGTGAACTCGTATTAATTAGGCGGTCATTTTGAGATCCATTTTTGTTATTTATAGACGATTTTTTTATTTTTTTTATGATTGGTTCAGCAGAATACTATATTTGTTCCATCGAACTACTCCAATTGTTCCACTAGAATACTACATTTTTTTACACTCCCATAGGGCATTTAAAAAAAAAATGAAAATATTCTGCTGGAACAAATGTAGTAATCTGGTGGAATAAATGTAGTATTTTGTTGGAACAACCGAGTATCCAATTTGGAACAAAAATAAAAAAATAAAAATCGTCTATAAATAACAACAATGGATCTCAAAATGACCGTCTAATTAATACAAGTTCAGTGGTATAATTTTTTTTGAAAAATGAGTTCGGAAAGAGCGGGAAAATGCATTTTAAATAAAATAATAAAAACTTTTTCTCTCTCCAGATGTGCATCAGCGCTGACATCACCTCCTCTCCCCTTCAATAATGCCCCTTCCATGTTTTTAAAATTTCAAAAATGTCACCACTTTTTAATTGTCTCACACTAAAAAAAGTCTCTCCATAATAATGTTGTCTCACCTGATCCTATCTCTTTGAATATATTTGTAACTTTTCTTCTGAAAAATTATTTTTGTCAATTATGGGCTTGGAACTCACAATTTGACATGTTTTTTTATTTGACCAACCAACATTAAAGAATTTGTTTCTTAAACAATACATATTGCATTAATTAAATCTTATTTTTACTTCCAAACTAATAAGTAAAAATGACTATTAAAATTAGCTAGTAGTTGTTATAAAATTCTTTAGGTAGAAACAAACTATAATTTAGATATTAATGATGTAATTTACCTTTATTTTTAGTATTTATATTGTAGGATTGAATGGTTGAGATTTATCTAACGGTCAAAATTGACGCAATAATTCCATGAGATTGAAAGTAAACTAGAGAGCAACTAATAATAACATTAATAACAATAATCCTTTCAAAAAGTAGAATAATAATAATAAGAGCACAGTTGCCTATAAATTCTTCGTGATTAAGGAGGATCCTCTGTGTTAGAATGAAACTCTGGGATTTGCCTCATCGATCGTCTTAACCAATGCAAATGGTCAAATTACTACACCAAGATTGAACCAAAATCTCATCATACACTCTTACTAATCATCATCTTATGTGGCTCCTTAGATTTAGTGGGTCCTTCCTCTCTTTTCTTTTTTTTTGTAAATAGCATTACACCATTTAAATTTTCTATTATTTTGCAAAAACCATTATGAAAAAAATGAATATTTGATTTGGTTCTTTTTTATCCACTTTCTAAATTTTATATGTAATATAGTTTAACTTTTAAAGCGTCTATATTACCATGCAAAATGATTTTGTCATTCTATTATGTGTTATTTATTTGTTCATGACGAAATATAATGATTATAATTTTAAATAAACTAGATAGAAGGACAAAATGCTAATTATGACAAAAAGATAAGAAGTTTATAAAGTATACCAAAAAATGTATTATATATGTAAAAACTTGTTTAAAATTATTTACTCTTTTCTTTTTAGTTTTGGTTTTTCATATCCTACACTACACTCATTCCTCTTTTCCAATGTGTAACATCGCACCACTAACTACACATTTCAACATATACTTACTAATTAATCATACCACCCATTCGTTATCACTAATCAAGATTCCACGTGTGTCTCTGCATGCATGCAATTACTATAGTTAATAAAAATAGATACTAATAATAAGTAGTATATGTGAAATTATGAAGTTTGAAATTGTGCTTTTTTTTGTGTGGAGTGGAGCACATAAAAATAAACACAAAACACTATCTCAAAAGCAACAAGATACAACTGGAATGTTTCCCTATCACGATCTTAGATTACTCATTCATGTTTTTTCCTTTGTGGAAAATAGAAAAAAAGGGGTTATAGGATTGGTCTAGTGATCTTGTTGCTGACTGACCAGATCTTCTTTGACAGCAAGAATTTAATGTTAAAAGTAAGTCTGAAGAAAAGAGATACTCCTCCTCCTAACTCATAAATTATAATAACAAATAAAAGAAAGAAAAGAAAAGACAAGAAGAAGCCAATCCAGTGGTCCAATAATCTTTAATTACAAAAGGAGAAGTTAAGAAGAGAAACCAATCCTTGATCTAACAAGAGACACTGTTATGTTAACCTCGTATTGTCTCCTATAAGGAGGTCTACCCATACTAGACTTGCCTTGCAATCTAACATATTTCGACTCTGTTTTTTCTTGCTTTTTCTTTTTCTTTAAACAAACAGACTACATATTATAAATCCATATGAATTACTATATAACTAAAATTTTCCTTTCCCTAAAAAAAAAAAAAAAAAAAAAAACTAAAACTTTCCTTACAAAGAAAATCTTTGACCCCTATTGATTATGTTTATTCAAAAAATGTTATATCGAAGATTTGATACTTTTCAAGAAGATTTGAATATATTGTTCAGATTCTATCGAGGAATTATCTGATATTGAAGTCAATTCTAACTTAAGAGAAAAAGAAAAGTGAGAATTACTAACAATAAAACAATATTTCATTATATGTAAATGTGCTGAAGGACCCATAATAATAAAAAAACCTAAAAACAGTATTAGGCATGGTCAATATTGTTCCAACAAATAAAGAAAATTGTGTAATACTTTATAGGACCGATAAGAGTTGGTATAAGTGGTATGACACTCCATCTTCTGCTTGAAAAGTTTGCAGTTCATTGGTAGCCAATCTGTAAACTTCACTGTAATCCCTCATCGAGATCTGTAGTTTGCCCTGACATCGCGAGTAGATAGGCATACCCTTAGCTAAACTTTTTGTTCCCAAAAAATTAATACTTTATAAGACAATTTTGACTGTCTCATTTTCAACCCATATAAAGCATAACATATTTTTACATAAGGGACAAAATATTGATCAATTACTTGAAAGAAACTATTATATGGGATGCCTAAATGGCCTAAAGGAATGGCTATCTAAGCACTAGTTTTCGAATCTTAAAAAGCATTTCAGGCTCCTCAATTCATCAATCCAAATGCGAGATCCATTATTCGGATAAAGTGAACGCAGTCTTCCTCAGGTAAAAACTCATTCATTTTGCATCTCAAAACTAACCCCATTGACATACGCGAGCATGTATTAAAGAGCGGTTTCAGAATAGTCTCACGTCCCTAACTAAGGGCCATAAGGATGTCCCTAAGGGTCGCAATTGTCGCCAACTTTTAAGGAAAGTAAATGACCTTTATCTTCTAGCAATAATCGAGTTCACAAGGTCACAAACTTCCAAAACTCTATCCTGACTCCCCATAAGATCCGTAAGACATAAGAGCCGAATGGATATTATCAAAAAAACGAAAAGTCTTGAGTCAACCTAAATCACAGATTTGCATCTAAATAATTGACGAGCCAAAAGTGAGTCGTACTATCCTCTCATATTCAAAAATAAGGTCACCAATGTCAATCGTACAACTGTTCCTAAATTGTCTATATAAGAAACTCAAGCCATTAGGCCAAGGGGTTCCGAAGAGTTTGTTACACAAAAGAAGGCAAAATGCACTATTTGGCCACCGACCTTTTTTAAAATTTGTGTATTTGGCTACTGTCATTTTATTTTATCACATTTGGCCACTCATCTTTGTAATTTGGTCATATGTGGCCATTAATCTACCAATTTAGCGAAATCTCGCCATTCTTAAATCAAATTAAAAAGAGATAAAAATGTTAAACATTAAAATTCCACTATTTCAAATAAGAAATTTATAATAAAACTAAAATGTTGCTAAATAATACGAATATAGAAATGTCAATTAACGTAATAATGGTGAGATTTCACCAAATTACAAAGGTGAATGACCAAATGTTACCAAATAAAAAGTCGGTAACTAAATGCACAAATTTTGGAAAGGTCACTGACCAAATAGTGCATTTTCCCACAAAAGAACCAATATGCACATTCACGCCCGAAACACCTATAAAGGTTCCCGATACACTGAATCACCCTCGTTTACTTCCAAGTAAACAAAACAATAAAAAGTGTACTAAATTTGTCTTTCAAATATTAATTGTTGGGCTATGGGTACCAAAAATTGGTAGATCAGTGTAACCACACATATCTAACACACACCTCTGTATCCGAAACAGGAGGAGGACGCACGTTGAGATCAAATCGGAAATCATCAAAAAGAGGCAGCAAGAAGGAATGTGTAAAACTCAAACGTCCCCCTAGGCAACCTTTTCACGCACGAAGTGAATATCCATCTTTATATGCTTTGTGCGTTGATACTTAACATGATTGTCAGAAAGATAGACAACACTTACATTATCACAATATACCATATTTGTTTTTTGAATAGGACAATCAAGATCGAGAAGAAGATTGTGAATTTGGAGACAACATTCGCAACATCGTGATACTTAACTTTGGCACTAAAGCGGGATAAGGTTTTCTTGCGTTTAACATACCAAGAATTTAAATTGTCATCCAAAAATACACAATACCCGAACGTAGAACGACGAGTATCCAGGAAGTCGCCCCTGTCCGCATTAGTGTAAGAAATCAGAGTGTCCAAAGAGGAAGAAGTAAGATTAAGATCGAGATCCATGGTACCTTTAAAATACTGCAATATCAATTTCAAAGCATCCAATAAGCACACATGTTGAACAACAGAAGAGGTCTTCAGAGCAGTGTTGTCAAGACCGGACCGGACCGGCCGGTCGGACCGCGAACCGGACTGAAATCCGGTTTGATCTACCTGTGGTTTTTAAATTCACAACAGACCGGATTGAACCGGGTTTAACCCGTGAACCGGCGGTCCGACCGGGAACCGGATTGAACCCGGTTTTTTAATTAAAATTTTTTAAACTAAAAAATTAACTTTAAAAAATAAAAAACAACCAAATAAATTATATTCAATACATTCCATTTCTATTATCTTTACCTAACAACAAAATAAAATGTATCTAACCATGAAAAAAACATTAATTATGAAGTATTTAGTTTTATAAGTTTAATTATCCATATATTACTATGATACTAATATCATTAGATATAGATTATTGTCTTTCATGAAGTTAAGTATTTATATTTATTTTGTTAAAAAATATTTAAATTATATATATAAAAAAATATTTATTACGTCATCCGGTCCGACCACTCCGGTCCATATGGTTGAACCACGTGAACCCTGAATCCTTGAAAAATCCGGTTCGTTGTCCGGTCCGGTCCTGACAACATTGCTTCAGAGTGTCAAAAACAAGTTTATTAAAGTATTAGCCAAAGCAGAGTGTTAGCTGCTCTTAGCACAACAAGTTTCTCATTATAGGTAAATCAATTAAACTATTATTCGACTTAATATTTCTTTTTTTTTTATCTATTAAGTGCATCTAAATATTGTCTCTACTTTATTTTAGGGTTAGTTTTATAATAGTGTCTAATGACTTGACCTTTTTCTTAAGATAGATTAATTATTTTCTAAATAGATGTCAAGCTTAATCTTAATTTAGTCTATAATTCAATGTAAATAATGATGAATTAAATATAAATAACGTTAACTGATAAATTATAATAAAATATATGTGAATAATTATTATAAATAACGATAAGTTACTAAACTGAATTAATTTATTACTATTCTTTTGAAAATTACTGAATTGCAATAAACATAACATGAGCTTACACTAGAAAAAGCAATTACAAGTTGGTGGAGGAAGTAAAGTGTGATATAGTTTGATTCTGAAATAAATGAAACAAAATGAAAATTGTATGAGATGGAAAAGGCAGCAGCTTTTTGAGGAGAATACCCATGTAAGGCCCATAAGGTAAGGTTAGCTTAGCAGGATTTGATTAAATTGAAATCTGAGATTTTTGTGCTATGTGGGTTGTTTTGGTAAGTGCTAACCCATGGCAATTTAGGGAAAGGGAAAAAAATCCTGAAACAGTTCAAACTTATATATCCCAGCAGCAATTAATACATAAACTTATGTCCAAACTACTAAATGTCAATGCAAAACATTGGCATAGGTGAAGTTAAGGGATGTTTTTCTGAATCCAAGGTTAATGAATTTGGTGTTAATTTGTTGAAATGGAATTACCAGTATGGGCTCTTGGATTTGGGTTTTTCTATTGGGATTGGTTAATGATTTGTTATTTGTCATTAAAAGGACTCAATGGACAACATTACTTTGTCCTCAATAATTACAATTATGTCCTTGTTAACACTTTTCATTGGAGGTTTCAGGTTTACTCCTGCCTATCTCCAAAGTGATGTGAGATTTCTACACATTCCTGAAAATTTGCAGAATTATTTGCTGTTACGGAAACATATTTACAGGTCTTCATCTGATTCGACACAGGGACTGGACGTTAAACAAGTGAATATTATGTCTCTCACTGCTGCATTGTGTTTCCATGCCTATCAGCAGGTATTTCCTCTGTGCTTCTTATGTCTCTTTTTTTCTCCTAGAACAATAGAACACATATTGAGTGTCTCTACCATCCTTGAAAGTTACTCAGGACCTTGTGACATTTGTTATTTTGAAGCATTCGAAATTGATACTTGTGTCTAATCTTAACTCCTTGATGCAGAAGATGACCATTTCCTAGCCTTCTCATAATCATGTAATACTTTGGAAGCTATATCACAGATCTTGGAAGGGTAATGGTCCAATATCAACACTGAATAGGTCACTCTGTGACTTGATGTGTACCAATATAGATCTCCATTTAGTAAGAGAAGTATTGATGAGTTAAGTTGGAAATTAACTTGGAGCTTACCTTTGTAGCAACGGTAAAAAAGAAGCATCTGGAATAATATATTTAATCACTCAACAAACTGTACAGCATACAAACGATAACATTCTTCCTTTAAAACTCATCGCCTGTGAACAATACCTAAGTCCGTGTTTGTTCTTTTTGTCCAGGTTTCTTATATGATATTGCAGAGGGTATCCCCTGTTACCCACTCTGTTAGAATTTGTGTGAAGCAAGTGGTGGTGATCGTGAGGTCTGTCATATTCTTCAAGACACCTATCTCACCTATAAATGCTATTGGTAAAGTTACTTGAGAACCATGTGCAGAACTTTGCAAATCAAACATATGTTCAATATCTTACTATGTCTTATTGTGTATCTTAACCTCCTCATTCTTAAAATCTATGTTTGCATAGCCCTTGTTGGAGTTTTTCTGTATTCCAGAGTGAAGCGTATTAAGCCGAAGGCAAAGACAGCTAGAAATGTGGAGAATCTTTTGCAGTTAAATGTGGTTATTACATTGTAGAATACACAAACTTGTTTGTAGATCAGGTCAGGAACTTGAAACAATTTCTTTATTTTTGTTTTTGCACTCTTCTGTTCTGTTTGTTTCCTTCATTTACTAAATTGAGCATTCCCATTAATTTGACAGAGGAAGCATAGTGCATAGAATTATCAATTATTTTCCCCCTCTTGCTCTATTTATCATACATAGTTTCTCATTCCATTTTCCTATTATAACACTAATACCATCATCATAACAAACTGTATCAATTTTCAATTTTTCAGGGCACCAATACAACCACAGCTTGATTTGCAGAAGACCTCACACAAATTGTTCATTGTGGCATAGCATTATATCAAAAGTTAATGGTAAAACTGTTTAACAATTTACAAGAGTAAATTGACTTGCATTTACTGGTGGAAAACTGAACTGAATACTGCTGAAGTGAAATCAATTACTGATAAGACATAAAGAACCGCGCCTAACTGAATTTGACAGAGAATGAAAAGCAAGAATCAAAGCTTCTTCTTAGAATTCTTAATCTTACCCAGTTTAGCAGATACCTTAGCTTCCATAAATCTCCACATATACCAAGACCCAACAGACCTATAAGGCCTCCACTTCTCACAAACCTCCTCCATTTGCAACGGGTGCGGCAATTCCTTAAGGCCATACAAAGACTGCACTCCTTTCCTGACCCCAAGATCACCTACGGGCAACACATCAGGCTTATGCAATGAAAATATCATAAACATATGCACTGACCAAACCCCAATCCCCTTCACTCCAGTCAGCCTACTCAACAACATCTCATCATCCATTTCAAGAATTGAACTATCCGACAATGACCCACTTGTGAATTTATCAGCAAGATCATGAAGGTAGCTCGCTTTTCGGCCCGAAACCCCGATTTCTCGGAGCTGTTGGGGGGAGAGGGAGAGAACTTTCTCCGGGAGAACACCCGATTGGCCGCCGCATAAGGCGAGGAAGCGCGTGTAGATTGATTTGGCGGCATTGGTAGCGAGTTGTTGATAGAGAATGCTTCTGGCTAAAGATTGAAACGGTGGGCCGCTGGAATCGAATACGGGTGGGTTGTGTGTGGCTATTAGAGGTGCGAGAAGAGGGTCTGAGTTGCGTAGATGATCAAGAGCGAGGTTGATTTCGCCTTTATGTGATAAAATAGTAGGAGTAGGAGTAGGAGTGATGGTGGCGACGGTGGTTGTTTTATTCACGGCGGAGGTGGTGGTTAGCTTTCGGATTTTCCGGGGACGGAATGGGATTTTGGAGGCGGCGGCGGAGGGATGATGATGATGAAGATGTTGGGATCGAGTGATCGGCATTATTAGAAATTGACTGTCGACGGCTGCTTGTATTGCTGGTATGTATGTATTGTTGGTCAAAATTCAATTGTCCGTGGTGGGCTGGGCTGGGCCGGGCTCGAGTACCGGACATTCATTTACAAAAGCAATGCTTAATACATCTTCCTCCAAACTTATTAGTCTCTAAGCCTCTCAACTTGTATTTCTATAAACTCCTACCTTTAGCCTCATCTCATTAGTATATGTTCTCTATGACTGAAGTGAAGTGAACTGAACTGAATATTACTGAACTTAACTAAACTGAATTAAAGTGAATTTACTGAAGAGAAACTACTGAACTGAATTATACCAAACTAAACTGAAATAAATTATTGATAAGACATAAAGAGCATGCATTAGTCTAATATGGATTCCATGTATCTAGGAGAAAGTAGCCACCACAACTTTAATCTTGAAATCCTGCACTTTTCTCCTTTGGAGCAATCCCACGAGAAATTTAGTATCTTAAAATATGACCTTCGCTTTATGTGATTTTCGGACAGCATCTTCTTGACATCTATTATGCATTGTGACCAGTTGAGATTTGATTTAAAAGTGTGGAAGGGGTCTCGTGTAGGGAGCTGTTTGTGTGCAGATTTCTTTGTACGTTTGTGGTATTTTTACTCTTTGTAATCTCTTATTGTCTATTGTTGTTGGTGGATTGTAAGCCTTTTGTAAGAACTTTGTTGGGTCTGATTTACCCTTGATTTTATCATACTAAGACGTCTAAATAGGTGGACTCCTTAGACGTCCCGTGGTTTTTACTCTTCACATCGAAGAAGTTTTCCACGTATAAATATTGTGTTTTTGATTGAGGTTTTAGATCTTATTCTTGTGGTTTAGTCTTCGGTTGATTGTCTGAAATAGATTTTTATGGTATTGTTATTTGAATTCCGCATATTTGGGGTTTCTATATCTGGTGCATAGTTGTGCCTTTGTCGATTTTGCTTCTGTGGCAATTGTAGCTCGTGCACATGTGTACATGCTTTTTATTATTTCAACAAATTCTTTGATTAGTGCACAACATAGCAGTTTCTGGCTCCTTCACACGTTCATGTTTTTCAACCTAACTGAAACTATCCGTTTTACACCTCTCATACCATAATCGGTTCATAACTATTATTAACCAAAATTTAGTTAACTTATATCTTTATTCACACCTTGATATAAAATACAATATTGCATATAATTTTGTAATATCTAAATAGATTAAGGTCCCGTTTAGTAAAAGTCTTTTTGAGAAAAAATTAGAGATTAATTTGATCACTTTTCGAGATTTGACTAATCAAAACCTTTAATATTGGTATTTCGTGGAAAGAGGTTCAGAAGAGCGTATTGAGTTTAAAAATCCAGTTTTATGAGTTTTTTCGGTTAACATATTGCAATATTTATCTTTAAGACATTTTTATTTCCATTGTTCAAACCTTCATTCATTCATGTGGATAGAAGGTTGTGATGGAAACAGATTCTCAAGTTGTAGTTTATTTAATTTTTGATCGGGATAGCAGTATTCACAGATATGTTTGGCTTATAGAAGGTTGTAACATGTTGTTAACTCAGAGTTGGGATGTCAGAATTGTTTAAAAAAATTCGCGAAAGGAACAAAGCGGCATATTGAATGATAATTTTGTCGTGGGAACTTGTTCCTTGAGACACCACGAGTGTAATGTGCCGCCTGCAGGTTTGTAGAACCTTCTATTGGTTGACACATGTGGTTCGTGCTCCTCACGTCGAGTCCATATATAGTTGGCTTTGTATGAATTTGATTTCTGATTTTCTTTCCTTTTATTTTTTATTTTCCAGTGGAGTGCTTTTAACCCCTCCATTTCACCCAAAAGTTCATGTGGATGAATTTATTTTGTTTTACCATTTAAAAACTAGTCCTATTTATTTAATTTTTATTTTTTAGTTTTAAATCTCTTCCTCCATATCAGTGGGTGATGCTCACCTAGTCAATGATTGATCAAATACATTTTGGTCAATCACCATTAGATTAGAACCTAAGGGTGGAGATTCGCTTGGTGAGTTCATTAGGTTATAATCTCCACCATTAGATTCTGATCTAATGGTGATTAACCTAATTGTATTTGATCAATCATTGACTAGCTGAGCACAACTGCCATACCAGTATACCACTAACTTATTAAGAATATTATATAATAAAATACTTTTTTAAAATAAATAAATTCATTATTGTTATGAATTAATTAAGTGGATGACCATTATACCCCCGGAATATTCTAGATGTCCTATTCCCATACAAACTCTAACTCTTGTATCCTATATAAAGGACCTCTCTATATGGAATAAGACACACATCAATATTCGCTCTCTATCTCTTCCTTGATTATTCACAACACGTTATCAGCACGAAGCCCTAGCCGCTTGAGCAAAACGAAAAGAAAATTTCATTGAGCACGAAACCTGATAGGCCTAATTATTACGTGTTTTTCCATTATTTTTAGCCTCTATTCTTGCATGTTTATATGGTTGAAAGTCCTTCTCATGAGGTTTAAGTGCAGATATCGCTCAATTGTGCAACTAAGCATGGAATTCGGGCATTGGAGACCTTTTGGAGATTTGTGGCTGTTTTAGGCTGTTGTTGGACTGCTGGAGCATGCAGGCTGTGATTCAGTGAAGTCCAGGCGTAGGCTGCTGCTGTCCAGAGCTAAGGAGGCTGCACAAGTGAAGGGGTGGAATGCCACCTTGCCCTAGTGGCAATTCTGTTATTATCATCAACATTAAGGATATATTACTTTTCTGTTTTAAGGGTATTATGACCTCTACTTTTAGGGTCATTTTAGTCTTTTTGCCTTTTAGGGTTGCCTCCCTTGTCTCCCTATAAAAGGCAATGTTTTCTTTTGCTTTTCCATACACTAGAATACTCTTACACTAGACATAACTTACATTTTACTTAGTTCTATTTATGGTATTTTATTTTAGTGTTTTCCTTCTTGCTTTTTGAGACATTGGGATCCGAATCCCAATCTCTCTTCTTCTTCCTTAAGCTTTATGATTTCAAGCTTTGATCTTTACACTTCCATGGAGATTTTAAGCTCATCAAGCATGAGTGAGTAGTCTCCTAGCATGGGTTATGAGTGAAAGGTGACGGATTTAGGCGTATGATGAAGAGTTTCTACTTATGGTAACATTTCTTTACTCGGTTTTCTTAGATCTATGCTTATGGTGAGGTTTGGTTCGAAACAAACCTCCTAAATCATTAGTGGAGCTTAGAAATGAGTTATCTTATGGTTTATTGTATGGATTAGATCTAAAGATGCATGCTTTTGTGGTTTAGAGAAATCTTGCTATGCTTGTATGTTGGTCATTTACTATTTAAGGAAACTTTTTAGTAAAACCCTTAGACAAACACACTCCTTAATAGATCTAGGTCAAATAACTTTGCTAGATCTACTAAGTTATCAACTCCTAGGCTTGGAAACGAGCTAGGAAGAGATATTTGTGGGAAAGGCCGAACCTTTATTGTTAGAATAGTTTTTACCATTTATGGAAACTCAGATCCAGTAGCCTATGGTCCAGATCCAGAAACTTGTAGCCTGTGTGCCTTTTAATATTGCTGTTATATTACCCTGCTGTAGATCTTTAGTTTTAATCATCAAAAACTCAATCTTGTGACTTTATTAGACTTTTAAGACTGAAAGTTGATAACTTTAGCTTAGCCCGATCCCTTGGGTACGATAATCCGAGTCCTTAATACTCACTTTATTACTTGAACGATGGGTACACTTGCCCTAAAAAGCACGTAGGTTTCTATCGCCACAAAACCCTAGCCGCTTGAACAAACTAGACTTATTAAGGTAAGTCTCTCGGAATGATCTTCTATATGCAAGCATTGTATGAACTATTTAGGTGTCTAAAAGGTATTACATGCGTGGCTGAGAAATTTGCGTAGGTCGAGTTCCGATATCGATGTAATTATTTAATATAACTTAGCTTGATCAGCTTTTAATGCTATTTTGATTAGACCACGAGCTTCTGGATCTAATCCTTTTTCCCCTGCCTTGAACGAACTCCAATTTTAGACTACAGTATTTTCTTTTCAAACTTCTCCACATGATTCAGTTTATTTAGCTGTAAAAGAAAAGGAAAACGAGAGGTTTTATGATGGGTTTCTAATCTTGATATTTTTTCTTTTAATTCTTTAATCCTGGAAGCAATAGTAGAGACAATTCATATGCTTTTCGGATACTATTTTAATTAGTTTGTTTTGTTGCTGAATTTCTTTTCAAATTTGGGATTAATGCTTCAGTGACTGAATTGTGTGGTGTTGGACCTATAATTAATGATCTATATTCGGATGCTAGCTTTATGACAACAGAAACAATTTATTCCCAAACATAACAATTTTGTTGATGCATATTCCCCTTCTTAATTCGGCAATTTAAATTGATCAACTGAATTATGTGAAAACTTTGGTTGAATAAATTAATACCATATAGTCATCAGAACTAGATTGAGCTTTTGTAGATGATGAAGTATGATCTAGAAAAACTATTGTCTTGGAAAAATTATTTTGTTACTTGTGTTTACTCCTGCGTTAACTGCTTGTGTTTTTATGGATATTAAAACACTGTTTGTTTTAATTGCTTACCATATTTTAATTTTCAGGTTATATATATACATGATAGGAGTATATTATGCAATTAAAATAGTTTATAATCATAATAGTTATCATACTCTACAGATTCAGAACTATATTTAACGTATGTAGTTTAGAAGGAATTAAATCACATTATAAATGAGATCTTTATTTGTGTAAAGGTATTATCAAGTAGTTACGAAAGCATTTATTATTATAATTGAGGCATATGATATATTCTGGTTATGTGTTTTGAAAATTTGACTTCAAATTTATTTGGAGTTATTATATTTAATAGATAAAAACTTGATTCGTGAAATAGATTTAGTAAGTCTTCAATAATGTCATTAGCATTTAGGGCTAATTTGACGAGATCTTGATTATACTTATGTGGTTCTTGAATTTGATGGTTGAACTTATAATTATTATTTCAGTTGATTGATGTGTTTACACTCGAGAATATGAAATATATGTGTGTGCCTTTGTTATCTGTGGTCAAATTTACGATGATTAAAACTATGTGATTAATATGACTTTCTTGAGGAAGATATATGTACCTGTGTGAAATTAGATTTGATGATTGACCATTCGGAAAATATACAACCATTGACATATGTAACGATGTGATATTAATTCGATGAGATATTAATTGTTATGAAATACAAATATATTTATGTTGTAAGCATAATACATGCTCTTATTTTCAGATTGAGTTTTATAAGTATTTGTCAATTAAACATTTGACGAGAGCTTGTTTATAAAGTTTGACATCGTATAGTTTGATTGAATTTATAGTATTTGGGATGTGATCATGACTTCAACTTGTCCATTGTGAATATGGAGTTATTTCTAAGAGTTTGTTTTGATAAAAGTCATGATTGTTTTAAAAGTTCGTGTGATGCTCAAAGTTTTGTTATACTAAATGATTAACAAACAGCTACTTTGAGGTTGACATTGTTATTTTGTGAAATTATTGTTAAAAGTTTGATATGGCTTTGTGACAATAAATTGATATAATATGTCACAAAAGAAACAATTATATTTTGAGTTTCATATGAATCCTTAGATTTGCATATATGTGTTTGTCATGCATACTTTACAACTTGAGTAGTATGAATGTTAGAAGAAGTGTACAAAACTTATTGAAAGCTCCGGAAGAGCATTGAACAATAAAGATTTATGTCTAGCAGGTAATACAACTACTCATAACATTTTGAAAAGTAGCATATATTTCTCTAATTTAAGAATGAAAGAGAATAGTGTGAGTATTATATCATGTAGTACAAAGATTATTGAAAGCTCTAGAAGAGCAACTTGAAAGCTCCAAGAGAGCAAATATATTGTTGTCTATATATGAGAATGAAATATGAAATCGCTGATGATACTCTCCCAAGTCTCAGGGTAATTTATTGAGTTTTAAAGGTATTCTCTATAGAGAAAATAATGTTGAGACGATTAGTGAAGGAAATATAGAATACCTTCAAAATACGAGTAGTCTCGAGACACTATACATGTTTTGGAAAAGTTACATGAATTATCCACTCATTTATACTACATCAAAATCAGAACAATTGAATTATATGCTATAGTAAACCAAAAGTTTACTCATTATTCATATGTTACTGTAAACCAGAAGTTTATATGCTATATTGAACCATAAGTTCACTTAGAATTTTATTATTTGGCATAACTGGGTAGGCCATCCTGGTTCTATAATGATGCGAAAAATAATTGAAAATTTGCGTGGACATTATTAAAGAACCAGAAGATTCTTCCTAATGATTTACCATGTGTTGCTTACTCATGACAAGAGTTAATTGCTAGACCATTGCTTATAAAGTCTAAACTCCCAATATTTGTTTGGAGACATGCTATTTTACATGCAACAACACTAATTCGCATCAAGCCAACAAGTAATTAATAATTCTCCCCATCACAATTGGTTCTTGGTCAGAAACCAAATATTTCCCATTTGAAAGTTTTTGAACGTGCGGTATATGTTCTAATTGCTCCACCACAACGCACTAAGATGGGTCCTCAAAGGAGGAAGGGAATATATGTTGGATTTGAATCCCCATCAATCATTAAGTATCTAGAGCCAAATGTTGAAACTCTATTTAAGGCTCGATTTGCTAACTGCCACTTTAATGAGTCAGTTTTTCCAACATTAGGGGGAGAAAAGAAACAGCTGGAAAAAGAAATTAGTTGGAATGGATTATCCCTGTCTCATTTTGATCCTCTTATTAAATCATACGAACCAGAAGTTCAAAAGATAATTCATTTATAAAACTTAGCGAATCAATTGCTAGACGCATTTTCTGACACAAAGAGAGTGACTAAGTCACATATTCCAGTTGTAAATGCTCCAAATATAATTGAAGTCCCCGAAGGACAACCTCAAACTGCTAATGAGTCTCACAGACGCATGAAGCGTTGTAGACCTATCGATTCCAAAGATAAGAATCCTCGAAAATGGAAAGGAGCATAAATTGACAATGGCTTTTTCGAGGAACAAAACACAATGAAGTATCTCCTGAAGAGACCATAAACATGACAAAGAAAGAAATTCAGGTACCTGAGAATAATGAAGAGATCTCTATTAATTATGTCATGACTGAAATAAAATGGAATCGAAATAAAATCGACGTCGATGAAATTTATGCATGCAATGTAGCAGTTTATGTTATGGATAAAAAATGAGGATCATGAACTAAAAATCCATTGAAGTGTGTACACAAAGTAATGATTGGCCAAAATGGAAAGAAGCAATTGAGACAAAATTAAATCTCTTACGAAGAGATGAGTATTTGGACCAGTAGTCCGTACACCTAAAGGTGTAAAACCAGTGAGACATAAATGAGTCTTTGTGAGAAAGAATGAAAATGTTGAAATTGTAAGATATAAAGCACGTTCAGTTGCACAAGAATTCTCACTAAGACCTAGAATTGATTATGAAGAAACATACTCTCCTGTGGTGGATGCAACTACTTTTAAGTTTCTCATAAGTCTGGCAATAAGAGAATGACCACTGGATAATGACATTTATATGAAAGTCTCGGAAGGATTTAAGCTGCCAAAAGCAGCTAGTTCTCGAGAACATTATTGCATAAAAGTTAAATAGATCTATTTATGAATTGAAACAATCATGGTATATGTGGTATAATCGCCTTAGTGAATATTTGATAAGAGGAGGTTATAAGAATGACCCTATCGATCGATACATGCATTTTTATTAAGAAATTCGGGTCTGAATTTGTCATAATTGCAGTGTATGTTGACTCTTGAAGAGATTTCACATACAATGGAATATTTGAAGAAAGAATTTGAGATCAAAGATCTTGGAAAGACAAAATTTTGCTTGAGATTGCAAATTGAACATCTTAAAGATGGAATACTTGTGCATCAAAGAACATACAAAGAAAAGGTGTTGAAAATGTTCTATTTTGATCAAGCACACCCGTTGAGTAGCCCAATGATTGTAAGGTTCCTTGATGTGGATAGGGACCTCTTTCGTCCTTGGGAAAACAATGAAGAAATTCTTGGTCCAGAAGTATCATACTTAAGTGCAATAGGGACATATGTACCTTGCTAATCATACAATACTCGACATATCATTTTTGTGAATTTGCAACAAGGTTTAGCTCATGTCCAACCCGAGGCATTGGAATGAAATTAAATATGGTCCTCCGTTACCTTTAAGGTATAAATGATATGAGCTTATTCTTTTCTAACCAGTCCCAAGAGGACTTCATTGGTTTAGCTGGTGTATGATATTTGTCTGATCCCCATATTACTCGATCACAAACGGGATAAGTGTTTACATGTGGTGGTGTTGCGATTTCTTAGCGTTCTATGAAGCAAACCATAAAAGCTACTCCTTATAATCATGCATTAATTCTAGCTAGTCGTGAATGTGTATGGTTACGGTATGTGACTCAACATATTCGAGAAAATTGTGGTTTATCCACCCGAAAAGCAGCTCCAACAATTTTATATGAAGATAATGTTGCATGTATTGCAAATCTGAAAGAATGATACATTAAAGAGACAGAACGAAGCACATCTCACCAAAATTCTTCTTCACCCATGATCTACAAAAGAATGGTGATGTACAAGTTCAACAGGTTCGTTCAAGTGACAAATTGACGGATTTATTTCACAAGGCGCTTCCAACTGCTACTTTCAAGAAGTTAGGTTATCGCATTGGAATGCGTTGTTGTAAATATTTTTACTTATGTATTTATGAGGGGGAGTAAATGCGTGCTGCACTCTTTTCCTTAACCATGGTTTTTTTCCCACTGGGTTTTCCTGGTAAGGTTTTTAATGAGGCAGCATCCCCAAGCGCATTTACTTATTTTTGTATAATGGACATCCAAGGGGGAGTGTTATGAATTAATTAAGTGGATGACCATTATACCCCCGGAATATTCTAGATGTCCTATTCCCATACAAACTCTAACTCTTGTATCCTATATAAAGGACCTCTCTATATGGAATAAGACACACATCAATATTCACTCTCTATCTCTTCCTTGATTATTCACAACAATTATTAATAAATATAAATATTGTCTTGTTTGTTTTAAAATATGTTTTGTATAAATTATGTGTAACTCGATTGATACACTCACTAATATGTAAATAAGAATCTATATCAAAGTACATTAACGTAAACAATCAAGCCATCATATCTTTAATCGTCATTAATTAATTGTGTAAGAAGGATGATCTTCAACCTTGCAAGACTTTTGTGTGAAACATAAAATAAAACATAATTAACTAAAAAACAAATTTGGATTATAAAGTTATGAAAATTAAACTCACTAACTCACATTATCTATCCAAATGTATTGATTGAGTTTAACTTCTAAACTAATTTTGTGCACAAAAATAAGAAGTTTTTACAATTTTTAGAAAACGTATCAGATGTTCTTTTGCAAATTATCTTTTCTGAAACTCCAAATTAAGGGAAAAGATAAATTATAAATTTATACTTGCATGAATCTTTTTTATGTAAACGAAAATTTGAAATTTTTTTACTTTTGGTCAATATCATCAAAATGAACAAACCACACATGTTTTTTGGTAACGTAAATCATACATTATTGAATTGTAAGGAAAACATAAGCTAACAAACTACAAACACTAATTTATTTATTTTTGATGAAAACTACAAATACTAATTGACTTGCCACATGGGTCTTAACCCTTACTATTATTTTTGTATTATGTGTCTAGATATGTTTTTTAGGGTACTAATATTATCATCTAAATGTTTAGAATACATTTGTTGAGGATGGTTGTGATAGTAAAAGAGAAAAGGAATAGGTGTGATGCTAAAATATAGCAGCAGTTAAAGCAGAAAGAGAGGGGAAGAAGTAGTTCCCAAAGGAGAGGACACGTGGTAAAAAGCAGAAAGAAGCGAGCCCTAGAGAAGCCACGTTGCATCCTCCAGCTTCCACGTAACTATTCAGTTTGACACTTTCTTTGTCATCTATCTACAACACTATTACCAAACTGATTATTCCTTGTCCACTTTTCACCTTTCTACAGAAATTAAATAATATGGCGAAGCTAATAGCGGTGGTGATCATGGCCGTGCTGGCGGTTTCCGGTGATGTTTGCTGGTGTTCCACGCCGGATCACAACTCTGATTCTTGGTCTGGCTGGATTCAGGGAGTCTACAATGAGTAATTATCCTCTCCCTTGCTTTTTTTTAGAATACACCCGTTGTAACACGTCATCACTACACCGGATTAATATTTAATTGCGTGTTATATATGTTAGCATTTAGAGTTCACAATAATTTTGAATTGAAATCACTTGTGATATTCTACATTCTGGATTACCAAATTAAAAGATTAATTTGCATGCATTAGACTGAAAATTTCGTTTTTGTAGTAAGATAGATGAATAGAGACTTTGGCTTCCAGGGTCCCAATAATAGCCCAGTCATTTTTCAAATGAATTTAACTATTTAAGTGTTATTTTGTTCTTAATTACATGTTTTTCTTTTATTGGTATCCGACATGATTTATTTCAATAATTTTCCAGAAAAATTTCGATTAGAGTTTCTTAGTTTTCACAAGCATATTCCTTAATACGATGAACTACTGCACAAAACTAACTATAATGCTGAAACAGTTTAAATGAATCCCTTAGGACGGCATGGTTTTTCATTTCAAAAATCGATGGTTGGGTGAAACAAAAAAGGTGTTTTGTTTAATTAATGAGGGCCCTAGGATCTTATTGTGTGGCTGAGATCTTAGGAACTCCACACATGGAGTTCCTTGGAACTCTAGAGGATCCGGACCCATAAATTATATATACAATAGCTGTACATTTTTAATCATCTATACTTAACATGTACCATTTTTACCCTTAAACTATTATTTTTTTTAGGAATTTCATTTTTATTTATTTAGGTGTGTTTCTTTTAAAATTTAATATTTAAATAATAACGTCCGGCACCAATGAGCTAATTGTGCAGTTGAACGATCAGGTTCGAACCTTGGGACAAAAAAAAATAAAATAGGTTAGCCAATCAAATTAATAGGTTAGTGATTATATAGTTATGAACTTTTAAATAAATAGTTCATTAATAGGCTAGTTAATTGACCATATGTATCCCTACTCTACATATATATTACTACCGTCACCATCTTATTGTTTTTGTAGCTACGGTTAAAAAAAGATGTATATTGGGATGATATAGTGGGCAACCTACCGTGAGTGATGTCATTCTTACCCTTTTTCTCATTTTAATTACCAATCCGATAGTGCACCCTACTAGAAGAAACTTCTACATGTTGTGATGCATATTCTTCAATGTGCCTTAATTGTTAGACATTAGCACATCAAAAGCAGCATGTATAAAACAACTCTAATTATATAAATAGTGCGTAGAGAATTACAGATTGCTTTTGCATAAAACTTAACCTTGCTTGACAGAATCTAAATCTATGAAAAATTTATACTATAAAAAAACTTAGTACTAGATTTAGATTCTCTCAAGTGAGATGAAGTGTTGTGTTCTTCATCGATCCAACAACTCATTAACTGTCATGAATTTAAATAGGCAACTTCACATTCATTAGGCTGGTCGATTGGACCTAATAAGTCTTTCCGCATTATATCCTTTTCATTTTCCAAATTGACTTGTTATGGGAAGAAAAACATGTTAATCATAAATTTCTGATACTTGGAAACCTTGCGTGAAGTGTAACAAAGAGGGTTTGTTAGTTTGTAATGGGATGCCTAGAAAACTGAAAAATATTTCATTAACTTTTTTTTATACATACAATAGAACTTCTATATAACTTCTATATAGGAATACTCTATATATGAATAACTTCTATTTGGTTATGAAAAATTTCGGTCCCAACTTGGGCCGGTAGTAAATAAGAATAACCTCCCGAATAATATATAATACATTATTCAAGTGCCACCTTTAGGAATAAATAATTAGATACATAATGTATATTATTATATATTAAGGATGTAAACAAAACTTACTATTAAGATATTTTAAAAATTTATTGAAATTATGTACGAGTTGGAACACAAAGTCCAACTTGTAACTATAAAATTTATGATTTTTTTCTTAAAGTCTTCCAGTTATCTGTATGTTGGAAACTGTTCGATTTTTTTTTTCGGTACCAAACTCTATATGGGAATAACCTCCCAATTGTTACCCAATTGTTATACAAATAGTATTGTCCCGAACTTTATTCCTATATAAGGTTCTATTGCATATTTTTGATCTTTTGGTTAGTCATCTCTAGGTATCAGAATAATTAGAGACTAATATTCATTTCGAAACCAGTTAATCCTATGGTGTATTTGGTTCACTTAATAAACTGAAGTCAAATTAATAGAGTTATTTATGCTTGTCGTTGTGTTTGTCGTTGTGAAGACTGGCATATGAGGTTTCAAGATGCATCTTGCGTAAGCATTTGATAATCATGTATTGTACCTAGTCTTACACTACAAGGAAAACGGAGATTACCTACGGAAAAATGCGCTGGTAATGTCAATAATTACTAGCTATAGGGTACATCGTGCGAGCCCTCTATAAATATGCTAAGATATATACTATCAAATCCGATCTCTTGTTTTTCCATCTATTAAATCCATACAAAAATTGCTAAATGTTAGGTTGAAATGTTTTGACTTACAAATTATTGTAAGCTTTATTTTCTACTATATTTTATCTAGTCAAAGATTGTCTATATACCAAATTTGCAATTACTTGGAAATATCATTGTGGTTTGAGCTGCTTTAGAAAGATCTTCATGTTATCATAACGCATTGTCCGCGACAATTATCTTCTTTCTATGAGTGTGTGTTCAACCCTTAATCACAATCAACATTGTAGTTATTATGCTCAAATCGTCATATAAACTTTTTGAACTTGTCACTAATGCTTAGATTTGATGACAGGGCTTTTAGTTCAGAACAAGTTGACCCAAAAGATGCTGCTAGAAATTTAATGGAAAATGCTGGAAATACTGCTGCCAAAACAAAGGACACAGTTCATTCAGCTGCTTCAGGTAATTGTTTATCCTAATGTCAGCCGAATCAAGTCTTTCGAGTTCTAATTTTGTGTTTCCTCTATCTAAATTTCTTGCTGGATCTTCCAGAGGCATCAAATAAAGCTTATGAAAGAGCGAGTGATTTGAAGGATGCTGCTTCTGATAAGGCGGATCATGTCATCAAGATGGTTGCAGAAAATGAAGGCGGAGAAACATTTGAAAAGGCGAAGAATTATGGTAAGCAAAAAGCAGATGATGCCTATGATGCAACTAAGGAAAAGATTAATACAGCTACAGAGAAAGCTTATGAGGCCAAAGATAGAATGGCAGATGCATTGTTGGGTGGAATTGGTAGTCCAGTGGATTCTTATGACTTACACGCAGATTGGCCTAGTGATGATGAAGACGAACAAGTGGAGAATGGAAGGATCAAAGGTTCAGATAAGTCTTACAGTAAGTTTGATCATCATACGGAAAGAATGGCACGTAAAGCAGCTGAAGTTTCCGGAATGGATTCGGATTCCGAAGATGATTTGATAGACCATATGAAAGAAGGAATTGATTATGGAAAAAGCAGACTAAGTAATTCATACAAACAAGCCAAAGAAAGTGTAGATACGGGTATACACAACATAGCCGAGAAGGGAGGCGATGTTAAGGATTCAGTAGGAAAAGCAATGGAGCACGGGCATGAGAAAATTATACATATGAAAGGTGAAACTAAAGATAAATTCCAAAGAGCCTCAGATAAAGCTGAAGGAGTAATAGGAAAAGCAGCAGAGTACGGGAATGAGAAAATTATACATATGAAAGGTGAAACTAAAGATAAATTCCAAAGAGCCTCAGATAAAGCTGAAGGAGTATTAGGAAAAGCAGCAGAGTACGGGAATGAGAAATATACTCATTTGAAAGATGAAACTAAAGATAAGTTCCATAGATCCTCCGATAAATCTGAAGGTGTAATGGGAGATGAGAAGAGAGCTTTCGATGAATCTCGAGAAAAAGTTGGCGAGGCATATGAGTCAGCCAAGAAAAAGATGACTGGAGAGGCAAAGGCCACCTATGAAACTGCAAAGGAGAAATTCTCAGAGGCTACTGGAGCTGTTGGAGACAAGATGAGAAAAGATAAAGAGGAGCTGTGAGTGGAGCCACCACTTTCCTCATTCTTTGTTCATCTGTGAGTCGTTGTCAACGTGCAATATTCTCGTTTATGCTTTTTAGTTGAAAATTTGCGTCCCTATGAACTTGATTTGTCTAGTGAAATTCATTAGTTTCCACAAAATTTGATTAGTTACCTAATTAGTTAGCTATCTTTTCACTTCATTAATATCCTCAACTACTCTAATCTCACAGTGATTTCATGCAACACCATAAATGGCCTTATGATGTCTGATTTGGGTTGTGTTCTAGCTCCATTCTTCTAGTTGTTTATTGTGTTCATGATGGAATGTTATGGCATGCACACATCAATCAAACCTTGTAGACATCTGATTGATCACTTGCAACTTTGTGTCTTTAATTAGATTCATGAATCCTATAATTGACAAGAAAAAGAGACAAGAATTGTTGAAGTTTGTTCTTGTAAATGTTGTTCATATTGATATCATGGTTTCTCCCAAATTTTTCATTCATCACAAGTGTTTTAGTAGTTGGCTTTGACTTCATTTCGGGCATTATCTCTTTCACAAACACAGACAAAACTCTACAATCACAACAAATAGAGATTATGTGACAATAATTTAATGCAATAAAATCACTACTATAACTCTTTGCTCTTTCTACTCCTTGTTTTGTTGTCTTCCATTCGATTTAATTAATGAAGTCTTATCATACCCTATCCACCACACACAATTTTATTAGTTTTCTGTAATCCCATCAAACAAAATCTCCTCGATTTGTTGGTTGGTTCATTCAATTTTTAACACTACATTAAATGATCTAACAAAATTTCTAATCAATCAAAACAAATAATTTTGCTGTTTATCAATAATTTGGATGGAATTGAAGTCGGTTGTCTCGCCTTGTAAGAGTCACTAGGATGTCTTCTAACAGTTGCACTGTACTACACAATGATGAGGTATATATTTGTGTTTCTAATGTAACACAAGATAAGAAAATCCTTGTATTGAAGCCTCGATTGTCTTTATAACACAAAGTGGCCACATGAAATCACAGTATTTAAGCAATAATTAGTATTAGGGTGTTTTAGAAATTAATTTTGCTCCCCGTTTGATCCGGCTTTAGGTGTTGAAGAGGACAAAAGATAGTAATGTAATAAGGTTAAAGGTACCCCTATGAATGCAAGTTAGGGTAGAGGGGGCCATATTGAAACCTATATGATTGTCATAATTCCACGCCTTATATATCTCCTGCCAAAAAGGAAAAATGAAGTGCAAGTTTTTCCCATTGAAGAAGAAAACGACAACACATGAATTTGTCACTAACATTATTTTCAAGTTGATGATCTTGACCAAAAGCTGTTTCATCTTTTTCTTTTTTATTTTTCACCCTTTTGCTCCTAGGTCTTAATTTTTTAGAGTCACGCCTTTGATCTGTTAAAGCAACTTTAAGAATCTCATTCTATAAGAACTATGATCACTTATTATGCTTTAAAACCTAGATTTATATGAGCAAATAACAAAGAAAAAAGGTGTTCATATGCACATCTAATCTCTTTTTCCATTGATGATTAACAAGAAACAATAAATAATACATGCCTAATATTATCATTAGAAATAATATAATGTTGATTTGGAATAATAATCTTACATGATCTGTTTCTTCTTCATGGCTTGTTTGTTGTTATGCATCCAAACCTTAAAAATCTTTCTCTTGACTCCCACTTGTAAGCAAAACTGATGTACTTGTTCATCATCTTGTTTTTGGATCTTCCATTCTAATCTCTCTGCAAAGTCCATCATCTTCTCCTTTTGTTCCTGGCTGAACTTTGTCCTAAACCTTTTCTTCTGCATAGATCCTTCCCCTTGCATATTTGATGGATGAAACATATCAAGATCTTCACTAGATGACTCTGCTGGAACCCCGCCAAAGTTCATCATCACCGGTGCAGAAGAGGAAAACCCGCGCTGGTATCTATGATTTTGATGAGAAACTGGAGGTTGGGACTGAGGAACTAAGCTGTTCACATGTTGAGTTCTTTGAGATTCGGCTGCGAATATCTGGGACTCGCCTTCGATTTCTTTTCTGTGGAAGTTCCGGTGACATTCACAAGCTGCACATTTCAAGGCGTCGGGGGTTCCTTCTTCCCCGGCGGGCATGAATTCTCCGCATCCGTCAAGGACTACTGCTCCCATACTTGCTGCATGATTCTTCAAACATTCTCGGTATCGAATAGGAGGAGTTGATAGTGGTGGTGGGGGAGATCTTGAAATGGATCTTGTGGTGGGAGCTCCAGTTGGATCCAAGATGAGCCGCCCGGAGTGGTGGTGATGAAGATCTCTTGATCTTCTTGTGTTTTCTTCAAAGCTTGAAAGTATGCAATTAGAGGAGGAATCTCCATTTGGGATCATCCCTGCTTGTTTATCTTGCCTTCTTCCATCCATCTCAAAGATAAGAGCTTCTTGAATATTGCTAACTTCGTTTTTGATTTTCTTGTGGCTTTCTCAGCTATAATTAGTATCAAAATTTTGAAAAATGATTACTGTGAAAAGCATAAATGTTGTTCTTGTTATCATGTCAAACCCTAAATCTCCCCCATCTATATTAAACATGTAGTCACTATGTAATTACAAAGATTCTTGCTATAATGGAATGGATGTTTGTTTATGGGTGCAAAACCCACCACACCATTTTCACTGATTTTGACGCTATACCAAAAAGACACTACATACATAGGCTAAAATTTCAGTGAACCCTATAGCTAAGCCTACATAAAAGTACAAAATACCAAACTTAAAATAAGAAAATTTACTAAATATGGGCCCAAACTACTATGACTAACCTTGACAAACTTATAACTAGAACTGAAGATTTGAAGTTAATGAGGATCTAATTGCACCATAACAAGAGTATACCAATGCTAATTAAATCAAGGAATTAAGGAAGCAAGAATCTAAAAATATGAGAACAGATTATTGTTTCCTAGCATTCCACCAAAGGGTATGAGAATGATGAATCAAAAGAACAAATGGAAAATAACCGACAAGAACATGTTAGTACTCTTCCATACCCTGCAATGCAAAGCAAAATGGTCAAGTTGTTAATTATTACATCTTCTTCTTCCACTTATATTAGCTTGTTCTATATATGTCTTAATTTGTTTGTAACCCTAAAACGACAGTACTGATGAATATGCCTTTGTTTGTTTTTAAGTGGAAAACAGGAATGGAGGGGGGAAAGCATTGAGGTGTTGTGTGGTTCGGATATTCCTCCAGACCTGAAAAAAGAAAGGTTGGGTGTGATCAAGTTTAAACTTAATTAAGGAACCTCCTAAACAAGGTGATTAACCTAGAACAACACTAATTGGTCTTGTTTGGTATTTTAATAAAATGTTTGTTTTTTTTATTGAAGAAAGTGAGAAAGCTGGTCCACCACCACAGTTTCTGCCCTTTTAATATGTCAGTCATTGTCTCTCTCTGCAACTCCACTCTTTCTATCACTTAAACTTTACAATTTATGCTAATTACCTCCTTCATTCTAGCTTTCAATTTAATCACTATAATTAATCTCTTTTGTGTGTTCTTAATTTCATGTCTTCTCTTGCTCACAACACAAATGCTGAAACCTTTGGAGGTTTCTTTTGCAAAAAAATTATTTTTTTTGGGTGGAACTTCCTCTTTGACACTGTTTCCCAAAAGAAGCTAGATGTTCTTTCTGCCTTTCTATGCTACTTGTTGTTCACAAATAATATTCAATAAGTTTTGTTCGTTAATTAGGATTCCTTGTCAAAGATAGAATTCTAGATTTTTCTCTCTTTGAGTAGAGAAAATTTAAAATACTTCTGAAGTACAGATGACGTGGTACTCCGGACTAATAATTCGATGACGCGTCACATATGTTAGTATTTAGGGTTGATGATTTAGGGTCTAGGATTTAGTTTTTATAGTCTAGGATTTTTATTTTAGGGTCTAGAATTTTATATAAATTATAAACTAAAAAATAGATTTTTAATTAATTACACGTTGTCAAAATCGTATTAATTGATGTAACATATGTCAACCACTTTATTAGTTTGGAGTACAACGTCATCGTGCTTTAGGAGTATACTAAAATCTCTCATTTGAGAATTATTTTATTTTTTTTAGGAAACTAGTTAGTCATCATTGTTGGGTGTATATAATGTTTGAATCTTATCAACAATAGGATAATAAACAACGATAGACACGAGGTTCCAACATAAGAATAAGGAATACTTGGCACAAGATTGACATGTATGGAAAAATACTAACTAAATCATTGTGATTTAAGGTTTTGCAAATAGAGAAATATGGTTTTATTTTTTGCAAAATGAGACATGTGGTTTACAAAGTTGACAAATAAAAGGAAATTGACAAAAACCATTTGTCACACCATCAAGTCAACGCTCCACATCATCAAGTCAATAATACATGTCAGAAAAAAATAATATTTTATTAATGTCACGTCATCTAAGTCAACAAGTTAACATGTCACATCATCAAAGTCAATATGATATGTGATCAAACACTAACACAAATAGTTATATATCTCATGTCTCTTTTTGCAAAAACATGAAACCATAATCCTCTATTTGCAAATCTATAAAATCACAAAAGTTTTATTTGTATTTTTCCCTAAAATGTAATTCAGTGGTAATATATAATTGCTCGAGTACGTGGACAATGAAAGATCTAGGTTTATTAGAATTGTCCATATATAGGTTGGGTCTGAGAGGCTTTGACTTATAAATCTCTTTTGTGGAGTGATGCTCACTTGGTCAATCACCGTTAGATGAAAATCTAAAGGTGGAGAGTAAATACTAATGCAACCACCAAACTAATATCAACCCTTAGATTTTGATCTAACGGTGATTGACCAAATTGTATTTGATCAATCATTGATCATGTGAGCACAACTGCTCTTATCTAGGCTCGTTTAAGCCTCCTAGTAATTTAAGTCGGCTCCAGCTTGAGTTGAGCTCGGTTTAGAAATCAAATCTCGAGTTCAGCCCAAAAATCTCACCTCCAATAGAATTAGAAATTACGTTTTAGAAAACATGTTGAAAAGGAGAAATCATAAGATGTTTCTTATGTTGATGTTATTGCTCATTCCATTCGGTCATGGTCATGGGTGTCCCATTTTGCTGGTGTGAAATTTGTTTATGAGAAACGGGATGTTAAAAGAGCTTCTCATGAGCTTGCCAACTAGGGTACTAAGCTCCATTCGCCTCAAATTTTGATTGAAGATCTACTCCTTTTCTTATCTCTTACATCAATGTTGATCGTTAATCCAAGGGGTGTTTGTTTAAAAAAAAAAAGTGTTTGTTTAAAAAAAAAAATTGACATGAATTTATTAGGTAAATTACACACAAAAAAACATAGTAAAGAGAAATTATATAATATTTTCGGTATAGCGTGATCCTTAATAATACAAAGAAAAAATGAGTAGTTATTTTGAGGTTTTAAGAGTGTAATAAAAAAAATACATATTTCATTTATATAATACTCTCGGTGTACTGTGATCCTTAACAAATTATGTATATTAAGTGAAAATTACAATCATAGTTACTTAAATATATATTAATATTCCAGGCCCGATCGGACCGGTGCCCACTTGTTTTACAAAATTTGAACCATGTCGATAAATATGTAGGCTTCTGCGAGCATGAGTCAGGTTGGATCTGTGAGCAAGTGTTCAAATTCAGCCATTTTGATGTGGGTCTCGGCGGGCTGGGTGAGTGCTCTGGCCCATGGATATGTTGTAAATGTACAATTGTCCTCCTAGTATACAGCTTGATGTTAGTATTAGCAAAATCTTTATTTGTTCAGTCCAATATATCAGTTTAATCTTTTAGTTGAATTAATTTTTTAGTAATGGCATCAAAGTTTAAAAACCGAAGAAGAGGTTAATATGTGCTTCATTATTCTCTTCTTTGATATCCATATGTATTATACTTAATTTTAAATATCCATTTGGATCCGATACCTTTGGGCCCTAGAGGCAAGTACGTAATATACCAAATATGACGTTAATCCATTTCATCATTGATCGATTTCCGAAAGTTGAATTTCTTTTAACCCATTGCTTCTTGAAATATTTTTTTACATTACGTATAATAAGTATTTTATCAAGCATTTCATTTCTATTTCCATCAACAAGAGAGAATAACTTGAAAATTTTAAAATCTGGACTCAAATTCTTTTTCTTGCAAGTCTTTTAACTTCTTCTAGGTTTATTAGAAGAATGTGGCCAAATCTTTCTTCACATGAAACTAAACCGCTAAATTAATTACTTTAAAGTGATTTGGACAAAAAAAAAACAAGAAAAATGAAAAAAAGAAGAAAAGGCTTAAATTATATCAACCATTTAAACTTGTTTATTTTAATCCGTTTGTCTCTCAAACTTTGAGGACGACCTATTTATTTATTTAACTATTTAAAAATGTATATTGGTCCCCTATTTTAAGTATAACGGAATTAATTTTTGATGTAGTATTAAGCACGCGCATAATGTTAACTTCGTGTGTGACACTCGCATATGACACTTGACATTCAAATGAAAACTACAAGATTGTGTCATCAATTTAACAAAGAAAGACTAATATGCCTTCAATATTAGAAATGAGTTAAATTAACGACCCAACAGTTAACTACATATACTTATTTTTATGTGAAAAATATGCTAACATGTACCACTAGATCAAAATTGTTCCAGTTATATTCAACAAATGAGTAAAATAAATATACATTTAGATAGTTGAAGAAAACAAACAAACAAAAAAAGAATAATGCGAAGGAAATGAAAAAAAAATAAAAAAAAAATAAAAAAGCAAAATTTCTCTAATTTTTTGTGTTTCTATATATTATTTTTGTCTTGCCATGTTTTTCTTTTTCCTAAATTTCGATTTCTCATTTTTCATTCCTTGCTTGTTTAATCATTTTCCCAATGTTTTTTTCTTTTCATGTGTTATCAAAAGATATAAATTGTAACTTGAAGGCACAGATTAAGTATACATAGATACAAGGGATGGATTCGCAGATGCACAAGAAAACTCAAGTTTGCATAGAATTGGTTCTGGAGCTCTCTGTATAGACTTGCGAGTACCAAAAGCAATCTACACTACGATTCTAACTCGTTTAAGTATTTCCACTAGCAAAGAATAATACATTTATCTAATGGAAAAACATTTCAAAATTGTACAAATGGGACGTTACAAAGACACTGAAAAATGCCTATTTCCTTTCCTACCGCTCAAAATATCAATATCCTCATCTCTATGTAATCTTTTTCTTCCCGATATAAATAAGAAACAATGGTTACAACACAAAATTTCGTGGTTAGACGAAAACCTTCAACTCAGTTCAAAAGCCTTGGAGCCTTCACATAATATACACTTCTCACAAACCCCTTACCAGCTTCACCTACAGCTTTCAATAGCCCGATTGGGTCTTCTTCTACCTCGCTTTCTTCATCTCGTTTTCTTTTCTGAAAAAATTAAAAACGACAAATTAAAGATTAAATAGATTCGATTGTGGCAATGAATCAATCATATGTGGTAGCAATCTTTTATCTAACATCCAATTATACCTTCGCATCCCATGTTAGTCCAATAGCATCACCTCCCAAAGAGTCATACCATAACTTCAATGTTTTGAACTCTTCCTGCAGATATTGCAAGATAAATAAGGTCAGGCAAAAGAGTTTATGGTCCAAAATAGCTCAATTTTGCTATTTTCAAGTAAATGCCGATCATAATTACAGATAAACCAACAAAAGCTCTTGAAAGTGGCTAAAATGGACTAGGGTTTCCACCAAACAAAAATGTGCCTTTCGAATGACGAGAGGATTAAATTGCTATCCCACAAATTGAACCTTATTCTTGATATAAAAAAAAGAGAGAAGTGGTGAAGATCACATCATTGAGTTCTATAATACTTGCCTGTACATCTCCAATGTAACACCTCAAAGGATCAAAGTTAACCATTAGCTTATTTTTTAATTCATCCAAGCTACTCTTCTTCATATCTCCTGGCAAAATAAAGGGATGGAATGCTTTGCTGGGACTTCCACGAGCCACAAGTCTCCCTGTCCAATAAAGGAGATATCGTTATATTTGGTACTAAAAGGAAGATCGTCCATGATAATAATATCTAGCACCTTCCTATAAGTGTGTACCTTGGTCTATATTTGATGGGAAAAGAAGACGCTGAGGATAAGGCAATTTATCTGCCTGAAGAAGTATTACAGCATCATAGTTGCTCAGTGGGGTACGGAAAAGGCACTGCAAGATGAAAATATATTTCGTAACTATTTTTTGGCATCAATCATGAGGCTATTTGGAAAGCAAATTCACTCACCTCCCATTTATATGAATCAGTTTGATCCTCCAGTATCAATCTGCTCAAAAGGTTTGTGCCACTACGAGCATAGGCCACCAGCCTCTTAAGCTCCTTCATCAACCATTAAAGCACAAATGTCAAAAACATATTATTTACTAGTCGTAAATCTATATGAATCTACGATCATGAATGTCAACAATTGAGAATTTGAACTATTTTGGTAAGTGTGAATGTTCACTTCATTGTTCTTCAGAGGAATTTATCAACTTCAGCTGAAACAAAAAGAATTTTCTCAAAATGCAAATGGTGATACTTGACAGTTGCAGAGGCTTTCCAATGCTCATAAGATTGTCATTCAAAAGAAATTCATATAGCCCTTGGATTTCTAGTTACACAGATTTATCCCCAAAAGATATATCCATGTACTTGTAGCAGATCCAATCAAACACGACACTCATAAAACATTAAATTAAGAGAGAAATGAATATCCTTGCCACATGTTTCAATGTATTCTTTTTTTTGTTCTTGGTTGATTCAGCCCGACTTGTTGCTGAACTGAGTGCTTTTTAAGTCTTGGGTCCAGTTAGTCAAATAACAAGTGGCTAAGTATTCCCCAAAAGCAAAACCAGGGTAATTCCACCAAACGTTTTTACACTTGCAACAGAAGAAAACATCAAGTATCATATTATAAGTGAGATGGGATACAGGTTCGGGAAATGATTTTGAAATTTGGCTAGAGTAGCTTAACAAGAATTCCTTGAACAAAAAGCAAAAGCTTTTGGCAACACTGTAAAGGTTACAAGTTGAACATACCCTATCAAATAGAGAGAAGAACTAACCGATGAGTTTGGTGAAGAACTAGTCCACGCATCAGAAGCTTTGTCATAGGATGTGGCCAGGAACATAGACGAGCAACAGTTTTTCTCATTTTCTTCACAAGTTCTACTCAAGGTAAAGTTATCCTGAATAAGAAACAATTGTAAACATTGGCCATCAAAATGAGAGAAAGGAAAAATAAAGCATACAATACCAGAACATATCAAATGATCATTTACTCAGCAACAAAACTTACATGAATCTCTTTCTTATCATTTGGGGTCAAATCATTATTTATGTCCACAATCAAAGGAGAGAAGGTCCAATCAAACTCAGATATTAGCCGCAAAAACCTGTCAAAATGTTTTTATATGATGACAATAAGGAGAAACCAAAAGATTCACATTAAATATGATCTCCTTCAAATAATTATAATGAAAAGAAGTACATGCGAAGCCAAAAGAAATTGAATATTGAAGAAGACAGAATAATTTTCATAGTTTCTGACCAGGTGAACAAACATTAGCATCATTAAAGAACCAAAAGAAGCCGTTAAAATAAACAAGCAATTTATAGCATTGACATCGGTTTTTTGCAGTAATATTCGCATTGTGTTGCTTATTTGAAAGCAAAATCATGGTCGACAGTAGACATACATTTATTTGCCTCTCCTCTAAGAAAAGTTTGTTAGTTCTTACATTCCAAGTAACTACAATAGATTACCTTAAAAATCCAACGATACGCGAACCAGGAGGAGTAAATGGCAAAGGTTTCAAAAAAAGGTGTGCAACTAATAATTCAATTGCCTCTTCTACCAAGCAAGCTGAAAACAGATGCGAAGCAACCCATCGTTTGGCAAGCCTAAACCAAATAGTAAATTATGATAATCATAAAGTTAATGATCTTTCGTATGAAGGTAAATAGATATACAAGTTAATAATATCTCCTACTATGAGAAGATCAATACATAACACAAACTTAAATATGGATGCAGTACTGACCTAGCAACAGGTCCATACATTGGGTAAAGACCCTGTAACCCATTAATCATGCTAGAATGCTGGCCACTAATGAAGAGTTTCTTGTCTTTAGAAGGAACCCGCTTCACTTTATTGCTTCCAACTGCAAGTTATGAAAGTTCAGACCCTCGACATCTAAAAGAGCATGACTAGTAATAACAATCATATGTCAAGCTTTCTTACTTTCCTTCTTCACCAAGTTTAAGCCTCTCTCATGCAAAATTTTCAGACGAAATACATATCCGGAAAGAAAAACATCCACATTATCCTCAGAAGCATTGCATGTCATCCCCCACGAACTCTGAAGACTGCCATAATACTATCATCAGATGGTAATGTTGAAAGGAAGCATATATGTATTATACGTGAAGAACAGTGCAACCAACCTCTCCCCAATCTGAATAAGGAAAGCAGATTTTGTTTTCTCAATTGCCTCCTCATCCATTGGCCAATTCCCAGAACCTTCCAGCTAAAACAAAGAAATTAACATTCCTTCAGAAACTATGTTAATAAGCAAAACATATAACACAGTGATACCAGTTGATAGGATCGTACCTGAATCATAACTTCCAATGGGTGAACGCATGACGAAATTAGTTTATTTAATCTAGGAACAGCACCACTCTCTTTTGCTAGTGGATGTGGTTTTGGAGGGAAGACAGATGTAAACCTGAAAGCTGGAAACATCATAGCCATATGCATTTCAGCTGATGAAGAGTAGAATGAAGAGAAGGTACTGAAACATAAAGCACAACCAAAATTTTATTTCATACAAAGCACATAACTATTGATATAACCGGGACTCAAAACCCAAATTCTCATATGGAGCAAATACGTTCACCAGATGGCTCCGTTACTCGAGCACATGCTAAGAAGTTCAAAGAGGAGCTTCAGACATATGTGGTGCAAATATTAAACATATTGGACCAAATTGAGACGATGAATTCAGGAAACTCTCTTTTTTCACCTCTTGAGTTACTTGGAAAAACGACACATCATACAAGTCAACAACGAGACAATCAGAATCGAAACAGGGACTAAATCAGATTTGGGTCAATAATAGTCCACATCAAGTTGTAATATTTCGGATTGATAGGGATGAATTCAATTCTGCGTGAAATCTCATGGAATTAAAACGTCATTTGACAATTCTGGATGATGACACATGGACCCAAATTTAGAGTTTATTTTGATCAATTAACCCATATCTTGGAGTTTTAAATCAATTGCATGGGAATTGATTATAATTGATTGAATTATCAATTGACAACTCTACAAGTCTAATAATGTGTCCAATACAAGTTCAAGTCCTTCTAAAATGCTTTTAATTATAATTGAATTTTATTTTCTTTTCAATTCTAATTCCATTGTTGTCCTTAATTATTCTGTTTCTTTTAGTTTTTTAAGGACAACCATTGTCGGAAGCAATTTAGTTGACTCTTAAAATACTTTCATCTTTTCACAGTTTGTCAAAAAGAATATTTGGAAATCAAAGTATTTTCTTTCTTGAGTGTTCAAGTGAGAATTTTTCTTGTGTTCTTCGGGGCACTACAATTGAACAGTTCAAGATTAAATCTTCAACTGTTGGAGACTGGGATCAGGACTTTGCAACCTAGTTTTGTAGGCGTTCTTCTCTGTCCGACCCTAATTCGTTAGCTTTCCTTGGGATCAAATTTAGTTGTTGAGTTTTGGGCATTGTTCCTTGTGGGTTCGCATCAACTATCTAGTACACACTCAAGCCTTTCCTCCGCGAAAAAAATACTGCCACAGAAAACTTGTGAAACATACAAGTATGCAAATCTAAACTAAATGGAAGCATATAATTGTTCATCCAATTGGATGGAGATCTTGCACATAGGATTAAATTCCGATGGGTGAAATGGAAGAGGGTTATGGGTTTTTTCTGCGATCCTAGCATCCCTAATAGATTGAAGGGAAAATTCTACCGTACCGCAATTATACCTGCATTGTTGCACGGAACGGAATGTTGGGTAGTGAAACAATGCCACGTTCATAAGATGCTTATGTCGGTGGCGGAGATGCGTATGTTGCGATGGATGTGTGGCTATAAGAGAAAAGATCAGGTGAGGAATGAGATTATTAGGACGAAAGTAAGAGTTACATGTATTGAGAATAAGATAAGGGAAAATCGACTAAGGTGGTTTGGCCATATAAAAAGAAGGGTGGGTGATGCGCCGATTAGAAGGCTTGAAAAGTGACAAGAGGAGGAAACGGTGAGGGGTAGGGAAGACCTAAGCAAACTTGGAAGAGAGTGATTCAGAGTGATATGAGTTTATTAGGAATTGAGGAAAATATGGTGGTAGATAGGAGGGACTGGCGGGAGAGAACTTATGTCGCTAATGCAACTTGAGCTCTACGGTTCTATATAATGGTTCATGTTCGCCAACCCCAAATCATTTCGGGACTAAGGCTTTGTTGTTGTTGTTGTTGGTAAACCATTTTAATGCATTAGACCAAAAGGATAATTGTATCAATATTTTTAAAGGGAAATTGCAGGAAAGAAATACGATCAAAAATGAAATTACCCAGCATGATTTATAAAAAAACTTCATAACAATTTGATAAAGCACACCTGGGTCTATGGGCTGAACGCTAGACACCTTCAAGGGAATACTTTCAACAAGACGTAGGCGCTTGGATAGAACCTCAAAGGCAGAGAGCAAACTTGCAGAAATTGATATAGGATCTGAAAAAAAAAAACAGTATTATTTTTTGTGAAACAGCTTGTCTACTTCAAGATTAAGAAGAGAAAACATAAGCAAAGAAACTAACAGCAAAGTTGTCCAACTGTTATACCTTCAACACCAACAAGAAGAGAGAAATCAAGTTGATCTACAACTTGAACAACATTGGTTTTTGAGAGCGATAGATGACGCAGGAGTACATATTCAATTATCCTTTTCAGAATAAGATGTTTTGCCCACTGATCAGTTTCCCAAACTATGAAGTTTTGGAAAGGAAATCGAGTTAATCAATCTGATACCAACTCATAGAGTAAAAAAAACAACTAGACAAGCTTTCTGGAGCCTCACCTGTGCTTTCAGCAATTTTACCATCTCTAAATCTCCGAAGTTCTGCTTTTTCTCCCCAGAACTTCCGGTACTTGAGTGCCTAATGCATCATCGTACTAAATTAGAATAAAACTTAAAGACTTCATAATTCAGAAAATATTTTGAATACCTCTTCCTTATTTTCAGCATCTGGACCAATATCAACAACTCTCATTGCTTTCTCTAAAGAGCTAATGGAAATTCCAATTAGCAGTGGCTCTGTATCTAGTACTGATAAACCCTGAAACACAAAGTGATTCAAGTTCAGACATGTGAGCTTTTTGCATAAACAATCAACTGTTGTCATACAAACTTATAGGAGATAAATTTGTTCAACATAAAACATGAGAAAGGAGCAAGAAAAATTGTGTTACAATAACAAGGACGCACAATACTTTTGATAGAATCCTAGCAAGCTGGCGTTTTATACTGGATCTCCTGACACAGCACCTATCAATTTATGGCAACACGGGCAAAAAGCCGCTAAAAAATAGTTGCATCTTAACTTAAACCCATAACTTAACATTCATATCACATACAGAACATAAAAAATATCAAAATGGAAATGAATAGAGTATTAAAACAGAAAAACATTCAATCTTTATGTTTTAATTTTATAGATAGCAATATAATGTTATGCTAGTCCTCCAATACATATGCAATCCAGATATAAAACAAAGAACCTAAACAAGCATTAAAAAATGTGACATCAAACAGGGCAGTGAATTTCCAATATTCTAGCGAAACTATATGCCAATCACAATACACAGGAAAACGTGATACCGAAAAGAAGCAATTGGGAATTATAGTGGCACATTCTTACTTGATCATTGTGTTGGTGAGAGTTGAACCCTAATACCACTTTAAGATAGCCTTATATGTGAAGTACTAGTACTAAAGTAACCAAATCGGTCACAAGGTAGAAGAATTTTTAAGTTGTCTGTGTTCTGGAACACTTATATGACTGCAGTTATCCACAAAACTGATGATTTCATATTTTATTGTTTCAAAATTCGGCAAACCTAGTTCATGCAGCAGCATTATTTAATGAGTTGTAAAATGTACACAACAATGTCATATATTAAATCTTACATTTTCGATGTTGCAATCTGAATAGGTGTTTCGCCAAATAACACGAATTGACTTTGCTCTGTCTGTGAGTCCTTGGGACAAAATATTTTCTACCTTCTGTTCATACAATCTCCAACATTCATCATCCAAGCAAAATCCCGAAGGATAGACCTCGTTATTTCCTTTTAAGCTCAATCTAAATGATTAAAAGATATAAAAATTAAAATAAAAATATAACACAGCACATACAAGTATTACTCATCAAAAAAAGGCGGATGTATTACTTGCAACATCAGGTATTGTATTGAAGAAGATAACTATTGTTTTTAGCGTTACATGGTGTACTAGCATAAACAAGGTGTTATGAAGATTAATTCATCGTTGCTGAAATATAATATTAAAGTTAATACATATGACTAGGTTTCTTATATCATCCATCAAACAATACCAACTCCTTTATCTTGACTGCATAGAGTCTTCAATGGTGACACTCCCAAATTTACCACAGAATAAGAAAATAATTCAATTCAGTGAAAAGGAGGAAGCTTTTGACAGAAATTCGTAAAATTTATTATGTAGGAAAACCCCTAATAAAAGCAAATACAATTTTCTAACAGAAACATTACTCTAGTCAAGCATCGCTTCATACCACAGGAAAGAAAAGTGATCATCGAAGATTACCGTATGCAATAATCATATTTAGAAGAGAAGTCAATTTTGGTCATGAAGATATCCTCAAAAGCATTATCTCCTGATTTCAAAAGGCACTGAAGTGTTAAAGCAGCCTCGTTCTGGAGCTGAAAAGTTAAAGAAAAGAATATCATAATCAGATGAGACTTATTTGACAAGAGATCATTTCTTAAACAATGTTTGACATGAAAAATCAATAAACCAGTAATAGTACCTCTAAGAAACCGCTTTTTTTCATTCGGAAAGTCAAATTAACTTGTGTCAATGAATCGCACAACACGACTGGAAATGTTTCTTTGAAGAGCAGCTTGTCCTGTATCTCCAGACCACAGTAATAATAAGCAACAGTCCAGTATATGGGCAACATCAAAATATCAAGATATAGATATATATACAAGTAAACAAATAAATAAAACAACAAGGAAATGAATATTGAGCATGATATCATGGACATCTTGAATAAAAGTGAACTACATAATATAGGTTCATTGAAAAGCTTTACATAGAGACCATACAATTCTGATAACTGAACCATGATCGTGACATAAACGCTACAAGGTTAATAAACAAGACACTTTTTCATAGTTCCGTGAGTGACAACTGGCAAGACAATATTCATTACAAGGGAAAGTCCACTTTTGAACATGGTTTAATCAGCAACTTTAGGGCACATGTTTGGACCAGGTTGGAGCAGTTGCACGCACACAACTTTAAAATATATTCAAAAAAAATAAAAGGGGAGACAATGGCTTAAGCAGCAGACCTCCTTGGAGACCTTGACCTCACGCTGCTGGCGAAGGTAAAGCCCTTGGCTCCATAATTTTGAATTAGCTACAAAACAATGAAAAACCCATGCTTTCTTGTCATACAAATATATAACTGAAGTTTATACCATTATTTATTACTAAAACTTCACACAAACAAAAATTTCATTTCTAGGTGGTAGCATAAAGGCTCTGTAGATGAAATATTTCGTGTTGCTAGCTACATCAAGCTCATTGTTACAGATGAAATAGGAATAATTAATAAAGAAAAAGAAAGATATCTTGCTGCAGAAAAGCAGCTAATAGCATGATTCACCAACACAATATGATTTTAATCAGATGAATTAGGATAATCATCACAGTACGTTTTATGATACGAAAAGGCAATTTGTTGCAACTACATCACTGAACTACTTTTATATGTTGTAGATTAATTATAATAATTCTACCAAGAATTTGTCATCTAAAATGATGAACAGTAAAGCATGTCATTATAAACATGAAAATTGATTGAATATCTTAGTTACAGAAAAGTTTTTCTTATCAATTAACTGTAATAGAATAAGATTCTTTGACAACAATGAAAATTTCTACAAAGTACAGTCTTGATAAACAAAATTTTGTGCTTTAGTCATTTCATCCAAAATTTAATCATTAAAGCTACATAGTGAAATGAATTATTAAGTATTGACATTATATATTATATAGTTAAACACCATAACTTTTTTCATCAAGAATAGCACATACATGTTCAGAAATCAACTAGAAGCTTCAAAGTACAGAAAAGAAAATCCATTATCCAAAACAAGTGACAAACTATACGAGTTATTATCTTCAAAAGGAAAAAACTAGACATACCCATGAAGTCCATAGTTATACGGAATATTTGCAAGGGATTCATTGTATTATTAATCTTCGCGTAAGTTGCTAGGTACGTCAGAATGGCAGCTGCAAGAAACCCATTGAGGCAGTCATGGGAGTATACAGAACTTCTTTGTCGAGCCCAAACCTTGAGAGAGAAGTAAGCAAAAGAATTACATTTCCATCATACACAAAGCAATAACACCTACACTTCGAATGGCAAACCTATTCAACAGACATACCTTTAGCAAAACCAGTGCTTCTCTCAATCCCGTCCATTCATGAAAAGTTTGGTTAAGAAATTTGGCAGTATCTTCCAAGAACATGTCCTCCAAAATACTGCTGTTATATCTTGGTGTAGGTAGCGGAAGATCTCCTTTTAATTTAATTTCGAATTAGCAGAATATTTTATAAAGATATTGCCATATGTCTTAATGATACTTGTTCATGAATTAAAGAATATATTTTACCTTGCTTTAAAGCACGAATATTGTTTCGCTTCAAGTCCAACTTTGAGACATTAAAAAGGTTTCTTGCTGTAGGAATTATCCTTACAAAGAACTCGGGAACTTCAACAAGCTTTTTGGCTATCAATTCCACCCCACCACAAAATGAAACAATAAATTCAGAGATTTATTTAAAGAATATAAATGTAAACATCAAAACTTCATAACAAGTCATAATTAAGAAACAATCCAAGAAATCAAGGCTGAACCTGGATATACAAGCAATACAGGTTTTCGGGTTTCATTCTGGAAAGATGACCATTCAACCTTCTCAATTGATGCAGATGAGCTTAGAAACTTCCTTATAATACAGAGGTAAAGACACCTTTTAGCATGATATCGGTGATTCAAGTAATCTTTCTCATGGAAACACTCCTGTACAAAGTCAAATAGTTGGTGTAAATATCACAAATTAAAATTAGATAAGCGTATTGTACAGTCACCATGCAATTGCTCATATAGCTAGAAAATTTCAGTTACTCATACCAAACGCCCCCTGAAGTAAGAATCAAAACCCAACCTAACCCACACGCTAGTGAAAATCCAAACTACATTTTTGCAATTACTGCAATCTTCTTCCACATAAATCAACCAGACATTTATTCTCTAGCTATGTGAGTTATGACTACCAACAAATCAAAGATGTACCTACATTAACATCAGGCTACAAATATTCATTTCTAGCTCCTAAACAAGACTAGCATTACACTATGAGTTATGACTATCAGCAAACCAAACATGTATCTACATTAACATCAGGCTACAAATATTCATTTCTAGCTCCTAAACAATACGAGCATTATACTTTAAATTGCTGCAATTAACATTCACATTTCGAGCAAAAGCAACACTAGCAATTCATTTTTCTTCTTAATTTAAAATCACATGCTCATCAGAAAAGCTCTAAATTGTTAGGCGTGTCAACGAAACATATATATACGCATAATATAAGCTCGGATAAACTTCCACAAGTACCTTTGGCAACTGAATGAAGAGGTCAACATGAACATGAGGCTTCGCAACGGATTTAAACAAGTAACTGCCGCCAATTTCAACAGAATCGGGCTTCTTAAACTTGAAGTCGACTTTATCCGCTCCAATATCCTTGACAAAACCTGAAGCTTCATCACTTGTAACCTGCAATTTCACACTTAAAAGAGTCAAAAAAACAACATATGATAGAAAAAGAATAGTGATGAAAGCAAGGCGGCGGACCGGAAGGCCGTGAGGTATAGTGGCGATGGATTGTTGAATAGCGGAAACGGTGTCGTCTACGAGGTTGGTGAAAGAAGGAGAGTAATCGACCTCCACTTCCTTTAACAACTCCGAGATTTTGAACTCCATCGTCTCCTTTATTTTATCAACTTCCATGCTTTGTTTGCGAATTTATAAGCTTGATGAAAACTACTAACACGAAGGTACTGCCAAAAGAGAGCAAGAGAAGTTGTTTGGTTCAAACGGCGCTAACCAGAGAGTCGACGGACAGGGACGATGATATATCGTAGGGTAGAATCATAAAACCCTAACCGACGTCGTATTTGATGTGCAGTATATAAACGTGGGAAATCAGAGGGAAAATTACAAAACTGACCATGTGCAACCCATTTACATTTGGGGTTTTTTACAAATCTAATCCAATTTTGTAGGGACTATTACATATGTAACCCACTTATTAGCCCATGAAATAAATTTTCATTATCAAGTATACACTAATCTATCACTATGTGTTAGCGATATTTTTGAAATATTACTGATTTCAACCTTATCACATGTGATTTGGGTGCGGGCGTGTCAAAAAATTTAATTTTCAATTAAATTTAACGGTTATGAATTACTAAAGCGCGCGAAAACTTGATTTTAAATAAAACGATTAGCGAGAGACGCAAGGATTGAAAAAATCCCTCTTGCGTACTTAGATCCACTATAAAAGCTTAGCTAAATAAGATTTAAAGCTACCAAAATTAAAGTAAATAAATGTAAATGTGAAAATTGACACCAAAATTTTTGAGAAAGTCGGTCTTATTGGATGTGGGAGAAGATTACAAATGTTTAACGGAAAAATTACAATTAAAGTCAATTCTATTCGCAAATAGATAACTCAGTTGCGAGAATAGTTCTATTATAATTGAAATAATGACAAATGATATTCAATATTGACAAAAATGGAAAACAAACTCGAGCCAAATAAATGGCTATTATGACGACGCTTGAGCTGATGTTAACTTCAATCCACGAGAAAATGAGCAACTTGAACGAACGATTGACGGTGTAGATGGTGTAGTAATAAGAAAACACGTGAGTTTCAGAGCTTAGAAAAATGCCTCTAAAATGAACTTCCATAAACGAAACTAGGAGAAGCGGAAGTCTAAAGTTAATTTCAGGATGCCTAGAATATAGATTTGTGAAATTAGAGGTTAAAAAATGGTTTAGAGGGTTGGAATATGGGTTGAAAAGTGGTTGGGCAGATTATATAAAGATTGAAAGAGATGGCAAAATTTGGGATTCCGGGTGATAAAAAAAATTAGAAATTGAACTTTAAAAAGAACAAATTTGAAAAAAGGAAATTGGAAATTGCTAAAAGAGCTTTTAAAACTAGGAAGCACAAAAGAAAGGCTAGAAAACTTTAAGAGAAAAGACTTGAGAGATCAAGTTGTTGTGTGTTGTGTTGGTCCTTTGAAAGTGAAGATCAAGCCTCTATTTATAGTACTTTGGCTAGGTGTAGCTAACATCCCAACATCCAAGCATTTAAGAGCCAACATCCTAACATCCAAGAAGCACAAAGCCAACATCCCAACATTTGAAGTTTGTTGCTCCCTGAAGCATGCGATTTGCCGAAAATCTTTAGGCTCATTGAGATATTTATTTGCAGAAAATGGTGTCGTTTGATACTTCGAAAAAAATGTTGATACATGCAAGGTAACGTTGGAGTTTCGCCAATTTGGACAAGAAATCAAAACTTTTTATTTATTTTTTATATTTTTTCTATTTTTAAATTTACAAAACTATATACTAAAAATTTACTATATGCTTAAAGTGAAATTAAAAATTTATTTTTGAGGGCCAGCAATTATCTTCCTATTTCACGTGTAATGAAATTGAAAATAAAATTGTACGTGAAATAAGTATTAGAATTTCGTCGGTATAAACACTTAAAGTTCACAAAATACAAACAAATAAAATAAAAAGACCATACAAAAAATCATCCTACAATTAAACAATGGTTCAATATAAATGAAAAAACCCAACAAAAAAGAATTAAGCCCAACCCCATAACTGTTCTTTCCTTGGATTATTTTTAAATTTATTTTTTTTTTAAAAAAGAAAAGAAAAACTTAAAGTGCATAACCATTTTTCCCTCTCTGCATCTAATGAAAAAAAAAAACGCAGCAACCCTAGAATTTTGCCTCCTAAATTCAGCTCGAACGTAAATCCTATGATGAACCCTAAGTGTTTTGGTTATGTCCAAACGTTTCAGAAGATGAAAATGAAAATTAACTTGTATACTTTTCAATGTTGACTAACAATTTTCGTTAAGTTATTATGAGTTTTCTCAGCAGATGCTGAATGAAGAATTCCTGCTTGCCTATTGAACTCAGAAGATTAAAAAGCTGAAGACTGAAGCACTTTCTCAGAAGCTGGATGAACCGCTCTGAAGTCTTGATTGTCTGCCTAAAGCTTTTATCAGAAGTTCTCTTTTGCAAACAGAAGACTAAGGTTGTTTTAGTTCGGAAGCGCTAAGAAGGAAAACGGACATCAGAAGTTCGTTTTCACGGGTTTGGTTAAGCATTTAATGCTTTGTCAATTGCATTTAATGCAAGGCGCCAAAAGTTCAAAAAGCTGTTTGAAGGACGCGCCTGTTCACAACAAACAAAACCTGCTCTCTTATCGTTTCCCTCTAAATCAATCTTCAAGTTCAGTCAACTCCATCACCTTTATTTTAATCCCATACCGGATTAGATTAAAGTACAAAGTTGACAGAGTTGAGTGTTTTGAGACCGTTTGAAGAAGTTGACAAGATTAACGGCTACTTTCATCCTTGTCATCCTTGAAGATACAAATATCCTCAACGGTTATCTACTCAACACTATAAATAGTAGCAAAGCTCCACTGCATCAACGACGTGTGTGATCATAGAGCAAAAATCTCAACGCACTGTTATATCAAGAAAACAGAGCACACTTTCCATTCTCAATCTTTTCTTAGCTTAGCTATTGTAATTGTGAGAGAGTGAAGAAAAACAAGTTCATAATAGAAATATTGTAAACTGAGATCGGTTGTGATCTTCAGTTAGATTTAAAAGAGAGAAATCTAGTTGAGATTTGAGTTGGGTGAGAAATCCAGAAAACAGAGTATTGTTGTTCTGGTGAAAATCCTTTAACTCATTTTAGGCTAGTCAGAACTAAGTGAGAAATTAGCTTAAGTTCTGTTGATGTAAAGGAGCTTCTGAACTTGCCATAAAAGTTCTGAATAGTGGATTTATAAAATCTCTGGAGGCTGCGACCTCAGAGGACAAGACGTAGTCACAGGAATTCTGTGGCGAACTTGGATAAATTGAACTGTTCATCAGGACCTCCTGAATCTCTTTCTCCATTCTTTATACTTGTTAATTGCTTCTGTGTACTTGTATCATATTTAGTGCTGAAACAGATTTCCTCTTAAAAATCACAAGTCTGTGTTCAGAAGACTGTCCAGAAGTTCTTTACTCAGAACTTCTGTTGCTGAAAAGATAGAACCTGTCTTAAAGCAGATTATCCCTCAGAGGCTACTTCAATAAGCTTGCCTCTGACTCTGAGGATTATTGACTCTGAAAATTGAATTTTCATTAAAAGTTTGAAAATATCAGTTTTCATTTGAAACACCTATTCACCCCCCTCTAGGTGATTCTGATCTTGTTAGGGCCAACAAGTGGTATCAGAGCGAAGGTCACTTCGTATATTTACTAAAAAGATCTAACAATCTAAGTGTAAGATCCTATCAGAATCAATAGAGATGGCTAGTAGACACCAGCCTGAGAATTCTTCTCACTTCATTGTCCCAGAGGGATCCTCTACAACTAGACCTCCATTATTCAATGGTGACAATTACTCCTACTGGAAAAAGAGAATGATGTATTTCATTCAAGCTCAGAACATGAGTGCTTGGTTTGTCATCACAGATGGAGATTTCATTCCCACCAGAATGGAACCAGGTCTAGGGAATGTTATTATCCCTCAGAAAGAATATTCAGATGAAATTCTGAAAAAGCTCCAAACAAATGCTTCAGCAATAAATATGTTGCATTGTGCACTTACAGCCACTGAATATAACAAAGTTTCTTCTTGTGAAACTGCACAGGATATATGGAACAAGCTGGAAGTCACATATGAAGGAACAGGAAAAGTGAAGCAGTCCAAAGTCAACCAACTCATGAGAGAATATGAGTTATTTGAAATGCTTGACAAAGAATCTATTTCAGAAATGAATTCTAGATTCACCAAGATAGTCAATGACTTAAAGAGTTTGGGCAGAGACATTGAAGAGTCTGAAAGAGTGAAGAAGATTGTCAGAAGCTTACCAAGGTCTTGGCAAGCCAAGAAGACTGCCATTGAAGAAGTTCAGGACTTGAGCTTTTATATGTATGATGAACTCATTGGGTCTCTAATCACCCATGAGATGTCACTAAAAAATCATGACCTAAGAGAAAGGTCAGAAGGAAAAAGAGTAGTCCTGAAAGCAGAATCTTCTGAAGAATCCTCTGAAGATGAGGAACTGGCTATGCTGACCAGGAAGTTCAAGAAGGCCTTTAGAAAAGGCAGAGGTGGAAACTACAAGAAGCCTTTCAGGAGCTTTGACAAGAAAACTCCTGATTCTGGTGAAAAGTTCAAGAGAGATCCAAACAAGCCCATTGTGTGCTATGGATGTCAGCAACCTGGGCACATTAAGCCTAACTGCCCAGAGCTGAAGAAAGATAAGAAAAAGTTCAAGAAAGCTATGCTGGCTGCTTGGTCAGACTCTGAGACCAGCAGTGATCCTGAAGAGAAGGAAGAGCAAGCACATATATGTTTCATGGCTATTGATGAGCCATCCTCTGAAGATATTACAGGAGAAACTTCCGCACCTCCTGAAGCAAACTATGACTCCGAGGTAAACATATCCTCTGAACAAAATATCTTTGATTCTCTTGAAGAATTGTACAGCATGTTCAAGTACCTAAAAAGGAAGTTGGACAAAAGCGAGGCTGACAAATTTCTTAGGTTTACTCAAGTTTATGCTGATATGAAAATATTGGAAGATAAACTAAGTAAACAATTCAGTTCTTCCTCCGATGACTCAAAAGTCAAAGGTAAAGAAAAACTGCCTCTGAGGAATGATAAACCTCAGAAGAAGAAATCTGTCACTCCCTCTCCTCTGAAAGAGATCTCTTCTCCTCCTGAAGTGGGAACCTCTAAGAGTGCTAATGCCTCTGAAGAAGTAGTACCTTCCCAGAAGAAGAAGAATGCTCCTAAGAAGCAAAGGGAAAGATCCAAGAATCCTCCTTCTTGCAAGTTGTGTAAGAAAGATGGACATTGGTTGAAAGATTGCAAGTATCACATTAAGAACCTCTTGCAATCTGAAATATCAGAAAAACCTGTAGAAGCTAAATCTAACTCTGAAGGACCCAATAAGGATTGGGTACCTGTCACTAATTGATTGTGTTGCAGGTTGCTCTGAGTGCTCCATCAATGTCAAAGCTGTGGTACATTGACAGTGGGTGCTCAAGGCATATGACAGGTGATGAAAAGGCATTCATCACATTTGTACCTAAAAGAGGTGGTAAAGTCAGCTTTGGAGATGCTCAGAAAGGAAGAATTCTTGGTTCTGGATCCATTGGAACCAATCCTCCGATCGAAGATGTCTCCCTAGTCAGAGGTCTGAAGTTCAATCTCCTGAGTGTTGCACAATTGTGTGATAAAGGTAGAGATGTTGTCTTCAGCTCCTCTGGATGTAAAATCTTGGACAGTAAGTCAAGGGAAGTTATTCTAACTGCTCCTAGAGTTGAAAATGTTTTCATGCTGAATCTTGAGAATCTTTGCAAAAATATATGCTTGATGTCCAAAGAGGATACCTCCTGGCTCTGGCATAGAAGACTTGCTCATGTTAGCATGGATCTTCTGGCCAAAGTAGCTAGATATCAATTGGTTGAGGGTCTGCCTGAAATTAGTTTTAAAAAGAACCATTTATGCAATGCTTGCCAATCTGGTAAACAATCCAGAAGCTCTTTTAAAACTAAGAAAGTCATTTCAACTAAAAGACCTTTGGAATTACTTCATATGGATCTTTTTGGTCCTGTTCAACCAATGAGCATGGGTGGAAAGAAGTATGCCTTTGTCATAGTAGATGACTATTCAAGATTCACCTGGGTCATCTTGCTCTCTAGCAAAGATGAATCACTTGGATGTTTCTCAGTTCTGATTAAGAAACTTGAGAATGAAAGGAATGAAAAGGTAGTCCATATCAGAAGTGATAATGGTGGAGAATTCAAGAATTTTAAGTTTGAAGAATTCTGTGAAATCAAAGGCATTGATCATAACTTCTCTGCTCCCAGAACTCCTCAACAAAATGGGGTAGTTGAAAGGAAGAATAGAACTCTGGTTGAAATAGCCAGAACCATGATCAATGAAAGAAGGCTTCCAAAGTACTTTTGGGGAGAAGCTGTTAACACAGCTTGTTATGTTCTGAATAGAGTGCTAATCAGAAGCATTCTGAACAAGACCCCTTATGAACTCTGGAAAGGTCGAAAGCCTAAAATAGGTTATTTCAGAACCTTTGGTTGTAAGTGCTATGTTTTGAATACAAAAGAATATCTTTCAAAGTTTGATTCAAAGGCAGATGAGGCCATTTTTCTTGGTTACTCAACAAATAGTAAAGCATATAGGGTTTTTAATAAGAGGACTCAAACTTTAGATGAATCCATTCATGTAAAGTTTGATGAGACTAACCCTGCAGATAGTAAAGCCTCTGAAGAAGATGAAGTTCAAGCTCCTGAAATATCATCTCCTCCTGTTGAAGATGTTATTCCTAAAGCTGCTGAAGTTGATTCTCCTGTTGAACATGTTCCAGAAGAACATCCAACTACAGAAGTTAACTCTCTTCCAGAAGATGCTCCTATATATGATTCAGCAAATGATGAACAGGTTTCAGAAGACTCATTGGATTTACCAAGAGAAGTTAGAGCTCATAGGAATCATTCCTTAGAGAACATCATTGACTCTGTTCATAATCCTGTCATGACCAGAGCTCAGCTCAGAAGATATATGGGGAATGTGGCTTTTGTGTCACTACTGGAACCCAAGGACTTCTATGAAGCAGCTGATGATGACTCCTGGTTAATGGCAATGCAAGAAGAACTTGACCAGTTCAAAAGGTCAGAAGTTTGGATTTTAGTTCCCAGACCTAACAACAAGAAGGTTGTTGGTACAAGATGGGTTCTGAAAAACAAGCTTGATGAATTTGGAAATGTTGTGAGGAACAAGGCTAGACTTGTTGCTCAAGGTTACAGTCAGCAAGAAGGCATAGATTATGGTGAAACTTTTGCTCCTGTTGCAAGGTTGGAAGCCATTAGAATCTTATGTGCTTTTGCATCATACAAAGGCTTCAAGCTTTTTCAAATGGATGTGAAAAGTGCATTCTTGAATGGTTACATTGATGAAGAAGTTTATGTGTCTCAACCTCCTGGTTTTGAAGATCCTAAGTTTCCAAATCATGTGTACAAGCTGAAGAAGGCCTTGTATGGACTGAAACAAGCTCCTAGAGCTTGGTATGAAAGACTGACAAAGTTCCTTCTGTCTAAAGGATTTGTCAGAGGCTGTGTTGATACAACTCTGTTCACTCTGAAGAAGAACAAGGATATCCTTATAGCTCAGGTATATGTTGATGATATTATATTTGGTGCTACTAATGAATCTTTGTGCAGAGAGTTCAGTGACCACATGAAGGCTGAGTTTGAGATGTCCATGATGGGAGAATTAACCTTCTTCTTAGGACTTCAGATCAAGCAAAGTAATGATGGTGTGTTTATCAATCAAGCCAAGTACACTAGAGAAGTGCTGAAGAAATTTGGCATGATGGACTCTAATGCTGTTGATATTCCAATGGATGTCAGCAAAGACATTGATGATGAAGAGAAAGCTGGTAAACCTGTAGATATAAAAACCTACAGAGGTATGATTGGTTCTCTTTTATACCTAACCGCCAGCAGGCCAGATATACATTTTGCTGTGTGTTTTTGTGCTAGATATCAATCAAAGCCAAGAGAAATTCATGATGTTGCTGTCAAGAGAATTCTCAGATATCTTAAAGGCACACCAGAAGCTGGTTTGTGGTATCCCTGTAGTTCTGATTTCACTCCTATAGGATACACAGACTCTGACTATGGTAGAGATAAATTGAAAAGGGTCAGCACTTCTGGTGGTTGTCACTTTCTGGGGGAGTGCCTAGTCTCCTGGCATAGCAAGAAGCAAACCTCTGTGGCCCTCTCAACTGCTGAAGCTGAGTATGTTGCTGCTGGAAGTTGTGTTTCTCAGATGCTCTGGATAAAGCAACAAATTGCTGACTATGGAGTCATCCCTGGAACAATTACAATCTACTGTGATAACAAGAGTGCTATTGATCTTTCAAAGAATCCTATTCAGCACAGCAGGATGAAGCATGTTCATATTAGACATCACTTTCTGAGAGATCATGTTCTGAAGAAGGATATTATCATTACTCATGTTCCCTCTGAAGAAAACCTTGCTGACATGTTTACTAAGCCTCTGGCTGGTATGGCTTTCAGCAACTTACGAGAAGGCATTGGTATGACTTATCCTCTTCAATAACTTAGAATTATTGCCTCTGAGTATCTTAAGTGCTTGATCGTTTAAGATAATTAAGTTATACTAAATTCTAATCATGATTTGACTTGAAAGCATGCGTTATCTACTGCTTATTACGGCGCTGTTCTGTGGTTAACGGTTATCTGTTCCCTTTTAAACGGTGTGAAGTTACTTTTTGAATTGGAACGGTTTCTGTGTTTGGGTATAAATAGGGGTTTTCCATACTTAGAAGTTTTTTACTTTCATTTTCTTTGCCATTAGAATCTCCATAGATTTTTCTGTGTTCTTATATTTCTCAGAAATCTTAACCTAAGTTCTCATTTTCTCAAATGGCTCAAGAAATCACTGTCACCCACATCTTTTCCGATGATGCACGAAAGAAAGTTAGTCAATCTAGGGTTTTTACCTCTAGATTTCTAGATGACGAAGTCAAATCGACTGAACCTATCTCTCTTTGGCTTAGTGCTCAAAATTGGAATTCTTTCGTATCTCTCGAAGAATTCATCTACCCTAACTTAGTTACAGAATTTTATAAGAACCTCCATTTCGTTTCTAATGAGGAGGATGTCCTTCATTCTGTGGTCGGGGAAGTTGAAATCGAAGTCAGCAGGGCTTCCATTTCTCAAGTGATAGGAATTGATGATGAAGGAATCATCATTGGTGATGATGGTTCAGCAGAAGGGTTTTCAGAAGCCAACTGGGCTAGGCCAGATCTAAGTGCCAAGGAAACTTATGCCACCTGGTTGAGTCAGCACCAGAGGTGGGCACATTATTTGACTACGAATGTCTTTCTTCCAAAGGCTGGAGGAGTCAACTGTGTTTCCAACAGAGAAAGGGTTTTTATGTGGCATCTGGTCCACCAGAAGAAGATAAATTTGCCTGCCATGCTGATAAGGCAGATGAAGAATGTAACTACTGTGAGTGCATTAGCTTATGGCTCACTCCTGACAAGGTTGTTTGAGGCAGCCTCTGTTGTCATGTCAGGAGAAGGTGTTACTAGTAGGAGTACGGTTCTGAAGATGCATACCTTCAGAAACCTCAGTTTTGATGTTACTCCAAAGAAGAATGAGAAGGGCTCCTCTGTGAGTATTGCTCAGAAGGAGATTATGGATGCAACAGTTCAGAAAGGAAAGAGTGCTGCCAAGAAGGGCAAAGGAAAGAAAGGATCAAGCAAGTTGGTCCTGAATGTTGAGAAGGTTGCTGTCTCAGAACCTCTTCCCATGTTGGTTCAAACAAAGATCAATGTTGAACCTTCTGGCAAGATTGTTGCTGAGAAGCCAAAGGATGTCCTTGAGAAAGAAGCTCAGGATGCTGAGGAAGCACGCCTTGCTGAGCAAGAGAAGGCTGCTGAAGCTGAAAAAGTTGCAAGAGTTGTGGCTCTTGCTGAAGAGAAAAGGAAGAAGAAAGAAGCTGAAGACAAGTTAGCTGCTGAGCGTGAAATCGCTGCAAAGGCTAAGGCCGATGCCAAACTTTTAGAAAGTGCTGCTAATCTTGAGGGTGCTGAGTTCTCCAAGGTAGGTGAGACTTCAGAGGAAGAGGATAATGTTGCTCTATCCTCTCGAATTGCTGAGACTGTCACTCTCACTACCAGAATTGGGAAGAAGGCTGTGGCAAAACGAAGGGTTCTGAGAAAGAAGGACTTCGTTATTGCTCCCAGTGCTGAATTGGAGGAACCTGCTGCTCAGGAATCAGAACCTGCTGCTCAGGAACCAGAAGCTGCTGATAAAGAGATGTCAGAGATTTCTGATGAAGAAGATGTTGAAGCTCCTCTGATTGAAGAGCTATCAGAAGAGAGTGAACCAGAAGATGAAGAGGTTCTTCAAGGTGCTAAACAGTTTGTTGAGAATGTTGACGATGAACACTTCATTGACAACGTTCTTCTGAATCAAGGAAGAAACCCTGGTGAAAGGGATGCCTCAGAAACGCTGTTCAGGATGGCTCATTTATATGCTGAGCCGATCTCAACTTTTGATCCTAATGCCTCTGAACAGGTTATCTCATCTCCTGCTCTTACTCCTCATCCATCTCCTTCACTTCCTTCTGTCACAGAAGTAAGTGAATCTCAGAATTCCATTCCTCTGACAACCTCAACATCCGAAGTTGTCCCTCCTCCATCTACTCTTCCTTCTGGATCCTATTCAGAAGTGAATCTGTCCTCTGGACCAATTTTCACAGACTCCATTTCTACTTCCACTACTTCTTCTTTATCATCTTTTGCTGTTTTTCCATCAATTGGAATTACTGCTCCTCCTCCTTCCATACCTCTGTCCATACCTTTTTCAATACCTTCAACTTTACCTTCCTGTACAAATTCTTTTTCCTCCTCCTTTCCACAAATTTTCTCCTCTCCTCAAACTTCTGTCCCTCCTCTTTCAACCTCTGGACATACACCTCCTGTGTGTGATCCCTTAACTACCTCCTCCACTCCTTCAGGTTTTGCTGGATTGTCATCCAACTATGACTTTCTACGCAAACACTTGAATCGTGAAGATCTGGATAACAGATTTGGAAGTTTTGGCTTCATGGGCAGAGCTTCTGGTATTTCCGAAGCTGGAGGTGCCCCAAGTGTTGAAGAGTTGAGAAGAATGGGTCAGAGTGGCTCAGATGACCTGCTGAATAGGTTTGCTGGTTTAGGACAAAGGAGTTCTGCTGCTGACATGTATGCTCAGGGCATTGTGCTGCAAGAATTACACTCTCTGAAAGCTCAGAACCTGCAGCTCATGACCATGCTCCAAATGCAGGATCCTTCTGTGTATATACGCAACCTCTCTACACTTCATCTAGCTACTTATGATGAGCTGTATAAATTAAGGGAATTAGCTCTGACCCTTCCCTCTCTGGATAATATTGCTCTTGCTTCTTCTCTGAAGGTCAATGAAAATTTGGAAATATTGACAGAAGAAGTCAAGGAAGCAAACGAGCATTATGAGGCTCATGAGAAGATGCTTCCTAGTAAGATTGAAGATCTGCAAAGTACTGCAAATCACATTTTGAGAGAAGTGAAATCTTCTGCTCAAGGTTCTTCATCTTCAGGAGCTGCCAAGATTGTATATGACATCACTCCTGATCTCAACAACCGACTCTCCAACATTGAGTCTGCTGTATCTGCTCAGAATGCACAGATTGCTGAGCTCACTGAACTCCTGAAAGTTATGCATAATCAAGCTCGTGAACAAGAGAAGACTCTTCACAATTGTTATAGGTTTGTTCGAGGACAGACTTATATTCAGAATGAGCATCTCACGGCTGCTGTATATGCTAACAACAGGCTGATCAAGCTCCTTCTGGAAGATGTTCAGAAACAGAGACCTATGTCTAGTCAGACCTTCGATCATATGAAGACCATTGATGATGACTTCAGAAGAAGAATGGATTTGATCAATACTGTGCGACCAACTCCTGTGCAATATCAGACTGCTCTGAATGTTCAACAAAAATTGAAGTCTCAGGGAGCTCTTGGTGTTGCTATTGGTTCTGGTCAAACGGGGGAGAAGTCTGGTCAGAAGAGATCAAGTGCTGCTGGAGGTTCCAGTGTTGTTCCTCCTCCTCAGAAGAAATCTAGGAACTTGTAATCGTTTAGGACTTAAGCTTCTTAGCTAGGTTCTGGGTTGGGTAGTCTATGTCTTAGGACTTTTTCTGCTCCTCTGATTATCTTGTTTCCTATGTTATCTTCTGAATGATCTTATATACACTGAAACTTTTTGTTATACTGTCTTGCATAACTGACTTCTTATTTCTTGCTTCTGTTTTGCTTTAGCTCAGTAAATTACACTTCATTATATCTAACAACTTGATCTTAAGTCTTATTAAGTTTATACAGATTGCTGAAGTTCACCATTTATACTAAAATGGGGGAGTTAATTTACTCAGAAGTAATGAAATATTTGCATCAGGAAGTCACTCTCTAATCCTCATGTTTTTCTTTTACCTTCTGACCACGGTTTGTCCATAACCAAAATGGGGGAGAATGATGAACCCTAAGTGTTTTGGTTATGTCCAAACGTTTCAGAAGATGAAAATGAAAATTAACTTGTATACTTTTCAATGTTGACTAACAATTTTCGTTAAGTTATTATGAGTTTTCTCAGCAGATGCTGAATGAAGAATTCCTGCTTGCCTATTGAACTCAGAAGATTAAAAAGCTGAAGACTGAAGCACTTTCTCAGAAGCTGGATGAACCGCTCTGAAGTCTGTTGGCCCTAACAAGATCAGAATCACCTAGAGGGGGGTGAATAGGTGTTTCAAATGAAAACTGATGTTTTCAAACTTTTAATGAAAATTCAATTTTCAGAGTCAATAATCCTCAGAGTCAGAGGCAAGAATATTGAAGTAGCCTCTGAGGGATAATCTGCTTTAAGACAGGTTCTGTCTTTTCAGCAACAGAAGTTCTGAGTAAGGAACTTCTGGACAGTCTTCTGAACACAGACTTGTGATTTTTAAGAGGAAATCTGTTTCAGCACTAAATATGATACAAGTACACAGAAGCAATTAACAAGTATAAAGAAGGGAGAAAGAGATTCAGGAGGACTTGATGAACAGTTCAATTTATCCAAGTTCGCCACAGAATTCCTGTGACTACGTCTTGTCCTCTGAGGTCGCAGCCTCCAGAGATTTTATAAATCCACTATTCAGAACTTTTATGGCAAGTTCAGAAGCTCCTTTACATCAACAGAACTTAAGCTAATTTCTCACTTAGTTCTGACTAGCCTAAAATGAGTTAAAGGATTTTCACCAGAACAACAATACTCTGTTTTCTGGATTTCTCACCCAACTCAAATCTCAACTAGATTTCTCTCTTTTAAATCTAACTGAAGATCACAACCGATCTTAGTTTACAAGATTTCTATTATGAACTTGTTTTTCTTCACTCTCTCACAATTACAAAGTCTAAGCTAAGAAAAGATTGAGAATGGAAAGTGTGCTCTGTTTTCTTGAATATAACAGTGCGTTGAGATTTTTGCTCTATGATCACACACGTAGTTGATGCAGTGGAGCTTTGCTACTATTTATAGTGTTGAGTAGATAACCGTTGAGGATATTTGAATCTTCAAGGATGACAAGGATGAAAGTAGCCGTTAATCTTGTCAACTTCTTCAAACGGTCTCAAAACACTCAGCTCTGTCAACTTTGTACTTTAACCTAATCCGGTATGGGATTTAAGATAAAGGTGATGGAGTTGACTGAACTTGGAGATTGATTTAGAGGGAAACGATAAGAGAGCAGGTTTTGTTTGTTGTGAACAGGCGCGTCCTTCAAACAGCTTTTTGAACTTTTGGCGCCTTGCATTAAATGCAACTGACAAAGCATTAAATGCTTAACCAAACCCGTGATAACGAACTTCTGATGTCCGTTTTCCTTCTTAGCGCTTCTGAACTAAAACAACCTTAGTCTTCTGTTTGCAAAAGAGAACTTCTGATAAAAGCTTTAGGCAGACAATCAAGACTTCAGAGCGGTTCATCCAGCTTCTGAGAAAGTGCTTCAGTCTTCAGTTTTTTAATCTTCTGAGTTCAATAGGCAAGCAGGAATTCTTCATTCAGCATCTGCTGAGAAAACTCATAATAACTTAACAAAAATTGTTAGTCAACATTGAAAAGAATATAAGTTAATTTTCATTTTCATCTTCTGAAACGTTTGGACATAATCAAAACACTTAGGGTTCATCATTCTCCCCCGTTTTGGTTATGGACAAACCGTGGTCAGAAGGTAAAAGAAAAACATGAGGATTAGAGAGTGACTTCCTGATGCAAATATTTCATTACTTCTGAGTAAATTAACTCCCCCATTTTAGTATAAATGGTGAACTTCAGCAATCTGTATAAACTTAATAAGACTTAAGATCAAGTTGTTAGATATAATGAAGTGTAATTTACTGAGATAAAAAGAAACATAAGCAAACATTCAGAAGTCAGATATGCAAGACAGTATAGAAAAGATTCAGTGTATATATGATCATTCAGAAGATAACATAGGAAACAAGATAATCAGAGGAGCAGAAAAAGTCCTAAGACATAGACTACCCAACCCAGAACCTAGCTAAGAAGCTTAAGTCCTAAACGATTACAAGTTCCTAGATTTCTTCTGAGGAGGAGGAACAACACTGGAACCACCAGCAGCACTTGATCTCTTCTGACCAGACTTCTCCCCCGTTTGACCAGAACCAATAGCAACACCAAGAGCTCCCTGAGACTTCAATTTTTGTTGAACATTCAGAGCAGTCTGATATTGCACAGGAGTTGGTCGCACAGAATTGATCAAATCCATTCGTCTTCTGAAGTCATCATCAATGGTCTTCATATGATCAAAGGTCTGACCAGACATAGGTCTCTGTTTCTGAACATCTTCCAGAAGGAGCTTGATCAGCCTGTTGTTAGCATACACAGCAGCCGTGAGATGCTCATTCTGAAGATAAGTCTGTCCTCGGACAAACCTATAGCAATTGTGAAGAGTCTTCTCTTGTTCACGAGCTTGATTATGCATAACTTTCAGGAGTTCAGTGAGCTCAGCAATCTGTGCATTCTGAGCAGATACAGCAGACTCAATGTTGGAGAGTCGGTTGTTGAGATCAGGAGTGATGTCATATACAATCTTGGCAGCTCCTGAAGATGAAGAACCTTGAGCAGAAGATTTCACTTCTCTCAGAATGTGATTTGCAGTACTTTGCAGGTCTTCAATCTTACTAGGAAGCATCTTCTCATGAGCCTCATAATGCTCGTTTGCTTCCTTGACTTCTTCTGTCAATATTTCCAAATTTTCATTGACCTTCAGAGAAGAAGCAAGAGCAATATTATCCAGAGAGGGAAGGGTCAGAGCTAATTCCCTCAATTTATACAGCTCATCATAAGTGGCTAGATGAAGGGTAGAAAGGTTGCGTATATACACAGAAGGATCCTGCATTTGGAGCATGGTCATGAGCTGCAGGTTCTGAGCTTTCAGAGAGTGTAATTCTTGCAGCACAATGCCCTGAGCATACATGTCAGCAGCAGAACTTCTTTGTCCTATACCAGCAAACCTATTCAGCAGGTCATCTGAGCCACTCTGACCCATTCTTCTCAACTCTTCAACACTTGGGGCACCTCCAGCTTCGGAAATACCAGAAGCTCTGCCCATGAAGCCAAAACTTCCAAATCTGTTATCCAGATCTTCACGATTCAAGTGTTTGCAGAGAAAGTCATAATTGGATGACAATCCAGCAAAACCTGAAGGAGTGGAGGAGGTAGTTAAGGGATCACACACAGGAGGTGTATGTCCAGTGGTTGAAAGAGGAGGGACAGAAGTTTGAGGAGAGGAGAAAATTTGTGGAGAGGAGGAGGAAAAAGAATTTGTACAGGAAGGTAAAGTTGAAGGAATTGAAAAAGGTATAGACAAAGGTATGGAAGGGGAAGGAGCAGTAATTCCAATTGATGGAAAAACAGCAAAAGAAGATAAAGAAGAAGTAGTGGAAGTAGAAATGGAGTCTGTGAAAATTGGTCCAGAGGACAAATTCACTTCTGAATAGGATCCAGAAGGAAGAGTAGATGGAGGAGGGACAACTTCAGATGTTGAGGTTGTCAGAGGAATGGAATTCTGAGATTCACTTACTTCTGTGACAGAAGGAAGTGAAGGAGATGGATGAGGAGTAAAAACAGGAGATGAGATAACCTGTTCAGAGGCATTTGGATCAAAAGATGAGATCGGCTCAGCATATAAATGAGCCATCCTGAACAGCGTTTCTGAGGCATCCCTTTCACCAGGGTTTCTTCCTTGATTCAGAAGAACATTGTCAATGAAGTTCTCATTGTCAACATTCTCAACAAATTGTTTAGCTTCTTCAAGAACCTCTTCATCTTCTGGTTCACTAACCTCAGATAGCTCTTCAATCAGAGGAGCTTCAACATCCTCTTCATCAGAAGTCTCTGACAGCCCTTTATCAGCAGTTTGTGGTTCCTGAGCAGCAGGTTCCTCCAATTCAGCACTCGGAGCAATAACAAAGTCCTTCTTTCTCAGAACCCTTCGTTTTGCCACAGCCTTCTTCCCAATTCTGGTAGTGAGAGTGACAGTCTCAGCAATTCGAGAGGATAGAGCAACATTATCCTCTTCCTCTGAAGTCTCACCTACCTTGGAGAACTCAGCACCCTCAAGATTAGCAGCACTTTCTAAAAGTTTGGCATCGGCCTTAGCCTTTGCAGCGATTTCACGCTCAGCAGCTAACTTATCTTCAGCTTCTTTCTTCTTCCTTTTCTCTTCAGCAAGAGCCACAACTCTTGCAACTTTTTCAGCTTCAGCAGCCTTCTCTTTCTCAGCAAGGCGTGCTTCCTCAGCATCCTGAGCTTCTTTCTCAAGGACATCCTTTGGCTTCTCAGCAACAATCTTGCCAGAAGGTTCAACATTGATTTTTGTTTGAACCAACGTGGGAAGAGGTTCTGAGACAGCAACCTTCTCAACATTCAGGACCAACTTGCTTGATCCTTTCTTTCCCTTGCCCTTCTTGGCAGCATTCTTTCCTTTCTGAACCGTTGCATCCATAATCTCCTTCTGAGCAATACTCACAGAGGAGCCCTTCTCATTCTTCTTTGGAGTAACATCAAAACTGAGGTTTCTGAAGGTATGCATCTTCAGAACCGTACTCCTACTAGTAACACCTTCTCCTGACATAACAACAGAGGCTGCCTCAAACAACCTTGTCAGGAGTGAGCCATAAGCTAATGCACTCACAGTAGTTACATTCTTCATCTGCCTTATCAGCATGGCAGGCAAATTTATCTTCTTCTGGTTGACCAGATGCCACATAAAAACCCTTTCTCTGTTGGAAACACAGTTGACTCCTCCAGCCTTCGGAAGAAAGACATTCGTAGTCAAATAATGTGCCCATCTCTGGTGCTGACTCAACCAGGTGGCATAAGTTTCCTTGGCACTTAGATCTGGCCTAGCCCAGTTGGCTTCTGAAAACCCTTCTGCTGAACCATCATCTCCAATGATGATTCCTTCATCATCAATTCCTATCACTTGAGAAATGGAAGCCCTGCTGACTTCGATTTCAACATCCCCGACCACAGAATGAAGCACATCCTCCTCATTAGAAAAGAAATGGAGGTTCTTATAAAATTCTGTAACTAAGTTAGGGTAGATGAATTCTTCGAGAGAGACGAAAGAATTCCAGTTTTGAGCACTAAGCCAGAGAGAGATAGGTTCAGTTGATTTGACTTCGTCATCTAAGAATCTAGAGGTAAAAACCCTAGATTGACTGACTTTCTTTCGTGAATCATCGGAAAAGATGTGAGTGACAGTGATTTCTTGAGCCATTTGAGGAAATGAGAAATTAGGTTAAGATTTCTAAGAGAGATGATAACACAGAAAAAGCTATGAAAATTCTAATGGCAAAGAAAATAAGAGTAAAAAGTTCTAAGTATGGAAATCCCTTATTTATACCCAAACACAGAAACCGTTCCAATTCAAAAAGTAACTTCACACCGTTTAAAAGGGAACAGATAACCGTTAACCACAGAGCAGCGCCGTAATAAGCAGTAAATAACGCATGCTTTCAAGTCAAATCATGATTAGAATTTATTATAACTAAATTATCTTAAACAATCAAACACTTAAGATACTCAGAGACAATAATTCTAAGTTATTGAAGAGGATAAGTCATACCAATGCCTTCTCGTAAGTTGCTGAAAGCCATACCAGCCAGAGGCTTAGTAAACATGTCAGCAAGGTTTTCTTCAGAGGGAACATGAGTAATGATAATATCCTTCTTCAGAACATGATCTCTCAGAAAGTGATGCCTAATATGAACATGCTTCATCCTGCTGTGCTGAATAGGATTCTTTGAAAGATCAATAGCACTCTTGTTATCACAGTAGATTGTAATTGTTCCAGGGATGACTCCATAGTCAGCAATTTGTTGCTTTATCCAGAGCATCTGAGAAACACAACTTCCAGCAGCAACATACTCAGCTTCAGCAGTTGAGAGGGCCACAGAGGTTTGCTTCTTGCTATGCCAGGAGACTAGGCACTCCCCCAGAAAATGACAACCACCAGAAGTGCTGACCCTTTTCAATTTATCTCTACCATAGTCAGAGTCTGTGTATCCTATAGGAGTGAAATCAGAACTACAGGGATACCACAAACCAGCTTCTGGTGTGCCTTTAAGATATCTAAGAATTCTTTTGACAGCAACATCATGAATTTCTCTTGGCTTTGATTGATATCTAGCACAAAAACACACAGCAAAATGTATATCTGGCCTGCTGGCGGTTAGGTATAAAAGAGAACCAATCATACCTCTGTAGGTTTTTATATCTACAGGTTTGCCAGCTTTCTCTTCATCATCAATGTCTTTGCTGACATCCATTGGAATATCAACAGCATTAGAGTCCATCATGCCAAATTTCTTCAGCACTTCTCTAGTGTACTTGGCTTGATTGATAAACACACCATCATTACTTTGCTTGATCTGAAGTCCTAAGAAGAAGGTTAATTCTCCCATCATGGACATCTCAAACTCAGCCTTCATGTGGTCACTGAACTCTCTGCACAAAGATTCATTAGTAGCACCAAATATAATATCATCAACATATACCTGAGCTATAAGGATATCCTTGTTCTTCTTCAGAGTGAACAGAGTTGTATCAACACAGCCTCTGACAAATCCTTTAGACAGAAGGAACTTTGTCAGTCTCTCATACCAAGCTCTGGGAGCTTGTTTCAGTCCATACAAGGCTTTCTTTAGCTTGTACACATGATCAGGAAACTTAGGATCTTCAAAACCAGGAGGTTGAGACACATAGACTTCCTCATCAATGTAACCATTCAGGAATGCACTTTTCACATCCATTTGAAAGAGCTTGAAACCTTTGTATGATGCAAAAGCACATAAGATTCTAATGGCTTCTAATCTTGCAACAGGAGCAAAAGTTTCACCATAGTCTATGCCTTCTTGCTGACTGTAACCTTGAGCAACAAGTCTAGCCTTGTTCCTCACAACATTTCCAAATTCATCAAGCTTGTTTTTCAGAACCCATCTTGTACCAACAACCTTCTTGTTGTTAGGTCTGGGAACTAAAATCCAAACTTCTGACCTTTTGAACTGGTCAAGTTCTTCTTGCATTGCCATTAACCAGGAGTCATCATCAGCTGCTTCATAGAAGTCCTTGGGTTCCAGTAGTGACACAAAAGCCACATTCCCCATATATCTTCTGAGCTGAGCTCTGGTCATGACAGGATTATGAACAGAGTCAATGATGTTCTCTAAGGAATGATTCCTATGAGCTCTAACTTCTCTTGGTAGATCCAATGAGTCTTCTGAAACCTGTTCATCATTTGTTGAATCATATATAGGAGCATCTTCTGGAAGAGAGTTAACTTCTGTAGTTGGATGTTCTTCTGGAACATGTTCAACAGGAGAACCAACTTCAGCAGCTTTAGGAATAACATCTTCAACAGGAGGAGATGATATTTCAGAAGCTTGAACTTCATCTTCTTCAGAGGCTTTTCTTTCTGCAGGGTTAGTCTCATCAAACTTTACATGAATGGATTCATCTAAAGTTTGAATCCTCTTATTAAAAACCCTATATGCTTTACTATGTGTTGAGTAACCAAGAAAAATGGCCTCATCTGCCTTTGAATCAAACTTTGAAAGATATTCTTTTGTATTCAAAACATAGCACTTACAACCAAAGGTTCTGAAATAACCTATTTTAGGCTTTCGACCTTTCCAGAGTTCATAAGGGGTCTTGTTCAGAATGCTTCTGATTAGCACTCTATTCAGAACATAACAAGCTGTGTTAACAGCTTCTCCCCAAAAGTACTTTGGAAGCCTTCTTTCATTGATCATGGTTCTGGCTATTTCAACCAGAGTTCTATTCTTCCTTTCAACTACCCCATTTTGTTGAGGAGTTCTGGGAGCAGAGAAGTTATGATCAATGCCTTTGATTTCACAGAATTCTTCAAACTTAAAATTCTTGAATTCTCCACCATTATCACTTCTGATATGGACTACCTTTTCATTCCTTTCATTCTCAAGTTTCTTAATCAGAACTGAGAAACATCCAAGTGATTCATCTTTGCTAGAGAGCAAGATGACCCAGGTGAATCTTGAATAGTCATCTACAATGACAAAGGCATACTTCTTTCCACCCATGCTCATTGGTTGAACAGGACCAAAAAGATCCATATGAAGTAATTCCAAAGGTCTTTTAGTTGAAATGACTTTCTTAGTTTTAAAAGAGCTTCTGGATTGTTTACCAGATTGGCAAGCATTGCATAAATGGTTCTTTTTAAAACTAATTTCAGGCAGACCCTCAACCAATTGATATCTAGCTACTTTGGCCAGAAGATCCATGCTAATATGAGCAAGTCTTCTATGCCAGAGCCAGGAGGTATCCTCTTTGGACATTAAGCATATATTTTTGCAAAGATTCTCAAGATTCAGCATGAAAACATTTTCAACTCTAGGAGCAGTTAGAATAACTTCCCTTGACTTACTGTCCAAGATTTTACATCCAGAGGAGCTGAAGACAACATCTCTACCTTTATCACACAGTTGTGCAACACTCAGGAGATTGAACTTCAGACCTCTGACTAGGGAGACATCTTCGATCGGAGGATTGGTTCCAATGGATCCAGAACCAAGAATTCTTCCTTTCTGAGCATCTCCAAAGCTGACTTTACCACCTCTTTTAGGTACAAATGTGATGAATGCCTTTTCATCACCTGTCATATGCCTTGAGCACCCACTATCAATGTACCACAGCTTTGACGTTGATGGAGCACTCAGAGCAACCTGCAACACAATCAATTAGTGACAGGTACCCAATCCTTATTGGGTCCTTCAGAGTTAGATTTAGCTTCTACAGGTTTTTCTGATACTTCAGATTGCAAGAGGTTCTTAATGTGATACTTGCAATCTTTCAACCAATGTCCATCTTTCTTACACAACTTGCAAGAAGGAGGATTCTTGGATCTTTCCCTTTGCTTCTTAGAAGCATTCTTCTTCTTCTGGGAAGGTACTACTTCTTCAGAGGCATTAGCACTCTTAGAGGTTCCCACTTCAGGAGGAGAAGAGATCTCTTTCAGAAGAGAGGGAGTGACAGGTTTCTTCTTCTGAGGTTTATCATTCCTCAGAGGCAGTTTTTCTTTACCTTTGACTTTTGAGTCATCGGAGGAAGAACTGAATTGTTTACTTAGTTTATCTTCCAATATTTTCATATCAGCATAAACTTGAGTAAACCTAAGAAATTTGTCAGCCTCGCTTTTGTCCAACTTCCTTTTTAGGTACTTGAACATGCTGTACAATTCTTCAAGAGAATCAAAGATATTTTGTTCAGAGGATATGTTTACCTCGGAGTCATAGTTTGCTTCAGGAGGTGCGGAAGTTTCTCCTGTGATATCTTCAGAGGATGGCTCATCAATAGCCATAAAACATATCTGGGCTTGCTCTTCCTTCTCTTCAGGATCACTGCTGGTCTCAGAGTCTGACCAAGCAGCCAGCATAGCTTTCTTGAACTTTTTCTTATCTTTCTTCAGCTCTGGGCAGTTAGGCTTAATGTGCCCAGGTTGCTGACATCCATAGCACACAATGGGCTTGTTTGGATCTCTCTTGAACTTTTCACCAGAATCAGGAGTTTTCTTGTCAAAGCTCCTGAAAGGCTTCTTGTAGTTTCCACCTCTGCCTTTTCTAAAGGCCTTCTTGAACTTCCTGGTCAGCATAGCCAGTTCCTCATCTTCAGAGGATTCTTCAGAAGATTCTGCTTTCAGGACTACTCTTTTTCCTTCTGACCTTTCTCTTAGGTCATGATTTTTTAGTGACATCTCATGGGTGATTAGAGACCCAATGAGTTCATCATACATATAAAAGCTCAAGTCCTGAACTTCTTCAATGGCAGTCTTCTTGGCTTGCCAAGACCTTGGTAAGCTTCTGACGATCTTCTTCACTCTTTCAGACTCTTCAATGTCTCTGCCCAAACTTTTTAAGTCATTGACTATCTTGGTGAATCTAGAATTCATTTCTGAAATAGATTCTTTGTCAAGCATTTCAAATAACTCATATTCTCTCATGAGTTGGTTGACTTTGGACTGCTTCACTTTTCCTGTTCCTTCATATGTGACTTCCAGCTTGTTCCATATATCCTGTGCAGTTTCACAAGAAGAAACTTTGTTATATTCAGTGGCTGTAAGTGCACAATGCAACATATTTATTGCTGAAGCATTTGTTTGGAGCTTTTTCAGAATTTCATCTGAATATTCTCTCTGAGGGATAATAACATTCCCTAGACATGGTTCCATTCTGGTGGGAATGAAATCTCCATCTGTGATGACAAACCAAGCACTCATGTTCTGAGCTTGAATGAAATACATCATTCTCTTTTTCCAGTAAGAGTAATTGTCACCATTGAATAATGGAGGTCTAGTTGTAGAGGATCCCTCTGGGACAATGAAGTGAGAAGAATTCTCAGGCTGGTGTCTACTAGCCATCTCTATTGATTCTGATAGGATCTTACACTTAGATTGTTAGATCTTTTTAGTAAATATACGAAGTGACCTTTGCTCTGATACCACTTGTTGGCCCTAACAAGATCAGAATCACCTAGAGGGGGGTGAATAGGTGTTTCAAATGAAAACTGATGTTTTCAAACTTTTAATGAAAATTCAATTTTCAGAGTCAATAATCCTCAGAGTCAGAGGCAAGAATATTGAAGTAGCCTCTGAGGGATAATCTGCTTTAAGACAGGTTCTATCTTTTCAGCAACAGAAGTTCTGAGTAAAGAACTTCTGGACAGTCTTCTGAACACAGACTTGTGATTTTTAAGAGGAAATCTGTTTCAGCACTAAATATGATACAAGTACACAGAAGCAATTAACAAGTATAAAGAAGGGAGAAAGAGATTCAGGAGGACTTGATGAACAGTTCAATTTATCCAAGTTCGCCACAGAATTCCTGTGACTACGTCTTGTCCTCTGAGGTCGCAGCCTCCAGAGATTTTATAAATCCACTATTCAGAACTTTTATGGCAAGTTCAGAAGCTCCTTTACATCAACAGAACTTAAGCTAATTTCTCACTTAGTTCTGACTAGCCTAAAATGAGTTAAAGGATTTTCACCAGAACAACAATACTCTGTTTTCTGGATTTCTCACCCAACTCAAATCTCAACTAGATTTCTCTCTTTTAAATCTAACTGAAGATCACAACCGATCTTAGTTTACAAGATTTCTATTATGAACTTGTTTTTCTTCACTCTCTCACAATTACAAAGTCTAAGCTAAGAAAAGATTGAGAATGGAAAGTGTGCTCTGTTTTCTTGAATATAAAAGTGCGTTGAGATTTTTGCTCTATGATCACACACGTAGTTGATGCAGTGGAGCTTTGCTACTATTTATAGTGTTGAGTAGATAACCGTTGAGGATATTTGAATCTTCAAGGATGACAAGGATGAAAGTAGCCGTTAATCTTGTCAACTTCTTCAAACGGTCTCAAAACACTCAGCTCTGTCAACTTTGTACTTTAACCTAATCCGGTATGGGATTTAAGATAAAGGTGATGGAGTTGACTGAACTTGGAGATTGATTTAGAGGGAAACGATAAGAGAGCAGGTTTTGTTTGTTGTGAACAGGCGCGTCCTTCAAACAGCTTTTTGAACTTTTGGCGCCTTGCATTAAATGCAACTGACAAAGCATTAAATGCTTAACCAAACCCGTGATAACGAACTTCTGATGTCCGTTTTCCTTCTTAGCGCTTCTGAACTAAAACAACCTTAGTCTTCTGTTTGCAAAAGAGAACTTCTGATAAAAGCTTTAGGCAGACAATCAAGACTTCAGAGCGGTTCATCCAGCTTCTGAGAAAGTGCTTCAGTCTTCAGTTTTTTAATCTTCTGAGTTCAATAGGCAAGCAGGAATTCTTCATTCAGCATCTGCTGAGAAAACTCATAATAACTTAACAAAAATTGTTAGTCAACATTGAAAAGAATATAAGTTAATTTTCATTTTCATCTTCTGAAACGTTTGGACATAATCAAAACACTTAGGGTTCATCAAAGTCTTGATTGTCTGCCTAAAGCTTTTATCAGAAGTTCTCTTTTGCAAACAGAAGACTAAGGTTGTTTTAGTTCAGAAGCGCTAAGAAGGAAAACGGACATCAGAAGTTCGTTTTCACGGGTTTGGTTAAGCATTTAATGCTTTGTCAGTTGCATTTAATGCAAGGCGCCAAAAGTTCAAAAAGCTGTTTGAAGGACGCGCCTGTTCACAACAAACAAAACCTGCTCTCTTATCGTTTCCCTCTAAATCAATCTTCAAGTTCAGTCAACTCCATCACCTTTATTTTAATCCCATACCGGATTAGATTAAAGTACAAAGTTGACAGAGTTGAGTGTTTTGAGACCGTTTGAAGAAGTTGACAAGATTAACGGCTACTTTCATCCTTGTCATCCTTGAAGATACAAATATCCTCAACGGTTATCTACTCAACACTATAAATAGTAGCAAAGCTCCACTGCATCAACGACGTGTGTGATCATAGAGCAAAAATCTCAACGCACTGTTATATCAAGAAAACAGAGCACACTTTCCATTCTCAATCTTTTCTTAGCTTAGCTATTGTAATTGTGAGAGAGTGAAGAAAAACAAGTTCATAATAGAAATATTGTAAACTGAGATCGGTTGTGATCTTCAGTTAGATTTAAAAGAGAGAAATCTAGTTGAGATTTGAGTTGGGTGAGAAATCCAGAAAACAGAGTATTGTTGTTCTGGTGAAAATCCTTTAACTCATTTTAGGCTAGTCAGAACTAAGTGAGAAATTAGCTTAAGTTTTGTTGATGTAAAGGAGCTTCTGAACTTGCCATAAAAGTTCTGAATAGTGGATTTATAAAATCTCTGGAGGCTGCGACCTCAGAGGACAAGACGTAGTCACAGGAATTCTGTGGCGAACTTGGATAAATTGAACTGTTCATCAGGACCTCCTGAATCTCTTTCTCCCTTCTTTATACTTGTTAATTGCTTCTGTGTACTTGTATCATATTTAGTGCTGAAACAGATTTCCTCTTAAAAATCACAAGTCTGTGTTCAGAAGACTGTCCAGAAGTTCTTTACTCAGAACTTCTGTTGCTGAAAAGATAGAACCTGTCTTAAAGCAGATTATCCCTCAGAGGCTACTTCAATAAGCTTGCCTCTGACTCTGAGGATTATTGACTCTGAAAATTGAATTTTCATTAAAAGTTTGAAAATATCAGTTTTCATTTGAAACACCTATTCACCCCCCTCTAGGTGATTCTGATCTTGTTAGGGCCAAGGCTACTTCAATAAGCTTGCCTCTGACTCTGAGGATTATTGACTCTGAAAATTGAATTTTCATTAAAAGTTTGAAAATATCAGTTTTCATTTGAAACACCTATTCACCCCCCTCTAGGTGATTCTGATCTTGTTAGGGCCAACATCCTAGTCTCACCAAAATTCTTCTTTAACTAGGACTCTAGTGAACGATGGACTTCGAATCTAAGTTAAAGACACTTCCTTCCTCCAACTCTATTTTAAAAGCTAAACAAAACGCACATATGTATACTCGTCTACAAGAATTATATCCGAACCGCAATCTGAATTCGCCGACCGTCGATCGTTTCTACATTTTCCATGGTACACGCTCTTTCTTCTCCCCTTAATTCTTCTGAGCTGTTTTGTTTTAAGCATCGTAATTTGCTCTGAACTTTTATTATTATTATTTAGATGACACAACCAATAATTTGCAAGCATATTATGGACAATTTTAACTCTAGAAGTAAAAAAATTTAACCTGTGACCACTAAGTTATATCTCTTAGCTTTAAATGACCACTTGAATCACTTAAATCGGACGTCGTATGAAAAAGTTATGTCCGATCTACGAAAACATGTCCAATATGATATTCAACTCGGAAAAACTTACTAGAAGCTATGTTTTATGTTTGTTGTATACTGCTTTTCGATTTTTTCTTTTACTGATATTGGCTTTTGTCATATTTTTGCTTAAATTTTGTTTTGTTTTGCCCTTTTTTTTAGTATGTGCACTTCTTAAAACAGTACAAAATATCTCAAAAGTCTTAAAATTCATCTAGCACTTATCTGAAATTAAAATATTGATGAAGATTGAAACTGACATCTTCCATTTTTAATTCACAGCTGCTTTAGCATACTCTGGAATCATTCGGCCCGACTCTCAACTGGGCATATCTTTGAAGCTGTGTGAGGTAAAATATGGAAAATATTTTCTTGTTGTTGTTAAAGTTTTAGAATGTTGAATTCGTCATAATAATGTAAACTTTGTTTTTTTATTCTAGGAAAGTATCTTGACTATTGGTCCTGTCGCTGGAGGCGATAATGCCTCATCTTTTCCGTTTCCATTGGCCAGTGACCTTGACTTAGTCCTGAATCAGAAAACTCATCCTTTTCCCTCCGCCAAGAAGAATGTCGTGTTCCCTCGTTTCTATGCAGGCTGGGACGCACTTGCGAAAAAGCTGACACCAGAATTTGAAGGCCTATGGAGATCCGTAGGCATCTATGAATTGATTCAATTATCGTTGTTGGAAATTGAGCCATGTGTTGCAGTGCTTGAAGGGGCGCTGAATTACTGGTCTTCATCCTGTAATTCATTAATCCTTCTAATGGGTCCAGTATCTATAACACTACGGGATGTAGTAGCTTTAACCGGGCTGCCGATATTTGGCAATGAAATTCCTAGTTGAGTCGAGACTGACGTCTTCCCAAATGTCAAAGCCATACCCTCAAAAACCTATATCCAAATAATTCTAAGCAAAATGGAACAAGAAGTTCTGACGTCCGATGATCATGTTCATTTTTTATGGCTTTTATTATGTAACTACATCTTCGAACCTTTGGGAGGGCGTCCAACTGCCGAAATCTTGGTTATAGCTAAAACCTTAGCTCATGGAATCTCGTTAGCCCTCGGTATGATGTTACTTGCTCAAACATTCCATCGTTTATCCTTAACTGTTGGAAAGAATGCCTTTGCCAAACCCAAAGGCGGTTTGTGGCTATTTCAATTGTGGATCTTTGCATATTTTCGGCATCTAGCTACTAAAATGTCGGTTGAATCTTTGGGGAATCTTAGCATAGATCTTTGTTCTACTTCTTTGGAACTACTTGTGAGCTCAGTAGTCAGATTCTTCCGCTTTTTAGTCCCATCCTCAATGAACGAGCTGTTTCGATTCCGAAGAGTAAATGAGACATATTTACCTCCTTCTGCCATATCTTATATATCTGCTCTCACTCTTAAAAAAACCAAATGGTGGCATGTTTATTATACTACTTGAAAACTCCATTATGGTGTAGCTTGCACCAAAAGCTCCAAATCTTCTCACCCTGGTTTGGTTTTATACGCACCTTGCATTTGGGCTCGCCAACTGGGGTTTTTTCAAGCTATACCGAGACATATTGATTCTCGCCCAATCGTGCAGCGGTATGGAGCTAGTGAGACGGACATTGAGAATTTGGATAGATTAGGCTTTTATGATTGAATTGAAGGTTTAACAGAATTTTTATGGTGGCCATGTTGCTTCGTATATGAGGGTGAGAGTTAATTGTAACAAGAGTCAATTGTATATGTACAACAAAATCAACCTTGTCTCTCAAAGTTATCGGCTTACGATTTAATTGAACTTGTAGATTGATCTGTTTTCACTTGTTTTTATGTCTTCTTGTTAATGGATTCATAGTACTAACATTTTGTCCATTTTAATTTGGTTACAAGGATTGTAGGAGCTGAAGTCGTCCCTTAACAACAGGTCTGAAATAGTTGAACTTTTCTATTGGCATGGAGAAGAGAAAGTTGAATTGGAAGCAAAAAATATGGTGAAAATACTATTTAATTGGGCATATTTTGACTTTCTGAAGCGAATTATCTCTTCGTTTTGTTCTGTGATATCTTTTGATTGACTTAGACAATCTGAACCTTCACACAAAGTGTAACTATCATTATGGTCTAGTGAGGTCTAGTTTACTGTATGGATTGCACAAAGTGTAAATAGAATAGCTAGTTTTGCCGCTGTTTGTGTTCTGCAACGGGTCAAAAATATTCTTTCTGCAATTCAAGATGTATTTTGGTATGAAACCTGTACTGGCTTAAAGAGTGGCTTAAAATGGCTTTCTCCAAATTATGCCTGAGATAGTAAAGTATACTGTTTAAATCACATTATTACTGTACTTTATTTATTCTCTAGGGTATATTTTGTTTAAGTAATGTGTATTTTATTCTTTTTGTTAGTAATTTCAACGAGCTCCATTCAATCCAAAATATAAAAATAAATTACCATTGATCTTGTTATCATTTGCCACAAATGATGCTCGTGGCTAATATAATTTTTAAGCCACATGGTTCTGTTTTTGCCACGTTTATACTCGTGGCTAAGTGAGATTGATTGCCACATGTAGTTATTTTTGCCACAATATGATTACTGATCACGCTCTCATCCATTGTCAAATCCCCATTAACATTCAGAGTCGTAATCCCAGCAGTGTAGCAACACGACGGAAAAAAGCACGAAAAAGAATTACCAATACTTGCTCTTTGACTGATCGTATTCTGAGGGTGTGAAGAATTTTGGTTGCTTATGCGTTCTCTGGTGCGGTATTATTGTAGCGGGTGTCCCTCCAAGCATTCTCCTCAATCTTAGTAAGGCCGCTTCACTTGGCAACTTAATTCTAGCAGTTGTTTCCTCGGCTTCATTTGCAGTTGTTTCCTTATCTTGATTTGCAGGAGGTGTGTTTTGCAACATGTCCTTCCTCCAAGTTTTCCTCTGGAATTTGCGAGGCCGCTTCATTTGGTTCCTCAATTCCAGCATCTCCTTCCTCCAAGTTTTCCTCTCGAATTAGGAAGGCCGCTTCACTTGGCAACTCAATTCTAGCAGTTGTTTCCTCGGCTTCATTTGCAGTTGTTTCCTTATCTTAATTTGTAGGAGATGTGTTTGCAACATGTCCTTCCTCCAAGTTTTCCTCTGGAATTTGCGAGGCCGCTTCACTTGGTTCCTCAATTCTAGCATCTCCTTCCTCCAAGTTTTCCTCTCGAATTTGTGGCATGTTTTTTTTCCTTTTATATGTGATGCCCGTTTTTGCAACATGTGTTTCATTTTCTTTTGTTGTTTTATCAAATAAGACAAATTAGTAGAAATTAATTTAACTAAACTTGATGTAGTAAGAACTAAATGACCATCCTTACTTGGAAGCGAACTAGTTCTCTCTTGAGCTTCAGAAATCTCTATGCTAATTCCAATTTTTGCAGCTTCAGAAACTGTAGATGACTGCCCAATGTCTTCAGAAACTATAGATGACTGCCCGATGTCTTCAGGATCTAGCAGAAATTAATTTAACCAAACTTGATGTAGTTAGAACTAAATAAGCAGAATCAGTAATTAAATTGGCCATCCTTACTTTAGGGGTGAGCATGGTCAGGTTCGGATCAAAAACCGAAGCTAACCGAATTGATCCTAACCTAGCAAGGAGAAATTTTATTATCCTAACCAATCCAAATTTATTTCGGTTCGGATCGGATTTGAACTGAAATAATTCGGATTGGTTCGGATAAAAATCAAATCGAAAATTTATTAGTTTTTATTTTTATTTTTTTACAACTAATAAAAGGTTTAATACTAAATTATGTGAATTCTAAGTCAATAGTATTTAACATTTGTATTAAATTATGATTAATATATATTGTTGGGTTGTTACACAAAACAAAACAAAACAAACAAAAGATATTAAAAAAATTTAATATATCATATAAAATACTAAAACTCATTAATAATATAATGTAGTTCGGTTTGTTCGGTTTTCATCCGAACCAAACCGATCCGAACCGAAAACCGAATTACTCCAAAAATGAAATCCTAACCTAACCAAACAAAATATGGTTCGGATTGGTTCGGATCGGTTTTTTCGAATTTCGGTTTATGGTTCGGATTTGCTCACCCCTACCTTACTTGGAATATCATATAACTGAATATCATATAACTGTGGAGATGACTCCTTGGGCTGCTGAGGGGACTGCTCGATGTCTTCAAGAATATCATTAGAAATCAATCTTCTACTTTCAGAATAATCTCCAGATAGAGGGTCTATATGTATCGGTTCATTCTCACGAGCAATTTCTTCAATTGCAATTTTTCGCTCTTCAATTGCATCCGACCAAAGTTGATCATAATCCCGGGTGTGTCACCTATACAAATAGTCCAAAGAGATTAAGTCCAAACAAGATTAAGTTCAAAACAAGATTAAGTCCAAACAGATATGGAACTTACTAGTTGGTTGCTTCCGAAGTACGCAAAGATGACGACGATCTTCTACTCCATATTTTGTTCTTAATGAGTCCACAATTGCAGCTGGTATTGAAAATTGGCGGTTGGCTAAGTATGGGACATTTGTTACCCGTTTCCACATATTGAAGGAGAAAATACGTGCTAGCCCGTATACCCTCTGATCTCTATACTTTGATGGAAGTCGATCTTCAGGCAATCCATCTAGCTCCTCGTATGGTTTCCAAGTAATGGAATCCTATTGACATGATATGAAAATCCAAAATTAGTAATCATAATAATAACAATAATAATAATAACAATAGTACAATGAGCGAAGAATTTCTTACTCGTCTTAGTCCTTTAAAAAAATTTTCAATGTCAACTTCAGTAACGTCACGATGTGAATTTTTGCTTGTTTTAGATAGAGACGTCATCCAACCCTTTATTAAAGGGAAAGCGGGTTCTCTAGGGCCTAATGCATACTTTAACAAAGACGCCAAAGACGGGATATGCATTAACAAGAAAACCTACAAAAGAAAAAATAACAATAAGTATCGATATATACAAAAAAAAAAAAAACAAATAAGATCAAATCACTTACCCGTAGAACTAAACTGGAGCCCTTGAAGTTCTTTTTTTCGTCTCCCAATGAGCAATGTAATTTGGCATGGAGAGTTGCGCCCCATGCATAGCCTTTGATAATATCGATATCCTCTACCAATGAGAGGTATATCAGGTTTACACAATCTCCTGAACTGTTTGAGAGTAGATATGCTCCTATCAAACACAAAACCGTCGCCTTCACCCTCATATCCAGACACTGATTTGATTTTGCTATTTTTATTAATTCATTTAGCTTGAGGCCCTTGAAACCCTTTACCAACACACTGTAACTATTCTCTCCAAAATTCCTTGAGCACCATTCATTTACCACCAGCACTTTCTTCCCGGTGACATGTTTTCCAACAATTGGAAAACCTGTGATATGTAACACATCATACGTACTAAGATATAGCTTTACATTTCGATTGAATTTAAAACACCCGCTTTTCTCCTAATAAAAATGTATTGCAGAATCCAGAAAACTGAATGTTGATCCACGGAATCCACAAACTCATATATATGTTCAAAGTCGCTGCCTTCCAAGCGTCTTTTCACGTCCCCACTAAGCTTAAAACCCTCGAGCAACTTCAAATGATCGCGTGCAATCATCTACAAGAAACATAGAAACAAGAACATACAACAAGAACAAAGTTGCTGCTAAAACAACAGAAAACCAGCCCAATTAAGCAAAAGCAGCTGAGTTATACAAATGAAATTAAACAGTTTTGTCCCAGATGATTTTTGGACAATTCACAAATAAAATCAAGCAAATGAACATTAAAAAGGTTCCTGACAATTTATACAAATGAAATTAAACAGTTTTGTCCCAAATAAAATTTATTATGAGTCATCTCCACAGTTATGTGATATTCAGTTATATGATATTCCAAGTAAGGATGGTCAATTTAATTACTGATTCTGCTTATTTAGTTCTAACTACATCAAGTTTGGTTAAATTAATTTCTGCTAGATCCTGAAGACATCGGGCAGTCATCTATAGTTTCTGAAGACATCGGGCAGTCATCTACAGTTTCTGAAGCTGCAAAAATTGGAATTAGCATAGAGATTTCTGAAGCTCAAGAGAGAACTAGTTCGCTTCCAAGTAAGGATGGTCATTTAGTTCTTACTACATCAAGTTTAGTTAAATTAATTTCTGCTAATTTGTCTTATTTGATAAAACGACAAAAGAAAATGAAACACATGCTGCAAAAACGGCCATCACATATAAAATGAAGAAAAACATGCCACAAATTCGAGAGGAAAACTTGGAGGAAGGAGATGCTAGAATTGAGGAGCCAAGTGAAGCGGCCTCGCAAATTCCAGAGGAAAACTTGGAGGAAGGACATGTTGCAAACACACCTCCTGCAAATCAAGATAAGGAAACAACTGCAAATGAAGCCGAGGAAACAACTGCTGGAATTGAGTTGCCAAGTGAAGCGGTCTTACTAAGATTGAGGAGAATGCTTGGATGGGCACCCGCTACAATTATACCGCACCAGAGAACGCATAAGCGACCAAAATTCTTCACACCCTCAGAATACGAACAGCCAAAGAGCAAGTATTGGTAATTCTTTTTCGTGCTTTTTTCTGTCGTGTTGCTACACTGCTGGGATTACAGCTCTGAATGTTAATGGGGATTTGACAATGGATGAGAGCGTGATCAGTAATCATATTGTGGCAAACATAACTACATGTGGCAATCAATCTCACTTAGCCACGAGTATAAACGTGGCAAAAACAGAACCATGTGGCTTAAAAGTTGTATTAGCCACGAGCATCATTTGTGGCAAACGATAACAAGATCAATAGTAATTTATTTTTATATTTTGGATTGAATGGAGCTCGTTGTAATCACTAACAAAAAGAATAAAATACACATAACTTAAACAAAATATACCCTAGAGAATAAATAAAACACAGTAATAATGTGATTTAAACAGTATACTTTACTATCTCAGGCATAATTTGGAGAAAACCATTTTAAGCTACTCTTTAAGCCAGTACAGATTTCATACCAAAATACATCTTGAATTGCAGAAAGAATATTTTTGACCCGTTGCAGAACACAAACAGCGGCAAAACTAGCTATTCTATTTAGACTTTGTGCAACCAATTCCTCTGTGCAATCCCTACAATAAACTAGACCTCACTAGACCATAATGATAATTACACTTTGTGTGAAGGTTCAGATTGTCTAAGTCAATCAAAAGATATCACAGAACAAAACCAAGACATAATTCGCTTCAGAAAGTCAAAATATGCCCAATTAAATAGTATTTTCACCATATTTTTGGCTTCCAATTCAACTTTCTCTTCTCCATACCAATAGAAAAGTTCAACTATTTCAGACCTGTTGTTAAGGGACGACTCCAGCTCCTACAATCCTTGTAAGCAAATTAAAACGGACAAAATGTTAGTACTATGAATCCATTAACAAGAAGACATAAAAACAAGTTAAAACAGATCAATCTACAAGTTCAATTAAATAGTAAGCCGATAACTTTGAGAGACAAGGTTGATTTTGTTTTACATATACAATTGACTCTTGTTACAATTAACTCTCACCCTCATGTATGAAGCAACATGATCTCCATAAAAGCAAATGAACATGAAAAAGGTTCATGACAAGTTCAATACCGGGACATATTGATTCTCGCCCAATCGTGCATCGGTATGGAGCTTGTGATTTAAGGGTTAATGTTATTGCAACGACCTATGCTGGTTGTGATAAGCTTCTTTACTAACTTTTTCTGCAACGACTCACAAGTTAATTTTATAAAGAAAAAGTTTTGAATAAAAGAAAGGAAAGGCCACCAGAATTTTGTGGATATTGAGGGTGGATGACCGGCAACGACTGAACGGAGATGGAGGGCGGAGGAAGAGGACTGAACGAAGATGGAGGAGAAGTTGAGAGTGGAAAATTTTGAAAAATGATCAAGGACTACTTAGTCTTTTCCTTATTCAAATGATCTAATCTCATCCCCAAAACTCAAGAATATCCCCCCAGGTACAAAAAATTGAGCTTGGCTGAGATTAGCTCCTCAAGTTCACCTCCCCATCCCTCCAAAAAAACTACTCCTTAGGTGAGATTAGCTTTCAATTTAGTCTCAAGCTCACCAATCTCATTCAATCCCTCCAAACAAACATCCCGTTAGGTTTAGAGTTTATAATAAAGGTTCTCAGGTTTATTTTTGTAAAGTCTAGAGTTTTTATTTTGTCATCTAAAATCTAAAATTTTATATAAATAATTAACTATAAAATCTATAGTATTATTAAAAGGAGTTCAAAAAGTATTACACATGACACAATATAAGACATTTCGCCACATGCCACAATATTATGTGGTCGTTTGGTATACATGGAAATTTATTTTCCGTGGGAAGTTCCAATTCATAGGAAATTATTTCCTTAGTGTAATTCCCATGAAATAGCCAAAATGTGTTTGGTTGACATTAAGGAATTTGAAATTCCCATGAATTTTGAATGCTCACATTTTCTCAATTTTATGTCAACCAAACAACTAGCCAAATTAGAAAATCATGGGAATTTCTATTGCCTACATAAATACATGTACAGTTGTGCTCACATGGTTAATGATTGACCAAATACAATTTGGTCAATCACCGTTAGATCAAAATTTAAGGGTTGGGATTACTTTGGTGGTTTAATTACTATCTAATCTCTACCCTTAAATTTTGATCTAATGGTGATTGACCAAAATCAAATTGTATTTGGTCAATCATTGACCATGTGAGCACTACTCAATACATGTATACCAAACAACCACTAAACGTTAAAAACTTATGTGTCATTTTGAATCAATTAATAATATTAATTAATGCAATCTAATATATTATCGTGAATACATGAGATAAATATGAAACTTATTAATAGAGTGTTAGAGAAAAAAGATAAAGATAAAATTATGTAATTTAATTTATTATCATGCATGGATATATGAGATATATATGCAATCATTCGAAACTACTAATATTATCAATTAATTAAATATATCAATCTTCAAAATTATTATCTTGTTTCTAATTAAAACTTATTATGAGTATCACTATTTACAATCCACTTTTTTCGAACTATAGTCAATTTTGACAAATTTGCTCTTTTCATTATGAACATGTCACAAAAGATAAAATTGAGCAAATTTACAGCCCACTTTTTAACTCGAACATTAAAAATTCGGAATTTGAGATGTCGAATGACCCAACGAATTCAGAATGGAATAGTGACGATTAATTATTAGAGAACGAGGTACTAGAACATTAAAAACACATTAAAAAAAAGGTATTGATATGTACAGCCCTTAGGGCTGTACATAAAATCAAGTATTTCATGCCAAGTGTAAAAACTTAGATTTCCAAAGGGTCATAGTTTTGATAGTGGAGTAAAACTTATTAACTTTTTCAAAATAGACAAAGTTAAAGATGTTGATAATTAAATAATTAATAAAATAAATAATATGTGTTGGAAATCTAATTATATGTAATCATATTCTATTAATTGTTTTTCTACTTATCAAAATATGCCGTCAGTTTAAAGAATTTTGCCGCCAATTCAATTTCTTTTATATTCTAACATGGTCTTTCAATTTCTCACAAAAACAAAAATACTTTTGCACATCTCATATAATCTCATATTTTATTACCAAGGGAATTTGCCACAAAATCTATTTGCCTCATACAAGTAAGTTTTCTGGTTATCATTTATTTTATTTCATTTTATATGAATTGTTACTTATGTGATTATATTGGCAATTTTATGGTTTTGTAGTTTGAGAAATTTATACATGTATTTTATTTCAGAATTTAACAATGCTTATATTGGACTTGAATAAACCTTTAATTGCGGAGGAAGATGATGAACCTTTCATTGGCCAAACTTTTGAGACTCAAGAAAAGGCATATATTTTCTATAATACTTATGCAAAAAAACATGGTTTTGTGGCGGTTAAAGATCGTACAAACGTCAAACATGGAAAAACTATTAGACAAGATTTTCTTTGTTACCGTCATGGAAAACCTCGTTTGAAACAAGTTGAGGTGTCTAAGACCCAAAGAAATAAGAGTTCTTCAAAGTGTGATTGTCGTGCTCGTTTGCGTATTACTCTTAAGAAGTGCTTTGATATATTTCTTGAAGAATGGCATGTCAGTGTATTTGTCAAAGAACACAATCATGATATACTATCACGGGAAGAATTGTGTTTTCTTCCAGCAAATCGGAATATCACTCTTGAGGATGAAAAACAAATTTTGTTGTACAAAGAAGCAGGATTGT